>CAWUFW010001149.1:1283750-2567500 GCA_963921515.1 Calotriton arnoldi | reverse complement strand
CCCTCTTGGCCAAGGGGGCCATCGAGCGCGTTCCGGTGTCAGAAGTAGGTCGTGGTTGCTATTCCCACTACTTTCTAGTGCCCAAGAAGGACAAGGGCCTGCGTCCTATCATAGACCTCCGGAACGTCAATCGCTTACTCAGCAAAGAGAAGTTCAAGCTGCTCACTCTAGCTCAGCTCAGGTCTTGTCTGCTCTCGATCCACAAGACTGGATGGTAGCGCTGGACTTGCAGGATGCCTATTTCCATATCCCCGTCCTGCCAGCCCACCGGCGTTACCTGCGGTTCACGGTAGGCCACGAGCACTTTCAGTTCACCGTGCTCCCCTTTGGCCTTACCAGCGCCCCTCGGGTGTTCACAAAGGTGATGGCGGTGGTCGCAGCCCATCTGCGCAGATCAGGGGTTTCAGTCTTCCCCTATCTTGACGACTGGTTGTTGAAGGCGGGCTCGCCCCAGACAGTCGTCTCCCACCTCCAGACTACGGCCGACCTCCTGCACTTGCTGGGGTTCTCCATCAGCATGCCGAAGTCGCACCTGATTCCCTCTCAGAAGCTCCTCTTTATCGGAGCGGTTCTGGACACGGCGCAGTTTCGGGTGTATCCTCCCGAACAGCGAGTCCGGGATATTCGGGCTCTGATTCCCATCTTTCAACCCTTGTCCCGGGTTTCGGTCAGAGTGACTCTGAGGCTGCTGGGCCTCATGGCCTCCTGCATCATGCTGATCAATCATGCCAGATGGCATATGCGGCCTCTGCAGTGGGACCTGAAGTTCCAGTGGGCGCAGCATCAGGGAAACCTGTCCGATCACGTCCAGATCTCGGGGGGCACTGCACAACAGTTGCAGTGGTGGCTCACGAACCGGCATTGGGTCGACGGCAGATCCCTCTCCCTTCCCCAACCGGAGTTTACAGTGATGACGGATGCGTCCCTCCTGGGATGGGGCGGCCACATGGGAGAGGCGGAGATCAGAGGCCTCTGGTCACGGCGGAGTCCAAGCTCCATATCAACCTTCTGGAGCTTCGGGCGATACGGCTTGCACTGAAGGCATTCCTTCCCTCTGTCAAGGGGAGAGTAGTGCAGGTGTTCACAGACAACACCACCGCCATGTGGTACTTCAACAAGCAAGGCGGGGTGGGGTCGTGGACCCTCTGTCAGGAGGCTCTGCGTCTCTGGACATGGCTGGAACATCAGGGCATGTCCCTGGTGGTTCAACACCTGGCAGGTTCTCTGAACGCCAGGGCAGACTAACTCAGCCGCAGGTGCATGCTGGATCACGAATGGCGTCTTCACTCGGAGGTGGTGCAAGGTCTCTTTCAGCAGTGGGGAGAGCCTTGGTTAGATCTATTCGCCACCGAAGAGAACCCGCAATGTCATCAGTTCTGCGCATTGGAATTTCCAAGGTGGCACTCGCTCGGCGACGCTTTTCGTCGCGAGTGGAGTTGCGGTCTGTTGTATGCCTTTCCGCCTATACCACTTCTGCCCAGAGTGCTGAAGATCAGGCGCGACCGGGCACAAGTCATCCTTGTGGCCCCGGACTGGGCTCGAAGAGTATGGTATCCCGAGCTACTCAGTATGAGCATCGATCCCCCAATCAGACTGCCTCTTCGGGAGGATCTTCTGTCGCAGCAGCAGGGGACGGTCCTCCACCCAAACCTGTCCAGTCTCCACCTCCTTGCGTGGATATTGAGCGGCGGCAGTTCATTACTTTCGACTTGCCTCCTGAAGTTTGTGATGTCATTCTGGCAGCCAGGCGTCCCTCTACTAAACTGGTATACGCCTGCAAGTGGAACAAGTTTGTGGCATGGTGCACAGCAAAGTCTGTGGATCCCCTTTCTGCCCCTCTTTCTGAAGTTCTACTGTTCCTTCTTTCTTTGGCCCAGCAGGGCTCTGCTCTGGGCACTGTCAAGGGCTACCTTTCTGCTATTTCGGCCTTTCTCAGGCTCCCTGATCAGCCCTCTCTTTTCAAGTCCCCTGTTGTAAATAGATTTCTCAAAGGCATTACACACCTTTTTCCTCCTATTCCTTTCGTGATGCCTCAGTGGGACTTGAATTTGGTTCTTACATTCTTGATGTGTGCTCCCTTTGAGCCACTTCATAACTGTCCTCTTCGTCTCTTGACCTTGAAGACTAATTTCCTGGTGGCCATCACTTCCGCAGGCGGGTGAGTGAGCTCCAGGCTCTTTCTTGTAAGCCTCCTTTCCTATCAGTCCATCCGGACAAGGTTGTGCTCGGGCCCCGTCCTTCCTTTTTGCCAAAAGTGGTTACGGCCTTTCACATTGGGCAGACTATTACCTTGTCCACCTTCTTTCCGCCTCCGCATCCTTCCAGAGAGGAAGAGAGGCTCCACCGTCTGGACCCAAAACGTGCGCTCTCCTTTTATCTCAACCGCACACAGCAGTTCCGGGTGGATGACCAGCTCTTTGTTGGCTACGTTGGCACCAAGAAAGGTCGGGCGGTACACAAGAGAACTATCTCCCGCTGGGTTGTCTTATGTATCAAAGCCTGTTACTCTTTGGCTAAAAAAGAACCTCCGGTGGGGCTGCGTGCTCATTCCACCAGAGCTACTGCAGCCACTACTGCATTGGGACGTGGGCCTCGCTGCACACGTTTACCAAGCATTATTGCCTGGACTTCCAAGTCCGGAGAGACGGCTTCGTTGGCCGTTCTGTTCTCCGTGACTTTCTGGTGTGATCTTGGTTCGCAGACCCACCACCGGGGTTGGTATTGCTGGGGTATCTATTCTAAGGTAAGGAATCTATCACTGTGTTTCTTTCAGATGAACAAGTTACTTACCTTCGGTAACGATATATCTGTAAGAAACATTAGTAGTGATAGATTCCTTACCGCCCCACCCATCCTCCCCGTTCTGCGAACTGATTTCTAGGGTTAAGGTCATCCCTTTCAGGGCCCTAGTTTCAATGCACCAGTGGTCAGTATCTTGCATGGCTCTGCGTTCCTGGTGCGGAAAGTCGTGTACAGAACTGACGTCCGCGCGCGTTGGCGGCGTCTAAGTAGCGCCTGTGACGTCATCTCGGCGACCACGACGCCAACGACGGACGCGGAGCCGCACGACGCCACCTACCGACACGCAGGGGTACTGCTGACGAAAACTTTCCGGATCCTGTCTGACGCCTGGGGATATTCTAAGGTAAGGAATCTATCACTACTAAGGTTTCTTACAGATATATTGTTACCGAAGGTAAGTAACTTGTTCTTCTGTACAGTGAAATATCAGTATGCTGCATCAATCACATTGTCACTCATAAAGGGCTTCTCTTGATCACTGTCCTACATTTAGTCATAACAAAGGAGTTTTGTTCCTGTTTATTCATTTTAGAGTGCATAAATCATTTAAGTCTCTAAGTTTACTTTTAAATAAGAATAACATTTTTTATACATTAGCCATCATAAAAGTTTACATACTTGCAACTAAACAGCTTAGAAATTAGGTAATCTGTTGTTTAGCAAAAACATTTTATCAGCCAATATGCTATATTTAAATTTTACAAAGCTATATTTTTGATTCTTGGAAAACAATTTTAAATGTGTTACAAAGATTTTCCACTTAACTTATTTATTTTTATTTTCAGCCATTGCCAGAATTGCTTCGTATTCCAGGCCTTATTCTTTCAGGAAGTACATTTTCAGATTGCCTCATGGTAGTACAATTCCTGCGCAACTTTGGTAAAGTTCTGGGGTTCGATTTGAGTACGGATATCCCCAATTTGAGTACTCTTCAAGAGGGATTAATAAATAGGGGATCGAGTCTTGAAGAAGTACAGGACCTGCTTGTGAGGCTCCTGTCAGCTGCTGTGTGCGATCCAGGATTACCACCAGGATACAAGGTATTATCACAGTTGATCCTGTACATGAAATATCAGTAGGCTGCATCAGTCAATTGTCGACATGTTGCCACAGGTAGAGATATTGACCAATACAGAACAATCGGTCTTCTGGACCATCAGCGACAGTATGAGGTTCAGTAAAATAGGCAGCGCCACAAAAAGGAGTATCAATTACCCTGATGAGAGCATCCTTTTCAAACATTCTGTGATAAAGAATAGAGCTCATCGCCTCCTGTAGCCTGGTTTCAAGACATTGTGCTTCTAATGGCATTTAGCCGGGTGGCAACAGCATCTCGAAAGAGCTGTAATGATAATGAAGTGGTCTTTCTGCATGTTCTGTAAAAATGGGACTGGAGTGCAAGAGGTAGTGAATCACTGGGTGGGTAGGTGGGAGCTGTCCCTTTTATTTTCTGAATAAGATGTAGCCTTTTTAGGTCAACATAGTTCAAACACTACGTGTGAGTGTTTTAGGTCAAATGAGATCCACCTCTGGTGTTCACAAATGTTCTGGCAGTGCCAAGTTTGTCATCCTTTAATAGAATCTTGTGTGTTATGTATTTATTTATGGGCTATTTTTATAATGCAAACCTAACCAAAAGGCAGCAGAGCGATGTGCAGGGTCAAAGAAAAGCATACAATAAACGAGTGACCAGGAAGGTAGCTGGATTGAATTAATGCATTGTAATGTAGTGTTCTTTAAAGAGGAGTGTCTTCTGCTCTTTCTTAAATTGGAGCAGAATTGAGCTGTCATGTTAGATAGGGGGGTATAGCTACAGATCCGGCGTGCATAGATGAAAAAGGCCTACTTCCTTATTTTTCTTTTTTACACTTTTTAGTCTGATGTTATCCTGGCTGCGGTTGTGCAGAGAACCGCCAGAGATGGTGAGCTTGTCTGCAAGGTAAGCTTGGTTGTTCTTGGTAAACCAAGCTACTAGCAGAGTTTAGTCAGTTCGTGGGATGCTTTGATTAAGCTTTTCGGTCTTAATACCTATAACCAGACAGGCAACTGACTGCAGGACGTTTTTAGTGGAGCAGGGATGACCAGGAAACATCCGCTACCTCTGTCGTTAATTGATAAAACTATAACCGGAATAACTAATTTGAAACTTTCATCAGGAATGATTGAGTTTACTTTTATCCAGAAGGTACATTGGTTCACCAGAACACCTTGAATACATGGCAATGTGCAATTTCTTCTTGCAGAACTCTGTGGTGCAAGTTCCCAAGTGAAGGAATGCTGGACGAAGAATAGCTGATTGACCTATTCCTGAATAATCCTGGATGTTTCCCATTTAAAAATGTCTTTCTCCGCTGGATGTCTGCTTGTTTGATAATTTGCCAGGCAGGCACTGGTTTTATGAAGGTGCATGATTAAGTCCTGAACCAATCATTGTGTCAAAAAAATTGGGTAGCAAGCAGAACAAACTGGGTGCAACATTCCAGATGCAATTCGACCCTCACAAGAAGTTCACGGTGCTCAAACGGGGAGGAGTGGCCACCACACCTCCTCGAAACCCAAAATGGGTGCCAATAACTACATCAATGCCCTCGAGCACACAACACGCATTTTAGTCCATAATTAAAAAGATCAGTGGTGTCCCATTTTTTCCTTTATTCAAATTAATTCACTTAAGCTTTGTCCGGGACGGGCCCCCAGCTAAATGTCTAAACTGCGACTTGAAATTGGAGCATATGAAAGACATAAGCGAATCAACCTAAATAAAGTGAAAAATGGGACACTACGGATCTTTTTACTTATGGACCAAAATGTGTATTGTTTGCTCGATGGCACTGATGTACCAATCACTGTGTTGTTTGCACAACTTCTACCACTCAGCTTTCACAGTTAATGCAGCCATGGTTTTCTTCAAAAGCAGTTAGTTTCAGCAGGCTCTAGAAGACTTTTGCTAAATTACAAAGTTTACCACCAATTGGCAGTCAACATTTGTTTCAACTAATATATTAAGTCTTTGAAAGTAAAGCCTTGTTAAAAAGGCTATTTCAGTTGCTAGGGACAACATATATGTTCCATCGTTTTCATTCGCTCTGCATAGTTTGCAATATGATGAAAGAGCAAATCAAAATTTCACAAAAGCACAGCTTAATGAAAATATATTGATTTGACCTTGTTGGGACTCCTCCAAAATAATGTTATAAACTTAGCCCTAATTAAGAAATTGTTGTTCAAAATCTTTCCTTTGAGTTCAATTTATTAAATTTGCGGATTATCAAGTGACCAACACCTTTTAGGTATAGCATACCAGTCAACTGTTAGCAGTTTGGTTGCAAAAGACCTTTTGTGTGCTATACCAAGGACTCTCAGTGGACTTATAGCCCACAATTGCTTCCATTGGTTGGCTTTAATGTCAATTTCATTTGTTTGCTTATTAATCAATGGACTGCCTTCATTTCTTTTCTTGTATTGGAGTATAGCTTTCTTTTGATTGGCTGACCTGCATCTTTCCACTGCTCACTTTTAGGGTACTACTTTTTTCTTTTTCGTTAAGTAATCAATAAGAGTGCATGTGCATTCAAGCTCTCTCCTCATGTGCTTTTGCCCCTGCCAAATATCCACCCACATGCTCTGTTTTGCTCTGTCCCTCATGTACTCCTTTCTTTTGTGCTTGTGTCCTGCGCTCCGAGCTACTCTATCCTATGTGTGCTACCTTTTCCCTCCTTTATCCCATCTCCCCTCATTCAGATATATATTTTATATTATCATCAACTGTCCCCCATGCTTCTCCCCACCCAGTACTTTGTTCCGCACCCACCCTTCGCAGACCTTTTAATTTTTTTTACTTTAATATTTCTTGGAGAGCCTTGCTGCTTTGCTTGCCGAAATGTTCTTTAGTGTAATTCAAATGTTTTTTATTTTTAATGCCCTAAGTGGTGTTAGCCATTTTGGATCAGTAAACAAAGAAACTGGCACCTGCGTAATTTAGTAAGCGCTTGTGTGTAGTGATGAAACAAGTCTGGGTTGCTTGTGGTCTCTTCCAAAGGAGGCCTCACTTGGAGGTTCAAAACTGTTCCCATGAGGAACCGAGTCGGAATTGATTTGGTTAAGGCTTGCCTCTGTCTAGAGTGGCACTGTGGGAAAAAAAACGATACTTAGGAATGCAAGGCCAAGCAATTGCCAGTGATTACACTATTGGCACGCATCCCTCCTATCACCTGTTTGTTTGAGTGAGCAGCAGTTGCGTCATTATGCGCTTTCTGCATGTGGCACCTTAAAGCATTTTTCTTTTGTGGTGTTCAGCATTGGCAAAAAGCATTTTGTTGATGCTGTACAACGAGGCCAAAAGGCATTTGCTCACCTAATAAGTCCAAAAGGTGAGACTGTTGGCTTTGCCAGTGCTTATTAATTTGGTGATCAGTGAATTTAGCTGCAATGTAAACTTATGCAGAACTGCTAATAGCTAACTTACAAAAGGTGGTGTGCATTGCAGTGTTCATGTATTTTTTTGCTTTCGTGCAAACATATATTATGAATTTACATTTTTAGGGATCAGGTTAGACCTGTATAGATCCGTTTCTCCTGTTGCCTTGTCGAACTCTCTGCAATGAACGTCAGTTTTACATTTCCACAAAATTATTTGTGATTTTCTCATCTGTACTTCTATCCGCAGATTTGGTAACATTTGAATTTCCCTAGGCACCAGTCTGGATGCAGACATTTTCTTCAATAGATCCCATGCAGCAGTGGGTGGCGACTTCAGACTCCGTTGAGGAGATTTGAAGAAATAGACAAATCGGTAAACAAACTGTGTACAGAATTTAAGTTGGGACCTTTTGACTTATCAGAAGTGCTCTCCACATGACTGGGGAGGACGGTCGGTTGATGAGTCTGCAGTTGCAGAAAGAACATTAACAAAGGTAATTAACTTGCTCTTCTGATGGATATTTTAAATTGCAGATTCCTCAGTTTTTGAGTAGATACCAAGCAGTACCTCCCAAAGGTGGAAGGTCTGAGGAGTGGTGGATGTCCGACCAATAAAACCTGTAAGACTGCTAGGGCAAAATGGCCCTCCCTGTGGACTTAAGAGTCACAGTAATGTTTGGTGAAGGTGTGGACGGATGTCCAGGTAGCCACCTGGCAGATGTCCAGCACCGGGGCAACTTGATCAAGGCTGTAGTGGTGGCTTTATCTTAAGTAGAATGAGCATGGAAGCACTCAGAAGCCTACTTTTTTCTAAGACATCTTTATGGATAGACCATCTAGATAAGGTCATTTTCTTTTCTGGATTGTCCTTACCGCCTAAGCACCAGAGAACTCCAGAACCCCACAAAAAGTTGGTTATCCATGCGGTTTTTCTTAGTCCATTCAAAGTAAATGCCAGTGAAGTCTTTCCTCCTTAGAGGCATGTGGCAGAGAGAAGAAAGTTGAGAGTATTTTGCCCCCCATTCACCAGACATGCCACTTTTGGTTTTTGGTAGAATTTATGCCCACGCACTGAAGCACTAGCTTGTATGGTGGTATATGATGATTGCACTGACCGTGCCTGCAGTTCACTGACACTATTTTTCTGGGATCCTACATTTGAGTGGGATATTTCAGAGCTTTTGAAGGAGAAGCTTGTTCTTCTGATGGATACTTCTTACCACAGATTCCTCAACTTTTGAAAAGATACCAAAGCAGCTCCCTAAAAGTTGGTGGGTGTGAGCAGTTGACTTGATTTCAAGAAGTCCTGCTGGACCAAATGTCGGCAAAATAGCTCTCACTGCAATCCTGAGAATAGATACAGAAGTGCCTGGTGTAGGTATGAACTGGCTTCCATGTAGCAGCCGGGCACATGTCCAGCATTAGAACACCCCTAGCCAAAGCAGTACAGGTGGCCTTTGCTCTAGTGGATTGAGCTCAGAGACTTTTAGGAGGCCAGGGCATAATGCTTCTTGATACAGAGGGTGATTTACCTAAAAAAGGTCAATTTCCACCCATGGGAAGACCTTGGCAAGCCTTGGACATAACATATAAAAGTAACCAGAAAGCTTAGCTTGAGGCACATCAACCTAATGGTCCCTGCATCAGGCCAGAAGCTTTTCCCAGCGGCCAGAGTATATTGACTTGTTGGACGGGTGATTGTCATCCAAACCCACAGCCATCTCTTGCTCTAGCAGGTCAGAACCACTCAGCCAGTACCGCTCAGTTGTCATGCATGAAAGTGTAGTTTGTGGAGGTTCGGATGAAGAACATTGCTCTGTTGTTGGAACACCAGGTCCTCCTGAATAGACTGATGGTGTGGAGGGCATGAGCAAAGACTCAGACGTTCGTAATACCAGACACTCCATGTCCATTCCAGAGATATAACGGTAATCTGGGCCTAGCCTTTCCTGGACCTTCTTCAGAACTCTGGAATCAGCTGCAGAGATGGAAATGCATAAAGGAGATCGAAGTCCCATGGAAGACAGACCCAGGAAGCCCGGGATGGAAACTCCAGGGTCCAAAAGGCCCAATACTGAGCCTTCTGTGCAGTGGCAAAAAATCCTACCAAGGCATGCTCCACTGGGCAGTTACGCCTTGAAACATCTCCAATGGAATTTGAGGGAGTTCAAAATGTGAAGAATTTGCAGTTAGAGTATTCGCCATTAAGAGCAATACCTGAGATAAGTAAACTTTTTGTTTGTCCACCCTTACCTATTCATAATGACTGGGAAAAAATGTCAATTATTTTTAATCTTGTTAGTGCAGGGTTTTATGCTATTACTTGGCGTTTCATTTTATGCAACGCTAGAGTAAAAGTCTAAAATCAGCATATTTCTTGCCGAAGCCATTGTTTTCCTCTTCTGAACTGACGGGAGCTTACAGTTTGCCAGCCACCCTTCGTTAGATTACAGGTTGCAAGGAATTACAGTATCCTCTGCATCCATCAGCACTGCTGGAAATGTACCCTTTTCTGTGTAGTATGTAAAGCCTTTTTGACTGACTCCTTTGTAGGAGTACAGTACTTTAAGCTGTTTTTATTCTAGATGAGAGTGCCCTTATTCCATTTTCTACTCAGAAACATAAAACAAAATGATGTAGTATTCAACTTGCTCAGAATCCACAAATGTGTAGTCAGGGGTAGGTTGTGATGTTCGGTTAATTTATCCTCAATGATCAAACATTGTATCGTAGACTTGCAAGCAGGAGTCCAAAGGAATACATTGTGATCGGCGTGCTGCACTACTCCTCTGTTTATCTGTATCTCGGGACGAAAGTGCTATACGCCATTGTTGCCTCATATTTCTTTTTCTCGTTCTAACTCTGTCTTTGAAACAGTGTATTAGAATGCCCTGTCTTCACCATAAAGTTGTAGGTGAAATGCGTTTGAAACTGGTCACTTAAGATAGCTTTAGTTTCTGTCATTAAGGAAATAAATGTTGACTTCTAAAATATGAGATTTGTTATGATATTACTAATGTGTAAGGCACTGTAAATGTCGATGGAAGCTACATCAGAGTGCTGGGGAAAGAGTCGAGGGGAATGGAAGAAGGATGATGCAAGAAATATTCACAGCTCTGAGAAGCATCGTAGCTTTCCCATAAGCACATTTGGTGAAATCCTTTACAAGTCCTCCACATGACCATTAAGAACACTCCTTGATACATATATAGTTTATGCTTGTTGTATCGTGCTAACTTTTTGTATACATAGAATACACACAGATACAAACACATCTACAGACTTAACTTTTCACAAAAACCATTTGAAATTCAGGCACACATACCAAAAATCAGATGTCAATGCACACAGACCAGTGATTTTATATAAGCCCGTACAGCAAGAGACACAGAATGGTGTTCAACAGTGGATCACAGGTTGATATCCTGCATGGGTTAAGAGTGTTGTGCAGCAGAGTGGCACAGGGTAATGTACACCAGTAGTACCAAAAGGTTATGTGTACCAGAGCAGTGCATCTCTGAGGTTTTTTGGGCAATTCGCCTAAGGTTAGCATGAGGTTATTTGTTCGAGGGGAGTTCTGGGTCAGATACCTGAAGAAAGCAGTGGTTGATTCTAATCGGGAGCATTGCAGAGTTGTGTATAAGGTGAGCACTAGATGATGTGCATCAACTGAAGGAAGCCATTTCCGGGTTGATTCTGTATTCATAATGGACTGTTTTGTACAGAAGGCACCCTTGCACTCAGATGAAACACAAGGGTACACATGTGCATGTGCAACTAACATTCAAGCACACATGCACATTTGCATAGCTGCAAGAGACTTTGGGTTATGTGCAACACCTGCAGCCAGTACTTGTGACTAGGATGCACGCCTACATTATACAGTCCATTCCCCATTTCCTGCACGTGTACACTCCGAGTCAGCTCTTTCTCCTGCTGAATGGCATGGGTCAGAGCATAATTCTCTTTCACTCTATAAATCTCTTGATCTGTGGCCCCTGCACCCATAGCCATTTAATCCTTTTTTGGGGGTTTTACTGTCTTCATCTTTGTTATTAATATCCAGTAGCTTATGCCACATTGCTTTAACTAAGCCTGACCATAGCTGCATAACTCTTCATCTTTTACCCGGGGAACAGCCAACCAGCACACACTTTCCATCTTTGTGCTAACGTTTCGTACAACTTGCCTTCAGACCCTCCTGCCTTTCATGTAGAGTACGGGGTCACAAATCCCTCAGACGACGTTGGATTTTGACATTAAAAATAAGTGCCAGAAGGTAAGAACATGGACCCTCCCCCGAGGTTCTGCCTCAAGCACTCTTTCTTCCATTGACGCAGGGAAACACCCTTTCTTTAAAGACCCTTACCCTCCCATGTTGAGATCACCCTAAGCACGAGGTGTAAATAAACACGGGTAAAATGATGACCATCTTTCCCCCAATGCCAGCTTGCCACCATCAGCTGAATCCAGTTGTCCAGATAAAGGGCACTATGCAACCCCTGAGCTAATGCCATCTCTGGTAACTAAGGTCTTTTCTGCTTCGGACTTTCTTTTGCATTATTGGGCTAATCGCCTGTGCACAGAAGTTCCAAGCTGAGTTAGTCGTTTCTTGGTGTGGTAATGAGTGCCTTTTTCTTGGAGAGATGAATGTCCTCTTCCACCTACAACCACTACAATCCAGACATTAATCCAATACATATTGTCACACAATCCAACAACTGGCTGTAGAACCAAGGAGAGTTAAAGTAAGCAGAATTTGTGTAGGGTTCCGCGACACTCCAGAGAGAACCCTAAAGGCAAAAGCTAGGAGGAAAAGGAAGGTGGCAGAGAGCTAGAACGGAGATATGACGAGACCAGTGCTATTATTGGTCCCTCTTGCCACCTGAAAGTAGTGATTGGCTTAGATGTTCTGGTGGTGCCTAATAGGTTAACACCTCTTTTGTCTGTCCTGAAAGAGTATAGCAGGACTGGTGTGGCATCACCCTCAGCTGGGAAGCATTGCAGCTCTGGACCTAAAGCTTCCTAAGGCTGAGCGACAAGCCAGCGATCCATGGGCTGCAGAAGGAAGCACCCATTAGGACCCATTTGGGGCTCAGACGGTAAGGGCTGGTTAGAGGGACTGAGAGCCCTCAGGAGATTGCACTAGGCTGTGACGAACTGCCCTTTCCACCCACCCACACCCCCAGTCCCATGAGGCAAGGGGTGAAAAAAGAGCAGAATGGCAGCAGAGTTCATGACTGAAAAGTTTAGGAAATTAAGCCCTTAAGTAGCAAGGTAGTTGAGTAGAAAGAGACCAGACTAGAGGTCCTCCTTGGCAGGGAAAGGTTCCTCTGGGCGGGAGTTTACTCCGTGCAGTGAATGGTCTATATGTCTTGTTTGTGGGGGTGCCCCACTAATGGCGTGGTTGGTTGTGTAAGGTAGGACTGAAGTCGGTGTAGGTTGTGCCTAGAGGGGAAAGTGACGGAAGCTACCAGTGTAACACAAAGGAGATAGCATTGTACCAGAGAGGGGCTAACATTATGTCTAAAGGAACCAGTGTAATATAAAGTATGGTGAATACTGCATAGCTCTCCGAACTTTATTAACCGAACTCCTCTTGGTCCTTTTCTTTTTTTTATTTTGTTTTACCGTTCACTTAATTATACGTTTATTGCATTATTTTAATTAAGAGGGAGTCAGTTTGTGTGCCCTTATTTTCCTTTCCCTAATTTTAATTTATATTTACTTGGGTTCTCAATTGCCTCTATCCCCTAAAACATACCTGTGTCTTTCCTGGGGATTTTGTTTCTAATGACTTTTTATCCTATTATTTTTTTTCCTAAGACTTTGTTTTTTGATGTTTATTTTCAGTAAATACACATCACCTTGCAGAGTGGACTTGTTGAATCAGAGAAAGACAGTTTGTGGTGAGCACGTACTGAGGAGGAATTGTAAGGGATGCCAAACCATTCGGCTTATATAAGTGATACCTGCATTACGAGGACTGTGATCAGTAGCAAAGATAGAAGGATAAAGGGTTAACAGGTTCACAAATTTAGGCACAGGAGTGTGGATTTGTCTAATTCAGTCTAAGTATTACATTTGGAGTGGTAAACCCCAGGACTGTCTGAATTTGTGGTATGCTCAAGAAGAATAAGAAAAGACAAGGACGATGTCTCAGGGCCACAACACAGGTTGTACAGAGTCCTGCACAAGTCCAGAAAGCAGTGAGGAAGCGAGGACCGTGTGGGGAAAGAAGTATTGGCAGGTAATCGTCAGAAAGGCATAAAAGAGTTGAGGCTGATGTTGGAAGCTAAAATTAGCTCTCTGTGGGAAACATTTGCAATAGTCAAGTAAGACCTGGGTTATATCTCGAGTGACTGGGTAGAGTAGTGTGTTTCCTAAACAGACGGTGCACTAGTAAGTATACAGATACAACTGTATGGGCATAAATGTGCTAAGGTACTGTATTAAAAGGGTGCAAAACCTCATAAGTGAGACGTGTTTCTCTTTCAGCAAGGTATAAAAGAGAGTACAGGAGGATGTGATTATTATCAAAAAGTATGCATCATACTGGGTAAGCAGGTCTGTACAGATGTGCAAGGCTGCTATGTGATAGTGACATTGTTGAGTATTGAACAAAGATAGTCAATTGTAAGTTTATATGCTCCACCCGCACTCCTTCAATATAACGTTGCCTGGTCTGCAAGTGTAGGCACCCTGTAGTTTTTTTATTCTACAGAGCATTCCCATGCTACTCTGCATGATCGAACATATATTGATCTAGTTGGCTGATTTACCATGTAAGAAGGACTGCTGCTTTCACTGCTGCTTGATGAGAGTGTTACTCTGAATAGGTGAATGCTCTATAGCCTACTAATTCCTTTCTCCGGAGGTACAGACAGGGCTGACACATGATTAATTGTTTTTTGTGTGCGAATGACAAAGGTTTAACCACAGAGTTTTGGCAACTGGGTGCTGAATCTGATACTTAGTGTTTTTTTGTTTTTTTTGATTGAGGCCTGGAAAGCGCCATCCCTTTTTTAGAGATATGGTTCAGAAATGTGGCATGTACCAAGAACAATATCTTTAGCACTTATTTATTTAATTAGTGAAGAGAAACACTGGGTCTTCCTTCTCAGATAGCAAGTCCAAACCGAATTTGGAGCACACCCTTCCCATTTAGGTCAGGTATTACCCTGTATATTGTGATGGTGTAGAAGCCTGTGGTGAATGAATAGGGGCATCTTTATAGGATACATAATCATACCAGTTGCCTGTGTGTAGGTGGTATTTGCTCTGGTACTAGTTCACTTCACCAGTGGTATCCAGGGGTGGAGTGACATACTTCCCATGTTCTCAACAGCTCTCCTGGAAGCATTTTCAAGGCACTTCCTTGAGTGCATCATTGGGGGGGACCATGAGCCAAGTCAGATGTCACCATGTGATGTGTTGTTTGAAGATCATTTTGGGGTAGAAAATTGATCATTTGACATGCTTTGAAGGTCAAGGTAACCCCTCTTTCAGACTGTGAGGTCTCTCTCTCCTGGGACAATCTTTCTTTTCTTGAAGGTGTTTGCTTCCATTTTCCCGAGGGCAGCATTTCTTATATTACGCTTTCTCTGTTTTCTTCTTTTGTCTGCATCACTCCACATCATCGTCATTCTGCACAGGTTTTTTGCTCCCCTGTGTTGAGACTAACATTGGACCGACTGCTGATGAGGAAGACGTCAATCATCTTGATGTTGATACTGAGGCTGAATTATTGTACTGAGGGTCTCTGCTGTGAAACGCTCTACTTCTTGCGCCATCATCTTTATGTGCAAAATGATATTTGTGTGGGAGAATGCCTAACTTCAGGAGGTCCTACTAAAAAGCCCCAATCTCAAGGTTACCTTGGGGCTAGAGGAGCTTCCCTGCCTTGTCGCAGCGGTATTCTTCCATGTTGGGGTTCTGAATCTGAGTCTTTGAAGGAATTGAGAGGTTGGAGGTATTTTAACTATTATTCTTTGCTTTGTCAAACTTACGTTTGTTCTTACTCAAAATGCATCACTCTACTGCTGTAGCTACTATTACCAGATCCCCAAAGTTAGAGGAAATTTATTTAACATAAAGGCTTAGATATAAGGAGAGAATGCTCTCAGACCGCTAGACTACAGGGCATTTGTATTTTCATCAGGTTTGGCAATGACTCATGCTGCACATGTGGATTCTCGCTTGGGTCATAGCATTAAAGAGACTGTCAATAAAAATTAAAGTTCCTGGCAAGTACACACAGTGTCTCATGGAGTTATAGATTTAACATGTGTAGCACTTTGTCAGGGTACAAGGCCTGGGCCGCATCGGTGATGCTAGAGAACAGAAAGTAAAATGCCCTCTCACCCTTGTGGCCCACATGTGAAATAGGGAAGCTGTATGACTTCAACCACTGATAAAGAGGAGAATATCACGTTTCCAGAAATTTCCAGTCATAATGCTCAGGGACAGGAAAGAAATAGCAAATGAGTTTGGTTGTGTCTTTAATTTCTGCACATTATTTGCCAAACCCTATGAGTTAGTATTGGATGCTGGAGGAGCTGTGTCACACGTCCAGGGCTATTGGTCTGAACTGCCTCTCAGATACCAAGGCCCGTGTTGCTAAAAGGGAAAATGTTCCCTGTTTGCAGCATGAGCACCTTTAAACAGGTGTGCTTGGCACAAACGGAGAAAATGTGCCCTATTGTAATGAATGCGCTGCCTTCAGGGCAGCCATGAACTTGCGCTGCGTTTTGGTATGTATGAATTCCAACATGTTACTGAATCGCAATTTGGAATTGCGAATAAATACTGATTCGGTATTAGGAAGGGGCGTGTTTAGGGCATCCCTTCCCGGAATGTTTTGCGACAGATGCAGTCGCAAAACATTCACATTTTACCACCTACTTGAAGTAGGTGGTAACCTATTTGCAAACGGGAAGGGGTCCACACTGCACCCCTTCCCCTTTGTGCAAGTTCTTAAAAATGTTTTTTAAGAACAGTCACCCGTTTTCCTTTAAGGAAAACTGGCTGCATTTCCAAAAAAATGATTGCTTTATTTAAAAGCAATCAAAGACATGGTGGTCTGCTGACCCCAGCAGCCCACTATCCCTGTGCTGTTAGCGATTCCTAATTGCGACCTGCCACATTAATATTAATGAGGTATGTCGATTGGCGACACATTAGGAAACACTAAATGAAACTCATGGAGTTTCATACATTCAAATAGCGATAACCTAATTGCGATTCACAGAGAATCACAGTTAGGTAATCGCTATTTGAAATAATGATACATGCGGCCCTAAGCCATTCCGGGTAACCTTTTGATCCTGAAATATCAATGGCCTCCAGCAGAAATTACAGTCCCTTAACTTAACAGCCTTTGTAAGTGGTTATGATATCATAGCCCTGCAGGAAATATGAGCAGAGCTGTCCGATTATGGGATTTATTGAGCATTGGAAGCCAGCCCGTGATGGTCTGTCTGTATATACCTCAGTGAAACTGCAAGGGAACACTGACCCGATAACATTTCAAGAGATCTGGATGTGAAACTTCAGAAGATTCAGAAATATCTAAATGAGGCATCACTTAAATCTCTAAGCGATGAAGAAAGGGACTCTATTAATGGCCGGATCAATATGGAAGAGTTGGAGACCGCCATTAAGAAGTTAAAATTAGGCAAGGCTCCGGGCCCAGACGGGTTTAATGCATCGTTCTATAAAGAGTTTGGTGCGCACCTGAGTAAACCTCTGCTACTCCTTTACCAACAGTTTCTTCATTTGGACAAATAGCTGGTACCCCAGCTGAGGCAATAATTACCGTTGTCCCAAAGGAGGGTAAAGACGGCCTACTGACTAAGAACTACAGACCAATCTCTAAACCTGGACTGTAAATTATGTGCCATGATTTTATCGAACCGATTACAAAAACACATTGCTAAGCTTATACATACCTCCCAAACAGGTTTCCTAAAACAAAGACTTCCTAGCGACAATACTAGAATTTTTTGCCATGCCATTGAAAAAGCAAAATTAATTAGTTCTCCAACTGTTGCCATAACGCTTGGTGCAGAAAAAGCGTTTGACAAAGTAGATTGGACATTCTTGCATGCGACACTCGGGAAATTCAACCTTGGTGATAACCTGATAAAGATGATCATGGCACTTTATCACAGTCCCAAAGCTAGAGTTAGAGCAGGAGGTGCTCTTTCTTCTTCCTTTCCACTAAAGCAAGGAACCAGACAAGGGTGCCCCCTGTCTCCATCACTGTTCCTCTTGGCTATTGAGCCCTTCCTTCAATACCTCAGAGCAAACCAGAATATCCCCGTCATAGACTTTGGCAAAGCTACGTTTAAGGTAGCAGCCTATGCAGATGATATATTAGTGGTAACAAAAGAAGCAGCCACAGCCATTCCAGCTCTCATGAAATCTATTCATGACTACACAGAAGTATCGGGCTACACCCTCAACAAAGACAAGACAGAAGTAAAACTACTTAACCTGTGTGGTTCCAGAGAGGTTTTGGGGGACTGACGTGGCAGACAGGTACGATTAAGTATCTAGGCGTAGAATTCTCAAGCGACCTGATTTCTACACTAGAGGAAAACAAAACTATCATCCACAAAAAAAATCACAGATCTATTAGATGGGTGGTCACCGAAATTCTTAACATGGTGGGGTAGAATAGAAATGGTAAAAATGATAACACACTTATAAACTACCTTAATAGTATGTTACCCATGACACTCTCAGATATCTTCCTTAAGAAAATAGATAAAGTCATCAGTAAGTTTTTATGGCCAGGGAAAAGAGCAAGGATTTCCATAGGAAAACTAAGACTTGCCAAGAACAAATGAGGAGTTGGTCTACATTTTAAGAACTACCAAACAGCTTACCTCTGCAAACGGGGGGCTGCATGGTTCATGGATAAGCTTGAGTACAGACCCCAGTGGCTAGACGTAGAACTAAATCTGTTTAATGGTATCCCTCTCCCGGCTATCATGACAATGCAGCCGGGAGTACATATCCAAGTACATTATACTTCACACTAAAAAAGCTCTAGCACATCTCGACACACTATCCAATACAAAAATTGATGCTATAAATACATTGGCGATTTGACATAACCCCATAATAAGAATAGACAGAAAACAAATCTACTGGAAGGACTGGTCGCAAAAAGGCATCAACTTCGTCAAGGACCTCTGAGAATACTTCGCCCATTCCATTCCATTCTCTGCCCTCAAAAGAGAAAGAGGACTAACCGATATAGACTTCTATAACTTTCTGAAACTTAAGGTACAGATTTCTAAACTGGCTACTAACCCTTCTCCCCCCTCATTCCCTTCCAAATTGACCAAATTGTTTAACACCGGTCACATGGTCTCAAGAATCTACAAATCCTTACTCCCTGGGCCACGTAAGGCCCATAAGTCTAATGAGGAAAAGTGTGAGTCCGAACTGAACAGTAAGGCAATTAAACTAGATTAGGAACTAGTCCATATGATGCCTTTTAAACACAAAATATCCCCCATACTCTCTCAAACAAAATACTAGAGCTGATATATAATATGTTATATTCGGTCACAAATGGTACTCTTGTTCACCGCTGACACCACCCAGAGGCATGCAATGACCTGAGGGTAACTTATCGACATGAGGTAGCTCAACAGGGATACATCCATCTGTTTTGCTATGTTATTTCTGTCTTCGCAATTGTATGATTTGTAAGTACCATTGCCAAATAGCATTATCAGAACAAATGCCTTCTATCCTCTGACTAATGACGAGAGCTTTACTGTATGTTATTTCTTTGTTTTGCCTTGTTTTTCATGGTATTGTTTTTGCAAAAATCAATAAAGATTTATTGAAATCAAAGAGATCTGAAAGAGACACGTTAGTGATAGATTCCTTAACTTAGAATATCCCCAGGCGTCAGACTGGATCCGGAAAGTTTTGCTAGCAGTACCCCTGCGCGCCAGTAGGTGGCGTCGTGCGGCTCTGTGTCCGTAGCTGGCGTCGTAAGCGCCGAGATGACGTCACGGAGACTACTTGGGCGCCACCCATGCACGCTGACGTCAGTTCTTTCTTTTTCCGCGCCAGAAAGCGCAGATCCGGTTAGAACACGTACCATAGTCACTTTTTTACTATCTCTTTTGAGACTTTTGTCTCCCTTTTTCCAGTTGGTTTCCTGGTGCACGTAGGGATGCCTGGATTTAAGTCCTGTGGGGCCTGCCGTCGCAACATGCCGGTGGCAGACCCCCACGATGTCTGCCTCTACTGCCTGGAGACCAACCACAACTCCCGGTCCTGTCGGGACTGTCGGGCCATGGCCCCGAAGGCCTTGAGGGAGCGGCACCGGAAGCTGCTGGAGGTCCGGCACTCGTCCCAGCGCCGTTCCCGGTCCAGGGGCCACAGTCCTCGCTCCTCGGGCTCCAAGTCTTCACCCTCGGATTTGGGTAAGAGACGACACAAAAAGAAGTCGAAGAAGCGTGTTCGCTCTCCGACGTCCCCCCGCCGGTCCTCGGATGCGGATGAGGGGGACAGGGGCCTTGCCCCTGCGGCTCCTTTGGAGCTCGAGAGTCCCGCGGCCTACCCGCCTTACCCGGGTCCATCGGCGACTCCCGCACAGGTGCAAAAATTTCTTGCTACCATGGACCGCCTTTTTAGGCCTCGGGCTACCGCCGGCGCGCCCTCGGGCCCCGCGGTCCCGTGTCTGGATCCTTTTGGACCGCCGGCGGATCCAGCTTCGGCGCCACAGGATCCTGCGCCGCTGGCTCCGGCCACGGCGCCACAAGGTCCAACGCTGCCGGATCCGGCCCCAGCGCCGCCTCCGGCGCCGAAGTGGGTGCCTTTCGTCCCGCCATTACCCAGGTTCCAGGACCATTTTGTTCCTACCTGGGACCCGCATTGGGACACTGCGCCGGTTCGGCCCCGACCGACGCCGTTCTCGGCGGCGTTTCAGACGCCGTTCCCGACGCCGTATGTTCCCTCTCCGGCTCCTGCCCCGCCGCCGCGGTCGGTGCCACCGGCGGCGGAGGACGACTGGGAGGGGTCCGAGGACCCTCTCGCCCGTCAGTGTGACTCCGAGCAGGACTGGGCGGACGACTTGGAGGACGCCGGCGACCTCGACGTCTCTTCTGACCCGGGGTTTGCCTCTCCCCCGCCTACTATGGAGGAGGGCGCCTCCTACACGATGGTGCTCCGTCGGGCAGCTGAGGTCCTCAACCTTGATCTCCCTATGGTGGCCCTCAAAACTAACCTCCTTACTGAGGTGCTCCAGACGGCGACCACCTCGTCGGAGCCCCTGCTTCCGTTTAACGACGCCCTTACCGACGTCTTGCTGGGCACTTGGTCGCGGCCATCCACTGGGGCCCCGGTGGATAAGAATGTCGCCAGGCGTCATCGCCCGGCGCTGGGTGACCCCGCTATTTTGACCACTCATCCTACGCCTGAGAGTCTGGTCATCCAAGCTTCGACGTCGCAGAGTGCCTTTCCCACGGCTCCGTCGGATAAGGACTCTAAGAAGCTGGAACAGTTCTGTAAACGTTTGTTCTCTTCGGCCAGCTTGGGGCTGTGGTCAGTGAATACCGCCTGCCTCTTGGGCCGCTAGTCCCACGCGGTGTGGGACACAGTTGCGCAGGTGTTACCTCAGTGTCCTGAGGAGACCGAAGCTGTATTGTCCCAAGCCATTGCGGAAGGTAAAGGTGCGGCTAAGTTTGCCATTCGGTGTGGTTTAGACACCGCGGACCCCTTAGGTAGAGCGATTTCTACGACTGTGGCGCTTCGTCGCCACGCCTGGCTCAGATCTACCGGGTTCTCGCCAGATGTCCAAAACTCACTCATGGACATGCCCTTTGATGGCACTTGCCTGTTTGGCGATGAGGCCGACAGTGCGCTGGAGCGTTTTAAGGACTCGCGGGCCACGGCCAAGTCCGTAGGTCTTTCCACGAAAAGCCTAGCCACTCCTGGGTTTCGTTCCTTTCGTGGCAACGGGAGGGGCGCCCAGGCACGTTCTTTCAACAAGCCTGCGCAGAACCAGCCTCAGCGCGGCCGCGGTCGCAGTTTCCGCAGGGGCGGATCTGGGAATCAGCGTGGGGGTCAGTCCACCTCCGCCCCCGCCGCTTCGGCCTCCAAATCTTCCTAATCCGAGCCTTGTGGGGCATTCCACGCCAGTGGGTGGCAGGGTCCGCCTTCATCTCTCCCACTGGCACGCTATCACTTCGGACAAGTGGGTGTTGCAGATCATCCGCAAGGGTTACGCCCTTCCCTTCCAGTCCACCCCTCCAGCCATGCCACCTCAGTTCCACCGCATGTCGGGGGACCACTTGGCACTTCTCCTGCAGGAAGTCACGGCCCTCATGGCCAAGGGGGCCATCGAGTGTGTTCCTGGGCCAGAAGTAAGGAGTGGTTGTTATTCCCACTACTTTCTGGTCCCCAAGAAGGACAAGGGGGGCTTGCGCCCCATCTTCGACCTCAGGAACATCAATCGCTTCCTCCGGAAGGAGAAGTTCAAGATAATTGCAGTGGTGGCTCACGAATTGCGATTGGGTCAATGGCAGATCCCTCTCCCTTCCCCAACCGGAGCACACAGTGGTGAAGGATGCGTCCCTCCTGGGATGGGGTGGCCACTTGGGCGAGGCGGAGATCAGAGGCCTCTGGTCTCCGGCGGCGTCCCGGCTCCATATCAATCTTTTGGAGCTTCGGGCGATACGGCTTGCACTGAAGGCATTCCTTCCCTCTGTCCGGGGAAGTGTGGTGCAGGTGTTCACGGACAACACCACCGCCATGTGGTATTGCAACAAGCAGGGCGGGGTGGGGTCGTGGACCCTATGTCAGGAGGCTCTGCGCCTCTGGACTTGGCTGGAACGTCAAGGCATTACCTTGGTGGTTCAACACCTGGCAGGTTCTCTGAACGCCAGGGTGGACGAACTCAGCCGCTGGTGCTTGATGGATCACGAATGGCGTCTGAACTCGCACGTGGCGCAAGGTCTCTTTCTGCAGTGGGGAGAGCCTTGGTTAGATCTATTCGCCATCGAAGAGAACGCGCAATGTCATCAGTTCTGTGCGTTGGAATTTCCAAGGCGGCGCTCGCTCGGCGACGCTTTTCGTCGCGAGTGGAGTTGCGGTCTGTTGTACGCCTTTCCGCCTATACCACTTCTGCCCAGAGTGCTGAAGAAGATTCGGTGCGACCGGGCCCAAGTCATCCTTGTGGCTCCGGATTGGGCACGAAGATACTGGTATCCCGAGCTACTCAACATGGTGATCGATCCCCCGATCCGACTGCCTCTTCGGGAGGATCTTCTGTCGCAGCAGCAGGGGACGGTCCTCCACCCGAACCTGTCCAGCCTCCACCTCCATGTGTGGAGATTGAGCGGCGGCAGTTGACAGCCTTCGATCTTCCCCCCCAAAGTCTGTGCTGTCATTCTGGCAGCCAGGCGTCCCTCCACTAAAACGGTATACACCTGCAGGTGGAACAAGTTTGTGGCATGGTGCACAGCTAAGGCTGTGGATCCCCTTTCTGCCCCTCTTTCCGAGGTCCTTCTGTTCCTTCTTTCTTTGGCCCAGCAGGGCTCTGCTCTGGGCACTATCAAAGGTTATCTTTCGGCCATCTCCGCCTTTCTCCGGCTTCCAGATCAGCCTTCTCTTTTTAAGTCCCCTGTTGTTAACCGTTTCTTGAAAGGCATTACGTTCATGTTTCCTCCTGTGCCGTTCATTATGCCTCAATGGGACTTAAACCTTGTCTTGACATATCTGATGTGCGCTCCCTTCGAGCCCCTTCATACCGGTCATTTGCGTCTTCTCACTCTCGAGATGGCTTTCCTGGTAGCTATCACCTCTGCCAGAAGAGCGAGTGAGCTCCAGGCTCTTTCTTCCAAACCTCCTTTCCGTTCTGTTCATCCGGACAAGGTGGTTTTAAGGACCCGTCCTTCTTTCTTGCCAAAGGTTGTTACGCCCTTCCACATCGGGCAGACCATCACTTTGCCCACCTTCTTTCCGCCTCCGCATCCTTCAAAAGAGGAGGAGAGGCTCCACCGTCTGGACCCAAAACGTGCGCTCTCGTTCTACCTGAAGCGCACGCAACAGTTCCGGGTGGATGACCAGCTCTTTGTTGGCTACGTGGGCGCCAAAAAGGTCGGGCCGTGCACAAACGGACCATCTCTCGGTGGGTCGTTCTCTGCATCAAAGCCTGTTACTCGTTGGCTAAGAAGGAGCCTCCTGTGGGGCTGCGTGCCCATTCCACCAGGGCGACGGCAGCCACTACTGCCTTGGGACGCGGCGTTCCCTTGCAGGACATTTGTCAGGCAGCTACGTGGGCTTCGCTGCACACGTTTACCAAGCATTACTGCCTTGACAGTCAAGTCCGGAGAGACGGCATCTTTGGCCGTTCTGTACTCCGTGACTTTCTGGTGTAATCTTGTTCGCAGACCCACCACTGGGGTTGGTATTGCTGGGGTATCTATTCTAAGGTAAGGAATCTATCACTAACGTGTCTCTTTCAGATGCACAAGTTACTACTTGTGTAACGATATATCTGTAAGAGACATTAGTTAGTGATAGATTCCTTACCGCCCCACCCATCCTCCCCGTTCTGCGAACTGATTTCAAGGGTTAAGGTCATCCCTTTTAGGGCCCTAGTTTCATGGCACCAGTGGTCAGTTTCTGGCATGGCTCTGCGTTCCTGGCGCGGAAAGTCGTGTACAGAACTGACGTCAGCACGCATGGGTGGCGCCTAAGTAGTCTCCGTGACGTCATCTCGGCGCTTACGACGCCAGCGACGGACGCGGAGCCGCACGACGCCTCCTACTGGCTCGCCGGGGTACTGCTAGCAAAACTTTCCGGATCCAGTCTGACGCCTGGGGATATTCTAAGGTAAGGAATCTATCACTAACTAATGTCTCTTACAGATATATCGTTACACAAGTAGTAACTTGTGCATCTGGCTGCAAGGAATCAAAATCAGCAATTGGAAATTACAGTGTCCCCTCTTGTTGATTAATATTTGTCAGTCCAAGTGCAAGGGAGAAGTGGTCTGACCCTCTGTGACTTGACCAGGAATTACCCCCAAGCAGATTGTATGATAAACGGGGACTTCAACACTAACCTTTTCCAAGACCGCCAAGAGGATCCCGATGAGACCTTCCTGGGGACCCCCATGAATAGCGTTGAACAAACCAGACTGAGGGGTTGCCCACTAAGAGAGTTCCTGTAACTCAACATTGTGGGCTTTAAAGTATTGAACGGTAGGTTCCCACAAGACATACCACCAAACTGATCAAGAACCAATGGAAAAACCTGTTCTTACCTGGACTACACCATATGCAATATAGACATTTTACCCTCAGTAGAAAGCTACACTATTGTTCCGTGCACAGAGCGCGAGCATCGCCCTCAAACCATCACAATAAACTCCGACGTGTCTTATCACGCTTTTGCCAGGCCTTGTGCAAAGGAATACATACTGAGACCCTCAATCACCTTAAATCTAGTGAAGCCATTAGTGATGCCATCAAGGCTGAATGCACTAAACTAGCAGCAGAAGTAAAGTGTCACAGATTATCGCATGGACAAGCCTTATGTCCAGGCTTCTAAATTTCCATGTCCAGCTCGGCGGCACTGCCCTATCAAGCCAGCCATCGTCTTGACAACGATTCGTTGCCTTAAGAAAGCCGTTAACACGGCAATGAGGGAAGCCCAAAAGAACCCCGGATCGAAGAAGTTAACAGACTCATTTAAGCTAACGCTGAAAAAATACAGGCAGGCAATTCATGCAGAGTTCTGAATTGACATGAAAATTTTTAATTCTCAAACTCTTGAAACCTTGTATGCTCCTTAATACGTGACAGTGACCTTATTGTTATGCAATACTGTCGGATGGCATTCTTAAATGTACATCTTGCTGCTGTTATTCTTCGCACCAGCACTTTACCGCTGTCAATTTAGATTCTTGCATCTGCATTTTGGTACAACACAACACCAATTTTTCTTATTGTGACATTTTATGGTAGAGTGTATTTGATTTGAGATTTTATACCCCTTGTATGTGTTTTTAAATGTGTTGTAATGGTTAGAATAGTGAGTTAGTGTCATGTATGCCGTTGCAACAGGAAGAACACTGAAGAAGCTGGCTATCATAGAGGACTGATAACCATATTTCAATAGGATAATGATAGTGACAATCACTGGGAAAATATTTTGAGATAAAGATAACTAGCACTTCAGCATCTAGATGTATTAGAAAAAGTGTAGCTTTTAACCCGTCCCCGCTAACTGCTAGATTGCATAGAGAGTTAATGGCTAGGTTGTATAGAGAGTATATAAATGGATAGACTAGTATACCCCCTTGTTGATTGCAGATAGGGAGGTGGGAAAGATTGTTTGAGAAAGAAGAAACAAACCAGAGGACAGTGGTGCTTCAAAACACAAGGATTATGCACATGATGCAGACTGTAAAATGTGATGGAGGAGATAGATGATAATTTTAAAGAGTGAGAATATAATAATTGACCACTCCTGTACTGTAGTAAAGTGAGGGGAAAACACAGTGTCAGTCAACAGGTAATTATGGCTAACTGTATGAACAACTACGGTCTTGTAAATGGTGTTCGCCTCTTTGACTCATGAGCAGCAAGAGTTTATTGCCTAAAGGAATATATGAAAGTCAGTACAGTAAACTGTGGAGAGTTTAACACAGTGCTTTTTGAGTTTGATCTTTTATATGTGGTTTAATTTGAATAGACAGGACTATTTGTAATGCACATGATATTGTTTAAATGTAATGAAAGCTTTGAAGCAAATATAAAATAAAAAGGCAATTTGGAATATAACCGTGACAATTTGGTATGCTGCTTAATTGCTGTTTAATAGAGAAATAAAATATCAAACATGTTAACCTTAATTTTTATTTTGTAGGCAAAAACAGCTCTTGGGGAGCATTTAATCAACATTGGTATCAACCGAAACAACGTATCTGAAATTTTACAGATATTTATGGAAGCACAATGTGGACAAACTGAACTTACAGAAAGCTTAAAGACCAAAGCTTTTCAGGCACACACTCCATCCGAGAAAGCATCAGTACTTGCCTTCCTTGTTAATGAGTTAGCTTGTAGCAAAAGCGTTGTCAGGTAAGCCATTTGTATTATATGTGCATTAGTGACCTGGAGAGTTATTCTGATATGCAGCTGAAACTGAACAGAGCCAAATGGATGAATCCACTAACATGTGCACTGCCAATGATACAAGATTGGCTATATACTGCATTAAATTTTACAACTCTAGACATTTATGCAGAAGTAGGGTATATGTCAATGGAAATATTAAATCACAAAGCTGTGTGTGTGTGTGTGTGTGTGTATGGTAGTAAAACTCATAGTGAAATTTGTATTGAATGAATGAATGACAAGATTTTGTAAAGCACACAGATGCTTCTAAGAGTGTCCCATAGCTAGTGACTAACAGCAGAAGGATATTGAACTAGTGCGAATAACCATTTTTTAAGCTTTTTTCTGAAACTAGACTCAGAGGTTAGAGAGCGAAGTTCAAGCAGAAGCTGATTCAAGGCCTTCACAGGCAGATAGGAGGAGTGACTGCCCCTTCCTTCTGGCCCGCCTGATACTAGGGACTACTACAGCCAAAAATTACTGAGAGTAGCGTAAAGCTCTATTCGGAGAGTAGTGGCTGAGTCTTGTTGTAAAGAATTATCTTCTTTACAGGTAGCCAGTGCAATGAGCGCAGATGAGTGCCATGCAAGTCTGACGAGTAAGCCTGAGAATGAGCCGGGTGGCCACATTCTGATCAACCTGAAGTTCAGTAATCATATAATCAGGAAGGCCCAAATATTAAACATCAGCATAGTCCAGCCTAGATGTAATAAGGAAGTGGACCACTGTCTTCCTAGAAGTCAAAGGAAGAGGAAAAACACATTTCTTTGAAAGCTCAAAGCAGCCCAAAGCATGTTCCGACCACCACGGACACCTGCGGTTGAAAGGATAGGAGGTTATCAAACCTTACCCTGAGATTTTGTACAAAGGTTGAGGCGGGCCCTTTCTGATGGATACATCTGCCTGTAGATTCCTCACCTTTTGAATATCCCCTGCGCCAGCATTCCGCGGAAACTTTTTCCTAGCTCTCCACGCCGACGAGGTCGTCACAATACCACGGCTCCACTCGTGACTCCGTATGACGTCACCGGAGCCATAAGAGAGCCTCATCGGCGTGATGACGTCAGTTCCCTTTTTTCCGCGCCGTCGACGCGTAACGGTTTCTTGGGACTCTCCATACTTTTAGTAGATACTTTGTGCTTATTTCGAGTATTCTCTGTAACGAGTTGGAAATGGCGACTTCGAGGAAGTCGGGATTTAAGCCTTGTCGAGAGTGTGGGGGTCACATGTCGATCACTGATAGATTTTGTACAACGGTTGAGGCGGGCCCTATCAGGCCAACAATCCGGCCACCAATGCGTATGAAAGGTTCCAAACAGAAGAATCTTTGTTGTGTTCATAATACACATCAGGTGACTGGTACAAAGCCTTTAACGCTGAAAGGCAGGACTTGAGAGGACAATGATCCTCATAAGATCCCCTCTCAAAAAGAGAGGAGAAGCTGGGTGTCATCAGCATTAGACACCACATTTTAGCCAAAGGATTTCACCAAAACCGCTAACTGGGCCAAATTAACATAAAAAATATTTGGACTAAAGGAAGAGCCCTGTGGCACGCCCAATCGAGAGGGGCTTAGACCCCGATGAAAATGGAGCCAGCCAGACAAATTGACCAAGAATAATTCAATCCAATCAAGAGCTTGAACACCAACTCCAAGAAGTTTGAGGCGTTGTAGGAGGAGCGCATGCGACATGGTATAGAACGCAGCGGAGAGATCAAGTAAGCTCAACACCACTTTCCTGCGCAGATCAAAGGTTAGTTTAATGCATTCAGATACTTCAAGTTATGCTGCCTCAGTGCTGTGTTGTGGGCGAAAGCTAGATTGACTGGGATGAAGCATTTTTGTTAGTGTCCAGATAATCCGACAACTGCCTATTTATCAGCTTCTCAAGGATTTTGGAGTTCTCGGGAAGGAGGGAAATGGGTCTGAAATTCAACAAAACATTAGGTTCCGCAGAAGGTTCTTTCAGAAGTGAAACCAGTTGAGACTGCTTCCTACTGGAAGGTAGAGTGACAGTTAATATAGAAGAATTCAAAAACCTATTCAGTATAGGATTAACCTCCTCAACCGCCTTAGAATGCAGGAATAAAGGGCAAGGGTCAACTGGCGAACCAGACTTAATTTCCAGAATGGAAGATTCAGACACCTTAAAAGAAATGAGGTTGAATCAAAGGAGTGAACAATGCTCATAAACAGGTATGTCTCGTGAGCTCTTCAAAGTTGGCTAATACCGTAGACAAAATCAAATTACATTGCATCCCCAAAGAACTCTGATCCCCAACTTGTTATACTTATGACAAACTCTGATATGTAGTGCTGCGCCAGAGAGACTGACAATGTAGATTACATTAACAATACGTTTATTCAGATGCTTTATGGCAGGTGGGTGGCGTTTACAAATCACAGCAGTAAAGAGTAACTGGTATTAAATATTATTACATTAAAAATTTTAAAAAATTGACATTCAACTGCATCTTCCACTGTGGATTTTTTGTAATCTGTGTAAAATATTCTCAAGTGTCAATGTGATAGTCAATGGAGTTGTCTGCATTTTTTTTTTACATTTAGTTCCTTATTCCGCTTCTAGATAAATTAAATATTGAAGCATGTCAGCAAAATTTCTTGCAACTGCCACCTATAAAAAGCATCACCGGTCTTGGCCTATTGCGCTAAAAATAATGCATAGTCCTTCTTTCCTCTCTTACAGTGAGATTGATAAGAGCATTGATCATTTGTCAAACCTGAGGAGAGATAAATGGATGGTTGAAGGCAAACTCCGCAAGTAAGATTTGTTCCTTTCTCATGTTGAATCTATTGACATTTGTATGCAGTTGCCATGGTTTAAAGCAGAACACTATTGAATTGCTTCCTAATGGTCTACATATTTTGTGGTGCAGGGGAGTTATAAATCTCTTAAATACTTTGTTAATATTCTTGTCTTTGGTTATCTCATATGAATGCTGTAGATTATGCTGAATGATTTTCTCCTTCTGTTGCTAGAGCCTACCCGTTACCTATGTCTGTAAAGCAGTTCTCACTATACCCTTCAGCATTGTGAAAACACTCTTTCATTTCATGTTGTTGTGTTGCGTAGCCTACATAGCCTCCCTCCCCAATGATAGCTGAGACACAGTATCTGCTGCTGTGATTTCCTTATTTTCCCTTTCCACTCCACTGTTGCAGGTCCTCCATTGACTCCTTTTTGTGTGATGCTCATCTTCCTCCAACTTATATTGCATTGTCTCTGTTGTTTTTTTTTTGTAGGTAAAATAAGTTTGTACCCCAGAAATCTCAGCTTTCTATTTGTATGATGCGGAGTACGCATAACACTGGTTACGCTGCTATGGCATAAAGCTGTTGTAAAAGTGGATACCCCCCACGAGTTCCTCTCTGTATATGATATGGGAGTAGTTATAACACCATTTACACAAATGCGAGCCAGTATATAAGAGGCGAGTCAGCTTCAGAAATGTATCACCCACTCCAGTCTTGCCAACATAAAATCTCATTCAACCGAGTCAAATGCTTTCTTAGAATCCAAACAACTGCTACAGCATTAACATCTGGATCAGTTTTCGAAACTGCCTGAGAGTTCTGAGATTGTATGCAGTGGATCAGACACCATCTGCTCAGGCAGAATTGGGAAACCGCCATTACAACTTGATATAACCACGCATGACCATTACCACACATCCTTTACAACGAACATGCCTTTACCACGCATATCTGTTACAATGAATCATTTGCCACGAATATGCCTTTACCACACATGCCATTACTATGAAATTGGCCATGCACGGTAAAGGCATGTTCGTTGTAAAGAATGTGTGTTATGACCGCATTGTACACTCAGGGGCCAGGAAAAGGATCCTGCGGCAGGGGGCGGTTTTAGGCCTTGGCCAGGAAAAGGGGGTGCAGCAGGGGGCAGTTTTAGGGCTCAGGGCCAGGAAAAGGGGGTGCGGCAGGGGGCAGTTTTAGGGCTCAGGGCCAGGAAAAGGGGGCTGCGGCAGAGGGTGGTTTTAGGGCTCAGGGCCAGAAAAAATGGGCTGCGGCAGGAGCCGGTTTTAGGACTCTGGGCCAGAAAAGGTGATGGTTTTAAGGTGGTTCAGGGCCGGGCAGGTAGACTGTGAACATCTCCCGTGCTCAGGGGACAGTGAAAAACTAGCAAGTGGCCAACTGGCCAAGTGGTGGAGGTTAGGGACCACCCCCGAGGCCGACTGGAAGCACCGTCCCGGCTTACGGCCGGCCTACAGAGAGTTTCAACTCCGCCCATCGTGGCCTCCGCTTGTAAGCAGGACCCTGCAACATGCCACCAGGCAAGGGGCTGTGGTAGGGGCCAGGAGCTTGTGTGCACCAACTGTGAACGGCTCCCGTGCACACCAGGTAGAACCGAACCATGGTAGAATAGCACCAACATGGCTGCACAAAGACCATAACCTGTGCTAGGTATTGGGAACTCCTGGAATTCAACTGGTGATACCAGGCCTGAGGCTGGAGCCAGGACAGAGGCGGACGCTGCACTGGAGTGCTATCCACCCACTCTGATTTTGACAAGGACACCAGTGCTGGAGTCGAGGAGCGATGTCCTTGATCTGGAGCATGCCACTTTAGTGGAGATGATGGCTGGATGCTGAGGAATTCCTTTCATGGTGCTTACAGCCAGCCTGCGGAGAGTTTTGTCCCCGACTCCACCCATCGCAACCTCGGCCTGCAAGCAGGATCCTGCGACATGCCACCACATTGGAGGATTTAGAGGGAGAAAGTGCATGCAGGCCCACGGCAGCAGCAGCCCCTCCCCTGTTGTGACCTCCTACAGAGCTGCAAAACAGACACACGCACCATCCAACTGGCACAGGGGGGTAAACACAGTTGGGGCCTATCATCCTTGATTGTTTGTGCTTGTGTATCTTTTTACTATACATGTATTGTTACCAACCATGCCTTTACAACGAAATAGTTGAAGTAAAGGCATGCATGGTAAAGCCATATGTGTTGTAACAATGTTTGTTGTCAATGCATGCGTGGTAATGATGCATGCATGGTATTGACAGCAAACTAAAGGCATGCGTAGTAGTTGCACGCGTTGTTCCGTCCTACAAATGCAGAATCCAGCTGGTCATAAAAGCACAAGGAGATTAGCTAAGATCTTTGCAAGTATTTTTGTGTCAGTATTGAATAAGGAGTGAATGTACAGAAAAAATAAGTCAACTGGGTTGCAGGACTTCAAGATAGTTATCACCAAGGCAACGCATAGAGGGTCGAAGACATACATTCTGTAGTACAGACTTGAACAGTGTAACAATATAGGGATTAAGTTCCACAATCAGTTCTTTATAAAAATTGGCGGTAAGGTCATTGGTACCAGGGACTTTGGTATTTGGCATGTCCTTAAATGTGTTTCTGATTTCCACTGGTGTCAGAGGAGCAAGCAGTGCTTCTGTGTCTTCTAGGTAGCCCTTGATATCTGGTTCCGATGGATTTGCATGTGAAGTGTAGACTTGCATGTAATATTGCTTAAAACGCTCCGCAATCTGACAAGGGTCGCAGAGTAGGTAATTGTCTATGGATCGAATAATAGACTCCTTCAGACCATTTGGGGCGCAATATGGTTGCCAAGGTCTTATCAGAGCTCTCCCCATATACTCTAGCCACCACATATTTACCCATATGCCTAACCTTCCTAACCGCAATGGAATTTTCCCAGTTTTGTGTGCATCGCCCTGAAGGTGTTCTGTTCATTTGTAAGCACAGAAGATTTTTTGGGGTCAGATATCTCCTTTTCAAGCTGTGATAGGCCATGACACACAGACTTCAAGACACCAGCATGTTTCGCCATATTTATTCTGCAAGACTCTGAGCTGCTCATTGAGACCCAATTGAAAGTGAAGATTGAAAGAGTGCACAGAGTGGGCCCCTTTATGCTGGGTAAAAAATGCCATTCTTGAGATGTGCTGGTCAAGCTGCACTCCTTTAAGGTGAAAGAAGCAATTCTTCAAGCCGCACAAAGGTCCAATGAGGTCTCCTTCCAGGGAATATCCTGCTCCATTTTCCAGGACATTTGTAGGAAGCAGGCTCTGTATATACTATACCAAAATGAAGTATAGTGTGCACAGAGTCCAGTGGAACCCCAAAGGTAGGCAGAGTTAAAAGTAGACAGCACCTTACTCTCTATTTGTGGTAGTGTGGGTGAGCAGTAAGGCTTCATCAGAGAGTAGTGTTAAGCATTTGTTGTACACTCTCAATCAGCAAATGATGTCATATACTCGAAAACTGAACTCAGACCAATTTTGTTTGTATAAAAATATTAAGTTATTTTATTTCTAGAACCAAGCCAAGCCTGGCACAGTTAAGTGAAATAAATGCTTTGCAAAATCTTATGCAATGTTTTACAATTGAATGCCAGTTCAAATGCAATGGATTAAAATACAGGTAAATCAATATGTTGAAATTACTGTTCTGATTACTTTTCAGATTACTTTTTAAGTTACTTTTTCCACTCAGTGTGATATGCCTAGATATCACACTGGGACATGTCCTAGAGAAAAGTTAAGTTAAATCAGTTTTGCACAGTTGTAGTTTGTCGGGTTCTCATACAAATCAACTCCACACTTTTTCAAGGAAAAACAGTCAATGTATTCCTATGAAGAGAAATTAAGGTATCTGTTAACAGGTAAGTACTCGGTCTTTGGGGTTGAGTTTCTGGGGTTAGAACAAGGGCTCCCCCAGGGTCAAGGATGCACTCTCAAAGCACCCTGAGCGGCTCTAGGGCGGCCGGGTGCAGAGTGATAAGGCCCAATGTTATCCAATTGGGGATAGGGGGCCTCCGGTTGGTGACTGCTCACGAGCAAGCCACAACGTTGTGGGAGCAAAGCTCCTGGGGTTTAGTTCAGGGCAAATGGGATCTGTTTTAGCACCCAAAGTACACCCGCAGGGGCGGCTGGGTGCAGGGTGCTGGTTTGGTGTCGGGTGCCTTGTTGATTTCAATGGGGGCTCTCCGGTTTCAACAAAGACGGCAGGCTCGGGGACGAAGATCTTCTGGAGATGACCACCGGTTGGAGAGGTAAGTTGGGATGCCTGGGGATGCTGGGACACCGTCGGTTGGGCCACCCAAGGCCGTGGGACTACTGGTGCAGGGGTGTCTTTAGGCATCGGGTTTTCTTACCAGCCCCGGTCCCGGTTGGGGGGATCCTCCAGAAAGAGGCTGCAGGCTTCGCTGGGAGATTCGAGGCAGGTCAGAGATAACCCGATCTCAGGTCATGATCGCCGGGGAGACCTCCTCGTGGTGTTGGGCCACTCGGGCCGTGGGCGTCGGAAGCAGAGTGATGCAGACTCGCGGATTTGGCCGGAGCCAGAGTCTGTGGGTGAGCAAATCCGGTGCTCACGGGAGACAGTCTTTTCTGTGGAAGGCAGGGCAGGTCCTCGGGGTTCTTGAGGTTGCTGGCTACAGGACACACCGGGATTTCGCTTCTGCAGGTTCGAGGTTGGGACAGGCCGGTAGGGCTGGGGCCAAGTCAGTGGGTGTCGTCCTCCTTCTTAGCTTCGGCACAGCTCTTCAGTCCTTCTTTTCTTCTTGGTCGGTTCTTGTCTGATAAGGCAAGGTTCAGGGGTGCCCCTAAATACTAGATTTAGGGGCATTACAGGTAGGGACAGGTTGGGACCAATGGGTCCCTTCCTTGGGGTGGGTACACCCCCTATTATACCACCCTCCAGTGGGAGGTGGGCATATGCCTCACTCTGGTTGGCTGGGTCCCCCATCTGCTAGATGGAGGAGACTGAGAATTGTGCTTCACCTCGCCTCCCGCACCTGAGGGGTGAGGTTGGCAAAGGTAGGCACACCTCCCTTCCTCACTTGGTTTTCCCGCCGATTCTCCCGCCCATAGTGGGGGTCAGAACCGGTGGGGGCCAGTTGCTAGAAGCAGCAAATGGCCTGTGGAAGCTCACAGAGGCAGCAAGCCCTGGGTACCTGTTTGGCAGGAACCCAGGGCACACTCAGTCAAAGCACATCAGCATTTCATCAAAAAGTGGGGGCAACCATGCAAAAAGAGGGCACTTTCTTACAACATTGCCCCAGCTTAGCTAGCCAGACTTGTACAATTCCGGTCAATCACTGACAAGCTTCGACAGGAGAACTTCAAATACAGATGGACATATCTCTTTGGGTCGGCGTTCGAATTCCACAATAAGTATCATCATGTCACTGACTTCCTGGAGGCGATGCAGCTTCTCGGCCTCTCATCTCCTTCGGAGCAGGTAGCAGACAGTGAAGATGGAAGACCTGCAGGTTCTCCACCGGGACTCAACGAAGAAAGACAATGGCGGACCCAATCACATCAAAAGACGCGCAGGAGACGCGGAAGGGACTTGCTTATGTACCAGACGGTGGGGTCATGGAACTCTCAAGGGGGCCCTCAGTTGGAAACGGGGCGAGATGAGTCTTTTCGAACTGATGGTCTAGACGCCCATTGTGACTTAACTATCACAGGGGTTTTATCTATGATGACCATGTCAAGATTGGGCGCAGCTCACTCACATTCCTTTTTCTTCTTTTTCCTTTCTCTTTCTTATGTCTCTTCAAAATGCTGTATTTCCAGCTCTCTTAACAACCTTACTAAGATTGCCTTAGCGGGTTCTGACCTATCGAAACATACTGCCTACTGCAGGTAAGAAGGGGAGTGCTACAATAAGAAGGCAGTCCGATATAAACAACGGGAAATGTAGAATCCACGTCAGCTAAAGAAACATATAAGGATAGTGCACAATTTGTCTACTAGGAGATATATTAATCAGTGTACATGGTATACGTATTTTCAACAAGTGCAAAGGAAGAGACATTAACGTGCAAAGAACATGAAGTCGTCTGACCTGGCAGGTGGGGCTCGGTGTTGTAGTGTGCAGAGATGGTGCTATGTCGGATTGGAGCAGCACATCTCTGAAAAGGGGCCAGAGGGGAACAGGGAGAGAGTGGCATCGATCGCATAACAAGGTCAACCTTGGAGAAAGGGAGACCAAATGTTTTCAAAAATGGCCAATTGGTTCTGTAGATGATAGATGAGTTGTTCGTGGGAAGCAGCAACAGCCTGGTCCCACCTCCAGTCTGTGTGCATCAGCGGTAGACGTTGCCTCCATTACTACAAACCTTTTTTAAAGGAAGGGTGAGAAAAAATGGGGACAATGTAGCCTAACAATTTGAAGACTAAAAGGCAAGGAAAACTGCAGCTTTTCCGTTAAGTAATTGCATACCACCTGTATTCCATCGCACCCTGGATGTGACAGTTGAGCTAGTTTTTTTTTTCTAGCTCCTGCTGACAAGATTTTGGAGTACTGAGCTCAACCTTTTTAAGCTTTCGTCCTTTTGGACACCTTTCCAAACCTATCAAAAACACTTTTGCTTGTTGTCTTTAGGGACAGGGAGTGCCTTTGTTTGTTTTTGGACAGAAAAATATTCCAGGCCTTTTAGTGAAAAACTCCTAATGGAAAAAGAAGGTCCAAGAAGGCCCTTGAAGAGACACACACTTCAAAGGACTCCACACCAAGTAGATCTTTCCACCTGTCTGCTGAGGGGGTTTGCAAGTTGAAGGAGAGGAGGGTTCCACGTACACTGAAAATCCCAATCTCGAGAAGTCTCACCTGAGGTAATATTAACCTCTTCCTCAGCTCACACTTCCGAGCATGTGGCCTCTTCAATTCTACCTCCTGCAACAACAGTGCCTCCTTTACCACCAGTAGCTCCTCAGCATATTTTCTCTGCATAGTCTGTGTCTCCTCCACCTGTTTGCAATAGCCTCCTACTGATGTCCCTGTAAGACCTATCAGGAGTCCCAGGACTTCAAGAGGCAGGTCTGTAACTCCAATAAGGCGATCTAGATGTCCGCAGCAGAGAGAACCTAAACATTGACATTTACCATCATGGCATTACTCTATAGAATGTTCCAGATTTACTCAATTTATCTAGTTCTAAACAATGTTCTGGATCAACTAGATGCTCAAGATTTCCACATTGCACCTACTCATATTCTTCTTCGTCTGTCCGGCAATACTGTACAGCCCTCTCAGAATCTCCGCTCGGCAAGGGGTTTGCTTAGAGATGATAATACCTCCTTTAATGAAGTCTTGGTGAGAGATTCTGCTAAGCTTAATATTCCTATCTCATGGCTTTATTTTTTGAAACCCTGCCCCATCGATCTTCTGTCCGCCCCTGCTGCCCTTTGTTCCACAACTAATAGAACCTGTAATGAAGTTGTTTTTAACTCCAGTATTGGCGAAGTCTTTTCCAACGTGTTTGCAGAATATGTACAAACCTACTAAACGGGAACTTCCCTACCGACATGCAGACCCTCCTCTGACTCAGTTTATAGTGGCTGCAGCAAGAAAATATCACCCAACTTCACCATGTTTTATAGAGCCTTCTGAAAACGAGAGCAAATAAACTTCTCCATTTAGCAGAAAATTCTGTGAAACGTCAGCGATTGCCATGAAAGCAGCTAGTACCTGTTTCCTGCTCGGGCGTATGATGAATATCTGTGGGAGACTCTGCAGCATTTTCAAGAAAAGTTTCCTCGAGAAGAAAAGTACGACTTCTCAGTCACTCCAGGATGGGATAATGGTCTCCAATCGAGTTACAGTACTTCTGCTGATTTTGCTGGCTTAGCCACCCAAGACTGCCGTACTGGCCTAGCTCTTTGTTGATCTTCTTGGCTCCACCTTACCAGTTGAAACCAGAGGCTAAACAGAGAATGTTAAAGCTTCTGTTCTCTGGAATCATTCTTTTCATCACCCATGCAAATGACAAAATGCAGCGCATGAAAGCGAACTGGATATGCTGAGGATGTTTGGCCTTGAAAAATGTAAGGAGTGCAGGAGCCCTTCATACAAGCCTTATTCTAGGCATTAACCAGCAGCAGAAGGGTTCAAGCCCCTCAGTGGCTGCAGCATTACCACCAGCAACAACAACCCTAAAAGTACTTTCAACCTCAAAGGACTACGATAGGAAGAGGCAGTCAAACTACAGGTGCTGCAGGAAATCTTGGCAAGCAGTGACTCCCTTCTTCAGCAATCATCTGATAGATTGGAGAAAAATTACAACAGACAGATGGGTGCTGAATATTGTGTAGATTAGCTATCGATTGTGGTTCCAGTCATCAAATCCATACATTCTTCCAAAGAGGACATCTCAGTGTCATCTAGATTTGCTTCATTTGGAAGTCAGTACCCTTCTGATCAAACAAACAGTGGAAATGCTCCTTCTGCCCCAGAAAGAAAAGGTGGTTTCCTCCTGTTACTTTCTGGTTTGGAAGAATGGAACGAAGCAGGAATACCATCCAATTTTAGACCGCAGGATGACAAACTGGTACCTAAAGGGAGAGATGTGTCGGATGTTGTCACTTTACCAGATATATTCCAAGCTCCATGGGGCAATTGAATGCGTGACAAAGATCTCAATATGCATACTTTCACATCTCCATCATTTTAAAGCATCATAGTTTTTTTTAGATTTCTTTTGGGCAGTGTCTGTTACAATAGAAGGTTCTGCTATTCAGCCTTAAACTAGGACTGCAAACCTTTTTGAAGTGCATGGCAGAGGTTGTGGCACAGCTCCGAAAGATCGGAATATATTTCTAGCCATACTTGGACGACTTCCTTATAAAGGCACAAACAGGTTGTGGGCACTGCTATGGTCCCGGTCACAAAGCTGCTCCCACAAAAAAGTTCACTTTTTTGCTCAGTGTTCCAGTAAGTCAGTCAAATTCTAGGCACAAGCATAAGAAGGCCAAGCTTAATTCAAGTCCATCCCACTACTTGAAATCCACAGAGAAGGTATGAAGACGTCATGATAAAGATATCACATCCCTGATGTCTCTGGAATTCTAACTGATCCTGCAATAGTTTTTTTCTCGAGCTGTTGGCTATCCCACAGCAAATGGTGGCCTTCAAAGAGGCTGTGCTGCCGATTGTCGATGTGATTCTGGTTCCCTCTGGTGCAACTTCAGGCTCCACAGAGCTGCAGAGGGTCTCCAGTTAGGCTACTACTAGTGGGTCTGTCCCTGTTGCTGTCTGCCCTTTCGGCATCCACTATCTGGCCCCTACCAGCACTAAGGTCTGCACCATTCCTTTTTTACTAGCTCCAACTCTGCTGGGGCTGATTGATCCAGTTAGAACACCAGTCTCTGGCCCAAAAGAGGCGTCAGCCAGCTCCAGACTGATATCGCGCTATGGAATCAAAAAAATGCTACCAGTAGTTGCACAACTGGATTCCAATCCCAGACCTCTGTCTCAACATCAGTGTCAGCAGAGGATTCTCATTCTTTTTGGCTTTGATCTAGAACTGGTGCAGGAAGCCAGTGTCCCTCGGGACGAGGATGATGATGAGGAAGGGGACAGATACCTCCTCATTATATTGATAATGCATTATATCTGCCAGAGGGCTAGACACATCTCTTGAAACAGCGCTCGACTCTCCACTTGGCCCATCAACAAGTGAAAAGTGCTTCATATATACAGTATTGTGAGAAAGTGCCCTTTTTCTGCATGGTATGCCCCCATTTTTTTGCTGAATTGCTGATGTTCTTTGACTGAGTGTGCCCTGGGCTCCTGCTAATCAGGTACCCAGGGCCTATGTTCCTTCCCTAAAAACTGCATTGAAGCCTAAACCCAATTGGCATCCCTGGCCACAGGTAGGCCCCTGGTAAAAGGTACCACAGGTACCCAGGGCACTGTGACCAGGGAAGGCCCCTAAGGGCTGCAGCACTTATTGTGCCACCCTTGGAGGCCCTGCACCTTTTCACACACACACTGCCTTTGCAGGCTGCGTGTCTTGGTACAGAACAAAGTGAAGAGTCGACATGGCACAAATCCCTGTGTGCCATGCCCACAAACCACTGCCCTGGCATACATCAGTCACCCCTCTAGCTGGGAGCCCTATGCCAGTGGTGAGGGTACAGGTGCATGAGCCCTGTACCCCTACAGTGCCAAAGTCCATTCCTGGGCACTGTAAGTGCAGTGCTGCCATTAAGAGTATATGGTGCTGGGAGTTTGTCATTACGAACTCCACCGCACCATGATGGCTACACTGAAGACTGGGAATTTTGGTATCAAACTTCTCAGCACATTAAACCCACACTGATGCCAGTGTGGGATTTAATGTAAAATGCACAACAGAGGGCATCTTAGAGATGCCCCCTGAAACTCGACCAATTTCTAGTGACCTGACTGAGTGGCTGCTTAGGCTGCCACCAACAGACCTGTATCTGAAAGAGACACGTTAGTGACAGATTCCTTACCTTAGAATATCCCCAGGCGTCAGGCTGGATCCGGAAAGTTTTTGCGTAGCAGTACCCTTGCGCGTCGGTAGGCGGCGTCGTGCGGCTCCACGTCCGTCGTTGGCGTCGTGATCGCCGGGATGACGTCGCGGGCAGTACTTAGACGCCGCCCCTGCGCGCTGACGTCAGTTCTTCTTTTTCCGCGCCAGTAAGCGCAGATCCGGGAAGAGCAGTGCCCTAGTCAATTTTTGACTAACTTTTTTTGTGAATTTTTTCACTGTCTCTTCGAGTCTTCACGACTCCTAGGTGTCGTAGGGATGCCCGGCTTAAAGCTCTGCGGAGCCTGTGGTCGCATGATGTCGATCACGGACCCGCATCTCGAGTGTCTCTTCTGTCTCGGCCGAGACCACGACACGAAGTCGTGCCCTGACTGCCGGAAACTTCATCCGAAGGCTTTGCGAGAGCGGTCTCGAAAGCTGCTCGAGGTCCGGCAGTCGGCTCCGCGCCGCACCAAGCCCCGGTCCCGGGAGAGGTCGAGGGGCCGGTCGCGGAGTCCCCGCCAGTCGTCGGAATCCAAGTCTTCGCGCTCCTCGGGTAAGTCGAAGCACAAAAAGTCTAAGAAGCGTCATCGCTCTAAGACTTCGCTTCGCCGGTCTCGCGACTCGGCTGAGGCCCCAGTCGGCACCGTTCCCGCCCCGGACATGCCTGTAGAGCCGCCCCCGCATTACCCGTTCTTTCCAGGTTCGGGGGCGACTCCGGCCGAAATACAGGAATTCCTGTCTGCCATGGCCCGCCTCTTCGGGCCTTCAGGCCCCTCCGGTGCGCCTTCGGGCCCCGCGGGCCCTGATGGGGTTGCCCCGGCACCGCCGTCGACTCCGGTCCCGGCGTCGCCTGTCCCACCAGCCTTCATCCCGGCCTCGGCTCCGGCCCCGGCCTCGATCCCGGCTCCGGTGGTACCGCAACCCCCATCGACGCCGGTTGACCTAACCACCCCGGCTCTCTCCGGCTCCGGACATGGAGCCGGACCGACGCCGATGAGACCTTGGGTCCCAAATGTCCCTCCTCCTCCATATTTTGAACAAGAGGAGGACCAGGAGAGCTGGGAGGGGTCTGAGGACCCTCTCACACAACAGTGTGAGTATGATCCGGACTGGGCTGAGGAACTTGGGGATGCCAGTGGTCTAGACACCTCCCCTGACACTGGCATGCTGTCTCCTCCCGTGGCTACGGAAGAGGGAGCTAATTTTGCAACGGTGTTGCGTAGAGCAGCTGGAGCCTTACATCTCCAGTTGCCTACTGTGGCCGTCAGGACTAACCTCCTGACAGAAGTGCTTCAGCCGGCGGCTTCCTCCTCGGAGACTGTGCTGCCGTTTAATGATGCACTCACTGACGTTCTTTTGGGTGCCTGGTCCAAACCCACCACAGGGGCTCCTGTGGATAGGAACGTGGCCCGACGCCATCGCCCTGCTCCGGGCGACCCCTTGTTTCTCTCCCAACATCCCACCCCGAGAGCTTGGTTGTCCAAGCCTCTGCCTCCCAAACCGCCTTCCCTACCGCCCCTCCGGATAGGGAATCCAAACGCCTGGACCAATTTGGGAAGAAGGCTTTTTCTTCCTCCAGTGCTGGCTTGCGGTCCGTCAACACCGCTTGCCTTTTGGGCCGATATACCCACTCCCTGTGGGATTCGGTGGCGGCTGTTTTGCCGCAGTGTTCTGAGGAGGTCCAGACATTGCTTACCCGCGCCATTGCGGAAGGGCGAGATGCGGCTAAATACACCATCCGTTGTGGCCTTGATACCGCCGACTCGCTGGGCAGATCGCTTGCAACGATGGTGGCGCTGCGTCGCCACGCCTGGCTGAGGACAACTGGTTTCTCGGGTGAGGTCCAGAATACACTCATGGACATGCCCTTTGATGGAGTCGGTCTTTTTGGTTCAAAGGCAGACCATGCGCTGGAGCGGTTTAAGGACTCACGGGCTACTGCCAAGTCCCTGGGCCTTTCTGTTGTACGCCCTCTGCTCACCTCTGCTTTTCGCCCCTTTCGTGGCCACGGAAGAGGCGCCCAGTCACGTCAGCTGCCCAGCCACCGGCCCGCGCAGCCAGCGTCTTCGCGTAGCTGAGGACGTGGATACCGCCGTGGCGGTTCGGGCAACCAGCGTGCGGGTCAGGCCACCACCTCCAACCCGTCCGCGGCCTCCAAGCCCTCCTAGTCCCTCCTTTCCGGTGCACGGCACGCCAGTAGGGGGCAGGGTCCGCCATCACCTTCACCACTGGCGTCCCATCACCTCGGACAGGTGGGTCTTGGACATTGTCCGAAGGGGCTACTCCTCCCCTTCGAGACCACCCCCAGCCATGCCACCTCAATTCCACCGCATGTCAGGGGATCACTTGGTACTTCTGCAGAAGGAAGTCACGGCCCTCTTGGCCAAGAGGGCCATCGAGCATGTTCCGACCCCAGAAGTAGGACGTGGTTGCTACTCCCACTACTTCCTGGTGCCCAAAAAGGACAAGGAGGACATGCGTCCTATCTTGGACCTCCGGAACGTCAATCGCTTCCTCCGGAAGGAGAAGTTCAAGATGCTCACCCTAGCTCAGGTCTTGACTGCCCTCGACCCTGGAGACTGGTTGGTAGCGTTGGACTTGCAGGATGCTTATTTTCACATCCCCGTCCTGCCGGCCCACCGGCGTTACCTGCGGTTCACGGTAGGCCTCGAGCATTTTCAGTTCACCGTGCTCCCCTTTGGCCTTACAAGTGCCCCTCGGGTGTTCACCAAAGTGATGGCGGTGGTCGCAGCTCATCTGCACCGGGCAGGGGTTCCAGTCTTCCCCTACCTCGACGACTGGCTGCTGAAGGCAGGCTCGTCCCAGGCAGTCGTCTCCCACCTCCAGACTACGGCCGAACTCCTGCACTCGCTGGGGTTCTCCATCAATGTGCCGAAGTCGCATCTGATTCCTTCTCTACAGCTCCTTTTCATCGGAGCAGTTCTGGACACGACGCAGTTTCGGGCCTATCCTCCCGAACGGCGAGTCCGGGATATTCAGGCTATGATTCCGATCTTTCAGCCTTTATCCTGGGTTTCGGTACGGATGACCCTGAGGCTGCTGGGCCTCATGGCCTCCTGCATCCTGCTGGTCAATCATGCCAGATGGCTTATGCGGGCTCTGCAGTGGGACCTGAAGTTCCAGTGGGCGCAGCACCAGGGCAACCTGTCCAATCACGTCCAGATCTCGGAGGGGACTGCAAATCAGTTGCAGTGGTGGCTCTCGAACCGGCAATGGGTCATGGGCAGATCCCTCTCCCTTCCCCAGCCAGAGCACACAGTTGTGACGGACGCGTCCCTTCTGGGATGGGGCGGTCACATGGGAGAGGCGGAGATCAGAGGCCTCTGGTCTCCGGCGGAGTCCCGGCTCCATATCAACCTTCTGGAGCTCCGGGCGATCCGACTTGCACTCAAGGCATTCCTTCCCTCTGTCAAAGGGAAGGTAGTGCAGGTGTTCAGACAACACCACCGCCATGTGGTATTGCAAAAAACAAGGCGGGGTGGGGTCGTGGACCCTTTGTCAGGAGGCTCTGCGCCTCTGGACATGGCTGGAACATCAGGGCATGTTCCTGATGGTTCAACACCTGGCAGGTTCCCTGAACGCTAGGGCGGACGAACTCAGCCGCAGGTGCATGATGGATCACATATGGCGTCTTCACTCGGAGGTGGCGCAAGGACTCTTTCTACAGTGGGGAGAGCCTTGGTTGGATCTATTCGCCACCGAAGAGAAAGTGCAATGTCATCAGTTCTGCGCGTTGGAATTTCCAAGGCGGCACTCGCTCGGCGACGCTTTTCGTCGCGAGTGGAGTTGCGGTCTGTTGTCCGCCTTTCCGCCTATACCACTTCTACCCAGAGTGTTGAAGAAGATTCGGCACGACCGGGCCCAAGTCATTCTTGTGGCTCTGGACTGGGCTCGAAGAGTTTGGTATCCCGAGCTACTCAGTATGAGCGTAGATCCCCCGATCCGTCTGCCTCTTCGGGAGGATCTTCTGTCGCAGCAGCAGGGGACGGTCCTCCACCCGAACCTGTCCAGTCTACACCTGCTTGCGTGGAGATTGAGCGGAGGCAGTTGATTCCTTTCGACTTGCCTCCCGAAGTTTGTGATGTGATTCTGGTAGCCAGGCGTCCCTCCACTAAGGTGGTATACGCCTGCAGGTGGAACAAGTTTGTGGCATGGTGCACAGCAAAGGCTGTGAATCCCCTTTCTGCCCCTCTTTCTGAGGTTCTTCTGTTCCTTCTTTCCCTGGCCCAACAGGGTTCTGCCCTGGGTACCATCAAGGGTCTATCTTTGTGCCATCTCGGCCTTCCTCAGGCTTCCTGATCAGCCCTCCCTTTTCAAGTCCCCTGTTGTTAACAGGTTTCTAAAAGGCATTACACACTTCTTCCCTCCTGTTCCGTTTGTGATGCCTCAGTGGGACTTGAACTTGGTTCTTACCTTTCTTATGTGCGCTCCCTTTGAGCCTCTACATAACTGTCCTCTTCGTCTTCTGACTCTGAAGACAGCCTTTCTGGTGGCCATCACCTCCGCTCGGCGGGTGAGTGAGCTCCAGGCTCTATCATGCAAACCTCCTTTTCTGTCTGTCCATCCAGACAAGGTTGTTCTTAGGACGCGTCCGTCCTTCTTGCCAAAGGTGGTTACTGCCTTCCACATTGGGCAGACCATCACTTTGCCCACCTTCTTTCCGCCTCTGCATCCTTCCAGAGAGGAAGAGAGGCTCCACCGTCTGGACCCAAAACCGCACACAAAACTTCCGGGTGGATGACCAGCTCTTTGTTGGCTACGTGGGCGCCAAAAAAGGTCAGGCGGTGCACAAGAGAACCATCTCCCGCTGGGTAACCTTGTGTATCAAAGCCTGCTATTCTTTGGCTAAGAAGGAGCCTCCTGTTGGGTTGCGTGCCCATTCCACCAGGGCAACGGCTGCTACCACCGCCTTAGGCCGCGGTGTTCCGCTGCAGGATATCTGTCAGGCAGCTACGTGGGCCTCGCTGCACACGTTTACCAAGAATTACTGCCTTGACAGTCAGGTCCGGAGGGACGGCTTCTTTGGCCGTTCTGTCCTCCGGGACTTCCTTGTCTGATCTTTGTTCGCAGACCCACCACCGGGGTTGGTATTGCTGGGGTATTTATTCTAAGGTAAGGAATCTATCACTAACGTGTCTCTTTCAGATGCACAAGTTACTAACTTGTGTAACGATATATCTGTAAGAGACAGTAGTTAGTGACAGATTCCTTACCGCCCACCCATCCTCCCCGTTCTGCGAACTGATTTCTAGGGTTAAGGACATCCCTTTCAGGGCCCTAGTATTTTTCAGACACCTATGTCAGCTTCTTGCATGGCTCTGCGTTCCTGGCGCGGAAAGTCGTGTACAGAACTGACGTCAGCGCGCAGGGGCGGCGTCTAAGTACTGCCCGCGACGTCATCCCGGCGATCACGACGCCAACGACGGACGTGGAGCCGCACGACGCCGCCTACCGACGCGCAAGGGTACTGCTACGCAAAAACTTTCCGGATCCAGCCTGACGCCTGGGGATATTCTAAGGTAAGGAATCTGTCACTAACTACTGTCTCTTACAGATATATCGTTACACAAGTTAGTAACTTGTGCTTCTGGACCCCTGGGTCGAGAGCCTGCTGTTCTCGGGGGCCTGAAACAATGCACATCCTGGGACGAGGTGCCAAGCCTCCTCCCCCAGAATGGGCAGGGTTCACGAAGGGGAAGCTTCAAAGGCATGCCGCCTTTGTGAGCCTCCCCAGACCCATTGCTGCTTTCAGCAACTGGTCCCCACTGGTTCTACCCCCCACTTTGTGGGGGAGAACCGGCGGGAAAAACAAGTGAGGGATAGAGGTGTGCCCACCTCTGCCAACTCCACCCCTCAGGTCGGGGCGGCGAGGTCAAGCAGAGTCCCCGCCATCTTGAGGATGGGGGGACCTAGCCAACCAGGGGCAGGCTCCTACCCCCCTCCCACTGGAGGGTGGCACGATAGGGGGTGTACCCACCCCAGGGAAGGGACCCATTGGTCCCTGCCCTTTACCTACCTGTAACGCCCCTAAATCTAGTATTTGGGGGGCACCCTGAACCTTGCTTCCTGAAATCCAGACAAGAAACAAGAAGAAAAGAAGGACGAAGAGCCATGCAGAGCTAACAAGAGGGCGACGCCCACTGACTTGTCCCCAGCCCTACAGGCCTGTCTCCCCTCGAACCTGCTCCTGCGAAATCGGTGTGTCCTGCAGCCAGCAACCTCAAAAACCCCGGAGGACCTGCCTGCCTTCACTTCCAAGCCTGCTTCTCCCGTGAACACCGGACTTGTTCAAACTGCAGCTTCTCGCTCCGGCCGGATACCGCGAATCCAGCCCACTCTGCACCCGCCGAACCCGGCCCGAGCTCGAGTGGAAAAACACCACGAGGAGGTCACCTCGGCGATCCTGACCCGAGATCCGGCGACTCCTGACCTGCCTCAAGCCTCCAATCGACGCCTGCAGCCTCAATCCAGAGGATCCCCTCTACCGCGACCAGAGCGGGTAAGACTTTCCGACGTTCCAAGGCACCCCTGCACCCGACGCCCCACGGCCTTGTGTGCTCATACCAACGGTGCCTAACCAACCCAAGACATCCCAACTTACCCCTCGAAGTGGTGGTCGCACCCAGAAGATCCTCGTCCCCGAGCCTGCAGTGTTTCTTCTAACCGGAGGCACTCCATTGAAAACAACAGGGCACCCGATCTCAAAACAGCACCCTGCACCCGGCCGCCCTAGTGCCGCTGAGGGTGCACCTTTGGTGCTAATTTGGTTCCCTATTTGCCCTGACCTAAACCCTAGGAGCTTTTCTCCCAAAACCCAGTGGCTTGCTTGCCAGCAGCCACCAACCGGAGACCCCTTATCCTCCATAGGATAACATTGGGCCTCAACACTCTGCACCCGGCCGCCCTAGTGCCGCTGAGGGTGCAACAACAGTGCATCACTGACCCTGGGGGACCCCTGAGTCCAACCCCAGAACCTTAACTCCCACAGTCGATTACTTACCTACAAACCGATAACCTGTTTTTCCTCCATAGGATAACATTGACACTTTTTCTCCAAAAAGTTTCTAAGTGTGGAGTTTTGAAATCTGAAAATATTCTTTAAAAATCGCACGAATAACAAAAACGTATTTACTTACCTGTTTGCAGGAAATGTCCCGGTTCTGAATCTAGGTATCCAGCACTTAGATAGAAAATTAATGTAAAAAGTAACTTACCTGTAATTTACTGAAAAAGCCTATTCATTTCAATGTATTGTATTTGCGAAGTGTTGCAACCTACTGCATCCCCTGTAAATCAACCAAAGTACAATTTCTATTGCATTTTCAAACTGTTCTATATTCAGCAACTTATTACTACAAAGTAATTTATGCTTATATGTGCCAGGCTTGCTTGGTTCTAAAATAAAACAACAGTATATTTTTATACAAAAACAATTGGCCTAGAGTTCAGTTCTTGAGTGTGTGAATTCATTTGCTGACCGAGTGTGTACATCAAATGCTTAACACTGTCCTCTGATACTGCCTTACTGCTCGACCACTCTACCACAAATAGAGAGTAAGGTTCTATCTAACTTTATCCTCTGCCTACCTCTGGGGTCACTTGGACTCTGTACACACTATACCTCATTTTGGTGTAGTATATATAGAGCCAGTTTCTTACAAGTGGTGATGCGGAGGGTAGCTGAAACACACAATACAATTGCCCACTATTGAGACTAAGACAATTGTGTTAACTGAGATCTCTGATCATGGGCAGTTTCATCTGAGCCCTTATTGCAGTTTGTTTCCGCTAGTCTAACCCTTAGATCTATTAGTGCTGTTCGTTTCTTGGGTAGGTATACCCACGCCTTATTGGATATGGCCAGCAATATCTTGCCAGCTGTCTCGAATGACTTCAAGGCCTCTTTGGTCCAAACAATACCTGATGGTCTGGATGCCGCCAAATATGTACTTCCGGCTGCTCTCGACACTACATACTGCATCAGCAGTGATATTGACTCCAGTGCTGTGCTCAGATAGTACACCTGGATGAGATCAACTGTGTTTTCTGGAGATGGGAGCCACTGATGGACATACCATTTGATGGCTCTAGGTCATCAGAGAAGAGGCTGATTCTGCAGCTGAAACCTTTCAAGGACAGTCCAGTCACACCAAGTTCTCTGGGGCTAATGAGACCAGCTAAACAAATTTCCACAAATACTGAAAATTCCGGGGCTTTTCCATTGGGCTAGCTTACAGACATCATCAGTCCTCCCAACTTGTATTGCAACCATTGTCCCAGTATTTTTGGGTCTGCAGCACTGGTAGAAACTGTTCGAATCAGAAGGGGCAGAAATCCTCAGATTTTCCCTCCCCAGCTTCAGCTGCTGCCTGCCACGCCACTTTAGTTTTCCCTCTCAGGTTCGTGCCTGCCTGGTAGGAGCAGAATGTGGCATTTCCTCCATGGCTAGAGATCCATCATATTGGACAGGTAGGTCCTACAGATTATTCTAAGCAGCTATTCACTGCCATTTTTCCTCCCCACCCCACATACTGGCTGCACCAGAGCGACTCTCAGAGGTGTACTCGGCTATGCTGATGCAGGGAATCAGATACTATTCATGCTACTTCCTCATTCTGAAGAAGGATGGCGGCCTCAGACTTATTTTGAACCTCTGCCCGTTGAATCCCTTTCTGAGAAAGGAAAGGTTAAAAAATCTCACGCTGGCTCAAATCCTGTCGGCTCTGGATTCAGGGGACTGGGACTTACAAAATGCACATTTCCTTATACTCATCCTGTAGTTCCACAGGCATTACCTGCGGTTCAGGGAAGGGCTGCAAAACTTTCAATTTACTGTTCTCCCCTTCAGCCTTCCCTCGACAACCCCCCCCCCCCTCGGATGTTCATGAAAGTGATGGCGCAGTGGTCGCTGCTCATCTTTGGAGGTCAGAAGTTTGCGTATTCCCGTACCTTCATGACTGCCTGCTCACTGTGGGCTTTCTGCAGTCAATGGTAAGCCACGTCTGGACAATAGACAACCTTCTGATACTGTTGAATTTGACCATCAATGAGCCAAAGCCCCACCATAAGGGCAATTCAGGACATGATGGTGTTCAAGGTTTTTCCTCTGACGCAGCGAGTCTGGGACATTCTTGATATGATTCAGATGTTTCGGGATTAGTCCTGGGTTTCAGAGAATTGCTCTGAGGGTTATTGGCCTCCTCATCCTGAACCCCGGATGGCATATCTGGTCCGATTCCACTTCCTAGACCCTCTACTTTTGGGAGATTTTGCTATGGTATCTATTCAATATGTGAGAATCCTGCAGTTATCCATCAGAACAAGGGACTTAGCTTTGATAGCACTCTTTCTGGTGGAATTCTTACTAACCACAGATTCCTCACTGCCCTCTCGCATCCCCATTCAGTGGCACAACCTGTTTTTTAATGCCTAAACAGATCACAAACTAGCTTTTTTGTATGCCCTCAAGTTAGTCCTAAGCAGACTGTTACCAACAATGGTTTGAGGGTGCGGAAAGGAAAAGGATAAGAAACTGACAGCGTGCAGAAATGGTGCTTATATGCAGCTCCACACTCTCACTTCTGAGCAGTATGTAGCTAGCACTGAGACGCACACTGCCAAATGGTACGGGAACACTGCTACGATAAAACTCTGGATCCAGTCAGGCACCAGGGGGATATTCTAAGGTGAGGAATCTGCAGTTGGAGTATCCACCAGAAGGAGCGTTACCAAAGGTAGGTAACTTGGTATTTTTCCCATAGAATTCCCAGCTTGAATCAAATGCTTCCCCAGGCTGGGAGACCCATACAAAGATGGGGACTTAATGTGGTATGGGCATGCCTTGGGTTCTCCTTTTAAACTATTAAATTGATCTCAATTTTTTGTCATGGAATTCGGCCTTCCTTGAGGCAATCACCTAGGCTAGGAGGTTTCTCCCTGGAAAATACGTACTTCAATTGCTGTTTAGCTGAAGTTAGACTGCAGGTGCACACAAACGGGACTTTTGATTTACAACACAATCTAACATTATCTTTGCTTCTTTACTTCATGTCACAGACATCTAAGACAGAGGGAGTGCTGCATATACTGGACGTCAAAGCACTCTTGGCTAGATAGGACAAGGACACTTAAGTCTCCTGCCCTGCTGTTTGTGGAATCCTTACAGAGAAAAGGTGTTGTGTAAGCCATCTAGAGCCATATTAGCTAGATGGCTGTTGCTTGCATTGAGTATGCTACCAGAAGGCTGGCAGACCGCTACCAGGCGTCTGCCTTCTCACTGAGAAGGAGGGTAGCCATTGTGGCTTTTTGTGCCAACACTGATGATGGACATTTTTATGGTGGCTACTTAGAACTTTTTGCAGTCCTTTCTGAAAGCACCTTTGCTTGGATGCAGTGATGATGACACTGTTGGATGCAGCAGGTGGTGCTGAAGAACCTATTGAAATAATGGAACAACTCTTCAACTTCCTCTCATTGGACCACCTTTTGCATACTTTCCAAATGTAATATGAATCTATAATAGATCTAAAACGGGAGAGGAAAAGGGTATGTATCTTGAAGATGGATATCCGGATGTAACAACACCATGGCATCCTCAGAGTTGTACCAGTTAGTTTGTCCTTTACATTGCATGTTTACAAATGGCATACTTGGAATGTAAACAAGGGAGATGATAGCGAGAAGGTAACTAAAGGACAAATCACTGCATGGGAATAAATTACTTCAACTCACTGTGGGGAAAAGTTCTTTCACACAGCTTTTGTTGAAAGACATAGCATGTCCCCAGCAGGATGTAGCAAAATATTCATATAGCATGTGGATCCCAAAAAATACAATTGCTGGTGAGTCACCTTTGCTGGAACTTGAGTCCTGTATGGCCCAAATAGCACTGCTCAGTTTCGATTTTGTACTGTTTTTTTCTGAATGCTCTTTTCAGTTCCTGACAGAGTGGAGAGGAGTGAGGCCGCTAGCATTTTAATGTGTACCGTGGGCTCGATGTATCAATCTAGGGCTGCATCGCAGGTGCAGTTTTTGCTCAGCACATGTAGTGTGACCAGTCAATATATTTGCTCTGCGACAGGGGTACTAAATTTTCACATCCCAAAAATGGCTTTCAGTGTAGGATTTGCAAAATCTTGGCTCCATTAATATCCATGAACCAGGGATTCAATGTGTGAACTTCCCCTCTAGATACCTGCAAATGCAGGGATTGAGGCCAGCACAGGACAGCAGAGCTTTATCCCTGCATTTACAGACTGCCAAGATGGTATCCCCCGTCTCTTAAGGGGACTGGAGCTATAAAGTAAAAAAGAAAATTAGCCATTGTGGTATAATATAAATGGACATTGAGGGAAGCGTTCCTCTAGACTGCGGTCTGCTCTCCAGTATGCAGTCATGTGACATTCATAATGTGGAAGTTATCTGCCACAGACAGCATCCACCTTGTAAAAGTATTCCACCTTCTTTGGAGTGTCTGGTTTTCTGCCACAACTGTGTTTCAAGGTAATGATACTTCCCCTTGCAAATCTGGTGAATGCTCCCTACACAGCCTCCTTTCCTAACAGTTTGTAATGAGTCACATTGTGTGCATTTCAAGTCGCAAATAAATTTGTGACTCTCAAAGTACCTTCTGTACATTGCAACTTTGGGATTTGGAGTCGCACTGTGTGCAATTTTGCAATCCGCAGGCTTTATGAACAGAAAACCCACTAGTAAATCGACTGTTAGTCAGGTGTGCTCCCATTTCATGCCCATTGTCTGTCAGAATGGTTGTACTCAGGATGCCAGTCTGTTTTAGATAGTATCTTTTTAGCTTTGGGCTTTACTTTTTATGTCCCTTATTACACAATTGCATGCTTTATCTAGTACATCAATGTAACAGCAGAATACAGGTCCTCCAGCATTGGGTCTTTAATAGATTCACATGCCTGAATCATTCCCTGTCATCGTAGTGGGAGCCTCTCTGAAACTTTAACATAGGAGACCAAGACACAGACAGGTTGAAGATGCCCAGACAGTGCCCACTTTGTTAACGCATCCACCTCATTCTTAATTAACCAAATTTCAACCAATAAAGTGAGTGTGTTCCCTGCCTTGCCCCTCCCAGAAGTATTCACTCCTCAGAGGTCTACCGCACATGTTGTGAAAGGGTGCTTCAGAGCTTGGCTCTTGCTTCAAACCAGATAAGTCAGCTTTGAAGTCTTTCCATAGGCTGTTAGGGGTAGATCTCTGACTCTGCTGTCTTTGCATGGAGGCAACTTGATGCAGAAATCCAAGAAACCTTTTTAAAGCTTCTGATTCCTGCCTGAAAATGAGGGTAGTTTCAGGTGACCCTCAGAAGAGGTGAATATATTGCCTCCACCCATGTCACAAGGCAGATTGTGAAATCTGCCCAGCATTCTCTGCCAGAGCCCTCAACGATAGTAAGGGGAGACTTGTAATATGGATCCAGAAAAATAAGGCTACTCAACACCCCTGTTCAAGGTATAAATCTGAGGCCAGCTCTCATAAATCTTTGGAGCGAAAGGCTGGAAAAAGGAAGTGATACAGCTGTAAGAAACTGGCTCTATATATACTACACCAAAATGAGGTATAGTGTGTATAGAGTCCAAGTGACCCCAGAGGTAGGCAGAGGTTAAAGTTAGATAGAACCTTACTCTCTATTTGTGGTAGAGTGGTCGAGCAGTAAGGCAGTATCAGAGGACAGTGTTAAGCATTTGATGTACACACTCAGCAAATGAATTCACACACTCAAGAACTGAACTCTAGGCCAATTGTTTTTGTATAAAAATATACTGTTGTTTTATTTTAGAACCAAGCAAGCCTGGCACAGGTAAGCATAAAATACTTTGTAGTAATAAGTTGCTGAATATAGAACAGTTTGAAAATGCAATAGAAATTGTACTTTGGTTGATTTACAGGGGATGCAGTAGGTTGCAACACTTAGCCTATTCCTTTCAATGTACTGTATTTGCTATTTCAGTAAATTGCAGGTAAGTTACTTTTCTCGTTACTTTTCTAACTCAATGCTGGATACCTAGATTCAGCACTGGGACATTTCCTGAAAACAGGTAAGCAAATAAGTTTTGGTTATTCGCAGGATTTTTAAAGAATATCTTTAGATTTCAAAACTCCACACTTAGTCGTTTTTTGGAAGAAAAACAGTGCATGGAAATGAATAGGCTTGTTCGGTAAATTACAGGTAAGTTACTTTGTACGTTACTTTTCTTACTCAGTGCTGGATACCTAGATTCAGCACTGGGACATTTCCTGCAAACCGGTAAGTAAACACGTTTTGGTTATTTGTGCGATTTTGAAAGAATATTTTTAGATTTCAAAACTCCACACTTAGAAACTTTTTGGAGAAAATGTGTCAATGTTATCCTATTGAGGAAAAACAGGCTATCAGCTTGTAGCTAAGTAATCGGCTGTGGGAGTTAAGGTTCTGGGGTTAGACTCAGGGGTCCCCCAGAGTCAGCGATGCACTGTTGTTGCACCCTCAGCGGCACTAGGGCGGCCTGGTGCAGAGTGTTGAGGCCCAATGTTATCCTATGGAGGATAGGGGGTCTCTGGTTGGTGGCTGCTGGCAACCAGGCCACTGGGTTGTGGGAGCAAAGCTCCTAGGGTTTAGGTCAGGGCAAATAGGGAACCAAATTAGCACCAAAGGTGCACCCTCAGCGGCACTAGGGCGGCCGGGTGCAGGGTGCTGTTTTGAGGTCGGGTGCCCTGTTGTTTTCAATGGAGCACCTCCGGTTAGAAGAAACACTGCAGGCTCGGGCGAGGATCTTCTGGGTGCGACCACCACTTCGAGGGTAAGTTGGGATGTCTTGGATTGGTTAGGCACCGTTGGTTTGGGCACACAAGGCCGTGGGGCGTCGTGTGCAGGGGTGCCTTAAGACGTCGGAAAGTCTTACCCGCTCTGGTTGCGGTAGAGGGGATCCTCTGGATTGAGGCTGCAGGCGTCGATTGGAGGCTTGAGGCAGGTCAGGAGTCACCGGATCTCGGGTCAGGATCGCCGGGGTGACCTCCTCGTGGTGTTTTTCCACTCGAGCTCGGGCCGGGTTCGGCGGGTGCAGAGTGGGCTGGATTCGCGGTATCCGGCCGGAGCCAGAAGCTGCAGTTTGAATAAGTCCGGTGTTCACGAGAGAAGCAGGCTTGGAAGTGAAGGCAGGCAGGTCCTCCGGGGTTTTTGAGGTTGCTGGCTGCAGGACACACCGGTATTTCGCAGGAGCAGGTTCGAGGGGAGACAGGGCTGGGGCCAAGTCAGTGGGCGTCGTCCTCTTGTTAGCTCTGCACAGCTCTTCGTCCTTCTTCTTTTCTTCTGGTTTCTTGTCTGGATCTGAGGAAGCAAGGTTCCTGGTGCCCCCTAAATACTAGATTTAGGGGCGTTACAGGTAGGTAAAGGGCAGGGACCAATGGGTCCCTTCCCTGGGGTGGGTACACCCCCTATCGTGCCACCCTCCAGTGGGAGGGGGGCAGGAGCCTGTCCCTGGTTGGCTAGGTCCCCACATCCTCAAGATGGCGGGGACTCAGAGTTGTGCTTCACCTCGCCTCCCCCACCTGATTGGTGGAGATGGCAGAGGTGGGCACACCTCTTTCCCTCACTTGTTTTTCCCGCCGGTTCTCCCCCCCCCCAAAGTGGGGGGTAGAACCAGTGGGGACCAGTTGCTGAAAGCAGCAATGGGTCTGGGGAGGCTCACAAAGGCGGCATGCCTTTGAAGCTTCCCCTTCGTGAACCCTGCCCATCCTGGGGGAGGAGGCTTGGCACCTCGTCCAGGATGTGCATTGTTTCAGGCCCCCGAGAGCAGCAGGCTCTCGACCCCGGGGTCCAGAAACATGTCTGTTGGTGGCAGCCTAAGCAGCCACTCAGTCAGGTCACTAGAAGTTGGTCGAGTTTCAGGGGGCATCTCTAAGATGCCCTCTGTCGTGCATTTTACATTAAATCCCACACTGGCATCAGTGTGGGTTTAATGTGCTGAGAAGTTTGATACCAAACTTCCCAGTCTTCAGTGTAGCCATCATGGTGCGGTGGAGTTCGTAATGACAAACTCCCAGCACCATATACTCTTAATGGCAGCACTGCACTTACAGTGCCCAGGAATGGACTTTGGCACTGTAGGGGTACAGTGATGTGTGCCATGTCGACTCTTCACTTTGTTCTGCACCAAGACACGCAGCCTGCAAAGGCAATGTGCGAGTGTCAGAGTACAGGACCTCTAAGGGTGGCACAATAAGTGCTGCAGCCCTTAGAGGCCTTCTCTGGTCACAGTGCCCTGGGTACCTGTGGTACCATTTACCAGGGGCTGACATGTGGCCAGAGATGCCAATTGGGTTTAGGCTTCAATGCAGTTTTTAGGAAAGGAACATAGGCTCTGGGCACCTGATTAGCATGAGCCCAGGGCACACTCAAAGAGCATCAGCAATACAGCAAAAAGTGGTTCATACCATGCAAGAAAGAGGGCACTTTCTCACAACAGCCAAAGCCTCAAGGGAGAAATCAAGACCAAGGGAGTCTTCCTCAGATGAACCTAAGGAATGCAATCCCAAAAAGGCTTTGAAAAAATCGTCAGGCTCTCATTCTCCCACCTCTATGCCTCCTCCGCTGTCATCTCCTCTGACAAAAAAGTTGAAGACGTCACTGCCAAAGGTAGGCTCCTTTGACGACTTTGTCCACAACTACCTTTGACAAACCTTTGCACTCACAGCTGAAGGTGAGACAGCGGCTGACCCTGTCAATTACATGTTATACAAGCGACACAGCAATGTTCCAGAAACTCAATAACACTGTACACAACACCAATGGATCAAGAAGGCCGTAGGAGGCGTATGAAAGGCAAGATATTCTCCTCTGGCAGCCATGTCTATTAGGGCTGCTAATGCCATGGCAATAATTGCAAGGCACGACAGTCAAATGTGGTCCGATATAGCCCTCGATCTACTCCTCCTTTCAGAATAAAAGTAACTAGCAGTTAAAGCTATTCTACATGAGGGGGAGAAAGCGTCGGCTGTGCTCATAGATTCTGCAATGGAAATCGGAGACATTTGCTTCAGGCAACTGGCTGGGACCTCTCACTTACAAGGCAAAGGATGGTTAAGAGCTACCTTCTTCAGATGAGAAGTGTAGAATAAAATCATGAACATGCTATTTGATGCAGAGCTACGTTGTGGCAAAAGTGATGAATGCTCAGAAGTGTATTAAGGCAGACGCTGAGACATCTAGGTCCTTGGGGGCTCTGCAACAGTCAATTCTTTTGTGGCAGAGGGAGAATGCAGCTCTACTGAGTTGTATAGCAAACGTATAGACTCTCATCCTATCACCCCTCCCAAAAGCCTCAGTTGTGCTCCCACGATTATGGACCCAATTCAACAGTAACCACTATTGAGACTGACACAGCCACAGTCGTAAGCAAGGCAACCCCCAAAATGGAAAGGTGAAGTAGAGGGTCAGGACGCAAGACGTCATTGGTGATTTCCGGGCCTGTATGCCACCATACATACCCCCGGATTTTGGGCCTTGTAGTAGGCTGAATCTGTACCTTCTATGGCAACTGAAAGGCAATCGCCACAGACAAATGAGTACTGGACGTGAATTAGTGTGGGCATATTCTAGAGCAGGTTTCGCCAATGAGTAGCTCGTGAGCTACTGGTAGCTCTCTGAAAATAGCTCTCCTGTGTGCATCTCAAACTGCTAAATTTGACCTTTTGCTTGATTGAAATAATATATGTTATCAAAAATTAAAAAGAGTACATTCAAGATGAATATGGGTGTATTTTCAGAAGTAGTAAGGTGAAGGTTCAAGAGAAATGGTTGAATTTCTATATATATATATATATGATATTTGAGTGATAACTCATGCAGTGTTAGTGAGAATTGTTACTAGTGTTAATAACTTGGTGCCAGGGGTATTACAGCTGTAGATATTATGTATTATCCACATAGAGGTATTACACATTGATAAAAGTATTTTTTGCATTACTGCTAGCAGCTGTGCCTTATTCACTGAGGTGATCACTGCTTGTACTCTTCTTGCATATGGCAGCCCCTAATGTTACTTTCTCTGATGTGGTCCCTGTTAAAACTCTAATATCTGAAAGAGACACGTTAGTGACAGATTCCTTACCTTAGAATATCCCCAGGCGTCAGGCTGGATCCGGAAAGTTTTTGCGTAGCAGTACCCTAGCGCGTCGGTAGGCGGCGTCGTGCGGCTCCGCGTCAGTCGTCGGCGTCGTGATCGCCGGGATGACGTCGCGGGCAGTACTTAGGCGCCGCCCCTGCGCGCTGACGTCAGTTCTTCTTTTCCGCGCCAGCAAGCGCAGATCCGGGAAGAGCAGTGCCCTGGTCATTTTTTGACCATACTTTTTGGTGAATTTTTTCACTGTTTTTCATCTTTCAAGGTGTCGTAGGGATGCCCGGCTTCAAGCGATGCGGCGCCTGTGCGCGGATGATGTCCGTCACCGACCCGCATTGGGAGTGTCTCTTCTGCCTCGGCCGAGGCCACGACACGGAGTCTTGTCCCGAATGCCAGGCCCTCAACCCGAAAGCTTTGCGAGAGCGGTCTCGAAAGCTCCTCGAGGCCCGGCATTCGGCTCCACGGAGGCCCCGGTCGCGTGAGAGGTCCCGGGGTCGATCGCGGAGTCCACACCGGTCGTCGACGTCGAAGTCTTCTTCGTCCGGTAAGTCGAAACACAAGAAGTCCAAGAAGCATCATCGCTCTAGGACTTCGCCTCGCCGGTCTCGCGACTCGGCTGAGGCCCCTCCCGCACCGTCCCCGCGGCCCCGGACATGCCTGTGGAGTCGCCCCCGCCATACCCGCCCTTCCCGGGTTCGGGGGCGGATCCGGCCAAAGTGCAGGTATTCCTGACGGCCATGGCCCGCCTCTTCGGGTCTTCAGGCCCCTCCGGTGCGCCTTCGGGCCCCGCGGGCCCTGATGGGGTTGCTCCGGCGTCGCCGACGGCTCCGGCCCCGGCGTCGCCCGTGCCTCCAGCCTCGATCCCGGCTCCGGCTTCGGCCCCGGCCTCGATCCCGGCTCCACAACCCCCATCGACGCCGGTCGACCTAACGACACCTCCGCCGGCGCCGATGTCTCCGGTGCCGTTCTCGACGCCGCCCTGGGCTCCGGGCGGCGTCGTCCCCCAGTTCCTTCCGGCTCCGGACATGGATCCGGACCGACGTCGCTCGACGCCGGCTCCGGCGCCGATGGGACCTTGGGTCCCAACTGTCCCTCCTCCTCCTTATTTTGAACCAGAGGAGGACCAGTTGGACTGGGAGGGGTCTGATGACCCTCTGACACGACACTGTCAGTACGATGAGGACTGGACAGAGAGTCTAGGGGAGGCCAGTGGTCTGGATACTTCCCCTGACACTGGCATGCTGTCTCCTCCCGTGGCTACGGAGGAGGGAGCCAATTTTGGTACGGTGTTGCGTAGGGCAGCTAGGGCCTTACGTCTCCAACTCCCTACTTTGACGGTCAAGCCTAACATCTTGACAGAGGTGCTTCAGCCGGCAGCCTCCTCTGCGGAGACTGTGCTGCCGTTTAACGACGCCCTCACTGACGTTCTTTTGGGCGCCTGGTCCAAGCCCAACACAGGGGCTCCTGTGGATCGGAACGTGTCACGACGCCATCGCCCAGCTCCGGGCGACCCCCTGTTTCTCTCTGTCCACCCCACTCCTGAGAGCTTGGTTGTCCAAGCCTCCGCTTCCCAAACCGCCTTCCCTACCGCTCCTCCGGATAGGGAATCCAAACGCCTGGATCAGTTTGGGAAGAAAGGTTTTTCTTCCTCCAGTGCTGGCTTGCGGTCCGTTAACACCGCTTGTCTGTTGGGCCGATATACCCACTCCCTGTGGGATTCGGTGGCGGATGTTTTGCCCCAGTGTCCTGAGGAGGTACAGACACTGCTTTCCCGCGCCATTGCGGAAGGAAGGGATGCGGCTAAATACACTATACGTTGTGGCCTTGACACCGCCGACTCGCTGGGCAGGTCTATTGCAACGACCGTGGCGCTCCGACGCCACGCCTGGCTGAGAACCACTGGTTTTTCAGGGGATGTCCAGAATACTCTCATGGACATGCCCTTTGATGGAGTCGGTCTTTTTGGGTCCAAAGCAGACCATGCGTTGGAGCGCTTTAAGGACTCACGGGCTACTGCCAAGTCCCTGGGCCTTTCTGCTACACGCCCTCCGCTAACTTCTGCTTTTCGCCCCTATCGTGGCCACGGTAGGGGCGCCCCTTCACGTCAGCAGCCCAGCTACCGGCCCGCGCAGCAGGCGTCTTCGCGTGGCCGAGGACGTGGATTCCGCCGTGGCGGATCGGGCAACCAGCGTGCGGGTCAGGCCACCACCTCCAACCCGTCCGCGGCCTCCAAGCCCTCCTAGTCCCTCCTTTCAGGTGCACGGCACGCCAGTAGGGGCAGGGTCCGCCATCACCTTCCCCACTGGCGCACCATCACCTCGGACAGGTGGGTCTTGGACATTGTCCGAAGGGCTACTCCCTCCCCTTCGAGACCACCCCCAGCCATGCCACCTCAATTCCACCGCATGTCAGGGGATCACTTGGTGCTTCTACAGAAGGAAGTCACGGCCCTCTTGGCCAAGAGGGCCATCGAGCATGTTCCGACCCCAGAAGTAGGGCGTGGTTGCTACTCCCACTACTTTCTGGTGCCCAAAAGGACAAGGAGGACATGCGTCCTATCTTGGACCTCCGGAACGTCAATCGCTTCCTCCGGAAGGAGAAGTTCAAGATGCTCACCCTAGCTCAGGTCTTGACTGCCCTCGACCCTGGAGACTGGTTGGTAGCGTTGGACTTGCAGGACTCGTATTTCCACATCCCCGTCCTGCCGGCCCACCGGCGTTACCTTCGGTTCACGGTAGGCCCCGAGCATTTTCAATTCACCGTGCTCCCCTTTGGCCTTACCAGTGCCCCTCGGGTGTTCACGAAAGTGATGGCGGTGGTCGCAGCTCATCTGCGCCGGGCAGGGGTTTCAGTCTTCCCCTACCTCGACGACTGGCTGCTGAAGGCGGGCTCGTCCCAGGCAGTCGTCTCCCACGTCCAGACTACGGCCGAACTCCTGCACTCGCTGGGGTTCTCCATCAATGTGCCGAAGTCGCATCTGATTCCTTCTCCACAGCTCCTTTTCATCGGAGCAGTTCTGGACACGACGCAGTTTCGGGCCTATCCTCCCGAACGGCGAGTCCGGGATATTCAGGCTATGATTCCGATCTTTCGGCCTTTATCCTGGGTTTCGGTACGGATGACCCTGAGGCTGCTGGGCCTCATGGCCTCCTGCATCCTGCTGGTCAATCATGCCAGATGGCATATGCGGGCTCTGCAGTGGGACCTGAAGTTCCAGTGGGCGCAGCACCAGGGCAACCTGTCCGATCACGTCCAGATCTCGGAGGGGACTGCAAAACAGTTGCAGTGGTGGCTCTCGAACCGGCAATGGGTCATGGGCAGATCCCTCTCCCTTCCCCAGCCAGAGCATACAGTTGTGACGGACGCGTCCCTTCTGGGATGGGGCGGTCACATGGGAGAGGCGGAGATCAGAGGCCTCTGGTCTCCGGCGGAGTCCCGGCTCCATATCAACCTTCTGGAGCTCCGGGCGATCCGACTTGCACTCAAGGCATTCCTTCCCTCTGTCAAAGGGAAGGTAGTGCAGGTGTTCACAGACAACACCACCGCCATGTGGTATTGCAAAAAACAAGGCGGGGTGGGGTCTTGGACCCTTTGTCAGGAGGCTCTGTGCCTCTGGACATGGCTGGAACATCAGGGCATGTTCCTGATGGTTCAACACCTGGCAGGTTCCCTGAACGCCAGGGCGGACGAACTCAGCCGCAGGTGCATGATGGATCACGAATGGCGTCTTCACTCGGAAGTGGCGCAAGGACTCTTTCTACAGTGGGGAGAGCCTTGGTTAGATCTATTCGCCACCGAAGAGAACGCGCAATGTCATCAGTTCTGCGCGTTGGAATTTCCAAGGCGGCACTCGCTCGGCGACGCTTTTCTTCACAAGTGGAGTTGCGGTCTATTGTACGCCTTTCCGCCTATACCACTTCTACCCAGAGTGTTGAAGAAGATTCGGCACGACCGGGCCCAAGTCATTCTTGTGGCTCCGGACTGGGCTCGAAGAGTTTGGTATCCCGAGCTACTCAATATGAGCATAGATCCCCCGATCCGTCTGCCTCTTCGGGAGGATCTTCTGTCGCAGCAGCAGGGGACGGTCCTCCACCCGAACCTGTCCAGTCTACACCTGCTTGCGTGGAGATTGAGCGGCGGCAGTTGATTCCTTTCGACTTGCCTCCCGAAGTTTGTGATGTGATTCTGGCAGCCAGGCGTCCCTCCACTAAGGTGGTATACGCCTGCAGGTGGAACAAATTTGTGGCATGGTGCACAGCAAAGGCTGTGAATCCCCTTTCTGCCCCTCTTTCTGAGGTCCTTCTGTTCCTTCTCTCTCTGGCCCAACAGGGTTCTGCCCTGGGTACCATCAAGGGTTATCTTTGTGCTATCTCGGCCTTCCTCAGGCTCCCTGATCAGCCCTCCCTTTTCAAGTCCCCTGTTGTTAACAGGTTCTTAAAAGGCATTACTCACCTCTTCCCTCCTGTTCCGTTTGTGATGCCTCAGTGGGACTTGAACTTGGTTCTTACCTTTTTAATGTGCGCTCCCTTTGAGCCTCTGCATAACTGTCCTCTTCGTCTTCTGACTCTGAAGACAGCCTTTCTGGTGGCCATCACCTCCGCTCGGCGGGTGAGTGAGCTCCAGGCTCTATCTTGCAAACCTCCCTTTCTGTCTGTTCATCCAGACAAGGTTGTTCTTCGGACGCGTCCGTCCTTCTTGCCAAAGGTGGTTACTGCTTTCCACATTGGGCAGACCATCACTTTGCCCACCTTCTTTCCGCCTCCGCATCCTTCCAGAGAGGAAGAGAGGCTCCACCGTCTGGACCCAAAACGTGCGCTCTCCTTCTATATCGACCGCACAAAACACTTCCGGGTGGATGACCAGCTCTTTGTTGGCTACGTGGGCGCCAAAAAGGTCGGGCGGTGCACAAGAGGACCATCTCCCGCTGGGTTACCTTGTGCATCAAGACCTGCTATTCTTTGGCTAAGAAGGAGCCTCCTGTTGGGCTGCGTGCCCATTCCACCAGGGCAACGGCTGCTACCACGGCCTTGGGCCGCGGTGTTCCGCTGCCGGTTATCTGTCAGGCAGCTACGTGGGCCTCGCTGCACACGTTTACAAAGCATTACTGCCTTGACAGTCCGGTCCGGAGGGACGGCTTCTTTGGCCGTTCTGTCCTCCAGGACTTCCTTGTCTGATCTTTGTTCGCAGACCCACCACCGGGGTTGGTATTGCTGGGGTATCTATTCTAAGGTAAGGAATCTGTCACTAACGTGTCTCTTTCAGATGCACAAGTTACTAACTTGTGTAACGATATATCTGTAAGAGACAGTAGTTAGTGACAGATTCCTACCGCCCACCCATCCTCCCCGTTCTGCGAACTGATTTCTAGGGTTAAGGACATCCCTTTCAGGGCCCTAGTATTTTTCAGACACCTATGTCAGCTTCTTGCATGGCTCTGCGTTCCTGGCGCGGAAAGTCGTGTACAGAACTGACGTCAGCGCGCAGGGGCGGCGTCTAAGTACTGCCCGCGACGTCATCCCGGCGATCACGACGCCGACGACGGACGCGGAGCCGCACGACGCCGCCTACCGACGCGCAAGAGGTACTGCTACGCAAAAACTTTCCGGATCCAGCCTGACGCCTGGGGATATTCTAAGGTAAGGAATCTGTCACTAACTACTGTCTCTTACAGATATATCGTTACACAAGTTAGTAACTTGTGCATTAGTAATTCAGGATAATTTTCTTTGAACATAAGTAGCTCCTGTTACAGAAGAGTTTGTCCAACGTCCACCAACTACCACTCCATCCAGGGTAAGACACAAGAACCTGCACCTGCTGAAGGCAGAGTTTCACAATATGCTACAGAAAGGAGCTACAGAAATGGTTCGAAAACATGATCAAAATTTTGAATTCTGTTCCAGGTACTTCCTAATAAAAAAGAAAACTTCAGAAGAGTGGAAGTCTATCCTGGTCTTACAACAACTCAGTCTCTTTCTAAGAAAACAATCATTCAGGATGGTGACACTCCAAGAGGCATTACCATTCCTAATGAGGAACAAATACATGTCATCATTAGATGCGTATTTCCACATTCCAAAGTTGCCGGTAGCCACTACCAATTTCAAATTCTTTCTTTTGACATTTCTTTATACCCAGAACCTTTACCAAATGCATGTCAGAAGCTGTTACAGCCCATGTTTGGTGTCTAGGGCATCAGGTCTATCCTCTAGATGACTGGATAGTCACAGGCTTGTCTTTTTTTTCTACAAACAACTCCATAACAGCCTGTATTAGACTCTTTAAGTCACTAGATCTCAGAATTCGCTAAAACAAATCTTCCCTTGCACCATCTGGAAGCATTAATTTTTTTGGAGCAATTCAGAAAAACAAAGGCCATATCTATAAAAAAAAAAAAAATGGTTCTAGCTACAGTTGCAAAACAAATTCTAAAGCAAACAGAAGTGAAAGTACATCTACTGAAGTGCCTTCTAGGAATTATGTCATCATGAATAGTGCTAATGCCATTCTGCAGACTGCAGATGAGGCATATTCAGGAGGAATTGAACAAGCAGTTGGCTCCGGTATCGTGCTCTCTCGAAGACTAGGTAGCCATAACTCCAAAATGAAACAACACATCTCCGGTAGACAGAGAATACAGTTTCAGGCCTCATAATAATTTATCCTCAATTTCACTCAGTTGTCACCTCAGCTGCCTCGTTGGATGGATGGGGGTGGGAGATCACCTACAGGAGCTTTTGGTCAGAGGAATTTGTTCTCAGCTGAATAATATGCTTTGAGCTCAGAGCAGTCAGGAGAGCACTGCAGTTTTTTTTCTCCCTCAAATCAGTGTTGGTTTGGACAACACCACCAAGATGTTCTAATAAACAATCAGGGAGGAAACACTCCCAGGTCCTGTCAATAGAAGCCCAAAAGTTATGGCATTGTGTGCTTTACCTCCATATCACTTTGACAGTGGATCATCTTTCAGGGATAAGCACTGACTACCTCAGCAGAGCGCCGAACAACTGCCACAAGTGGGAATTGAAGGACACTTTCCTGAGGAAACTATTCCATGTTTAGGGGAAACCAAGGATAGCCCTCTTCTCTATGAAGAACAACAAAAATGCAACTCTTAGACAAACTGGCATCCACAAGCAAATTCACAGGGGAATATCCTTTCAATCATATGGCGCAAGATGTTTGCTATGCTTTTCAAACATTTCTCCTTTCGCCAAGAGTGATCACCAAAATGAAAAAGGAAAACCTGCAGCCTAATACTCATAGCTCCCCCTTAGACGATATATGTCTGATTCATGGACTTGCTGCAACTAGTGGACGTACCACATACACTGCATGAGTTGAGTGCTTATCTCTAGTCCAGATGTCAGGCCAGATTCTCCTCCACCAACTGAACACTCTGAGATTGACGGTTCGGCTCCTGAGTTCACGGATTTTGGAAAGCTAGATATTTTGGAAGACTGCATGGATATTTTTGCTTAAACGAGAGCTGTATCTACAAAAAGGGCAAATGTTGCTAAATAGAAAATGTTTTGCATATGACCAAAGGATTCCATCCTTTTTACATGCAGCCCCTTTAAAGGCTTTCAGTCTTTACTGGAACTAGTCCGGAATAAAGCCTTTCTCATCAGCTGTCCGTTAATTCATGTTTTTAAAGGTCACCTCATGAGCCATCTCTATGGTCACTTAGAATTGTAAAATCATGTCTAAGGGCCTATTCAGAGTGTTCCTGCCATCTAGAACATTAACAGCAGTTTTGGAACTGAAAACAGCACAATTGGAGTCATACCTATTAGAAACTAATCCAAAAATCATGCCTAAAGTAACGTCGGCAAGAAGAGTTGGTGAAATTCAGGCCTTTACCAACACAAAGCAGTACTCCAAAGACAAGGTCATTCTGAGAACTAATGCCAAGTTTATATCTTAAGTACCAACTTAATTTCATCTGAATAAGCCTGTAGTCCTTAAGACATTCTTTCAAAACCAGACAAATCTAACATAAAGGTCTTTACATCCACTAGATTTCAAAAGATGTCTAAAATTCTATCTTAACAGAACTAAACAATTAAGAAAATCAAATTTGCTTCTAGTATCCTTCTCTAATCAACGTAAAGGCTTTCCAGTCATAAAGCAGGGAATATCAAGATGGGTAGCAGCAACAGTTGCATTCTGCCACATAAAAGCACCCACATTAAGCCCCTTCTAAGAGCATGTCAACTTCAACAGCACTCTACACAGGAGTGCCATTAGAGGACATGTGCAGAGCTGCAACCTGGAGGAACAGACACACCTTTACAAAATACTGTTGCTTCCTCTGTCTTCTTGTGATTTATATAATGAATTGAAATGTTAATGATGTTTATTAATCTGATTCAAGTATGTGAATCTATGAAAGATCCAGTAGTGGAGAAGAAACAAATTACTTACCTGCAACTATGGTTCTCCAGTATTGGTATCGTTCATAGATTCACATGCGTCCACCCTCTTCCCTAAATAGAGGCTCACCTCAGGCATTACACTATGATTGTATTTCAACCCACGTGATTCAACCAATTAGAATTTTGTTTTTGATAAACATATGTTTGTTATTCTCTGTTAGACTTCATATCTGGTAGTTGGAAACTGTAAACTGTCAGTTGTTGGAGGGGATGCACAGAATACCACAATATTGTTCCCATAATGTCATCAGCTTTTGAGGAAAGCCTATTATTAGTCCTGTTGTTTTGTACAATCCAAGCAATATTCAAACATGTTCTGCTTCTTTATCTTTTCAAACTTTTAGTGAATTAACCTGCAATAATATTTAAGAAGGCACCTCAGTTATTTGCAACAAATGTTCTGTTTTTTGCTTCTTCTCCAGTTGAATTACCATTTATTACCTACCCAGCCCGTCAGGTTTTAATCCAGTTGAAACTATGATGCTTTGTGTGCTCTTATACGTTCATTCAAAGTGCTTGTAGTATAACGAGAGAACTCCATATGTAACCAGTCCATTTGCCAAGGGTACTGTTACTTGATCTGCAAAGCTAAATTTATAGTTGCTAGCCATTTGTTCTATGGGTACATAACAATATTTTGTCTGTTACAGGCTGAGAAACATCCATGCCTTGAAAACAGGAAAGAAAGATACATCTGTGGGAGATGATCTAGGAGAAGGGCAACATTTACTGGGTACACCTTCGCCTGGCCTCAAGCAAGGACGAAAAGCAGGAGATAGTGATTATGATGATGATGACGATGACGATGATGATAGTGAGGATCCAGCAGATGAAGAAGATGACGATGAGGAAGATAAAGATGAGAAAAGGGGGAAAAGAGTAGACACATGTGAAGATGAGGTAAACGGGATGTGTGAAGTTGTGTGTATCAACAGAATCAAGAATTGAGATAAAATTAGACACTAAGATTCTTTTTTAGCTGAAACCTCATCTTAAGTACCATTTTTTAAGCTTTATTGCAATGTAATTACTCAAAATATGCAATACAAGGGATATATATATATATATATATATATAGCCTGATTCATTAAGTAGATACTAAAATGATTGTACTGATTGATTGATGGCTTTATTCATTCCTTAAACAGTCGTAAATGCACACAATATAAATCATGTAATACATAGTACAAATTGTATACCTTAATAAATAATCAATTACAGCAGAAGGCTAAAACATAAGCTTTTTCCTGTGACACAAGACAGATTAAAAAAGGAACAGACACTAAGACATACTGTAGGAGAGCTCAAGTGTTGAAGAAACATTAAGGCAAGCTTACATTTAAACTAACCAGCCTCCCTCAAAACCGGGATTAAAAATCCTTTAGTATATACCCTATACAATTTACAGAAAAAATAAAATGTATTAGGTTGTAGTGAGTGCTCATCACATGGGCATTTCATAATGGTTGACCAATAAAACATACCCAAGGGAAAACATAAATGGCTTCTAATAGTCCTGAATCTGGTCAGCAAGATCTGATCCCAAGTATTAAGCACCATATCCAAATATAGCTCCATAGTTCTACATATCCTAAGGTGATCGGCATTTGTTTTCTTCGTTTATTCCACATCTTTCCTTTCCTGTTGCTTCAGGGCTATAACATTTGTTTCCAGACACCCTTTCTCTTGGGCATTTAATGCCCTGGGATTGGAGAAGATTGAAGACCTACCTAGCATAGTGCAGGTTACACCAAATCTAACACCATAACAGTAGAGGAGCTAAATTGATGTAATCTTCAGAAAAATCCAGACCCAACTCCTCATGAATCACAAACTGGACACCTAACTGCGAGGCCTAAAATACGTCTACTAACCCTGTTTTCCTCGGTCTGTAGAACCCCCACATTCTTATATCCCCACACTCCTGAACCATAGGTTGAGGCTGTTATGCATTTTCACTTAAATACTTCTAGGAGTGGGCTAACATGTTTCTTTCCAATTGAGGATGCCAAATTAAACAAAAACCCTTCAGCATTAGACAATCTCTCTACCCTCTTTCTCAGACACAGTACCCAACAGCCTTGAGAGAGTCAATTCAATTCAACTCAACTTTATTCGGTTAAAACACAACCATAAAAGCAACCTAAAAGTTACATATCGAACAACAGTTTTGCGAAGTCATTAAAAAGTGACATTCGGGTTTAAAATCAGTAAAATACAGTAAATGGATAAAAAGAAGGAAAAAAGAAATAACAATACGTATAATAGCAGCATGTAGTGTTTATAAGTTAATCCAGGAATAAACTAAGATGCAGCAAAATGTAAGTCATCCTATAAGTATGTACCATATTTTGATTTCATCTAGTAAAACCACAGGGTATGATTTAGCTTCCTTATTTTTACACTTAATTATACGGAAGGAACCACAGCATAATTTATATCTCAATTCCCAGACCTCATGGTATTAGGAGCAACTTTGTACAAATATAATAGTCTACCACAGACTAGGCAATAAAGTGCATGAAGAATAGCAGCTTAATGGTAATATGATTTCTATAATGGTGAAAACAAGAAAATGCTTATGAATAGCAGCATGTGGTGAAATCAATCCTCAGATAGTAATAAGCATACACTATTACAATAGTCCTGTGTATATATGTCCTATGTAGTTTCATATAATAGGGCCTCAAGATGCGAATTTTCTTTCCTTCTTTTGATCGATAGTTGTACGTATAAGACCACAGCATAGCATAAACTCTAATTTTCCAGGCTGCAAATAAAATTATAGGCTGCTTTATAAAAATATAATTTTTCACTATGAAAAAAGGGACGTAAAACACTTTTCCTTATGTCCTTATAAAAATTACAAAAGAGAATAAAATGTAAAGTTGACTGTTTTGACTTTGTCACACGGCCAAAGTGGTAGTTTTTGTTTCCATTTGCCCAAATCAGGGAAGGCTAATAAAAAGTGGAGAGTGCCCAGTCTTAATCTTGTGAGATAGAATCTGCAACACAAATTTGGTACCCAGAACAGATATTGTTGTAAATCTATCTCTTGTCCTCCCTCACTGTATTCCTTAATTGTCGATTTTAGGCTCACTGGTTTCCCTTGTAAGTTCCCTGGCCCCGGCAAGCCCCATTTTCAGTTCCTTTTTGCTATAATATAAAATTTGTACAGGTTCATTGATATCAAGACCCTTGTCAACATCATTTAAGAGTTTAATATATGCCAGCCACTGGATTTTATTACTTTGTTCAAGACCCAGGCAATCAATTATAATATCCTGGGTAAATCTAGTTCCAGTTTTACTCCATATCCCATGCCAGGCAATTAATGGGGCTGTGCTATTATGATCATCGATATAGGGAACTGCAAGTTCCTTATGTACTATATAAGAGAGAGTGGGATAAGGGACTGCCAATATTCTCCTTAAAAATATATTTTCCTGGGTTTGGAGTGGGGCACAATTAACCATTCCCCATAGGGCAGCGCCATAGTAAGCCCTCATGATACATTCACTCTTATAGAGGGTCAATATCTCTCTTACTGGTTTGTTCTCTATCTTAGCAGGGAATCTAAAAATGGCCTCTGTTGATCGTAACAATTTCGATTTACATAATTCAATCTGTGGCCCCCAGTGACCATTAGATGTAAATAGCATGCCAAGATACAGGAAAGTGCGAGTTTTGGCTATTGGTACCCCTTTTACATGATGTGTTCTGGTTTTAGGCTTCCCCTTCCCACATACCATTGTGAAGGTCTGTTTAAGGTTAAGTTTTAGGTCCCTTTCTCCCATGTATTGGGCAGAATTCTCAGACATTGCAGCCTGTTTGCGGTCCTAGATAGCAAGACCACGTCATCCGCGTACAGTAAGGCAGGGGTTATATGTTCACCTACTTTGGGGGCAACGACATTCAGTTGTTGTAAAAATTGGTCAACACCATTAATGTAAAGGGAGAACAATAGCGGGGCAAGGACACAACCTTGTCTAATCCCACGTGTTACCTTAAAGCGGGAGGTACACTCGCCATTAGACCCGTATCGTACTCTGGCGGATAAATGATTGTACAATTGAGATAAATAAATAAGAATCTCCTTAGGGGCACCCATCTTGGCCAATGTCTGCCACAGTTTTCTATTGTTAACCACGTCAAATGCACTTGTTAAATCTACAAAACATAAATGCAGATGACCTTTTTTAGAGTGTGTGTATTTACTAATAATTAAATGTAAGTTAATGCATTGCTCTATTGTCCCTATCTCTCTTCTAAACCCACATTGAGATTCTGTAAGTACTGAATTGTCATTCACCCAGCTTTCTAGTCTTTCCAAAAGTACCCTGCCCATTAGTTTTGAGGTTAAATCAAGAAGGGATATGGGGAGATAACATTTTACGTCTCCCCTGTCTCCCTTCTTGAATATCGGTACAATGATACTTTGGGGCCGATTCTGATGCGGGTTGGAAAAGCTTCCCGACCGAATCGGTTGGGAAATGGTGTCCGACCCACTCGGATCGGGAAAGTCCGACCGGCGGAGTAGGATGCATCCGGATGCTTCCAGATACGATTTGGTTGAACTCCCATTGACTTCAATGGGAACATTTGTTCCTAACCGCATCAGAATTGGGCCCTCGGTCGGGAAGACACGTTCCCGATCCGATTTGGAAGGAGCAAATGCCGTTAGGAGGCCTTCCTAACCGCATCAGAATCAGGCCCTTGGTCGGGAAGCTTTTCCAACCCGCATCAGAATCGGGCCCTTTGTGTCCAAGTTGCGGGCAAACAAAACCTTCTGAGGCGATGCATACTCTTAATAGGATTGGGGTCCAAAAGTTAATATCTGATTTAAACAAATCTATGGGTACCCCATCCGGACCCGGTGCCTTCCCGTTGGCACATCTCTCTAGAGCAGCGGTGATCTAATTCAATGATATTGGTGCCAAATCAGTACAGGAAGTTATTAAAATGCTATTTTCAAAAGTTGTTGGACTATTATCATTTGGATTAAAAATCTGACCAAAATGGCTTATCCAATCGGAGGGTTGTACCAAGTTCTCAATCTTTGCTGATGCCTGATCTTTAAAGAAGGGATGATTAATTGTCTTCCAAAATATTACGTCCCGGGTATCTGGTGCCTGTATTAATTTTCCCCATGCTTGTTCCTGAATTGCTGCTTTTCTATGGTTTAAAACCTGTTAATAGGACTTCCTTAAATTTTTTATCAGGTTGGTGTTTCTTGGTCTTTCTTTCAAGGCCTTTTTAAGATCCTGATTTGCTTTTGAGCGTAAATGATGAAACCAACCAATACATGGCTTCATATTCTTTTTACAGTTATTTTTCAAATCTCTTGGTATCCCAGATGTTATATTACAAAAGGCCAAAATAATCTGTGGATCGGGATATTTTCCCTCTGTACAAATTTTTATGTCATGATTATTGTCATGCACTAACTTTTCAAGAAAGAAGGAAGGATTAACACCTGACCATTTAATGCTTATGCCGTTTTCTCCTTCGGTTTCGATGTCTGTTACTAAGTGAGCCCTTTTCTGCTGTATGGACGGCAATCCCAGGGAAAGGAAAAGCGGATGATGGTCACTAAATATGCTTTCCATAACCTCAAATTTTTTAATCAGCCCGAAGCCGTTTTTTTAAATCAAGATATGATCAATGATTGAGGAGTAGTTAAGATTTTTATTTGTTGGTACCTCGGTGTTCCCTTCTGTGTCCACTTGTTCTAAAAGCTCCAGATTATACTTGTGCATTACTCTGTTAATTGACTCTCCGTAAGAGTAATGAGGAAAGTGAGAATAAACTTTACCGTGTTCATCCCTAAACCTGCAATTTTCTCCAGCTTAAACATCACATTTTCGACAATTAAAATCACCAGCCCAAATATAAACATAATCGTTTTTAAAACATTTTGTAAAGTTATCGAATTCCTTTTCAAGGGTCAAAACAACTTGATTTCTAGTATTATCAAAGATGTTATTATAAAAGTTGATTAACACGAAGCATTGGTCTTTGTTAGACTGGAGCCATAATAATTGAAAGAATTGCAAGTTGGTAAAAGATTTATTTTTAAGTTAATGAAGATGTAACTGCAATCAGAGTGGCTACGCCTCCTTTTGCCCTGCCGATGCGAGAGGGAGTTGCTGGTGTAATTACAGAAGAGTATCCTTCAATATGAAAGGCTGTAGTATCCCATGTTTCTTGTAAAAGGATTAATTGACAACTTTTTACTGTTTCTATCCATGCTTTATCCTCCATTTTATTTCTAATCCCAGTGATGTTCCAAGTTGAAAGGGCCAGGCTTGTATGTGACTCTTTTGATACCGTGTCTACAATGGGTTTGCTTATTAGAGATTTGTTGAATTTCCCGGTTGTATTCAGTTCTTGTATGGAGTTCTGAGGTAGTCAATCGAGATCGCTACATCTTCTAAGTGGGGCGAATCTGTTTGTTATTAACGACTGCATTTGCTTATCTGTGGGTATAAGGCTATTATTAATAAATGAGAATTGGTCTACTTCTGGTTTGTAAAAAAACCCAAAAGGTACTGCTATGACACCACCTGTCCGTTTCTCCATCATCCTTTGGCTGTCTCTAAGAAGTTGTCTGGCCAGATCTGATGAGCTAAAGTTAACGACACAATCCCCTTGACCAATTTTCCTTGAGGGGCCAACCCAGTTCACTCTTCTTGACACGATAATTCCTTGTGAAAGAAAATTTGCACTACAATTACTGCTTTTGGTGAACCAGTGGACAACCTTGTTCTTTAGCTCCATCCATGTTTCGTTGACCTCCTCTGCCAGCTTTGGGGCATCTTTCAATATGATGGTATACGGTGTTGCCTATGGTGGTAGATGCAAGGTATCTTGGGGATTTCTTGTAAGACTAGAAGTTCTGTTTTCTGTAATACCCTTGTTGTTATTAGTGGTATTAGTTGTCATAACGCATTTGGGCTGGGGCTGATTTTCCTAAACGTATGTTTGTGTTATCCTTTACATGATCGGAGTGAAGCGGGATGAGGGGAACATTATTGCTGGCATTTTGCGATAGATAGTTCCGTGTTTACCATCTCAGTGTGATTAATTAGGTTAGATGTTTTATCTGGGGCTTTTAAGTCCTTAACCATTTTTATAATCGAGTCAACATCGTGCTGAACACTTTTTATCTCAGCCATTAGCCTTCTTTCTATAGTGTGTCTATTTTAGCGTGTAGCTTCTTAAATAGGCTTTCTAGACTTTTCAAGATGCTAGGCGCTGAATCCCCTTCTATTCTATGTGCTTTACTCATCTTTATAACTTTGGTCTGTTTGTTGGACCTGGTTGATGTAATTTCATTAGGTTGTTTACTTTTTTTGCAGTTCTCCCCCGTCAGCAGGTGTGGCCAGGCAAGAATGCAGGTGAGCCCTGGGACAGCGAGTCCCACCAGGGCGAAGGCAACAATGGAGGTGTTTGCGCTGCGGGGGTAGAGGCAGCACTTTGTAGCGCGATGACCAGGTGACCCCCCTGCCCCCCCCATTCAGCAGGTGTGGCCAGGCAAGAATGCAGGTGAGCCCTGGGACAGCGAGACCCACCAGGGCGAAGGCAGCAATGGAGGAGTCCGTGCTGTGGGGGTAGAGGCAGCACTTTGTAGCGCGATGGCCAGGCGCCTCCCCCAGTCAGCAGGTGTGGCCAGGCAAGAATGCTGGTGAGCCCTGGGACAGTGAGTCCCACCAGGGCGAAGGCAGCAATGGAGGAGTCCTGAGAGTCGAATGTTACACCCAAGTAGGGAAACTCATGAGTTCTGGTAATGGGCCTGCCCTGAATGGCCAGGCAGCAAGACGTAAGATTTCTAGGCCCAATCACCGTAACAAAAGGTTTGGCTAAATTAGTTTCAAGTGCTATAAAATCAACAAAGGCATCCAACAAAAGTTTAAGCCCATTTGATGTTCTCGCCAGCAAAACGGTGTATTCTGCGTATATTAATATGGACACAGCCATGTTCGTATCCATGAGCATGTCCCCACCCTGCTTGATTAATGCTGCTTTGAGCCAGTTAATGTACAATGGAAACAACACAGGGGTGATCATGCAACCCTGCCGAACCCCCCAGGACCGCTTGAACAACTCTATACGTTCACCATTCAACACAAATCTAAAAGAAGCTTCAAAGTCGTAATGGAGGGCATGTAAAAAGGCCCTTATCGACCCCCAGGCATTCCAACATTTCCCACAACTTTGATCTTGTAACACTATCAAAGGCGCAGGAGAAATCCATGAAGGCTAGGTAGATGGAACTACGCTTAGCGATCGTATACTTAACGATCAGAAGATGTAAATAAACACATTATTCCATCGTACCTAGACTGGCACAGAACCCATACTGCACCCTTGATAAAATGTGATTTTCATCCATCCAGGTTGTTAGGTAATCAAGTACCATCCTGCCCAATATCTTCACAACAGAATCTAAAAGAGAAATTGGATGATAGAAAGTAGGGCTCTCAGATTTCCCTTTTTAAAAGTTGGTACATTAATAACTAAGTGCCTAGAGCGCGAGAAACTAGACTCACAGGCAGTGTTTATATAATTAGTAAGTAACAGTTACCCGAATTCTGGATTAACCCTGTAAAGATCCATAGGGGTTCTCTCCGACCCAGGAGTTTTATTGGCAGGGCTGTTAGTGAAGGCCTCAATGACCTCAACCAGAGTGAAAACGACATCAACAGGGAAGGTATAAGGGAAATGATCAGTGACCATTGTCAAACAATTTGTTGGATTGTAATTGTTACAAAAGTGCTCCACCCTTTGATCTGGATCTATATTAGTACAAATGACTACGTACCAAAACAAACTGGATTTTCGGGCTTTACAGGATGAAACCAGGTTTGCCAGACATCTGCCTGCATATCCATTTTTCTGTTTTGGTAGGGCCCATTTATCGGTCCTCCGGCAATCAGCAACGGAACCCCTATCTGTCGGGTTAGTATGTAGTGCTCTGTGAAGACGTTTATTAGCTGACCAGCATGTACTATCAAACCAAGAAGGCCTTTGTGGTTTCAGGAGTGCCTCCATGATTAGGAGACTCAGCTGGTCGGGCTACGGAGCTCTGGATGCCGAGGGTTCTGCCATGTTGGGAGTGAGCAGAATGGTGCATCTTGGGATATCCAGATGCCACACGTCTGAGGAAGTGGTCATCAGGAGGAAGGGAACCTGCTAGCCCATTAGCTACCAACCGCATCCTAATCTGAGGGCTTTTTCCAAGCATAAATAGGGCACCCATGGCACCCAGAACTGAGATCTCGACTGGACTGGAAGAAGGAGTACCCTGCAAAAGAGAGGCTGCACAGGTGTTTACTGCACCTGCTGAATCTGGTGGCTAGCAAAGAAGAGTGACTGTGCCTACTGTGGCCAGCTCGTGGAGAAGTCATCTCTGGAGCTCAGCCAAAATAAAGAGAATCCAAGGGTCAGTAGACTGACCTCATGTTCAAAGCACAGGCTCGGAAGGATTTGGCTGTGACCCCAATACCGGGCGACTGGTAGCCCTGTCTTGAACTTAGTTGAAGTTGCCCCAGTACATTCTGATTATGATAAGACAGTACTTTTTCCCAGTAGCCGCCCTCCAGTGCTCCAACAACTTTTCTGATCGAACTCTGACCAGAGTCAACTAGCTTTTGGTGATTTCTGAAGAATTTCTCCCACAATATGAGTATTACAGTTTTGATTTGGATGTACAAGAGGCCAGTGGACTGGATACTTTCCCTGACACTGGTCTGGGTTCTCTCCCTGGCCCTTCCACAGAAGAGTCTGCCTCATTTGCTATAGTCATTAGACGAGCTGTTAAAATTCTGGACTTGAAGTTACTTTCCATTGAGTTGAAATCTAATGTCCTCACAAATGTTTTCCAACCTGGATGGACCTCATCCAAACCTTTGCTGCCATGGGTACTTGGGCTAAACTCTGGTCTTGCCCACCCATGAAAGGACAAGTGCACAATGCCACAGGCCCGTCCCGGTTGACGTTGCATTCCTGACGCAGTGCCCGATTTCTGAGTGGCTGGTAGTTCAGGCATCTACTAGTAGGGTTAATCCCTATTTTTTTCCTACAGCCCCCAAAGAGAAAGTCAAAAAGAGTTGCGGTATTTGGAAAGAGTATGTTCTTATCAGCTAGCCTCACCCAAAAGTCAGTCAATGCCAGCTATTTGCTGGGTAGGTGCTTAAGTGCCTTGGGCACTTGGTCGCGGAGTTCTTACTAGCAGTCCCAGAGGAATTCTGTGCCAACTTGGCACAGACTATATAAGATGGCCAGGATGCGGCCAAATATGTCATATGGTCAGGCCTGGAAAAAGGCCGACTGGTTAGGCAGAGCAGTCAGAACTGGCATGGTGCTCCAGCACCACTATAGATGAGATCAACAGGCTTTTCAGGTGATTTTTTAAACGTCACTCATGGGTATGGATTTTTGAGAGGTCTTGCCTTTTTGGCGAGAAGGCCAACTTCGCTCTAGAGCCTTTAAAGAAAGTCATTCCACTACATCCCGCCTCATCCACAAAGCAGTATCCCCAACAATTTCACCCCTTTCAAGGCATCCCTAGGGGTTTCGCATAAGGCAGTGTCAAGGCCCACTACCCCAACAACAGGCATCCCAGTCCTTTGGGGTTGGGATAAAGGGTCCAGCAGGCAGTGTCTATACCTGCAGGCACAGTTTACCTCCCAGTCTCCACCTCCTCCGGCAGCAGCCTCCTTTTTGCTTTAGTTTACCGTTGGTGGCAGCAACAATCCTGTGGGTGGCAGAATCAGTCATAACATCCAACAGGTGAGTCCTGCAGATGGTCAGTGATGCTATGCCCTGCCATTCCTTTCTGTCCTGCTGCCTTTTCTGCCTTCACTAAAGCAGCTTTGAGAGGAGCATTTTTCCATTTTGGTGCAGGAAGTTCAGATGGCTATTTTGGAGAAAGAAGCCGGAGAGAGAGCCCCGGCCTCTGAGATCAGAACTGGGTGTTACTACCGGCATTTCCTAGTACCGAAAAAGAACAGAGGTCTTGGTCCTTTTTTATATCTCTGACCTCTCAATTTCTTCCTGCAGAAGGGCAAATTCAAGATGCTCACTCTGGACTTGGTTCTGTTTGCCCTGTATCCAGGAGGTTGGATGGTAACGTTGGACCTGAAGGGCTCTCAATTCTATGTTCTCTGTACTGCTAGAGCACAGATTCTGCCTTCGGTTCAAGGTCACCCACAAGCATTTTCAATTTGCTGTGCTCCCTTTTGGCCTCACAGTGCCCTTTCAGTGTTCACGAATGTGATGACTTTGATCACAGCACAAATCTGGAGGACGGGGATACCAGCCTTCCGCTACCTTGATGACTGGCTGTTGAAGGCAGGCTCATCACAGTCAGTTGTGAACCTCCTTACATTGTTTGGATTCATGATCAATGTGCCGAAGTCTGACCTAACTCACTCGTAGAGACTTCCTTTCATCTGAGACATCCTGGATATAGTGAGTTTTTGGGCCTTCCCTTTAGATGAATGATTCCAGGACATTCAGGCCATGATCCCAATGTTTAAGCTTGTTTCTGCGTGTTAGTGAGGGTGGCTCTAAGACTTTGTGGCCGATTGATCTCCTTTACTTTGCTTCTCAACCATGCCAGATGATGTGGGATCTGCAGTGGGATCTGAAGTTTCATTGGGCCCATGACCAAGAGAACCTGTCGGGTTCCATTCAGATTTCAGAGAAGACCACAAATTATCTGCAGTGGTGGCTGCTCAAACCCAATTGGACTAGCAGCAGACCCCTTTCCCTACCCCACCCTGAGATGACAGATGCATCGCTGTAGGGTTGAGGAGGTCATCTGGGGGGAGTTGGAGATCAGAAGACTCTTCTTGGCGGCATCCTATCTCCACTTCAGCCTGTTAACGTTGCGGGCCCTTTGCTTGGTGTTGAAAGCCTCTCTGCTGTCCATCAAGGGGAGGCTTGTTCAGGTCCTCACGGACAACACCACTGCCATGTGGTATTACAACAACTAGGGAAGGGTGGGGTCCCGGGCCCTCTGCTAGGAGGAATTGCGTGTCGAGAAGTAGCTGAATCGTTGGGGCATTTCCCTGACTGTACAGCACTTGACAGGATCCTTAAAAGCCAGGGCAGACAAGCTCAGTCTGTGATGCCTAGCAACTCACGAATGGTGGTTATACCCAAAGGTGGCAATGGGGGAGTTTCAACAGTGGTGAGAACTCTGGCTTGATCTCTTTTCCACTGCAGAGTTCTCAGTGTCAGAAGGTTTGCATGCTGAAGCTCCCCAGAAGGCTCTTACTCAGAGATACATTCTGCCTAGAGTAAAGTAAGGAACCCCTGTATTGGTTCCTGCCACTACCTCTCCTGCCCCGAGTTCTGAAGAATATCAGGAACTGCCAGGCACAAGTCATCCTAGTGGCTCTGGATTGGTCCAGTAGTGCATGGTATCTGGAGCTTCTGGGCATAAACATCTGTCCTCCGACTAGGCTGCTGTTTCTGGAAGATCTTCTGTCACAGCTGTAGATTAAGGTCTTGCACACGGGCCTGCCCAATCTACACCACCATGTGTAGAAATTGAGCACAGCAGTTGAGAACATTAGATCTCTCTCCCAAAGTAGTGGATGCCATCCTTGTGGCCAGGCGTCCTTATGCAAAGTCTGTGTATGCTGAAAGCTGGGTCAAGTTTGAAGCCTGGTGTGGCACCCGTAATATGGACCCATTGCATGCCAAACTGTTGTCTGACCTATAGTCTGTTTTGTCTTTTGTCCAGCAAGGACTTGCAGTGAGCATAGTTAAATGCTATCAGTCAGCCTTTTTGCATTTTCTGAACCAACTGTTCTTTCTAACATCACATGTTCTCAACGAAAAGTTATTTTTTAACACAGCTATGATTGTGGCCAAGCGGGACATAGCGGCGTCTTGGAAAAGCCCTGATCCACCTGACCTGGGGAGGTGGCGTAGGGGGGTGGACTGGTGCGCGACCCAGGAAAAAGCCCTTTACATGGCCAAGGGGTGCGGCGAAAAGTATCGTAAAGTGTGGGGGAAGTGGTTGGGTAATGTGAAGGGTTTTGAGTAACCAGATTCCATACCTTCTCTGTGTAAGTCTTTTGGGGTTCGTGACCGTGGGATGCATTGCTTACAGGAATGTACTTGACTCAATGATTTCCGTGTATCTGCTGATTTGTTTCACAAGTTTGAAAACAATAAAATTTGGTTATCAAAAAAAAAACATCACATGTTCTCACAGGTTTATTAGAACATTGGGTTGTTGGGATCTCCATTGAAAACAATGGAGTGCTCCGGGCTTGTAATGGCCTGTTGAAGCCCAGAGCTCCAAAATTCCAAAGTTGCCGTTCACAGCTCTTGCTGTGAACAAACGCCTCACGGAGCCCGAGGAGATTTCAACTTTTTCAATCCAGCTGCCTACACCAACTTCTTTCCAGAGAAACTGGTGCTGAGGACTAGAGCGAACTTTCTACCGAAGGTTGTGACTTCATTTCATGTTACAGTCCACCATTCTTTTGCTGGTCTTTGTCCCAAATCACCCCTTGAAAGAGGAGGAGAAATTCCATTGTTTTGACCTCAAAAGAGCTCTGAGCTTTTATATTGATTGTATCAAAGACCATCAGATGGACGATCAGCTATTTGTGGACTTCTCCAGGGCAAAGAAAGGCAAGGTTGTGCTGAAAAGGATTTTGTCCAGTTGGATAGCACTCTGTATTAAGATCTCCTATGCATTGACTAAGAAGCAGTCTCCAGAAGGATTGAGAGCACATTCCACCAGGGCCAAGGCTGTCACCACTGTTTTGGCACATGGAGGGCCTGTTCCTGATATTTGTCAGGTTGCAACGTGGACTTCAGTGCACACGTACATGAAGCACTACTGCCTTGACTTCCTGTTCTGACTGGAAGGTCATTTTGCCCACTCAGTACTGCAGGACATTTTGGTCTGAGTCATTCCACTGACCCTCCACTGGGCTTTGGTATCTATACTAAAGGTGAAAACTCTGCTGTTAGAAGTATCCATCAGAACAACAAGTGATTAACCTTCGGTAATGCTCTTTCTTGTGGATACTGTAGTCGAAGATTCCTCATTGCCCTCCTGCCTCCCCTTTCTGTGGAATGGACTCTTCATCTAAAAAGGTCCCAAATTAGACATCTGCACATAGGCACTACCAGTTGTTTTTTAGGCTTCGCATCTGAGGGCGTAGACAGTGCCAAGAGAAAAACTGACGTCGGCGCACACTGGTCGCTCCTATATGCAGCCCAACTGTCACTTCCGAGGTGGAGTGGGGTCGACGTGGAGCCATACTGCGCTATCAATGTGTGTAGTGGCTATGCTGAAAAATCTTCGAGATCTAGTCTGGTACCTGAGGATATACTAAATGTGAAGAATGTGCCGTTAGATAAAGCATTCACCTGAAACGGCGGTACACAGGGTAAGCAATGTTTTATTTTGGCCAAGTTAAGAAAATACAAGGTAAAGCATACTCTGAAAATTTTTTGTATATGTTTTAAGCAGAAAGTTGAAAATCGTACTCCCTTCTGATGGGAATTTCTGCTTACTACTCCAGATTTTGTGTCTGTTCAGGAAGATCCAATCAGCATCTGGGCTGTACAGATTTCCTCTGTTCCAGAAAAATGAGCGCTAGTCTCCTGTAAGGCAATCCTTATGTTTTTATACTGTCTCCAGCATTCCAGTGGGTCTGCCCCGTCTTAAACTGTGTAAATTAGATATACCCTTAATTTGCACTTTTTACCAGCATGGCCTTCATTCTCATCTTGTAACCTAACAAGGACACTGCATCCCACTTAACAAATTGGAGCCTGACAATTCCTTAAATTTTCAAGGTAACTTTTTACTCTGGGCAGACCTACATATACAGCCTGGACTTACTCTATCAGATGCCTGGCCTACCTAATGAACTGTAAGGATCCTTTAAAATAAGTTTCCATCATTTTGCGTGTTTATTCCCACTCCAAGCTTCCTTGCCTGTATACATCGTTGAGCTTAAGGGAAATTAGTAAGGAAAACTAACGGATATATACAATGAGAATCGTTTGTCACATGTCTGTTTTTGCAGCACAGTAAAAGGCCCTTAACTTTATCATTTCTGTTCAATCTCCTATCCTGTAAACCACCTCCTCACATTGCAGAGCACAAAGTTATGTTTTGGGGTAGACATTGATTTGTAGTATTTAAAAGGACTAGTGCCACATTAATTTAGTTGTAATTAATCTGTGGGTTGAAAGGCAAAAAGAAAACCCCTATTAAATATTTTTTACTCAGTTTAGATAAAGCCTGAGCAATACATGTTAGAGCTGATATAATGAACCACATGTGTATTGGCATTAACTGTGGTAGAATAAAATGATAAAGCCATAATACCCAGGATACCCTGTGGTTTGCCAAGAACGTATCCTGACTCGTTGTAGAAGCTAACACCTAGGCTTTGGTATCTGTTTCAGTGTATAGAATGACACTAGGTTTTGGGTTCAATTTTCTTGAACATTTGTAATTGAGGCATCAGGAAAGAGAAGGAAAAATGGCTTGATTGCCTGAAAAGTTGTTTGGCTTGCTAACAAGTATTGGCATACTAGAAAGATTGCTTATGAAAGATATTTTTCATTCCATGATACGCTGTTATTTTTCCAGAAATGAAGGAAGTACAGAAATGGAAAATAGATGGTTTCAGTCTGAGTAAGGCAACAGACAAAAATGTAATGCAGGTGATAACATTAGATTGCAAGCCAACTAGTAAGTGTGCATACTACTTGCCCTGTTGAGATTTCACCCATTTTATTTCTTTCAAAGATTTAAATATGGGAATAGTGGTACCACTGTGACGAATGAGATAATATATCCATGTCTGTCTTGATGAACCCTTTTCAGTATGAAAATTGTAAGATACTTTTTCTGCGATTGACAATTCCAGAATGTTGTTTATTCCACTTTATTCAAGTACCACAATCAGGTGTTAAGATCCCTTTGTAAGAGGTTTTATGCTACATATCCACTGCTTACTATTGTAGCAATGAATGACAAGTGATCTGTCCTACCTGTAAAAATATGCATTATTCATAGTACTGTTCCTGAAGGTAATTTAATTTTGTGGTCTTTTCTGATCTTACCTTTTGCAAGACAAGTTGTATGAGGTATACATTCCAATATATTTGAATGTTCACTTAGAAAAATGCAAAGTTCATAGTGTTTATTTTTTGCTCATTATAGGCAGTGTGTTACAACAAATGCTCACACTAATTGTTTCCCCCTGCTTAATATCCCAGTTGTTGATAGTTTTCTATTTACTGTGTCAATAATAGCTCTTTCAGATGAAAATTATAAATTAATGCATGTTTGCTGGTTATAGGAGGATGAAGAAGACAACACAAGCATTGAAGAACTAGAAAAACAGATTGATAAACTGCTAAAGGTATTATGTTTTTCTTCAGACAATCTGGTATAATATTGTTAATGTCATTGCACCTATAAACATGATTAATACTTTGTAGCTGTAATTGCATTGTCAGAAATAATAAACAAACTTTCTTTTCATGGAACTTTCTTATTTTTATCATTGTCCATATTTTAATGTACTGCTCTATATATCTAATTTCTAAGGTAATTATGTCCAGCCTCTTCCATTTCTAACATTAGGACTCGCAGTCACTTAATAAGCAGTGCCAAAATGGTGCAGAGATTAACGCGAGGACCATCATCCCCTTTTCTTCGCCCTTATGCATCTCATGGGTACATCACCCCTCATTTTAGTCTTGTGCAGTGACCTACATGGTTTGGAACCTTACTGCAGTTGCATTCTATCAATATGGAATTGTTTAATGTAATGACTATCTTTATAACTGTTGGGTTGTATTATTTATCTCTACTGCTATGTGCGTCCCACTATCAATTAGTACCTTACTTCTATAATTGGACGTCACAGATGCTCTTACTTATGATTTCAGATTATGCATGATCAATGTAAACAAATTGGGACACCCCCTGAAAACAAATATAGTTCTCAGGGCAGGGAAAAACATTAATGTATAAACAAACTCCCTGAGCAACTATGGATAATGACACACTATATATATGGGTCAACAGACTAAAGACTTGAATTTAATTTATATATTTTTTATGATAAACTCATTTTCTTATTGTATAAAAGCATCTTGATAGACAAGTAGTGAATAATTGATAGTATAGCATCAAATGACGACCACTCACAATATCCATTCAGTCAGTCTAGCATACAACATGACATCGTTGATAGACAGTGATTTAGAATTTAAATACAATCAGTTACATGATTAGAAAGACCGCTTTTGAATACAAACTAATATTACAACATGATCACTAAGACAGGAATACGTGGCTTTAGGATGTTGATGAATCTTCATCTACGTGCATTTCGGCGCCAAATGCCTTCATCAGGAATGCCACAATAGGAACGGCAGGATACCTAAAATTATATACTAGTCTAGACCCATAATATATAGCTGTGATATGACTAAATGAAGAAGATAAAAAAACTTACTCAGGTTGTTTTACTCAAATATCAGACCTTCACCATAAAAAACAGACATCAAGCATAAAAGAGATTAAAAGATGGAGTAATTAATTGTCTAATCACCTGTGATACATATAGCTACTAAGAAGTGTTTCAGGAAAGAAACATAAACAAAACGTATTGATATTCCTCATCAGATGTGATATTTTACATCTAAATCACCAAAATCCAGAAGAATAAAAAAAAATCCATTGTGACAGGTGTTCAGAACATTAAAACAGCAATACCTATTTGAGGAATATTGCAATTTTGGTACCTTGTCTCTATTTATATAAGGCACTGGAATACGCTTTGAAGCTGGGCTATGTTCAACAATAAACGTCCAAAATAACAACTATGGGGTAAAAAGGACGAAAATATATAAACAAATTGATAATGACAAAACAAATATTAATTGTTTAATAGGAAAGAAACGTACATTAGTACCTTGATACATCAAATATAGGAGATTCAAATCTTAGCGATAACTCGTGGGGTCCACTAGCAGGTTGCCCAAAATGCAATATAGCATATGGTAAATATGATACACTCCAGTGTTTTGGAATTCTAAAAAGAGAGATAGACAAGAAGGTTCAATCAGTACAGAAGTGGATGGCAAAACGTGAGAATAGGTTTGCATTGCTAGAAAAGTTCTGAATACCACTAGAAAGTCTCCAACACGAGAGAATAAGACTAACCAGTATATTTTGTAAAAATAAATAACCTTCAAACTATTATAGATCGTTTCAGTGAGAATAAGAATGGAGGCTTGCCTGCAATCCCTCAGATGTTGAGACGGTAAATTGAGCCACTAGCAGGCTAACAGATGTGACTTGTATAAAAGAAGAAATTACCCCCAGTCACTCCTGAATCGTTTCAGCGAGAATGATAATGAAGATGTGCCTGTGACATTCCAGACTGAAGGCGAATGCTAGACCACATGGCAAGATTTAAACGATAACCATCTAAGAAGAAAAAATGTATTGATCAAGCAGGTTCAATTCCTTCGATGGTCAGAGGCAGTGGTGACATCATGAACAAACATAACATAACAAAATGTTGCAGCCTTGGCTTAGCTCCTGCTCACAGTTCAAGTCGTGGATTTAGAATTCGTCCTGAGGATGCTGCTGCGACCACTCAACTTCGTGCCGGCCATGAAACTGATTACTCCGCTGGTCCCCACCCCCGTGCCCAGAGGGTAGTGTTAAGCGTTTATTGTACTCACTTAGACAAGAAATGATGTCACACACTCAAAGACTGAACTCAGACCAATTGTTAGTATCAAAAAAATGTCTTTTTTTGTATTTTTATTTATAGAAACAAGCAGGACTTGGTACAGGTAAATATGATTGTTCTTTTCAAGACAGATTGTTAAAAAGCAAGTTGGATGAATAATTACTTTTCTTACAGGTTTGTAAAAATGTGCAAATACAGTTGTAATTACTTTTGATTACTTTTCAGGATTACTTTTTCTACTCAGTGTGATATGCATAGATATCACACTGGGACATTTCCTGGATAAAAGGTAAGTAAGTCAGTTTATGTCAATACACAGTGTCTTAGGTTTCCATACAATTTTCAACTCCACACTTCGAACTTTTCCACAGAAAAACAGTCTTGGGAGTTGGGTTTCTGGGGTTAGAACCAGGATTCCTCCAGGGTCAAGGATGCACTTAAGGAACAGCCTCGGCGGCATTAGGGGGGCTGGGTGCAGTGTGCTGAGGCCCAATGTTATCCAATGGGGGATAGGGGGCCTCCAGTTGGTGGCTGCTCACGGGGATGCCACTTGTATGTGGAGCAAAGCTCCTAGGATTTAGCTCAGGGCAAAGGGGGATCCAAGATAGCCCACAAGGTGCACCCACAGCGGCTGGTCGATGTCGGGAGCCCTGTTGCTTTCAATGGGGAAGCTCCGGTCAGAACAAACACTGCAGGCTCCGGCACGAAGATCTTCTGGAGGCGACCACTGGTTGGATAGGTAATTTGGGATGTCGAGGGATGCCGGGACACCGTCCGTTGGGCCACCCACGGCTGTGGGGCGTTGGGTGCAGGGGAATCTTTTGGCGTCGGGTTTTCCTTACCGGCTCCGGTCGTGGTCATGGGGGATCCTCCAGATAGGGGCAGGTCGTCTGGGTTCTGGGGGGCTGCTGGCTGCAGGACACACCGGGATTACGCTGGAGCAGGTCGAGGTCGGGACAGGCTTTTAGGGCTGGGGCCAAAACAGTTGGTGTCCTCCTCTTCTTCCTTCAGCACGGCTCTTTCTTGTCTGAGGAGGCAAGGTTTGGAGTTGCCCCTAAATACCAGATTTAGGGGCATTTCAGTCAGGTACAGGTTGGGATCAATGGGTCCCTTCCTTGGGGCGGGTACAGTGGGAGAGGGCATAAGCCTCACTCTGGTTGGCTGGGTCCCCCCATCTTCAAAATGGCAGGGACAGAGTTGTGCCTCGCCTCCCCCACCTGAGGGGTGGGGGTGGCAAAAGTGGGCACACCTCTCCTCCTATCTTGGTTTTCCCACCGATTCTCCCGCCCAAAGTGGGGGTCAGAACCGGTGGGGGCCAGTTGCTGGGAGCAGCAAATAGCTTGGTCAGGTCACAAAGGCAACAAGCCTTTGAAGCTTCCCCTTCGTGGACCCTGCCCATCCTGGGTGAAGAGACTTGTCATCTCTGCCCAGGATGTGCTTTGTTTCAGGACCCCAAGAGCGATTATGTCAGCTCGTCGTGTGAGTGAACACCTTCCACTTTCAATGTAATTGCCCCACATCACCGTTTTCCTGGCCAGGGTGGTGCTGAGAACTCAGACGGCCTTTTTCGCCTAAGTTCATGACTCCCTTCCCCATTGTAACAACAAGGTGATGGGTGGAATGCATGAATTAACCTCAGCCACTGGCAATCGCTCGGACTGCGTCCCAGTACATTGTGTTTCGCCCACCATGCCACCTCAGCCATATGCGAATCTTGACCCTGCTCCATTGGGAACAGTTCAGCTAAAACTGCCAGGCCAGATCCTCCCTGAACCAGAAGTCAAGAAACCCAGGACAGCTTTTACCCGGATTAGAGCTCCTCAGCCAGATATAGCTTGGTTCCAGTGGCATAGTGAGCACGGGGATAACGTCTGGGCATACCCTTCGCACTTTAGGTCGCCAACTGCAACAACAGCCTTGTTGTTGCAGTTCCCTTCCACATTGGGCAGTCCATCACTCTGCCAGTGTTCTTTGCTCCCCCTTTCCCCACGAAAGAGGAAGAGAGCCATCAGATGGACCCCAAAAGGGCTTTAAGCATGTACATTGATTGTACCGACAATCATTAAGTAGACAATCCGATGATTTGTGGGGTTGTCTGGAGCAAAGAAAGGAGGAAAGGTGGTACAGAAGAGGACCTTGTTGAGATGGGTAGTCCTCTGCATTGGATCTGGAATGCCCTCTCCAAAAAGCTGCCTTTACCACCAGAGCATGGCACACGGAGTGCCTGTCTTTGTTATCTGCCTGGCTTTGATGTAGGCATCAGTGCGCATGTTAAAGATGCACTTCTGCATTTGCCTGAAGGACTTTTTTCCCCGATCAGTCTTGCAAGAATTTTTGGTGTTAGTCCACTGCACTGATCATCCACCTGGGGAGGTACTACTGTGATATCCCTTATAAGGTTCGGAATCTGCAGTTAGAGTATCCACCAGAAGCATTACTGAAGGCAAGTAACTTGTTCTTCTGATTGATACTTCTATCTGACCGCAGATTCTTCAGCGCCCTTCAGCCTCACCCTTCTGCGGAGTAGCCTCTTTTTAAAATTTAAAAAGGTCCCAGGTTAGTACTCAGCACACTTACCAAGAATTATTCACTCTTCGGAGTCAGAGGGCATGGAAAGGTGAAAAATAAGAAACTGCCGTGAGTGTGCATAGGTAGTACATATATTCAGCTCTGTCTTGTCTTGTGAAGTTTTCTGGCATTATGTTGCTGTTCAGGTTCTGTCATATTGCCAGTGTTGTTGAGCAAGTTCATGTTCTCTCAGAGTTATTAGTTGCTGACTTTCCCGAAATGATATCAGGTTATTGTAGGCCTTCATGCAGATATAGTAACTTAAATGATTCTATTCCTTCTATAGGAAAAGGTTGTTTGAGAACATTTCCCTCTAAGGTTTACCATTACTTCTCTACCTAGAATTAAGATAGGTTGATCCTTGAGAGGAGAGACGTTGGCCTCGTAGTTCTACCTTTTATAGAAAACTGTTATTCCTGATATTCAGGATTATTGTTCTCTTACAGGGCGATTCCTTTCATTATCTACCTGCCTCTATTTGCTGGTGGACAACTCTTTGCCTCATTTTCTGCCGTTAGGGACTGTAGGTTGGGTTCTCACCAGACGAAGTGTGGCTCCTGGAGGGTTAGGCAAATTACTATTAGTCTTTTTCAGCTTTTACCAGTCCATTGATGATGGTTTCTATTTGTAAGGCAAGGTCTTGTGCAGACCTTCGTGTTGGTTAGAATATCAAGATGTATTTTACTTCTCGATATCTTATTCGATTTTGTGCTGCCTTGGTTTAATGGTGGTCTTTTAGGCAGCTTGCATTACTCTGATGGGTTGGATGCTGTTGCGTTTCTAAAGGTATGATTCTGCCTATGGTCACATACTGTTATGTCACTGTTGCCTGCGGGTTATTTCTCTTCCAGCTCTCTTTTAAAATACATTTTCTTTTGTTGATACATAGGCGGTTGATTATTTTACTCCTATGTCTTTCGCTCTCTCTCTCTCTCTCTCTCTCTCTCTCTCTCTCTCTCTCTCGTGTATATATATATATATATATATTCACTGAAAAACCATAGGTTTTAGGGACAGTTATAGTTAGTTGGACATTTTACTCGTACAAAACCCGTGAAATTCCCCCGTTATAGTTAGTTCAGCTAACTATAACTCGCGCCCGCAATGCACTGCTGATGACGTCACATATTACATCACTCATGACATGGTCAGTGACATCACTGATGACATCACTGATGACATCTCAAATGACATCACTGATGACATCATCCAGTGACTGTGTGTTTCTGTAAAGTTTAAATATTTTTAATATATATAGGAAAAGACGTATTGAAGAATGAGTGGGTGTGTAAGTGTCTGTATGGATGATTTAGTAGGTGCGTGACTGACTCTATAAGTGAGTGATTTAACGTATCTTACTGAATGCATGGGTTAGTGACTAAACTGGGTGAATGTCTGTATCCGTCTGTCTGTTGCTGTGTAAGTGGCTGCATGGGTTTGTGAATAGCTACATGAGTGTCTATAAGAGTTATTGATTTGTTGTCTGAGTATCTGTATGGGGGCCTGAGTGTTTGTGTGGATGGGGTGTGTGCGACTGTGCATAGATGTGTGAGTGGGTGATTCACTGGGTGGATGGTTTCAAGAGTGCATCTGTGATAGACTGTATGGGTGGGTAAGTGTGTGTAAGAGTGTGTTAGTGAGTGAATGTATGTCCCAGTGGTACATGTGTGAGTAACTACATATGTGAAAGGCAGTATATATGTGTGTTGGAGTATATAAATAGCTATAAGCGAGAGTGAGTGATTGTGATAGTGGCTGTATGGATGAGTGTGTGCTTTATCAGTGATTATATAAGAGCGTAACAATGTGCTAGTATTTGTATGATTAAGTGAGCTGGTGTGTGTATAACTGTATAGGTGAGTAAATGGCAGTGTTTTTAATTATTTGCATGACTGACTAGGTGTGTGAGTACCTCTATGGATGAGTGGCGTTGTTTGAGTGTCTATATAGGAGTAAGAGTGCATATGATAGTCCTGTACTGAGTGACCATAAGTATGAGTGACTGTACGGGTGAGTGAGTGGATGTGTGTGTGTAGACCTAAGAATCAGTGAGTGGGTATGTAGTTATTGGTGTTGGAGTGTCTATGGTTTTGCGAATGGCAGTCTGTAATTTAGATTGGGTGTATCAAAGGTTATATTAGGGTGTGAAGAGCTGCATCAGATTATCACGTGGATGATGTCATCAGTGATGTCATTTGAGATGTCATCAGTGATGTCATCAGTGATGTCACTGACCATGTCATGAGTGATGTAATATGTGACGTCATCAGCAGTGCATTGTGGGCGCGAGTTATAGTTAGCTGAACTAACTATAACGGGGAATTTCACGGGTTTTGTACGAGTAAAATGTCCAACTAACTATAACTGTCCCTAAAACCTATGGTTTTTTCAGTGAATTTCAAAGGTTTTTAAATGCTAATTTCTAACTATAACATATCTGAAACCTATGGTTTTTTCAGTGAATTTCAAAGGTTTTTTAAATGCTAATTCCTAACTATAACATGTCTGAAACCTACGGTTTTTCAGTGAATTTCAAAGGTTTTGTAAATGACAATTTTTAAATGTATTAATTGTTATATTATTTTTTTCATACTGATTTACTACATTTTTAGAAACAATTTTTTTTACATATTTTATTTTTTAAATTACATTGTAATTACATTATACATTACATTACAAAAATACTTTCTCAGAATGAATTACTTTAGTTTAAATACTTTGCACATAGGCAATAGACTTTTAAGTACAGTAGTTACAGTTGTTGCAATGGGCAACACAATTTCAAACACAATGCAACATTCAGCTCAATGTGAATTTCTAGTTAAATGCAATTAGTTACTTTATGGATTACTTTTCTAACCACAGGACTGGATCCTAGATTCAGTCCTGGTACATCTCCTGTAAACAGTTGAGTAAAAGCGTTTTGGTTACAGTCGTGATTTTTAAGGAATATTATTGTATTTTAAAAGTTGACAGAAACTTTTTCTCATAGAATCACCAATGTTATCCTATGGAAGGAAATTCACTTAGCAGGTAAAAACTGTTATCGTTACTTTTTCTTACTCAGTGTTGGATCCTGGATCCAGCACTGGTGCATCTCCTGTAAACAGTTGAAAGAATGCGTTTAAGTCATACAGGCGATTTTTAAGGAATATTTGTAGTTTGTGAAAATCGACACTTTGAAACTTTTCTGCTGAAAACCAGACAATGGATTCCTATGGAAGAAAATATAAGTTACTGGTAAGTACGGTTAAAATTACTTTTCAGGGTCAGTGCTGGGCTAAAAGATGCAGCACTGGGTTCTCTCCTGATAACAGGTGAGTAAATTGGAATTCGTACTTTGGTTGATTTTAGAGGAATATTATAAAGTTCCAAAACTCCACACTTAGAAGAATTTCCAAGTGAAACCAGTCTATGTTAGCCTATGGAAGGAAATTCAAGTTACTGGTAAGTACGGTTAAAATTACTTTTCAGGACCAGTACTGGGCTGAAAGATACAGCACTGAGGTCTCTCCTTATAACAGGTGAGTAAATCGGAATTCGTATTTCGGCTGATTTTAGAGGAATATTTGTATGTTTCAAAAATCAACACTTAGAAACTTTTTCAGCAAAAAGCAGGCAATGATATCCTATGGAAGGAAATTCAAGTTACTGGTAAGTACGGTTAAAATTACTTTTGAGGATCAGTACTGGGCTGAAAGATACAGCACTGAGGTCTCTCCTGATAACAGGTGAGTAAATCGGAATTCGTATTTCGGCTGATTTTAGAGGAATATTTTAAAGTTCCAAAACTCCACACTTAGAAGAATTTCCAAGTGAAACCAGTCAATGTTAGCCTATGGAAGGAAATTCAAGTTACTGGTAAGTACGGTTAAAATTACTTTTCAGGTCCAGTACTGGGCTGAAAGATACAGCACTGAGGTCTCTCCTTATAACAGGTGAGTAAATCGGAATTCGTATTTCGGCTGATTTTAGAGGAATATTTGTATGTTTCAAAAATCAACACTTAGAAACTTTTTCAGCAAAAAGCAGGCAATGATATCCTATGGAAGGAAATTCAAGTTACTGGTAAGTACGGTTAAAATTACTTTTGAGGATCAGTACTGGGCTGAAAGATACAGCACTGAGGTCTCTCCTGATAACAGGTGAGTAAATCGGAATTCGTATTTCGGCTGATTTTAGAGGAATATTTTAAAGTTCCAAAACTCCACACTTAGAAGAATTTCCAAGTGAAACCAGTCAATGTTAGCCTATGAAGGAAATTCAAGTTACCGGTAAGTACGGTTAAAATTACTTTTCAGGACCAGTACTGGGCTGAAAGATGCAGCACTGAGGTCTCTCCTGATAACAGGTGAGTAAATCGGAATTCGTAGTAAGGCAGATTTTAGAGGAATATTTGCACAATGGTGAAGGGAGGGGCGGGGCCTGAGGTGACATCTGTGCAAACGCGCCCCGTGGCGCGTTTTAAGTTGGGGGATTAAGTCCCCTTGAATCATGAGGTTCCCTAGGGGCCAACTAGCCCACCATGAACCTCCAGTATGCTCCAGGGGGCTGCGTTGCAGAGACTTGTAGAGAGGCCACACCCCTTTTTACACCTCTCTGCAACGCAGCTCTGTGGCGCTTTCTGGATGTACCTGTTGGGCTAGTTGGCCCCAGGACCCTCAGGATTGAAGGGGATTTAATCCCCATCTTAAAACGCGCCACGGGGCCTGTTTGCACACATGTCACATGAAGCCCCGCCCTCCCTTCACCACTGTGCAAACGCGCCCTGTGGCGCGTTTTAAGTTGGGGGATTAAGTCCCCTTGAATCCTGAGGGTCCCTGGAGTCCAACTAGCCCACCATATACCTCCAAAAGCGCCACAGAGCTGCGTTGCAGAGAGGTGTAAAAGGGGCGTGGCCTATGTACACGTCTCTGCAAGGCAGCCCCCTGGCGCATACTGGAGGTTCCTGGTGGGCTAGTTGGCCCCCAGGGACCCCCAGTATTCAAGGGGAATTCGTTCCCCTCTGCAAACGCGCCAGGGGGCGCGTTTGCAGAGTACTGCAGGGAGGGGGTGGGGCCTCCGGCACGATGCCGGTAGTTTTTTTTTTTTTTTTATGGGAGGGGGCTGCGTGGCCCCCTTCCCTTGCCCACTTTTGGCCCCGGGGACCCCATCCCCGGGGCCTGAGCATTTTTTTTTTTTTTTATTTAAAAAAAAAAACGGGAAGGGGGCCGCGTGGACCCCTTCCCTGGGCCTGTATTGGCCCCGGGGACCCCATCCCCCGGGGCATGGCCTCGATTTTTGATTTTTTTTCTTTGGAGGGGGGCTGCGTGGCCCCCCTCCTCAGGCCATTTAAGGCCCCGGGGACCCCATCCCCCGGGGCCGGCCTTTCCCTTATTTTTTTTTTTTTTAAAATTTGAACTTTGGGGAGGCGGGCTGCGTGGCCCCCCTCCCGGGCCACTTATGGCCCCGGGGACCCCATCTCCCGGGGCCTGGCCTCACGTTGGAGACTGTGGGGGTCCCCAATCCCCCACAGTCCCAGCCGGCTCCCCGCCTCCTGCGGAAGCCGGCATTGCTTTTCCACATGGGGAGCAGCTAACATGCTGCTCCCCATGTGGAAAGCAATTGGTTTGCATTTTGAAAGAGAGAGCAGGTTTCCTGCTCTCTCTTTCAAAATGCAAACCAAGTTTGCTATGACAGGACGGGAGCCGCGAGGCTCCCGTCCTGTCATAGCAAACAGCAGTGTCCCGGGGGTAGGCACCCCGGGACACTGCAGGAGCCGGCCCTGGGGGGTGGTGGTCCCCAGGGCCATCAAGGGCTCCAGGAGGGGGGCCGCGCGGCCCCCTCCCATTCAGTGCACAGCCCCGGGGAGGTGGTGGTCCCGGGGCTTGGAGTCCGTAACGGACCCCCATATTTAAATGTTTAGTGCCCCGGGAGGTGGCGGTCCCCGGGGCATGTGGGGGCTGGAGCCCCCACACAGGTTTAAAAAAAAAAAGAAGCCCCGGGAGGTGGCGGTCCTCGGGGCTGCGGGAGGGCTCAGAGCCCTCCCGCCATCATTTTTAAATAAAGCCCCGGGGGGTGGCGGGCCTTAGAGGCACCCCCTACATAAATTAAAACCCCCCCACCATGCCCCCGGGACTTGGGCCACCCGGGGGCCAATTAACATCGAAGCGCGGGAGACCGCGCTTCGATTTTTTTTTTTTTCGGCAGGATCCGCGCTCCCTGAGCGCATCCTGCCGATTTTTAAAAAAAAAAAAAATTTTTTTTTGCCCAGGGGGTCCTTGTGGGACCCCTGAGCAGACCTAGGGGTCAGGGTGTTTCTACCCTGCCCCCTTTGTGCGTTTGCGCACTTGTTTCTGTCCCTCGGTTCTACCGAGGGATAAAATGGCTGCCAACACTTCCTGATTTGGAGTGTTGACAGCCAATTAGCATGCAGCTCGTGATCGGGAGGGTGCGCGAATCCGACGCGGCCATAGATATATATGTACTTTTACTTTTGATTTTCTCAGCAACTACTGAACGGATTTACACCATTTAACGAAAAGGGTTCTTTCTGAACCAAGAACTACCTCTTTGCCAAATTTGGTGTAATTCCGTTCAGCAGTTCGGGCTGTAGCCGTGTCTAAAGTTTCCTATGGAAAAATGAATGGGGAAAACGCGTTTTGGGACCCCCTTTTTCTCGGCCCCCGCTTGACGAATCACCCCGAGACTTTCAGGGTAGGAGCGGACCGGAGCGCCCCACAAAGTTTGAAAATTTTGCGAAGATACGTCAACCGGCAAGAGAGTTATTTCAAATAGAATGTCGCGGATTTCCTATGGAAAATAGGTTCTAACTATAACTATCTACTGGCGACCGCCAGTAGATTATATATATATATATATATATATATATATATAGATGTATTTTTGTATATATGGGATGTTCTAGAGGTCCTTGTAAATCTCTAGTTCGTTTTTCTATGGAAGGACTGCTTCTATGTCAATAGGGGGCTAATGTTGTCTTTGACTTTTCTTTTATATGAACATTTGTTTTCTCCATAGGGGATGGGTTTCTCTGTGTTCTTTTCAGAGCAGTACTGTCTATGGGTGTTTTACAGGTGTGGTTCAGCGGCATGGCTGGCTGTTGTGGGTTCATAGGTTTGAACATGCTGTTCGGATTTGAATATATAACCATGTGGTTGAAGACAAAGTCTTATTGGCATGGGTGATATCTTCCCCATGTGTTTATTGCCTTATAATTTTTGTTACTGTGGTTCTGTCCACAGTTATTGTGAAGAGATCTTAAAACAGTCTTGTCTTTCTGACATGGGTATGTTATTCCTGTGGTTTAAGAGTCTTGCGACTTTTTTCACCTATGGCCCCTTCTAGGGGACTCTATAGGGTAGGGTGTGTATCTGCACACCTGCATTATTTTAATGTCCAGTCCTCTCCCTCTTTTTTTTGGACCGGGTTGCTCTTAGTAAGAGACTTTTCATGTTTATTGTTCGCAGACCCTCCTCTTGGGATGGTATGGCTTTGGCATTTGATTCTAAAGTAAGAAATCTGCAGCTGGATGTCTCTATCAGATGAGCAAGTTACTTACCTTCGGTAACGCATTATCTGGTAGAGACAGGATCTAGCCGCAGATACCTTAACGACCCGCCCATCCTCCCCGCTTTGCGAACTTAGTCCTTTTGGTTCTCAATTATTTTGGTCTATTTTTTTTTTTTTAAAAGAGGGAGAAGGTGAGGAAGAAACCTGTATTTATTACATATATGGGTTCTCTCGATGTTGTTAGGATATTAATATACTGAATTATGGGTACGACTTTAATAGTTATTTGACACTTTGGTGGCTTATGTTTGTTTTTGGCACACTGTTCAATTCACAGCTTCAATAGGTTGCTCTGCATTTCGAGTGCAGAAAATGGTCATGGAAGAAACTGACGTCACCGCGTTGGCGAGGGAGTCATATGGACCCTGACTACGTCACATCCAGTGGACGACGTTGGTGCAGAGTCGCGTGACGCCCTCTGCCGGCACGAGGATGTGCTATTGGAAAAAGGTTTCTGGATCCAGTCTTGCTCCTGGGGAAGATTCTAAAGTAAGAAATCTGCGGCTAGATCCTATCTCTACCAGATAGTGCATTACCGAAGGTAAGTAACTTGCTCTTTTTGATGTCTCCACAATACGTTTTGGGCCCTTCCCTGTTGCGGGCATTTGGCCCACCCACACAAGTGAGGTAGCATTTTTATCGGGAGGCCTGGGGGAACACTGGGTGGTAGGAAATTTTTGGTTTCTTTGTGATTCTGGCAGGGATGGCCGACACGGCTCGCGGGTGGGGGGGGCAGGCGCGCGGGAAGAGTGGGGGCACGGGTGCATTGAAGAAAAAAAAAAGTAAATAGACTTACCTTGCCTTCCCTGGGTCCCGCGTCTTCTCTCCTGCTCGCCTGTGTCTGACTCCAGGTCGGAACAGGAAGCAGGCAGCCAGGCTCCCACCCCTAAGCCAATCACAAATTGGTCTGAGCACTGTGACACAGCCCTCTGCCAGGGGCTGTAGGGGTGGGCATGTTCTCCATGCAGGCTGTAATGCAGCCTGCACGGAGAAGGGGGAAAGTGTGCATGACTGTTTTGGGTGGCCCGAGAGGGCCGACCAAACAGTCATTGCGCACAGGAGTGTTCTACCACTCCTCCCCTGCAGCTCTGCCCCGCCCCCTCACGCACTGCTGCAGCAGGAGGACAAGATAAAATGATAATAACATTCCGTTGTTATTATCATTTTCTTTTTTATTTTATTTTGCTGCTTTCTGTAAGTGGGGCGATGCTCCTCCACCTTAGCGGAGGAGCCGCCACTGGATTCTGGAAGAATGTGGCACAGTAATGCAAGGAAAATGTGTGACTGTAGTCACATTTTGAGGTTTGTAGGGCATTTTGAGTAAGAAAACTTGTTGGGATCCACAAGAGGGACGCCACCCTGTAGTCCCCTGGGTTTTTGGTTTATGAAAATATCAAGAATTGGTAGATTTTCCCTAGAGACAGTGTACACCATGGCAGAGAGAGACAGAAAAGACCAATATTATCTCACAACCAACTATTCCTCATGTACACACACATACTGGTTGGGTTTGGCACAAGGGTGAGTGAAGGTTCAAAGCGTAAGATTTTATGAACAAGAGATTTTGCAAAAAGGAAATGCACTATTAATAGTTAAACGGTTAAAGACCTGAACCAATGACTCTCAGCTTGTGAGCTGTAAAGGCACGGCAAGGCACCAACCTCTTTACAGGCCTTTCACACACCTTTCATACGTGACACATACAAGACATTTCACTCTGCCAGCCGCGGGCCCAGCACATTACAACACTCACATCAACATACAGCGCCATTCAGGGGCCCCATCACTTTCATACGCCCACATGCCTGACACAGCAACCACACCAGCTGCTGGAGTGTGTGGACTGGCGTTTGGCTAGCAGTGTGTGCAGTGACCAGCAGCAAGTCACTACTCACACACCACCAGCCAAGCGCCAGTCCACACACACCGCCAGCTAAGCGCCAGTCCACACACACACACACCGCCAGTCACGCGCAAGTCCACACACACCGCCAGCCAAGCGCCAATCCATGCACACAGTCCATGTGCACCACCATCACATTTTTTATGCAAAAATAGAAAACACAAACCAATTGGCAATAGATACAAAACTATAACTACAAACACAACAGCTCTAACTAATCTCACAGTTGCAACCAATAACTGTGTTCTATGTAATACTATTTAAAACATGTGGGCCTACATTACCTAGGCTTAGAAGGACATTTGGGGCATTGCATGAGACTCTTCTTCAGGATATCTCTTCGGTAACAGACTCTACATTTCTTAGCGGGAAAGTTCTTTTTGACCGTGGGAGGAATGTGATCAGGAAAGTGCCGGTCTTTCAATCTAGCCACATCCTCCTGCTTCTCTAGGAACTCTTGCTTGTTCCACTAAAACAAGGCTGACTATCCGAGATTGCTGAAGCTGAACAAATGTCATCTTTGACTCTGGAGAACAATCCTTAAATACAATAAAAGCATTGCAGCTTGCTAAATGGAATAAATGGATAGCCAACTTCTTATACCAAGCGTGCGCCTTACGAACAGCTGTGTAAGGTTCCAACCTCTGATCTACTCGATCTACTCCACCCATGTGCTTATGGTGTTCTAAAATGCACACAGGTTTGCGCACTTCAGCAACCTGAACCCAGACAGTCACAGGTGAAGTACTTTCATCATGGAAGCTAGTCAGGGCTAGAAGTTCATCATCTTTTTTGTAACCTTTACGGTTAGAGCGGATTATCCCACAAGCAACAGTGTCCACTTTGAACAATTTGTAGGAAGCTGGCTCTGTTTATACTATACCAAAGTGAGGGATAGTGTGCACAGAGTCCAGTGGAACCCCAAAGGTAGGCAGTGGTTAAGTTGGATAGCACCTTACTCTCCATTTGTGGTAGTGTGGTCGAGCAGTAAGGCAGTATCAGAGGACAGGGTTAAGCATTTGTTGTACACACTCAGTCAGCAAATGAATTCCCACAATCAAAAACTGAACTTCAAACCAATTGCTTTTGTATAAAAATATTCTTTTAGTTATTTTATTTTCTAGAACCAAGCAAGCCTGGCACAGGTAAGTGATACATACTTTGCAGTAAATATACAGTTGTAATGCAGTTTGTATTGTAATTGTAAATGCACTTTGTTTTGACTTACAGTATTGTTTCTGAGAAATGCAATGCTTTGTAAATACAGTACATATACTTTCTATAGGATTTTCAATAAAATGACAGGTAAGATACTTTTGAGATTACTTTTCTTACACAGTGTAGTATACCTGGATACTACACTGGGACATTTCCTGTTTTAAAGAGTTTCTTTAGGTTTTCAAACTCCACACTTAGAAACATTTCCAAGAAAAACAGTCAATGTTATCCTATGGAGGAAAATAGTGTTATCGGTTTTAGGGCAAGTATTCGGTAGTGGGAGTTGAGGTTCTGGGGGTAGACTTGGGGTCCGCCAGGTTCAGGGATGCACTCTTGTTGCACCCTCAGTGGCACTAGGGCTGCCGGGTGCAGAGTGCTGAGGCCCAATGTTATCCAACGGGGGACAGGGGGCCTCCGGTTGGTGGCTGCTGACGAGCAGGCCACTGGGTTGTGGGAGCAAAGCTCCTAGACTTTAGCTCAGGGCAAATGGGGAAACAAAGTAGCACCAAAGGTGCACCCTCAGCGGCACTAGGGCGACCGGGTGCAGGGTGCTGTTTCGACGTCGGGCGCCCTGTTGTTTCCAATGGGGAACCTCTGGTTTGCAAAGGCACAGCAGGCTTGGGGATGAAGGTCTTCTGGGTGCGACCACCACTTCGAGAGGTAAGTTGGGATGTTGGGGTTTGGTTAGGCACCGTCGGTTTGGCCACCCAAGGCCATGGGGCGTCAGGTGCAGGGGTGCCTTTTAGGGTCGGATCTTCTTACCAGCTCCTGTTCGCGGTTGGGGGGACCTTCCGGATTTAGGCTGCAGGCGTCGGCTGGAGGTTTGAGGCAGCTCAGGGGTCGCCGGATCTTGGGTCAGGATCGCCAGGGTGACCTCGTGGTGTTTGCCCACTCGAGCTCGGGCCGTGGACGGCGGGTGCAGAGTGGTGCAGATTTGCGGTGTCTGGCCAGAGGTTGGAGATGAACAAATCCGGTGTTCACGGGAGACACAGTCTTTGTAGTTGAAGGCAGGCAGGTCCTCCGGGGTTTTAGAGGTTGCTGGCTGCAGGTCACACCGGGATTTTGCAGGTTCGAGGTGGAGACAGGCCGGTAGGGCTGGGTCCAAGTCAGTGGGCGTCTTCCTCTTGTTAGCGTCGGCACGTGTGTTCGGTCCTTCTTCTTTTCTTGTAGTTTCTTCTGGTCTGAGGAAGCAAGGTTCAGGGTTGCCCCTAAATACTACATTTAGGGGCGTTACAGGTAGGTAAAAAGGTTGGGACCAATGGGTCCCTTCCCTGGGGTGGGTACACCCTCTATTATGCCACCCTCCAGTGGGATGGGGGCATAAGCCTTTCCCTGGTTTGGCTGAGTCCCCCCATCTGCAAGATGGCGGGGACTGAGAGTTGTGCTTCACCTCGCCTCCCCCACCTGAGGGGTGGAGTTGGCAGAGGTGGGCACACCTATCTTCCTCACTTGTTTTTCCCGCCGGTTCTCCCGCCCAAAGTGGGGGTCAGAACCAGTGGGGACCAGTTGCTGAAAAAAAGCAAGTGGCCTGGGGAAGCTCACAAAGGCGGCAAGCCTTTGAAACTTCCCCTTCGTGTTTCCAGCCCATCTTGGGGAGGAGGTTTGGCACCTCGTCCCAGGATGTGCATTGTTTCAGGCCCCCCAAGTGCAGCAGGCTCTCGACCCAGGGGCCCAGAAACATGTCTGGTGGTGGCAGCTGAAAGCAGCCACTCAGCCTGGACACTAATGGTAGGTTAGTTTTCAGGGGCATCTCTAAGATGCCCTCTGTGTGCATTTTTCTTAAATCCCACACTGGCATCAGTGTGGGTTTAATGTGCTGAGAAGTTTGATACCAAACTTCTCAGTTTTCAGTGTAGCCATTATGGTGCTGTGGAGTTCGTAATGACAAACTCCCAGCACCATATACTCTTAATGGCAGCACTGGATTTACAATGTCTAAGAATGGACTTAGACACTGTAGGGATACAGGGCTCATGCACCTGTACCCTCACCACGGGTATAGTGCACCCAGCTAGAGGGGTGACTGACCTATGCCAGGGCTGTGGGTTGTAGGCATGGCACACTGGGATGTGTGCCATGTCGACTCTTCACTTTGTTCTGCACCAAAACACGCGGGCTGCAAGGGCAGTGTGCGAGTGTGAAGGTACAGAACCTCTAAGGGTGGCACAATAAGTGCTGTAGCCCTTAGAGGCCTTCCCTGGTCACAGTGCCCTGGGTACCTGTGGTACCATTTACCAGGGGCTGACCTGTGGCCAGAGATGCCAATTGGGTTTAGGCTTCAATGCAGTTTTAGGGAAAGAACATAGGCTCTGGGTACCTGATGAGCAGGAGCCCAGGGCACACTCACTCAAAGCACATCAGCAATTCAGCAAAAAGTGGGGGCAGCCATGCAAAAAGAGGGCACTTTCTTACAGGTGTCCTTTGTAAAAAAAAAAAAAAAAAAAAAACAAGTTCCCACACAATTTTCTCTGTAACTCCAAACGTGGACGGGCAACCGGGGGCACAATACTGGAACCAAGTGCTACTCTCAGACAGTATATATATCTTAATTCCATAATGTGCCCTCTTGCTTGGAACGTACTGCCTAAAAACCAACAGGACCAAAGACTCATCCACAGCTATTTCTTTATCTGGCACATAGATCTCTGAAAATCGATCTACAAAGTGATCAAGGACAGGCCGAACCTTAAAAAGACGGTCGCAATCAGGGTGATCTAGTGGCAATGCTAAAGTATCATAAAAAAAAATGCAACATCCATAGGAGAAGCAAATGCCGATTAAGACTCATGGTTGCAGGAAATATAGCCGTTGCCATTAAAGGATTAGTCGACCAATATGAAGACTGCAACGGCTTCCTTATCGGGCCCATCAAAAAAGTTAAACCCAAGAACTTCTTCAGGTCATCTAGATTTGTGGGAGTCCACCGAGGTAACTCTAGACTGGGGCTTAAGTCTGGCACTATTGTCCCTCAAATACTATTCAGCATATAAATTATGATAATGATGCTTGAGTAATGCTATTTCATTTAGTCTAAGTCAAGCAATTAACGTTTGTTTTTATTAGGCATGCTTTTATGATTTTCTTAAAATCGAATAAAGCTTTTATTGAATTGAATATAAATTAGTCTGCTCAACAATCTCATCCAAAAATACATAGTTCCTAAACAACTGAAAAATCTGTAGAGGCAAAAATAAATTCACAATTCACTCTACACCCTGCAACACCACTAAAGGCAGGCAACACCAGCGGTACCATATTTGGGTCAACCCAGAGTCCAGCACTTCCAATGGGAAGCCTTGCAGCCCCAGGTTGCAATCCAGATGCCTCTTGCTGCACTATAGGCACACCAGCGTCTTCCTCTAAAAGCAGCATTTTATCCGCACTGAGAGTGGCTTCATAATCAGTTTATTCCTCTTGGACAGAAAATTCACTGCCAGAATCCTGACCTTCCTCTTCTGCCTCAGATGCAGAGTCAGTCTCATAATCCTGGTCAGAAGAAGACTCGAAAAGCATAACAACAACCTGCTGAGAGGTCATCCTGCGGCTAGCCATAATCCTTACCAAGAAAAGTAACTTGACAAGCAGGTCAACAATACCCAACACAGTGTAAAATAAGCAATAAACAAAGTGTGGCTTTATAAAACAAAAAGTAAAACTACTGGCATATAGTAATTGCAAGGTAAAGACAATAAATACAAAGCACACACAGATCTATATACTGTAAAACAATACCACTCACTTGCTAAAGACAGCTAGACTCACCAGCACCTACTCTGCACAGACACAGCAAGCACCAACGATATCTCACTAGTAAAGAAAAGCAAAAGAAACCTGCACACAAGGAAACAAAATACACATTGTGCACAAATTCAAGGACAATTTCACACACATTCAAACAGAAGCTAAATATGCTGCTATTATTACAGCATTTCCAAAAAACACATTCATTGATACTCATTTGGAGTAAACACTATAAAAAAAGTTTTCTTAACAAACACTTGCAACTACACAAACTGCAGATCTACCTGTGCCGAAACCACAACCACGAGGAAAACAAAAGCTTAGAAAAAACATTATGATCACCAATGATGACAAAAATAACAGTTAACATTATCGAACACTATGAAGTCTGCCGATCACCATCCAGATGCCAGCCACACACACCGCTAGCCAAGCGCCAGTCCACACACAGCCAGCCAAACGCCAAATGACTCAGACCATCAGCCAAACTACATGTCACTCACAAACTTTCCCTGGTGGTCTAGTGGCTTCTGCCCCACTTGGGGGCAAATGGGCCTAAAAATACGAGGCCTATCTGCCCCCAATGGGGGCAGAAACAGCCAAAATATTCAACCCAAAAAGGGGAGTGACCCTTGGCCAAGGGGTCGCTCCCCAAAACATTGCGCGCCAAATATAATAAAATTCTTGGCGGTCTAGTGGCTTCTTGGGGGCAGATGGGCCTAAAAATACATGGCCGATCTGCCTCCAATGGGGGCAGAACTGCCAAAATATTCACCCCAAAAAGGGGAGCGACCCTTGGCTAAGGGGTCGCTCCCAAAAACATTGCGCGCCAAATATAATAAAATTCCTGGTGGTCTAGTGGCTTCTTGGGGGCAGATGGGCCTAAAAATACATGGCCCATATGCCTCTAATGGGGGCAGAAACTGCCAAAATATTCACCCCAAAAAGGGGAGCGGCACTTGGCCAAGGGGCCGCTCTCCAAAACATTGCGCGCCATATGTAATAAAATCCCTAGTGGTCTAGTGACTTCTGCCCTGGGCAGATGGGCCTAAAAATATAAGGCCGATCTGCCCCCAAGGGGGGCAGAAACAACCAAATTATCAAGCCCTAAAAGGGGAGCAACTCTTAAGCATAACAAACAAATTCCCTGGCTTCTAGTGGGTTCCAGCTCCTCCCGGGGGCTAGATTGGCCAGAGAAATGGGTGCTCTAGCCCCATGGGGGTACCGAAACACAGAAAAACATGCTGCCCCCAGGGCAGCAACCGTTGCCCAAGGGGTCGCTCCCGTATAAATATATTTAAACTTAATTGCTGGGGCCTAGTGGTTTCCGGACACCCACCATAGGCAGATCGGCTGAAAAAATGGCCTAATCAGCCCCCAGCGGGGACGAAACACGGATCTCATATGCCCCCGGGGAGCGACCCGTGCCTAAGGGTTCGCTCCCCCAAATACCACAAAAAAATCCCTGGAGTCTATTGGTGTGGATTCGTGCTCCACGATCGCGCCCCCGTGTCTGTACTCCTGTAAACCCTCACCCCCTCCCTTTCAGTCAAAATGAGTAAACTTGCTCTTCTGATGAATACTTTACTCACTCTATAGATTTCTTATCACCTGTCCATCTTCACTAAAAGTGCTTAGATCATTTCATGCTTTTTGGAAAAAGTTGCATGATTATCACTACTTGTGTGCCTCCAGCTACACAAGTGCAACATTTTGGGACATAATTGTTGCCCTCTACAGGTGCCATGACAGTGTGTAAATAGTTTCCAGAGTCCTAGGCTGCTGTTTCTAGTGTTAAAGATCTGTTTTGAGCCTTGGTACTGTTTTTAATGCACTTTAGAATTTTTAAGTGTGTACACTGTAAATTCTATTGTACTTTCTTAGTCATGTTCTTTGACTGGCTTTAATTTCTCTAATGCCCCATCCCTTTTGGCGGGCAAGACGAGTTATTTTGACAGGCAGCCCTCTTCTCAGACATGACAACAAGGGTAGAGGGTCTCTGAACTTCGCTAGGGCCTGGGAGGACCTGATAGAAGCGAGGAGGAGAATTTATCTGTGCCAGGTGCCCCCCCCCGGGAACACATGACCGACCGCTGGCCAGGTGGATATCCACATCGCCCCACTTGCTTAGACCCTCCACCCCCATTTTCCCATGTCCCAATCGGCTAACAAGGACATGGAGTCGACCACCGCAACCACATGCACCTCATCCCTTTTGTTGATAAATCATCTTCCCTACTACCAATACGCATGTCATGGAACTTCCACTGCTACCCTTTCATATGGCACTTGACACCACATGCCACCAGGGATGGGAGGGGGGAGGCAATGGGGTTAGTTCCGGACTGGTTTGATGGTCTTAACTTTTTGTTAATCATGCACTTGTTATAATTTCATTCTTACACACTGCTGTATTGTTCCAATGATGGTAATGTGACCAAATGGGATGCCACTGTTCCGTACCCTCATTTCTCACTATGCCCGTTTTCCACAAACATGGAGTCTGAATGTGGATTACCCATTGTTTTCAATGCTGACGTACTGTACAAGTACTGAGCTTATGTGAAACACAATAAAATGTTTACAAAAAAGAATGATTTTGACTCTGTAATATCCCTATAAATCTGACCCTTTTTATAATCCCTGTTTTATAGTATGAGATGTTTTTGTATTTCTTCTGTCATCTCTGGAGTTTCCTGCTTTATAAAATTTCATATCAGCAGAAAATACATAAAAGCTAGAGATACCCTTCTGTAGCCAAATTCTAAAATAGCTAAAATATCTAGGTATGGAACTCCTGAGGTTGTCAGCAAGGCTCAAGACTGTTATGTACTGGATTGAGAGTGTGACAAGATGCTGTGAGATCATTTACAGTTACTGATATGTCTGAAGCAGGCATCATTTTTCAGTGTACCATGTTGTACGTTAGCTAAATATTTTTCGTCAGTACAAGTGTAAACTATGAGTTAGAGGGTGTTTTCGTAATTGAGAGACAATTCTAGAATGCATGAATTATTGATTCCAAGTTGGTGCAAAATAAATCTGACCGATAACCAAAGATAGTTCAGTATTAAAAGTAGGCCTTTGAGTCGCTCAGCAATCTTTCACATGTGTTCACAAAAGTGTGTAGTACTCTTACTGAAAGTATTGTATAGGCATACAGTATTTTCTGCAGAAACATGTTTGTATGTGCCTGCTGCCTCTTTAACACATCTATCCGGTCAGTATTGAACTTCAAGTGCCCTCAGTGCCGTTTCTGTTGGTGTGGGTGTTCTTTTAAATTCAAGAAACGCCCTAAAATTCTGATGTTTTTCCAGCTGTGCATCTGTACAGGGCATGGATGGACGATGTAAAAGGTTCTCCGCATCCAACATAGTTTACTGTGTTGCTAAAGGACAAATAAACTACGTTTTATTACATTAGAATCAATCGTTTTTTATTGTGTGGTAAAACATCTGAATACACAGCCCAGCTGCCTACATCCAATGGCCGGCAGAGCGTAACCTCTTGACGATTTACACAGCGTACAGGTCAACAACCCGGAGGGCGACCCCGCGTTAGAGATTTCTGGGCTATAACCAGCTTTCTGGCAGTTGCGTAAGTACCACTTTTATAGGAGAAAGAAACAAACAAAAGGGACAAACACCCACCCCCTCCACCCCCCTGACCACCCACCCCCCACCCTGCTCCGCATCAGCCACTATCTCTGCCTTACATCCACCGCAACCTCCCCATGTGTCCCACCGCCACTCAGACATCCTAAGTGGCCCCCCAAGGCTCCAAAGGAATAAGCTGAAGAATTTGTAGGTACTTCGGGCACGTGACTTCCCTCAGATCTTTAGAAAGGAGATGGAGGAAGGGACCCCATAGCTTCGCATATTCAGCACCTTTACCATCAATGCCCAACGAGAGGCGTTCCATAGCCAGTAGGTGCCAAAGCCTTTGGATCCAGTCTCTTGGGTCAGGTGAGGCCGAGGAACCCCATTGCGCCAATAGGACCTGCCGTGCCACTAACAGAGCTAATGCTATCTGTCTGCCCCTCATCGAGCGCAAGGGATAAGACCTAGGATGGGGGAGGCCCAGCAGCGCATGTTCAGGGGTCCGGGGAAATGTAATCTGAAAGGCATCCTCCAGGTCATCCAGAACCTCCTTCCAGTACCGCACTAACTTCGGGCAATGCCACAACAAATGCACCAGAGTACCCGGGTGGCCACACCCCCGCCAGCAGAGGCCCGACTTCGCTACATCCCAAGCCTTGATGCGCGCTGGAGTATAATACCAATAAGCGGCTACTTTATAAGCAGACCCGGTACCTGCAGTGTTAGAGGCAGTGTGGTGGACGCGATAAAAAACGTGCTCCCATTCTTTACGTGTCAAGGGGCGTCCCAGCTCCGTCTCCCAGTGAACCTGCGCCTTCGTACGCTGTTTCTTGGGGTGCAACAGAATCATCGCATACAATTCAGATATGAGCTTGCGGTCATCCATCTTGCAAACTAGCCATTTCTCAAAAGCCGTCAAGGGACGGGACATTAAAGCGAAGTTAGCGGGTTGGGTCACCCAGTGCGCTAATTGCGAGTAATGAAAAGCATCAGATTCTGGTAGATGAAAGTATTCCCCACGCAATTGGGAGAAAGGGATCAGGCCTTCCAGGTCAAAGAGAGATCCCACCCTCTTACAGCCCTCCTCCCTCCAGCGATGGAAGACTGGGGACGCACATCCCGGTGGAAAATTGGGATTGTCGACAATGGGAGTCATAGGGGAAGGAAAAGTAGTCCAACCCCTGCGTTGCGCTAATTGGTCCCAGGCTTTCAAAGTCGGTGAGGTCACCGGGGAAGAGTAAAGGCCCCACGCTCTGTGCTTGCGCGGCAGCCACATCTCACGCCAGATATTACAACCCGCCACCGTCTGGTCCATAAAGTTCCAGTGTTTGCTGGACAAGGGCCTATTCCACTCCAAAATATACCGGAGACAGGAGGCTTGATAGTAAGCCGTCCGTAAGGGAAAGCCCAACCCACCCGCAGCCTTTGGCGCGGTGACGAGGGGCAATGCAAGCCTTGGCTGTTTGTTGCTCCACAAGAATGTATTGAGAAGCCCTTGCAGCTTCCGAAGAGTGCCTGTGGGGGGACTCACAGGAAGCATCTGGAAAAGGTAAAGGACACGCGGGAGTATAGTCATCTTCACCGCTGCCAGCCTCCCGTACCAAGCCAAGTTAAGGCGGGACCAGTCTGAGAGTGCTTTGGTAGTTTGATCCACCAGTAGCTTATAGTTGAGAGAAACCGTGTGAGCTACAGAAGAGGTCAGCCGAATACCTAGGTATGGAATGTTAGTCAGCCCAGTGAAAGGCAAAGTCTTGCTGCAGATCTGGAACCTCCGTATCGGGAACAGATATATTAAGAATTTGCGATTTTGAGAAATTTACTTTAAATCCTGCAACCTTCCCGAATTCAGTGAGCTCCGCCGATAGGTACCGCAAGGAGGAGTGAGGCTGGGTGAGCGATAGGATAACATCGTCAGTGTATAAACTGATTTTGTGCGTGTCAGCCCCGAATTTAATCCCCGCAATGCCTATGTTGGACCGTATACGTTGGGCAAAAGGCTCCATATAGAGCGCGAAAAGCAACGGGGATAAGGGACACCCCTGCCGCGTCCCTCTAGTGATGGGGAAAAGGGCCGACCTGCACCCATTCACTCGCACCGCTGCCTTAGGGGCTGCATAGAGCCACCAAACCCAACGCAGAAAGTTGTCGCCCATCCCAAAGGCCTTCAGAACTGCAAATAGGTATTCCCAGTCCACTCGATCGAAGGCCTTCTCGGCATCGATGGAAAGAAAGAAGGCCGGAGCCCGAGAGCGGTGGACCAGGTCCATGAGGTGGAGGAGCCGTTTGGTATTATCCCCCCCCCTGCCGCGTTGGGATAAAGCCTGCCTGATCCGGATCCACGATTCCGTCCATCAAGGGGCTAAGTCTCGCCGCTAGAATGCTCGCAAAAAGTTTTGCATCAATGTTAAGAAGAGAGATCGGCCGATACGAGCCTCAGTCTTTAGGGTCTTTCCCAGGCTTAAGTATAACAGTGATTGCTGCTTCAGACATGGAAGGAGTTACCTCTCCCGTATCGAGAAAGGAGTTGAAGAGGCGGGTTAAAAGAGGAGGCAGCTCCGCACAGTAGGTTTTATAAAATATGGCAGAGAAGCCATCCGGCCCCGGGGATTTGGCCACCTTCAGCCGAGCGATCGCAGATATGACCTCCTCTATGCGGATCGTGGCGTCTAAGGCGTCCGCCGACGTCTTAAAGAGAGGCGTAATGCTGCAGGACGCCAAGTAATCCGCTATCCCCTCAAGAGTCCGCTGCTTCCCTCTTGTACAGACCCCGGTAGAACTGCCGAAAGGATTCCACAATGCGGGCGTCAGTGGTATGTTCAACTGCCTGAGGGTCTCTGATGGAATGTATAGCTGACAGCTGAGCTCGCGTTCGCAGCCTATGCGCCAGCATCCCCCCCCCTTATCCCCGCTAAGGTAGAATTTGTGTCGCAGGCGCAGGAGGGCATGTTCTGCTCTGTCTAAATCGAGGTGTTTCTGCATGCGCCGCTTTGTCTCTAACTCCCTCCAGACTCTGGGGGCACCAGTCCTCTTGTGTATCGCTTCCAAGGTGCCCACATCCCTCTCCAGCTCAGCGCGCTTTTCTTTGCGTAGCCGCGCATATGACGCAATCGCAATAAACTCCCCCCGCACTAACTTCAAGGCCTCCCACACCGACGCTAGGGCCATACCGTCCTGGTCATTGTCTGCGACATATTTGATAATAGTGTCCCGTATTCGTGTGACCACCGATTCCGAGTGGAGTAGGGAGTCACGGAGGCGCCAGCCGGACGGTGGCGGTCGCTGACCCTGAGAGGTGAGCATCACTGAGATGAGGGCGTGGTCCGAGAGGGAGCGCGCAGAAATGTCCGCAGCCGACAGATGAGGCAGGAGAGAGGATGTGGCCAGGAAGTGGTCCAAACGTGCATAAGTTTTATGCGCCGCAGAATAGTACGTGTAATTGCGCTCTAGAGGGTGCTGGACGCGCCACACATCATTCAATCCGCCCTCAAGCAGCCACTGTCTCCCCCCCTTCGATATTGCTCCTGTTTGGGAGGACCGCTGCTCAGACCTATCCATCACTATATTCAAGTCCCCCCCCCACCAGAATCGATGCATCAGGAGACGATAAAACCTCAGAGAGGGCTGCCCGCAGAAAAGGCTCTTGTTGTTCGTTCGGGGCATATAGTGATCCCACTGTTAGCTGCGTCTCCCCCCACTGGACGCGGACAGCCAACAATCTCCCCTTAATGTCAGCTACCTGGGAAAGGACCTTGCAGTGGGCACGAGCACTAAAGAGAATCGCCACCCCATGTTTCTTGGCCGGAACTGCGGACCAAAGTTGCAGAGGGAAGCGCTTATCTTTCATCCGTTTATCCCTAGAGAGAAGGTGGGTCTCCTGCAACAGGCACACGTCGCCCTCCGCATTCTCCAAAAGGGAGAGAATTGCCGAGCGCTTAACAGGGCTGTTTAAGCCCCGAACGTTCAGGCTCACAATCTTTAGATCCCTACCCATAACCCCCAACGGGAAGGAAAGAGCCCATGTGGTACCTAATGCCAATAGCGCTGAGTGGACGAGGGTGCATTGCCTGCGGGTTTGATCCTCTCCTAGCTTTCGGGAAAACTGATGCGGAGCCCCAAAAATAATCCCGAATCCCCAACAAAACCCCAGAGCCCAGAACCCAATACAAAAAAACACAAAGAAGAGAAAGATGCAACAGTCGCAAGTAGTGACTACAGTCTGTCATGCGGATCCGTCCATGAGGGAAACATGGCGCCATCATGGAACTCTGCACACTCCTGATACAGGGCACTCCAACTCACAAGGACTAAGATGATAGAACAAGGTCTCTCCCAATAACTTCCGGCCTCCAGCGCCGCATAAGAATCCCACCAGTGCCAATCATATGGGCCTCAGGGGGTCCCAGAGTTGTCGGTCACCAACGCCACTGAGGTAACAGCAGCTTCTCTCTCCAGCAGACTCGCAGACACGTCTGGTTTCGCCGGCGGAGGGGACCTCCCCACACAATGCCATTCAGTGGACCGTCTACGCCTTCTAGCAGGCGATCTGGCGCTCCCGGGCACAGGACAAGGCCGTTCCAGACCCAAGAGCTCGTAGGCAGCGTCCAGGGAGTGGACCTGTTGTAGCCTGCCATTGTGTTTGAAGATAAGCCGAAATGGATGACCCCACGAGTAGGGGATGCCCTGCTCACGTAAGTGATTAGTGATGGGTTTAAAGTCTCTGCGCTTGACGAGCGTGGAGGCCGCCAAGTCCTGGAAAAGTGCAGGCTGGTGGCCCCAAAACTGCACAGGGTTGAGGTCTCGGGCCTTCCTAAGGATCCTCTCCTTGATCTCGAAGTCGTGGACACACACCAATATGTCCGGTGGCGGAGCTCTGGCACCGCGCGGCAAACCAACACGGTGGACTCGGTCCATTTTGATTTCTTGATCCTCCCCTTCGCCAAGTATCTGTCGAAACAGCTCACCCACGTACGCACGGAGGTCATCTCCCTCCCCCTTCCACGGGACCACCCGTATTCTAATATTGTTCCGCCGAGATCGGTTTTCCAGATCCTCGGCGTGGGCCTGGAGGTCGAGGTTCTGTTCCGTGAGGCGGAGGACGTCCTGTTGGAGTTGATGCACTTCATCCGCAGTGCCCAAGTCGTGATCCTCCAGGGTCGCCACCCGTTCGCCAATGGCATCGACATCTCGCCGCATCTCGCGCAGATCCGAGGAGAGTTGAGAGCGGAGCTCTAAGATGTCTTCCTTTATGGCGGAGAATAAGTCTATCATAAACGCTTTGGTCGCCGGGAGATCATTGTTGTCAGGTTGCGTGAGCTTGACATCCGACGGAGCAGCGGCTTGACCCGACGCCTTCTGGAGTAGGTCCTTCAGGGGTTTGTCCCTCCTGTTCCGGGAGGACGACATCTAGCCGCAGGCAAGGGTCCCCTCGCAGCAATAACGGGAAGGGGCAGAGGTAAGAACCGCTCCCAGAAACGCAAACGTAGCTCGCTCACTCCGGGGCGTACCCCCTAGACCCGACTGCAGTCCCTCACACCGCCTCACAATGCAGCCCACGTGAGTGTCCGTAAGAAGGGGGGCCAGAGTACCACTGTACCCCATTCCAACCTCTCCAAGTGCCACAGATCCCTGGGATAGAAGTTGTATCGCAGCTAGAAGGAGTCTTCGCTGAGGGCCCGGACACCGACACACCAGTCACCCAGTAAGAGCGGGGGGGGAGGCCCCCCACTCTGCACCCACCACTACACCCTGGCAGACACAGGACTTCAAGGTCTTCTTGGGCCCGCGGCCCTTTTTCCCACACTCCACCCGTGACACTCAGTGGAGGCAAGGCTTACTTAGGCACCAGTAGCTCTCTCCCCCTCAGCAGGCAGGCAAGGCCCAGCCCGCTAGGAGGAAACACCGCCTGCCGACACACGGGCCGAAGCTGGTCCCCTCGCTCCTCGCAGAACCCCCGGACCCCCGGCACACCACTAGGCCTACTCTGAGTCTACCCCAGGGGAGGGGCGCTCTTCACCGCTTCAGTCTCGTAGCCTCCCAACAGTACAGTCAGCCAAGGAGAGGCACCCGGGCCGCCCCGGTCATCCAAGGGATACACTCAAGCCAGAACAGACGCCGCAATAATGGGAGCGGCACCGCCTGCCGGTGTACAGGCCGATGGTAGGTCTCCCCTCTCCCCACAGGGCTCTCAACCCTCGGCGCCCCAGCAGGGCTCTCAGGTACTCCGCGTCGCTGGGGGGCCGCTCACCTCCGTCACAGCTCGCGCAGGCCACATCAATTTAGGGGAGATTCCGGTGCACCTCTCTCCCGCGGCACCTCCGCGCACTGTAAGCGGGACCGCCTCGTAGCTCACTGAGAAGGGGGGGGGCTCCACCGACCCCCTCCCTGGCACCAGCACCGGTATCAAGGCCCCACACCTGCTCCGTCTGCAGGGCCTCCCTCCGTCCGCCGACCCACGGACCGAGCTCCCAGTCTCGCTCCAGCCGCCCTGCTACTCCTCACCTCTCTGCCCCCGTTGTCGCCTGGTCCCAATCACCGTGGGCTCTTGCTGCTGTGGCACGGGAGCCCTCCCTCGTCCAGCGGGGGGGGCTCGACCGTCACTGCCTCTCTGGGGAAGGTGCCCAGGACGCACCGCACCGGGCCGCCCGTGTCCCCAGGCTCTGCACTCCCCACTTGGATCAGGCCTCAGAGCAGCAATATGGCGGCGGCACCTCGGAATTTAGGCCCGCCCGGAGATCTCCGCAGCTCCGTCACCCAAGGCCCAGCGCCGATTCCCGAGGCGTCTTCCCGGCTGCGGTCCTCAGAGGTCTCAGCAGGCGGTCGGGGCGTCACAGGGCCGAGAGCAGTCCCTGCATCCCAGCTTCGTTGGGCCCAGCGGCCTGCTGCACGGTCGGGGCTGGCCTGCCCGGGAAAGACCTCTTCCCCCGCAGCTGCACAAAAATGGGCACACCGTCGGTACCGGGATTGCTTGCCGGTACAGCAGAACCCCGCGGCTGGCTCGGATGGGCACCAGTTAGGGCGATAGACAATGCTATGTTCAGGCGGCGCCGGAGGGACAGGAAAGCACGTCCTACTCCGCCGCCATCTTGGCCACGCCCAGTTTTATTACATTAGAGTTGATAAAAGCTGTTTGCTGCCGGTCTTGAAAGCAATGGCCAGAGGTGAAAGCAGTTTTAATGGACCTGTTGATGCAGTTTCCATACCTTTGCCTAGGTGCTTCAGTCTGTGCTACTTTTTCCCTAATTCTTGAAATTTGAGGACTTTTATCTTCTATTGGAACACTTGAATTTTGTGATGTAGGTCTACTATTTTTTCATCAGGGTATTTTGTATTGTCGTATTGCTTTGATTTTTACATTTGTTAGACCTTGAATATCAACTCTTTTTATACCTCACCTACAGACATCTTTAGCCGTTGTCGGCAATCGCCAATATTGAAAGAGGGCTTTAAGTCAGATCATTACTTACCACTGGTTGGCTTTTTTTCTTCAATCTCATTTACATGCTTCTTATTTGGTGGCTTTTCTTCCTCTTTTTGTGGTTGTCCCTTCCTTGGAGCATAGTTTCTTTACCATTCTTTTGATTGATTCTTCTACAGATCCAGATCAGGGAACTACTTTTTTTCAGTGCTCCATGAGAGTGCATGTGTATTTTGCTTTCTGCCACATGCTGCTTCCCTTTCACATAATTCTACCCCCGCAATCTTCGTGTTGCTGCACAGGCCCCATCTCATCCGTTACTTGAACCCCACCCCTATCCCACTTGCCTTTTATTTATAGCTTTTTTAAATTTGATGTTTAATGATCCCACCGTGCTCCTCTTGTTGTTCCCCTGCTCTCCATGGCATTTACTTGTGTCTCCGTAACCTCTCTGCCCGCCTCCACCATTGTTCCCAAACCCTTCTCTGTCGTGTTTTTTAAAGGCTCAGCACCTATGACTTTTTATGAATCCAAGATGTTCACTTAACACATTGGTGCATAAAATCAAAAAAGAGAAAAAATGGCTGCGGCAGGGTCGTGACACAAATGTACTGACCATGTATGTGTATGTGTCATCACACTGGGGCTATTGTCGTGCCATGATGCATATGTGTGAATGCCCGCATATACATAATTGAGTTTGGGATTTCTTCTTACTTTTTTTTATTTTTGTTGTTGGTGAATGGCATCAGCATAAAGTGTGACCTCTTGGCTTTACTAATGCCTCATTCCCACAAGAAAGAGCTCCTGGACCTGCCAATCTTACATATGTTTGAGATCACCACTAATACTTAAAAAAAGACATTTGGGTTCCTGCAGGAATATATTGGAGAAAGTAAGAGTTGAATGCATGGGCAGCACCATTTACACCACGCACGATTATTGTCATCTTATGTGATACCGATTTAGATTAAATGATTGTGAACTCAGACTTTAGGATATTTAACAGTTGCAAATCTGAAGTAATAGCCACAGGAATGCTACATGTTTTAGAAGTTGCAAACTTTTTTATCGTCATGTGGCTATTACTTATTTTAAATGTAAGTTTGATGCTAGCTGACCCATAAATTGACATCCCTGTTAGCAGTGAGTCCCTATTTCACATCCAAACAAATCTAGGAAAATGCTCCTATTCTAATATATTGTGAGAAAGTCGCAATATGATGCCTTTCTGTTTTTCAATTTTCAGCAACAAGGTCAGTTCAGAAAGAAATTATTTGAATCTTCCCATTCTTTACGTTCCATGATGTTCGGGCAGGATCGTTACAGGCGCCGGTACTGGGTTCTCCCTCAATGTGGAGGAATCTTTGTGGAAGGAATGGAAAGTGGTGAAGGTAAGGATTAATACTTCTAAAATGTGCCTTGGTAAAAAGTGTGGAGCTTTTTTTGCCCAGGAAAGTAAAGTCATTTATTGCTGGGAGGAAGAAGGGGATCATCCACCACACCTGCAGCTGAAGGAGGTGCCATCTGACACTAACTAAACCCTCTTAGTTTCTTATGGTGGTGCAACATGTGCTTTGGTTCCTCTAGAAGAAGAAAGGTGCAATAGCAATCTCTCTAGTGCCCAGCTACCAGCTAGGTGCAGCAAACTTATTCAGGGCCGGGCTGGGAACCCAAAGCAGCCCTGGCAATTTTGTAGGACCAACCCTCGGGGGGGGGGGGAGGGGGAGGAGGGGTGTAAGTGTGAAGCACTGCTGCTTTTGTTACTGTAGGCCGATATTATAGCACCGTTGCAAAACCGGCCCCCAGTAACAAAAAAATGGCTCCAGCCTCCCGGGAAAACGCTCTATGCCCGCTATGGCCAGTATGGCCCTTCTAGTCTACACTCGTAAGAAGTACTCTCTCTTTCAGAAACGGGGCTCCTTTTTGGGCCAAAATTCTTGATATTTTGCAGAGGTGTTAAATGGTATTCAAGTAAGAGAGTGGGAAATCTCCCGATGCTTTAAGCACATATCTTAATTTGTAGATTTCAAATTTTGGATGCCATTCCATGGGCTTGAGACTGAGCAGACAGCTCCTGAAACTTGAAGGGTGCTGTGAGTTGCTATGATCTTAGCTGTTTGTTAACTTTTTTCCGCTTCAAGGTGGGTTCTGTTGAAGTGTGATTGAGTTCTGTTGCAATACAATATGGTGGAAATTTTAACAGACCATGATACTCTGACTGATCTTGTTTTCTGGTACTGCCAGAAGGCTGAACATTGCAGAAGTGTGCAAAGTCACGTGAACCTGCAGGGGCTAATTTTTTATTTATTTTTTACTGCTGAGGATGTGGTTAGCATGGAAGTGTTGTTTCAGTCTTCTCCGTTTAGTTGTGTTTGTACTCCTTACAAGGCAGAGTAACTGGCAACCATTTTGAACTTTGTTCCCATGTATGGCTGGCCTGCGTTTTCAAATTTGTGTTTATATATCCAGTCTTCCTAAAATGCCTGCCTAACTTGGCATGTTACATATTTCAAGGGCATCTACTGCTTTTAGTCTTTTAAACAACTCTTGAGTTCTGTTGCCTGGTGGTTGCATTTGATTACATGATAAGTATCACTTCCTTGTTTAAAGCTACTTATAGTTGCATCGGAGGCTAGATAAAAGCAAAGGTGTACTTTCATTAGGATTATTGTGCCAGGCCTTTGAGCCAATTTAACTACTGCTTTTACTGGTCTTAGCTACCATGTTATTTGTTCATATCACTCTTGCTCTTAAACTGACCATTCATGGTGCTAGGGTACAAATGTTCAGCTTCTGGCTGCTGGTGATCTGCAGGACTTTTAAAAGAAAGGGGGAACCGAGAAGTCTTCAAAAAATGTATTGGAACAATTATAACAAAGATATGTGTCTGATGGATACTTCTAGCTGCAGATTCCTCACATTCTGAGTATTCCCCAGCTGTCAGACTGGATCCAGAAACTTTTAGAGCAGTACTCCTGCTGCACCGGTAGGTAGCCTTGTGTGGCTCTGTGCCAATGTCGTTCTGCTCCAGAAGTGATGAGCAGAGCCACATACAAGCGCCACCCCTGCACACCATGATCAGTTCCTTTATTTCCACTCCTACAGATGTGGATCCAGAGCTACTCGTTGGAAAATGTCTCTCTTTAAGACTGCATGTTTAAAGCCATGGAGGGACTGTCTCAAGCAGATGTCTCTGGGGCCTGGGGACAGAGCACGATTCCAGGGCCTGTAACAACTGCACCCATATGAATCAGAAAGACATACAAGTCCGCAAGGTGAAGCTTTATGTTGCCAAACATCGGAAGCCTCCACGTTGTGACCAGTCAGTCAAAGTTGAAAGGAAGGTCTCATTCCTGCAGCAGATCGTCATTGCAGTCAAAGTCTTCAGTAAGTTAAAGGAGTGTAGGAACTAGAAGCGGGAATCGTCCACTTATCGCCACTCTCAAACTCCAGAGAAGACAGCAAGAGAGTCAACGTGCTAACCGGTCTCACTCCTGATCTCCATCAGAGCCGAATCAAAGCCTAGTCCCTATGCACGCTGAATTTCCCGGTCAGTCTGTGACATTGCAGCAAGTGGAGGCCTTTAGGGATGACATGCTGCACATTTTATCCACTTTACCACACCCCTCTGGTGCGCCTTCTGGCCCCAAAGATCCGCAGGGGCCTCGAGTTGGACGTGCGCCAGCAGGTCCACCCTCTGAACTGTCTGTGCCCCTTCAACCTGCTTCTGGTTCAACACCGGCTTCGGTGCTGACTTGTGTTCTAACTCCACTCACTGTGCTGGTTCTGTTTAAATTGACTCCGACTCAGCCCATTGTGCTTTCCAACTCTGAGCACAATCCACCTCGACCGAGGTCATGCCCAACTCCAACCGGTGTGCAAACAGCCAGCAACGTTTCTCAAATTTTTTGGCACTGATTTGGACAATGACCGTTTTGATGAAGGTGATGAGTTTGTGCCCCAGAAAGATGAAGAAAACTGCCATTAAGAACTACAAGATGCAGTAGACTGGATACTTCTCCAGATACTGGCCTTGTTTCTTGTTCCACTCCCTTTTGGCCTCCTTGCCACTGAGATAGGCGCCAGCTGTGCTGTGTTATGCAGAGTTCAGCAGAAGTACTAGACCATCTATGGAGGTGAAGACTAATATTCTGACAGAGGTACTTTAGCCTGTAGAATCTCTTGCCATTAAATGAGGCCTTCATAGATACCCTCTCGGGGACTTGAGCGAAACCATGTTCAGGACCACTAATTCATAGGCAGGTTGGTCAGCGCCATCGGCCATCACTAGGTAACCTTGACTTTCTCCCAAAACATCCCACGCCAGAGAGCTTGGTGGTTCAGGCTTCCACCAGTAAGGTAAATATCTGAAAGAGACACGTTAGTGACAGATTCCTTACCTTAGAATATCCCCAGGCGTCAGGCTGGATCCGGAAAGTTTTTTGCGTAGCAGTACCCTTGCGCGTCGGTAGGCGGCGTCGTGCGGCTCCGCGTCCGTCGTCGGCGTCGTGATCGCTGGGATGACGTCGCGGGCAGTACTTAGGCGCCGCCCCTGCACGCTGACGTCAGTTCTTCTTTTTCCGCGCCAGCAAGCGCAGATCCGGGAAGAGCAGTGCCCTGGTCATTTTTTGACCATACTTTTTGGTGAATTTTTTCACTGTTTTTCCATCTTTCAAGGTGTCGTAGGGATGCCCGGCTTCAAGCGATGCGGCGCCTGTACGCGGATGATGTCCGTCACCGACCCGCATTGGGAGTGTCTCTTCTGCCTCGGCCGAGGCCACGACACGGAGTCTTGTACCGACTGCCAGGCCCTCCACCCGAAAGCTTTGCGAGAGCGGGCTCGAAAGCTCCTCGAGGCCCGGCATTCGGCTCCGCGGAAGCCCCGGTCGCGTGAGAGGTCCAGGGGTCGATCGCGGAGTCCACACCGGTCGTCGGCGTCGAAGTCTTCTTCGTCCGGTAAGTCGAAGCACAAAAGTCCAAAAGCATCATCGCTCTAGGACTTCGCCTCGCCGGTCTCGCGACTCGGCTGAGGCCCCTCCCGGCACCGTCCCCGCCCCGCGGCCCCGGACATGCCTGTGGAGTCGCCCCCGCCATACCCGCCCTTCCCGGGTTCGGGGGCGGATCCGGCCAAAGTACAGGAATTCCTGTCGGCCATGGCCCGCCTCTTCGGGCCTTCAAGCCCCTCCGGTGCGCCTTCGGGCCCCGCGGGCCCTGATGGGGTTGCTCCGGCGTCGCCGACGGCTCCGGCCCCGGCGTCGCCCGTGCCTCCAGCCGCGATCCCGGCTCCGGCTTCGGCCCCGGCCTCGATCCCGGCTCCACAACCCCCATCGACGCCGGTCGACCTAACGACACCTCCGCAGGCGCCGATGTCTCCGGTGCCGTTCTCGGCGCCGCCCTGGGCTCCGGGCGGCGTCGTCCCCCTGTTCCTTCCGGCTCCGGACATGGATCCGGACCGACGTCGCTCGACGCCGACTCCGGCGCCGATGGGACCTTGGGTCCCAACTGTCCCTCCTCCTCCTTATTTTGAACCAGAGGAGGACCAGTTGGACTGGGAGGGGTCTGATGACCCTCTGACACGTCACTGTCAGTACGATGAGGACTGGACAGAGAGTCTAGGGAGGCCAGTGGTCTGGATACTTCCCCTGACACTGGCATGCTGTCTCCTCCCGTGGCTACGGAGGAGGGAGCCAATTTTGGTACGGTGTTGCGTAGGGCAGCTGGGGCCTTACGTCTCCAACTCCCTACTTTGACGGTCAAGCCTAACATCTTGACAGAGGTGCTTCAGCCGGCAGCCTCCTCTGCGGAGACTGTGCTGCCGTTTAACGACGCCCTCACTGACGTTCTTTTGGGCGCCTGGTCCAAGCCCAACACAGGGGCTCCTGTGGATCGGAACGTGTCACGACGCCATCGCCCAGCTCCGGGCGACCCTCTGTTTCTCTCTGTCCACCCCACTCCTGAGAGCTTGGTTGTCCAAGCCTCCGCTTCCCAAACCGCCTTCCCTACCGCTCCTCCGGATAGGGAATCCAAACGCCTGGATCAGTTTGGGAAGAAAGGTTTTTCTTCCTCCAGTGCTGGCTTGCGGTCCGTTAACACCGCTTGTCTTTTGGGCCGATATACCCACTCCCTGTGGGATTCGGTGGCGGATGTTTTGCCCCAGTGTCCTGAGGAGGTCCAGACACTGCTTTCCCGCGCCATTGCGGAAGGAAGGGATGCGGCTAAATACACTATACGTTGTGGCCTTGACACCGCCGACTCGCTGGGCAGGTCTATTGCAACGACGGTGGCGCTCCGACGCCACGCCTGGCTGAGAACCACTGGTTTTTCAGGGGATGTCCAGAATACTCTCATGGACATGCCCTTTGATGGAGTCGGTCTTTTTGGGTCCAAAGCAGACCATGCGTTGGAGCGCTTTAAGGACTCACGGGCTACTGCCAAGTCACTGGGCCTTTCTGCTACACGCCCTCCGCTGACTTCTGCTTTTCGCCCCTATCGTGGCCACGGTAGGGCGCCCCTTCACGTCAGCAGCCCAGCCACCGGCCCGCGCAGCAGGCGTCTTCGCGTGGCCGAGGACGTGGATTCCGCCGTGGCGGATCGGGCAACCAGCGTGCGGGTCAGGCCACCACCTCCAACCCGTCCGCGGCCTCCAAGCCCTCCTAGTCCCTCCTTTCAGGTGCACAGCACGCCAGTAGAGGGCAGGGTCCGCCATCACCTTCCCCACTGGCGCACCATCACCTCGGACAGGTGGGTCTTGGACATTGTCCGAAGGGGCTACTCCCTCCCCTTCGAGACAACCCCCCCCCAGCCATGCCACCTCAATTCCACCGCATGTCAGGGGATCACTTGGTGCTTCTACAGAAGGAAGTTGCGGCCCTCTTGACCAAGAGGGCCATCGAGCGTGTTCCGACCCCAGAAGTAGGGCGTGGTTGCTACTCCCACTACTTTCTGGTGCCCAAAAGGACAAGGAGGACATGCGTCCTATCTTGGACCTCCGGAACGTCAATCGCTTCCTCCGGAGGGAGAAGTTCAAGATGCTCACCCTAGCTCAGGTCTTGTCTGCCCTCGACCCTGGAGACTGGTTGGTAGCGTTGGACTTGCAGGACGCGTATTTCCACATCCCCGTCCTGCCGGCCCACCGGCGTTACCTTCGGTTCACGGTAGGCCCGAGCATTTTCAGTTCACCGTGCTCCCCTTTGGCCTTACCAGTGCCCCTCGGGTGTTCACGAAAGTGATGGCGGTGGTCGCAGCTCATCTGCGCCGGGCAGGGGTTTCAGTCTTCCCCTACCTCAACGACTGGCTGCTGAAGGCGGGCTCGTCCCAGGCAGTCGTCTCCCACCTCCAGACTACGGCCGAACTCCTGCACTCGCTTGGGTTCTCCATCAATGTGCCAAAGTCGCATCTGATTCCTTCTCCACAGCTCCTTTTCATCGGAGCAGTTCTGGACACGACGCAGTTTCGGGCTTATCCTCCCGAACGGCGAGTCCGGGATATTCAGGCTATGATTCCGATCTTTCGGCCTTTATCCTGGGTTTCGGTACGGATGACCCTGAGGCTGCTGGGCCTCATGGCCTCCTGCATCCTGCTGGTCAATCATGCCAGATGGCATATGCGGGCTCTGCAGTGGGACCTGAAGTTCCAGTGGGCGCAGCACCAGGGCAACCTGTCCGATCACGTCCAGATCTCGGAGGGGACTGCAAAACAGTTGCAGTGGTGGCTCTCGAACCGGCAATGGGTCATGGGCAGATCCCTCTCCCTTCCCCAGCCAGAGCACACAGTTGTGACGGACGCGTCCCTTCTGGGATGGGGCGGTCACATGGGAGAGGCGGAGATCAGAGGCCTCTGGTCTCCGGGCGGAGTCCCGGCTCCATATCAACCTTCTGGAGCTCCGGGCGATCCGACTTGCACTCAAGGCATTCCTTCCCTCTGTCAAAGGGAAGGTAGTGCAGGTGTTCACAGACAACACCACCGCCATGTGGTACTGCAACAAACAGGGCGGGTGGGGTCTTGGACCCTTTGTCAGGAGGCTCTGCGCCTCTGGACATGGCTGGAACATCAGGGCATGTTCCTGATGGTTCAACACCTGGCAGGTTCCTTGAACGCCAGGGCGGACGAACTCAGCCGCAGGTGCATGATGGATCACGAATCGCGTCTTCACTCGGAAGTGGCGCAAGGACTCTTTCTACAGTGGGGAGAGCCTTGGTTAGATCTATTCGCCACCGAATAGAACGCGCAATGTCATCAGTTCTGCGCGTTGGAATTTCCAAGGCGGCACTCGCTCGGCGACGCTTTTCGTCGCGAGTGGAGTTGCGGTCTGTTGTACGCCTTTCCGCCTATACCACTTCTACCCAGAGTGTTGAAGAAGATTCGGCACGACCGGGCCCAAGTCATTCTTGTGGCTCCGGACTGGGCTCGAAGAGTTTGGTATCCCGAGCTACTCAATATGAGCGTAGATCCCCCGATCCGTCTGCCTCTTCGGGAGGATCTTCTGTCGCAGCAGCAGGGGACGGTCCTCCACCCGAACCTGTCCAGTCTACACCTGCTTGCGTGGAGATTGAGCGGCGGCAGTTGATTCCTTTCGACTTGCCTCCCGAAGTTTGTGATGTGATTCTGGCAGCCAGGCGTCCCTCCACTAAGGTGGTATACGCCTGCAGGTGGAACAAATTTGTGGCATGGTGCACAGCAAAGGCTGTGAATCCCCTTTCTGCCCCTCTTTCTGAGGTCCTTCTGTTCCTTCTCTCTCTGGCCCAACAGGGTTCTGCCCTGGGTACCATCAAGGGTTATCTTTGTGCTATCTCGGCCTTCCTCAGGCTCCCTGATCAGCCCTCCCTTTTCAAGTCCCCTGTTGTTAACAGGTTCTTAAAAGGCATTACCCACCTCTTCCCTCCTGTTCCGTTTGTGATGCCTCAGTGGGACTTGAACTTGGTTCTTACCTTTTAATGTGCGCTCCCTTTGAGCCTCTACATAACTGTCCTCTTCGTCTTCTGACTCTGAAGACAGCCTTTCTGGTGGCCATCACCTCCGCTCGGCGGGTGAGTGAGCTCCAGGCTCTATCTTGCAAACCTCCCTTTCTGTCTGTTTATCCAGACAAGGTTGTTCTTCGGACGCGTCCGTCCTTCTTGCCAAAGGTGGTTACTGCTTTCCACATTGGGCAGACCATCACTTTGCCCACCTTCTTTCCGCCTCCGCATCCTTCCAGAGAGGAAGAGAGGCTCCACCGTCTGGACCCAAAACGTGCGCTCTCCTTCTATATCGACCGCACAAAACACTTCCGGGTGGATGACCAGCTCTTTGTTGGCTACGTGGGCGCCAAAAAGGTCGGGCGGTGCACAAGAGGACCATCTCCCGCTGGGTTACCTTGTGCATCAAGACCTGCTATTCTTTGGCTAAGAAGGAGCCTCCTGTTGGGCTGCGTGCCCATTCCACGAGGGCAACGGCTGCTACCACGGCCTTGGGCCGCGGTGTTCCGCTGCCGGTTATCTGTCAGGCAGCTACGTGGGCCTCGCTGCACACGTTTACAAAGCATTACTGCCTTGACAGTCCGGAGGGACGGCTTCTTTGGCCGTTCTGTCCTCCAGGACTTCCTTGTCTGATCTTTGTTCGCAGACCCACCACCGGGGTTGGTATTGCTGGGATATCTATTCTAAGGTAAGGAATCTGTCACTAACGTGTCTCTTTCAGATGCACAAGTTACTAACTTGTGTAACGATATATCTGTAAGAGACAGTAGTTAGTGACAGATTCCTACCGCCCACCCATCCTCCCCGTTCTGCGAACTGATTTCTAGGGTTAAGGACATCCCTTTCAGGGCCCTAGTATTTTTCAGACACCTATGTCAGCTTCTTGCATGGCTCTGCGTTCCTGGCGCGGAAAGTCGTGTACAGAACTGACGTCAGCGCGCAGGGGCGGCGCCTAAGTACTGCCCGCGACGTCATCCCGGCGATCACGACGCCGACGACGGACGCGGAGCCGCACGACGCCGCCTACCGACGCGCAAGGGTACTGCTACGCAAAAAACTTTCCGGATCCAGCCTGACGCCTGGGGATATTCTAAGGTAAGGAATCTGTCACTAACTACTGTCTCTTACAGATATATCGTTACACAAGTTAGTAACTTGTGCTCCAATGCCTTCCCCTGCTCCCCACCTGATTGGGAGTCTTAAGAGAATAGAGGCATTTATAAAGTGCTCCTTTTCCTCCACGAGCCTTGCTTTGCGATTAGTAAATGCCAGCTGTCTTCTAAGCTGCTGCTCCCATGCCTTATGGCACATGGTGGCCAAAGTATCTGATAGAGACATCTAGCTGCAGATTCCTTAACTTTGAATTCTCCCTAGGCGTCAGACAGGACCTGGACATTTTTCAGCAGGACCTCTGCGTGCTGGGGGACGGCGCCGTACGGCCCCATGATGACGTCATATAAGTCTCATCCGGCGCACGGACATCAGTTTCTTCTTTTCCGTGCTGCAACGCGGATCTGAAGAAGTGGTTCCTCGGGCCGTTTTTGGCCTAGATCGACATTTTATTGTCATTTGGAACAGTGTGCCCTTTTTTCTCCATGTCGGCTGGCTTCAAGCCTTGTAAGTCCTGTAGTTGTCAAATGTCGGTTACAGACCCACATACGGTTTGTATGTGGTGTTTGGTTGAACACCATGACACTGAGGATTGCGGCTCCTGTCAAATGCTGAAGCCGAAGGCGCATAAGGAGCGTCGGATGAAGTTGATGCCTTGTTCCTGGTCGTCCCAGAGAGAGGCCCGTTTGTGGGGTCGATCTAGAATTCGGAGCCGGTCCATTGGACGTCGTTCTCCAGAGACGTCAAAAGGTAGGAAGCAGTTGAAGTCGCAGCATCCCCCGGTTTCACTGCTTGGAGACTGTCTCCCAGGGCTCCTCCAGCTGTTTGAGACCTCTGCACTGCGTCTCCCCATCTTTCCGGGAGCCGGGGCGTCGATGGTTCAGATGAGGGAGCATTTTATCTTCTTACACCTTATCTTTGGGACACCATCTCCTTTTGGAGTGCCTTCAGGCTCCAAGGAAGTGACTGGGGCGTTGTCAGAGGGTTCGACCTCAGTGACGGTTGGGCCACTGGAGTCGTTCAAACAGCGCCGATCGGCATCGGCCGGCTCTGCTTCGGGCGCAGGTATACAGTCCTTTGGGATCTCCACCTATGGCGCCTGTTTTCGATCAGCCAACTCCGACACTGATGTCAGCGGCGCCGGTTGAAGTAGTTTCTCCTCCTCCTACCGATGTTGAGGCGTCGCTTTCTCGGCGTCGTACAGCTTTGAATGCAGAATCTGAAAGAAACACATAGTGATAGATTTCTTACCTTAGAATATCCCCAGGCGTCAGACTGGATCCGGAAAGTTTTCTTCAGCAGTTCCCCTGCGCGTCGGTAGGGGCGTCGTGCGGCTCCGCGTACGTCGTTGGCGTCATGGTCGCCGAGATGACGTCGCGGGCGCTACTTGGACGCCGCCCACGCGCGCTGACGTCCGTTCTTTCTTTTTCCGCGCCAGCAAGCGCAGATCCGGAGAGAGCGGTACCCCTAATCTTTTTTTGACTAAGTTTTTGAGATCTTTTTCTCACCCTTTTTTCGATTCGACTCCTGGTGCAGTTAGGGATGACCGGTTTTAAATCCTGCGAGGACTGTCATCGGATGATGTCGGTGACGGACCCGCAGCGCGTGTGGCTCTTCTGCCTGGGGCGCGACCACGACCCCAAGTCGTGCCCCGACTGCCGGTCCTTGGCTCCGAAGTCTTTGCGGGAGCGGTCCCGAAAGCTGCTTGAAGCCCGGCAGTCGGCTCCGCGCCGTGACAGGTCCCGGTCCAGAGGGAGGTCGAGGAGTCACCATCGGCGATCGTCGAGATCGAAGTCTTCGCACTCGGGGTCAGGTAAGGCGAAGCACAAGAAGTCGAAGAAACGTCATCGTTCTCCGACTTCCCCTCGCGCGATGCGGCTGAGGGTACGGGTGGTGCCACCCCCGCGGCTCCGGCGGAGTCCATGGAGTCGCCGCCCCCCGACTACCCGCCCTTCCCGGGGTCGTCGGCGACTCCGGCCCAGATACAGGACTTCCTGTCGGCCATGGCTCGCCTCTTTGGGCCGTCGGGTCCCGCCGGTGCGCCTTCGAGCCCCGCGGTCCCGCCTGGGTGTCCTTGCGTTTCATCGCCGGCGGCTCCAGCGTCGCTGTCGGCTCCGGCGCCGCAGAACACCGTTTGATCCAGGCCTGGATCCAGGTCGACGCCGGTTGACCTCGTTACGCCTCCACCGACGTCGACCCCACCGGCACCGATCCTGACGCCGCCCGCTCCTCGGGACGAAGTCGACCTCAGATTCAGCCCCGAAGTGGACGCAGCGTCGGTCCGGCGTCGGTCGATGCCGTCCTTGAAGCCGTTTGTGGATTTCTATCCCCATATCCCTGCTCCTTATTTTCGGCCTGTTGAACAGCCTGAGGAGCAAGGGGAGGACTGGGAGGGGTCGGACGACCCTCTCGCTGCAGCCTGCGAGTCTGAACAGGACTGGGCTGAGGAATTGGGGGACGCCAGTGGTCTGGATACCTCACCAGACCTTGGCATGCTGTCTCCTCCTACCATGGCTACGGAGGAGGGAGCCAGTTACGCAGTGGTGTTGCGTAGGGCGGCGGAGGCCCTACACCTCCAGCTCCCTACTGTGGCCATCAGGACTAACCTCCTGACAGAGGTGCTTCAGCCAGCAGCTACTTCTGCGGAGCCGCTGCTGCCCTTTATGAAGCCCTTTCGGACGTTCTTTTGGGCACTTGGTCCAGGCCCACCACAAGGGCTCCTGTGGACAGGAACGTGCCCCGACGCCATCGCCCGGCTCCGGGTGACCCCATTTTCCTCTCCCAACATCCCACCCCGAGAGCTTGGTTGTCCAAGCCTCTGCTTCCCCAACCGCCTTCCCTTCCGCCCCACCGGATAGGGAATCCAAGCTGGATCAGTTTGGGAAGAAGATTTTCTCTTCCACCAGCTCTGCGCTGCGGTCCGTGAACACCGCATGCCTCTTGGGCCGTTATTCCCACTGCCTGTGGGATACGGTGGCGAACATGCTGTCTCAGTGTCCGGAGGAGGCCCGGCCTGCTCTCGCCCAGGCTGTTGCAGAGGGGAGAGACGCAGCCAAGTTCATGATCCGTTGTGGTCTAGACACCGCCGACTCACTGGGAAGATCCATTGCAACGACGGTGCCGGTTCGCCGCCACGCCTGGTTGAGAACCACTGTATTTTCAGGGGATGTCCAAAACACCCTTATGGACATGCCCTTTGATGGCCGTCGCCTCTTTGGCGACAAAGCGGACAGCGCGTTGGAGCGGTTTCAGGACTCACGGGCTACGGCCAAGTCCTTGGGACTCTCGGCAGTCCGCCTTCCGCTTTTCGCTCCTTTCGTGGCACAGGAAGGGGCGCCCGCAGCGTTCGCAACAGAGCCACAGGCCGGCGCAACAGTCATCCAAGCGCGGACGCGGGTTCCGCCGTGGCGGACAAAGGGGCCAGCGGGCGGGTCAGACCACCACCACCACCCCCGTCACCTCTGCCTCCAAACCTTCCTAGTCCGAACTTTCAGGTCCATCACACGCCAGTGGGCGGCAGGCTCCATCACCTCCCCCACTGGCACACCATCACTTCGGACAGGTGGGTTTTAGAGATAGTCCGAAGGGGCTACTCCCTCCCCTTCGAGATTACCCCCCCCAGCCATGCCACCTCAATACCACCGCATGTCGGGGGATCACTTGGTGCTTTTTCAGCAGGAAGTTGCGGCCCTCTTGGCCAAGGGGGCCATCGAGCGCGTTCCGACGCACAAAGTAGGTCATGGTTGCTATTCCCACTACTTTGTGGTGCCCATGAAGGACAAAGGCCTGCGTCCTATCTTGGACCTCCGGAACGTCAATCGCTTCCTCCGCAAAGAGAAGTTCAAGATGCTCACTCTAGCTCAGGTCTTGTCTGCTCTCGACCCACAAGACTGGATGGTGGCGCTGGACTTGCAGGATGCCTTTTTCCACATCCCCGTCCTGCCAGCCCACAGGCGTTACCTACGGTTCATGGTAGGCCACGAGCACTTTCAGTTTACCGTGCTCCCCTTTGGCCTTACCAGCGCCCCTCGGGTATTCACCAAGGTGATGGCGATGGTCGCAGCTCATCTGCGCAGATCAGGGGTCTCAGTCTTCCCCTATCTCGACGACTGGTTGTTGAATGCGGGCTCGCCCCAGACAGTCGTCTCCCACCTCCAGACTACGGCCGACCTCCTGCACTTGCTGGGGTTCTCCATCAATGTGCCGAAGTCGCACCTGATTCCCTCCCAGAAGCTCCTCTTTATCGGAGCGGTTCTGGACACGGCGCAGTTTCAGGTCTATCCTCCCGAACAGCGAGTCCGGGACATTCGGGCTTGGATTCCGATCTTTCAGCCGTTATCCTGGGTTTCCGTCAGGATGACCCTGAGGCTGCTGGGCCTCATGGCCTCCTGCATCCTGCTGGTCAATCATGCCAGGTGGCGTATGCGGGCTCTGCAGTGGGACCTGAAGTTTCAGTGGGCGCAGCATCAGGGAAACCTGTCCGATCACGTCCAGATCTCGGAGGGCACTGCACAACAGTTGCAGTGGTGGCTCACGGACCGGCATTGGGTCGACGGCAGATCCCTCTCCCTTCCCCAACCGGAGTTCACAGTGGTGACGGATGCGTCCCTCCTGGGATGGGGCGGCCACATGGGAGAGGCGGAGATCAGAGGCCTCTGGTCTCCAGCTGAGTCCCGGCTCCATATCAACCTTTTGGAGCTGCGGGCGATCAGGCTTGCACTGAAGGCATTCCTTCCCTCTGTCAAGGGGAGAGTAGTGCAGGTGTTCACGGACAACACCACCGCCATGTGGTACTGCAACAAACAAGGCAGGGTGGGGTCGTGGACCCTCTGTCAAGAGGCTCTGCGTCTCTGGACATGGCTGGAACATCAGGGCATGTCTCTGGTGGTTCAACACCTGGCAGGTTCTCTGAACGCCAGGGAGGACGAACTCAGCCGCAGGTTGTAAGGAAGTGGGTTTCTGTTGCAGTAACCCCCCCACTTTTTGCCAGACCACTGATGCACTTTGACTTGATGTGCCCTGGGTCCCTGCCAATCAGGTTCCCAGGGCCTGTGTTCTTTCCCCAAAACTATACCCAATTGGCATCTTTGGCCACAGGTCAGCCCCTGGTAAAGGGTACCACAGGTACCCAGGGCACTGTGACCAGGGAAGACCTCTAAGGGCTGCAGCACTTATTGTGCCACCCTTAGAGGCCCTGTACCCTGACACTCACACTCTGCCTTTGCAGACTGCCTGTCTTGGTGCAGAACAAAGTGAAGAGTCGACATGGCCCACATTCCTGTGGGCCATGCCCACAAACCACTGCCCTGGCATACATCAGTCACCCCTCTAGCTGGGTGCCCTATGCCAGTGGTGAGGGTACAGGTGCATGAGCCCTGTACCCCTACAGTACCCAGGTCCATTCCTGGGCACTGTAAGTGCAGTGCTGCCATTAAGAGTATATGGTGCTGGGAGTTTGTCATTACGAACTCCACAGCACCATAATGGCTACACTGAAGACTGGGAAGTTTGGTATCAAACTTCTCAGCACATTAAACCCACACTGATGCCAGTGTGGGATTTAATGTCCGATGCACGACAGAGGGCAACTTAGAGTTGCCCCCTGAACCTAACCTACAATCCATGTCCTGCCTGAGAGGCTGCCTAGGCTGCCACCCAGAAGACATGTTGCCGTGTCTTGTGGTTTGTTGCCTGCCTTGTTATTTTGGCCTAGGCCTAGCTGCCATGCTGCTTTTCTTTGCGCACGTTACACTGAGCCAGGGCTCCCTCGCCCTTTGCTCTTGCCAAGTTCTTTTGCGCTGTCTGCATTTTCTGTCTTTCACCTTTTCTCTTGTTCGATTTGGGCTCAGACTGCACAACATGTACAAGGTCGCATAACCATGTATTTCGGTTCTTCCTGATATGGCCAGTCTCGCGCACCCAGACATAACATTAGGCGCAAATGCCATGAAACTTTGTGTGCCTTTAATACTGCAGTTTTTACGGGCGCTACACACTTGGAGAAATCTTTTTCAGTGAGAAGAGCTATGATGTCCTGCTGATGTAATTCTGCATCTAGAGACTGAGGTATGGGGGTTCGCTAGTCAAAGCCCAGAGGTCTTCTATTTTTATAATAAACTATCTTACTGCACGGGGAGGGTGGTAATGTTATTTAGACATTTATCCACTGAGTTATGAAATGCTTTCCCCGTTTGTATTCTATGGAATTGTAACCATGCTGCTTATATTATTCATATGCATTATGCTATTAGTACTGACACGTGTACTGTACATTAGAGCACGTAAGTTGGAATAAACATTTTAACCTATCCAGTGTCTCTTCCTACGCACCTTGTGGACAAGTACGAGTGAGTGACGAAAGAGTGTTCTTGCTTCTGCGAGTCCTGAGATAAAGATACCGTGTTCTGGGTTGTCTAATCATTGGTACTTGGGTGCTAATGGGATGCTAAGCTAGTTGGGTTGGGGTTTTTGGGTGCTACGGTATATGGTAGGCAAACCACTGTATTCCGGGGTCCCATTATCCTGTGCATAGCTCTGTGTATGTGCAGAAACCTTATGACATGGCGCGACCACCGTGGGGCAGCTTCTCTGCGAGACAGCTTGAGTAGTACTTGTGCTTGTCCACAAAACCCTCACGTACGCTTCCGGAGGCGTAAGTGACGGTGATACCTCCTATATTGAACGTTTTATAGGTTCTTTCAAGCTTGAAGTTATTAAAAAAGGTTACATAAAAAACCCATTTTGTGCTCCCTGTTAGGTTGTCGAATACAATTGTTTAGTTATGGCTGGTGTGGCGATAGCTGCACATAGCCGAGGACCAATCCGAGAACACCTAGGTGTATACGGAGTGCCCGATGCTGGGGTCGAGTTGGTCTTTGTGGTTCAAGCCGATCCGGCTTATCACTTTGAAGTGTTTTACACTTGGATCACTTTTGAGGCGGTGGATGCAGGTGATAAACTGTTTCATGAATATAAACCCACCGCTATTCCTGCTGCCTATCAACCCTATACTACTCTTGAAGTGCCTCTCACGGCTTGGCAGCACCGTGTTTGGTTTAATGGCGCCCTCCCACAACCAACTACCGCAGTTCGGTTGGGCCCCTTATCAATTCAGGGGGCCACTTGGCCTGTATTGGCCGGGTATACCCCGCATCCAAATTATCTGGCGTTACCGATTGCGGAACTGCGCACTATGCATACCGAACTGGTGCGAGTGCATCGAGCCTTAGTGACATACGTTACAGGTAGCCTACATGGAGCTGCCCCTGTAGTCGCTGGCCAACCAGCTGTTGCAGCTGGAGTGACCATAAGTCCTGTCATGGTCAATTCTGTGATGGGCAAACGTCCACAAAGTAAGGACGATTATCCTTACTGGCTTGCCGAAAAGTTCGATCAGATAGAAGCGGTGTTTCCACATACGTCCCCAGTGGATAAACATCGCATCCTTACGATAAGTTTGCCAAAAGACTTAATCCCCGATTTGACATCATGTAAAAACTGGGGTAAGGTATTCGCAGCAGTTTATTCAAAATGTTTTGGTACTCCTTCCATGACGGTTCTACCCTCTGTAATTAAAAAGTACAGGACGAACATGGCCCTGAAGCGGCTGTGGAATTAGGGATGAGACTAGTGGGAGTGTTTGATGTAGTAGCTGAACTGATCCTTGGAAATGTCAAGGGCGATGCTATGAACTTTCAAGTAGCGAATGCTTTGGCTTTGGTCCCAGAGTTGGACAGGCCTCGCGAATTACCGAAAATAATAGCCCGGGCTTATAAAACAATTGGAAGAAATAGCCTAGGCAACAAGCCTTTTGTAAAAATGCAAACTCAATCGCAACCACAAATTACACAAACAAAAAGTACATCTGAGAAAGATGATAGACCAGTCTTCACTAAAAAGAGTTGGAGACAGAAAAAACAGGGTAAGCAACAAAAGAAGCCGGGGTCGAGAGGCGCTTCCCCAGTTTCGGTTTCTTCTGAACGTACTTATGATTTACGTGATAGGTCGAGAATTAAATCACCAGAAAGGTTTCAGAGCTCTGATACCCGTTCTCCTCGTTCTTCACAGGCCCAGACGTCGTCACAGGCTGGTGGAGGAGGACGGCAAGATAGAGGAAGGGGCCGAGAGGCTCCCCAGGAGCGAGACCAACCTCGACAACAAGTCAGAGGGAAAGCAGAAGACTTTCACCTTCCTCGACCACAATTTCAAAAGAAAAAAGTTGCCGCTGTAACAGCGAAATATGCCACAGACCGTGAGAACGAGACTCCAGAATTGGACGTGGGCAGTGACCCTCCTAGACAGCGCCGCGGAAGTTACCATAGTGCGGGAGGCGCTACGTCCTCATATGGAGGCGACAGCAACTGAAACATGAGTGGCACCCCCTGACAGACTTTACAACATAGTCATCCAAATTGAAGGTGACGTACCGCGTGAAATAAAAGGGATTTTTTGGGAAAATCTAACCTCTTCATATGACATTTTGTTAGCGGAGGTGGATTGGCCACCCCCATTCGTTTTAGCTGCACATAAAGGAGAGGAGGTAATCCTTCCAAGCTTTTCACGGCAAGTCCCAAAAGACAAAGCTGAAGCACTTGCAGCTGAGTGGGCTGTGTACCTGGCACCAGCGTTATACCGCAACCATGTGGGATGGGATGAAGAATCACCTCCTCATGCAATACCATTGCGGTCACTACCGCAGCCACAACCCCAATATCCCATCAAACGGCAGGCAAAAGGCCCCGTCTCCGAAATTCTGACACAGTTGGAATATCAGGGAGTAATCGAACCATGCGTATCACCTATGAACAATCCCCTTTTCGTGGTTTCTAAACCCGATGGATCGTACCGCTTAGTTTTGGATTACCGGCATTTAAATTCCCACTGTCGGAACTTTGCGGTACAGAATACACATAGTTCTGCGCTTGTAGACAGTCTTGTTCGTAAAAAATACAAAACGACACTTGACCTTTCAAACGGTTTCTACACGCACAACCTAGCCCCGGAGAGTGGTCAATGGACCGCATTCACTTCCGGTGGTAAATTATTTCAGTTCCGGCGTTTACCCATGGGCTACAAAAATAGTCCGGGTATATTCGCCGCCCGTGTTGTTTCTTTGTTAAATGACATTGATCAAGACGCATGTTCGTACGTAGACGACATCTATCTGACAGACGACGAGTTATATCAGCATCTGTCCCGTGTGGACCGCATTATTCTTGAATTTGCGGAGCAGGGTTACAAATTTAACTTTGCTAAGTCACACAATGCTGAATTTACTGTTCTGTTTTTGGGCTATGAGCTCAATAACGAAGGTAAGGGCTTAGCACCCCATTTCTTGGAGAAATGTGCACATTTGTGCCCCCAAATACTCTGAAGAAACTTCAGTCTTTGCTGGGTTTCCTGAATTTCGGGCGTACTTACATTCCCGAATATGCCCAGCGTATCAAGCCTTTGTATGCTTTGATACAACCTACTTATTCAAGGTCTTGCTGGCTGCCTGAGCATACCTCAATTCTGCAGTCTTTGCAGACAGACCTTTGGAGTCTAAATATCTTTTGACTCGTGATAACCACACAAACCTGGTGATTAGAATAATTCCGGGGGCGGTGGGATTCACATACTTAACCTTTAATGAAGGTGATACAGTACCCATTGCATACAAGTCACATCTGTACACTTCCGCTGAATTGCGCTTTACATCTGTCGAAAAAGTTCTAACTGCAGTGCAAATGGCGATTCTAAAAGAACGCGCACTGGCACAGGGAAAGCGGATTCTAGTGGTAACACCCTGTCCTGCCCTAGAGGCAGTGACAAAGGCAAGTGTACCGAACTCAAAAGCAATGCATCCCCGTTGGATACAATGGGCTACATCCTTGACGTCTTCGGACGTCACTTTTGTTTTTGATTCTTCTCTTCAGACTCAGGAGTATTTGCAGTATGAATTCGTTCATCCTCCTCCTTTGTTTTTACTACCGCTTGAGGATTACAAATGTGTGATCTACACCGATGGTTCGGCGCAACCGGCCACTGGGTCCAAGCACGCTTATTCAGCTGCATGTGCTATTGTTGCGGGTTCCTTTGTAGATGGAAAGTTCAAATCCTCTGCAGTGCATACTCGCACACTTGGAGATAGTACCGCACAATTGGCCGAGCTGCATGCATTGCTACTTGCGCTTGAGTTCGCTTCTCAGGATGAGACCACTCTTATTGTATGTGATTCCTTCTACTGTGTACAATCTTACAATGACAATCTGTTTTTCTGGTCAAAAAATGACTACAAGGACGCAAAAGGGAGCACAATTAAGCATAAAATGCTTTGGGTTCGAGTGGCAGAAATGCAACAACGTCTGCCCCTCACACAGGTGGTTCACACCTTAGGCCATCAGCGGGTGGGCGCACACGCTATTGGTAACGATCTGGCAGATGAAGCTGCCCGTTCAGCAGTAGTCACGTGTTCAGTAGCAGCGGTTACCAGGTCCATGTCTAAAATAGACTCTGTTATTCTAGCAGCTATTGCTGCAACCAAGGAAGGTGATAATTACCCTACAGGTTTCCCTTCCAAGTATTCTTACAAATTAAGTCCCGATAAGGTTCCTTATGTAACAATACCTGACGTTGGAGATCGGCTGATCCCCAACGCGGACCGCAGGAGTGCCTTGATATCAGCTGCACACGAAGGCATGGCTTCGGCTCATGCAGGTGTGTCAGCTACAGTTTCCATCTTGCAGCAGCGTTATTGGTGGCGTGGATTGTATAAAGACACCCGTGCTTTTGTGCTTTCTTGCGATGTTTGTCAACAGATTAAGCCTTCCACGGTAACACGCCCACCACAGACCCCGCTCTGCATTGCTAACAGACCCTTTGGGTGTGTTTACTTGGATCACTGCGGTCCATTCTCATCAGACACTGCCTATAAATACATCTTAGTAGCAGTGGACTCGTGCACACGGTTCCTCTGGGTCTGGCCACAACGTAGTGCTGACGCTCGAAATGTAATCAGGGATTTGCGTGTCTTTGTGGGAATTTTCGCATGCGGCACCTTCCATTCGGACCAAGGTCCAGCGTTTGCCTCTAGGGCTTACAAGGATGCAATGGCTTCGCTTGGGGTGCGGGTGAAATTTTCGTCTCCGTATAGGCCTGAGGGCAACTCTATCGTTGAACGAATGAACCGTGACTTAAAGCAATCCTTAACAGCTAGAGTTATAGGTACTGGCAGGAACTGGCTGGCCCACTTGTATACCGTTCAGCGTGCACTTAATAATCTCCCTAGAAGACCTCTGGGTGGGCGGACCCCATACGAAATGCTCTTTGGCATAAGGATGTTTGTGCCTGACCTTGAGGGTCCAGACATCGCGGCGCAATCCGCCAAGTTTGATGTAGATAACCATTCTGCTATGTTACAGGACTTACAAGAAGCCCGAGACAAACTTGCAACTACACATTTGCCTTCAGCCACAGATCCTGCGTTGCAGATTCCGGTAGCCGGCTGGCTTCCAAAGGTTGGCGAACTGGTTCGAGAGAAGGTTGAAAACAAAAGAATTTGGCCCCTCTTTTCGTGCACCGGTTCCAGTTCTGGGCTTGAAGGGAACACGTACAGTCATCTTACCACCGCTTCCTGGTCGCAAGGAGAACAGATACATCTCAGTGGAAAATGTCAAGCTACAGCGCCTGGCCGATCCTGAATAGTGTCACACCAGCGGTCTCTTGTCCTGCCATTTATCGGACATATGTTCGTGACCCATCTACACGAACGGTCGCTGATGCTGTAATTGAGATGGTTGATTTGCCTGAAACTACAATTGATCCCCAACTCTCCACCAATATCGACGAGGACGAGTATACTTATCCTGCATCTGAATCGGTGGCACATCAACCAATAACGCCACTGAGTCCGACTCGTTATTCCTTTGATTCGGATTCCACATCTTCAAAAGTCCCATCCAAGTTCAGCCTTTTTGTATCCTGGGTTAGAGACAATTTTTTGATTCCACCCTGGACATACCTCTGGTTGGTACTTTTCTTGATTTTTCTGTTCATGTCCATTGGCTTTGTCACAGTGTTTTTTCTACTAATCAATGGTCACTATTTACCTGAACGCTCTGCTGTAGACTATGTTTCTGGAACTTTGGCTCCTCATTCCTCGTCTCACATCATGAAGCGTGACCACACATTTGTGAACATTTCAGCTTTTCCAGTTGCTGATGGCATCGTATGGGATGCAGTGAACTATCAAATCCATGGTCCGACGGAAATTATTAATGTACCTAATGTCCTTCGTGTTTCAATGGGTGATGTAGTACAAAATAATATTCATTCTGATGATTGGGATGTGCATGCCGTTGAAGCATTGTTTGCTGATTTAAAATATTATGCATCTTTTAATGCTGAAGATTTATATATGAATTCTGCGAATTATGCCGATTTGTATTGTTACCAACATTGGGGTAATCATTTTCTCCATAAGCCAAGTGCCCTGCGTAGTTCTGTTAACTACACCCAATGGGAACATTGTCCAAACCCCTTGCCAGGTAGCTCACAAACTCTTCGAAATAAGTTTACCTATTTTACTGATTTTAATCGGTCAAACCCCGCATCCTATTATTTTAGATTAAATACCACGTCAACTCAGAAAATTATGTTAACACACACCAAATTGCTTTATTCGGGTTCCTTCTTAAGTGCCCTAGCAGTGGGTGGTTATGAGTACTGGGAGGATACAATAGATTTGAAATCCATTTGGGGCTCCAAGACATGGCAGGTACAGGGAACCGAGGCGTTGCATCGTGCTTGCCTCATCCCTACCCAAATTATGTTCCTAAATGCTTCCATCTATCAAACTACGTGTTGGGGCTTAGCTACCACTAAACAATTAAACTCGCCCTCAATTCCATCCCTTTCGAGTTTTCCCAATGATAGCTCACGTTTTAACCTGTCCCTAACGACCCTACAGGCTCTGTTACAGAATAATTCATTTAATGTTTCCGAACTGGATCAGTCACCCTGGTTGGTATGGCCTATATCATCTAATGCATGTCAAATGCGTTTTCACGACTCAGGTACTAGATACACACAGGATAGGCCTGATCCGAGATTTACTGCTTCCCGTACTATCTGAAAGAGACACGTTAGTGACAGATTCCTTACCTTAGTTCTTCTTACCTTAGAATATCCCCAGGCGTCAGGCTGGATCCGGAAAGTTTTGCGTAGCAGTACCCTTGCGCGTCGGTAGGCGGCGTCGTGCGGCTCCGCGTCCGTCGTCGGCGTCGTGATTGCCGGGATGACGTCGCGGGCAGTACTTAGGCGCCGCCCCTGCGCGCTGACGTCAGTTCTTCTTTTTCGGCGCCAGCAAGCGCAGATCCGGGAAGAGCAGTGCCCTGGTCAATTTTTGACCATACGTTTTGGTGATTTTTTCACTGTTTTTTCCAACTTAAAGGTGTCGTAGGGATGCCCGGCTTCAAGCGATGCGGCGCCTGTGCGCGGATGATGTCCGTCACCGACCCGCATTGGGAGTGTCTCTTCTGCCTCGGCCGAGGCCACGACACCGAGTCTTGTCCCGAATGCCAGGCCCTCAACCCGAAAGCTTTGCGAGAGCGGTCTCGAAAGCTCCTCGAGGCCCGGCATTCGGCTCCACGGAGGCCCCGGTCGCGTGAGAGGTCCAGGGGTCGCTCGCGGAGTGCACACCGGTCGTCGGCGTCGAAGTCTTCTTCGTCCGGTAAGTCTAAGCACAAGAAGTCCAAGAAGCATCGTCGCTCTCGGACTTCGCCTCGCCGGTCTCGCGACTCGGCTGAGGCCCCTCCCGGCACCGTCCCCGCCCCGCGGCCCCGGACTTGCCTGTGGAGTCGCCCCCGCCATACCCGCCCTTCCCGGGTTCGGGGGCGGATCCGGCCAAGGTACAGGAGTTCCTGTCGGCCATGGCCCGCCTCTTCGGGCCTTCAGGCCCCTCCGGTGCGCCTTCGGGCCCCGCGGGCCCTGATGGGGTTGCTCCGGCGTCGCCGGCGGCTCCGGCCCCGGCGTCGCCCGTGCCTCCAGCCTCGATCCCGGCTCCGGCTTCGGCCCCGGCCTCGATCCCGGCTCCACAACCCCCATCGACGCCGGTCGACCTCACGACCCCTCCGCCGGCGCCGATGTCTCCGGTGCCGTTCTCGACGCCGCCCTGGGCTCCGGGCGGCGTTGTCCCCCAGTTCCTTCCGGCTCCGGACATGGACCCGGAGCGACGTCGCTCGACTCCGGCGCCGATGGGACCTTGGGTCCCAAATGTCCCTCCTCATTTTGAACCAGAGGAGGACCAGGAGGACTGGGAGGGGTCTGATGACCCTCTGACGCGCAACTGTCAGTATGATGAGGACTGGACAGAGAGTCTAGGGGAGGCCAGTGGTCTGGATACTTCCCCTGACACTGGCATGCTGTCTCCTCCCGTGGCTACGGAGGAGGGGGCCAATTTTGGTACGGTGTTGCGTAGGGCTGCTGGGGCCTTACGTCTCCAGCTCCCTACTTTGACGGTCAAGCCTAACATCTTGACAGAGGTGCTTCAGCCGGCAGCCTCCTCTGCGGAGACTGTGCTGCCGTTTAACGACGCCCTCACTGACGTTCTTTTGGGCGCCTGGTCCAAGCCCAACACAGGGGCTCCTGTGGATCGGAACGTGTCACGACGCCATCGCCCTGCTCCGGGCGACCCCCTGTTTCTTTCTGTCCACCCCACTCCTGAGAGCTTGGTTGTCCAAGCCTCCGCTTCCCAAACCGCCTTCCCTACCGCTCCTCCGGATAGGGAATCCAAACGCCTGGATCAGTTTGGGAAGAAAGGTTTTTCTTCCTCCAGTGCTGGCTTGCGGTCCGTTAACACCGCTTGTCTTTTGGGCCGATATACCCACTCCCTGTGGGATTCGGTGGCGGATGTTTTGCCCCAGTGCCCTGAGGAGGTCCAGGCACTGCTTTCCCGCGCCATTGCGGAAGGAAGGGATGCGGCCACATACACTATCCGTTGTGGCCTTGACACCGCCGACTCGCTGGGCAGGTCGATTGCAACGACGGTGGCGCTCCGACGCCACGCCTGGCTGAGAACCACTGGTTTTTCAGGGGATGTCCAGAATACTCTCATGGACATGCCCTTTGATGGAGTCGGTCTTTTTGGGTCCAAAGCAGACCATGCGTTGGAGCGCTTTAAGGACTCACGGGCTACTGCCAAGTCCCTGGGCCTTTCTGCTACACGCCCTCCGCTGCCTTCTGCTTTTCGCCCCTATCGTGGCCACGGTAGGGGCGCCCTTCACGTCAGCAGCCCAGCCACCGGCCCGCGCAGCAGGCGTCTTCGCGTGGCCGAGGGCGTGGATTCCGCCGTGGCGGATCGGGCAACCAGCGTGCGGGTCAGGCCACCACCTCCAACCCGTCCGCGGCCTCCAAGCCCTCCTAGTCCCTCCTTTCAGGTGCACGGCACGCCAGTAGGGGCAGGGTCCGCCATCACCTTCCCCACTGGCGCACCATCACCTCGGACAGGTGGGTCTTGGACATTGTCCGAAGGGGCTACTCCCTCCCGTTCGAGACCACCCCCCAGCCATGCCACCTCAATTCCACCGCATGTCAGGGGATCACTTGGTGCTTCTACAGAAGGAAGTCACGGCCCTCTTGACCAAGAGGGCCATCGAGCATGTTCCGACCCCAGAAGTAGGGCGTGGTTGCTACTCCCACTACTTTCTGGTGCCCAAAAGGACAAGGAGGACATGCGTCCTATCTTGGACCTCCGGAACGTCAATCGCTTCCTCCGGAAGGAGAAGTTCAAGATGCTCACCCTAGCTCAGGTCTTGACTGCCCTCGACCCTGGAGACTGGTTGGTAGCGTTGGACTTGCAGGACGCGTATTTCCACATCCCCGTCCTGCCGGCCCACCGGCGTTACCTTCGGTTCACGGTAGGCCCCGAGCATTTTCAGTTCACCGTGCTCCCCTTTGGCCTTACCAGTGCCCCTCGGGTGTTCACGAAAGTGATGGCGGTGGTCGCAGCTCATCTGCGCCGGGCAGGGGTTTCAGTCTTCCCCTACCTCGACGACTGGCTGCTGAAGGCGGGCTCGTCCCAGGCAGTCGTCTCCCACCTCCAGACTACGGCCGAACTCCTGCACTCGCTGGGGTTCTCCATCAATGTGCCGAAGTCGCATCTAATTCCTTCTCCACAGCTCCTTTTCATCGGAGCAGTTCTGGACACGACGCAGTTTCGGGCCTATCCTCCCGAACGGCGAGTCCGGGATATTCAGGCTATGATTCCGATCTTTCGGCCTTTATCCTGGGTTTCGGTACGGATGACCCTGAGGCTGCTGGGCCTCATGGCCTCCTGCATCCTGCTGGTCAATCATGCCAGATGGCATATGCGGGCTCTGCAGTGGGACCTGAAGTTCCAGTGGGCGCAGCACCAGGGCAACCTGTCCGATCACGTCCAGATCTCGGAGGGGACTGCAAAACAGTTGCAGTGGTGGCTCTCGAACCGGCAATGGGTCATGGGCAGATCCCTCTCCCTTCCCCAGCCAGAGCATACAGTTGTGATGGACGCGTCCCTTCTGGGATGGGGCGGTCACATGGGAGAGGCGGAGATCAGAGGCCTCTGGTCTCCGGCGGAGTCCCGGCTCCATATCAACCTTCTGGAGCTCCGGGCGATCCGGCTTGCACTCAAGGCATTCCTTCCCTCTGTCAAAGGGAAGGTAGTGCAGGTGTTCACAGACAACACCACCGCCATGTGGTACTGCAACAAACAGGGCGGGGTGGGGTCTTGGACCCTTTGTCAGGAGGCTCTGCGCCTCTGGACATGTCTGGAACATCAGGGCATGTTCCTGATGGTTCAACACCTGGCAGGTTCTCTGAACGCCAGGGCGGACGAACTCAGCCGCAGGTGCATGATGGATCACGAATGGCGTCTTCACTCGGAAGTGGCGCAAGGACTCTTTCTACAGTGGGGAGAGCCTTGGTTAGATCTATTCGCCACCGAAGAGAACGCGCAATGTCATCAGTTCTGCGCGTTGGAATTTCCAAAGCGGCACTCGCTCGGCGACGCTTTTCGTCGCGAGTGGAGTTGCGGTCTGTTGTACGCCTTTCCGCCTATACCACTTCTACCCAGAGTGTTGAGGAAGATTCGGCACGACCGGGCCCAAGTCATTCTTGTGGCTCCGGACTGGGCTCGAAGAGTTTGGTATCCCGAGCTACTCAATATGAGCATAGATCCCCCGATCCGTCTGCCTCTTCGGGAGGATCTTCTGTCGCAGCAGCAGGGGACGGTCCTCCACCCGAACCTGTCCAGTCTACACCTGCTTGCGTGGAGATTGAGCGGCGGCAGTTGATTCCTTTCGACTTGCCTCCCGAAGTTTGTGATGTGATTCTGGCAGCCAGGCGTCCCTCCACTAAGGTGGTATACGCCTGCAGGTGGAACAAATTTGTGGCATGGTGCACAGCAAAGGCTGTGGATCCCCTTTCTGCCCCTCTTTCTGAGGTCCTTCTGTTCCTTCTCTCTCTGGCCCAATAGGGTTCTGCCCTGGGTACCATCAAGGGTTATCTTTGTGCTATCTCGGCCTTCCTCAGGCTCCCTGATCAGCCCTCCCTTTTCAAGTCCCCTGTTGTTAACAGGTTCTTAAAAGGCATTACTCACCTCTTCCCTCCTGTTCCGTTTGTAATGCCTCAGTGGGACTTGAACTTGGTTCTTACCTTTTAATGTGCGCTCCCTTTGAGCCTCTGCATAACTGTCCTCTTCGTCTTCTGACTCTGAAGACAGCCTTTCTGGTGGCCATCACCTCCGCTCGGCGGGTGAGTGAGCTCCAGGCTCTATCTTGCAAACCTCCCTTTCTGTCTGTTCATCCAGACAAGGTTGTTCTTCGGACGCGTCCGTCCTTCTTGCCAAAGGTGGTTACTGCTTTCCACATTGGGCAGACCATCACTTTGCCCACCTTCTTTCCGCCTCTGCATCCTTCCAGAGAGGAAGAGAGGCTCCACCGTCTGGACCCAAAACGTGCGCTCTCTTTCTATATTGACCGCACAAAACACTTCCGGGTGGATGACCAGCTCTTTGTTGGCTACGTGGGCGCCAAAAAGGTCGGGCGGTGCACAAGAGGACCATCTCCCGCTGGGTTACCTTGTGCATCAAGACCTGCTATTCTTTGGCCAAGAAGGAGCCTCCTGTTGGGCTGCGTGCCCATTCCACCAGGGCAACGGCTGCTACCACGGCCTTGGGCCGCGGTGTTCCGCTGCCGGTTATCTGTCAGGCAGCTACGTGGGCCTCGCTGCACACGTTTACAAAGCATTACTGCCTTGACAGTCAGGTCCGGAGGGACGGCTTCTTTGGCCGTTCTGTCCTCCAGGACTTCCTTGTCTGATCTTTGTTCGCAGACCCACCACCGGGGTTGGTATTGCTGGGGTATCTATTCTAAGGTAAGGAATCTGTCACTAACGTGTCTCTTTCAGATGCACAAGTTACTAACTTGTGTAACGATATATCTGTAAGAGACAGTAGTTAGTGACAGATTTCTTACCGCCCCACCATCCTCCCCGTTCTGCGAACTGATTTCTAGGGTTAAGGACATCCCTTTCAGGGCCCTAGTATTTTTCAGACACCTGTGTCAGCTTCTTGCATGGCTCTGCGTTCCTGGCGCGGAAAGTCGTGTACAGAACTGACGTCAGCGCGCAGGGGCGGCGCCTAAGTACTGCCCGCGGCGTCATCCCGGCGATCACGACGCCGACGACTGACGCGGAGCCGCACGACGCCGCCTACCGACGCGCAAGGGTACTGCTACGCAAAACTTTCCGGATCCAGCCTGACGCCTGGGGATATTCTAAGGTAAGAAGAACTAAGGTAAGGAATCTGTCACTAACTACTGTCTCTTACAGATATATCGTTACACAAGTTAGTAACTTGTGCGTCACTACATATTCTGTTGGTAAATTATGCAAACAATGGCTGCAACATTCGTCCCTTGATTCTGTTAAACAACATTTGTCCCTCCTTTCAGGCAATATTGATCTGTCCGACTTTGTTTTGGGACCTCGTGGTCCCCGACCTAAAAGATTCATTTATGAGACATATAATGAACTCTGGAAGCTATCACAAATGGAAGCTGCTTCCCGTCTTCGGGAAATAGATCAGGCAAATTTGGAAAAGGTGCTTGCTGTTGTTGACAATAGTATTAATACCCTGTCTTCTCGCATTTATACTTTAGAGAATATTGTGTCCTCTGTTGTTGATATTGTACAAGATGATGTTTCTGTGTTATATCATGGTCAGAATCAATTGCGTTCAGTTATGCAGTTTGCATGGACTTTACAAACGCTCAAGTTAGGTAAAGTTCCTTGGCATTTTTGAACACCTCTGCCTTGTTTCTACCTTTTAACTTAACTGACAAACAGCAATTTATGTCCATGAAAGATGCAACTTACACTCTATTACATATCGAAAAGATGGATCCTTTGCCGTTCTCTGTTGCAGAACTTGATTCTGCTGTGTGGCTAGTTCATGGGGTTATCGCTTTACCTTTTTCCTTGTTTGAATTTGACTCGTGCATGAAACATTATCCTGTGGGCCGTTACCGGCCCTTGGGCAGTGCTTTCCTGCATGAACTCTGGTCCTTGCCTTTCATGTATAAATGCCTTCGGGACGGCAAGGAAGTCTTTCTCACGGGGAGTACTGCGACTCGACTATGGGTCATTCGCTTATTTGTAAACACATTAAATTGCATGGCTCATGTAGCGTTTCCGCTCCTAATCTTGCTTGTGTGCTGAAAGGTATTCCTGCTCCTGTTATTTCTCCTACTTTCACTCTCCTTTCCAATGGTAGTTATTTACTTTTAAATAACGAAAACTGTTGTGGCCTGCAGGCTGGCATTCCTTACATTGTAACAGTTTCGCACAGGGTTGTCTGCTGCAAAAATGTGCTTTTTCCTCCCCCTCATGGCAAGGTTGATATCTCTATTTGGCCTTCCATCCCTACCATGGAGGCAGATTTCAATAGACTGAGCAGAATAAAGGCACTATTATTGACCGAGGAAGTTATGCTCACGTCCGCCCGGGAGACATTCATTCTCCAGGTGGCGAGTACCCACAGTGAAATACAGGCCCTTTTGAACACTAATCTCCCCCAACATTTTGGGGAGTTAATTCATCGTATTTTTAACGCATCTAACACAGAGGGTCTAGTACACTTTTTAAAGTCGTGGGGTCTGGTTTGGTGTCCTCCTTCCAAACTATTTTTGGTGTCATCCCGGCTTTTATTCATTCAATTTTTTCCAGCGTCTTTGGCGGTTTCCCGTTGATCATCGCTTTGGCGGCTGGTGTCCTGTTATTAATTTGTTTTATGCGCAATGGCTGCTCCCCGATGGGACCTGCTCCATCCAGAACGCCTCCAGCTGCTTCGTGAGCGCCTTTTGGCTGGTTTTGGTGTCTTGCCATTGGCGACACTGAGTGTGTCATATACTCTTTCTTTTCGCTTTGCGTATTTCACTTGCGTGCAACCTGTAATGACTTGCATCCGCTGTCCTTTCACCTGGACCTTGGATTATTGCCTCTCCAATTCGTCATTGTCTGTTCCGGATTTTGTTCAGTTGATGGGTCCCTTAGAGGCCCATGAGCAGGACTGTTCCGTTGCCGGCTGTATGGCGCGTGCGGCTGCACTGGGGATTTTGGCGCAATGGGATATCTGGGCGGCTGCCCAGGATCTCCTACAACAAAGCTGTTTCGTTTATCACGCAAGTTGTCCCGCATTGCTTTTGGATGCTCCCTCTGCTGAGGAGCATTCCTGCTCTTTTGATCTCATGGATTGGATGGCATCTGTTTTTCGACGATTCCAATGATGCCCTTTTGGAGGGTATGGCTTTTTTCTGCACTTACACTTTCATGGATTGACTTGTTTTTTCGCCGTTTGGGCGCTCCCTGTGCTGCACCGGAATTTTTATTGGATCTCTGTCTTGGCCGCCGGACTGACCAGGGGAGGGTGTCTTGTGGTTTGTTGCCTGCCTTGTTATTTTGGCCTAGGCCTAGCTGCCATGCTGCTTTTCTTTGCGCACGTTACACTGAGCCAGGGCTCCCTCGCCCTTTGCTCTTGCCAAGTTCTTTTGCGCTGTCTGCATTTTCTGTCTTTCACCTTTTCTCTTGTTTGATTTGGGCTCAGACTGCACAACATGTACAAGGTCGCATAACAATGTATCTGAAAGAGACACGTTAGTGATAGATTCCTTACCTTAGAATATCCCCAGGCGTCAGGCTGGATCCGGAAAGTTTTGCGTAGCAGTACCCTTGCGCGTCGGTAGGCGGCGTCGTGCGGCTCCGCGTCCGTCGTCGGCGTCGTGATCGCCGGGATGACGTCGCGGGCAGTACTTAGGCGCCGCCCCTGCGCGCTGACGTCAGTTCTTCTTTTTCCGCGCCAGCAAGCGCAGATCCGGGAAGAGCAGTGCCCTGGTCAATTTTTGACCATACTTTTTGGTGATTTTTTCACTGGTTTTTTTTTCAACTTTAAGGTGTCGTAGGGATGCCCGGCTTCAAGCGATGCGGCGCCTGTGCGCGGATGATGTCCGTCACCGACCCGCATTGGGAGTGTCTCTTCTGCCTCGGCCGAGGCCACGACACCGAGTCTTGTCCCGAATGCCAGGCCCTCAACCCGAAAGCTTTGCGAGAGCGGTCTCGAAAGCTCCTCGAGGCCCGGCATTCGGCTCCGCGGAAGCCCCGGTCGCGTGAGAGGTCCAGGGGTCGCTCGCGGAGTGCACACCGGTCGTCCACTTCTTCGTCCGGTAAGTCTAAGCACAAGAAGTCCAAGAAGCATCGTCGCTCTCGGACTTCGCCTCGCCGATCTCGCGACTCGGCTGAGGCCCCTCCCGGCACCGTCCCCGCCCCGCGGCCCCGGACTTGCCTGTGGAGTCGCCCCAGTCATACCCGCCCTTCCCGGGTTCGGGGGCGGATCCGGCCAAGGTACAGGAGTTCCTGTCGGCCATGGCCCGCCTCTTCGGGCCTTCAGGCCCCTCCGGTGCGCCTTCGGGCCCCGCGGGCCCTGATGGGGTTGCTCCGGCGTCGCCGGCGGCTCCGGCCCCGGCGTCGCCCGAGCCTCCAGCCTCGATTCCGGCTTCGGCCCCGGCCTCGATCCCGGCTCCACAACCCCCATCGACGCCGGTCGACCTCACGACACCTCCGCCGGCGCCGATGTCTCCGGTGCCGTTCTCGACGCCGCCCTGGGCTCCGGGCGGCGTCGTCCCCCAGTTCCTTCCGGCTCCGGACATGGACCCGGAGCGACGTCGCTCGACGCCGGCTCCGGCGCCGATGAGACCTTGGGTCCCAAATGTCCCTCCTCCTCCTTATTTTGAACCAGAGGAGGACCAGGAGGACTGGGAGGGGTCTGATGACCCTCTGACACGCAACTGTCAGTATGATGAGGACTGGACAGAGAGTCTAGGGGAGGCCAGTGGTCTGGATACTTCTCCTGACACTGGCATGCTGTCTCCTCCCGTGGCTACGGAGGAGGGGGCCAATTTTGGTACGGTGTTGCGTAGGGCTGCTGGGGCCTTACGTCTCCAGCTCCCTACTTTGACGGTCAAGACTAACATCTTGACAGAGGTGCTTCAGCCGGCAGCCTCCTCTGCGGAGACTGTGCTGCCGTTTAACGACGCCCTCACTGACGTTCTTTTGGGCGCCTGGTCCAAGCCCAACACAGGGGCTCCTGTGGATCGGAACGTGTCACGACGCCATCGCCCCGCTCCGGGCGACCCCCTGTTTCTTTCTGTCCACCCCACTCCTGAGAGCTTGGTTGTCCAAGCCTCCGCTTCCCAAACCGCCTTCCCTACCGCTCCTCCGGATTGGGAATCCAAACGCCTGGATCAGTTTGGGAAGAAAGGTTTTTCTTCCTCCAGTGCTGGCTTGCGGTCCGTTAACACCGCTTGTCTTTTGGGCCGATATACCCACTCCCTGTGGGATTCGGTGGCGGATGTTTTGCCCCAGTGCCCTGAGGAGGTCCAGGCACTGCTTTCCCGCGCCATTGCGGAAGGAAGGGATGCGGCCAAATACACTATCCGTTGTGGTCTTGACACCGCCGACTCGCTGGGCAGGTCGATTGCAACGACGGTGGCGCTCCGGCGCCACGCCTGGCTGAGAACCACTGGTTTTTCAGGGGATGTCCAGAATACTCTCATGGACATGCCCTTTGATGGAGTCGGTCTTTTTGGGTCCAAAGCAGACCATGCGTTGGAGCGCTTTAAGGACTCACGGGCTACTGCAAAGTCCCTGGGCCTTTCTGCTACACGCCCTCCGCTGCCTTCTGCTTTTCGCCCCTATCGTGGCCACGGTAGGGGCGCCCCTTCACGTCAGCAGCCCAGCCACCGGCCCGCGCAGCAGGCGTCTTCGCGTGGCCGAGGACGTGGATTCCGCCGTGGCGGATCGGGCAACCAGCGTGCGGGTCAGGCCACCACCTCCAACCCGTCCGCGGCCTCCAAGCCCTCCTAGTCCCTCCTTTCAGGTGCACGGCACGCCAGTAGAGGGCAGGGTCCGCCATCACCTTCCCCACTGGCGCACCATCACCTCGGACAGGTGGGTCTTGGACATTGTCCGAAGGGGCTACTCCCTCCCCTTCGAGACCACCCCCCAGCCATGCCACCTCAATTCCACCGCATGTCAGGGGATCACTTGGTGCTTCTACAGAAGGAAGTCACGGCCCTCTTGACCAAGAGGGCCATCGAGCATGTTCCGACCCCAGAAGTAGGGCGTGGTTGCTACTCCCACTACTTTCTGGTGCCCAAAAAGGACAAGGAGGACATGCGTCCTATCTTGGACCTCCGGAACGTCAATCGCTTCCTCCGGAAGGAGAAGTTCAAGATGCTCACCCTAGCTCAGGTCTTGACTGCCCTCGACCCTGGAGACTGGTTGGTAGCGTTGGACTTGCAGGACGCGTATTTCCACATCCCCGTCCTGCCGGCCCACCGGCGTTACCTTCGGTTCACGGTAGGCCCCGAGCATTTTCAGTTCACCGTGCTCCCCTTTGGCCTTACCAGTGCCCCTCGGGTGTTCACGAAAGTGATGGCGGTGGTCGCAGCTCATCTGCGCCGGGCAGGGGTTTCAGTCTTCCCCTACCTCGACGACTGGCTGCTGAAGGCGGGCTCGTCCCAGGCAGTCGTCTCCCACCTCCAGACTACGGCCGAACTCCTGCACTCGCTGGGGTTCTCCATCAATGTGCCGAAGTCGCATCTAATTCCTTCTCCACAGCTCCTTTTCATCGGAGCAGTTCTGGACACGACGCAGTTTCGGGCCTATCCTCCCGAACGGCGAGTCCGGGATATTCAGGCTATGATTCCGATCTTTCGGCCTTTATCCTGGGTTTCGGTACGGATGACCCTGAGGCTGCTGGGCCTCATGGCCTCCTGCATCCTGCTGGTCAATCATGCCAGATGGCATATGCGGGCTCTGCAGTGGGACCTGAAGTTCCAGTGGGCGCAGCACCAGGGCAACCTGTCCGATCACGTCCAGATCTCGGAGGGGACTGCAAAACAGTTGCAGTGGTGGCTCTCGAACCGGCAATGGGTCATGGGCAGATCCCTCTCCTTCCCCAGCCAGAGCATACAGTTGTGACGGACGCGTCCCTTCTGGGATGGGGCGGTCACATGGGAGAGGCGGAGATCAGAGGCCTCTGGTCTCCGGCGGAGTCCCGGCTCCATATCAACCTTCTGGAGCTCCGGGCGATCCGGCTTGCACTCAAGGCATTCCTTCCCTCTGTCAAAGGGAAGGTAGTGCAGGTGTTCACAGACAACACCACCGCCATGTGGTACTGCAACAAACAGGGCGGGGTGGGGTCTTGGACCCTTTGTCAGGAGGCTCTGCGCCTCTGGACATGGCTGGAACATCAGGGCATGTTCCTGATGGTTCAACTCCTGGCAGGTTCTCTGAACGCCAGGGCGGACGAACTCAGCCGCAGGTGCATGATGGATCACGAATGGCGTCTTCACTCGGAAGTGGCGCAAGGACTCTTTCTACAGTGGGGAGAGCCTTGGTTAGATCTATTCGCCACCGAAGAGAACGCGCAATGTCATCAGTTCTGCGCGTTGGAATTTCCAAGGCGGCACTCGCTCGGCGACGCTTTTCGTCGCGAGTGGAGTTGCGGTCTGTTGTACGCCTTTCCGCCTATACCACTTCTACCCAGAGTGTTGAAGAAGATTCGGCACGACCGGGCCCAAGTCATTCTTGTGGCTCCGGACTGGGCTCGAAGAGTTTGGTATCCCGAGCTACTCAATATGAGCATAGATCCCCCGATCCGTCTGCCTCTTCGGGAGGATCTTCTGTCGCAGCAGCAGGGGACGGTCCTCCACCCGAACCTGTCCAGTCTACACCTGCTTGCGTGGAGATTGAGCGGCGGCAGTTGATTCCTTTCGACTTGCCTCCCGAAGTTTGTGATGTGATTCTGGCAGCCAGGCGTCCCTCCACTAAGGTGGTATACGCCTGCAGGTGGAACAAATTTGTGGCATGGTGCACAGCAAAGGCTGTGGATCCCCTTTCTGCCCCTCTTTCTGAGGTCCTTCTGTTCCTTCTCTCTCTGGCCCAACAGGGTTCTGCCCTGGGTACCATCAAGGGTTATCTTTGTGCTATCTCGGCCTTCCTCAGGCTCCCTGATCAGCCCTCCCTTTTCAAGTCCCCTGTTGTTAACAGGTTCTTAAAAGGCATTACTCACCTCTTCCCTCCTGTTCCGTTTGTAATGCCTCAGTGGGACTTGAACTTGGTTCTTACCTTTTTAATGTGCGCTCCCTTTGAGCCTCTGCATAACTGTCCTCTTCGTCTTCTGACTCTGAAGACAGCCTTTCTGGTGGCCATCACCTCCGCTCGGCGGGTGAGTGAGCTCCAGGCTCTATCTTGCAAACCTCCCTTTCTGTCTGTTCATCCAGACAAGGTTGTTCTTCGGACGCGTCCGTCCTTCTTGCCAAAGGTGGTTACTGCTTTCCACATTGGGCAGACCATCACTTTGCCCACCTTCTTTCCGCCTCCGCATCCTTCCAGAGAGGAAGAGAGGCTCCACCGTCTGGACCCAAAACGTGCGCTCTCTTTCTATATTGACCGCACAAAACACTTCCGGGTGGATGACCAGCTCTTTGTTGGCTACGTGGGCGCCAAAAAGGTCGGGCGGTGCACAAGAGGACCATCTCCCGCTGGGTTACCTTGTGCATCAAGACCTGCTATTCTTTGGCTAAGAAGGAGCCTCCTGTTGGGCTGCGTGCCCATTCCACCAGGGCAACGGCTGCTACCACGGCCTTGGGCCGCGGTGTTCCGCTGCCGGTTATCTGTCAGGCAGCTACGTGGGCCTCGCTGCACACGTTTACAAAGCATTACTGCCTTGACAGTCAGGTCCGGAGGGACGGCTTCTTTGGCCGTTCTGTCCTCCAGGACTTCCTTGTCTGATCTTTGTTCGCAGACCCACCACCGGGGTTGGTATTGCTGGGGTATCTATTCTAAGGTAAGGAATCTATCACTAACGTGTCTCTTTCAGATGCACAAGTTACTAACTTGTGTAACGATATATCTGTAAGAGACAGTAGTTAGTGATAGATTCCTTACCGCCCACCCATCCTCCCCGTTCTGCGAACTGATTTCTAGGGTTAAGGACATCCCTTTCAGGGCCCTAGTATTTTTCAGACACCTGTGTCAGCTTCTTGCATGGCTCTGCGTTCCTGGCGCGGAAAGTCGTGTACAGAACTGACGTCAGCGCGCAGGGGCGGCGCCTAAGTACTGCCCGCGACGTCATCCCGGCGATCACGACGCCGACGACGGACGCGGAGCCGCACGACGCCGCCTACCGACGCGCAAGGGTACTGCTACGCAAAACTTTCCGGATCCAGCCTGACGCCTGGGGATATTCTAAGGTAAGGAATCTATCACTAACTACTGTCTCTTACAGATATATCGTTACACAAGTTAGTAACTTGTGCATTTCGGTTCTTCCTGATATGGCCAGTCTCGCGCACCCAGACATAACATTAGGCGCAAATGCCATGAAACTTTGTGTGCCTTTAATACTGCAGTTTTTACGGGCGCTACACACTTGGAGAAATCCTTTTCAGTGAGAAGAGCTATGATGTCCTGCTGATGTAATTCTGCATCTAGAGACTGAGGTATGGGGGTTCGCTAGTCAAAGCCCAGAGGTCTTCTATTTTTATAATAAACTATCTTACTGCACGGGAGGGTGGTAATGTTATTTAGACATTTATCCACTGAGTTATGAAATGCTTTCCCGTTTGTATTCTATGGAATTGTAACCATGCTGCTTATATTATTCATATGCATTATGCTATTAGTACTGACACGTGTACTGTACATTAGAGCACGTAAGTTGGAATAAACATTTTAACCTATCCAGTGTCTCTTCCTACGCACCTTGTGGACAAGTACGAGTGAGTGACGAAAGAGTGTTCTTGCTTCTGCGAGTCCTGAGATAAAGATACCGTGTTCTGGGTTGTCTAATCATTGGTACTTGGGTGCTAATGGGATGCTAAGCTAGTTGGGTTGGGGTTTTTGGGTGCTACGGTATATGGTAGGCAAACCACTGTATTCCGGGGTCCCATTATCCTGTGCATAGCTCTGTGTATGTGCAGAAACCTTATGACAGCCGGACCCCTGGGTAGAGAGCCATTCGCTCTCCCGGGCCTGCAACAATGCACGTCCTGGGCGAGGTGCTAGGCCTCCTCCCCCAGAATGGGCATGGGGAAGCTTCAAAGGAATTCCGCCTTTGTGAGCTTCCCCAGACCACTTGCTGTACTCAGCAACTGGTCCCCACTGGTTCTAGCCCCCACTCTGGCGGGAAGACTGGCGGGAAACACCAAGGGAGGAAAGGGGGTGTGCCAGCCTCTGCCAACACCACCCCTCAGGTGGGGGAGGCGAGGTGAAGCACATCTCCGGGCTCTCGCCATCTTGAAGATGGGGAGCCCTACCCAATCAGGACTAGGCTCCTGCCCCCTCCCACTGGAGAGTGGCAGGATAGGGGGTGTACCCACCCTGGGGAAGGGACCCATTGGTCCCTGCCCTTTACCTACCTGTAACACCCCTAAATCTAGTATTTAGGGGCACCCTGAACCTTCCTACCTTAGATCCCAAAACAGAAACAAGCAAGAAGAACAAGAAGAAAGAAGACCTGCCGTGCAGCTGCTAACAAGAGGGAGACACCAACTGACTTGGCCCCAGCCCTATAGGCCTGTCGACCCTCGAACCTGCTCCTGCTGAAACCCGGCGTCTCCAGTGGTCAGCAACCTCGAAAACCCCGGAGGACCTGACTGCCTTGTAATTCTAAAAAGACTGGGACTCCCACGAACAGTGGTACTGCTCAAAAGCAAGTAACAAGCCCCTGGTGCCAGCCAGGAACCGCGAATCCAGCACACTCTGCACCCGTCGAGCCCGGCCTGTGCCTGAGTGAACCAAGACCACGAGGACGTCCCCCGGTCATTGTGACCTGGAATCCAGTGCCCAAGGACCCTCCTCGACGACCCCGACGACGCCTGCAGCCTCACAACAAGGGACCCCCAACCGCGACCAGCAGAGGGTAAGATTTCCCGACGCCAAAAGACACCCCTGCGCCCCACGGCCCCCTGTGCCCAACTCCTGGGTGCCTACCTATCCTCCAAAATCCCAACTTACCTCTCGAAGTGGTGGTCGCACCTGAAGAATCTCCGTCCCCGAGCCTGCAGCCTTTGTTCAACTTCCAAGTCTCCCATTGAATAACATTGAGCGCCCGACAACTCAAAAGCACCCTGCACCCAGCCGCGCGAGTGCCCCTGGCAGTGCAACCTCTACTCTAATCTACTTCCCCATTTGCCCTGAGCAAGTGACCAGGAGCCCAGCTCCCACAGCTGCGTTGCCTGCTTGCCAGCAGCCACCAACCAAAGGCCCCCTGCCTTCCATAGGATAACATTGGGCCTACTCACTCTGCTCCCGGCCGCCCCTGTGCCGCTGAGGGTGTAACAGCTGTACCTACCTGACCCTGGGAGACCCCTGAGTCTATGCCCAGAACCTTAACTCTGCCAGTCGAGTACTTACCCAAAAGCATATAACTCACTTTTCTTCCATGGGGTAACATTGACTGGTTTCACTTGGAAATTCTTCTAAGTGTGGAGTTTTGAAACTTTAAAATATTCATCTAAAATCAGCCGAATCACGAAAACGAAAATACTCACCTGTTATCAGGAGAGATCCCAGTGCTGGATCTTGGTGCCCAGCACTGACCCTGAAAAGTCATTATAACTGTACTTACCGGTAACTTGAATTTCCTTCCAAAGGATAACATTGCCTGGTTTTTGCTGAAAAAGTTTCTAAGTGTCGATTTTTGAAACTTACAAATATTTGCTAAAAATCGCCTGTGTGACATAAACGCTTTCTTTCAATTGTTTACAGGAGATGCACCAGTGCTGGATCCAGGATCCAACACTGAGTAAGAAAAAGTAACGATAACACTACTTACCTGCTAAGTAAATTTCCTCCCATAGGATAACATTGGTGATTCTATGTGAAAAAGTTTCTAAGTGTCAACTTTTAAAATACAATAATATTCCTTAAAAATCACAACTGTAACCAAAACGTTTTTACTCAACTGTTTACAGGAGATGTCCCAGGACTGAATCTAGGATCCAGTCCTGTGGTAAGAAAAGTAATCCAAAAAGTAATCTATTGTATTTAACTAGAAATTCCCATTGAGCTCAATGTATTATTGTGTTTGAAATTGTGTTGCCTAATGCAACAACTGTAACTACTGTGTTCAAAAGTCTATTGCCCATTGAAAGTAATTAACTAAAACATCTCATCCTGAGAAAGTATATTTTGATACCTATTGTTGGTTCTAAAATAAAACAACTATATATTTTTGATACAAAACCATTGGCTTACAGTTCAGTTCTTGAGTGTGTGAGACCATTTGCTGACTGAGTGTGTACAACAAATGCTTTACACTGTCCTCTGATACTGCCTTACTGCTCGACCAAGCTACCACTTTAGAGAGTAAGGTTATATCTAACTTTAGCCTCTGCCAAACCTCTGGGGACTGTGGACTTTGTGCACACTGAACCTTACTTTGGTTCAGTAAATACAGAGCCACTTTCTTACACAGGTGCATGCTCGATCACGAATGGCGTCTTCACTCTGAGGTGGCGCAAGGTCTCTTTCAGCAGTGGGGAGAGCCTTGGTTCGATCTATTCGCCACCGAAGAGAACGCGCAATGCCATCAGTTCTGCGCGTTGGAATTTCTAAGGCGGCAGTCGCTCGGCGACGCTTTTCGTCGCGAGTGGAGTTGCGGTCTGTTGTACGCCTTTCCGCCTATACCACTTCTGCCCAGAGTGCTGAAGAAGATCAGGCGCGACCGGGCCCAAGTCATTCTTGTGGCTCCGGACTGGACTCGAAGGGTATGGTATCCCGAGCTACTCAGTATGAGCATCGATCCCCCGATCCGACTGCCTCTTCGGGAGGATCTTCTGTCGCAGCAGCAGGGGACGGTCCTCCACCCGAACCTGTCCAGCCTCCACCTCTTTGCATGGAGATTGAGCGGCGGCAGTTGATTCCCTTCGACTTGCCTCCTGAAGTTTGTGACGTTATTCTGGCAGCCAGGCGTCCCTCTACTAAAGTGTTATACGCCTGCAGGTGGAACAAATTTGTGGCATGGTGCACAGCAAAGGCTGTGGATCCCCTTTCTGCCCCTCTTTCTGAGGTTCTACTGTTCCTTCTTTCTTTGGCCCGGCAGGGCTCTGCTCTGGGCACTATCAAGGGCTACCTTTCTGCTATTTCGGCCTTTCTCAGGCTCCCTGATCAGCCCTCTCTTTTCAAGTCCCCTGTTGTAAATAGGTTTCTTAAAGGCATTACTCACCTTTTTCCTCCTATTCCTTTCGTGATGCCTCAGTGGGACTTGAATCTGGTTCTGACGTACTTGATGTGCGCTCCTTTGAGCCACTTCACAACTGTCCTCTTCGTCTTTTGACGTTAAAGACTGCTTTCCTGGTGGCCATCACTTCCGCCAGGCGGGTGAGTGAGCTCCAGGCTCTTTCCTGTAAGCCTCCTTTCCTTTCAGTCCATCTGGACAAGGTTGTGCTCAGGCCCCGTCCTTCCTTTTTGCCAAAAGTGGTTACGGCCTTTTACATTGGGCAGACTATTACCTTGCCCACCTTTTTTCCGCATCCTTCCAGAGAGGAAGAGCGGCTCCACCGTCTGGACCCAAAACGTGCGCTTTCTTTTTATCTTAACCGCACACAGCAGTTCCGGGTGGATGACCAGCTTTTTATTGGCTACGTTGGCACCAAGAAAGGTCGGGCGGTCCATAAGAGAACCATCTCCCGCTGGGTTGTCTTGTGTATCAAAGCCTGTTACTCTTTGGCTAAAAAAGAACCTCCGGTGGGGCTGCGTGCTCATTCCACCAGAGCTACTGCAGCCACTACTGCATTGGGACGCGGTGTTCCCCTGCAAGTCATATGTCAGGCAGCCACGTGGGCCTCGCTGCACACGTTTACCAAACATTACTGCCTGGACAGCCAAGTCCGGAGAGACGGCTTCTTTGGCCGTTCTGTTCTCCGTGACTTGTGTGATCTTTGTTCGCAGACCCACCACCGGGGTTGGCATTGCTGGGGTATCTATTCTAAGGTAAGGAATCTATCAATGTCTTTCTTTCAGATGAACAAGTTACTTACCTTCGGTAACGTTATATCTGTAAGAAACATTAGTAGTGATAGATTCCTTACCGCCCCACCCATCCTCCCCGTTCTGCGAACTGATTTCTAGGGTTAAGGTCATCCCTTTCAGGGCCCTAGTTTCAATGCACCAGTGGTCAGTATCTTGCATGGCTCTGCGTTCCTGGCGCGGAAAGTCGTGTACAGAACTGACGTCAGTGCGCGTGGGCGACGTCCAAGTAGCACCCGCGACGTCAGCGCGCGTGGGCGGCCACGACGCCAACGACGGACGCGGAGCCGCACGACTCCCCTACCGACGCGCAGGGGTACTGCTGACGAAAACTTTCCCGATCCAGTCTGACGCCTGGGGATATTCTAAGGTAAGGAATCTATCACTACTAATGTTTCTTACAGATATATCCTTACCGAAGGTAAGTAACTTGTGCGTCAACAGTACAGACTGGGCGAAATGTTCTGTTGTTGGTTCCTTCTCAGGAAAAGACTTCTGAAAGTCACCTTGTGTCAGCTGAGACCGGGTTTTTCAGCCCATTTCTGATGCTATTGCATCTCAGGTGGAGGAGAGCTGGATATCTTCTCTTGGAGAGGCTAGTGGGCTGGAATCTTCACCAGTGTCAGGTTTACTTTCTCTCCTAGTCTCGCTACTGAAGCGAGTTCCTCCTTCGCAGATATACTGAGGAGAGTGGCTACAGTTTTGGACTTGTCAATGTCTACGGCGCAGAGGTCTGCCGTCCCTCTGATTGAAGTCCTTTACCAAGGACAGACCGGGGAAGAGCCTGTTCTTCCGTACAGTGAGGCCCTGTTTGATATTTTATTAAGGGACTTGGCGCAAGCCTGAGTCAGGGGTCTCAGTGGATCCGGATATCGCTCGCAGACATTTGCCTGCACCTGGGGACCCAGTTTGCCTCCATAGACATCCTTCCACTCATAACCTTATGGTTCAGGCTGCAACATCTTCACATGATGTGGATTCTGCGCCTAAGACTCCAGCGAATAAGGATTCTAGGAGTCAAGATGCATGTGGCAAACACATCTTTGCTTCTGCCAGCTCTGCCTTGAGATCCACCAACACGTCCTGTGTGCTGGGGTGTTTTTCCCATGCTTTGTGGGATTCTTTGCAGAATATTTTGTAATCTCTTCCGGATAACCTCCGTTTGAGGTAGGTGGCTCGATAAGAGATGGTCAACAAGCAGCTAAGCTTTCAATTAGGTGTGGCATGGACACTACAGATTCTGTAGGTCGAGCCATGGCATCGTCAGTCGTGCTTGGTTGGCAGATTCAGGTTTTTCGGAGGCTGTACAGTCAACTTAGGTCGATATGCAATTTGATGGTGCCCATTTCTTTGGGGCTCAGGCCGATGCGACATTAATATGACTTTGTGATAGACAAAGGAATATAGAGTCATAATTCCTCATTCTCTAATTCTATGCTTTTTGGCCTATACTTGGGTTGTATAGGTGTTGCAAGCTCTTTCTTTCTCAAGGGTTAAGCTGTGTAAGGGCATTGTCATATCTGCTTTTAGTGCACCGGATGGTGTTCCTGCGAAGAGCAGTTGTTTTTGTTTCAATACCATTTTTATTGGTGTCTAAAGGAGGATTGTGTTCCCTTTTTTCTTTTACCTCTGATGATGAGCTTTGCGCTCAAGAGGTTTATTGAAAGAGAAGTGTCTTCTGGTTGGGAAGCTTATCTGTTCACATGCTTCTTTGAAGCAGTTCAGTATACTGAATTTGCATGGCTTATGTCTTTTAGTATTTCTTATGCAGGCATATTGGTATGCCACTTATGAGACCTAGTACATAGGGTGTACATCTGTTTTTGAATATCCTCTAATTTTCCTTGTCAAGGTAATCCGCGCAGTCCTTTTTTTTTATTTTCCTGCAATGTTCTTGACATGCATTATTCTGCCTGGAGGTTAGATGTTACCTGTCTCCTTGAGGACATTTGTTGCTCCTCTTGTATGCATCTGTTATTCTCTGTACTCTACAGTCCTTGAGAGATCATGGTGGGAGCATATGATCTGTTGCTTATTGAAGGAGCACGTGTGATCGTGTGTGCTTGCTCCTGGCAAGGGTTCATTTTTTATGTTTTCTTTTAGGTAGTATCGATTTTTTTAAGATGCTTTTATCAGACAGCATTATTTTTATGCAAGTCACCTACTGTCTTTTATTGATTGTGCGATATTCTTTTTGATGATATTTCGATGGTATTTTGAAGCTAGTTTTTCAGTTCAGTCTATCCGTTGTGTATACAGGGTATATTGTGTGTGCATACGTGTTAATCATGCTTGAATATAGTTCATATTATATATATATAGATATAGATATATATTTATATATTTTTTTTCCCTAAAAAGAAAAAAGGGAAAGATTTTATTGTAGGATGCGATTGCTTCCCTTTTCACCGTTAATTTTGATGTGTGATACCTGATACATATATCTATTTTTTTAATTATATTTTTATTGACAGGCAATATAGGATCACTGTACATACTCTTTCAAAGCACAAGTTGCAATATAATTGCCCTGCCGGGGCTTCGCTTATACAACTCTTACATTTACGAATTGGCAAGTTTAGGCTTATCACATATACAGAACATTGTTATTCCCTGCCCCCCTCTTGGGTTCAACGTTTCTAATATACCCAAAGGAGTGAGCTCCTCCTAGCATTATCCATCCTGCCGCCACCTGTTATGGGGGTGGGTCTCGCCTGTACCCATGCACAGCTGAGTCCGTGGGCAGTTCCGTGGCTGGCCTTGTTACCTTGTCTTTTTTTTGTCTTGTGGAGTATTCTATTTACAGTTTCTACCCACTTGTCATTTTACCTTTGTTTTCCTCAATGTGATAACTGAACTTCATGATGAAACTGAAACCATCTGGCGTTTACAGCTTCTTCCCTAGCATTATAGTCTTGTGTCTCTTATTAAGTTTAGAGAGAGGTTTACGCGTTTTACTTAGTTCCCCGATCCCTATCCCCCTCAGAGGCGTGACAGGGTGGGCAGGGGGGTGGTGAGGTGGGGGGGGCTTGATTGATGAGTCGATTGGAAGATAGGACGTATTTAGTCAGTAAGGGTGCCTTTACAGTGGCATGTGGGTTGGCTAGTGTTCAGTACTAAAATTTGTTGTGCGTCATGGGGATGTTCCTTCAATGGGGAGTAAGGCTGGACACTGTGGTCCTTGTGGAGCGGCGGGGAGAGGTTGGGGGGGCCCACCGGTGAGTCCCTCTGTGTGGGTGTCAGGGACCCATTTTGCGACTGTTCAGCGTCCCTCCCTCCCGTGAGAACTGTCTTCTGTGTCCTCTCCAGCATGATTCCCCAAGTTTCTAGGTCTCTGTCAGCGTTCCCGTCTGAGCAGACCGTGCGTAAACGGCGTTCCTCCGCCACTCTCCATTTGCGGAAGTCTGCCCTCCACTCTTGTGGGAGAGGGGCTGTGGCTTGCTTGCAGTCAATGGCTATGGGGCGTTTCGCCAGCACCAGCCCCAGCATAGTGAATTTATGCTGCATACAGGTTGTGGCCTTGGGGGTCGGCAGCATGCCCAAAAAACAGCATTCTATTGATGGCTCACCTAAGAACTTCGTCGCTTTCTGTAGTGTATCTAGGACTGTGCTCCAGTAAGTACAGAGCCTGGGGCAGTCCCAGGTCATGTGTACGAAGTGGGCTGGGGGAGGTGCCACATCTTAGGCCGATCTTTGATAAGCGCAGGGGGGTCAGGTAAGTACGGTGGAGGTAATTGAAATGCGTGAGCTTAAATCGTGCATTGCGTGATACATACATCTTTACATATATACATATTTCTGTGTTTGGGTATGTGTTATTAATTTGGCATAATTGGTCAATATCTATAGCAGATTCAATTCTGTTTGGTTGTCATTTTCACGTCTTTCCTATCATTATGTAAACCTTCGGGTGGTCATTTTGCCCAAAGAATATTTTTTGCTCTAGGGATGGACTATTGTTCATCTTTCTTGGTACATGGATTGTGTCTCCAGACCTTGCAGTGATGGTTGATTCATCTTGTTTTTAATGGGAATGAGTTCTTGCAGTCCTTCTTTCTGGACTTATTGGGACAGGTCTTCTTCAAATATTTCTTTATTGATCTATAGAATGCGGTGACTTGGCATTCGTTTTTTCCTTGGCCCTTCTGGTCTAGGAGTTTTCCTTCTATTTGGGGTTCTTTACTAATGTCTGACTGTTGTCAGATGCTCTTGCTTGGGGTTTTATCCTGTTCCCCTTAAGGCTCGGTTCTTTTGTGCCTACGGGGTTGTTTCTTCTTTATATTGTCTGTGGTCAGTGCCACGATTTTTGTTAAAAGCCCAAGCTCTTTTTCTTCTATTCCTATATTTGGTCGGTTGTTTGTTATGACCGACTAGGTCTCTTGGAGAGCTTTTCTAGGATTAGTTCGCAGACACTCCTCCGGGTGGGTATAGCTATGGTATTTAATTCACCGTTAAGGATTCTGCGGCTAGATGTCTCTATCAGATGAACAAGTTACTTACCTTCTGTAATGTATTATCTGGTAGAGGTACAGTTTAGCCGCAGATTCCTTAATGCCCTGCCCATCCCCCCCACTCTGCGAACGACCTATGAGCTAAGGGTTAAACCCTTTTTTCAGTACTGGTTTTTATACACTGGTGATCACTGTCTCGGGTAATATTGAGACTCAGCAGAACACTTGGTCTTGCCACATGGGTATTGTTGAGATGTTTCCATACCATCCATTTCCAATGGTGAGTGATCAGTAGAGTGGGGGGTGTTTTTTCTTTTACACTGGATTAAACACCAATGAGCAGTGTGGATTTATTTGGTTCTTTCTTTGAAAGTTTTTATCTAGTATTATCATACCTTGTATTGACACTGTCACTATCTCACATAATAGTGTGATTCAACAAACAGATTGGTGTTGTTTTTTATAGGTTTTGTATGGATATTACATGCCATTTTACCATTGGTGAATGGTCTGTAGAGTGTAAGGTATTTTCCCTTGCATGCTGGTTGTATACCAGGGTGCATGGTTTGACGTGGACCTGTGTTTTGTTGATTCTTTTGGGTTTTTCTTTAGAATCCATGTCTGGAATTAACATACCAATTGATGTTTCTTCTTTATTAATGTTTTAAAGATTCTTTGATCTTTCTGGCACACTATTTCCACAACCAGTTTCTATAGTGGCTCTGCGTTCTGACGTGGAATGTTTCACTGAAGAAGAAACTGACGTCCGCGTGCTGGAGGTGACTTATATGGCTCCACTGATGTCATGACCGGAGTCGACGTCCTCACGAAGCTGTACGGTGCCGTCCCCCAGCGTGCAAAGGTACTGCTGAAAGACTTCCGGATCCAGTCTGACGCCTGGGGAGAATTCAAAGTTAAGGAATCTGTGGCTAGACTGTCTCTGTTCTTTACTGGCAGTTCTGAACAAACTCCAGGCGTCCCTGACACAAGATATCGAGGATAGCTGAGAGAGAGCAAAATTTGTGATTCACTCTGGTTTGGACACTATCCACTGCTTAGGTTGGGCAGTGGGTATGAGTGGCATGTCTGGATGAGGTCTACAGGCTTCTCTGGGGATGACTAAGCATCCCTGATGAACATGCCATTTGATGGCCCAAGAAAATGGGCTCCACCCTGGAACATTTTAAATGAAGCAGGGCCAAAGCACGTTCCTTGGACCTGTCTGCCCCACCTAGGCAGCTCAATCAGCAATTTCACCCCTTTCGAGGGTACAGTATGGGTTTTGAATACCGCCGTCCAACCACGCTGCCAGCCCAGTAGGTCTCCCAGCTCTTTCGTGGCAGAGACTGTGTCTTGCAAAGACAACACCAATGACATCAGGGGCAACAGGCAGCTCTGTCCTTACCCCACCCCTGCCTGACCCACAAAACTTTTGGGAGGTGTCTTTCACAGCACACAGCCATCCTGATGAGGGCAGGATCCAGCATTTTCTACTCCTGACTCCTTCCCATTGATCAAGATAATTCTGAATTCTGTATGGGTTTGTGCCTTCCTCCAGAGCAGAGAGTCCAGGACATTCTGTCTACGATCCCAGTGTTTCAGCCTCTGTACTGGATCTCAGGGCAGATGATACTGAGGCGGCTCGGATTGGTAGCCTTCATCCTGCTAGTGACACATGCCAAATGGCAAATGGGTCCGTAGCAGGCTCCTCTACTTACCTCACCCAGATTTGACAGTGGTGACAAATGCATTGCTTTTGGGTTGGGGAGGCTATCTGGGAGAGGTGGAGATCGGAGGCCTCTGGTCTCCTGTGGAAGCTCAACTCCACATCAGTGTGTTGTTGAGGGCAGTTTGCTTGGCATTGTAAGCCTTCCTACCCTCTATCAGAAGAAGGCTGGCACAGGTGGTCATGGAAAACACCACTGCCATGTGGTGCTGCCACAAGTGGGGTGGGATGGGGTCTTGGGTCATCTGCAAGGAGCCTCTAATCTCCTGGACGGATCTCCAAATGCTAGGGTGGATGAACTCAACTGCTGACACTTAGCGGACCACAAAAGGAAGCTACATCCGCAGGTGGTGCATGATGACTTCCATTAATGGAGAGAAGCCAGGTTTAAGCTTTTCGCTGCTGTCAAGAACATGCAATGTCAGTATATTTGCAGGCTGGAGTTTCCCTGGAGGCTCTCTCTTAGAGCCACATCCTCCTAGAGTGTGGCTTGTTACGCCTGTATGCCTACCCACTGCTATCTCTCCTGCCCAAGCTCTAAAGGAGATCAAGAACGACCAGGCCCAATTAATCTTCGTACTGGAATCCTGACAAAGGTTCAAGTATAACACTTAAGATAATGAAAAATACAAAATAACCTACCCAAAAAAGATTTTTAAATTTTGCGAGAAGGAAAAGAAAAAGAGAGAAAATGTAAAAACAGTTTCTCATCAACAATAAAAGGAGGAAATGCCCAGATACTGTTTGGGCAAACGATACCCATGTATAAATTATTTCCTTTTCTTTTCCTTCTCGCATAATTTAAAAATCTTTTTTGGGTATTTTATTTTGTATTTTTCATTATTTTAAGTGTTATACTTGAACCTTTGTCAGGATTTCAGTATTTAGTTTGCCCCAGGTTCAGGTCTTAGGGCTGCCCCTGTTGTCGATAACCAATTAATCTTCATGGCACTGGATTGGCGAGTGTCGTACCCAGAACTCTTGGTCATGAGCATCTGTCTTCCAATAAAGCTGCAGCTTCCATAGGACCTTCTGTGGCAGCAGCAGGGCAGGGTTGTACACACGGAATCTGAGCAATGTGCATATCCATGCTTGGAGTGTGAGCTGCATCAGTTGACTTTCCTTTTGAGGTTGTTGAAAGATTTACAACATTTATTTCCGTTGAAGCCTTGTGAGATTTGAATTTGGTTATTTTATTTTTTTCAATGCATACTTCCTTTGAGTCGATACTTAGTTGTCAATTACTGCTCCTGTCCTTCAAAACTGTCTTCCTAATTGCCGTAATGTCTGATCGACGTTTGAGCGAGCTTCAGTAATTTTTTGTCCAAAAACCTTATACCATGATCTTTCCAGATAAGCTAGTGTTGGGGTTGGGCCAAGAAGGCAGACGAGTAGGACACCCATAGAGATCCTCTTGAGCAGTGCAGGGATGAGGAGAAGCTGCGGAACACCCGTAGGACGGCGAGTGGGGAGCAGCGACCCCAGCGTTTTCAGCGATGGAGCGGTTGGATGTTGTGAGCCGAGCGGCGAGCCCCCTCTGTCAGGCGGGCCGAGAGCAAGCGGAGAAGCCTGCACTCCTGCGGCAGCTCCTGGCATGGTGACCGTTGTATTGGCCGGTGCTGTTCGGAGAGGGCCGCTCTGGGCGGAGGCTGAGACGCCGGTCCGGGTAGGGGGTCTCAGCGGACCGGACCAGCTACCTGAATTCTCACCGTCTGTGAGGGGCGCCTGCTGCTGCAGCCTAGAAGAAGTCTGCGCGATCTGGTGACTGGGACTACAGGCCCACACCTGCAGTGGAGCCTTTAGCTGGAGCTGGGTACCGACAGCGGAGATTAGCGGTTGCAGCCCCCGCCCTTTGCTGAACTCTGAGGCCCCTTCATTAAGTGACTCTCCACCAAAATTTGAGAACTTACCTGTCCTAAATACCTCCGCTCGTTACGACTGACTGATATTTCACCAGTTGCGTCCTGCCTAGGGAACTCATGAGACTCTCCAGCTCTATTGTTAGATCTTATTGGCCTCACTTCTGATTATTACTAGGTTCTGGGGGGTGGAGGGAGTTTAAAGCCTTGCATGCCTAGGACGTAATGGTTACGTCCTCCGTTGCGGTGCTGCTGTGCCAAGGACGTAACCATTACATCCTCGGCGCAGCAGTCCGAAATCCCTCTGCTGTTAGCAGAGAGATTTATTTTCTGCTTTTGGAGCCTCTGGAGCTGTGGAAGAGCTTTCCCAGCTGCTCGAGGCATTTTGCATGACGCGCTGGCCTCATTACACTGAAAGTGAAATCAGCCGATCTGCTCATTTCACCTTAACTGCCTACTTGCTCCTCGGGCTACCTCAGCCCCGAGCACGTAGGCAGATGGAAGAGGTACCATTGGAAAGGAGAATATATCCCCTTTCCAATGGTGCCCCTCTCTAGTGGATCCCTGGTTGGGGTCCAACCACTAGACACCAGGGAGGGGGGAGTGGCCCCCTGGGCAAGGGCATTAGCTCCCCCATAAAAGAATGCCAATTTTCAGTCTTTCTGCCCAGTATCTAGGGTGGGGGCTGCCCAAAATGGGCATGCCAATGCCCCCACCCGTCCAAAACAAAATGGACAGTGTTTCTGGCCCCCCTGGGGGGCAGATAGGGGTAATATCCCCCGGGGGGCAGAAAGCACACTAGGCACCAAGGATTATTTTTTATTTCAGAATGTAGGGGTGGAGACTACCCAAAATGGGCATGTCAATGTTTCCACACTCAAAAATACTACACGGACAGACAGTCTTTTTTCCCCATCTGGGGGGCAGATGGGGCAATAGTCCTGATCTGTCCTCCTGGGGGGGCAGAAAGCACATTAGGCGCCAGGGATTATTTTTATTTCAGTATGTAGGGTGGGGGCCGCCCAAAATGGGCAGGCCAATGCCCCCATCCTCCCAAAACTAAATTGACAATCTTTCTACCTCCCTGGGTGGGCAAATGGGGGGGGGGTTAATAGCCCCGGATTTACCCCCCGGGGGGGAGCAGAAGGCACACTATGCACCAGGGATTTAAAACATTTTCTTTTTATATGTAGGGGTGGGGGCTGCCCAAAATTGGCATGCCAATACCCCGACCCCACCAAAAGTTATGGGACAGTCTTTCGCCCCCGATCTGCCCCCCCCAGAAAACACACTAGGCGCCAGGGATTCTTTTTATTTCAATGTGTAGGGGTGGGGGCTGCCCAAAATGGGCATGCCAATCCCCCCCCAAACAAATAGCCACAGTCTTTCAGCCCCCTCTGGGGGGCACATGGGGCAATAGCCCCCGATTTCCCCCCCCCCCCCCCCCCCGAGTTGGCAGAAAGCCCACTAGCCATCAGAGATATGGTTATGGGCATGTCAGGGAGCGGCCCCCCTTAGGCAAGGGTCGCTCCCCTTTTTTTGTGCACACATTTTGGCCGTTTCTGCAGAAAACCACTAGACACTAGCAAAAAGTTCTGTGTATGTGGACTAGAGTTCGTCTGACAGTCTGTGTTTACTAGTGTTTGGCTGGCTGTGTGTGAACCTACATTTTAGCTGGCAGTGTATGTGGACTAGCGCTTGGCTGGCAGTGTGTGTTGACTGTGGCTTGGCTAAGGGTCTGCGTGGATGGCACATGTCAGGCGCTGTGCATGGGCTGCTACTTGGTTGGCGGTGTGCGTGGACTGTCGCTTGGCTGGCGATGTGCTTGGATGGTGCTTGGCTGGCGGTGTGTGTGGATGGCGCTTGGCTAGTGGTGTGCATGGATGTCGCTTTGCCGGCGGTGTGGCTTGCGTGGATCCTTCAGCATTTTATTACCCAGAATCACCTGCAAACCTCGAATGTCGCTAACAATTCACATTTTCCTCACATTTCTGTGTGGAACATTTTTGGATCACTGCGCTGGCACAAATTTCCCACCACCCAGCATTTACCTCAGTCTCCTGAAAAAAATGATACCTCACTTGTGTAGGTGCCCAAAGCAGAGACCCTAAAAACGTATAAAATGAAAAACTGAGGGGAATCAAAGTGGGTCCAAAAGGGCAGTTTTATTTCTTAAGTTTTTAGGCTGACACTGCTTTGGGCACCCACACAAGTGAGGTAGCATTTTTATCGGGAGACTGAGGGGAACGCTGGGTGGTGGAAAATGTGTGCAGGCGCAGTGATCTCACAACCTTTTCACACAGAAATGTGAGCAAAATGTGACTTTTTAACTAAATTTGAGGTTTGCCGGGGATTCTGGGTAAGAAAACATTGGGGGATCCTCACAAGCCACGCATCCCTGGACTCCCCAGGGTGTCTAGTTTTCAGAAATGTCTGGGTTTGGTAGGTTTCCCTAGATGGCCCCCGAACCCCGGACCAAAAAACGCAGGGGCCCCCGTCGATGACAAAATAACCTGTTTTTGCAAGGGAGGCTCCTGCTGATTCCTATGTAGAGTGTGTTCCCGTTGTCCAGCCTGCTGGTGACGAGGGCATGGGTGATGGTCCTTCTGGTGTTGATTGGGAGCCACCGGAAGATCTTACGGAGCATGTTTAGGGTGTGGCAGCAGGTGGATGAGACTGCGTTTACCTGTTTCTGCATCGATAATGCGAGTTGTTGTTCCCAAAGATGAGGACTCATGTCTTCTCCGTGTTAAGCGTGATATAGTTGTCCTTCATCCAGTCGGCGACGTTCATCATACATCTGTGGACGTCTGCTCTGGTTGGTGGTGGAGGGGTCTTCTGATATCGAGAGAATGAGCTGGGTGTCGTCGGCGTAGGAGATGATGTTGAGTCCGTACGATCTAACGGTGTTGGTCAGGGGGGTCATATATGTGTTGAAGAGGGTGGGGCTGAGTGACAATCTTTGTGGGGCGCCGTAGAAGACTTTCTTGGGTTCCGAGGTGAACGGTAGAAGACTGATTCTCTGGGTTCTTCTGGTGAGGTATGAGGTGATCCATTTGAGGGTGTCTCCTTGGATTCTGATTTAGTGGAGTCTGTTGATCAAGATGTGGTGGGAGATGGCGTTGAAAGTGGCTGACGGGTCCAGGAGGATAAGGGCTTCTGTTCGCCATGGTCCAGGAGGGCCCTGATGTCTGTGGCTGCGATCAGCGCTGTCTCTGTGCTATGGTTGGCTCATAATTTAGATTGACAGGGGTCCAGAAGGTTATAATGTTCCAGGTGTTTGGTGAGTTGCTGGTTGATTGTCTTTTCGAGAACCTTCCCCGATAAGGGGAGCAGGGAGATGGGCCGATAGTTCTTTGGTTCTGCTGGGTCAGTGGATGCTTTCTTCAGGAAGGGCTTCACTTCAGTATGTTTCCAGTCCTCAGGGAAGGAGGCTGTGGTGATGGAGGCATTCAGGACTTTCTTGAGCTCGTCGCCATTTGTCTTGCTCCCGAGGTTGAAGATTTGGTGGGGACAGGGGTCCATGGGTGCTCCCGAGTATCTGGAGTTCATGATGGCGGTTGTGGCTTGAGTTGTGAGTGGGTCCCAGCGGGTGTTCGGGGTTTGTGTCCGTGGGTGTGAGTAGGCTGACTCTGTCAGAGGCAGGAGGTTGGGGTTTAAAGTTCTCATAAATGGCTTAGATCTTGTCATGAAAGAAGTCCACCTTGGTGTCACCAGTTCTTGGGAGGGGGTAATGTTGTTCCCGGTGGATGCAGGGTTGGAGAATTCCTTCATGATGGCAAAGAGCTCCTTGCTGTCGTTTGTGCTGGCTTCTATGCTGTCTGCTAGAGCGATCTTCTGTGTTTCTTTCAGGAGGCGGGGGTACTGGCTGGGTGCTGTCTTGAGGGTGGTGTGCTTGCCTGTCTTTTGGCTAGTGCTCCAATTCCTTTCTAGTTGACGGCAGTTGCTCTACCAGTCTGCAGTCACATGCTGAGATACATGTTTTACTGTGACACACTGAGGGACGTACAATAGATGCTGCAGGCCTGGAGGGACAGTTTAAATTACAGGCCGTGGCTGCCTCTGGTACCATATACTAAGGACTTAAAAGTAAGTTAAGTTATGCCATTTGGGTATACACCAATAAAACATACCCTTTTAGGGGTCAGAGCACTGGCACTAAGGTCTGGTTAGCAGGCCTCAGTGTACTCTTGAGCCGAAGAACCAATAGCAACAGTCCAAAACTGTGGGGGTGATCATGCAAAAAGAGTCCTTTCCTTATCGGACCCATTTCTAGACCTGTGCAAATGCTGGTCCAGATTCCCATCACGGCTCCAAGGTCCATGGCAGTCCTTTCCAAGCTGGGGCTGAAGCCAGCATATGTGCTGGGTCTAAACCCTACACTGGTCTCCAATCCCGAACCAAAGTCTACCCATGCCAAGAATATCAGATTACCAAGGTGCAGCCTTTGATCGTTCAACCAGATTCTCAGCCTGCTTCACAATCCCAATATTATATGAGACTGGAAGCCTTGTTTGGTTCTGTTTCTGACACGGTGCAGGGCCTACCAAATATATCCTCATGACATTACTGATAACGAGCAGACAGACTATCTTCTCTCACATAATTATGCTGATGAAGGACTTCAGACCTGCAGGATGCTAGTGGCCTAGACACCTTCCCAGAGACCGAGCTTGACTCACTGCCTGTCCTCCAAAAGATTAAAGTGCCTCCTTTGTAATAGGAGTGTGCTGAGCAGTAGACACGCCTCCTTTGCAATAGTAGTCTGTGGAATTACAGATGATTACATTTACTACTTCCTTTTTGTTGAAACCAAAGACATTTTACTGACTTGAATGCTCCAACCAGAGCCAAGTTCGTCAGAGCTTCTATTGTCATTTAATAAGGCCCTCTGGGACACCCTTATGGGCACTTGGTCAAAATCATGCTTGGTTCCTCCCGTCAGTCGTTCTGTGGCCAGGCAATATGTATCAGCCCCGGGCAACCCTGATTTCCTGATAGAACCCACTATGCCTAAAAAGCCTTTTAGTGCAGGGATCGACGAGTAAGCTGAATTCAAATACCTTTTCTTCAGGCCCTCCGTCGCCTCCAAACAGCCCATCACATAATATATATATTTTTTTATTTCAAATAATTTTTAATAGGACATTTTTAAAAGAAAGTACAACCAAAATACAAGATGACATCAGGTATTACATCTCCCATTAACATGAATATCATCCACGTGGTCGATACATGGCATCTGAAAGAGACACGTTAGTGACAGATTCCTTACCTTAGAATATCCCCAGGCGTCAGGCTGGATCCGGAAAGTTTTTTGCGTAGCAGTACCCTTGCGCGTCGGTAGGCGGCGTCGTGCGGCTCCGCGTCCGTCGTCGGCGTCGTGATCGCCGGGATGACGTCGCGGGCAGTACTTAGACGCCGCCCCTGCGCGCTGACGTCAGTTCTTCTTTTTCCGCGCCAGTAAGCGCAGATCCGGGAAGAGCAGTGCCCTAGTCACTTTTTGACTATCTTTTTGTGAAATTTTTCACTGTTCTCTTCAACGAGTCTTCACGACTCCTAAGGTGTCGTAGGGATGCCCGGCTTTAAGCCCTGCGAGGTATGTGGTCGTATGATGTCCATCACGGACCCCCACCTCGAGTGTCTCTTCTGCCTCGGCCGAGGCCACGACACGAAGTCGTGCCCTGACTGCCGGAAACTTCATCCGAAGGCTTTGCGAGAGCGGTCTCGAAAGCTCCTTGAAGTCCGGCAGTCGGCTCCGCGCCGCAGCAAGCCCCGGTCCCGGGAGAGGTCGAGGGGCCGGACGCGGAGTCCCCGCCGTTCGTCGGAATCCAAGTCTTCGCGCTCCTCCGGTAAGTCGAAGCACAAGAAGTCTAAGCGGCGTCATCGCTCTAAGACTTCGCCTCGCCGGTCGCGCGACTCGGCTGAGGTCCCTGTCGGCACCGTCCCCGCCCCGCGGCCCCGGACGTGCCTGTCGAGTTGCCCCCGCATTACCCGTCCTTCCCGGGTTCGGGGGCGACTCCGGCCGAAGTACAGAAATTCCTGTCGGCCATGGCCCGCCTCTTCGGGCCTCGAGGTCCCTCCGGTGCGCCTTCGGGCCCCGCGGGCCCAGATAGGGTTGCTCCGGCGTCGCCGTCGACTCCGGTCCCGGCGTCGCCTGTCCCACCAGCCTTCGTCCCGGCCTCGGCTCCGGCCCCGGCCTCGACCCCGGTTCCGGTGGTGCCGCAACCTCCATCGACGCCGGTTGACCTAACCACGCCTCCGCCGACGCCGATGTCCCCGGTGCCGTTTCCGACGCCGTCCGGGGCTCCGGGCGGCGTCGTTCCCCGGTTCTCCCCGGGTCCGGACATGGAGCCGGACCGGCGCCGCCCGACGCCGGTTCCGGCGCCGATGAGGCCTTGGGTCCCTTATGTCCCTCCTCCTCCATCTTTTCAACCTGAGGAGGACCAGGAGAGCTGGGAGGGGTCTGACGACCCTCTCACACAACAGTGCGAGTTTGACCCGGACTGGGTTGAGGAACTTGGGGATGCCAGTGGGCTGGATACCTCCCCCGACTCTGGCATGCTGTCTCCTCCCGTGGCAACGGAGGAGGGGGCTAATTTTGCAACGGTGTTGCGTAGAGCTGCTGGAGCCTTAAATCTCCAGTTGCCTACAGTGGCCGTCAGGACTAACCTCCTGACTGAAGTGCTTCAGCCGGCGGCCTCCTCTTCGGAGCCTGTGCTGCCGTTCAACGATGCACTCACTGACGTTCTTTTGGGTGCCTGGTCCAAACCCACCACAGGGGCTCCTGTGGATAGGAACGTGGCCCGACGCCATCGCCCGGCTCCGGGCGACCCCCTGTTTCTCTCCCAACACCCCACCCCTGAGAGCTTGGTTGTCCAAGCCTCTGCCTCCCAAACAGCCTTCCCTACCGCCCCTCCGGATAGGGAATCCAAGCGCCTGGATCACTTTGGGAAGAAGGCTTTCTCTTCCTCCAGTGCTGGCTTGCGGTCTGTTAATACCGCTTGCCTCTTGGGCCGATACACCCACTCCCTGTGGGATTCGGTGGCTGATGTTTTGCCGCAGTGTTCTGAGGAGGTCCAGACACTGCTTACCCGCGCTATTGCGGAAGGGCGTGATGCGGCTAAGTATACCATCCGCTGTGGCCTTGATACCGCCGACTCGCTGGGCAGATCGCTTGCAACGACGGTGGCGCTGCGTCGCCACGCCTGGCTGAGAACCACTGGTTTTTCAGGGGATGTCCAGAATACTCTCATGGACATGCCCTTTGATGGAGTCGGTCTCTTTGGTTCAAAGGCGGACCATGCGCTGGAGCGTTTCAAGGATTCACGGGCTACTGCTAAGTCCCTGGGCCTTGCTGTTGTGCGCCCTACGCAAACGTCTGCTTTTCGCCCCTTTCGTGGCCACGGAAGGGGCGCCCAGTCACGTCCACAGCCCGGCCAACGGCCCGCGCAGCAAGCGCCTTCGCGTGGCCGAGGACGTGGATACCGCCGTGGCGGTTCGGGCAACCAGCGTGCGGGTCAGGCCACCACCTCCAACCCGTCCGCGGCCTCCAAGCCTCTCCTAGTCCCTCCTTTCAGGTGCACAGCACGCCAGTCGGGGGCAGGGTCCGCCATCACCTTCACCACTGGCGTCCCATCACCTCGGACAAGTGGGTCTTGGACATTGTCCGAAGGGGCTACTCCCTCCCCTTCGAGACCACCCCCCAGCCATGCCACCTCAATTCCACCGCATGTCAGGGGATCACTTGGTGCTTCTACAGAAGGAAGTCACGGCCCTCTTGGCCAAGAGGGCCATCGAGCATGTTCCGACCCCAGAAGTAGGGCGTGGTTGCTACTCCCACTACTTTCTGGTGCCCAAAAGGACAAGGAGGACATGCGTCCTATCTTGGACCTCCGGAACGTCAATCGCTTCCTCCGGAAGGAGAAGTTCAAGATGCTCACCCTAGCTCAGGTCTTGACTGCCCTCGACCCCGGAGACTGGTTGGTAGCGTTGGACTTGCAGGACGCCTATTTCCACATCCCCGTCCTGCCGGCCCACCGGCGTTACCTTCGGTTCACGGTAGGCCTCGAGCATTTTCAGTTCACCGTGCTCCCCTTTGGCCTTACCAGTGCCCCTCGGGTGTTCACGAAAGTGATGGCGGTGGTCGCAGCTCATCTGCGCCGGGCAGGGGTTTCAGTCTTCCCCTACCTCGACGACTGGCTGCTGAAGGCGGGCTCGTCCCAGGCAGTTGTCTCCCACCTCCAGACTACGGCCGAACTCCTGCACTCGCTGGGGTTCTCCATCAATGTGCCAAAGTCGCATCTGATTCCTTCTCCACAGCTCCTTTTCATCGGAGCAGTTCTGGACACGACGCAGTTTCGGGCCTATCCTCCCGAACGGCGAGTCCGGGATATTCAGGCTATGATTCCGATCTTTCAGCCCTTATCCTGGGTTTCGGTACGGATGACCCTGAGGCTGCTGGGCCTCATGGCCTCCTGCATCCTGCTGGTCACTCATGCCAGATGGCATATGCGGGCTCTGCAGTGGGACCTGAAGTTCCAGTGGGCGCAGCACCAGGGCGACCTGTCCGATCACGTCCAGATCTCGGAGGGGACTGCAAAACAGTTGCAGTGGTGGCTCTCGAACCGGCAATGGGTCATGGGCAGATCCCTCTCCCTTCCCCAGCCAGAGCACACAGTTGTGACGGACGCGTCCCTTCTGGGATGGGGCGGTCACATGGGAGAGGCGGAGATCAGAGGCCTCTGGTCTCCGGCGGAGTCCCGGCTCCATATCAACCTTCTGGAGCTCCGGGCGATCCGACTTGCACTCAAGGCATTCCTTCCCTCTGTCAAAGGGAAGGTAGTGCAGGTGTTCACAGACAACACCACTGCCATGTGGTACTGCAACAAACAAGGCGGGGTGGGGTCGTGGACCCTTTGTCAGGAGGCTCTGCGCCTCTGGACATGGCTGGAACACCAGGGCATGTTCCTGGTGGTTCAACACCTGGCAGGTTCCCTGAACGCCAGGGCGGACGAACTCCGCCGCAGGTGCATGATGGATCACGAATGGCGTCTTCACTCGGAAGTGGCGCAAGGACTCTTTCTACAGTGGGGAGAGCCTTGGTTAGATCTATTCGCCACCGAAGAGAACGCGCAATGTCATCAGTTCTGCGCGTTGGAATTTCCAAGGCGGCACTCGCTCGGCGACGCTTTTCGTCACGAGTGGAGTTGCGGTCTATTGTACGCCTTTCCGCCTATACCACTTCTACCCAGAGTGTTCAAGAAGATTCGGCACGACCGGGCCCAAGTCATTCTTGTGGCTCCGGACTGGGCTCGAAGAGTTTGGTATCCCGAGCTACTCAATATGAGCGTAGATCCCCCGATCCGTCTGCCTCTTCGGGAGGATCTTCTGTCGCAGCAGCAGGGGACGGTCCTCCACCCGAACCTGTCCAGTCTACACCTGCTTGCGTGGAGATTGAGCGGCGGCAGTTGATTCCTTTCGACTTGCCTCCCGAAGTTTGTGATGTGATTCTGGCAGCCAGGCGTCCCTCCACTAAGGTGGTATACGCCTGCAGGTGGAACAAATTTGTGGCATGGTGCACAGCAAAGGCTGTGGATCCCCTTTCTGCCCCTCTTTCTGAGGTCCTTCTGTTCCTTCTCTCTCTGGCCCAACAGGGTTCTGCCCTGGGTACCATCAAGGGTTATCTTTGTGCTATCTCGGCCTTCCTCAGGCTCCCTGATCAGCCCTCCCTTTTCAAGTCCCCTGTTGTTAACAGGTTCTTAAAAGGCATTACTCACCTCTTCCCTCCTGTTCCGTTTGTGATGCCTCAGTGGGACTTAAACTTGGTTCTTACCTTTTTAATGTGCGCTCCCTTTGAGCCTCTACATAACTGTCCTCTTCGTCTTCTGACTCTGAAGACAGCCTTTCTGGTGGCCATCACCTCCGCTCGGCGGGTGAGTGAGCTCCAGGCTCTATCTTGCAAACCTCCCTTTCTGTCTGTTCATCCAGACAAGGTTGTTCTTCGGACGCGTCCGTCCTTCTTGCCAAAGGTGGTTACTGCTTTCCACATTGGGCAGACCATCACTTTGCCCACCTTCTTTCCGCCTCCGCATCCTTCCAGAGAGGAAGAGAGGCTCCACCGTCTGGACCCAAAACGTGCGCTCTCCTTCTATATTGACCGCACAAAACACTTCCGGGTGGATGACCAGCTCTTTATTGGCTACGTGGGCGCCAAAAAGGTCGGGCGGTGCACAAGAGGACCATCTCCCGCTGGGTTACCTTGTGCATCAAGACCTGCTATTCTTTGGCTAAAAAGGAGCCTCCTGTTGGGCTGCGTGCCCATTCCACCAGGGCAACGGCTGCTACCACGGCCTTGGGCCGCGGTGTTCCGCTGCCGGTTATCTGTCAGGCAGCTACGTGGGCCTCGCTGCACACGTTTACAAAGCATTACTGCCTTGACAGTCAGGTCCGGAGGGACGGCTTCTTTGGCCGTTCTGTCCTCCAGGACTTCCTTGTCTGATCTTTGTTCGCAGACCCACCACCGGGGTTGGTATTGCTGGGGTATCTATTCTAAGGTAAGGAATCTGTCACTAACGTGTCTCTTTCAGATGCACAAGTTACTAACTTGTGTAACGATATATCTGTAAGAGACAGTAGTTAGTGACAGATTCCTTACCGCCCACCCATCCTCCCCGTTCTGCGAACTGATTTCTAGGGTTAAGGACATCCCTTTCAGGGCCCTAGTATTTTTCAGACACCTATGTCAGCTTCTTGCATGGCTCTGCGTTCCTGGCGCGGAAAGTCGTGTACAGAACTGACGTCAGCGCGCAGGGGCGGCGTCTAAGTACTGCCCGCGACGTCATCCCGGCGATCACGACGCCGACGACGGACGCGGAGCCGCACGACGCCGCCTACCGACGCGCAAGGGTACTGCTACGCAAAAAACTTTCCGGATCCAGCCTGACGCCTGGGGATATTCTAAGGTAAGGAATCTGTCACTAACTACTGTCTCTTACAGATATATCGTTACACAAGTTAGTAACTTGTGCATTAATCATATATTTTTAAAGATCCAAGATATTGTTTACATAATCAAACCGTGATGGTTGCACAGATATAACTACCAGATTCAGTGGTGACCAACAGCTAAAAGTCACGTCATCCTTATGGTATAGCTATTGTCTGGTTTGATTTTTAATAATCTCATTTATAAACTCTTATGGGGGTTTGTAGTTGTCTACAAAGAAGAAAAATAAGCGTAAAAGAGAAATCTGAAAGAGACACGTTAGTGACAGATTCCTTACCTTAGAATATCCCCAGGCGTCAGGCTGGATCCGGAAAGTTTTTGCGTAGCAGTACCCTTGCGCGTCGGTAGGCGGCGTCGTGCGGCTCCGCGTCCGTCGTCGGCGTCGTGATCGCCGGGATGACGTCACGGGCAGTACTTAGGCGCCGCCCCTGCGCGCTGACGTCAGTTCTTCTTTTCCGCGCCAGCAAGCGCAGATCCGGGAAGAGCAGTGCCCTGGTCATTTTTTGACCATACTTTTTGGTGAATTTTTCACTGTTTTTCTCAATCGACTTCAAGGTGTCGTAGGGATGCCCGGGTTTAAACGTTGCGGCGCCTGTGCTCGGATGATGTCCGTCACAGACCCGCATTGGGAGTGTCTCTTCTGCCTCGGCCGAGGCCACGACACGGAGTCTTGTACCGACTGCCAGGCCCTCAACCCGAAAGCTTTGCGAGAGCGGTCTCGAAAGCTCTTCGAGGCCCGGCATTTGGCTCCGCGGAAGCCCCGGTCGCGTGAGAGGTCCAGGGGTCGATCGCGGAGTCCACACCGGTCGTCGGCATCGAAGTCTTCTTCGTCCGGTAAGTCGAAACACAAAAAGTCCAAAAAGCATCATCGCTCTAGGACTTCGCCTCGCCGGTCTCGCGACTCGGCTGAGGCCCCTCCCGGCACCGTCACCGTCCCCGCGGCCCCGGACATGCCTGTGGAGTCGCCCCCGCAATACCCGCCCTACCCGGGTTCGGGGGCGGATCCGGCCCAAGTGCAGGAATTCCTGTCGGCCATGGCCCGCCTCTTCGGGCCTCCAGGTCCCTCCGGTGCGCCTTCGGGCCCCGCGGGCCCTGATGGGGTTGCTCCGGCGTCGCCGACGGCTCCGGCGTCGCACGTGCCTCCAGCTTCGATCCCGGCTCCGGCCTCGATCCCGGCTCCGCAACCCCCATCGACGCCGGTAGACCTAACGACACCTCCGCCGGCGCCGATGTCTCCGGTGCCGTTCTCGACGCCGCCTGGGGCTCCGGGCGGCGTCGTTCCCCAGTTCCTTCCGGCTCCGGACATGGACCCGGACCGACGTCGCTCGACGCCGGTTCCGGCGCCGATGAGACCTTGGGTCCCAAATGTCCCTCCTCCCCCTTATTTTGAACCTGAGGAGGACCAGGAGGACTGGGAGGGGTCTGATGACCCTCTGACACAACAGTGTCAGTACGATGAGGACTGGACAGAGGGTCTAGGGGATGCCAGTGGTCTAGATACTTCCCCTGACACTGGCATGCTGTCTCCTCCCGTGGCTACGGAGGAGGGAGCCAATTTTGCAACGGTGTTGTGTAGGGCGGCTGGAGCCTTACATCTCCAACTCCCTGCTGTGGCGGTCAAGGTTAATCTCTTGACAGAGGTGCTTCAGCCGGCAGCCTCCTCTACGGAGACTGTGCTGCCGTTTAACGACGCCCTCACTGACGTTCTTTGGGCGCCTGGTCCAAGCCCAACACAGGGGCTACTGTGGATAGGAACGTGTCCCGACGCCATCGCCCAGCTCCGGGCGACCCCCTGTTTCTCTCTGTCCACCCCACCCCTGAGAGCTTGGTTGTCCAAGCCTCCGCTTCCCAAACCGCCTTCCCTACCGCCCCTCCGGATAGGGAATCCAAACGCCTGGATCAATTTGGGAAGAAGGGTTTTTCTTCCTCCAGTGCTGGCTTGCGGTCCATCAACACCGCTTGCCTTTTGGGCCGATATACCCACTCCTTGTGGGATTCGGTGGCGAATGTTTTGCCCCAGTGTTCTGAGGAGGTCCAGACACTGCTTTCCCGCGCCATTGCGGAAGGAAGGGATGCGGCCAAATACACAATACGATGTGGCCTTGATACCGCCGACTCGCTGGGCAGGTCTATTGCAACGACGGTGGCGCTACGACGCCACGCCTGGCTGAGAACCACTGGTTTTTCAGGGGATGTCCAGAATACTCTCATGGACATGCCCTTTGATGGAGTCGGTCTTTTGGGTCCAAAGCAGACCATGCGTTGGAGCGCTTTAAGGACTCACGGGCTACTGCAAAGTCCCTGGGCCTTTCTGCTACACGCCCTCCGCTGACTTCTGCTTTTCGCCCCTATCGTGGCCACGGTAGGGCGCCCCTTCACGTCAGCAGCCCAGCCACTGGCCCGCGCAGCAGGCGTCTTCGCGTGGCCGAGGACGTGGATTCCGCCGTGGCGGATCGGGCAACCAGCGTGCGGGTCAGGCCACCACCTCCAACCCGTCCGCGGCCTCCAAACCCTCCTAGTCCCTCCTTTCAGGTGCACAGCACGCCAGTAGGGGGCAGGGTCCGCCATCACCTTCCCCACTGGCGTACCATCACCTCGGACAGGTGGGTCTTGGACATTGTCCGAAGGGGCTACTCCCTCCCCTTCGAGTCCACCCCCCAGCCATGCCACCTCAATTCCACTGCATGTCAGGGGATCACTTGGTACTTCTGCAGAAGGAAGTCACGGCCCTCTTGGCCAAGAGGGCCATCGAGCATGTTCCGACCCCAGAAGTAGGGCGTGGTTGCTACTCCTACTACTTCCTGGTGCCCAAAAAGGACAAGGAGGACATGCGTCCTATCTTGGACCTCCGGAACGTCAATCGCTTCCTCCGGAAGGAGAAGTTCAAGATGCTCACCCTAGCTCAGGTCTTGACTGCCCTCGACCCTGGAGACTGGTTGGTAGCGTTGGACTTGCAGGACGCATATTTCCACATCCCCGTCCTGCCGGCCCACCGGCGTTACCTTCGGTTCACGGTAGGCCTCGAGCATTTTCAGTTCACCGTGCTCCCCTTTGGCCTTACCAGTGCCCCTCGGGTGTTCACGAAAGTGATGGCGGTGGTCGCAGCTCATCTGCGCCGGGCAGGGGTTTCAGTCTTCCCCTACCTCGACGACTGGCTGCTGAAGGCGGGCTCGTCCCAGGCAGTCGTCTCCCACCTCCAGACTACGGCCGAACTCCTGCACTTGCTGGGGTTCTCCATCAATGTGCCGAAGTCGCATCTGATACCTTCTCCACAGCTCCTTTTCATCGGAGCAGTTCTGGACACGACGCAGTTTCGGGCCTATCCTCCCGAACGGCGAGTCCGGGATATTCAGGCTATGATTCCGATCTTTCAGCCTTTATCCTGGGTTTCGGTACGGATGACCCTGAGGCTGCTGGGCCTCATGGCCTCCTGCATCCTGCTGGTCAATCATGCCAGATGGCATATGCGGGCTCTGCAGTGGGACCTGAAGTTCCAGTGGGCGCAGCACCAGGGCAACCTGTCCGATCACGTCCAGATCTTGGAGGGGACTGCAAAACAGTTGCAGTGGTGGCTCTCGAACCGGCAATGGGTCATGGGCAGATCCCTCTCCCTTCCCCAGCCAGAGCACACAGTTGTGACGGACGCGTCCCTTCTGGGATGGGGCGGTCACATGGGAGAGGCGGAGATCAGAGGCCTCTGGTCTCCGGCGGAGTCCCGGCTCCATATCAACCTTCTGGAGCTCTGGGCGATCCGACTTGCACTCAAGGCATTCCTTCCCTCTGTCAAAGGGAAGGTAGTGCAGGTGTTCACAGACAACACCACTGCCATGTGGTACTGCAACAAACAAGGCGGGGTGGGGTCGTGGACCCTTTGTCAGGAGGCTCTGCGCCTCTGGACATGGCTGGAACATCAGGGCATGTTCCTGATGGTTCAACACCTGGCAGGTTCCCTGAACGCCAGGGCGGACGAACTCAGCCGCAGGTGCATGATGGATCACGAATGGCGTCTTCACTCGGAAGTGGCGCAAGGACTCTTTCTACAGTGGGGAGAGCCTTGGTTAGATCTATTCGCCACCGAAGAGAACGCGCAATGTCATCAGTTCTGCGCGTTGGAATTTCCAAGGCGGCACTCGCTCGGCGACGCTTTTCGTCACGAGTGGAGTTGCGGTCTATTGTACGCCTTTCCGCCTATACCACTTCTACCCAGAGTGTTGAAGAAGATTCGGCACGACCGGGCCCAAGTCATTCTTGTGGCTCCGGACTGGGCTCGAAGAGTTTGGTATCCCGAGCTACTCAATATGAGCGTAGATCCCCCGATCCGTCTGCCTCTTCGGGAGGATCTTCTGTCGCAGCAGCAGGGGACGGTCCTCCACCCGAACCTGTCCAGTCTACACCTGCTTGCGTGGAGATTGAGCGGCGGCAGTTGATTCCTTTCGACTTGCCTCCCGAAGTTTGTGATGTGATTCTGGCAGCCAGGCGTCCCTCCACTAAGGTGGTATACGCCTGCAGGTGGAACAAATTTGTGGCATGGTGCACAGCAAAGGCTGTGAATCCCCTTTCTGCCCCTCTTTCTGAGGTCCTTCTGTTCCTTCTCTCTCTGGCCCAACAGGGTTCTGCCCTGGGTACCATCAAGGGTTATCTTTGTGCTATCTCGGCCTTCCTCAGGCTCCCTGATCAGCCCTCCCTTTTCAAGTCCCCTGTTGTTAACAGGTTCTTAAAAGGCATTACTCACCTCTTCCCTCCTGTTCCGTTTGTGATGCCTCAGTGGGACTTGAACTTGGTTCTTACCTTTTTAATGTGCGCTCCCTTTGAGCCTCTACATAACTGTCCTCTTCGTCTTCTGACTCTGAAGACAGCCTTTCTGGTGGCCATCACCTCCGCTCGGCGGGTGAGTGAGCTCCAGGCTCTATCTTGCAACCCTCCCTTTCTGTCTGTTCATCCAGACAAGGTTGTTCTTCGGACGCGTCCGTCCTTCTTGCCAAAGGTGGTTACTGCTTTCCACATTGGGCAGACCATCACTTTGCCCACCTTCTTTCCGCCTCCGCATCCTTCCAGAGAGGAAGAGAGGCTCCACCGTCTGGACCCAAAACGTGCGCTCTCCTTCTATATTGACCGCACAAAACACTTCCGGGTGGATGACCAGCTCTTTGTTGGCTACGTGGGCGCCAAAAAGGTCGGGCGGTGCACAAGAGGACCATCTCCCGCTGGGTTACCTTGTGCATCAAGACCTGCTATTCTTTGGCTAAAAGGAGCCTCCTGTTGGGCTGCGTGCCCATTCCACCAGGGCAACGGCTGCTACCACGGCCTTGGGCCGCGGTGTTCCGCTGCCGGTTATCTGTCAGGCAGCTTCGTGGGCCTCGCTGCACACGTTTACGAAGCATTACTGCCTTGACAGTCAGGTCCGGAGGGACGGCTTCTTTGGCCGTTCTGTCCTCCAGGACTTCCTTGTCTGATCTTGGTTCGCAGACCCACCACCGGGGTTGGTATTGCTGGGGTATCTATTCTAAGGTAAGGAATCTGTCACTAACGTGTCTCTTTCAGATGCACAAGTTACTAACTTGTGTAACGATATATCTGTAAGAGGCAGTAGTTAGTGACAGATTCCTTACCGCCCCACCCATCCTCCCCGTTCTGCGAACTGATTTCTAGGGTTAAGGACATCCCTTTCAGGGCCCTAGTATTTTTCAGACACCTATGTCAGCTTCTTGCATGGCTCTGCGTTCCTGGCGCGGAAAGTCGTGTACAGAACTGACGTCAGCGCGCAGGGGCGGCGCCTAAGTACTGCCCGCGACGTCATCCCGGCGATCACGACGCCGACGACGGACGCGGAGCCGCACGACGCCGCCTACCGACGCGCAAGGGTACTGCTACGCAAAAACTTTCCGGATCCAGCCTGACGCCTGGGGATATTCTAAGGTAAGGAATCTGTCACTAACTATTGTCTCTTACAGATATATCGTTAGACAAGTTAGTAACTTGTGCATTAAGTAAAAATATAAGCAAATGGGGATAGCCGAAAGAGAAGAAGCCATTGGAACATCATAGTGGTCGGTTGTCATCGAGGGGGTCTCCTACTATGGGATTCTGACATGGCTTCATGGGTCTCCCTGGCGGTAAAGAAGGCATTATACCTGGGACGCTTCACCTTAGTTCATGGGGGTTTGAAACATAATATTCTATATGTAATGCTTAGAAGGCTGTTCAAATCAGACAAGGCTTTCACTCATTACAAGAGTGATAGCAATATGGATTCGCACAAAGGCATGCAAGATTAAAGAATACTGCAAGTATTCTGCAGGACCCCTGAAGATAACCTCCGAAATAGGGAGTTATCCTGGGTCTTACTGCATGTGATTCCTGTGGTAAGTCCCGTTTTAGGTAAAAGCCTGGTTTGCTGAACACATCTTGCCGACATTCAGTAAGCTTCCCTGGGAATGCGTTCTGCTCATTGCTTGCCATTGGCTTTGTGTTTTGTAACTCTCACTTCCTTGCTTTCTATATGCTGGCTATGTTTGTTCTAGACTGTCCCTTCACTTTCCCAGACCTTATTTACTGAATCCTTCAGAGATCTCACTTTCTGTAAACAGGCCTTTAAATCTTGTTCTTATCTTTTCACATTTGCTGTGCATTTAAACACAGCGGTCAAATGTCAGGCTCCTTCTTCCGAGGGAGCTTGGTGTTTACTTTTCTTTCTGTGACTTCAAAGTGAGAATGTTTATAGGCCCCTCCTGTGCTTCATTTTACAAGGCTATAATATAACCCTTTAAAACAGGCCTTCAGGGACGAGGTGCATGCACTTCCTGTGGCAACAAATATTCATGTCGAGGTTCTTCTATCAAAGTATTGTTGCTTTTGCTTAATGTGACCCTCTAGTGAATGTCTAATCTTTCTTTTTACAATCAGCAAGTCAGAGTACTAAACCCTTTTAATAATAACACGCATTGGCAAGCCAAAAGGTGTAGCCTATACAACTACACTTAATGAGCAATAGCCTCAGTATGTGCAACAGGTGCAGTAGACAACCCAGATTACTGCTTTCCAGAAAACTACAAACAAGAGCCTGGAAAAAACGCCATTATATACACTACAGCCTTAAACATCCTGCCTATGTCAGAACATAGTTTTTAATCTATTTGGTGGATGTGCGTTTTGTCAACAATGAAAGTGGTGAACATGTTCCACTGAAACAACACCTGCCTACCACCACAACCGGCTGTAGCACTACTGGCGTCAGGTGCGACACTCTACACCACTTCACTCTGTGCCTCTCTACTCTACTCTGCACCCCTCTACCCGGTGCAGGTGCACTCTACCTCACTTTACTATGCACTCCTGCACTCTTCACCACTTCAGTATACACTATTCCAGTCTCTGCCATTCCACTCTTCTCTGCACCACTCCACTCTACCCCAGTCCACTCTGTGCCACTCTACTCTGCAACACTGCACTCTACGCCACTGCACTCCACTCTGCGCCACTCCGCGCCACTCCACTTTACACCATTATTCTCTGCACCACTATATGGCACTGCACCTTACGCCACTATTGTATGCTACTGCACTCTACCTTGCACCAGTCCACTTTACTCTACTCTGAAACAATCTACGCCACTGCCCTCTACGCCATTCTATTCAAAACCAATACACTCTATGCCCCTCTATTCTACTGAGCTCCACTCTACTCCATCCCACTGCACATTACGTCACTCTACAACACTGCACTCTCGGCCTCTGAACTCAACGCCACTGCACGCTACGCCTCGGCAAACAACGACAAGGGAAAATTAAATAAATAATTCTTACTCCAGTATTGGAACTTTCATAGTTTCCCATGCTTGAATCATTCCCCGTCGTCGAGATGGGAGTCCCCGGTGTATATATAAAAAATAGCAATACAAATCATTACAAATCAGAAACTAGGCCTAGGCCCTTTCTAGTTCTGTAACATATCCACCTCTTTTGTAAAAGAGACTAAATAAAATCAACAGCCAATCAGATCAGCCTCACCCTCTAGAACCCTCCTGAGAGAACCTCAGACCATCAGATTTTTACCGCACGTTGTGCTAGGGAGTCTCCACTGAGCTCTGCTCAGTTTTTTCCTTGTTACCTTTACTCCTAGAGTTTTTTCAACTGCTTTTCTTCAACAGTTTCTTCAGCTTCGTGTCAACATGTCTGAGAAAGAGAAAAAAGGCCTTTTTAGAGCTTGTGCCACCTGCTCAAAAAAGAGGCTTTATGTGGATGACCCTCACAAGGACTTCATCTATTGCCTGTATCCAGATCACAAGGCCAAAGATTGCAAGGTTTGCCATACTTTTTCCACCAAAACCTTGTGGGACCGTGAGGGACGTCTCCTGACCTGGCTCCAAGAGCTAAAGTCCAGGAGGGATCCAATATCCAGTGACGATTGTGATGAGGCCTCATCAGCTTCGTCTTCCAGGAGATCTTTGAAAAGGGCGAGATCTGACCCCTCTTCTTCTGAAGACCGTCCTGGGAAAGCCTCTAAAAAGACCTCTCATAGGTCTGACAGGCAAATTCCAAGCAAATCTCCTCACCGAGGTGTAAAAGAGAGGGAAGGACTTTCTACAGGAGAGACTACAGTGAGGAGGTCGAGCTCTGTTCCTCCATCTTCTCCTCCTGACAGAAAAAAGGACTTCAAAAAACCCTCCTCTGTTCCTTCTGAGGGAAAACATGCTAAGAAAATTCCACTGTCGACGACACCGTCGTCGAAGAAACTATCATCGTCTTCGTCGACGCGCAGCGAAAAGGTAAAGTCTCCTTAGTCTTCTCTGACTCCGACGACGGGATCGTCGACGAGAGTTTCCTTACCTTCATCGTCCACGGTGCAGCATTCATCGTCGACGACGGATGCGGGGTCAACAGTGACGGCGAAGATGTCGCCGACTGTGTCGTCGTCGACGAGAATGACGACGGCCGTGGTGACGACGGCTACTACAGCGACGGCAACGGCGTCGACAGTAATGACGACGGTATCGGCGACGGTACCGACAATGGCGACAACTACATCGTCGACGACCTCGTCGACGAGGGGAGACATTTCTGAGGTAATCATCAGGAAACGTCGCATTACTCCTGAGCTCACTTCCCCCAGCAAAGTGACACCTCTGCTACCTACTCACCTCTTAGAGGAGGAGGATTCGGAGGATGAAGGTCCATATGGGTACGCACATAGTCCTTCTGAGCTGCACGTTAAGTGCCAAGACATAGATTCGGAAGATGGATATGGGGAAGAGCAGGAATATGATCCTCCCCAGGACTATCATGGAGGTTATCAGGAGGAGATGGTCTGTATGCCATCCTCCTTGATTTCGGACTTACAGTTCATGCTCTCCGACTATAAAAAGAGATTTCCAACGCCATCTCCGGCTCAAGAGCATGTTTCAGTTCCCGCTGCTCCACCTGCAGGGCCTTCCACCCCTCTGCTGCCACCACCGCCACCACTGCAATTGATAGTGGATCCACCACCGACGACTCCACTTATCCAGGATGATACCTCGGATGACGACCAGGATAATGCAGTTCCCCAGGATCCAGACAGGGAATGGGATGATTATATTATTCCTACTCCTGCTTCACCTTCACCGGTGCCAGTGGATTCTCCACCTGGGGACATAGGTGGTTTCCATAATTTACTGGAGAGGGCAGCTAAATGATTCGATCTGCCTATGCCGTCGGTGCAGTCTGAATGCTTCTTATATGACTTTAAGGAACCCTTTAAGAAGTCTGTGAGAACAATTCCTATCGTTGGTCATGTTTGGGAGGAGGGGCTCAAAGTTATGAAGACCCCAGCTACAGTGGTCCCGGTGCTTCATCGTTTAGAGAAAAAATATAAAGCCCCGGAGGATAGCCCGGCTTGCCTGGTGAGTCAGCCGAAACCGGACTCAGTTATATCTCTGGCAGCGCAGAGGAAGTCAAAAAATCCAGCGGCTCCTCTAACAACTCCTCCAGATAAAGAAGGTAGACGCCTGGACAATGCTGGCAAAAGGTTTTCATCAATGTCAAGCCTGCTCGTCAAAGCGGCTAACGCTTTAGCCATCTTGGGGCGCCACGACCGCCAAATGTGGTGCGACCTCTCTCCCTACCTAGACCAGCTGCCTGAAGACAGCAGGGCCGAGGCGAAAAAGATTCTCTAGGAAGGAGAGAGGGCCTCCTCAGAGGTGATTAATTGCGCAATGGACATTGCAACAACTGCGTTCCGTTCCCTGGATGGAGCGGCAGTCCTTCGTCGCCAAGGATAGCTTCGAGCAACCTCGTTTAGACCAGAGGTTCAGAACAAGATTTTAGAACTTCCTTTTGATGGAGAGGCGCTCTTTGGTAAGCACATAGACGATGCGCTCCAGGACATTAAGAAAGATACGGACACAGCGAGATCATTAGGGACTCTACAATACCGCAAGGTCCCTTTTCGTTGTGCAAGGGGCAGAGGTCTTCCCTCATACAGAGGAGGTTACCAGCAATATCGGTACTCCTCGTATACGCCTGCCTCGCAATCTTACCGCCCGCAGTATAACCAGCGGCAGGGTCAGTCCTAATCATATTCAAGATCGTCAAACAGAGGAAGAGCAGGACGCCAGGGGAAGGAGTCCTCTAGGCGTCAATAGCGGCCGGCTGGCTCTGTCTACTGTGCCTCCCCCTCATTTAACACCTGTGGGGGGCAGGATCTCACATTACTTCCAGGATTGGCAACGAATAACATCGGATCGTTAGGTTCTCAATATAATCCCATTTGGCCACACGTTGGAGTTTGTTCATCCTCCTCCAACCAAGCCCCCTCGCGCCAATGTAACATAACATCTTCGTCTCCTGCGCTTAGAGGTCCAACAGATGCTGCAGAAAGGTGTGGAAGAGCCGGTCCCTATCTCACAAAGAGGAGAGGGTTTCTACTCCCGGTTCTTTCTAGTTCGAAAGACTGTAGAAAAGTGGCACCCTATTCTAGATCTGAGGGAGCTCAACACCTATCTCATCAAACAGTCGTTTCGAATGGTCTCCTTGCAGGACATACTACGACTTTTAAATTCAGGAGATTTCATGGCCACTTTGGACCTAGAGGACGCTTATTTTCATGTTCCCATCCATCCATCCCACAGGAAATTCCTTCGCTTCACAGTAGCCAAGAGCCACTTTCAATTCATGGTCCTCCCCTTCGGCCTCAGATCGGCAGCAAGGATCTTTACGAAGATACTGGCTCCGGTAGCAGCTTTTCTAAGAAAGCAACAGCACCAGGTTTTCCCTTACCTGGACGACTGGTTGCTAAAGGCTCCTACCAGGATTGCAGCCGAGAGGTCAGTGGCAGCTTGTGCAAAGTTGTTCAAGAGTCTGGGTCTTACCCTCAACAAATAAAAAATCTAATTTGTGCCCTTCCAAGAACGCCAAATTCCTGGGAGCCATATTGGACACATCCCTGAACAAGGCTTTTCCGTCAGTGGAAAGACGAGCCAAACTAATGTCGATGGCCCATCTACTTTCAGTTCGCCTCTACAAGTCCCTTCTGGGATCCATTTCGTCCTGCATTCCTTTAGTTCCTCACTGCAGGTTATGAATGCGTCCTCTTCAGGAACAACTGGACTTACAGTGGCGCCAAGTAGAAGGGTCTTTCGAGGACATGATCACGATCACTGTGCCAATGAAAGAAGCCGCTTCATGGTGGACTCGCGAGGAGAACATTTCCCAAGGTCTCTCCTTCATGGTCACCCCAGCTCCTCAAATTATTACAACAGATGCATCTCTGGAGGGCTGGGGAGCGGTCTTGCAGGACCTCCAGATAAGTGGTCGATGGCTGCACCACCATCGTCTGTTGCACATCAATCTGCTGGAACTCAGAGCAATTCGCCTAGCCCTACAGGCTTTCCTCCCGAGGATAAAGGATTCGTCGGTTCTAATAAGAACAGACAATACTACGGCCATGCATTATATCAACAAGCAGGGCGGCACAAGGTCTCGTCTGCTGTCGGCGGAAGCTCAAGGTGTCTGGGAATGGGCGATCCTGCATGGAGTCTCACTAAAGGCGGAGCATCTCCCAGGGAATCTCAACGAGACAGCAGACACACTAAGCAGACTAAAGTCAGTCAGCCACGAATGGGAACTGGACCAGAGGACTCTGGAGGAGATTTTTCGACTATGGGGCAGACCGGCCATAGATCTCTTTGCTACACCGGAGAACAAGAAATGCCAGTTCTACGCAAGCTGGCATCACCATCCGGGATCCTCGGGGAATGCGTTTTCGATGGCATGGTCAGGCGCCTTTGTTTACGCTTTTCCCCCCATTCCTCTGATCCCGAGACTGCTCAGAAAGCTAAAGACGGAACCCTGCAAAATGATCCTAATAGCACTGTCTTGGCCTCGCCATACTGGTTCACGGAGCTTCTTCTCCTATCCTTGGAGCATCCGGTTCCTTTGAAACCGATTCCATCACTGCTGACAATGTCCCAGGGCCAAGTATTGCATCCGGATCCCCGATCCCTGCAATTATCAGCGTGGCTCCTGAGCACAGAGAGTTTCTCGACTTAAAGCTCTCTGCAGAATGTAGAGACGTCCTTTCTCAGGCTCGGGCTCAAAGTACAAACAAAACCTACCGGATGAAGTGGAAGAGGTTTTGTCACTGGTGCCGAGAATCGGGAGTTCACCCTTTCTCTTCCTCGGCGCATGAAATCCTCTCTTACATTCTTTCCTTGGCAAAAGCGGGCCTGGCTCATTCATCTATTAAAGTTCATCTCGCGGCCATATCTCGCTTCAGAAGGACATCCTCAGGCCCTTCGCTCTGGTCAGCAAGGATAATTAAACAGTTTATAAAAGGTCTTTTTCGAGCCTTCCCTCCAGTGAAGCCTCCTCCACCACTGTGGCACCTTAATCTGGTCTTGACCCAGCTCATGAAGCATCCTTTCGAACCTATACATGAAGCAAACTTGAAATTTCTCTCTTGGAAGGTGGCCCTTCTTCTAGCCTTGACATCAGCTAGAAGGGTCAGCGAATTGCAGGCACTCACCATTCAGGAGCCTTTTCTTCAATTTAAGAATGAATCGGTAGTACTCTGTACCAACCCAAAGTTCATCCCGAAGGTACCTTCGGACTTTCACTTAAATGAACCTGTGATACTTAGAACTTTTTTCCCTCAACCTACGACTCCGGCTGAGAGGTCACTTCACTCACTGGACATTCAGCGTTGCCTGAAGTTCTATCTTCAGAGGACTAAGTATTTTAGAAAGTCACCTCAGCTCTTCGTAGCTTACAGCGCCCCTCGTGAAGGATTTCCCCTTTCCAAACAGGGGATTGCACGTTGATTTCCAGCTCTATCCAATATTGTCATCAAGCAGCTGGGAAGCCCCTGGAAGGGAAAGTCCGTGCTCACTCCACGAGGGCGATCTTTTCTTCTACGGCCCTCTTTGCTGGGGTACCTATCCGGGACATCTGCAGAGCAGCGACCTGGAAGAGTACCCATACCTTCACAAGACATTACTGCTTGGATTCTTCGACGCGCAGCGACACTGAAGTGGGCCAAGCAGTCCTGAGGAACCTCTTTCAATAAGTGGTGAGCTTTCCCTCTCATCCCTCCTTCCTTTTCCTTCATAACTTCTTCGCACATTCTTTGATACAATTGATTGCTTTTAGTTATTAATGTATGCTTATATGGGTATTTGATTTGCATTTGAATTCTGGTGATATTTTTATTTCACTGCCTTTTAAAAAAAAAAAAAAAAAAAATTCTAAACTGTGAAATATGCTATTTCTTTTCCTTTCTTTAATCCTATTAATGCATTTTTGATCTCTGTTTCATGTAATACAGACAAAGAAATGTGCTCATGACTGCTAGCTACTCTGATTCAAGCATGGGAATCTATGAAAGTTCCAATACTGGAGTAAGAAAACAAGTTACTTACCTGTAACTTTAGTTCTCCAGTATTGGAAACTTTCATAGATTCACATGCGACCCACCCTCCTCCCCTGGGAAAGCTCGACCTTCTGCATCTTTATATATATCCTGTGGCACTAAGGCTATGAAAATCTGATGGTCTGAGGTTCTCTCAGGAGGGTTCTAGAGGGTGAGGCTGATCTGATTGGCTGTTGATTTTATTTGGTCTCTTTTACAAAAAGATGTGGATCTGTTACAAAACTGGAATGGGCCTAGGCCTAGTTTTTGATTTGTAATGATTTGTATTGCTATTTTTTATATATACCCCGGACTCCCATCTCGACGACGGGAAATTATTCAAGCATGTGAATCTATGAAAGTTTCCTATACTGGAGAACTAAAGTTACAGGTAAGTAACTTGTTTTCATTTTCCCTCAGCGTCGTCTGTCAAACTCCCCCACGTTCACCCTTCCCCGCCACACCGCTCTTACATGCACGGGCGGCGGCTGCACTCCACTCTACCCTGAACCACTTCACTCTATGCCACGGCACTCTACGTCAATGCACTCTACACCAATCTACTCTGCACCACTGTAATTTAGGCTACTTAAGTCTAGGCCACTCTACAACACTCTACTCTGCAACATTACACTCTATGATACTCCACTCTACAAAACTCAACTCTGACGCTCTGCTCCATTAAACTGTACTCCACTCTGACACTCTACTCCACTCTTCAACACTACCCCACTCTGTCTCTCTAAACTATTACTCCACTCTGTGACTACCCACGCAGCTCCCTCTATGCCACTCTATTTTGCGACAATGTATTACATTCCACTCTACTGGAATCTACAACACTACTCCACTCTGCCATTCCACTCTCCTACACTACTCCACTCTATGCCACTCCACGACCATATACTCTTCTCCTCGTACTCTACAACACCCTGCTGTACGCAACACTCTCTACGCCACTCTACTCTACGACACTCCACTCAACTTTATGCCCTTCCACACTACTCACTCCACACCACTCCATGGCACTCTACTTCACGCCACTAACTTGTAGCCATGGTGAACAGCAGCCACGCTGGGGTGCAACATGGCTAAACATATTTGCAGAGCCAATAGATAAAACAAGCATTGGCAAAGTCAATAGGTCTTGCCTGTGCGAAAGCTGTTTTCCACCCCCAAATGTCAAAAGGTTTTGGCTGGTGAAATGTTGGGGGTGAATAAGAAGTTCAGTAGTAATGCATCTTCATTCACTCCAGTTTCAGAGCACTGCATTCCACTGAAATAGCTTGTTGTAGGGATTCTGCACATACACAGAGCTATGCACAGGATCATAGGACCTCGGAATATAGTGGTGAGCCAACCATAAACCTTAGCACCTAAAACCCCAACCCGACTAGCTGTAGCGTCTCATTAGCAACAATGCTACCAATGATTAGACAACCCAGAACACGGTATCTCTCTCTCTCTCTCTCAGGACTCGCAGTAGCAAGAACACCCTTTCATAACTCACTCATACCTGTCCACAACGCGCGTAAGAAGAGACACAGTATAGTTTAAAATGTTTATTTCAACTAACGTGCTCTAAGATACAGTACACGTGCCAGTACTATCAGCATAATGCATAAGGATAATATAATCAGCATAGTTACAACTCCATAGAATACAAACGGGGAAAGCATTTCATAAAGCAGTGGATATAGGGCTAAATGACCTTACCACCCTCCCCGTGCTAGTAACGAGTTTATTATAAAAAACAGAAGACCTCTGGGCTTTGACTAGCGAACCCCCATACCTCAAGATCTAGATGCAAGGTTTACATCATCAGACAAGCACAGCTCTTCTCTCTGGAAAGGTTTTTCTCCAAGTGCTCTAAACGTGAAAATCACAATATTAAAAGCACCCGAATTTCTCCATGGCAGCTGTACATAGTGTTATGTCTAAGTGCGAGGGACTGGCCAGATCAGCAAGAACAAGGGACGTTGTTTTTCGACCATGTATACATGTTGTGCAGACGTAGCCCAAAGGGAACAGTCGAAAAGGTGAAAGACAGAAATGCAGACAGGTCTAAAATAGCCGGGCAGAGGCTGGAAAAACAATGGCACAAAGTAACGTGCGCAAAAAGGCATCATGGCAGCCAGGCCTAAGTCAACGTAGCAAGGCAGACCAGGAGGCCACAAACCACAAGACACCCTCCCCTGGGCAGTCCATCGGCCAAGACACACGACGAAGACAGAGTTCAAATCCACCGAGCAGAACAGAGACTCCTGTTGTGGAGCAGTCCCCATGAAGGACAACGAATCGGAGAGAAAGAAAAATTTCAGAGGCAAAAAAAAAAAAATCCAGCTTGGCAGGTTGCAGAGTGCGAAGGCCTGGTCAATCCAACAGAGTGTAAGTGCAGAAAAACGCCACACCTTCCAAGAGGACATCATTGGAATCGTCTGAAAACAGCGACCCCATCCAGTCCAATAAATCAAAGCTGCAGGCATGTTCCTCGCAGGAGGGAGCAGCGAATAGCAATGCGGGACAACTTGCGTGGTACTCAATATAACTTTGTTGTAGGAGATTCCGAGCAGCCGCCCAGATATCCCATTGTGCCAAAATCCCCAGTGCAACCGCACGCGCCATGTAGCCTGCCGCGGAACAGTCCCGTTCATGGGCCTCTAAGGGACCCATCAACTGAACAAAATCCGGAACAGACAAAGTCGTATTGGAGAGGCAATAATCCATGGTCCACGTGAAAGGACATCTGATGCAAGACATCACAGGTTGCACGCAAGTGAAATACGCAAAGCGAAAGGAAAGTGTATAGGACACACTCAGTGTCGCCAACGGCAGGACGCCGAAGCCAGCAAGGATGCGCTCGCGTAGCATCTGGAGTCGACCTGGGTCGAGAAGGACCCAAGGTGGTGCAGCCATTGCGTAGTAAACAGACCAACAGCAGTATACCAGCCGCTAAGGCGAGGATAAACGGAAAGCCACCAAAGACGCTGGAAAAGATGGAATGAATAAAAGCCGGTATTACACCAAAAATAGTTTGAAAAGAGGTCACAAGGCCAGAGCCCACAACTTTAAAAAAGTGCACCAGACCTTCAGTGCGTGATGCATTAAAAACACGGTGAATCAGTTCACCGAAATGTTGTGGGAGGTTAGTGTTCAAAAGGGCCTGTATTTCACTGTGGGTACTTGCCACCTGGAGAATGAATGTCTCCCGGGCGGATGTGAGCATAACCTCCTGGTTCAATAATAGTGCCTTTATTCTGCTCAATTTATTGAAATCCGCCTTCAGAGTCGGAATGGAAGGCCAAACAGAACTATCTAAGAAGTTGTGCGGGGGAGGAAAAAGCACATTTTTGCAGCAGACAACCCTGTGTGAAACTGTAACAATATAGGGTATGCCGGCCAGCATGCCACAGCAGTCTTGGTTATTCAAAAGCAGATAGCTGCCATTAGCAAGCACAGTGAAAGTAGGAGAAATAGCGGGAGCAGGAATACCCTTTAACACACAAGCAAGATTCGGAGCCGAAACGTTACAAGCTCCGTGCAATTTAATGTGTTTGCAAATAAGGGAATGACCCACAGTTGAATCGCATGACTCGCCCGTGTGAAAAACTTCCTTTCCGTCTCTCAGGCTTTATACATGAAAGGCAGGGACCACAGCTCATGCAGGAAGGCACTGCCCAAGGGCTGGAAACGGCCCACAGGATAATGTTTCATGCACAAACTAAATTCAAACAAAGAAAAAGGTAAGGCGATAACCCCATGCACTAGCCACACGGCAGAATCCAATTCCGCCACAGAGAATGGTAAGGGCTCTATTTTCTCGATATGTAACAGAGTGTATGCTGCATCCTTCATGGACATGAACTGCTGTTTGTCAGTTAAATTAAAGGGCAGGAATAAGGCAGAGGTGTTCAAAAAATGCCAAGGAACTTTACCCAACTTCAGGGTTTGCAAAGTCCATGCAAACTGCATAACTGAACGCAATTGATTCTGACCATGATATAACACAGAAACATCATCTTGTACAATATCAACAACAGAGGACACGATATTCTCTAACGTGTAAATGCGGGAAGACAGGGTATTAATACTATTGTCAACAACAGCAAGCACCTTTTCCAAATTTGCTTGATCTATTTCCCGTAGACGGGAAGCAGCTTCAATTTGCGAAAGCTTCCAGAGTTCATTATAAGTTTCATAAATGAATCTCTTAGGTCGTGGACCACGAGGCCCCAGAATAAAGTCGGACAGATCAATGTTGCCTGATAGGAGGGATAAATGTCGTTTAACAGAATCTAGGAAAGAATGCTGCAACCACTGTTTACACAATTTACCAACAGAATATGTTGTTACAGTACGAGAGTCAGAAAACCTTGGATCTGGCCTATCCTGTTTGTAACCCGGAACTGAGTCATGAAAACGCAGTTGGCAGCCATTAGAGGCGATGGGCCAAGCCAACCAGGGTGACTGAACAATCGTAGAGACATTAAACTAATTGTTTTGAAAAAGAGCCTGCAAATTTTGAAGGGACATATTGAAATGCAAGCTCCCATTGGGAGGGGAAGCCAATGCAGGAATGGAAGGTGCATTCAATTGTTTGGAAGTAGCCAAACCCCAGCACGTAGTTTGATAAATTGTATTATTCAGAAATAAAATCTGGGCCGGCATAAGGCAAGCACGGTGCAAGGCTTCTGTGCCTTGCACCTGCCATGGTTTGGAGCCCCAGATTGATTTCAAGTCAACAGTGTCCTTCCAGTACTCATAACCACCCACAGCTAAGGCGCTCAAAAAGGAACCCGAATATAGCAATTTGGTGTGGGTCAACATGATTTTCTGAGTGGATGGAGTGTTTAATTTAAAAAAATAGGACCCAGGGTTCGATCTATCAAAGTTTGTGAAGTAAGTAAATTTATTTCTAAGAGTTTGGGAGCTACCTGGGAAAGGGGTTGGACAATGCTCCCATTGGGTGTAGTTAAAAGGACCACGCAGTGCACTTGGTTTATGGACAAAGTGGTTGCCCCAATGCTGGTAACAATACAAATCGGCATAACTTGCAGAATTCATGTACAAATCCTCAGCATTAAAAGCAGCATAATATTTCAAATCAGTAAATAATGCTTCAACTGCATGTACATCCCAATCGTCAGAATGAATATTACTTTTTACGACATCACCCATTGAAACACGAAGGACATTTGGTACATTAATAATTTCGGTTGGTCCATGAATTTGGAAGTTTACCGCATCCCAAACGATGCCATCAGCGACTGGAAAAGCTGAAATGTTCACAAATGTGTGGTCTCGCTTCATGATGAGATGAAGAATGTGGAGACAAAGTTCCAGCGACACAGTTCACTGCAGAGCGTTCTGGTAAATAGTGACCATTGATGAGTAGAAAAAACACTGTGACAAAGCCAATGGACATGAACAGAAAAATTAGGAATAGCACCAACCAGATGTATGTCCAAGGGGAAATCAAAAAATTGTCTCTGAACCATGACACAAAAACACTGTATCTGTACGGGACAAGTGATGAGGTGGAATCCGAGTCAAAGGAATAACGTGTTGGGCTCAGTGGCGTTGTTGGTAGGTGTGCCACCGATTCGTTGGCGGGGTAGGTATACTCAGACTCGTCGTTGCAGGGGGAGTCCGGGTCATTGATTAAGCAATCAGGCAAATCTACCATCTCGATAGCAACATCAGTGGCCGTTCGGGCCGGAGGGCCACGAACATTCGTCCGGGAAATGACAGGACAAGAGACCGCTGGTGTAACACTATTCAGGATCGGCCAGATGTTGTAGCTTGACATTTTCCACTGAGATGTATCTGTTCTCCTTGCGACCAGGAAGCGGTGGTAAGATGACTGTACGTGTTCCCTTCAAGCCCAGGACTGGAACTGGTGCACGATAAGAGGGGCCGAATTCTTTTTTGTTCTCCACCTTCTCTCGAACCAGATCTCCAATCTTCGGAAGCCAGCCGGCAACCGGAATCTGCAGCGCAGCGTCTGTGGCTGAAGGTAAATGTGCGATTGCAAGTTTGTCTCGGGCTTCTTGTAAGTCCTGTCTAGACCATCAAGGTCGGGCACAAACATTCTTATGCCAAAGAGCATTTCGTATGGGGTCCGCCCACACAGAGGTCTTCTAGGGAGATTATTAAGTGCACGTTGTACGGTATACAAGTGGGCCAGCCAGTTCCTGCCAGTACCTAAGACTCTAGCTGTCAAGGATTGCTTTAAGTCACGGTTCATTCGTTCAACAATCGAGTTGCCCTCAGGCCGATACGGAGACGAAAATTTCACCCGCACCCCCAGTGAACCCATTGCGTCCTTGTAAGCCTTAGAGGCAAACGCCGGACCTTGGTCAGAATGGAAGGTGCCACAGGCGAAAATTCCCACAAAGACTCGCAAATCCCTTATGACATTTCGAGCGTCAGCACTTCGTTGTGGGCAAACCCAGATGAAACGTGTGCACGAATCCACTGCCACTAAGATATATTTATAGGCAGTGTCTGAAGAAAATGGACCGCAGTGATCCAGGTAAACACACCCAAAAGGTCTGTTAGAAATGCAGAGCGGGGTCTGTGGTGGTCGTGTAACCGTGGAAGGCTTAATCTGCTGACAAACGTCACAAGAAAGCACATAAGTACGGGTTTGTTTGTATAACCCACGCCACCAGTAACGCTGCTGCAAGATGGAAACAGTCGCAGACACGCCAGCATGAGCCGAAGCCATGCCTTCGTGTGCGGCCGTTATCAAGGAAATTCTGCGGTCCGCGTTGGGGATCAGCCGATCACCAACGTCGGGTATTTGTACGTAAGGAGCCTGTTCGGGACCTAACTGATAAGAATATTTGGAAGAAGGGAAACCCCTAGGGTAATTGGCACCTTCCTTCGTCGCAGCAATAGCTGCTAAAATATCAGTATCTATTTTAGACATGGATCTGGTAACTGCTGCGACTGAGCACGTGACTACTGCTGATTTGGCAGCTTCGTCTGCCAAACCGTTACAGACAGCGTGTGCGCCCACCCGCTGATGGCCAAGAGTGTGAACCACCTGTGTGAAAGGCAGACGTTGTTTCAAATCTGCCACTCGAACCCAAAGCATTTTATGCTTAATTGTGCTACCTTTGGCGTCTCTGTAGTCGTTTTGCGACCAAATGAACAGATTGTCATTGTAAGACTGAACACAGTAGTAAGAATCGCATACAATTAGAGTAGTCACATCCGGAGTAGCGAACTCAAGTGCAAGCACTAATGCGCGCAGCTCGGCCAATTGTGCAGTACTGTCTCCGAGTGCCTGAGTGTGCACTACAGTAGATTTGAACTTACCGTTCACAAAGGTACCTGCAACAATAGCACATGCTGCTGAATAAGCATGCTTGGAACCCGTGGCCGGTTGTGCCGAACCATCGGTATAGATAATACATTCGTATTCCTCAAGCGGCAGCAAAGACAGAGGAGGAGGATGAACGAATTCATACTGTAAAAACTCCTGAGTCTGAAGTGAAGAATCAAAGATAAAAGTCACATCCGGAGACGTCAAAGATGTTGCCCTTTGAATCCAACGGGGGTGCAAAGCTTTAGAGTTCGGAACACTTGCTTTCGTCACTGCCTCTAGGGCAGGATATGGTGTTACCACCAGAATGCGTTTTCCCTGTGCCAGTGCGCGTTCCTTTAGAATCTCCATTTGCACTGCAGTCAAAACTTTCTCCACAGATGAAAAACGCATTTCTGCAGAAGTGTAAAGATGTGATTTGTATGCGATGGGTACAGTGTCCCCTTCGTTAAAGGTTAAGTTCGTGAAACCCACTGCCCCTGGAATTATTCTAATCACCAGGTTTGTGTGGTTGTCACGAGTCAACAAGAATTTAGACTCAAGAAGGTCTGTCTGCAAAGACTGCAGAATGGAGGAATGCTCCGGAAGCCAGCATGACTTCGAAAAGTTAGGTTGTATCAAGGCATACAGTGGCTTGATACGCTGGGCATATTCGGGAATGTAAGTACGCCCGAAGTTCAGAAAACCCAGTAAAGACTGAAGTTTCTTCAGAGTAGTAGGAGGGCACAGAAGTGCACATTTCTCCAAGAAATGGGGGGGGCTAAGCCCTTACCTTCATTGTTGAGCTCATAGCCCAAAAACAAAACAGTAAAATTCAGCAATGTGAGATTTGGCAAAGTTAAACTTGTAACCTAAAACCGCAAATTCTAGAATAATGCGGTCCACTCTGGAAAGATGCAGGAATAATTTGTCGTCTGTCAGATATCGTCGACGTACGAACATGCATCTGGGTCTATGCCGTCTAACAAAGAGACAACACGGGCAGCGAATACGCCTGGACTGTTCTTGTAGCCCATAGGTAAACGCTGGAATTTGATTAATTTACCACCGGAGGTAAAAGCGCTCCATTGGCTACTCTCCGGGGCTAAGTTGTGCGTGTAGAATCCATTGGATAGGTCAAGTGTAGTTTTATATTTCTTACGAACAAGACTGTCTACAAGCGCAGAACTGTGGGTGTTTTGCACCGCAAAGGTCCGACAATCAGAGTTCAAATGTCGGTAATCCAAAACTAAGCGGTACGATCCATCGGGTTTAGAAACCACGAAAAGGGGATTATTCATCGGTGACACGCATGTTTCAATCACTCCCTGATATTCTAACTGAGTCAGAATTTCGGAAACGGGACCTTTAGCTTCCTGTTTAATGGGATATTGGGGTTGTGGCTGTGGTAGGGACCGCAAAGGTATTTCATGGGGGGGAGAGTCTTCATCCCAGCCCACGTGGTTGCGGTATAACGCTGCAGCCAGGGACACAGCCCACTCAGCTGCAAGAGCCTCCGCTTTGTCCTTTGGGACATGACGAGAAAAGCTCGGAAGGATTTTCTCCTCCCCTTTACGTGCAGCAAGTACGAATGGGGGCGGCCAATCCGCCTCTGCCAACAAAGTATCGTAAGACGAGGTCAGATTCTCCCCAAAAATCCCTTAATAACACGCTGTATATCACCTTCAATTTGAATAACAATATTATGTAGTCTGTCAGAGGGTGCCACTCTGGTGTCTGCTGTCTCGACAGTAATGAATGTTTCAGTTGCTGTCGCCTCCACATGAGGACGTAGCGCCTCCCGCACTATGGTAACTTCCGCGGCGCTGTCTAGGAGGGTCACTGCCCACGTCCAATTCAGGAGCCTCGTTCTCACCGTCTGTGGCATACCTCGCTGTTACAGCGGCAACTTTCTTCTTCTGAAACTGTGGGCGAGAGCGTTGAAATTCTTCTGCTTTCCCTCTGACCTGTTGTTGAGGTTGGTCTCGTCCCTGTGGAGCCTCTCGACCCCTTCCTCTATCCTGGCGATCTCCTCCACCAGCCTGCGAAGTTGTTGGTGCCTGTGAAGAACGAGGAGAACGCGAATCAGGGACTTGAAATCTCTCTGGAGATTTAATTCTCGCCCTATCGCGCAAATCATGTGTGCGTTCAGAAGAGACGGAAACTGGGGATGCGCCTCGCGACCCCGGCTTCTTCTGTTGCTTACCCTGTTTTTTCAACCTCCAGCTCTTTTTAGTAAAAACTGGTTTCTCATCTTTCTCAGATTGAGTTTTTGGTTGTTGTTGCGATTGTGTTCGCGATTTAGCAAAAGGCTTAACTCCCAGACTATTGCGGCCAATTGTTTTGTAAGCCTGTGCAATAATTTTCGGTAATTTGCGCGGCTTGTCCGGATCTGGGACCAAAGCATTAGCTACTTGAAAGTTAACTGCATCGCCCTTGACATTCGCAAGGATCAAATCAGCTACTACGTCGAACACTCCCACCAGTCTCATCCCTAATTCCACAGCCGCTTCAGGGCCATGCTCATCCTGCACACGTTTAATTACAGAGGGGAGAACCGTCATGGAAGGAGTGCCGAAACACTTTGCATATACTGCGGCGAATACCCTACCCCAGTTGTTGCATTCTGCCAACTCGGGGATTAAGTCTTTTGGCAAACTAATCGTCAGAATCCTGTGTTTTACCACAGGAGAAGTATTTGGAAAAACTGCCTCCAGCTGGTCAAATTTTTGTGCAAGCCAATAAGGAAAATCATCCTTATTTTGTGGGCGCTTGCCCATCACCGAATTAACCATGACAGGACTTATGGTTACACCGCCTGCACCAGCTGGATGGGCTGCAACTCCAGGCGGGGCTCCCTGGATGTTGCCTGTAACATACTGTACTAAAGCTCTATGCACTCGTATCAAAGACGAATGCAAATTACGCAGTTCACCGACTGCCACCGTCATATTACGCGGATGTGGGGTATACCCGGCCAAAACAGGCCAAGTGGCCCCTTCAATTGATAAGGGGCCTAAACGAACCGCGGTAACCGGTTGGGGGAGGGCGCCATCAAACCAAACACGGTGTTGCCAAGCCGTGAGCGGTACTTCAAGATTCCTATACGGTCTATAGTGATTAGGAACAACGGTGGCTTCATATTCATGGAACATATTATCAGTCCCATCCACCGCCGGAAAGGTGACCCAAGAGTAAAACACCTCAAAGTGGTAAGCTGGATCCGCTTGCACCACAAAGATCAGATCGACACCCGCGTCAGGCACTCCATACACTGTCAAGTGAGCCCGGAGCGCTGCGCGGCTATGTGCCGCAATTTGAACAGCCATTTTAGGCTAAAATGTTCCGACAACCTAATGTAGGCAGCACAATATAGGGTATTAGTTAAATGTTTTAACAACTTCAAGCTTGAAAGAACCTATAAAAACGTCAATATAGGAGGTATCACCGTCACACACTCTTCCGGAAGCGTCTGCGAAGGGAGTTGTGGACAAGCACAAATACTACTCAAGCGTCTCGCAGATAAGCAGCCCACTCGTTGGTTGCGCCATGTTGTAGGGATTCTACACATACACAGAGCTATGCAGAGGATCATAGGACCTCGGAATATAGTGGTGAGCCAACCATAAACCTTAGCACCTAAAACCCCAACCCGACTAGCTGTAGCGTCTCATTAGCAACAATGCTACCAATGATTAGACAACCCAGAACACGGTATCTCTCTCTCAGGACTCGCAGTAGCAAGAACACCCTTTCATAACTCACTCATACCTGTCCACAACGCGCGTAAGAAGAGAGACAGTATAGTTTAAAATGTTTATTTCAACTAACGTGCTCTAAGATACAGTACACGTGCCAGTACTATCAGCATAATGCATAAGGATAATATAATCAGCATAGTTACAACTCCATAGAATACAAACGGGGAAAGCATTTCATAAAGCAGTGGATATAGGGCTAAATGACCTTACCACCCTCCCCGTGCTAGTAACTAGTTTATTATAAAAAACAGAAGACCTCTGGGCTTTGACTAGCGAACCCCCATACCTCAAGATCTAGATGCAAGGTTTACATCATCAGACAAGCACAGCTCTTCTCTCTGGAAAGGTTTTTCTCCAAGTGCTCTAAACGTGAAAATCACAATATTAAAAGCACCCGAATTTCTCCATGGCAGCTGTACATAGTGTTATGTCTAAGTGCGAGGGACTGGCCAGATCAGCAAGAACAAGGGACGTTGTTTTTCGACCTTGTACATGTTGTACAGACGTAGCCCAAAGGGAACAGTCGAAAAGGTGAAAGACAGAAATGCAGACCGGTCTAAAATAGCCGGGCAGAAGCAGAGGCTGGAAAAACAATGGCACAAAGTAACGTGCGCAAAAAGGCATCATGGCAGCCAGGCCTAAGTCAACGTAGCAAGGCAGACCAGGAGGCCACAAACCACAAGACAAGCTCTCACAGGTATCCACCATCACACCCACCTTTGTCTCTTGTAAGGCTTCTTGATCTCTGCAACTTTGAATACCATTGATCAGGCATCTTTTTTTTTTTTTTTAATAGGAGTTTGCTGATTTTATTCTTTTTTTTTTTTTCTTTTCTTTTTTTTATTGTTTTTCAAACAAACATATCAAAAGCATCCATATATGCAGTAGGTGATACATTACCAGCGTGTCATCGTTTCAGCCAATCAGTACATTAGTCCAGGTCGCATGGCGCAGCAAGACATAATACATTAGTTACAGAACGTCATAAAGGCAGAGGACATTGCATCAATGCAGTATACAATATGTGCGAAATGTTGGCCATGATTTCCTTACAGCGTTAGTGTGCTATTGCCTATACTGGTGTTAAGCTAAACCATACCAGAATGCATTACGTTTAGTATACAGGCAGTATCTCTATCCCTCACATGGGTGGGTCCTTCTATTGGTGGTGCGCGCTCTGTGCTCCTTAAGGGGAAGTCACTGCCGTGCTGGCCTTTGGGGTCTCACTTGGGTGCTGCAGCAAATAACATGTTAAGGGGGCCCAGATATCCCTGGGTCTAGAGGCCCTAGGCAGCAGTTCCGCATATGTGGTGAGTTGGTCCTGGCAAAACACCAAGTCATCAAGCCAGACCTTGAATTTGGGTGCCCTCCCCCTGCCCCATCTGCAGGCCACCCGCCTCTTAGCCATGAGTAGCGCAAGGGCCACATATTTACGATGCGTCGCCTGTACTGGTTGGACGTAGCCCAGCAAGGCCGTCAACGGTGTTGGTTCAATGTGTGTGTTCGTCATCAGATCCAGAGCGTCAAAGACTTGCCCCCAGAATTCATTCACCCTGGGGCATTCCCAAGCCAGATGCAAAAAGTCTGCTCCTGGAGCTCTACATCTGTCACATCTGTCCGAGTCTCGCAGATGGTGTCTGTGCATTTTGGCTGGGGTGTAATACAATCTGTGAAGAAATTTATAGTGTATGATACGCAGCCTGCTGCTGGCCGAGACCCGCTCAGTCTGCAAGCAGCAATGCTCCCATTGGTCATCCGTCAGGGCAAGACCCAGCTCCTCACTCCATCGTGTGCGGGACAGTGTGACCGGCAATTCCCTCTGTGTATGCACTGCTCGATATATAAGGGATACAAGGCGTTTTGTCGTTGTGCTTTTAAGCATTAGTTGTAGTGGTGCTAGCACCTGAGGCTCCGCGGGGAATTCCGGGGTAATAGACCGGACTCCCTGTTTTAGGCGAATATATAAAAAAACGTCGAGTGGGGTCTGTTGCAAGCCCTGGAAAACATGCTCAGCTGTGCGGAATTGTCCATTTTGATATAAATCCCCCCAGGTATTAATGTGCGTGCGCTCTCTAAAGTTGTGGAATATTATTTCTTGGAGGAGAGGCATGCTTGGATGATAAGTGATGGGTAGTAATGGGGAATAAAGCATGGGGACGTTCAGCATGCGTTGCCATGCTTTAGTTGTACAGTTGATAGTGGTCGGCGTCTTACCCCTAGTGCCGGCTATGTCGTACAATGCTCCGTCTATGGGAATGGGGTGTGCAAGCCAGTGTTCCGCCGCAACCTGTGGCATATATCGTGGCTGCTTCACCCAGAACCATGCAAAGTGAGCTTGTGCACTGATGTAGTATAATTCGAGATTTGGTATGCCGAACCCCCCCTGGGAGTATGGTCTGGTAAGCACATTCCACTGCAATCTCGGTTGCTTACCCCCCCATACCAGTCGCGTCAGCTCAGATCTGAGCGTCTTAAAGAAGAATGCCCCTGGATAGTATGGTATGTTTAAAAACAGATAGAGCAATTGGGGAAGTATCACCATTTTAATTAAGGATGCTCGTCCCGCTATGGAGAGGGGTAATGTAATCCAGCGGGTCACGTAGTCTGTTATGCGAGTCATTGCGTTGCCATAATTTTTTTTTGATAATCAAGTTTATTAACATTTAAAGAACAAATCACAAAATATATAGGCAGTAAAAAATTACGCATCGTTAATTTAGACATCATTGAAACAAAGACGACAGAGACCTGCAAAACACCCTTAGAATAAGCACAAAGACCACACATGCCTATGAACATTCTGGTACGAAGCCCAAGCGCCCCTTAGGGCCTGCGTTGCCATAATTTAGGCGCATCAATTCGTCTCTGTCCCTAGTGACGCGGATTCCCAAGTACCGCAGCTCTTCCTCGCACCATTCTAAGGGATAATCCAACGGAAAGCGGACTGTTGCTGTTGTCAAAGGGAAAATACCAGACTTCCCCCAGTTAATCTGAATCCCCGATAGTTTCCCAAAAACGATAAATTCCCGAAGTACTGGATTTAAATTATGTTGTGGGTCACGGATATATAGGGTGATATCATCGGCGTATAGGGATATAAGTATTTGCCGCATATTGCACCGTAGAGCCTTGTCATTGTGATGTTGCCGCAGTTTCGCCTCCAATGGCTCCACTGCAAGAGCAAAGATCAAGGGGGACAGCGGGCATCCCTGCTGGGTGCCCCTGGTGATCTGGAATGTCTGGGATGTGTGTCCATTAATGAGCACCTTGGCAACCGGTACTTGGTATAATAATTTAATCCAGGAAAGGAAAAGGGGTGGGAAGCCCATCCGCAACATGACCCCGAAGATATAGTCCCATTCAATTGAATCAAAGGCCTTAGTGGCATCCAAGAAGATGGCGGCTAGGGGTAGGTCGGGTGAGACATTATTTAGAATAGCAAACAGGGTTCTCAGATTATGAGAGGTAGCTCTCCCAGGCACAAATCCCGACTGATCAGGGAGGATCAGCTTTTCCAGCAACAGGCTCAACTGATTAGCGATGAGTTTGGCTAATATTTTGGCATCACAATTAAGGAGGGACAGCGGCCTATAGGAATCGCATTGTTGAGGCGACTTCCCTGGTTTCAAGAGCGAGACAATGAGAGCCTCCCTCATGGATGCCGGTAGGCAGCCAACATCTAGCGATTCTTCATACACCTCGCGTAAGATAGGGGCCATAAGATCTATATATGTTTTGTAGAATTCTGTAGGGATGCCGTCCGTGCCCGTGGCTTTCCCTGATTGCATGCTCATAATAGCTTCCCTGACTTCGTCCAACTCGAATGGGGCACATAAAAATTCTCATTGTGCGTCACTCAGCCAGCCTAGTGTCGCATCCCCCAGATAGCTCTCTAGGTCTAGGCCGTCTGTTCTATTTGTGGTATACAGGCGAGCGTAATGACGTGTAAAGGCATTAAGGATATTGGTAGTGTCACGGTAGACCACCCCATCTGAGTCCTCGAGTTCCAATACATAGTTTCAGTGGCGAGGCTTCCCAATCGTATTCGCTAGCGCCCTACCAGGCCTCTCTCCCTCTCCGTAGGCGCGGGCCACCCAGAATCTACCTCGAAATCTCGTTTCCCTCTGCGCTGTGTCCATATAATCCGTAAGCGTCTCTCTAAACTTGATTTGAGCGGGGTTGTCCGGGCCTGCGGCCAACCTCGCCTCCAGGGTCTTAAGCTCTGCTTCTAACTTGTGTAGTGTATTAGTTATGTCTTTAAGGACACCCGATCCCTTGGATATGCAGAACCCTCGGAGTGTAACTTTGAATGCCTCCCAAATGGTTTCTACATTGTCCACCGACCCTTTATTTCTCTAAAAAAAAAAAACTTATCTCCTCCCGCAGCTCTTCCTGAAAGACTGTGTCTAGCAAAATAGGAGCATGTAGTCGCCAAGGACTGCGCGGTGCGCCGAATTCTGAGGAGGATAATGTGAGTTTTACCGGGGCGTGATCTGAGTAAGTTCTAGCCAAGTGCTTTACCCGAGATATAGCTGGGCCCAGCCCCCGGGACAGAAGCCAATAGTCTAATCGCGCCCACGACGCTGCCTGTGCTGTGTAATGTGTTCCCTCCTGTGCTGCGGGATGCGTATGTCTCCAGGCATCTATTAACTGGTAGGTGGCTATGGTGTCTTTTATAATCGCACGTGCTTTTGTGTAGTGGTGAGGAGCGGGGTGTGACCTATCCAAATGCGGGTTGTATGTAACATTGAAATCCCCCCCCCCCAAATAATGTGACTGGAGCCTATATCAAATATCTTAGCCCATAATGTGGTGTAAAACTCCGGGGCATCTACGTTCGGTCCATAGCAACAGGCCAAAGTCACTGTGACAGTCCCCAGTCGCCCCCATGCCAGACAGTATCGTCCCTGTGAGTCCCAGGTGGCTCCCGCCAGGTGGAAGGGTATCCGTTTTTTTATGAGTATGGCCACTCCCCTCGCATAGGAGGAATAAGAGGAAAAGATTCTGTGGTCCGCCCATTTGCTTGCGAAGTTATTTGGTTTCTGAGATGCAAAATGTGTTTCCTGTAACATAGCTATGTGCACTCTATGCCTGTCCAAGTAAGCTAATATGTGTCTCTTCTTCCTCGGGTCCCCTAAGCCCCTAACGTTCCACGTGAAAATATTCAGTTGCTCGGAGTCCGCATCAGCCATGCATCTGGATATCTGCCATCAACTTGCTTTGCATCCAAGGGATGCAGTTCAGTCTATGTGCCTGAACACGATATAATGTTTTATTCCACTTGGGATGCTCAAACGCTAACTTGCCAGCTGCCCACACTAAACTATCAGAGTGGGCATCTTGTTGTGTGAAGGTCATGTACAAACCACAACATTCCCCTCGCGTTCCCTCCCCCACCCACTGAAGCAACCCCAACTTGCCAGAACTAGACACCCGCCCGCCCTCCCCAGACCCCCGCCCGCCCTCCCCAGACCCCCGCCCGCCCTCCCCAGACCCCCGCCCACCCTCCCCAGACCCCAACCTGGACAAGAACAAACCCGTAGTCCCTGTATTTAACAGGCAGTGAACAAAACCGGGGGGATTCCCTTCGGGGGCCATCCCTAGGTGGCTACACAGTACTCCCTCACCCCCAGAAACCCCCTTAGGTGAAACAATCGGGTTCCGGAGGGCAGAGGGTGCCCGGCGTCTATTATATATGGCTCAATGTAGCCCAACATACAGTTACCTCTTGTGTTCTTTGGTGCATGGCCTACCTCCCAACCAGTAACATGACACAAATCAACATGAGAGTTTGTAATGACGGTGAGGTTGGCCTCAGTGTGGGTCGTCCTCCGCACCAGTCAACGCAGAGGGTTGTGCTGCCGCCACGTCCCCATCAGTACAGTTCGTTCGCCGTATATGTTTGAGGAATTCCTCCACCTGCTGCGGTTTGACGAAGAATCGCTGCCGGCCCTGATGTGTAACCCTGAGACGCGCCGGGTATAACAACGCATAGTCAATTTGTGCCTTTCTCAATTTGGTCTTGACGTCCATAAATTTCCGTCTCTCTTCCTGGACTGTAGGCGTGAAGTCTGGGTAGATGGAAAAAGTATTCCCGTCATATGATAGGGTCTGCTTGCGTCTCGCTGCGTTCAAGGCCACATCCCGGTCCCTGTAATTCAAAAGTCTCGCTATTATGGGACGTGGAGTGCCACCTGGCGGCGGGCGCGGCCCGAGAGATCTGTGAGCCCGCTCTACAATAAACTGGGTTGAAAAGGATTCAGCACCTAGAGCAGCCACCAGCATTTTTTCCACATATTCTTCCATTTTTCCAGTGTTGGTCGATTCTGGAATGCCAAGCACGCGAATATTATTGCGCCTACTGTGCGCTTCTAAATCTTCGTTTTTGGCTGCGATCAGTTTTAGGAGTTTGTCCATGTGGGCAAGTTGCGTGACATTCCTAGCTGTTGTGTCCTCTGTGTCCGAGATGCGCCGCTCTGTTTCCTTGATACGGTCCTCGTGACCCTCCAATTTATGTGCTATGGCGTCCATGCGCGATGACATGCGGTCAACTTTGTCCACAATAGTGGCAAACCCTTGCCGGACCTCTTGCAGGATGCTCTGCACATCCGCATTGTGTGCAGCAGTGTCTCCCCGTGCCTCCCCGCTTCCCTCAGGGTCGCGATCCTCCTGGGTGGCTCGGGTTACTTTTTTCCCAGCCTCGAAGTTCAGTTTCGGTTGCCTGGTGTCTGGTTTCCCCATTATGGCACCTATATATGGCGCAGCCAGTCGTGTCCCAGTCTGTCGTCCAGTGGGGTTGGCACTTCCGGGCCATCGGCCGTTAGCAATCAGCGCCCAGTTTTTATGGTCCATACACCGCCAAGGCAGCGCAATGCAGGGGAGGCACCGCCAGTGTTACCAGGGCAAAATCAGCAGGGCCAGCCTCAGGGCGTTGTACCCGGACACACCACACACAGCGATCGCACGTCTCAGCGACTCAATGGCGCCAAGTCAGACCCACACGTTGCTTAGTTCAAACTGTCTCGTGGCATTACCTCGGAGGCAGGAACCGGTCATCTTCCGCAAGGGATCAACTGCACCCACAGAGTTCTCCTCCAATAATAATGCTGCATTCCGAGGGGGTCCCTCCAGCCACGATCACCCAGGGTGCCTGTAGAACCTCTGCGCGTACGACCCTCTTCTTCTCACCACAACATGGCGGTTCCCCAGCTGTAAAATGGCGCCAAATCGGGGGGGGGGGGGCTCCAGCAGCGTATAATCTCCCAGCGGGGCAGCGTTAGGATTAAGGTTCCCCTTCTCACCTCAGCATGGCAGTCGGGTCAGGCGCGGCATCCCAGATCCCTAGGCAGGCAGCGGGGACCAGCAGCAGCGTTCTCGTAGGGGTCCCCGGCTGAACAGACTCATCAGCGCCCGGCAGTAGTCTTCCGAGTGCAGCGCAGCGGCACTTGCCTTTGTAGACGGGCAGCGCGGGCAGATGAAAGCCACCGATCAGCGCCCGTGTGCCGTGTTTTTCTGCGGAGACTGTGGTCTGAGCGTAGGCCCCTGCTCCCAGTCAGCCTCGGGCTGGCCGCTGCCCACGATTCGCCGCTCTGCTCTCCGTCTATCTTCCGCCAGTCGAGTCCATCCGCATTCGCCGTACCTCGGGGCCTGTCACTGCCAGATGCCTCACATTCACGATCGCTGCATGGAGCTCTAGGGTGCGAGCTCCGAATCCGCCGCTCCCGCCTCGTCTCGTGGCCTGGGTGCCTCCAGCGCAGCCGCGGCCTCAGTTAATCTCGGCCGCCGCTCTACACACCCCCTTAGCTCCGCACTGCATCTCGGCCAATATTTGTCGACGCCGTATCAGGGGCAGGCTTACTCCGATTCTCCTGTAATTTCCAGCGAGTCTGCCTGAAGGTGATGTCTTCTTGTTGGCAGCTTTTCAGACGCTTAAGAGGCCATTAAGCAGGATAAGTGGCAGGATATATTCACCGGGCTGCAGGAGCCTCACACTTGTGCGGCCATCTTGCGTGTGCGCCACCTAGCGCCCCCATTGATCAGGCATCTTTGCTCGCTACTCTAACCAATCTTGGTATTAAATCTGCAGTCAACTTGTTTACATCATATATTTTAGATTGCTCATTCTCCGTCTTTTGATCCACCTCCCTGTCCTCGCCCATGCCTCTGCCAGTATGTTTCCCCCAGGGATGATTTGTCCCTTTTGCGTTTAAACATACTTCCTCTGTTGTGGGACGGATATCCTTCTTTCTACAACCTTGGAAGGCCATAAAATTTGACCAGTGGGTCCTGCGAATAATAGAAAGAGAAGACATCCTACCCTTCGATCAGACTTCTCCTCAGATCCCCTTCCCCTTAGTCCCTTACATCAGAGGATCATCAGATAACGCAGCAGAAGGTGGCAGCCCTGCTGCAAAAAGGAGCTGTGGAGTTGGTCTCAGAGCAGGATATTGGGCAGATGTGCTGCTTCTGGTACTTTGCCCCAAGAAAGATGTCAATCTTTGTCTGATCTTATACCTCAGGATCTTGAACTTCTTCCTGCTCAAGGAAAAGTTCACAATGCTGTCCGTGGCTCAGGTTTTCCTGGTGGTGGAAGCTGAAGAGTGGATGGTGTTGCTCGATTTGCAGGATGCACATTTCCACATACCGATCCTGCAGTCTCCCAAGAGATATTTGTTTTATGGCAGGGTGTTAGAAATGGGATTTTTAGTCGGCTAGGGCAGGTGCCAAAGTCGGGCAGAAACCACCACTCTAGTCAGGATAAGGGAGTTACACTCCTAAAATAACCCCTGCTCACCCCCTTGGTAGCTTGGCACGAGCAGTCAGGCTTATCTTAGAGGCAGTGTGTAAAGCATTTGCACATAACCAACAATAATACAGTGTAAGCACTACACAAGGACACCACACCAGTTTAGAAAAATATCCAATATTTTTATATACTTAAGACAAGACCAAAAACGATAATCCACAATACAGTACTTAAAAACCTTCAGTTAACAAAATATGCTTGAAAAACAGTTCCTTGATGTCGATAGCTCCGTCTGGGGCTATAACGGCGTCGTGAGCAAACAGATCCAAACAGTTCTGGCTGACCGCGGCGTCGCAGGCCAGCTACGGTGTCGGGAAGACCCGCAAACAGTACCTTTTAGAAATGCAGGGCGTCGGCGACCTCTCATTGAGCTACCGAAAGCACGGCGTCTGCAGGCGTCGGTTCCGGAGGTCGGTGCAGGAGTCGGCGGGGCCCTCGAAGTCACACGCGTTGTCGATCGAACTCTTCTCTGTTGAAGTCAGGAGCGCTGGCGTCGGGTGCTGCGGTGCGAAGTGCCGCGGTGCCCTCAGGTCGCGGTGCAAGCAGCGGCTCTGTGGTGGCGTCAGATGGCGGCGTCGGTGAGACCAGGGTCGCGGTGCGAAGTGAATGCGGTGCTCGTCGCGGTGCAAGCAGCGTCGTTGTTGCTGAAGCGCTGTCGTCGGCTGACGAACTGGAGTCGATGGCGCCGGCATCGGTAGGCCAAGGCTGCGGTGCGGGATGAGGGCGGTGCGTCGTGTAACTTTACGAGCGGTGCCCTCGAACCACGGTGGAAGCAGCGGCGTAGATTTCGGCGTGAAGCGGAGTCATCGGGGATACCAAGGCGGCGTCGTGTAGCGAGGCGGTGCGGAGTGCGGTGCCCACAGGTCGCGGTGCAAGCAGCGGCTCGGTGGCGGCGTCAGTGTGACCGGGGTCGCGTTGCGGCGGTGCCCTCTGCAGTGCCTTCAGGACACGGAGTCGGCGGCGTCGACGTCGTAGGGTTGCTTCTTCTGTTGCAGCACAAAACACACAGTCCCCAGTGCTGAGGGCAGAAGAGCTTGAAGTCTGCTATTTCTGAGACTTTTAGAACAGGGGGCAAGCTCTTCCTCAAGCCCTTGGAGAAACTCACAAAAGTACATTGCAGAAAGTCCAGTCCTTTCACTGCCCAAGACAGAAGCAGCCACTGCAGGCCAACACAGCAAAGCACACAGCAAAGTGGTAGTTCCTCATCGCAGCTTCTCCAGCTCTTCTTCTTGGCAGTCTTCTTGTGTCCAAAAGAGTTCTGAAGTTCAGGGGTCTGGGCCCCAATATTTATATCCCAAAATCCTTTGAACTCTTAGGCAGAGAGTGTCTGTGCCCAGCCAGAACCAGTTCTGCCTTCTCTGGTGTGACTTCCTGGCAGGAAGTGGAGACGGCATGGTCAGAGGCAGACCAGGCCCTTTTGAGGTGCAAGGAAATCTCCTCCCCCTTCCCCAACTGCAGCCCAGGTCTATTCAGCCCTTTTCTGACCCACCTAGACTATCTGGAGCCACTCCTGCTCCCCAGCCTTCTGTCATCCAAAACCCAGACAGGCAATCCACATTCCAGCAGAGGCACACTGGATGGCTGAGCAAGAAAATACCTACTTTCTAAAAGTGGTATTTTCAAACACAGAAAATAAAAATCACCTTCACTAAAAGATGCATCTTTAGATTCTGAGTTCAGGCATACTAAACTTTATTTTCCTACCTAATTCCCCGGGTCAGTTATGTTTATAAGATGTTATAAACAAACTCCCCATTCTGTCCTATGGGGAACAGGTAGCCTTGCAATAGCGAAAAACGAAATTGGCCGTAATTCACTATCAGGACATGCCACACACACCAGGGCATGTCCTACCTTTCACATACACTGCACCCGGCCCACAGGGGTACCTTTGGGCCTACCTTAGGGGTGGCTGACATGTAAGAAAAGGGAAGGTGAGGGACTGGCAAGTGGGTGCACTGGCCAAGTCGACATGGCAGTTACAACTGCGCGCAGACTCCGCAATGGCGGGTCTGAGTTACCTTTTCAGGGCTACTCACGTGGGTGGCACGATCAGTGCTGCAGGCCCGCTAGTAGCATTTGACTCTCAGGCCCTGGCACACTCAGTGCACTTTACTAGGGACTAACAAGTAAATCAAATATCCAATCATGGAAACACCAATCCATAACACAATTTATCACAGGAGCACTTACACTTTACCACTGATCAGCAGTGAGAAAAGTGCACAGAAACACTACGCCAGCAAAAACACAGTCAAACCCGGGAGGTCAGAAAGCAAAAACTCAGGGGAAACACGCCAAAAGATGCCAAGTCTAACACAGGGTCCATTCACTACCAATTTGCGGTTTTCATGTTCAGATGAACGTTGACCCCTTGAGTCTTCATCAAGGTGATAGTGATGGTTGTGGCACATCAGAGAAGGTTGGTGATCTCCATGTTCCCATACCTAGATGGCTGACTGCTCAAGGCAAGCTTGTCGCAGATGTCCGATTATTGCAGACAACCGCATCTCTGCTGTTCAACTTGTGCTTTTCCATCAGTGTGCCCAATTCTCACCTAAAGTCCTTTAAACAACTCCTATTAATAGGTACAGCAGTGGACACAAACTTCTTGCGAGCTATCCCTCTTCCTCAGAGTATCCAGGACATTCTGCATATGATTCAGATATTTTGGAAGGGGCCCAGGTTACAGTCCTGGTGATTCCTCACTGCTAGGTCCGCCTCATCACATACACACATTGGCACATGAATGCTCTCCAAAGGTGCCTTCGTAGGCAGTGCTTCCAGGACGTGAAAGATGTATTAGATACCATCACAATCTCCATGGGCAGTCCTGTAGACCTGGACTGGTGGTCGTTGGAGGATCACCTGTCACAAGAGGTGGGGGGGGGGTCCTTTTACCTTCCTCCATCAGTGACTATGGTGGGTGATTTCTTTTTGGGGGGAGTTTTATATAGCGCAAACTCGACCCAAAGGTATCGGAGCGCTTTACATGAGCACCAGTTGCGTTACAAACGGACACATTCATTTTGTTCGGCATGGGGAGACTAAGTGATTTGCCCAGAATCACAGGATGTTGAGCGTCCCTGCCGAGACTCGAACCCAGTTCCCCAGCTTCGAGGTCGACCGCTCTAGCCGTTAGGCCACATCCGCTAGCCTAACAAATGCGGCCACCTTTGGGAGGGGTGTTCATCTGGAGAAACTGGAAATCAGAGGCCACTGGTATCGAATAGCATATATTTCACATCATCCTGCTCAAACTGCAAGTTATTTTGCTAGCTCTAAATAATATTTCTTTTTTGTATGCGGGCAGTCTGTCTAAATCTTGACACACAATATGACTGCAGTGTCTTATGTCAACAAAGAGGGGGTATTGGGTCTCACCTTCTCTGTTGGGAAGCTTTGAGTCTCTGTGCTTGAGTGTACCAGCATGGGATTAGGCTTGTTGCCTACCACCTGGACAGTTTGCTGAACACTAGGGCCGACAATCTCAGTTAACATCAATTTGCTTACCCTGAGTGGCGTTTCTGCCCGAAGGTGGTTCAGACTATCTTTCTTCCAAGCGGTACCTCTATGGTGGACCTCTTGATCACCCACAACAGTGCTAATTGTTCTAATTTCTTTGCCCACCAGTATCCATAGCAGAGAGGCCTTGGCAGACACATTTTTGTTTAAGTGGGGCTTTCCTATAATTACACGTTACCTCCGATATCCTTGATTCCTCTCCCAGTCCAAGGGAAAAGTGCTGCACGCCAACCTCTAGAGCCTTCACCTTCAGGCCTGAAGATTGAGCAGGGACACCTGCGCTCCTTCCGGCCGACCCTACAAGAGTTTATATTGTGAGCATGTTGTCCCTCCAGAAAATGTGTCTTCTTTGGAAGGTGGAACAGATTTGTCACATGGTGTGTGGAGCACAATGTAGACCCTTTGAAAGCATGCCTGTCGGATGTCCTTCATTTTGCTCTGTTGCTAACCCAGCTAGTTTGTGCAGTGGGCACTGTCCAAGATTACAGAGCTGCCCTGTCGGCATTTCTCTGCCTTCTAGGTTGACTATCCCTCTTCAAATCATCGAACATGATCAGATTCTTGAAGGGACACGTTTTCTCCGACACCTTTTGTAATGCTCAATGGGATTTACATATATACATATTTTTTTTAACGTTTTGAAGGTTTCTCCCTTTGAGCCCCTGCATAGTTGGCAGTTATGTTTACTGACTATCTGAAAGAGACACGTTAGTGACAGATTCCTTACCTTAGAATATCCCCAGGTGTCAGGCTGGATCCGGAAAGTTTTGCGTAGCAGTACCCCCTGCGCGTCTGTAGGTGGCGTCGTGCGGCTCCGCGTCCGTCGTCTGCGTCGTGATCGCCGGGATGACGTCGCGGCCAGTACTTAGACGCCGCCCATGCGCGCTGGCGTCAGTTCTTTCTTTTTCCGCGCAAGTAAGCGCAGATCCGGATTGAGCAGTGCCCCAGTCATTTTTTGACTGAGTATTTTTTGAGACTTTTTGTCCAAGTTTTTCGAGTCGTTTCGACTCCAAGGTGTCAGTAGGGATGCCCGGCCTCAAGCCATGCGAGATCTGTAATCGCATGATGTCGATTACGGATCCGCACCGAGTGTGTCTCTTCTGCCTGGGGCGCGGCCACGACCCCCAGTGTCGGTCCCTCGCCCCGAAGGCTTTGCGAGAGCGGTCTCGAAAGCTTTTCGAGGCCCGGGACTCGGCTCCGCGCCGCTCGAGGTCCCGTTCCCGGGAGAGGTCGAGGGGCCGGTCGCGGAGCCGTCGTCATTCGTCGGGGTCGAAGTCTTCGTCCTCAGGTAAGTCGAAGCACAAGAGGTCTAAGAAGCGTCGCTCTAAGACCTCCCCTCGCCGGTCTCACGACCCGGCAGAGGGTCCAGATGGTACCGCCCCCGCGGCTCCGGGAGTACCCGCGCAGCAGACGCCGGCCTACCCGCCTGTTCCGGGTCCGACGTCGACTCCGGCCGAGATACAGGACTTCCTGTCGGCCATGGCTTGCATCTTCGGGCCGAAGGGTTACCCCGGTGCGCCTTCGGGCCCCTTGGGCCCCAGTGGGAGTCCTCCCTCGGCACCACCTGCGGCTCCGGCCCCGGTGTCTCCGGCGCCGCAGGACTCTCTCGGATCCAGGCCTGGATCCCGGTCGACGCCGGTTGACCTAACCACACCTCCACCGGCGCCGACTTCACCGGTACCGTTCACGGCGCCGTCCGAGGCCCCGGGCGGCGCCGTCCCCAGGTTCTCCCCGGCACCGGACACGGAGCCGGATCGACGTCGCTCGACGCCGATTCCGACGCCGATGGGACCTTTCGTCCCTCCTCCATACTTTTCACCTGTTTTGGAGGATGAGGACTGGGAGGGGTCGGAAGACCCTCTCACAGCTCAATGTGAGCCTTATCAGGACTGGGCTGAGGAACTGGGTGATGCCAGTGGTCTGGACACCACTCCTGACCTTGGTATGCTGTCTCCTCCTTCCGTGGCTACGGAGGAGGGAGCAAGTTATGCAACGGTGTTGCGTAGGGTGGCCGAGGCCTTGCGCCTCGAGCTTCCTACGGTGGCTGTCAGGACTAACCTCCTGACGGAAGTGCTTCAGCCGGCGGCTACCTCCTCGGAGCCACTGCTGCCGTTTAACGACGCACTTTCAGGCGTTCTTTTGGGCACCTGGTCCAGGCCCACCACAGGGGCTCCTGTGGACAGGAACGTAGCCCGCCATCGCCCGGCCCCGGGCGACCCTCTGTTCCTCTCCCAACACCCCACCCCCGAGAGCTTGGTTGTCCAAGCCTCTACCTCTCAGAGCGCCTTCCCTACGACTCCGCCGGATAGGGAATCCAAAAAACTGGACCAATTTGGGAAGAAGGTTTTTTCTTCCTCCAGTGCTGGCTTGCGGTCCGTGAACACCGCTTGCCTTTTGGGCCGTTACTCCCACTCTCTGTGGGATTCGGTGGCGCAGGTGCTGCCCAAGTGTCCTGAGGAGGTCCAGGCACTTCTCTCCCATGCTATTGCAGACGGGCAAGACGCAGCGAAGTTCACTATCCGATGTGGCCTAGACACCGCTGACTCGCAAGGCAGATCGCTTGCTACGACAGTGGCGCTGCGCCGTCACGCCTGGCTGAGGACCACTGGTTTCTCGGTCGAGGTCCAAAACACCCTTATGGACATGCCCTTTGATGGTATCCGCCTTTTTGGCAATAAGGCAGACAGCGCGCTGGAGCGCTTTAAGGATTCGCGGGCTACGGCCAAGTGCTTGGGCCTCTCTGCCTCGCGCCCTCCGCAGCAGTCTGCTTTTCGCCCCTTTCGTGGCCACGGAAGGGGCGCCCAGTCACGTCCACTGCCCAGCCACCGGCCCACGCAGCAAGCGCCTTCGCGCGGCCGAGGACGTGGCTCCCGCCGAGGCGGGTCGGGTAACCAGTGAGCGGGTCAGGCCACCACCTCCGCCCCGTCCGCGGCCTCCAAACCCTCCTAGTCCATCCTTTCCAGTCCACAGCATGCCAGTGGGGGGCAGGGTCCGCCATCACCTTCCCCACTGGCGCACCATCCCATCGGACAGGTGGGTTTTGGACATTGTCCGAAGGGGCTACTCCCTCCCCTTCGAGACTGCCCCCCCAGCCATGCCACCTCAGCGCCACCGCATGTCGGGGGACCATTTGGTACTTCTTCGACAGGAAGTTGCGGCCCTCTTGGCCAAGGGGGCCATCGAGCGCGTTCCGACCCCAGAAGTAGGGCGTGGTTGCTATTCCCACTACTTTCTGGTGCCCAAAAAGGACAAGGAGGACATGCGTCCTATCTTGGACCTCCAGAACGTCAATCACTTCCTCCGGAAGGAGAAGTTCAAGATGCTCACCCTAGCTCAGGTCTTGACTGCCCTCGACCCTGGAGGCTGGATGGTAGCGTTGGACTTGCAGGACGCATATTTTCACATCCCCGTCCTGCCGGCCCACCGCCGTTAGCTGCGGTTCACGGTAGGCCTCGAGCACTTTCAGTTCACCGTGCTTCCCTTTGGCCTTACCAGCGCCCCTCGGGTGTTCACGAAAGTGATGGCGGTGGTCGCAGCTCATCTGCGCCGGGCAGGGGTTCCAGTCTTCCCCTACCTCGACGACTGGTTGCTGAAGGCGGGCTCGTCCCAGGCAGTCGTCTCCCACCTCCAGACTACGGCCGGACTCCTGCACTCGCTGGGGTTCTCCATCAATGTGCCGAAGTTGCACCTGGTTCCTTCTCCACAGCTCCTTTTCATCGGAGCAGTTCTGGACACAACGCAGTTTCGGGCCTATCCTCCCGAACGGCGAGTCCGGGATATTCAGGCTATGATTCCGATCTTTCGGCCTCTATCCTGGGTTTCGGTACGGATGACCCTGAGGCTGCTGGGCCTCATGGCCTCCTGCATCCTGCTGGTCGATCATGCCAGATGGCATATGGGGGCTCTGCAGTGGGACCTGAAGTTCCAGTAGGCGCAGCATCAGGGGAACCTGTCCGATTACGTCCAGATCTCGGAGGGAACTGCACGACAGTTGCAGTGGTGGCTCTCGAACCGGCAATGGGTCACGGGCAGATCCCTCTCCCTTCCCCAGCCATAGTTCTGATGGATGCGTCCCTTCTGGGATGGGGCGCTCACATGGGAGAGGCGGAGGTCAGAGGCCTCTGGTCTCCGGCGGAGTCCCGGCTCCATATCAACCTTCTGGAGCTCCGGGCGATCCGACTTGCACTGAAGGCATTCCTTCCCTCTGTCAAGGGGAAGGTAGTGCAGGTGTTCACAGACAACACCACTGCCATGTGGTACTGCAACAAACAAGGCGGGGTGGGATCGTGGACCCTTTGTCAGGAGGCTCTGCGTCTCTGGACATGGCTGGAACATCAGGGCATATTCCTGATGGTTCAACACCTGGCAGGTTCCCTGAACGCCAGGGCGGACGAACTCAGCCGCAGGTGCATGATGGATCATGAATGGCGTCTTCACTCGGAGGTGGTGCAAGGTCTCTTTCAACAGTGGGGACAGCCTTGGTTAGATCTATTCGCCACCGAAGAGAACGCGCAATGTCAGCAGTTCTGCGCGTTGGAATTTCGAAGGCGGCACTCGCTCGGCGACGCTTTTCGTCGCGAGTGGAGTTGCGGTCTGTTGTACGCCTATACCACTTCTACCCAGAGTCTTGAAGAAGATTCAGCGTGACCGGGCCCAAGTCATCCTTGTGGCCCCGGACTGGGCTCGAAGAGTTTGGTATCCCGAGCTACTTGGTATGAGCATCGATCCCCCGATCCGTCTGCCTCTTCGGTAGGATCTTCTGTCGCAGCAGCAGGGGACGGTCCTCCACCCGAACCTGTCCAGTCTCCACCTCCTTGCATGGAGATTGAGCAGCGGCAGTTGATTCCTTTCGACTTGCCTCCCGAAGTTTGTGATGTGATTCTGGCAGCCAGGCGTCCCTCCACTAAGGTGGTATGCGCCTGCAGGTGAAACAAGTTTGTGGCATGGTGCACAGCAAAGGCTGTGAATCCCCTTTCTGCCCCTCTTTCTGAGGTTCTGCTGTTCCTTCTTTCTCTGGCCCAACAGGGTTCTGCCCTGGGTACCATCAAGGGCTACCTTTGTGCTATCTCGGCCTTCCTGAGGCTTCCTGATCAGCCCTCCCTTTTCAAGTCCCCTGTTGTTAACAGGTTTCTTAAAGGCATTACACACCTTTTCCCTCCTGTTCCGTTTGTGATGCCTCAGTGGGACTTGAACTTGGTTCTTACCTTTTTAATGTGCGCTCCCTTTGAGCCTCTCCATAACTGTCCTCTTCGTCTTCTCACTCTGAAGACAGCCTTTCTGGTGGCTATCACCTCCGCTCGGCGGGTGAGTGAGCTCCAGGCTCTTCTTGCAAGCCCCGCTTTCTGTCTGTCCATCCAGACAAGGTTGTTCTTAGGACGCGTCCGTCCTTCTTGCCAAAGGTGGTCACTGCCTTCCACATTGGGCAGACCATCACTTTGCCCACCTTCTTTCCGCCTCCGCATCCTTCCAGAGAGGAAGAGAGTCTCCACCGTCTGGACCGAAAACGTGCGATTTCTTTCTATCTGAACCGCACACAACAGTTCCGGGTGGACGACCAGCTCTTTGTTGGCTACGTGGGTGCCAAAAAAGGTCGGGCGGTACACAAGCGGACCATCTCCCGCTGGGTTGTCTTGTGTATCAAAGCCTGCTATTCTTTGGCTAAGAAGGAGCCCCTGTTGGGCTACGTGCCCATTCCACCAGGGCGACAGCCGCCACCACGGCTTTGGGACGTGGTGTCCCATTGCAGGACATTTGTCAGGCAGCTACGTGGGCCTCGCTGCACACGTTTACCAAGCATTACTGCCTTGACAGCCAAGTCCGGAGAGACGGCTTTTTGGGCCGTTCTGTTCTCCGGGACTTCTGTCTGATCTTTGTTCGCAGACCCACCACCGGGCTGGTATTGCTGGGGTATCTATTCTAAGGTAAGGAATCTGTCACTAACGGGTCTCTTTCAGATGCACAAGTTACTAACTTGTGTAACGATATATCTGTAAGAGACAGTAGTTCGTGACAGATTCCTTACCGCCCCACCCATCCTCCCCGTTCTGCAAACTGATTTCTAGGGTTAAGGTCATCCCTTTCAGGGCCCTAGTTTTCAGACACCAGTGTCAGTTTCTTGCATGGCTCTGCGTTTCTGGCGCGGAAAGTCGTGTACAGAACTGACGCCAGCGTGCATGGGCGGCGTCTAAGTACTGGGCGCGACGTCATCCCGGCGATCACGACGCCGACGACGGACGCGGAGCCGCACAACGCCGCCTACCGATGCGCTGGGGTACTGCTACGCAAAACTTGCCGGATCCAGCCTGACGCCTGGGGATATTCTAAGGTAAGGAATCTGTCACTAACTACTGTCTCTTACAGATATATCGTTACACAAGTTAGTAACTTGTGCTTCAATACTTCTCCAGTATTGAATATTTCATAGATTCACATGCTTGTATCTTCCCCGTCGTCATGGTGGGAGTCTCGCGGTAGTTAGAAAAGAAGTACCATAGAAGTACATAGAAACCATCCAGAAATAGAGACAAACTTTGTCATTCGTCAGCTTCCTTATGTAGGTCCAAACTTCGACCAATCACAGACCAGCCCTAAACCTCAGCTACCCAGTCAGAGCCACCAGGCCTCAGATTTCTAACCACACGTCGTGTGTAAGGGAGTCTCCCTGAGCTCTGCTCAGTTTTCCAGTGGTGAACTTTTGACCTTGTTTGAATTCACCTCAAGTTACTGTTATTCAACCTTCTTTTTCTCAAGATGTCTGAAGGTTCTAAGAAGAGGCTGTTCAGGCCCTGTAGATCCTGTGGACAGGCAAGGCTTTTTTCAGAAGATACACATAAAGATTGCCTTTATCCTAAGCATAAGGCCAAAGATTGTAAGTACTGTAAAACTTTTTCTGCAAAGACTTTAAAGGATAGAGAGGCCAGGTTATTGTTATGGCTCCAGAAAAAGAAATCAAAATCAGAACCTGGATCTGATATTGAAGAGAGCCCTGGGCCATCCTCGGCTGAGAGGAAGCGTAAAAATGAGGTTCCTACCTCATTAAAGGCTGATGTGAAGAAATTAAAGGCAGAGAAATCCACCGCTGCCGAAAAAACAGCCGTTAAGCTTAAAGAACCAGGCCTGAAGAAGTCATCTGCTGCTTCTCTGCCTGTCAATCCTCTCAAACAGGCTTCGTCGACGAAAAAGGCATCGTTGACGGACTCGTCATCGAGATCTTCATCTAAATCCCCGACTTCTGTGGTGACGACGGCTTCTTCGACGGCCGTGGCGACGGCATCGTCGACGAGAACAGTGACGACGATTTCTTCGTCGATGGCATCGACGACGACTTCGGCGACGGCGACGACGGTCTCTACGTCAACGATCGCGTCTACGACTTCGTCGACGGGAACATCGTCGACGAGGGCGTCGATGGCCCCGTCGACGGGCGCTCTGTCGACGGTAGTCTTCAAATCACCCCCTCGACCAGTATCGACGACGATCACTATACGGCGTCTTCCGTCGTCGACGGTGTCGTCGACGGATCATAAACAAGACACTAAAAGTTTGCATTTGGTGCCAAAGTCACCAGGATTTTCACCTTTACCTAAGGTTTCACCATTACTTCCTTCTCACCTTCTGGATACGGAGGAGTCAGTTGATGACAGTCTTTTTGGTCCGGCCTTTTGTCCCTCACAGCTCAGAGTCAAATGCCAGGACGCTGATGAGGAAGAGGAAGCACAATCTGATTATATTGAAGGGGACTATTCATTTTCAGGGCGCTCTCAAGCTCAACGTTACGACTCTTTTCAAGAGCATTACCCTTATGAAGCTTATGAAGAGCGTCAGGAGGTTCGGAGGGATTCCATGCTGGTCCCAATCTCTCTAGTCACAGACCTGAGACATATGGTAAATGATTACTATAAAAGATTTCCGGACTCTCACGCTCCAGTCCCTTTGACGCCGGGCGGTCCGAGTATTCAGGTGGCTCTGCCTCCTCCTGCGGTTACTCCGCCTCCTGTTGCCCAGGTCGAGAAACAGGTTCCTCGATGTATTACGATTCAAGGTGATTACATCGAAAGTGAAGCAGACGATCAACCTGAGGAAGGCGAGCTCACGCAGGATACGGACCGTCTTGGCCAAGAATGGGATGATTGTGGCTCCATCTTCTCCGTCTTCTTCTCCGGCGACTTCTCCCCCAGGAGACATCAGGGGCTTCCATGAAGTGCTTGAGAGAGCCGCCTAGAGATTTGACTTGCCAATACCTGAGGTGCAAACCGAATGTTTCCTTTACGATTTTAAGGATGCATCAAAGAGATCTGTTCGATCCATCCCGATTGTCGATTTTATTTGGAGTGAGGGTTTAAAGATAATGAAGAATTCAGCCTCTGTCCCGGCTGTGTTACCAAGGATGGAGAAGAAATACAAGGCACCTGACTCTGCACCAGCATGTTTAATTGGACATCCTCGTCCGGATTCCGTTATTATGCAGGCTGCCCAGAGGCGTTCTAGGAATCCCCAGTCTCCTTGTGCAGTACCTCCGGACAGGGAAGGCAAACGCCTGGACAGTATAGGCAAACGTTTTGCTACTGCTATCAAGACCTCTAATGCCTTAGCAATTTTAGGAAGGTATGACTGCCAATTATGGTCAGATCTGGCTCCTCTTCTCGAATTCCTCCCTGAGGATAAAAAGAAAGAAGCAAAGGACCTCCTGCAGGAGGGTGCTAGAACGTCTTCGGAGGTGATTGACTCCTCCATGGATTTGTCATCCATTGCCTGCAGGTGCCGCAGTCCTTCGCAGGCAGGGCTGGTTGAGGGCGACGTCTTTCCGCCCTGAGATCCAATCTAAGGTGCTGGACATGCCCTTCGATGGGGAAAATCTTTTCTGAAAGCACGTAGAAAAAGAACTACAGGGCATTAAAAAAGATACTGAGACTGCACGTTCATTGGGCACGCTGCAACAAAGGCGATTCCAGTCCTTTCGAGGAGGTAGAGGCCAATTCCAACAAAGACCATCTTACCAGTCTTACAGATATCAGCCATATGGTCAGCAAGGATACAGATCACAATATGGAGGACAACAACAGCAGCAGTTTCGTACCTCTAACATTTCATACAATCAGCAATCAGCTAGACGTAAGCCTGCAGGACGAGAAACTACAGGATTCCTCAAGACGTCAGTGACGTTTCTCCTCCTCCGGTCACCTCATTTCGCTCTCAGCATCTTCGGTCTCATCACCTCTCTCCATTTCTGAACCAATGGCAATCCATCACAAGGGACAAATGGGTGCTGGACATCATCCAACACGGCCACACCTTAGAGTTTGTCCACAAACCCCCTCGAACTCCGCCTCCAAGAAAAACACATCATCATCACTTGTCCTTGTTAAGGCAAGAGATTTCAACTCTACTAAGGAAAGGGGCGATAGAAAAGTGCCTTTCGAACAGCGAGGAAAGGCTTTTATTCCAAGTTCTTTATAATAAAGAAAAATGCAGGAAATGGAGGCAAGTAATGGACCTAAGGCAGTTGAACAAATATATCAAAAAGCAGACATTCAGAATGCTGTCCCTCCAAGAGATTCTTTTATTAATAAACGAGAGAGATTATCTAGCGTCCCTCGATCTCCTAGACGCTTACTTTCATATCCCCATTCATGCAAAACATCGCCAATTCCTGAGGTTCGAGGTGGCTGGAGATCACTACCAGTTCAAAGTTTTGCCATTCGGCCTTCGCTCAGCTCCCAGAGTCTTCACTAAATGTATGGCTCCGGTAGCGTCTTTGAGAAGGCAGGGACACCAGGTTTACCCCTACCTGGACGATTGACTGGAGAAAAGGGCTACATTTCACTCTGCCAGAAAATCTACGCAGGCCTGTCGGCGGCTCTTCAAGTCTCTGGGGTTACAAATCAACGTGGAGAAGTCACATTTGGTTCCAAGCCAGAAGCGTGTTTTTCTAGGAGTGCTTCTAGACACAAGATCAATGAAGGCGTATCCCACTTCAGAACGGAAGCTCAAGATAATGCGCTTAGCATCCCTTCTACGTGCAAAAGAGTACACTTCTGTGAGAGTATACAAGTCCTTACTGGGGATGCTGTCATCATGCATCCCGTTGATTCCAAATTCTTCAGGAGCAGTTGGACATGCACTGGGTGCAGATGCACGGCTCATTCGAGGACATCATCTCTCTCTCCCAGGCTATGAAACAGTCTCTGTCATGGTGGGAAAAAGAAATCAATATCTCTCCAGGCCTCTCGTTCCAACCAGCTCAGCCTCATTACATTATAACGACGGACGCCTCAATGGACGGTTGGGGGCGCATCTTCAGAAGCTGCAAATACACGGGAAATGGTCCCATCAAGAAACGCTGTCACACATCAACCTTTTAGAACTAAAGGCAGTGTTTCTGGGGCTGCAGGCCTTTCTTCCCAGGATCCAGGGATCCTCCGTTCTAGTAAGAACAGACAATACCACAACAATGTTTTACCTTACCAAACAAGGGGGCACCAGGTCTCGTACACTATCAGAAAAGGCCCAGGAAATTTGGAAGTGGCTCATTCATCACCCCATAACATTGCAGGTAGAGCATGTTCCGTGCGTGGACAACGATTGGGCAGATTCTCTAAGCAGAACCAATTCACAATGTCACGAATGGGAATTGAACGAGGTCCAGCTGAAGCGGGTCTTCGAATTGTGGGGCACTCCAAAACTGGATCTGTTTGCGACAGAAGACAACAGGAAGTGCGAAAAGTTCGCCAGCAGGTTTCCTCAGAGGAATTCTTGGGGGAATGCTCTACAGATGCAATGGACGGGAGCATTCGCCTATGCGTTCCCGCCGTTTCCCCTCATCCCAAGAGTGTTGAACAAGATGAGGAGAGAGCCATGCCATATCATTCTCGTAGCTCCGGCAGTTTTGGTACACTGAGCTTCTCCTGTGTTCGATATCTCCTCACATTCTCTTTCCTCCGTTGTCGAACCTACTCTCGATGAACAGCGGTCAAATTGTTCATGCGCAGATAAGGTCTCTCAGTTTGTCAGCTTGGAACCTCATGACTATGAATTCGCAAATTTAAACATCTCTCCGGATTGCAAGTCCATTCTCCAGCGGGCCAGAGCTCCATCCACTAATAGGTCTTATGTTGCAAAATGGAAGAGATTCTGTCATTGGTGCGAGAGTAAGGAATTACATCCTTTCCTGTCAACTCCGGAACAGATCCTGCCTTATTTACTTCATCTAGCTAATTCAAAATTAGCTCACTCATCAATCAAGGTACACCTGGCGGCAATTTCCAGGTTTCACAGGAAACCAGGTGAACTCTCTTTGTGGTCAACAAGAATCGTTAAGGAGTTTGAGAGGACTCTTCAGGGTTTTTCCACCTTTAAAGCGCCCTGCAGTCCCGTGGGAATTGAATACAGTTGTAGCTCAGTTGATGAAATCGCCGTTCGAGCCCATACATAAGGCTGATTTGAAATATGTTTCTTGGAAAACGGCTCTTCTCGTAGCCCTTACGTCGGCTAGAAGAATCAGTGAGATTCAAGCTGCTCACGATTGCTGAGCCTTTCCTTCAAATCAGACCGGATAAACTTTTCTTGAGGACTAATTCTCAATTCATTCCTAAAGTTCCAACTTCATTTCACTTGAACGAACCAGTTGTGCTTTCTACGTACTTTGCAAATCCTTCAACCAACGCGGAAAGAGCATTGCACTCTTTAGATGTGAAGAGATGCATTAAGTTCTTATCGGGGAGAGAATAGTTCTTGGCAACCTCAGAACATGACAACCCTGATCCCCCAGGATCGTGGAAACAATATACTACTTTTCGCTCAGTCACTCGTGCTCACTTAGTTTGTCTCAGAGAGATGCACAGAATAACCAGTCTGGGCGTTTCAATAAGTATTTATTGAACAGTTGTTATTCTAGTGTAGAATATATGAGCTGCAACAACCATTAGACAGTAGCAGAGATATATGATTAGCAGTACTATGAAAGTAAAGGGATGGTCTAGTTCTACCATCTTGCAGAAATCATGAATATATACCAGTACATAAAACACATGATAAAAAAGTGCAACCTAAAAGTGCATACTCCTACGATGTCTCCCTAACTAGATGTACCTAAATGTACCTAGCATCTATGTAGGTGTGATGCCAAGAATCCCTCTAGGTTCTAGTCAACCCCCATTACCTGAGAGTCAGAGAATGTGGGACCCCGTCCTGGTCTCGAGTTGGACACCCCGCGAGGGATGTTAGACCACTGCTAGCTGGAGCGTCTGCATGCAGGAACCTCAGTCTCTCTAGTCAGGTTGTCAGCCGGGAAGTCACGGTCTCCTCTATCTTCCTAAGCAAGATGTGCTGTATATATACCCATAGGTCTCCCCAGGGGTCCTACCTTGCTGTGTTACTGTGTCGGCCTAAAGGAGGTCGTCGGGCCTGAACTTTATACAGAGATATTATACAGGAGATGGTAATCCTACTGTTAGTCCTGCTGTGCTTCCAAGAAGCCTCATGCATAATGTATGAGGATCGAACCAGGGAAAAACCCGTTCTGAATGCAGTGTCATATCTGGGTAAAAGGTCAGTGCCTAAGAACCGTTATGTATGTAATGTAGGGAAGAATATAGGTGAAAGGTGAATATAGCACAAGGTGGCAACCACTTCACAATTGGGCAATCCATTGCCCTTCCAACATTTTATCCTTAACCTTAGCCCCCAAAGAGGAGAAGACATTACACTAGCTAAACCTCATAGAGCGGTAAGTTATTATATTCACTACATGAAGGAGATCAAGTCTGACAACCCACTGTTTGTGGGGTATGCAAAAAGGGCAAGGCAGTCTAGAAGAGGACTCTGGCTGGATAATTCTGTGTATACAAATGTGCTATCCTTTTGCTAAAAAGGAACTGACTGGGGGAATCCATGCTCACTTCACTAGAGTGAAGTTTATAACTTCAGCACATCCCAGGGCTGTTCCTGTGGCTGACATTTTTCATGCTGCAACATGGCTTATGTAGAAAGCTGGCTCTGTATATACTATACCAAAGTAAGGTATGGTGTGCACACTGTCCAGTGGATCCCCAGGGGCTTTACAAAGGCTAAAGTATATAATGCTAATGCTCTCTCTTATGGTAGTGTGGGGGAGCAGTTGGGCTCATCAAAAGGCAGTTCTAAGCATTTGTTGTACACACACAAGCAAGAAATGATTACACACACTCAGTGACTTAATCCGAGACCAATGGTTTGTAAAAATAGTACTTTTAGTATATTTATTTTATAGAACCAAAGCTACTTTGTTGCAGTAAAATAAGGATCTGAAAGAAACACCATAGTGATAGATTCCTTACCTTAGAATATCCCCAGGCGTCAGACTGGATCTGGAAAGTTTTCGTCAGCAGTACCCCTGCGCGTCGCCAGTAGGGCGCCGTGCGGCTCCGCGTCCATCGTTGGCGTCGTGGTCGCCGAGATAACGCCGCGGGCGCTACTGGACGCCGCCACGCGCGCTGACGCTCAGTTCCTTTCTTTTTTCCGCGCCAGCAAGCGCAGATCCGGAGAGAGCGGTACCCCTAGTCTTTTTTAGGTCTCGCCTGAGCCAGCGCATGCGCTGCTCTGGCGAGAGTTTTAGTAAGCGGGATTTGGAAGTGCAAACAGTGGCTTTGCTGGCGACCAGCTTGCGTTCACGCGACGTGCACGCGCGACCAGGCGCCATATGGCTTCCCTCGCCATCTGACGCTCGCGTGAACGCAAGTTGGTCGCCAGCAAAAGCTACTGTTTGCACTTCCAAAACCCGCTTACTCACGATTACTTTCACTTTCACGGCCGCGCGGCCATGTCAGTTTCGCGGCCGATGCTTGTTTTTTTACCTGCGAACTGCATTACCTTTGTTGGAAGCCTGGCATATCTTTACTCTTAGGAAAGGAGACTGCCCAGTGCTTCAGGTCTGTGTCCCTTAGGATCCAACTCAAGACTCGGAACACAAGTGCCCTAGTGGGACAGAGTCATTTCTTACATGGCAGTACTGTATTGGATTTCTATGCGGCACAGGGGGCAGCTTGGCCAACGGTAGGAAAATAGATTTATTTACTCTTACAGAACTTTGCAAATAATAATTAACAAGGATGAAGATGCATTATCTTTGTATGACCCTCCACGCAAGTCAAGTTGGCCAAATATCTTACAAACATCTGCTCAGTTGTTTTTATCTTATTTTACTTTGTTCTTCGCACTGCTATTTTGGTGTTAGCGGTCTAGTTTTTTTGGGCGCCATTTTGTTTCCAGGGCTAGCAAACACGTCACTGGCGCACCAAAGACCTGGCCGATCTGCACCCTTCCAGGCTCCGAGGCCAGCCACTAAGTCAGTTTTTACTTCTATTCACAAGCGAAATTCTGCTTTTTAATACCGGTAAGCTCTTCTGTTGATCAATCAACCTTCCTCCTGCTTCACAAAGAAGGGCTCAACCGACATAACATCAATGAATCCTCTGCAGCAGCCTTTGAGCTTAGCAACGAGCTAGTGGAAAAGCTGGTAGGGCATTATTTTACTATAGCTTCAGACTGCACCCTCCAAGCTCCCTGTACTGTAACCCCCCCCCGCAGCTTTTAAGCCCTTCAAAGCGAGACACCCCTATCAGTCCCCACATCCATCTTTACATGACCCTTTTAAACACTACAATCTTCTAACCAATGACCCTATTGCTATTCTCTTTTTTTAACTGAAACCTGATTGGAGCATCACTTCACTTCGCATATTCTGGGCGACCCTCCCTCCCTCAGTTTATTATGTTCAACAAAAATCGTGGCAACCAGGAAAAACAAGCATTGGCATAGCCATAGGTCTCGCCTTGGGACCTTATAAGTGTTTAGTTAACCAGCACAATATCCTTGGTGCAACAACATCAACTGTTGCATAGCTAAACACTTATAAGGTCCCAAAGGCGAGACCTATTGGCTATGCCAATGCTTGTTTACTAAGTTTTTGAGATCTTTTTCTCACCCTTTTTTCGATTCGACTCCTGGTGCAGTTAGGGATGACCGGTTTTAAATCCTGCGAGGACTGTCATCGGATGATGTCGGTGACGGACCCGCAGCGCGTGTGTCTCTTCTGCCTGGGGCGCGACCACGACCCCAAGTCGTGCCCCGACTGCCGGTCCATTGCTCCGAAGTCTTTGCGGGAGCGGTCCCGAAAGCTGCTTGAAGCCCGGCAGTCGGCTCCGCGCCGTGACAGGTCCCGGTCTAGGGAGAGGTCGAGGGACCGCGTGCGGAGTCACCATCGGCGATCGTCGGGATCGAAGTCTTCGCACTCGGGGTCAGGTAAGACGAAGCACAAGAAGTCGAAGAAACGTCATCGGTCTCCGACTTCCCATCGCCGGTCGCGCGACGCGGCTGAGGGTACGGATGGTGCTACCCCCGCGGCTCCGGCGGAGTCCATGGAGTCGCCGCCCGACTACCCTCCCTTCCCGGGGTCGGCGGCGACTCCGGCCCAGATACAGGAATTCCTGTCGGCCATGGCTCGCCTCTTTGGGCCTTCGGGCCCCGCGGTCCCGCCTGGGTGTCCTCTCGTTTCATCGCCGGCGGCTCCGGCCCCGGCGTCGCTGTCGGCTCCGGCCCCGGCGCCGCAGGACACCCTTGGATCTCGGCAGCAACTCCGGCCCAGATACAGGAATTCCTGTAGGCCATGGCTCGCCTCTTTGGGCCGTCGGGTCCCGCCGGTGCACCTTCGGGCCCCGCGGTCCCGCCTGGGTGTCCTCTCGTTTCATCGCCGGCGGCTCCGGCCCCAGCGTCGCTGTCGGCTCCGGCGCCGCAGGACACCCTTGGATCCCGGCCTGGATCCCGGTCGACACCGGTTGACCTCGTTACGCCTCCACCGACCCCACCGACCCCGATCCTGACGCCGCCCGCTCCTCGGGACGACGTCGACCTCCGGTTCAGCCCCGAAGTGGACCCGGCGTCGGTCAATGCCGTTCTCGACGCCGTTTGGGGATTTCTATCCCCATGTCCCCTGCTCCTTATTTTCGGCCTGTTGAACAGCCTGAGGAGCAAGGGGAGGACTGGGAGGGGTCGGACGACCCTCTCGCTGCAGCCTGCGAGTCTGAACAGGACTGGGCTGAGGAACTGGGGGAAGCCAGTGGTCTGGATACCTCACCAGACTTTGGCATGCTGTCTCCTCCTACCGTGGCTACGGAGGAGGGAGCCAGTTATGCAGTGGTGTTGCGTAGGGCGGCGGAGGCCCTACACCTCAAGCTACCTACTGTGGCCGTCAGGACTAACCTCCTGACAGAGGTGCTTCAGCCAGCAGCTACTTCTGCGGAGCCGCTGCTGCCCTTTAATGAAGCCCTTTCGGACGTTCTTTTGGGCACTTGGTCCAGGCCCACCACAGGGTCTCCTGTGGATAGGAACGTGGCCAGACGCCATCGCCCGGCTCCGGGCGACCCTCTTTTCCTCTCCCAACATCCCACCCCGAGAGCTTGGTTGTCCAAGCCTCTGCTTCCCCAACCGCCTTCCCTTCCGCCCCACCGGATAGGGAATCCAAGAAGTTGGATCAGTTTGGGAAGAAGATTTTCTCTTCCACCAGCTCTGCGCTGCGGTCCGTGAACACCGCATGCCTCTTGGGCCGTTATTCCCACTGCCTGTGGGATACGGTGGCAAACGTGCTGTCTCAGTGTCCGGAGGAGGCCCGGCCTGCTCTCGCCCAGGCTGTTGCAGAGGGGAGAGACGCAGCCAAGTTCATGATCCGTTGTGGTCTAGACACCACCGACTCACTGGGCAGATCCATGGCAACGACGGTGGCGGTTCGTCGCCACGCCTGGTTGAGAACAACTGGATTTTCCGGGGATGTCCAAAGCACCCTTATGGACATGCCCTTTAATGGCCGTCGCCTCTTCGGCGACAAAGCGGATAGCGCGTTGGAGCGGTTTAAGGACTCACGGGCTACGGCCAAGTCCTTGGGACAGTCCGCCCTCCTCAGTCTTCCGCTTTTCGCTCTTTTCGTGGCACTTGAAGGGGCGCCCCGCAGCGTTCGCAACAGAGCCACGGGCCGGCGCAACAGTCATCCCAGCGCGGACGCGGTTTCCGCCGTGGCGGACACAGGGGCCAGCGGGCGGGTCAGACCACTACCACCACCCCTGCCACCCCTGCCTCCAAACCTTCCTAGTCCGAACTTTCAGGTCCATCACACGCCAGTGGGCGGCAGGCTCCGCCATCACCTCCCTCACTGGCGCTCCATCACTTCGGACAGGTGGGTTTTAGAGATAGTCCGAAGGGGCTACTCCCTCCCCTTCGAGACTACCCCCCCGGCCATGCCACCTCAATACCACCGCATGTCAGGGGATCACTTGGTGCTTCTTCAGCAGGAAGTTGCGGCCCCTTGGCCAAGGGGGCCATTGAGCGTATTCCGACGCCCGAAGTAGGTCGTGGTTGTTATTCCCACTACTTCGTGGTGCCCAAGAAGGACAAAGGCCTGCGTCCTATCTTGGACCTCCGGAACGTCAATCGCTTCCTCCGCAAAGAGAAGTTCAAGATGCTCACTCTAGTTCAGGTCTTGTCTGCTCTCGACCCACAAGACTGGCTGGTGGCGTCGGACTTGCAAGACACCTATTTCCACATCCCCGTCCTGCCAGCCCACCGGCGTTACCTACGGTTCATGGTAGGCCACGAGCACTTTCAGTTTACCGTGCTCCCCTTTGGCCTTACTAGCGCTCCTCGGGTGTTCACCAAGGTGATGGCGGTGGTCGCAGCTCATCTGCGCAGATCAGGGGTCTCAGTCTTCCCCTATCTCGATGACTAGTTGTTGAAGGCGGGCTCACCCCAGTCAGTCGTCTCCCACCTCCAGACTACGGCCGACCTCCTGCACTTGCTGGGGTTCTCCATCAATGTGCCGAAGTCGCACCTGATTCCCTCCCAGAAGCTCCTCTTTATCGGAGCGGTTCTGGGCACGGCGCAGTTTCGGGTCTATCCTCCCAAACAGCGAGTCCGGGACATTCGGGCTCTGATTCCCATCTTTCAGCCCTTGTCCTGGGTTTCGGTCAGAGTGACTCTGAGGCTGCTGGGCCCCATGGCCTCCTGCATCCTGCTGGTCAATCATGCCAGGTGGCATATGCGGGCTCAGTAGTGGGACCTGACGTTCCAGTGGGCGCAGCATCAGGGAAACCTGTCCGATCACGTCCAGAACTCGGAGGGCACTGCACACCAATTGCAGTGGTGGCTCACGAACCGGCATTGGGTCGACGGCAGATCACTCTCCCTTCCCCAACCGGAGTTCACAGTGGTGACGGATGCGTCCCTCCTGGGATGGGGATGCCACATGGGAGAGGCGGAGATCAGAGGCCTCTGGTCTCCGGGCGGTGTCCTGGCTCCATATCAACCTTTTGGAGCTGCGGGCGATCAGGCTTGCACTGAAAGCATTCCTTCCCTCTGTCAAGGGGAGAGTAGTGCAGGTGTTCACGGACAACACCACCGCCATGTGGTACTGCAACAAACAAGGCGGGGTGGGGTCGTGGACCCTCTGTCAAGAGGCTCTGCGTCTCTGGACATGGCTGGAACATCAGGGCCTGTCTCTGGTGGTTCAACACCTGGCAGGTTCTCTGAACGCCAGGGTGCATGCTCGATCACGAATGGCGTCTTCACTCGGAGGTGGCGCAAGGTCTCTTTCAGCAGTGGGGAGAGCCTTTGTTAGATCTATTCGCCACCGAAGAGAACGCGCAATGTCATCCGTTCTGCGCGTTGGAATTTCCAAGGCGGCACTCGCTCTGCGACGCTTTTCGTCGCGAGTGGAGTTGCGGTCTGTTGTACGCCTTTCCGCCTATACCACTTCTGCCCAGAGTGCTGAAGAAGATCAGGCGCGACCGGGCCCAAGTCATTCTTGTGGCTCCGGACTGGGCTCGAAGAGTTTGGTATCCCGAGCTACTCAGTATGAGCATCGATCCCCCGATCCGACTGCCTCTTCGGGAGGATCTTCTGTCGCAGCAGCAGGGGACGGTCCTCCACCCGAACCTGTCCAGCCTCCACCTCTTTGCGTGGAGATTGAGCGGCGGCTGTTGATTCCCTTCGACTTGCCTCCTGAAGTTTGTGATGTTATTCTGGCAGACATGCGTCCCTCTACTAAAGTGGTATACGCCTGCAGGTGGAACAAATTTGTGGCATGGTGCACAGCAAAGGCTGTGGATCCCCTTTCTGCCCCTCTTTCTGAGGTTCTACTGTTCCTTCTTTCTTTGGCCCAGCAGGGCTCTGCTCTGGGCACTATCAAGGGCTACCTTTCTGCTATTTCGGCCTTTCTCAGGCTCCCTGATCAGCCCTCTCTTTTCAAGTCCCCTGTTGTAAATAGGTTTCTTAAAGGCATTACTCACCTTTTTCCTCCTATTCCTTTCGTGATGCTTTCTTTCCTTGAATCTGGTTCTGACGTACTTGATGTGCGCTCCCTTTGAGCCACTTCACAACTGTCCTCTTCGTCTTCTGACGTTAAAGACTGCTTTCCTGGTGGCCATCACTTCCGCCAGGCGGGTGAGTGAGCTCCAGGCTCTTTCCTGTAAGCCTCCTTTCCTTTCAGTCCATCCGGACAAGGTTGTGCTCAGGCCCCGTCCTTCCTTTCTGCCAAAAGTGGTTACGGCCTTTCACATTGGGCAGACTATTACCTTGCCCACCTTTTTTCCGCCTCCGCATCCTTCCAGAGAGGAAGAGCGGCTCCACCGTCTGGACCCAAAACGTGCGCTTTCTTTTTATCTTAACCGCACACAGCAGTTCTGGGTGGATGACCAGCTTTTTGTTGGCTACGTTGGCACCAAGAAAGGTCGGGCGGTCCATAAGAGAACCATCTCCCGCTGGGTTGTCTTGTGTATCAAAGCCTGTTACTCTTTGGATAAAAAGGAACCTCCGGTGGGGCTGCGTGCTCATTCCACCCGAGCTACTGCAGCCACTACTGCATTGGGACGTGGTGTCCCCCTGCAAGACATATGTCAGGCAGCCACGTGGGCCTCGCTGCACACGTTTACCAAACATTACTGCCTGGACAGCCAAGTCCGGAGAGACGGCTTCTTTGGCAGTTCTGTTCTCCGTGACTTTCTGGTGTGATCTTTGTTCGCAGACCCACCACCGGGGTTGGTATTGCTGGGGTATCTATTCTAAGGTAAGGAATCTATCACTATGTGTTTCTTTCAGATGCACAAGTTACTTACCTTCGGTAACGATATATCTGTAAGAAACATTAGTAGCGATAGATTCCTTACCGCCCCACCCATCCTCCCCGTTCTGCGAACTGATTTCTAGGGTTAAGGTCATCCCTTTCAGGGCCCTAGTTTCAATGCACCAGCTGTTCAGTATCTTGCATGGCTCTGCTGTTCCTGGCGCGGAAAGTCGTGTACAGAACTGACGTCAGCGCGTGTGGGCAGCGTCCAAGTAGCGCCCGCGACGTCATCTCGGCGACCACAACGCCAACGACTGACGCGGAGCCGCACGACGCCCCTACCGACGCGCAGGGGTACTGCTGACGAAAACTTTCCGGATCCAGTCTGACGCCTGGGGATATTCTAAGGTAAGGAATCTATCACTACTAATGTTTCTTACAGATATATCGTTACCGAAGGTAAGTAACTTGTGCTTCGAGGCATGTGAGCTGTAGATCACATGCTTTGCATACTCCTGCCATCTAGTGTTGGGTCCGGATGTTTGCAAGTTGTTTTTCTTCGAAGAAATCTTTCCAGTCACGAGGTAAGGTGACTCCTCCTTTCGGTGATAGTGCGCATGGGCATCGACTCCATTGTTAGATTGTTTTTTTCCGCCATCGGGTTCGGATGTGAATTGCTGCGCTCCGGTTCGAAACCATTCTTCGGGTTCCCCTTGGTGCGCAATCCGCTATACCCGCGTTGGTATTGTTGCGTACGCGTATCCCACTTCTCCGTATATCGTATTGGTCAAAGAAAATTTCAGTTTCGATTGGAAAGCTCGTGGAAGGCCGTAGGGCCTAACCGAGTCGGTCCACCTCAGTCGATGAAACGGACTCCATTCAAATTTTGCCCTCGTGCCACACAAAACATCCGCGCACCGACTTGCACCAAGTGTGCAACTTGTGCTTATCTCCAGAGCACAAAGAACAAAACTGTGACGCGTGCAGATCCTACCGATCCAAGAAAACTCTCTGCGATCGTTTGGCTCGACGTCATGAAATGCAAAGCCAGAACATCGAATACACGCGGGACATCTTCGGTGAAGGATCAGAGCAAGAATTGTTTGATGCACAAGGGGCCGAAGATAAACAGGAAGAGCAACCCTTATCGATTTCAGAATCGGACTCCGAGATGGAAGAGGACATACCACAGGGTCAAGGTCCCGTGAGTACCGAACACCCCTTACCCCGAAATCCAACTCCAATGAAGCAAAAGGCTTCCGTTCCACCTCCGCCTCCAGGCCAAGGTCGGCACCGAGACTAGCTTTTGGATGAATAATCAGTACCAGGCAAGGTTCAGGTAAGTGACCTCACTGCACCACCAGTGGCACTGCGGCGGCCGGGTGCAGAGGTCAAACTCCGGATCTTTTGCCAATGTTATCCATTGGAGAAAGGGGGCAATTGAAGTGGTACGATTTGCAGGTGAGTAACACGGTTTTGGAACCCAGTCTCTGGGAGTTAAGGTAAGCATGGGGGCCACAAGGCAGCACCAAACTTAACCCTCCAGCGGCACAGGAGCAGCCGGGTGCAGAGTGCCAACATGGCGTCGGGCGCCCAATGCATACCAAAGGGGAATCTCAAACTTGGAAAAAGGCTGCAGGCTCAGGCCAGGAGGCCGATCGATGTAAATCTACAGCTGCACAAGTAAGTTAGGGTGTGATGGAGTGTCGGGGCATCATCGGTAGATCTCCCAAAGGCCCAGGGGTTCCGGGTGCAGGGGTGTCCTTTGGTGTCGGAAGTCAGTTTACCAGTGCAATCGTGGGGGGGTCATCGTGCAGAGGCTGCAGGCGTTGACGTGGAGTTCGGCGGGGGCAACCTTCGAGGAGCTCTTGCTCAGGATCGCTGGGGAACCTTTTCTGGACCGGTGGGCCTCTTGGACTCGGGTCGTGGGTGTTGGGACGAGTCGCTCCTCTTTAGCAGGGTCTTTGAGAGCTGCAGACAGGCCGGGAGGGCTTGGACCAAGTCAGTTGGTGTCTTCAGTCTTCGTTGCTGCACGGCTCTTCTTTGTCCTCTTCTTCGTAGGTCATCGGTAATCTGAGGATTAAGGTTCAGGGATGCCCCTAAATACTAATTTTAGAGGCGTTACAGGGGTCAGAAGGTAGTAGCCAATGGGCTACTTACCTTAAGAGTGACTACACACTTTGTATGTTCACTTCCTCTGGGAAGTGGACATAGCCCTAATCCTATTGGCTAGAATCCTCCAAAACAATATGGAGGATTTTCAAAGGAGGGAGTCACTTCAGGGCACCTTAGGGCTGGTCCTTGCTGAGAGGGGACACGCCTCTCTTGTTTAGTAATTTTCCCGCCGACCTTGCTGCCAAAAGTGGGACTTGGTCGGGGCAGGCATCTCCGCTAGCTGGAGAGGCCTTGGTCAGCATAACAAAGAACGGGAAGCCTTTGAGGCTCACTGCCTTTCAATGCTGTTCCTGCTAGGGGGTAGGTGTGAAGCACCTCCACCCCGAGCAGGCTTTGTTTCTGACCCATGAGAGCAAAAGGCTCCCACCTCACGGGGTCAGAAACATGTCTAGAGGTGGCAGGCTGGTGCAGACCAGTCAGGCACACACTAGTGGCTTGGTAGGTTTTCAGTGGGCACCTATGAGGTGCCCTCTGAGTGCATTTATTAATGAATCCAACACTGGCATCAGTGTGGGCTCATTAATCTGAGATGTTTGGTACCAAACATCTTGGAATTCAGTGAAGCCATCATGGAGCTGTGGAACTTGTGGTGACAAGCTCCCAGCCCATGTACTCGGTATGGCGTCACTGTGCACTTATAATGTCTAAGAATGGACTTAGACACTATAGGGGCATTTCTGCTCATGCATTTATGCCCTCACATGAAGTATAGTGCACCCTGCCTTAGGGCTGTAAGGCCTGCTGTAAGGGTGACTTACCTATGCCTCTTGCAGTGCTGGCAGGCCTGGAACACAGGGATGTGTACTAGGTCGACTCTTCACTTTTATTTGCACCAAAACGCGCAGGCTGCATTGGCAGTATGCCTGTGTTTGGTGAGGGTCCCTTAAGGTGGCACAATACATTCTGCAGTCCTTAGAGACCCTCTCTGGTCACAAGGCCCTTGGTTTCACTGGTACCTTTTACAAGTGACTTATATGTGAGCCAGAGGTGTGCCAGTTGTGGAAACAATGGTACCGTTTTGGGAAAGAACACAGGCACTGGGAACATGGACTACACTCAGTCAAAGATGCATCAGAATCAGGCAAAAAGTGGGGGTAGTGCAACAGAAACCCACTTCCCTACAGGTTCCCTTCACACCTTTGCTAAGTATTTTTGCTTTGATTCAGAGGTGAGCTGGGATGGCCATTTCACACGTTCAGCACTCTAGGATTTCCTCTCCTAACCACTCCTTCAGAGCCACCACCTAGGAGAAGGTACTGCTTTGGAATCTATTCAACAGGTGAGGAATCTTCTGGTAACTATCTTCTGCAGTTTCCTCACTGATAGCCCATTAATACTAAAAAGATTCAAATGTAGTTGTTGCTTTGCAATGTAATTTATCTGCCCCTGTCTCGTCTCTGCCTCTAACCACAAAGAAAAAATAAAATGAAAAGTGATGTCAGGGCACCGGGTTCGATGCTACATAGCTCCGTTGAAGTCACTCAGGCGTTGCTTCCAATGTCTAAATGGAGACAGCGCCCGTTATCGGCATTGGAGAATTATTGAAAGTTTCCGGATCCAGTCTGGTGCATAGAAATATTGAACAGGTGAGGAATATGTACGGAAATGAGTATACACCCGAAAGATCTTTACCAAACGTTAGTAACTTATTATTTTAATTATTTCGGTTGGGTAATTAGTCGCCCATAAAAGCAAATACAGCATGTAGCTACTTGCATTCTAAAGCCCTGAATGTTTATTACTTGGTTATATACATATGGCATTTTGGGTTCACAATGTGTTTTCAGTTTACAAGATGAGTATTAAATTTGTCTGTCGTTGCTTATTCACTTGTTAAAGTTTTGTTTTTTTACTTTCAGGGATGGAAGAAATCGCAAAGGAAAAAGAGAAGCAAAAGAAGGCAGAAAGTATTAAGATCAAAGAAGAATCCTTAGACATATCTGAAGAAAAGGTTAATGGTTTACATGAAAGCCACTGGGAACAAAAACACCTCAGAGAAAGGGGCAATACTAATCTGTTTTTGCAGAAACCTGGTTCATTCTCAAAATTAAGTAAACTGTTAGAAGTAGCGAAAATGTCCGCCGAATCTGACAGTCTCCTCCAAAAAACAAATGGTAGCTCTGCAAATGGGTGCACATTACCTTATCAAAACAGCACTGGCTGTAGCATTCAGCAAAGTTTATCACAACATAGCTTTGAAAAGCCAGACTGTAATCATCTGTTTACTTCAGGTGCAAGTGTTACAGGAAAGATTTACAGTTCTCCATTAGTTACAAGCGACCAGTTGTTGAAGACACTCACAGAAACGAGCAGGCAGTGGTTTAGCCTTCTACCACGAACACCTTGTGATGGTATTTCAATCACTCGCATGGAACCGACAGCTGTGTGTGCTTCAGTGACTTCACACTCTCGGCCACAGTCTCACTCACCTTCACCAACCCCATCACCAGCAGTCTGTTCAACTCCTTTACATAATGCTTTGGGACTCAATCAGTATACTTTACCACCACTTCAGGTTAGTATTTGATTATTTTAAAAAAACTGTTTCTCTTGTGAGCCGTAATGATTACAGGTCTGGTTTCAATGCCTAAACGTGAATTGATTTAGGAATAATTGTATTTGTGTTAAAGAGGAATAGTTTTGTCCATGCATATCTCTTCTTTGCACTCATGGGATTGTGGGATATTTTATGGACTGTGTTACAGCAGGATTAGTGTTGTAAGGTGGTCTTACTCATGTAATCTAAACCTTTTTGGGGCGTCTAGGGCTGATTGTAATGATACATTAACAAAAACTGTGGTTGATTTTGCCATTGAAGTTGTCAGTTGTATTGCAGCTGGGACAGGAAATCACATATTCAGAATTTTGAATGTAGCCGAACCGGACCGGCCCCCTATGCTATGGTCATGCATAGGGAGGCCAAAGCCCTTGACCTTCAGCTTTCAACCTTGGAGGTGAAAACGAATTTCCCAACCGAGGTCCTGCAAACGAGCGAGACTTCTCTAGAACCCCTCTTACCTTCCAATGAGGCTTTGACGGATACCCTTTTAGGGATTTGGCCCAAGACTTGCTCTGGTCGGCCAGTCAATAGACATCACCCGATGCCATCGTCCTCCACCAGGGGATTCGACCTTTCTGTCACGGCACCCTTCACCAGAAAGTCTTGTGGTTCATGCCTCCACCAGCCGTTCCAATCCAGTCACTTTTTTTTTCTACCTCTCTCCATTTGTGAAACTCGTCTTTTCATCCAGCAATTTGGCCCTATGTTCTGATAACGCTTCCTGTTTGTTTGGACTTTGCACTCACGCCCTTTGGAATTCGGTGGCGCATGTCCTCCCTGGTGTGCCAGAAAAACTTTGCTCCTTACTGTCTCAGGCGATTCAAGATAGTTGTGACAAGGCTAAGTTCACAAATCATTGTGGCTTGACCACCGACTCCATCAGGCGGCGTCATAGGCTCAAGCGTTGGCATTCGCCACCACGCGTAGCTCTGATCGACTGGGGTTCTCTGGCAATGTCCAGTCTTCCCTGATGGACATGCCCTTCGTTAGGATTCTAAATCAGAAAAGGGGGGGGGAGAAAGAGGGATACGCTAGGTCCACCCTCCAAAATGATCAAGAATTCACAAAAAACCGAGATCTCGGTTACAAGAACCTAGCCAGATTCTACAAAAAGTTTTTGCTCTATGAGAGTCAGAAAAACAGTAAGAAAGGAAAAATGTCCTTTCTTGAGTCCCTCACTCACCAGGGTTTCCCCATGTGACATGCTTCATCATTGGAGCCATCCCAACCCGCTGCGGGTTGAGGCGTGCTACGACTTGCGACACTACGTAGGAGCACTAATTGTGGGTGACTATGTGTGGTGCAGTAATGGAAGTGGAGTGGGTGAGATTAAAAATATCTAGCTAGTGGGCAAAAAAAAGAATTTATTCAGGCTCCTAGCCGATATATTAAAAACGGGGTTGGTCTCTAGGGTACCTGTCTTTAATGAGTCAGGGGTCCCTAGTGGACGTCAACTAGTTTCGAGCTTCCCCAGTGCTCTTCTTCAGGACAAACAGGGTCCAGCCCTGTTTTGTACCACTCCAAAGTGACCTAAGAATAGGAAAAAGTGATGCTGCGGAATTTAAGCAGGCAAAAGTTAATACATACGGTACATTGACCACGTAGTATCTGCAATAGAGAAAGGAGAAATGGCATTATCAAGTACAACCTACTTCGTGCTGTGTAGGTGGATATTGGAACCGTCATGCTGCTGATCAAGTAGTATCCAAAACAGAAATGAGAAATAGCATTTATCATGTACAACCTACTTCATGCTATGTAGGTAAGTTATTGAAACCGCCATGCTACGCAATCACGCATCCATTCAGACACTCACTTATCAGCAGCATGACGGTTCCAATATCCACCTACACAGCACGAAGTAGGTTGTACTTGATAATGCCATTTCTCCTTTCTCTATTGCAGATACTACGTGGTCAATGTACCGTATGTATTAACTTTTGCCTGCTTAAATTCACGCAGCATCACTTTTTCCTATTCTTAGGTCACTTTGAGTGGTACAAAACAGGGCTGGACCCTGTTTGTCCTGAAGAAGAGCACTGGGGAAGCTCGAAACTAGTTGACGTCCACTAGGGACCCTGACTCATTAAAGACAGGTACCCTAGAGACCAACCCCGCTTTTAATATATCGGCTAGGAGCCTGAATAAATTCTTTTGCCCACTAGCTAGATATTTTTAATCTCACCCACTCCACTTCCATCACTGCACCACACATAGTCACCCACAATTAGTGCTCCTACGTAGTGTCGCAAGTCGTAGCACGCCTCAACCCGCAGCGGGTTGGGATGGCCCCAATGATGAAGCATGTCACCATGGGGAAACCCTGGTGAGTGAGGGGACTCAAGAAAGGACATTTTTCCTTTCTTACTGTTTTTTCTGACTCTCATAGAGCAAAAAACTTTTTGTAGAATCTGGCTAGGTTCTTGTAACCGAGATCTCGGTTTTTTGTGTATTCTTCGTTAGGATTCACCTGTTCGGGGACAATTCCGATTGTCCGGGCCATGGTGGACAAACTCAGCCGTTGACGCCTAGTGGATCACGAGTGACCGTTACATCTGAAGGTGGCGCAGCATCTCTACCCCGAAAGAGGAGAACCTTAGCTCGATATGTTTGCCACCGGTGAGAACATGCAATATCAGCACTTCTGCGTGTCTCTCGCTTGGAGATGCATTCCGCCTCGAGTGGACCTTGGGACTTCTGTTTGCGTTTCGAGAATACCACTCCTGCCTCAAGTTCCCAAGAAGATCAGGGCAGACCAGGCCCAAGTTGTCCTAGTGGCTCCGGATTGAACATGTAGAGTATGGTATCCAAAGCTCCTGGGCGAGAGCATCTGCCCTCCAATCAGGCTGCCCCTCCAAGAGGATCATCTGTCGCAACAGCAGAGTCAGGTTCTCCACCCGGGCCTTCGCACACTCCACCTTCATGCATGGAAATGGAGCGGTGACTTATGAACACCTTTGACCTTCTGGAGGTGGTTGATGTCCTCTTGACAGCCAGGCGTCCCTCGACGAAGACTGTGTACCCCTGTAGTTGAAACAAGTTTGTGGTTTGGTGCAGCACACTCCAGGTTTATCCCCTCCAGACCAAACTGTCTGACGTCCTGTTTTTTGTTTTATCTCTTGGCCGGAATGGTCTTGCTTTGGGCACAGTTGAAGGTTATCTTTCGACCCTTTTAATCTTCTTATAGTTGCCTCATCAGCCCTCATTGTTTGTCACCTGTCTGTTGTGATGCAATTTTTGAGAAGACTACAGTATATGTTCCCGCTTTTCCTTTTGTGATGCCTAGTGGGACCCCAATATTGTCCTTACTTATTTGATGTGCACTCAATTCAAGCTGCTCCAGGGCTGTTTATCACAGCTTCTTACCATCAAGACTGTGCTTTTCATTGCCATCACCTCGGCATGGCATGTGAGTGAGCATCAGACTATGTGTTAATCCACTATGCACCACCTTCTTCCCAGATGAGCTGGTTCTGCAAACTAGAGCATCGTTTCTGACGAACGTTGTGACGCTGTTCCACATCCTTCAAACCACCACCCTGCCGGCATTCTATGCTCCGCCTCACACCTCCAACAAGGAGGCAAGAATACACCGCTTGGACCCCTAGAGAGCACTGAGCTTCTATATATATCATACCAAAGAACACTGGGTGGCCAACCAGCTCTTTATGGGGTTTACTTGTGTGAAGAAAGGCAAGGCAGTGCAACAGAGAAACATCTCCCGCTGGATCCTGCTCTGCATTAAGATCTGATTCGCAGTGGCTTAAAAGCTGCCTCCAGATGGATTGCATGCTCATTTGTGATGAGGCCCTCGTGACCCACTTTGGTTAGTTTTAAATTTTACACATTTTAGCAGACTTCATTTTAGTCCTGTTACCTTTTACATATTTTATTTCTGCGATATGATTCTAAGTGATGCTTAACATGCTGCTTGTTTTTAGACAGCCTTTCCTGCGACACTATCTGTACACTTTGTTCAAGGCCAGGTACATAGAAAGAGATATCCTAATACATACTTTGCCCACTCGAAGACAGCTTCTAACATATAGACACATCATTGCATCAGAGCTGTACCTCTGACACAGTGGTTTTATTATATAAACACTGCGCTGTCCCTTTGTGGGTCAGAGGGGACACTCCAGCCGTAACGATCGTGGGACGGCCTTTGTGTTGGACATGCAGCTGTGTCAATGCTGATCCTGCAGATAGATAGGGATTGCAAATCCAACTCAAGACTGAGTCATCCAGGTGTGGGTTCTCAGGCTATCTTAATAGGATCAGGCAAAGAGTACACCAATTATGCTCTCAAAATAAGGGCACAGCTAGGGATATATACGTGTGTGTGTGTGTGTGTGTGTATATATATATATATATATATATATATATATATATATATATATATACACACATATACATACACATACATGTATGTATATATACATGTATATATTTGCTTGCAGGCCACCAGATCCACTGCACTCAAGGGCGGGTGCTAGTACCACGTGAGGGTTGACTCGCGGTATATTGCAGCTCCTTGGAAAGAAAAGGTCAGCACTCTCGGGGGAGGAATAAACACTTGTTTAACCCACACAAGTGAACTGGACGCGTTTCGGCTAGTGCCTTTGTCAACATTAGCAAGCGGGCACTGTAGCGTTCCTTATAATATATATAGATATATATATATAATATATTCACTGAAAAAAAACAAGGTTACATGGACGTTATAGTTAGGAAATAGAATAATAAAAAAAACTTAGAAATTCGTTGAAAAAAACAAAGGTATCTGATAGAGACATCTAGCCGCAGATTCCTTAACTTAGAATATCCCCAGGCGTCAGACTGGATCCGGAAAACTTTTGCAGCAGCACCTCTGCACGCCGGGAGGTGGCGCCGCCTGGCTCCGCCCTGACGTTGTCCCCGGACATGACGTCAGCGGAGCCATATAAGACCCTCCCGGCGCGCTGACATCAGTTTCCTTCTTTTCCGCGTCCCGACGCGGATCCAGGAGTAAGCGGTTCCTCTGGCCTGTTCTGTCAGGCCTTTTCGACGCCTGTGGCGTCTGTTAACAGTGTGCGATGCCTTCGGGCTTTAAGGCGTGTGAAACCTGTGCGCGGCAGATGTCGGCCACGGATCCGCACGGGATTTGCATGTGGTGTCTCGGTGCACACCACGACTCCGAGGAGTGTGATGCCTGCCGGCAGATTCGTCCGAAGTCCCTGCGGGAGCGCCGGATGAAGCTGTTAGCCGCCCGGCTGTCCCGCTCGATGCCTCCACGCCGACCTCGCGTAAACCTGACGCCGGGGCCCGTAGCTCCCGTCCCACTCCGGACTCGGGCCCCCAGGAGTCGAGCCCCGTATACCCACCCTTTCCAGGTGCGGGGGCGACTCGGACCCAGATGGAAGCCTACTTCAAGGCTCTGCACTCTATCTTTGGGTCACCTCCTCTCCCTGGCGTCCCTTCGGGTCCCACAGAGGAGGTAGGCATTCAGGTCGGGTCTCCGCCTGGCGGGTTCGCCCTCGGCACCGGCTGAGTGTCTCGACTTCGGTTCCGGAGTCGCTGCGACGTCGGGACACGGCCCGGAGGGGCATCCTAGTCAAACGTCGAGCCCTTCTGCCATGTCTCCGCATAGCCCGTTGCGTCGGAGGCGGCTGCACCACAAGAGTCGAGTCCTGGTCGGCCTCTTCCCTCTCCGCAGCTCTCGGTGGAGGTTGGGTCTACGCCTGTCAGAGACACGGCCGGGTCGCCTCCGGTTGAAGTCGACCTCGTTCCGACGCCTTTTCGACGTCGGTCGACGCCGGTGCCGGTCCCTGTTGTTCCTCTGTTTGAGGAGGATACAGACCCGGAGCACCCGGGGTTGTCTCCGCGTCCCTTGGCTGCAATGCCCCTTGGGCAGTGGCCCTGTGCTGCTACAGCTGCGGGACGAGTTAGCCTGCAACCATCTCCTACCGATGACCTGTTGTCACCACCCAGAGTGCCTACAGAAGCATTTTCAAGGGCTGTTCGAAGGGCTGCAACTATTTTACACTTGCACCCCCCATCGGTCTCCTTGTCTCCTGATCCATTATTGGATCTCCTCCACCAGGGTACGGTGGACATGGAGCCCTTGCTGCCTTTTGACGGGTTGTTGTTTGACTCCCTTCTTGGCGCATGGGCACGGCCCTCCTCGGGGGACCCTGTGGATCGGGCCGTTGCTCATAGGCACCGTCCGGCTCCGGGGGATCCTGCCTGTTTGTCCCTTCATCCTGGGGCTCAGGGTCGAGTACTCTAGGTGGCCTTTGCCACGCAGCCTTGCTCTCCTCTTCCATTGCTGCCTCCCACTAGGGAGTCTCGTTGGTTGGAGGCATGTGGCCGCCATGTATTTGCGTCCACTAGTTCGGGCATCCGCGCTCTGAACTCGGCTTGCGTGTTTGCACGGGCTTCTTGTGCCCTTCGGGACTCCGTCGAGTGTCTTCTTCCCACCCTTCCCGAGAGGCCTCGTGCTGACCTGGCCCGTCTCCTTCATTTAGGCCGAGAAATGGCACGATTTACCATTCGGTCGGCCATCGACGCCACGGACTCGGTGGGTCGGGCGATGGCCAGGTCCGTTGCTCTGCGTCGCCATGCCTGGCTGCGCGAGGGGGGTTTCCCGGTGAATATTCGAGAGAGTCTTCGGGATCTGCCATTTGATGGAGTGTCCCTTTTTGATGGTCATGCGGATTCAGCGGTCGACCGCCTCATGTCTGGCCTCCCATGATTTTGTTATGTTCTGGTCCGTTTGCGGGTTTTTCCATTCCCTATACGGTGTTGTCTTTGTTTAATATGGGCCCTGGGTTCCTGATGTGGTACCCAGACGGCCTGGAAGGTTTCTCACCTTCGTTACTTAGCTTTATTGCAGCTGGACGGCTGCTTTTGCTTATATTCATCCTCTGTCTATGCGTTCACGCTCAAGAGGTGCCCCTAGTTGGGGTTCAGACTACTCTATGTGGGGTGTTAGTTGGCTATTGTATAGCTACCTCCCTCGCACAGCAGACTTGATAGGCTTCTGTGGAGTCTTTTTCCAGGCATTGTCCTGCGGATGTGACTGTCGTCTTTTTCCGCTGTTGTGGGCCTTTCTCTGCCTTGTTGCGGCCAAAGGCTGGCATCGCTCTGTGGCCTTTCTGATTGGGCCTGCAGATGGTCTCTGGCAACCCCCTGCATCTGCCGATGCTCCCTTTCTTAAGGTTCTGCCTCGCTTGCCTCTTCCAGGAGGGTCTTTTCAGCTTGGCCCTCCTTGGTTTTTTCTGGCTGCCTTTCTCGTCAGCCGCTGTCCTTGGACCACCTTGTTCCGTTCCTTTCGTGCATGGGTCTTCTGTTACGGACGCCCCACCTGAGGTCGGCCTCGGGGCGGAGCCCTGTCGCTGCCCCTTGGCACGCAGGGCTCCTTGGCACAGTTCTTCTGTGTTTTTTGGGCGGCTGGTGGATGCCCCCTGGTATATTCGCTGTCGCGGAGGGCTTCCTCTTTCCTTCCGCTTCGGCGCTGCCTGGTTTTACTCTCCTCTCCGCGCAAAGTAGTACTTTCTTGTAGTTCAGTCCCATCTGGACTTCGTTCTTACATGGTGGCGTCTTGTCCGCATTCCTGTACATTGCCTTGTGCCCTACTTCATGGGCACTTCCCTGGCGTGGCCTGTTCCCTTGCTGCTTCCGCGCAGGACTTTGTCATGGTTCTACTTCGGGCTGCTGTTCCTGCTCTCTGTGGCAGTGTTCTCCTCAGGACGTTCTCTGTCCTGTGTGTGTTATTTTGCGTACACCTCCTGTTACTCTATGTACGCTCGTGCTGACTCTTTCCTGTCCTACTCAGCATTTCAATCGATCTCGAGGTGGACTGTGGCTCCCCTTTGCCGAGAGCTGCTGTCGCTTATAGTTCTGGACATTGATTTGTCCGGTTGGGATACAACCTGACTGTTGATGCCTATAGTGGCTCTTGCTTTCTTTAGCAAACCATCATTCACGGCTGTGCCCTTTCTTGCTGTTTATTCTGGCGTTCTACACACACCTAGGGGACACGCATGCTGGGTACTTGCTACGCTGCCCGTAGTCTTGGCCTCCGCTTCCCCGTAGGAGCCAGCCTTCTGTGTGTGTACGGTTGCCGGGTCCCTTTCACAGGTTGTCTACCTGGTGATGCATCTCTAGCATCTGGGCTATCACTTGCGGCGCTCCCTTGTGCTTGGTGTGGTTCTAGTGCTCCACCCGGTCCCTCCGGTGTACTTCTGTTCCCCACATGCGTGGCTCTTTTTTCTCGCATGCTTCTCTGTCATTCTGCCTTTGGTCTCTGCCCTTTCCCACGTTTTTGTGCAAGGGCACTTGGGCGATGGCGAGTCTTGTGTTGCGTGTACACAGGCTCTTCCTGGGCATGCTCAGCATCCTACTGCTGCTGTCCACTGTGCCTGGCTAGTGCGCATCCACAGTGTTTCTTCCACTGTTGTGCATGTTCGACCTTCCTGCTCGGGGCCAATGGTGCCTTCTTGTCCCCTCGCAGGACCTTTCTCTCTTGCAGTCCCATCGGGTCCTACGGATCCCTCGGCTCCTGCGATCAGCTCGTTTTCTTTTCCGGAAGTGCTCGACTGTCGCATTCTGCACTGACCTCCTGGTTCTGTGCTCCCTTTTATCTCTGTATACACGACAGGGCTTTCCTGCCGCTCCTCGGCAGCTTGTGATGCCTTGCCTCCCATTATTGGCCGCTCCCTACGGGGGGTTCGCTCGCAGACCCGCCTCCTATGGGGTATGGCTTTGGTATCTATTCTAAGTTAAGGAATCTGCAGCTAGATGTCTCTATCAGATGTAAGAGTTACTTACCTTCGGTACCGATGTATCAGGTAGAGACACAGTCTAGCCGCAGATTCCTTAACGCCCACCCATCCTCCCCGTTCTGCGAGAAACCTTTTCGGGTGGGGTTTTATGCATTCGCCTCCCTCTTGGTGGCTTTGTCGTCCTGCGGGGTGACATCTTTCACCTCCCTCCACGGTAGGTTCATTCCTTTTGGTTACTTGTTCTGTTCCTCCCAATATCGTGATTAGGAGGTGGATTCAGGTCTTCTTCAACAATACCTACACTGTCGTTCACCCAGTATAGGGCCTAATGATCTTTTCCCACCCTCCCACCTGCTCCATTGACTCTCCTACGGTCATTTGGCCTGTGGTCTCTTGGCCTGTGCCTAAATCCACTAGATCTCTTCAAAGGGGAAGGTGTTGCAGATCTTTAATAGTTCGTCTTTCATTCGGTGGTTCCAGGCTTCTTGCCTGTCACGGTTCGATCTTGTAGTTGCAGGCATTCTGTCGTCTGCCTTCACGTTCTTTTCGTATGTCCTTTTGCCTCGGGGGAGGGCATGGTCTTGCCTTGTGGGACTGCTTCTCAGTGTCCTGCTTTGCTTTTCTCCCTTCAATTCTTCTGGTGCGGGATTCTATCGCCTGCCTTGGCATTCTTTTCATATGTCATTTTGCCTACAGGGAGGGCGTTGTCTTCGCTTTGCGGGGATCCTTCTCAGAGTGCTGCTCTGCTCTTTCCCTTTACTTGCTTTCACTATACAGTGCTTATCACTGTCGTTTATGGTCGTTTTTTAGGTCTCGCCTGAGCCAGCGCTTAGCGCTGCTCTCGGCGAGAGTTTTAGTAAGCGGGTTTTGGAAGTGCAAACAGCAGTGGCTTTTGCTGGTGACCAGCTTGCGTTCACGATGGCGTGCACGCGCACAACCGCCAGCTTTCAGCGCCCGATCAGGCGCCATCTGTCTTTCCTCTCACTTGATTGCTTTCACGCTCCTCCACCCCTCCCCTCCCCCGCCGCGTCTCGCTGCTTTCACTTTCGCGCGCGGCCAATGCTTGTTATTTGTTAGTCTGTTATTGGTAAAGCTTTCAAACCTCATGTAATTTATTGAGTTTCGTTTTGTAACTGCAAGCTTGTTCCTCTGTTGTCAGTAAACCTTTCCATCTTTGTGAATGTTTATTTATTTGCTGTTTAGCTTTCAAACCTCATGGAATGTATCGGGTTTCGTAACTGAAAGCCTGCAAGCTTGTTCCTCTGTCGTCGGTAAACCTTTCAAACATTTTTGTAAATGTTTATTTATTTGCTGCTTGTTTGTTTGTCGTCGGAAGCTTTCAAACATTTGTGTAAATGTTTATTTATTTACTTTTGCGTGGAAGACCGGGAGATTAAGGGATTTGCTCAGAATCACAGGATGTTGAACTGACTTGAACCTGGTTCCACAGCTTTAAAGTCAGCAGCTCTGACCGTAATGCCACATTCTCGCCCCTAAGAGAGAGGATTTACAAACAAAGAGCCTCTCTTAGTGGGACATGTTTAAACAATGACTGCTTTTTGATTTGCCTGTTTTGGCTACATGCAAGATTTTTTTTTAATTGCAGAGGCTTAACTCCCTTTTCGCAAACCAGCATAATTCTCAGCCCTTTCAGCTACCTTATAAAAGACCACAAGCGCGTGCAAAGCAGCTGCATTTCCTTTGTTATCATTACTCTCCAATGGGTGGTGGAGCCGTGGCATAGAAAAGTGTGAGGTTAATTCTATTAGTACAGTCAGATTTGATTTTATACAAAAAAACTCTCCACACTTGCAAACTTTATCCATGCAACCGTATGAAAAAAGTAGCGCCATTAAAACAGTTGCATTTCCTCTGTGTTTATTTGTTTCTGAAGGCTGCCGGAGACAACAAATAGCACAGTTTTGAGGCCAATTATATTATTTCTGTGTGATTCCTGAAAAACATAAACAATCTTTAACCTCGCATATTAGGGTAACATTTACTTAAATCGCAGCGAAACGTGTGGCTAAAACTAACTACCATATTACAATTAATTATGTTTTGTTTGTTTAATTTTTGGATTTTGCTAAATACAGCAAAGACGTTTGTGAAACTACAACGGACATTGTCAAAGGAGGAGCCCATCGCTTCTGCAGTTTATTTCCAGGAATGTTTTTAGAGAGATGGCTTTACTTTGCTTAAAGGGAAATTATCATATAGCATTGACAAGAACCAATTATTATGGAATAGACTGTAACATTTGTTTAAGTTAAAACTATCACTGCCACAGTATGAGATTGGCACCCTATGTTACTTAGCAACGTAAAATAAACTGTAATAGCAGAATTTTGTAATTACGTTTCGGGTTGAATAGCAAGCAAATCTGGTATGTGGCCAGTTACTTTTCCTTTCTTTTTAAATAAAATACATAAAGGTAACATAGATGCTTTACAAACAAAAACAAGTGTTTGATATATCAGAAGCACATAGAGTTTAAAGTGATAACTATCTTGCTTGCTTTCTTTCTTTTAAACTTTTTACTTGTTAAAAGCCTAATTACTAATCCATATGGGAAACCAGCATGCTAACCAGACACAGCCTTTGATAACTCAGCCTCATCACAGCAGGGCTGACTCCATCCTGCAGCACCCACAACATATGTACAAAGAGGTGTAAGCTCTTTACAGTAAAGTGGGCTTAAAGTAGATAAAAGGCTTGCTGCCACACAGCGGTCAACTTCAACCTCCTGCTCCACCCCTCTTCGCCAACTGCAATTACGAAAAGGCCTGTATGTTAGGAAGTGTAATCTGCGCTTACTCCTTCGTTGCATTTGTAAATGCAGAGTTTTTTACCTCTATGCAGTCACAGCACTGTTTTCATCTTTTGCCCTTCAGTTAATTTAAGAGAGGCAATTTAATTTCAGTGCCTTTTTTTTTTTACTTAACTTCACCACATTTTCTTAAAGGTATACCCTTCAAAAAGTACAGAAAAAAATGCACAATGGGTCGGCTAACTGCTTGATGGCTTCATGTTACACATCGAATGGCAGGCATTTCTATTTTACAACCGCAAGTGTCCGTGAACGTATTGTAGATACCTTTGTTTATACAGGCAGCATATGACGGATTTTTTCCAATGCAAACACAACTTTATGGTGTATGGAGACATGTTTAAACTATGATCACTTTTCAATTTATCTGCTTTGTGTGCATAGCGTGCACTTTTTTTCAAATTAGGCACTGTAGTTACCTTCTTTTAACAGGCAGCGTGTGACAGCTTTTTGCTACTACAAACAAAGGATATTTCGGAGTATGGTGTATGAGCATATGTTTAAACAATGATTGCTTTTCGATTTATCTGCTTAATGTACATGCATGTGTTATTTAAATCAGGATTGTAGTTACCTTCGTTTATACAGCCAGCATGTAAAGGCTTTTTTCTATTACAAACAAAGCTTGCATCAGTATGAGGACATTGTTAAACAATGATTGCTTTTCGATTTATCTGCTTAGGGTACATGCATGTGTAGTTACCTTCGTTTATACAGCCAGCATGTAAAGGCTTTTTTCTATTACAAACAAAGCTTGCATCAGTATGAGGACATTGTTAAACAATGATTGCCTTTCGATTTGTTGAAACTTAACTACATTTTCAGAAGTAAGCATAATTCTCAGCCCTTTCACCTACCTTATAAAATACCAAAAATGCATGCAAATCAGTTGCATTTCTTTGTTATCAATACTCTCCGATGGGTGGCGGAGCCGTGGCACAGCACAGCCTGAGGTTAATCCTATTAGTACAGTGAGATTTGATTTTAAACAAAAATCTCAGATCTTGCTACCTTTAGCCATGCAACCATTAGTTGCCATTTTTTAAAAGCGCATCAACTATATGCAGTTACAAATTCAAATGTGCACGAGCATCCTTTGCCAGACAGTACTTGTGTTTCCAATAGCAAACTATAATCGGTGTTCAACGGGCTTCCTAGACCTTTGGGCCCCTGTGTCACTGCACCTGCTGCTCCATTCAAATCATGAACCTAATGCCTGCATTTGTGACTACTTCTTCAGTAGTAAAATATAGCAATAATCTGTGTTCAAAGGGCTTCCTAGAACTTTTGGCCCCTGTGCCACTGCACCTGCTGTACCATTCAAATCGTGACTCTAGTGCCTGCAAAGTAACTCCGCTTATATTTGCTTGTTTAGTAGTAAAAGATAGCAATAATAAGTGCTCAGTGGGTTTATTAGAGCTTTCGGTCCCTTTGCCACGGCACCTGCTGCACCAGTCAAAACATGACCCTAGTGCCAGCAAGTAACTGTGCTTGTCACTGCTTGTTCAGTAGTAAAAGACAGCAATAATCAGTGTTCAGTGAGCTTCCTAGACATTTGGGCCCCTGTGTCACTGCACCTGCTGCACCATTCAAACCATGGCCCTAGTGCCTGCAAGGTAAATGCACTTGTGATTGCTTGTTCAGTATTATAAGATTACAAAAAATTGGTCTTCAGTGGGTTTCCTAGAACTTTTGGCCCCTGTACCTGCTCATTCAAATCATGACCCTGCCTGCAAGGACAAATGAGGAAACCCTTTATATCCAGTAAGATATGTGTTCCGAAAAAGGCACAGTTGCAGCAGAAACCTAAAAACCTTACCACTCGCCCTTAGCATAGGTCATCACAGCCATGCTCAAAGTACTTCAAAAGGAAGTAACAGCTTTATTTTCTTTTTTGCAGTTTATACAGCGCCAACTCGACCCGAACATATTGTGGCGCCAGCCACTCCACCCCAATCAAGCCCACTTAAATCCAGTCTACCCTACTCAACTCTAACCTACACCAATCTACTTCATAATAGTCCAATCTACTCCAATCTACCTCTTTCCGCACCAATCTTCCCCACTCTACTATGGTCTACCCCACCCTATTCCACTCCAATCTACCTCACTCCACTACACCCCAATCTACCCTACTCCACCCCTATCTATCCCACTCCATTCTACTCTACCCAAATTTACCCACTCCACTCTAATCTACGCACTCCACCCCACTCCAGTCCGCCCCACTCCAGTCTGCCCCACTCCAGTCTGCCCCACTCCAGTCTACCCCACTCCAGTCTACCCCACTCCACCCCATCTCGCTAACTTTTAGCCATGCTGAACAGCAGCCACCCTCGTGTACAACATGGCTAAAACACATTGGCAAAAACAAAAGCTCACCCATAGGCGAGACCTATTGGCTTTGCCAATGCTTGTCATATACAGTGCTTGTCACTGTTGGATGTGGTGTTTTCTCACCATTCTATTCTTTTGGTTTCACTGATTTTCATATTTTTTCGCACACTGTTCCCATAATATCACAGTTTTTGGTGGTGGCTCCGCGTTGTGGCGCGGAAAAGTTTCTCCGAAGAAAACTGACGTCAGCACGCCGGGAGGGTCTTATATGGCTCCGCTGACGTCATGTCCGGGGACAACGTCAGGGCGGAGCCAGGCGGCGACGCCTCCCGGCGCGCAGAGGTGCTGCTGCAAAAGTTTTCCGGATCCAGTCTGACGCCTGGGGATATTCTAGGTTAAGGAATCTGCGGCTAGACTGTGTCTCTACCAGATACATCGTTACCGAAGGTATGTAACTCTTACTACAGGGATGTTATAGTTACAAAGCACTTTCCGACTCCAACCACTAGATGGCGGAATATGCACATTATGTGAATCTAGAAGAGTCTATGCTACAAAACTATTGTTACAGGTAAGTAACTATTTCGTTACAGGGATGTTATAGTTAGACTCGTATTTCACTCATACAAAACCATAGAAATTTAGCAGTTATGGTTACCTGCACTAACTATAACTTGTGCCCACGCAGTGCACTGACCTCACATATTACATCACTCATGACATGGTCCGTGACATCATTGATGGCATCTCAAATGAGATGGGATTTTTCAGTGAATTTCTAAGGTTTTTTTTAATTCTATTTCCTAACTAGAACGTCCCGGTAACCTTTGTTTTTTTCAGTGAATTTCTACGTTTAAAAAAAATCTATTTCCTAACTATAATGTCCCTGTAACCTTTGGTTTTTTTTCAGTGAATTTCTATGGTTTTTAACGTTATTTCCTACCTGTAACCTCTGAGAGAGGGTGTGTGAGTGCATGAGTGTCTAAGTGGGTACGTGAGTGAGTGTGTGAATGTCTCAATGGGTATGTGAGTGAGTGCACGATTCTCTGACTGGGTCCGTGAGTGGGTGTACATGTCTGAGTTCATCTGTGAAGTGGGTACATGAGTGTCTGAATGGGTGTGCGTGGCTGTGAAAGTGTCCGAGTTGTTCTGTGAGTGGGTGCATTAGTAACTGAGTGGATTCTGCTTGCTTTCTGCCTTTTTTCTGCTCGCTTCTGACCTTTATTTTGCCTCTCTCTGCTCGTTGCTGACCATTGTTTCCTCTTTTTGCTTGTTTCTGACCTCTATTTTTCCTCTTTCTACTCGTTTTGGACCTTTAGTTTGCCTCTTTCTGCCATCTATTTTGCCTCTTTCTTCTCATTTCCGGTCTTTATTGTGCCTCTTTCTGCTTGTTGCTGGTCGTTATTTTGCCTGTTTCTGCTCTTTTCTAACCTTGATTTTCGCTCTTTCTGCTTCTCTCTAACTTCTATACTGCCTCTTTCTGCTCGTTTCTCACCTTTACCTTGCCTCTTTCTGCTCATTGCTGACCTTTATTCTTCCTCTTTCTGCTCATTGCTGACCTTTATTCTTCCTCTTTCTGCTAGTTTCTGACCTTTATTCTGCCTCTTTCTTCTCATTTCCGAACTTTGTTCTGCCTCTTGCTGCTAGTTTCTGATCTCTATTTTACCTCTACCTGCTCGTTTCTGACCGCTATTCTGCCTCTTTCTGCTCGTTTTTCACCTTTGTCTTGCCTCTTGATGCTCGTTGCAGACCTTTTTTCTGCCTCTTTCTGCTTGTTTCTCACCTTTATTCTGCCTCTTGCTGCTCATTTTTTACATCTATTTTGCCTCTTTATTCTTGTTTCTGACTTCTATTCTGCCTCTTTTTGGCCTCTATTTTGCCTCTTTCTGCTTGTTTCTCATTTTTATTTTGCCTCTTTCTGCTTGTTGCTCACATTTAATCTGCCTCTTTCTGCTAGTTTCTGACCTTTATTCTGCCTCTTTCTGCTCGTTGCCCACCTTTATCTTGCCTCTTTCTACTCATTGCTGACCTTTATTCTGCCTCTTTCTGCTTGTTTCTGACCTTTATTTAGCTTCTTTCTTACTTTCGTTTTGCCTCTTTCTCCTCGCTCTGGGATTACGGGGGGAGCCTCAAATCCCCGCAGTCCCAGCTGTCCCCTGCCTCCTGCGGAAGCCGGCATTGCTCTCGCATGAAGAGAACTGCTGGAAATGCAGCTCGCAGCGTGCGAGAACAATCTTTCATCTCTTTCCCTGGCCGCATGTCTGTGGGCAGGGAAAGAGATGAAACCTCCGCTTCCAGCAAGTGGGAGCACTTTGCCAGCTCCTGCCCGCTGGAACCGGCGTGTTTGCCTTTGATTAGCGGGAGCTGTCAGAACTCCCGCCAATCAAAAGCAAACAGCTATGTCCTGGGGGTGGGCACCCCAGGACATAGCAGGAGTCGGCCCTGGGGGGCGGCGGTCCCCATGACCATTGGCTCCTTTTATCTGCAAGGGCTGGCCCCAGGGAGGTGCTGGTCCCTGGGGTCGTATATGGCCCAGAAAGAGGGGGGCCATGCGGCCCTCCTCCCACTCATTCAAAAAGAAATCGGCCCCGGGGAGGTGGTGTTCTCTGGGGCCAAGGTGTCCGCACCCCCGTTAATTTTAAACACTGACCTCGGGGAGGTGGTGGTCCTGGAGTTCGGGGAGGTCCGCAGTCCAAGATGGCTGCCAACACTGGTTGAAATGTTGACAGCCAATCAGATCTCATCACAAAATTGGAAGGGTTTGCGGAGCCTTCGCGTCCCTATATATAAAAATTTGGATTTCTTTTAATATCTCAAAAACTACTTTACACCAATTCACAAAAAGGTCACTTTCTGAACCAACAGCGACCTCTCTGTCACATTTGGTGTAATTTCGTTCAGCAGTTCAGGCTGTAGTCGTGTCTAAAATTTCTATGGGAATTTGCATGGGAAAAATGCTTTTTGGGACCCTCCCGCCCCCCGCCCCCCCCTCCCCCCCCAATCCTTTTTTTTTTTTTTACGGCCCGCTTGACAGATCACCAAGAAACTTTCAAGACAGCAGCTGAAGTGTACGCTGTACTAACTTTGAAAATTTTGTGAGGATTCTTCAAATGGCGCCAAAGTTAATAGCAAAAGAAAAAACACTCTTCCTAGGGAAACAAGGTCCTAACTATAACTACCTACTGGCTACTGCCATGGCTGGACTGTTCATTCTTTCCACCATGTTCATAATGCTTGTTACCTTGCTTTGTTTTACATGCCTAATCGCAACTCATTCTTTCTAAGCAAAATTACGAATGTTTCAATAAATGTATTGAAAACGTACTTACCTGTTTTTCACCAAGGACATGCATGAGTAAACAACAAAAGGGATAAGATTTGTTCCCATGACTGCCTTGGAGAGCAAAGTGTCATGTTCGAGGTTGCCAAAATCATCTATTGCCCTGGTTTGTTTAGGTGTTAGGGTGAAGCACTGTGAGCTAGCTAGGAATTGGGCTAACAGTTTTTGCTGGTGTAGATGGTCTCAGTCCCTGCACTCTGACTTCCTGTCCTAATGCACAGGCCTACATTTTCTTAGTGGGAACCGTATAACATAGCACCACCAACGTTCTTAGGTCAGGTACTTATTTAATGGGTCTCCTGAGTAGTTCTTGTGTGTGCCTAAGGTACCTCTAGTCACCTTTTATACAGAGATATGCGTGGTGTTGTAAATCCTCCTTAGCATAATAGGAACCACCTATTTTTGTCTGTAGGTTGTTCAAACTTTACCCTTCAAAAGAATACCCCACTATAGTAATTTCCTCTCTGAATCCCATTCATTACAATGGTGAATGTAATTAATATTACTGCTAATTACAGACCTGCTATTGCAGCACATTTAACATTACGTGGACTACAAAATGGGGGTGGGGATGTTACCTTTGTAGTTGAGAACCACAATGCTCATAGAACTGAAGTATTCTACTCATTGGTCACTTTTCCAGCAATACATGCAAAAACACAAACATTTCACTATTGTGATGAAGCTGCCTTACCAGGCCAAATCAGACCTTATAACTATGTAGAAATACCATTAACATTTCAGGAACATCAAAATTGGTTCTAAGGCGCCCTACCACATACATTAAATAATATACGACCGGGTCCCCTCAGTAATGACGGGGCTACATGGCCAGCACTAGCTGGCTACACACCATACCCAAATTTAGCACCGCTTAATGTGAGTGATTAACGTGCTATCTATACTGGTCTGGTTAGACTATGTAGACGCCTACGCAGTTTGTTATACATGCAGTAATAACTACCCCAGCAAGAGCTGTTTAAGCTGTTCAGCCACAGTTAGCTGTGCCTGCATTTAGTCCTGTAACTATTAATGCTATTATGGGAAAGGTGCCCACCAGACAGGAGGAGATTCCGTTCTGGATTGTGAAAAAAAACAATCAGCTTTGTTGGACTTGGCATCCTTGGCGTGGTTCCCCCTAACTTCTTTGCCTCTTCCTTCTGTAATTTGACGGTATGCTGGATTTCGTTTTTGCTGTCTTAGATGCTTCGGGCACTTTGTCACTGCTGATCAGTGTCAAAGTGCAAGTGCTCCCTGTGTAAATTGTTATTATGATTGGTTATCCATGATTGGCATATTTGATTTACTGGTAATTCCATAGTAAAGTGTACTGAGTGTGCCAGGGCTTGTAAATCAAATGCTACTAGTGGGCCTGCAGCATTGATTGTGCCACCCGCAGGAGTAGCCCTGTAAATGTGTCTCAGACCTGCCGCTGTAGTGCCTGTGTGCGCAGTTTGTAACTGCCATGTTGACCTGGCAAGTGCACCCACTTGCCAGGCTCTAACCTTCCCTTTTCTTACATGTAAGGTGCCCCTCAGGTACGCCCAAGGTACCTCCATGGGCAAGATGACGTGTATGTGAAAGGTAGGACATGTCCTGATAGCGAAGTACTGCCAATTTCATTTTTCACCAATGAAATTTTAACTCCCATAGGCTAACATGGGAGTTGCATTTTATCATCTTACAAGTATAACTTTTCATTGGTACAAGATAGAGAAATAAAGTGTTTAGGCTCTCTGAACTCAGAATTTTATAACACATCTTCTTAGTAAGATGGTTTTTAAATTGTCTGTTTGAAAATGCCACTTTTAGAAAGTAGAAAGCAAAAAGAAGAACCCAACCGTCTATTGAAGATGCTGGAATGAATTTACCAGTCTGTGAAAATTCGCTTATTCGAAAATTCAAAAGCATTTAATTACACCGCAAGGGCAATTCTTTTGCGCTTGCTCCCTGCGTTTGGACATTTATCATAGTTGAATTATTTCAGCAGTTTTCTACGCCGACTCGTTTTGAGCCCCATTTTACTTGTGGTGTTCTCTTCAGGGCCTTTAGACTGGATGATTTCTGCACTCTTCTTGTATTTGTCGTACATACAAGTCCTTATTTCTATGAAGGTGTTGTGCCTTTCCCAAAGACAATTTTCTTGAGGCTGTGGGCAACGTGTGCTTTTTAATCCTTTTCTATTTAGCTAGCAGTATCGCCAAGGCGCCTTAATCAGAGTGTGTTAAGCCTTTTCTTCACTTTAGTTATAAATTAGCCTTTCGTTGTCTTCAGGGAAAAGCATATCAGGCATTTATTCTGTTCTTCTGCTCCATGCTGTCGGTTGAATTTTATGATCAGGCTCTCGGTTTAGTAAATATTCTTGTTCAAATATGTCCAAACGCAGGGAGCAAGTGCAAAAGAATTGCCCTTGCGTTGTAATAGTGGATACCCAGTAGCCAACAACCTTTGGTGAGTTATATAAAAATAGTGCAGTTTAATATAAAACTGGTTGTTCATGAAACCGACTGGATTTATTTATTATGTTTCACACAAATGAATGTATATTGATTTGAGTTAGTTATTACGTCTTGCAAAAATTGAATGTGTTTTTTATTTATGTGTAAATGTAGTTCACAATGTTAGTTTAACATGTAATCACTGTGAAGTTGAAGTGTCTTTTTGACAGGCATGTGATACAAATGAAAGGAGTTGCTTATATAAAAAAAGTTCAAAAAGATAAGCAATTAAATTCTTTTGAATTTTCGAATAAGCAAATTTTCACAGACTGGTAAATTCATTCCAGCATCTTCAATAGACGGTTGGGTTCTTCTTTTTGCTTTCTAATTGTTACGGCCATACCCAACCGATTGTGGGTCAACCCCTTCGTGGTTTTCAACTTTTAGAAAGTAGGCATTTTCTTGTTTAACCATTCTATGTGCCTCTGCTGTTTGTGTATTGACTGTCTGGATTTGGAGCGACAGTTGCTGGAGATGTGCATTCACTGTAAACAGTCACAAGGGAGGTTGAGGTGTGTCCTGCCTTTCCTGGGTGTCTCATAGCTGGGCTGAATAGACCTTGCATTTAGAGTGGTGGGAGGAGTTTTACTTGCACCAGAATAGGCTGTCTCTCCTTTACACAATGCTGTCTCTACCTCCTGCGGTCATGCTGCACCAGAGAGGACAGAACTGGTTTGGACTGGGCTCAGAGACCCTTGCCACAAAGAGAACAAAGAGAAAATGGTGTATAAGTATTGGACCTTAACCCCCAGAGAATTAGATCACATCTGGACTCAGGAGGAAGCTCTGCCAAGGAGAAGAGCTAGAGAACTGTAAGGAGGAGTACTGCCCTTTTACTGTGTGTGCTTTGCTGGGTTGGCCTGCAGTTGCTGCTTCTGCCAAGGAGAGGACAAAGACTGGAACTTTGCTGTGAATCCGCTTGAAGAAGAATCTCCAAGGGCTAGTGTGTGCTTGCCTCCTGTTCTGAAGTCTCAGGGTCACAAAGACTTCACCTGCACCCACTGACAAATACTTGGACTCCTCTGTGGACTCCGGTATTCAAAAGGGTACCAATTCCAGTTATTGGGCCCTGAGAATTGTGTGGTTGGTGCTGCAAAGCAAGAAAAACAACTCCGACGCCACCAGTGACTCCGCGACCTGCACCGAGGCCGGGGGCACCGCTCGTGAAGTGTACGATCCACCGCCCCGCCTGCACCGCAGCTCCGACACCCTTCGATGCCTGCAATTATCGGCCTTCCCGATGCCAGCGCTCGCATAGACTGTGCCAGCATCACGTTATCGCGGAGCTGATAACCGACAAGGGGACTTCACAAACTCTTTGTCGCATCGCCTCACCAGAACCGCCGCCACCGCCTAACTTCTCTGTTCTGGACTCGACACCTCGCCTCCCCTGTGGCAGAGGGAAACTGGCTTTTCCTCGGCACCGGCTCCTCTCCTCCACGACGCTGTGCATCGCCTGTTGACTTCGTTTTCCAATGTACTGTTGTTTGGGGGTCCATGTGACTCGGTGCCTGGCCCGCGTACCTCGCGGTCGGTGCCGTACTTTAAATTTGTGCCTGTCACAACGTCGTAAATGCCCCAGGTGGAGCTATTTTGTTTCTACAGTTCTATTTCTTAAGTAACCATTTTAAAAGTGATAACTTGATACATGTATGTTGGATTTTTGTTGTTTTGGTCTTGTTTGGTTTAGATAAAGAGACGTAATTTTTGTGTGGTGTCCATTTGTGGTGTTTTTTTCTGTGTGTTTGGAGTACACATACATTACACACTGCCTTTGAGATAAGCCTATCTGCTTGTGCCAAACTACCAAGGGGGTGAGCAGGGGTTATCTAAAGTGTGTAACTCCCTTACCATGACTAGAAGGAAGGGCCCCTACTTGGACAAAGGTGCATAATTAGAGACCCCCATTTCTAACAAGCTTGAAGCAATGTTTACTCATACGGGACCCCACAATAAACATAAAATTCTCACAATGTGCTTGCCACTTGGAATGGGTCCCACCATTGGTGACTGTGCCACTTTGGGTACAGTTTTTGCTGCAATATATACCATAACACATGGTACACCATCACTTGCGGTTTTGCCGGAATTGCTAATGCAAATTCAAAATGAATACAGGACGGCCCCTGCCCTGGATTTGGAGATGAAATTAATTGGCGGTTTTGCTACAATATTATCAATAATAGCCAACGTTAAAGGGGAAGCAGCATTGGCTATACGCCAGCATCTTGTGCAGGTTGCAGTAGCAGTAGCGGACTTGGAGCGCGAGACACCAAAAATGTATGTGGACGCTTATACATCAATAGGTCAAGATAATCTAATCAAATAAGCCACAGCTTAAAGTAGTTCTGAGAAGGACATATACCAAACAAGCACCAGAGTCTTGTAAAAATAAAATACTGGGACAAACAAGAAAATAAAGAAACCACTAAATCACGGGGTGGATCTCCGCAACCAGAGTCCTCTTATAAACAGTACAATTTCCTAACCGTGATACCATTAAGCAGCCTGATAGTGTTGTGTGTTTTCTGCATGGCCCATTGTAGTTTTCCCTATGTTGGCCTAGTTGTGCACATTGTAGGCTGCATTTTCATTTGCACACGTTACTATATCAACACACTTGCTTTTGTGCCACATTGTACTTTCACACGGCACCTGTATACGTTTTCACGTTCTGTTCTTTTCTTGGGATTTAGTCTGAACATCATAGACAAGGTCAAACAGCAATGCCCCTTATTATTCTCTCTGGTCAGATCAGACACTAGCACCTGCACATAACACGAGAACGCAACTGCTGTTTGGGAGCAAACACGTTTTGTCATATAACTGAGCACCTACACACACTGAGCAAGGGTTCTGAGACAAGATTGCTACGCCAGCTGAGATGTAGAACGTCCATCTGTCTATGCAGAGGTACGGGGCCTGCCACTAATCTCAGATATCTTTGATATATAATCGTTTAGCTTCAGTAGAAGAAGGTGGGGGGTGGTTTAGGCTAAATCTGTCTTATAACATGACAGGGCTTTTATAGTATATGGTTCATTAGCCTTGCTAACGGTATTTTTATATGCATTTGTTTGCTAATTGTAGCACGAATACTGCATTTTAGAGCGCAATAGTTTAAATAAATATTCTAAACTTCCTTTGTGTCTCTTGTTTATATAATTGTGGATGAGTACCAGTGAGAGCGAAAGGGTGTGTCCTGTAACTGCAATCACTGAGAGGGTCAAGAGTGTTGTCTTCTGGGGTGCCAACTCACATGTTTCTCTGGTAAGGTTAGGAGGGCAAGTGAGACACTAGAGTTAGTCGGACTCAAGCTCATTGGTACTGAGGTAGTATGGTGACTCAGTCCCTACATGCCGATGTTCTATGGTCCCAAGCATAGTTCTGTTTCTGAGCAGAATCCCTGCAACAATAGGTATCAGTACACTGATACACGTCCTTCTCGTTCCTTTCAGAAGTCATCAGACAGACGATCAGAGAGAGCAGGGCGGTCAGAGCGCAGACAAGAAGAGAATGTGAAACTGAAAAAGGACTCACAATGCTCGTCTGACATCAGCATAAAAAAAGAAGAGAAACTTCCACAACACAGGTTGCAGGAATTTTGGCAAAATATGCCACACATATTGAGAACTTCTTCGGAACAGGACATGGGCAGTGACAGTGTGGCAGAGGCCACAATAGTTCGCCAGAATCTTCAAGACTTTCTGGATGAGAAAGCAACTGACGACTTAATCGTATTTGAAACCCCAGATCATTGTGTCAGCCCTCCAGACAGGGGCGGCTCCTCTGCTATGGCAGAGGAGCATCGCCCTACCTGCCAGCATACAAAAAAAATAAAAATAAAACGACAATAAACCTTTGTTATAGTTTTATTTTTTCTCTCTGAGCCGAGGCTTGGGGGCTGGGCCAGGGTGATGACAGGCTGGAGGGGGAGTATATGTTGGGCACTGCTATTCAGTGCGCGTAGCGGTCTGGCCGGCCATCTCAGAACTGCAACCCCGCCATGTGCATTGAAGCTCTCTCCAATCCAAGCTGCGTTGCCGAGTTGGAGATAGCATAGAAAAGGCTCCCTGTCTAACTGGGGGTGCAAATCCTGGGCGTTCAGGCCAAGCCTGACGCTGCTTTCTGCAGCGTGAAAGCAGTATCATGATTCGCTGCAGTGCACTCTGGGAGCCTGCAGAAGAGAGGGGCACGATGCGGTGGCTGGTGCGTGTTTTTTAAAAATGTATTTTATGACCGTCTTCCTCTCCACACAGTCCACACACCGGCCGCTACTGCCTCCACATAAACTTTATAAATTAAATATACAAATTGAGGGTGACATACTGTGGACCATTAAAATATCATTCTGGGAAAATGTAACGCTTAGTTATGACATTCTCTTAGTGGAGGTTGATTGGCCACCAGAGTTTGTAAAATCAGCCCCACAAGAAGAGGAAATAATTTTACCATCTTTCTCAGTTCTTGTCCCCGAGGAGGTTTAACAAGCCTATGCGCAGAATGGGCTCTTGCACAAGCCCATGCATTATACTGTAACCATGTAGGCTGGGATAGGGACTCACCTGATCACGGTATACGCATAAGGTTCAGCCTCAAGTGCACACACAAGGAGATGATGGACGGAGCGCTGAAACTTTTCAGACATTCACCCCCAGTCACAGATCTGGGTTGAATCCATCATCGTTCTTCAGCTCACTTCGCCACCCCAGTTCAGACCCAGCCATTTGCAAATCAGTCTTGACCCTGTTCCTTATGGGAACAGTCCAGCCCGAACTGCCAAGCCAGGTCGGCCTAGACCGGAAACAAGCATCCTGGGACCGGTTTCGGGGTAACACCCCTCATAAGCCAGGCTAGCTTGAATCCAAGTAGATGATGGGTGTAGTGCTGAAACCACAGTATTCCATTAAACATGAAGCGAAAGCTCTAGTGAGCGAGATCCTCTCATAGTTAGAGTACCAGGGAATAGAACCCTGTGTACCTCCTATGAATAACCCCTTATTTCCAGTCACTAAACCAGATCATTCCTACCGCATAGTCTTAGATTACAGACATTTAAACAGTAATACGCGCGCATTTGCAATACAAAATTCACACAGTACGGCTCTAATAAACAATATTGTCTGTAAGAAAATACAAAACAATCTTGGATATTTCCAACGTTTTTTTCTGCCAAAACATAGCGCCTGAAAGCAGAGACTTGACAGCGTTTTCAGCACTGGGCTCTCCGCATCGCTTTTGTCGATTGCCTCAAGGGTATAAGAATAGTCCAGGACTGTTTGCTGTCCGAGTAACGTTAATTCTACATGATATTGATGCAGAAGCATTGTCCTATGTTGATTACGTATATGTATCGGTTGATAACTTAAATACACACTTAGCCAGAGTAAATCGCATTGTATTGGGATTTGCTGAACATGGCTACAAATGTAATTTTGTTTTTTTTAAATGCTTTTCTCAGTGTCCTATTTTTGCCATACGAGTTATCAAAACGTGGATAGGAGCCTGATGCCATATTTCCTAGAGAAATGTGTTCTCCTACAACCACTAAACACACTAAAAAATTGCCATCCTTGTTAGGGTTCTTTAACTTTGGCAGAACTTACCAGATTATGCACAACGCATGAAACCTTTGTATGATTTAATTTGCCCTGATTTTTCCAGTTCACATTGGACATCAGAACATACACAGATACTCAGATCACTACAGACTGACATGCTGGCATCAAGACACTTAAACACACGTCAACAAAACAAATTTGGTCATCCGTATCATTGCAGGTGCCATTGGCTTTGCATCTGTCACATTCAATGAAGGTGACACAGTGCCAATAGCATATAAATCACATTTATATTCTAATACAGGAATGTGTTTTGCATCCACTGAAAAAATACTAGCTGCAGTTCAGATGACTGTCATTAAGGAAAGACCATGGACGCAAGGAAAACGCATAATTGTCGTTACTTCTGTTCCAGCCTTAAAGGTTGTCACAAAGGCCAGCGTTCCAAACACGAAAGCCTTACATCCCAGAAGGATACAATGGCCACTTCCCTGACGGCTACTGATGTAGACTATGGGCCTAATTTAGATCTTGGCGGGCTGGTTACTCCATCACAACGGTGACAGATAACCCGTCCGCCGAAGTATAAATCCCATAGGATATAATAAGATTCATAAATCGGCGGACGGGATATCCGTCACTGTTGTGACGGAGTAACCTGTCTGCCAAGATCTAGATCAGGCCCTATGTCTTTGACCCTACCTACAAACTCAATCATTTCTCCAATATAAATACCCCATGCCCAGTAACGTTTACCCTCTTGATCAATACAAACACACCATATACACTGATGGTTCAACCCAGCCTACTATAGGCACCAAACACCAATACTCAGCGGCGTGCTCCTCAGTACACAGTGTCATGGGCCAAATCTGCTACCCTTGCATTAGCACATGGAACCCTGTCCTAGACATCTGCCAGGCAGCTACGTGGGCATCCATACTTTCATAAAGCATTAATGTCTGGATAGCCAGGTCCATTGAGAGGGGCACTTTGCCCACTCGGTTCTGCAGGACTTTATGGTTTGAGTCCATTCACTGACCTGCCTCCAATAGGTACTGCTAATATCTATTCAAAAGGTTAGGAATCTGTAGCTTGAAGTCTCTATCGGAAGAACAAGTTACACGCCTTCGTTAACACTCTCTCTGGTAGACACTCATCTAGACGCAGATTCCTCACTCATCATCCCCTTTCTGTGATTGGACTCTACTGATTAATAAGATCCCAAGTCTAGGAATTTGCATCCTGACATACTGTTTTTGATGCTCTGTGTCTCTGGGTGCGAACAGTCTTGAAAGCAGCTGACGTCAGCACGTGAGAGTAGCACCTATATAGGCTACACACGTCACTTCCAGAGAGAAACGGCCTCAGTGTAGAACCACACGGCTCTACCATACAGCAGGCAGAGGTACAATGTATAATTTTCAGATCCAGACTGACGCCTTGGCAACATTCAAAATGTGAGTAGTTTGCGGCTGTATAGATTCTCTCCAGAAGAGCATTACTGAAGGTAGATAACTTGTTCTTCTGGATCATTACATGAGAGCAGAAGCAAACTACTTGTGTTTCAGAATACTTCCTAAAACTATACGGGTGAGGCAAGGTTACTCCTTTGCCTACTCTTTTCCAGTATGAATTTGTATGTGGCTATAATACTTTGCTTTCTTTTTTCCTATCCAGGAGTCAATTAATAATCATTTTAGCCTGTGTAAATCCTTCTGTTTTCCATTGCAACATAGAATGTGTGATTTAAATCATTTTTGGTTACAGAGACTTACAAAATCCTGAAAGTGCAAGGCAAGCACATTGTTGAACGTGTCCTTCTAATACACTACATCTGAAAGAAACCCGTTAGTGAAAGATTCCTTACCTTAGAATACCCCCAGGCGTCAGACTGGATCCAGAAAGTTTTTGTCAGCAGTACCCCTGCGCGTCGGAAGGTGGCGTCGTGCGGCTCCGCGTCCGTCGTTGGCGTCGTGGTCGCCGAGATGACGTAGCGGCAGCTACTTAGACGCCGCCCTCGCGTGCTGTCAGTTCTTTCTTTTTCCGCGCCAGCAAGCGCAGATCCGGAGAGAGCGGTACCCCCAGTCATTTTTTGACTGAGTTTTTCGAGGCCTTTTTGTCTCTATTTTTCGAGTCGATCGACTCCTGGTGCCGTAGGGATGCCCGGCTTCAAGTCCTGCGAGGAATGTCTTAGCATGATGTCGGTGACGGACCCGCACCGCGTGTGTCTCTACTGCCTGGGGCGCGACCACGACCCCAAGTCGTGCCCCGCCTGCCGGGCCATGGCGCCGAAGACTTTGTGGGAGCGGTCCCGAAAGTTGCTTGAAGTTCGGCAGTCGGCTCTGCGCCGCTCAAGGTCCCGGTCCCGTGGGAGGTCGAGGGACCGGTCGCGGAGCCACCACCATCGTTCGTCGGGATCGAAGTCTACGCACTCTGGGTAAGGTAAGACGAAGCACTCTAAGAAGTCGAAGAAGCGCCGTCGCTCTCCGACTTCCCCTCGCGGCTGAGGGTGTGGGTGGTGCCACACCCACGGCTCTGGCGGAGCCTACGCAGTCGCCGCCGGCCTACCCGCCCTTCCCGGGTCCGTCGGCGACTCCGGCCCAGCTGCAGGAATTTCTGTCAGCCATGGCTCGCCTCTTTGGGCCGTCGGGCCCCGCCGGTGCGCCTTCGGGCCCAGCGGGTCCGACTGGGGGTCCTTGCCCTTTACTGCCGACGGCTCCGGCATCGCTGTCGGCTCCAGCCCTGGCGCCGCTGGACCCCCATGGATCCAGGCCTGGATCCCGGTCGACGCCGGTTGACCTTGTAACACCTCCACCGACAACCCCTCCGGCACCACTTCCGACGTCGCCCGTCCCACCGGACGACGTCGCCCCCGGTTTCAGCCCCGAAGTGGACACGGTGCCGGAACGGCGTCGTTCGATGCCGATTCTGACGCCGATGGGACCTTTCTATCCCTATGCCGATCCTCCTTATTTTCGGCCTGTTCATCAGCCTTCGGAGGAAGGGGAGGACTGGGAGGGGTCTGAGGACCCTCTCACAGCACAGTGTGAGTTAGACCCGGACTGGACAGAGGAACTGGGGGATGCCAGTGGTCTTGATACCTCTCCTGACCTTGGCATGCTCACTCCTCCTACCGTGGCTACGGAGGAGGGTGCAAGTTACACCGTGATGTTGCGTAGGGCGGCCGAGGCCCTCCACCTCGAGCTCCCTACAGTGGCCGTCAGGACTAACCTCCTGACAGAAGTGCTTCAGCCGGCGGCTACCTCTGCGGAGCCACTGCTGCCTTTTAATGATGCACTTTCAGACGTTCTTTTGGGCACCTGGTCCAGGCCCACCACGGGGGCTCCTGTGGATAGGAACGTGGCCCGATGCCATCGCCCGGCCCCGGGCGACCCCCTTTTCCTCTCCCAACACCCCACCCCTGAGAGCTTGGTTGTCCAAGCCTCTGCGTCCCCGAGCGCATTCCCTACCGCACCTCCGGATAGGGAATCAAAGAAACTGGAACAATTTGGGAAGATTTTTTCTTCCGCCAGTTTAGGGCTGCGGTTTGTGAACACCGCATGCCTCTTGGGCCGTTATTCCCACTCTCTGTGGGATACGGTGGCGCAAGTGCTGCCTCAGTGTCCGGAGGAGGCTCGGACAGTGCTCTCTCAGGCTATTGCTGAAGGGAGAGATGCACCAAAGTTCACGATTCGATGTGGCCTTGACACTGCCGACTCGAGGGCAGGGCGATTTCCACGACAGTGGCGCTCCGTCGCCACGCCTGCCTGAGGACTACTGGTTTCTCTGGGGATGTCCAGAACACCCTGATGGACATGCCCTTTGATGGCATTCGCCTTTTTGGCAACAAGGCAAGATAGTGCGTTGGAGCGCTTTAAGGACTCGCGGGCTACGGCCAAGTCCCTGGGCCTTTCCGCCACGCGCCCTCCTCTGCCTTCTTCTTTTCGCTCCTTTCGTGGCCACGGAAGGGGCGCCCCGACACGTTCGCTTCAGAGCCACAGGCCTGCACAGCAACAGTCTCAGAGCGGACGTGGGACCCACCGAGGCGGGTCAGGGGGCCAACTGGCGGGTCACTCTACCTCCACCCCGGCCACCACTGCCTTCAAACCTTCCTAGTCCGGTTTTTCAGGCCCATCCAACGCCAGTGGGCGGCAGGATTCGCCATCACCTCCCCCACTGGCGCACCATCACTTCGGACAGGTGGGTTTTACAAATAGTCCGAAGGGGCTACTCCCTCCCCTTCGAGGCTACCCCTCCAGCCATGCCACCCCAGTACCACCGCATGTCGGGGGATCACTTGGCACTTCTTCAACAGGAAGTCGCGGCCCTCTTGGCCAAGGGGGCCATCGAGCGCGTTCCTGCGCCAGAAGTAGGACGAGGTTGTTATTCCCACTACTTTCTGGTGCCCAAGAAGGACATGGGCCTGCGTCCTATCTTGGACCTCAGGGACGTCAATCGCTTCCTCCGGAAGGAGAAGTTCAAGATGTTAACTCTGGCTCAGGTCTTGTCTGCCCTCGACCCTGGAGACTGGATGGTAGCGTTGGATCTGCAGGACGCATATTTCCACATTCCCGTCCTGCCGGCCCACCGTCGTTACCTGCGGTTTATGGTAGGCCACGAGCACTTTCAGTTTACCGTGCTCCCCTTTGGCCTTCCCAGCGCCCCTCGGGTGTTCACGAAAGTGATGGCGGTGGTCGCAGCTCATCTGCGCAGATCAGGGGTTCCAGTCTTCCCCTATCTCGACGACTGGCTGTTGGAGGCGGGCTTGCCCCGGACAGTCGTCTCCCACCTCCAGACTACGGCCGACCTTCTGCATTTACTGGGGTTCTCCATCAATGTGCCAAAGTCGCTCCTGATTCCCTCTCAGAAGCTCCTCTTCATCAGAGCGGTTCTGGATACGACGCACTTTCGGGTCTATCCTCCCGAACGGCGAATCCAGGATATTCAGGCTCTGATTCCGATCTTTCAGCCTCTATCCTGGGTTTCGGTCAGGATGACCCTGAGGCTGCTGGGCCTCATGGCCTCCTGCATCCTGCTGGTCACTCATGCCAGATGGCACTTGCGGGCTCTGCAGTGGGACCTGAAGCTCCAGTGGGCGCAGCATCAGGGGAACCTGTCCGATTACGTCCAGATCTCAGAGGGCACTGCACACCAGCTGCAGTGGTGGCTCACAAACCGGCATTGGGTCAATGGCAGATCCCTCTCCCTTCCCCAACCGGAGCACACAGTGGTGACGTATGCGTCCCTCCTGGGATGGGGCGGCCACATGGGAGAGGCGGAGATCAGAGGCCTCTGGTCTCCGGCGGAGTCCAGGCTCCATATCAACCTTCTGGAGCTTCAGGCGATCCGACTTGCACTGAAGGCATTCCTTCCCTCTGTCAAGGGGAGAGTAGTGCAGGTGTTCACAGACAACACCACCGCCATGTGGTGCTGCAACAAACAGGGCGGGGTGGGGTCATGGACCCTGTGTCAGGAGGCTCTTCGCCTCTGGACATGGCTGGAACATCAGGGCATTTCCCTGGTGGTTCAACACCTGGCAGGTTCACTGAACGCCAGGGCGGACGAACTCAGCTGCAGGTGCATGATGTATCACGAATGGCGTGGCGCAAGGTCTCTTTCAACAGTATGAAGAGCCTTGGTTAGATCTATTCGCCACCGAAGAGAACGCGCAATGTCAGCAATTCTGCGCGTTGGAATTTCCAAGGCGGCACTCGCTCGGCGACGCTTTTCGTCGCGAGTGGAGTTGCGGTCTGTTGTACGCCTTTCCGCCTATACCACTTCTGCCCAGAGTGCTGAAGAAGATCAGGCGCGACCAGGCCCAAGTCATTCTTGTGGCTCCGGACTGCGCTCGAAGAGTATGGTATCCCGAGCTACTCAGTATGACCATCGATCCCCCGATCCGACTGCCTCTTCGGGAGGCTCTTCTGTCGCAGCAGCAGGGGACAGTCCTCCACCCGAACCTGTCCAGTCTCCACCTCCTTGCTTGGAGATTGAGCGGCGGCAGTTGATTCCTTTCGACTTGCCTCCTGAAGTCTGTGATGTCATTCTGGCAGCCAGGCGTCCCCCACTAATTTGGTATACTCCTGCAGGTGGAACAAGTTTGTGGCATGGTGCACAGCGAAGGCTGTGGATCCCCTTTCTGCCCCTCTTTCTGAGGTCCTACTGTTCCTTCTTTCTTTGGCCCAGCAGGGCTCTGCTCTGGGCACTATCAAGGGCTACCTTTCTGCCATTTCGGCCTTTCTCAGGCTCCCTGATCAGCCCTCTCTTTTCAAGTCCCCTGTTGTTAACAGATTCCTCAAAGGCATTACTCACCTTTTTCCTCCTGTTCCCTTTGTAATGCCACAGTGGGACTTGAACCTGGTTCTCACATACTTAATGTGTGCTCCCTTTGATCCTCTTCACAACTGTCCTCTTCGTTTGTTAACTCTGAAGACTGCTTTCCTGGTTGCCATCACCTCTGCTAGGAGAGTGAGTGAGCTCCAGGCCCTTTCTTGTAAACCTCCTTTTCTGTCGGTACATCCGGACAAGGTTGTCCTCAGGACACGTCCATCCTTTCTGCCGAAGGTTGTTACTGCCTTTCACATCGGGCAGACCATCACTTTGCCCACCTTCTTTCCGCCTCCGCATCCTTCCAGAGAGGAAGAGAGGCTCCACCGTCTGGACCCAAAATGTGCACTCTTTTTTTACCTGAGTCGCACACAACAGTTCCGGGTGGATGACCAGCTCTTTGTTGGCTACGTTGGCGCCAAGAAAGGTCGGGCCGTACACAAGCGGACTATCTCCAGATGGGTAGTCTTGTGTATTAAAGCCTGTTATTCTCTGGTAAAGAAGGAGCCTCCATTGGGGCTGCGCGCTCATTCTACCAGGGTGACGGCTGCCACTACGGCGTTGGGACGTGGTGTCCCCTTACAAGACATCTGTCAGGCAGCTACGTGGGCCTCGCTGCACACTTTTACTAAGCACTATTGCCTGGACAGCCAAGTCCGGAGAGACGGCTTCTTTGGCCATTCTGTTCTCCGGGACTTACTGGTGTGATCTTGGTTCGCAGACCCACCACCGGGGTTGGTATTGCGGGGGTATCTATTCTAAGGTAAGGAATCTATCACTAACGTGTTTCTTTCAGATGAACAAGTTACTTACCTTCGGTAACGATATATCTGTAAGAAACATTAGTTAGTGATAGATTCCTTACCGCCCCACCCATCCTCCCCGTTCTGCGAACTGATTTCTAGGGTTAAGGTCATCACTTTCGGGGCCCTAGTTTCAATGCACCAGTGGTCAGTATCTTGCATGGCTCTGCGTTCCTGGCGCAGAAAGTCGTGTACAGAACTGACGTCAGCGCGCAAGGGCGGCGTCTAAGTAGCTGCCGCAACGTCATCTCGGCAACCACGACGCCAACGACGTACGCGCGGAGCCGCACGAAACCACCTTCCGACGCGCTGGGGTAGTGCTGACGAAAACTTTCCGGATCCAGTCTGACGCCTAGGGGTATTCTAAGGTAAGGAATCTATCACTAACTAATGTTTCTTACAGATATATCTGAAAGAGACACGTTAGTGACAGATTCCTTACCTTAGAATATCCCCAGGCGTCAGGCTGGATCCGGAAAGTTTTTTGCGTAGCAGTACCCTTGCGCATCGGTAGGCGGCGTCGTGCGGCTCCGCGTCCGTCGTCGGCGTCGTGATCGCCGGGATGACGTCGCGGGCAGTACTTAGGCGCCGCCCCTGCGCGCTGACGTCAGTTCTTCTTTTTCCGCGCCAGTAAGCGCAGATCCGGGAAGAGCAGTGCCCTAGTCACTTTTTGACTATCTTTTTTGTGAAATTTTTCACTGTTTTCTTCAACGAGTCTTCACGACTCCTAAGGTGTCGTAGGATGCCCGGCTTTAAGCCCTGCGAGGAATGTGGTCGTATGATGTCCATCACGGACCCCCACCTCGAGTGTCTCTTCTGTCTCGGCCGAGACCACGACACGAAGTCGTGCCCTGACTGCCGGAAACTTCATCCGAAGGCTTTGCGAGAGCGGTCTCGAAAGCTCCTTGAAGTCCGGCAGTCGGCTCCGCGCCGCACCAAGCCCCGGTCCCGGGAGAGGTCGAGGGCCGGACGCGGAGTCCCCGCCGTTCGTCGGAATCCAAGTCTTCGCGCTCCTCCGGTAAGTCGAAGCACAAGAAGTCTAAGCGGCGTCATCGCTCTAAGACTTCGCCTCGCCGGTCGCGCGACTCGGCTGAGGTCCCTGTCGGCACCGTCCCCGCGGCCCCGGACGTGCCTGTCGAGTTGCCCCCGCATTACCCGTCCTACCCGGGTTCGGGGGCGACTCCGGCCGAAATACAGAAATTCCTGTCGGCCATGGCCCGCCTCTTCGGGCCTCAAGGTCCCTCCGGTGCGCCTTCGGGCCCCGCGGGCCCTGATGGGGTTGCTCCGGCGTCGCCGTCGACTCCGGTCCCGGCGTCGCCTGTCCCACCAGCCTTCGTCCCGGCCTCGGCTCCGGCCCGGCCTCGACCCCGGTTCCGGTGGTGCCGCAACCCCCATCGACGCCGGTTGACCTAACCACGCCTCCGCCCGACGTCCCCGGTGCCGTTTCCGACGCCGTCCGGGGCTCCGGGCGGCGTCGTTCCCCGGTTCTCCCGGGTCCGGACATGGAGCCGGACCGGCGTCGCCCGACGCCGGTTCCGGCGCCCGATGAGACCTTGGGTCCCTTATGTCCCTCCTCCTCCATCTTTTCAACCTGAGGAGGACCAGGAGAGCTGGGAGGGGTCTGACAACCCTCTCACACAACAGTGCGAGTTTGACCCGGACTGGGTTGAGGAACTTGGGGATGCCAGTGGGCTGGATACCTCCCCGACTCTGGCATGCTGTCTCCTCCCGTGGCAACGGAGGAGGGGCTAATTTTGCAACGGTGTTGCGTACAGCTGCTGGAGCCTTAAATCTCCAGTTGCCTACAGTGGCCGTCAGGACTAACCTCCTGACTGAAGTGCTTCAGCCGGCGGCCTCCTCTTCGGAGCCTGTGCTGCCGTTCAACGATGCACTCACTGACGTTCTTTTGGGTGCCTGGTCCAAACCCACCACAGGGGCTCCTGTGGATAGGAACGTGGCCCGACGCCATCGCCCGGCTCCGGGCGACCCCCTGTTTCTCTCCCAACACCCCACCCCTGAGAGCTTGGTTGTCCAAGCCTCTGCCTCCCAAACAGCCTTCCCTACCGCCCCTCCGGATAGGGAATCCAAGCGCCTGGATCACTTTGGGAAGAAGGCTTTCTCTTCCTCCAGTGCTGGCTTGCGGTCTGTTAATACCGCTTGCCTCTTGGGCCGATACACCCACTCCCTGTGGGATTCGGTGGCTGATGTTTTGCCGCAGTGTTCTGAGGAGGTCCAGACACTGCTTACCCGCGCTATTGCGGAAGGGCGTGATGCGGCTAAATATACCATCCGCTGTGGCCTTGATACCGCCGACTCGCTGGGCAGATCGCTTGCAACGACGGTGGCGCTGCGTCGCCACGCCTGGCTGAGAACCACTGGTTTTTCAGGGGATGTCCAGAATACTCTCATGGACATGCCCTTTGATGGAGTCGGTCTTTTTGGTTCGAAGGCAGACCATGCGCTGGAGCGTTTCAAGGACTCACGGGCTACTGCTAAGTCCCTGGGCCTTGCTGTTGTGCGCCCTCCGCAAACGTCTGCTTTTCGCCCCTTTCGTGGCCACGGAAGGGCGCCCAATCACGTCCACAGGCCGGCCAACGGCCCGCGCAGCAAGCGCCTTCGCGTGGCCGAGGACGTGGATACCGCCGTGGCGGTTCGGGCAACCAGCGTGCGGGTCAGGCCACCACCTCCAACCCGTCCGCGGCCTCCAAGCCCTCCTAGTCCCTCCTTTCAGGTGCACAGCACGCCAGTCGGGGGCAGGGTCCGCCATCACCTTCACCTCTGGCGTCCCATCACCTCGGACAAGTGGGTCTTGGACATTGTCCGAAGGGGCTACTCCCTCCCCTTCGAGACCACCCCCCAGCCATGCCACCTCCATTCCACCGCATGTCAGGGGATCACTTGGTGCTTCTACAGAAGGAAGTCACGGCCCTCTTGGCCAAGAGGGCCATCGAGCGTGTTCCGACCCCAGAAGTAGGGCGTGGTTGCTACTCCCACTACTTTCTGGTGCCCAAAAGGACAAGGAGGACATGCGTCCTATCTTGGACCTCCGGAACGTCAATCGCTTCCTCCGGAAGGAGAAGTTCAAGATGCTCACCCTAGCTCAGGTCTTGACTGCCCTCGACCCCGGAGACTGGTTGGTAGCGTTGGACTTGCAGGACGCCTATTTCCACATCCCCGTCCTGCCGGCCCACCGGCGTTACCTTCGGTTCACGGTAGGCCTCGAGCATTTTCAGTTCACCGTGCTCCCCTTTGGCCTTACCAGTGCCCCTCGGGTGTTCACGAAAGTGATGGCGGTGGTCGCAGCTCATCTGCGCCGGGCAGGGGTTTCAGTCTTCCCCTACCTCGACGACTGGCTGCTGAAGGCGGGCTCGTCCCAGGCAGTCGTCTCCCACCTCCAGACTACGGCCGAACTCCTGCACTCGCTGGGGTTCTCCATCAATGTGCCGAAGTCGCATCTGATTCCTTCTCCACAGCTCCTTTTCATCGGAGCAGTTCTGGACACGACGCAGTTTCGGGCCTATCCTCCCGAACGGCGAGTCCGGGATATTCAGGCTATGATTCCGATCTTTCAGCCTTTATCCTGGGTTTCGGCACGGATGACCCTGAGGCTGCTGGGCCTCATGGCCTCCTGCATCCTGCTGGTCACTCATGCCAGATGGCATATGCGGGCTCTGCAGTGGGACCTGAAGTTCCAGTGGGCGCAGCACCAGGGCGACCTGTCCGATCACGTCCAGATCTCGGAGGGGACTGCAAAACAGTTGCAGTGGTGGCTCTCGAACCGGCAATGGGTCATGGGCAGATCCCTCTCCTTCCCCAGCCAGAGCACACAGTTGTGACGGACGCGTCCCTTCTGGGATGGGGCGGTCACATGGGAGAGGCGGAGATCAGAGGCCTCTGGTCTCCGGGCGGAGTCCCGGCTCCATATCAACCTTCTGGAGCTCCGGGCGATCCGACTTGCACTCAAGGCATTCCTTCCCTCTGTCAAAGGGAAGGTAGTGCAGGTGTTCACAGACAACACCACCGCCATGTGGTACTGCAACAAACAAGGCGGGGTGGGGTCGTGGACCCTTTGTCAGGAGGCTCTGCGCCTCTGGACATGGCTGGAACACCAGGGCATGTTCCTGGTGGTTCAACACCTGGCAGGTTCCCTGAACGCCAGGGCGGACGAACTCAGCCGCAGGTGCATGATGGATCACGAATGGCGTCTTCACTCGGAAGTGGCGCAAGGACTCTTTCTACAGTGGGGAGAGCCTTGGTTAGATCTATTCGCCACCGAAGAGAACGCGCAATGTCATCAGTTCTGCGCGTTGGAATTTCCAAGGCGGCACTCGCTCGGCGACGCTTTTCGTCACGAGTGGAGTTGCGGTCTATTGTACGCCTTTCCGCCTATACCACTTCTACCCAGAGTGTTGAAGAACATTCGGCACGACCGGGCCCAAGTCATTCTTGTGGCTCCGGACTGGGCTCGAAGAGTTTGGTATCCCGAGCTACTCAATATGAGCGTAGAACCCCGATCCGTCTGCCTCTTCGGGAGGATCTTCTGTCGCAGCAGCAGGGGACGGTCCTCCACCCGAACCTGTCCAGTCTACACCTGCTTGCGTGGAGATTGAGCGGCGGCAGTTGATTCCTTTCGACTTGCCTCCCGAAGTTTGTGATGTGATTCTGGCAGCCAGGCGTCCCTCCACTAAGGTGGTATACGCCTGCAGGTGGAACAAATTTGTGGCATGGTGCACAGCAAAGGCTGTGAATCCCCTTTCTGCCCCTCTTTCTGAGGTCCTTCTGTTCCTTCTCTCTCTGGCCCAACAGGGTTCTGCCCTGGGTACCATCAAGGGTTATCTTTGTGCTATCTCGGCCTTCCTCAGGCTCCCTGATCAGCCCTCCCTTTTCAAGTCCCCTGTTGTTAACAGGTTCTTAAAAGGCATTACTCACCTCTTCCCTCCTGTTCCGTTTGTGATGCCTCAGTGGGACTTGAACTTGGTTCTTACCTTTTTAATGTGCGCTCCTTTGAGCCTCTACATAACTGTCCTCTTCGTCTTCTGACTCTGAAGACAGCCTTTCTGGTGGCCATCACCTCCGCTCGGCGGGTGAGTGAGCTCCAGGCTCTATCTTGCAAACCTCCCTTTCTGTCTGTTTATCCAGACAAGGTTGTTCTTCGGACGCGTCCGTCCTTCTTGCCAAAGGTGGTTACTGCTTTCCACATTGGGCAGACCATCACTTTGCCCACCTTCTTTCCGCCTCCGCATCCTTCCAGAGAGGAAGAGAGGCTCCACCGTCTGGACCCAAAACGTGCGCTCTCTTTCTATATTGACCGCACAAAACACTTCCGGGTGGATGACCAGCTCTTTGTTGGCTACGTGGGCGCCAAAAAGGTCGGGCGGTGCACAAGAGGACCATCTCCCGCTGGGTTACCTTGTGCATCAAGACCTGCTATTCTTTGGCTAAAAGGAGCCTCCTGTTGGGCTGCGTGCCCATTCCACCAGGGCAACGGCTGCTACCACGGCCTTGGGCCGCGGTGTTCCGCTGCCGGTTATCTGTCAGGCAGCTACGTGGGCCTCGCTGCACACGTTTACAAAGCATTACTGCCTTGACAGTCAGGTCCGGAGGGACGGCTTCTTTGGCCGTTCTGTCCTCCAGGACTTCCTTGTCTGATCTTTGTTCGCAGACCCACCACCGGGGTTGGTATTGCTGGGGTATCTATTCTAAGGTAAGGAATCTGTCACTAACGTGTCTCTTTCAGATGCACAAGTTACTACACTTGTGTAACGATATCTGTAAGAGACAGTAGTTAGTGACAGATTCCTTACCGCCCACCCATCCTCCCCGTTCTGCGAACTGATTTCTAGGGTTAAGGACATCCCTTTCAGGGCCCTAGTATTTTTCAGACACCTATGTCAGCTTCTTGCATGGCTCTGCGTTCCTGGCGCGGAAAGTCGTGTACAGAACTGACGTCAGCGCGCAGGGCGGCGCCCTAAGTACTGCCCGCGACGTCATCCCGGCGATCACGACGCAGACGACGGACGCGGAGCCGCACGACGCCGCCTACCGACGCGCAAGGGTACTGCTACGCAAAAAACTTTCCGGATCCAGCCTGACGCCTGGGGATATTCTAAGGTAAGGAATCTGTCACTAACTACTGTCTCTTACAGATATATCGTTACACAAGTTAGTAACTTGTGCATCGTTACCGAAGGTAAGTAACTTGTTCATTAAGCATCCTGGTTGTTAAAATCGCACATTAGAATCTGTCATTAAAAAGACATGTTAGAACTAGTAAGTTATTCTGTTTTCATTTCACACTGCAAGCAATTGAATTAACATTTATGTTAGGGTTTGGAAACTTACGTTTGCTAAATGTTTTTCTGTTTTGTTTGTGTTTTAGATGAAGACTAGCTTAACAATGATGGGTCTACAATTATGTGGATGGCCTCCAGGGATGCTTACTTCAAATCTTCAATTTGCTTCTCCTGTGCCCCGTCTCGGACCTGGAGTAGGCTTAGCAGATGAAAATGGGCATTCCTTTGTGACAGACATTCCTTTAAACAAAAGTGAATCACCTGTGTCACAAAATGAGAGTTTTGTTTGTACTCCGGGAACAGTTGAAGTACCAAAAGCTGTGGATTATCCCAGTCCAAGACCTATACCAGATGGTAGGTTCATTGTTACAGTGTAACACTCAACAGCAATTATGTTTATTTTATTAAACACAGTGCTCACAAGTGCTTTTTCTTCACATGTTTTAGGGTGTCAAATTACTAACACAAGGTGCCAATGAGAATCGACTAAAACAAGTGTGTTCTGACATAGCTTGTGAGGTATTTTTACCTATTTCAGATGTTGGATTTCTTGGGTCAACACCTTAGACTTTCTGGTTCTTCCTGAACTGTCAGTAACATTCTCCCAAGAGGTTACAGCATTGATGTGGGAAAAACAATGCACAACACTTCAAGTGAAAACATGATGATTACTTGCATGTTGTAATTGACATAAACCATTTTGCTTAACAATGTTAACTGGCATAAAAGATGGGAGCAAAAAGTAATTTCTGATGGATACTTCTAACCTCAGATTACGTTGTGAATATCCCCTGGTGCCAGACTGGATTCGGTAATAAAAAAAAACAGTTTTCCTGTGCTCCATTAGGTGGCACTCTGCTATACCACGCAAACTACGTGCCGTCCGGAAGTAACAAACAGAGCAGATTTAAGTGCCACCCATTTGCCCTGATATCATTTCCTTTCTTTCCACATCTTCAGATGAAGATCCGGAGCTCTGATCTTTTTCTTCATCTTTTGACAATTTTTCCCCCCCAAAATTTACAAATGTGTGTAGGAAGCTGGCTCTGTATATACTATACCAAAGTGAGGTATAGTGTGTACCGAGTCCAGTGGAACCCCAAAGGAAGGCAGCGGTAAAGTTAGATAGCACCTCACTCTCTCTTATGTTTTGACAGGATGGGACCATCGAACGATGCTGAAGTCCCCCCGTGGGTTGGCAGATGGTTGAATCGGGTGACACGCCCTGAAGGGTTCAGGCATTGGGACAACATCCTTATCTCCTGGCGGGTGGCCAGATTAAATCCTTTCAAGACCTTCAAACAGAATTCTAAGTCCAAAAATAAAAATGTATTCAATACATTCAATTCCGCCTTGAGCTCTCAGGCTATAGGGAGGTGCTAGCTGAACCTCCCGAATATAACCCCTTGGCGACTCGACTACTCATGGTCCCATTAGCCAAGGGAGACATCCCCCCCGATCTATAAAAACCTAGAAAATCCTTTCCTGTGTGCACTGATTGAATTAATGAAACGTTGGGAGGGGTGCGTGGGTCCACTGGATGAGGTGGAATGGAGGGAGGCATACGTGGCAGCCCAAACATTAGCCATGTCATCCCGGCTGCATCTCGTTCAGTTGAATTACCTGTATTGCACCTACTACACCCAAGTGCTTCTAGAGAGCCCACAAACTTCCTGATCCGGCCTGTAGTAGATGTGGGAGGGATGTAGGCGATTTTTATCACATAGTTTGTAAGTGTCCCGTCATCCAGAAATACTGTCTCTCTATTTTTGCAGCCCTATCAGCTGTGCTAAGCCAAAACCTTGAGGCATCACCAATGGTTGCATTGTTGGGTCTGGTGGATGAGTTGGTAGGCTCAAGGGGGGGACCAGACCCTAGTGGGGCTGGGTACATTGATCGCGAAGAGAGACGTGGCTAAACACTGGAGGTCACTAGAAGCCTCAACAATGAAGGAGTGGAGGGCGGGCATGGACGGCTGTGCAAAATTGGAGGAACCAATTTATTTAGCCCATGTCTGCCCCAATAAGTGCCGAAAGATATGGGGGAAATGGTGGGAGCATTAAGGACTGGAGAATGCATTTGCCAGTGGTCCAAGGGGTGGAGTGGATTGAATAGGGGTAATTATCTGCAAAGTATCGCAGTCTCTGCGGGTTTTATGTTGGGTGTGAATATTATTTGCCTATAATAAAACTAATAGTGTTAAAAAAAAATTATACATTCATGAGAATCAAACACTCATCTGGTACACAAAAGCAAGTTCTGAACCCGATAGTGAAAAACAACAGAACGTGGGACTGGGTCTTTCTTTATAGTCTGATAACATTATTTTGGAATCTGTACTTAGACACTCCCACGGTCGACTTCCAAGAAATTTAAAATTGGAGAAAAAAAAGTAGTAAATCTGACCATAATCACTTGATGCTGTAAGTATTCACATCAAGTGGGCTATGGATCTGTGGTGAGGACAGGGATAACTTTATCCTTGTCAATCAGATAACTGGTGGATATGCACAGCTGTGCAGGAAAAGGTACGTCTGCATACTTCATTGCACCAACTTTGCGTTGCTCTTACGGAATCACCCTAAAGTAACTTTTCTTTTGTGTTCCTTAGTGGATATGTTTTCAGGATCTTTATGTCCAAATTAATATTTCTAAATTTCTAATTGCTATGTCTATCTGAGAGGATTGTTTGCCATTCTACCTGCGCTAAGGCAGCAGTATTCTCAGATGTAGGGTAGTTAACATGGGCCATTCTCCATCTCTTGTTGAATGCTAGTTAGAGTCTATGATTTCATTTCCTACCTACATTCTCAGATAAGTGATCTATTACATCATGTTGGTGCAATAGATCCAGATGTAAAAGTTACTTGTGTGCAACTTTGGTATGTCTCTATTCTTCCATTACCAACATCCAAACATCTCCTCACAGTTCAGTGACAATCCCACTGATATTTTGGAAGGCATTGTAATTAATGGTGGTAGAGGTCATATTTAATAGCCTTTGCTACCACAGTTTTGCTATTTCATATTGCTATTATTAACAGATGGTTTTATTACCCAACTCAGTTATTCTCATTTTATCGTCCTTATAAGGGTGAAGGGCTGAGAGAGAGACTTCCCAGGAAGAAGGGCCCCTGACATTCAAATTACAAATACACAAATCAGCAGCAAATGATTGACTCAGTGAGATATCATACTGAACGTAACCTGGCTTTATGTGTAAGGAGGTCACGTGACCTAGGTGGTTGTTTCTTTCTAATATGCATTTAGTTATTTTTGTTCCTTCATTTGAGTCAGCATAATATTGTTCGGTTAATCCTGCTGACAGTGCCCATTGAAAAGAAGGTATGAATATATATTAAATGTTTTCTGAATACTTGATATTTTCTTTAGTGTAGATTTTTTTTTTGCTTTAAAATATTGTAATTGAAATGCCTGTCTTCATTTTGTCACTAGAGATGCAGTTTGGATGGTGGAGAATTAGTGACCCCGAGGAACTGAAGGCTTTACTTAAAGTTCTACATCACCGCGGTATCAGGGAAAAGTCGTTGCAGAAGCAGATACAGAAACATTTGGAATATATTACACATGCCTGCTTTAGGAATAGAGATGGTATGTTATGTTACTGTGCCATGTGTGTTTCTGTGTACACATCGTTTTTTCTGTCAGTCTGTAATCTACAGTATTCATTTTCAGAAGACCCTAGTTTGACACAACATGATTGAATAAACATTGCCTTGGAGCAGAGGTTGCCCTAAACATTTTCTGGGTGGAGAAGGACAATATATATGTTGTGGTTTGTGATGAAGGGTCGCATTGACCGCTGACTACTGCTCCCAAAAAATGAATTGTTAAGGACAGTGGAGTTCAAAACAAATATTTTGTTCATTATAGGGAGGTATGTGATCTTCACCAAGGAATTTTTTTTGAGACAACCATTGCCAGGCGGTACAGTATAAAAAACACATTAACCAAGTAACTTAGGTAAAATATGAGAATGTATGAACATCTCTTTTTAAAGGGAGTTAAAGTTCTCCAAATGTTTTTCTGTAAAAAGCCAGCGCCAGTTTTAAAGCACTTACTGTAAACAACACATGCCACTTCTTAAAGGTTTTTAAAAAATATTTCAAACGGGGATGGCGGTCTCCCACAGAACATATTTAGAGCGCAATTGTACAGCTTTGTGTTTTAAACATGCTGGTCCAGGAACATCAGTCAAAATGTGATAAGATTTATGGATAACTTTTTAAGAGTTATTTAGGATATTACCTTTCCCAGCCACTTATCTCCACACTGTGCCACCCTGACGACCTGACAGAACTTTCCTTTGGGTGGAAGCTTATAGCAAGTGTCACCCATACTTTGGAGGTAGATCCCGCTCTCTTGGTTTGGTAAGGTCAGGGGCAAGCGGGCATGTATTACACACTGGCACAATGTGAAGACTGGCAATATGCAAGTATCTCCAATGTAATGGACAACTACTTAAGTGTGATATTTTAAAATTGGTTACCCCAAGGTAATACTAAACCGTATATAGCATATCTGAAAGAAACACGTAGTGATAGATTCCTTACCTTAGAATATCCCCAGGCGTCAGTCTGGATCCGGAAAGTTTTCGTCAGCAGTACCCCTGCGCGTCGGAAGGTGGCGTCGTGCGGCTCCGCGTCCGTTGTAGGCGTCGTGATTGCCGGGATGACGTCACAGCAGCTACTTAGACGCCGCCCTCGCGTGCTGACGTCAGTTCTTTCTTTTTCAGCGCCAGCAACCGCAGATCCGGAGAAAGCGGTACCCCCAGTCTTTTTTGACTGAGTTTTTTGAGATTTTTTGTCTCACCTTTTTGAGTCGATACGACTCCTGGTGCAGTTAGGGATGCCTGGGTGTAAGTCTTGCGAGGACTGTCATCCGATGATGTCGGTGACGGACCCGCACCGCGTGTGTCACTTCTGCCTGGGGCGCGACCACGACCCCAAGTCGTGTCCGACTGCCGGTCCATGGCACCGAAGTCTTTGCGGGAGCGGTCCGGAAAGCTGCTTGAAGCCCGGCAGTCGGCTCCGCGCCGTGAAAGGTCCCGGTCCAGAGGGAGGTCGAGGGACCGGTCGCGGAGCCACCACCATCGGAAGTCGTCCGAATCAAAGTCTTCGCACTCGGGGTCAGGTAAGGCGAAGCGCCAAAAGCAGTTGAAGAAACGTCATCGTTCGCCGACTTCCCCTCGCCAGTCGCGTGACTTGGCTGAGGGTGCGGGTGGTGCCACCCCCGTGGCTCAGGCGGAGCCTACGCAGTCGCCGGTGACCTACCCGCCCTTCCCAGGTTCATCGGCGACTCTGGCCCAGGTGCAGGAATTCCTGTCCGCTTTGGCTCGCCTATTTGGCCCATCGGGCCCCTCCGGGGCGCCTTCGGGCCCCGTGTGCCCGACTGGGAGTCCTCGCCCTTTGACGCCGGCGGCTCCGGCCTCGGCACCGCAGGACTCCCGTGGATCCCGGTCGACGCCGGTTGACCTCGTGACACCTCCACCGACGTCGACCCCACTGGCACCACGTTTCGCATCGCCCGGCACGCCGGACGACATCGTCCCCAGTTTCAGCCCCGAAGTGGAGACGGTGCCGGAACGGTGTCGACCGACGCCGATTCCGACGCCGTTTGGGAATCTGTTTCCCTATCTCCATCCTCCTCCTTTTAGGCCTGTACAACAGCATGAGGAGGAAGGGGAGAACTGGGAGGGGTCTGAGGACCCTCTCGCTGCTCAATGCGAGTATGACCCGGACTGGGCAGAGGAGTTTGGGGATGCCAGTGGTCCGGACACCTCTCCAGACCTTGGCATGCTGTCTCCTCCTACCGTGGCTGCGGAGGAGGGTGCTTCTTTTTCTGTGGTGTTGCGTAGGGCAGCCGGGGCTCTCCACCTCGAGCTACCTACTGTGGCTGTCAGGACTAACCTCCTGATAGAAGTGCTTCAGCCAGCAGTTACCTCTGCGGAACCACTGCTGCCCTTTAATGACGCACTTTCGGACGTTCTTTTGGGCTCTTGGTCCAGGCCCAACACAGGTGCTCCTGTGGACAGGAACGTGGCCCGACGCCATCGCCCGGCCCCGGGCGACCCCATCTTCCTCTCCCAACACCCCACCCCTGAGAGCTTGGTTGTCCAAGCCTCCGCTTCCCCAAGCACATTTCCTACCGCACCCCCGGACAGGGAATCCAAGAGGCTGGAACAATTTGGGAAGAAGGTTTTTTCTTCCGCCAGTCTCTGGCTGCGGTCGGTGAACACTGCATGCCTCTTGGGCCGTTATTCTCACTCTCTGTGGGATACGGTGGCGCAAGTGCTGCCTCAGTGTCCGGAGGAGGCTCGGACACTACTCTCCCAGGCTATTGCTGAGGGGAGAGATGCAGCCAAGTTCACGATCCGTTGTGGCCTTGACACCGCCGACTCGCTGGGCAGGGCGATTTCCACGTCAGTGGCGCTCCGCCGCCACGCCTGGCTGAGAACAACTGGCTTCTCGGGGGATGTCCAAAACACTTTGATGGACATGCCCTTTGATGGCATTCGCCTCTTTGGCAACAAGGCAGACAGTGCTTTGGAGAGATTCAAGGACTCGCGGGCTATGGCCAAGTCCTTGGGCCTTTCGGCCACACAGCCTCCTCAGCCTTCTGCCTTTCGCTCCTTTCGTGCTCTCGGAAGGGGCAACCCACCACGTTCGCAACAGAGCCACAGGCCGGCGCAACAGTCCACGCGCGGACGTGGGAACCGCCGCAGCAGTTCAGGTGGCCAGCGGGAGGGTCAGTCCACCACCACCCCAGCCACCACTTCCTCCAAACCTTCCTAGTCCGACCTTTCAGGCCCACCAAACGCCAGTGGGTGGAAGGCTTCGCCATCACCTCACCCACTGGTGCACCATCACGTCGGACAGGTGGGTTTTACAGATAGTCCGAAGGGGCTACTCCCTCCCCTTCGAGACTACCCCTCCAGCCATGCCACCTCAATACCACCGCATGTCGGGGGATCACTTGGCACTTCTCCAGCCGGAAGTTGTGGCCCTCTTGGCCAAGGGGGCCATAGAGCGCATTCCAACGCCAGAAGTAGGTCGTGGTTGTTATTCCCACTACTTTCTGATTCCAAAGAATGACAAGGGCCTGCGTCCTATCTTGGATCTTCGGAACGTCAATCTCTTCCTACGAATGGAGAAGTTCAAGATGCTCACACTTGCTCAGGTCTTGTCTGCCCTAGACCCACAAGACTGGATGGTAGCGTTGGACTTGCAGGACGCTTACTTTGATATCCCTGTCCTGCCGGCCCACATGCGTTACCGCGGTTCACGGTAGGCCACGAGCATTTTCAGTACACTGTGCTCCCCTTTGGCTTTACCAGCGCCCCTCGGGTGTTCACGAAAGTGATGGCGGTGGTCGCAGCTCATCTGCGCAGATCAGGGGTTTCAGTCTTCCCCTATCTCGACGACTTGTTGTTGAAGGCGGGCTCGCCCCAGGCAGTCGTCTCCCACCTCCAGACTACGGCCGACCTCCTGCAGGGGTTCTCCATCAACGTGCTGAAGTCGCACCTGATTCCCTCTCAGAAGCTCCTCTTCATCGGAGCAGTTCTGGACACAGCGCAGTTTCGGGTCTATCCTCCCGAACAGCGAGTCCGGGATATTCGGGCTATGATTCCAATCTTTCAGCCCTTGTCCTGGGTTTCGGTCAGGATGACCTTGAGGCTGCTGGGCCTCATGGCGTCCTTCATCCTGTTGATCAATCATGCCAGATGGCATATGCGGGCTCTGCAGTGGGACCTGAAGTTCCAGTGGGCACAACATCAGGGGAACCTGTCATATTGCGTCCAGATCTCGGAGGGCACTGCACATCAATTGCAGTGGTGGCTAACGAACCAGGATTGGGTCAGCGGCAGATCCCTCTCCCTTCCCCAACCGGAGCACACAGTGGTGATGGACGCGTCCCTCCTGGGATGGTGCGGCCACATGGGAGAGGCGGAGATCAGAGGCCTCTGGTCTCCGGCGGAGTCCAAGCTCCATATCAACATTCTGGAGCTCCGGGCGATCCTACTTGCACTCAAAGCATTCCTTCCCTCTGTCAAGGGGACAGTAGTGCAGGTGTTCACAGACAACACCACCGCCATGTGGTACTGCAACAAACCGGGCGGGGTGGGGTCGTGGACCCTATGTCAGGAGGCTCTGCGCCTCTGGACATGGCTGGAACATCAGGGCATTTCCCTGGTGGTTCAACACCTGGCAGGTTCACTGAACGCCAGGGCGAACAAACTCAGCCGCAGGTGCATGATGGATCACGAATGGCGTCTTCACTCGGACGTGGCGCAAGGTCTCTTTCAACAGTGGGGAGAGCCTTGGTTAGATCTATTCGCCACCGAAGAGAACGCGCAATATCAGCAGTTCTGCGCGTTGGAATTTCCAAGGCGGCACTCGCTCGGCGACGCTTTTCGTCACGAGTGGAGTTGCGGTCTATTGTACGCCTTTCCGCCTATACCACTTCTACCCAGAGTGCTGAAGAAGATCAGACGCGACCGGGCCCAAGTAATTCTTGTGGCTCCGATCTGAAAGAGACACGTTAGTGACAGATTCCTTACCTTAGAATATCCCCAGGCGTCAGGCTGGATCCGGAAAGTCTTTGCGTAGCAGTACCCTTGCGCGTCGGTATGCGGCGTCGTGCGGCTCCGCGTCCGTCGTCGGCGTCGTGATCGCCGGGATGACGTCGCGGGCAGTACTTAGGCGCCGCCCCTGCGCGCTGACGTCTGTTCTTCTTTTTCCGCGCCAGCAAGCGCAGATCCGGGAAGAGCAGTGCCCTAGTCATTTTTTGACTAACTTTTTTGGTGAATTTTTTCATTGTTTCTTCGAATCGACTTCAAGGTGTCGTAGGGATGCCCGGCTTTAAACATTGCGGCGCCTGTGCTCGGATGATGTCCATCACAGACCCGCATCGGTAGTGTCTCTTCTGCCTCGGCCGAGGCCACGACACGGAGTCGTGTTCCGACTGCCGGGCCCTCAACCCGAAAGCTTTGCGAGAGCGGTCTCGAAAGCTCCTCGAGGCCCGGCATTCGGCTCCGCGCCACACCAAGCCCCGGTCGCGTGAGAGGTCGAGGGTCGGTCGCGGAGTCCTCACCGGTCGTCGGCATCGAAGTCTTCTTCGTCCGGTAAGTCCAAGCACAAAAAGTCCAAAAAGCATCGTCGCTCTAGGACTTCGCCTCGCCGGTCTCGCGACTCGGCTGAGGCCCCTATCGGCACCGTCCCCGCGGCCCCGGACATGCCTGTGGAGTCTCCCCCGCAATACCCGTCCTTCCCGGGTTCGGGGGCGGATCCGGGCCAAATACAGGAATTCCTGTCGGCCATGGCCCGCCTCTTCCGGCCTCAAGGTCCCTCCGGTGCGCCTTCGGGCCCCGCGGGCCCTGATGGGGTTGCCCCGCCGTCGCCGGCGGCTCCGGCCCCGGCGTCGCCCGTGCCTCCAGCCTCGATCCCGGCTCCGGCCTCGATCCCGGCTCCGCAACCCCCATCGACGCCGGTCGACCTAACCACGCCTCCGCCGACGCCGATGTCTCCGGTGCCGTTCTCGACGCCGCCTGGGGCTCCGGGCGGCGTCGTCCCCCAATTCCTTCCGGCTCCGGACATGGACCCGGACCGGCGTCGCTCGACGCCGGTTCCGGCGCCGATGAGACCTTGGGTCCCAAATGTCCCTCCTCCTCCTTATTTTGAACCAGAGGAGGACCAGGAGGACTGGGAGGGGTCTGATGACCCTCTGGCACAACAGTGTCAGTACGATGAGGACTGGACAGAGGGTCTAGGGGATGCCAGTGGTCTAGATACTTCCCCTGACACTGGCATGCTGTCTCCTCCCGTGGCTACGGAGGAGGGAGCCAATTTTGCAACGGTGTTGCGTAGGGCAGCTGGAGCCTTACATCTCCAACTCCCTACTGTGGTGGTCAAGACTAATCTCTTGACAGAGGTGCTTCAGCCGGCAGCCTCCTCTACGGAGACTGTGCTGCCGTTTAACGATGCTCTCACTGACGTTCTTTTGGGCGCCTGGTCCAAGCCCAACACAGGGGCTCCTGTGGATAAGAACGTATCCCGACGCCATCGCCCAGCTCCGGGCGACCCCCTATTTCTCTCTGTCCACCCCACTCCTGAGAGCTTGGTTGTCCAAGCCTCCGCTTCCCAAACCGCCTTCCCTACCGCACCTCCGGATAGGGAATCCAAACGCCTGGATCAATTTGGGAAGAAGGGTTTTTCTTCCTCCAGTGCTGGCTTGCGGTCCATCAACACCGCTTGTCTTTTGGGCCGATATACCCACTCCTTGTGGGATTCGGTGGCGACTGTTTTGCCCCAGTGTCCTGAGGAGGTCCAGACACTGCTTTCCCGCGCCATTGCGGAAGGAAGGGATGCGGCCAAATACACAATACGATGTGGCCTTGATACCGCCGACTCGCTGGGCATGTCTATTGCAACGACGGTGGCGCTGCGTCGCCACGCCTGGCTGAGAACCACTGGTTTTTCAGGGGATGTCCAGAATACTCTCATGGACATGCCCTTTGATGGAGTCGGTCTTTTTGGGTCCAAAGCAGACCATGCGTTGGAGCGCTTTAAGGACTCACGGGCTACTGCCAAGTCCCTGGGCCTTTCTGCTACACGCCCTCCGCTAACTTCTGCTTTCGCCCCTATCGTGGCCACGGAAGGGGCGCCCAGTCACGTCAGCAGCCCAGCCACCGGCCCGCGCAGCAGGCGTCTTCGCGTGGCCGAGGACGTGGATACCGCTGTGGCGGTTCGGGCAACCAGCGTGCGGGTCAGGCCACCACCTCCAACCCGTCCGCGGCCTCCAAGCCCTCCTAGTCCCTCCTTTCAGGTGCACAGCACGCCAGTAGGGGGCAGGGTCCGCCATCACCTCGGACAGGTGGGTCTTGGACATTGTCCGAAGGGGCTACTCCCTCCCCTTCGAGACCACCCCCCCAGCCATGCCACCTCAATTCCACCGCATGTCAGGGGATCACTTGGTACTTCTGCAGAAGGAAGTCACGGCCCTCTTGGCCAAGAGGGCCATCGAGCATGTTCCGACCCCAGAAGTAGGACGTGGTTGCTACTCCCACTACTTCCTGGTGCCCAAAAAGGACAAGGAGGACATGCGTCCTATCTTGGACCTCCGGAACGTCAATCGCTTCCTCCGGAAGGAGAAGTTCAAGATGCTCACCCTAGCTCAGGTCTTGACTGCCCTCGACCCTGGAGACTGGTTGGTAGCGTTGGACTTGCAGGACGCCTATTTCCACATCCCCGTCCTGCCGGCCCACCGGCGTTGCCTTCGGTTCACGGTAGGCCTTGAGCATTTTCAGTTCACCGTGCTCCCCTTTGGCCTTACCAGTGCCCCTCGGGTGTTCACGAAAGTGATGGCGGTGGTCGCAGCTCATCTGCGCCGGGCAGGGGTTTCAGTCTTCCCCTACCTCGACGACTGGCTGCTGAAGGCGGGCTCGTCCCAGGCAGTCGTCTCCCACCTCCAGACTACGGCCGAACTCCTGCACTCGCTGGGGTTCTCCATCAATGTGCCGAAGTCGCATCTGATTCCTTCTCCACAGCTCCTTTTCATCGGAGCAGTTCTGGACACAACGCAGTTTCGGGCCTATCCTCCCGAACGGCGAGTCCGGGATATTCAGGCTATGATTCCGATCTTTCAGCCTTTATCCTGGGTTTCGGTACGGATGACCCTGAGGCTGCTGGGCCTCATGGCCTCCTGCATCCTGCTGGTCAATCATGCCAGATGGCATATGCGGGCTCTGCAGTGGGACCTGAAGTTCCAGTGGGCGCAGCACCAGGGCAACCTGTCCGATCACGTCCAGATCTCGGAGGGACTGCAAAACAGTTGCAGTGGTGGCTCTCGAACCGGCAATGGGTCATGGGCAGATCCCTCTCCCTTCCCCAGCCAGAGCACACAGTTGTGACGGACGCGTCCCTTCTGGGATGGGGCGGTCACATGGGAGAGGCGGAGATCAGAGGCCTCTGGTCTCCGGCGGAGTCCCGGCTCCATATCAACCTTCTGGAGCTCCGGGCGATCAGACTTGCACTCAAGGCATTCCTTCCCTCTGTCAAAGGGAAGGTACTGCAGGTGTTCACAGACAACACCACCGCCATGTGGTACTGCAACAAACAAGGCGGGGTGGGGTCGTGGACCCTTTGTCAGGAGGCTCTGCGCCTCTGGACATGGCTGGAACATCAGGGCATGTTCCTGATGGTTCAACACCTGGCAGGTTCCCTGAACGGCAGGGCGGACGAACTCAGCCGCAGGTGCATGATGGATCACGAATGGCGTCTTCACTCGGAAGTGGCGCAAGGACTCTTTCTACAGTGGGGAGAGCCTTGGTTAGATCTATTCGCCACCGAAGAGAACGCGCAATGTCATCAGTTCTGCGCGTTGGAATTTCCAAGGCGGCACTCGCTCTGCGACGCTTTTCGTCGCGAGTGGAGTTGCGGTCTGTTGTACGCCTTTCCGCCTATACCACTTCTACCCAGAGTGTTGAAGAAGATTCGGCACGACCGGGCCCAAGTCATTCTTGTGGCTCCGGAATGGGCTCGAAGAGTTTGGTATCCCGAGCTACTCAGTATGAGCGTAGATCCCCCGATCCGTCTGCCTCTTCGGGAGGATCTTCTGTCGCAGCAGCGGGGACGGTCCTCCACCCGAACCTGTCCAGCCTCCACCTGCTTGCGTGGAGATTGAGCGGCGGCAGTTGATTCCTTTCGACTTGCCTCCCGAAGTTTGTGATGTGATTCTGGCAGCCAGGCGTCCCTCCACTAAGGTGGTATACGCCTGCAGGTGGAACAAATTTGTGGCATGGTGCACAGCAAAGGCTGTGAACCCCCTTTCTGCCCCTCTTTCTGAGGTCCTTCTGTTCCTTCTTTCTCTGGCCCAACAGGGTTCTGCCCTGGGTACCATCAAGGGTTATCTCTGTGCTATCTCGGCCTTCCTCAGGCTCCCTGATCAGCCCTCCCTTTTCAAGTCCCCTGTTGTTAACAGGTTCTTAAAAGGCATTACCCACCTCTTCCCTCCTGTTCCGTTTTTGATGCCTCAGTGGGACTTGAACTTGGTTCTTACCTTTTTAATGTGCTCTCCCTTTGAGCCTCTACATAACTGTCCTCTTCGTCTTCTGACTCTGAAGACTGCCTTTCTGGTGGCCATCACCTCCGCTCGGCGGGTGAGTGAGCTCCAGGCTCTATCATGCAAACCTCCCTTTCTGTCTGTCCATCCAGACAAGGTTGTTCTTAGGACGCGTCCGTCCTTCTTGCCAAAGGTGGTTACTGCCTTCCACATTGGGCAGACCATCACTTTGCCTACCTTCTTTCCGCCTCCGCATCCTTCCAGAGAGGAAGAGAGGCTCCACCGTCTGGACCCAAAACGTGCGCTCTCCTTCTATATCGACCGCACGAAACACTTCCGGGTGGATGACCAGCTCTTTGTTGGCTACGTGGGCGCCAAAAAAGGTCGGGCGGTGCACAAGCGAACCATCTCCCGCTGGGTTACCTTGTGCATCAAGGCCTGCTACTCTTTGGCTAAGAAGGAGCCTCCTGTTGGGCTGCGTGCCCATTCCACCAGGGCAACGGCTGCTACCACGGCTTTAGGCCGCGGTGTTCCGCTGCAGGATATATGTCAGGCAGCTACGTGGGCCTCGCTGCACACGTTTACCAAGCATTACTGCCTTGACAGTCCGGTCCGGAGGGACGGCTTCTTTGGCCGTTCTGTCCTCTGGGACTTCCTTGTCTGATGTTTGTTCACAGACGCATCCCCGGGGTTGGTATTGCTGGGGTATCTATTCTAAGGTAAGGAATCTGTCACTAACGTGTCTCTTTCAGATGCACAAGTTACTAACTTGTGTAACGATATATCTGTAAGAGACAGTAGTTAGTGACAGATTCCTTACCGCCCCACCCATCCTCCCGTTCTGCGAACTGATTTCTAGGGTTAAGGACATCCCTTTCAGGGCCCTAGTATTTTTCAGACACCTATGTCAGCTTCTTGCATGGCTCTGCGTTCCTGGCGCGGAAAGTCGTGTACAGAACTGACATCAGCGCGCAGGGGCGGCGTCTAAGTACTGCCCGCGACGTCATCCCGGCGATCACGACGCCGACGACGGATGCGGAGCCGCACAACGCCGCCTACCGACGCGCAAGGGTACTGCTACGCAGAAAACTTTCCGGATCCAGCCTGACGCCTGGGGATATTCTAAGGTAAGGAATCTGTCACTAACTACTGTCTCTTACAGATATATCGTTACACAAGTTAGTAACTTGTGCAACGCGCACGGCTACTCCAAGGAGTGTCCCGGCGCGAGCAACGGGGGGGGATCATCTGCAACAGCTAATTAAAAAAGATACGTTTTTAGCAATCTTTTAAAGGTCAAGGGATCTTTAGTGTCATGAAGCGCAAACGGCAGGGCATTCCAGGCCTGGGCTTCCTTGACCGCAATAGAGCCACCGCCCAGCCGGTGCCGACAAAAGCGAGGCACCTTAGCCAAGAGGAGCGAAGCGCTCTTGTCGGGACATAAAAGGAGAAGCGCTTCCGAAGGTAGGCTGGACCCAGACCATGAAGGGCCCGGTGGGCAATCACTAGAGATTTAAACTTAACCCGGGCCACCATAGGAAGCCAATGAAGAGAGCGTAAATAGACACGCACACTGCTTCTTAGGAGAATCTCCAACAGGAGCCGGGCGGCCGCGTTTTGCACCACCTGCAATGTATTCAGAGAGTAGGCTGGGATGCCCATTTATAAGGCATTAGCATAATCTGAAAGAGACACGTTAGTGATATATTCCTTACCTTAGAATATCCCCAGGCGTCAGACTGGATCCGGAAAGTTTTTCGTCAGCAGTACCCCTGCGCGTCGGTAGGCGTCGTCGTACGGCTCCGCGTACGTCGCTGGCGTGGTAGCCGCCGTGATGACGTCGTCGGAGCTACTTAGACGCGCCCACGCGCGCTGACGTCAGTTCTTTCTTTTTCCGCGCCAGCAGCGCAGATCTGAAAGAGACACGTTAGTGACAGATTCCTTACCTTAGAATATCCCCAGGCGTCAGGCTGGATCCGGAAAGTTTTGCGTAGCAGTACCCCTGCGCGTCGGTAGGCGGCGTCGTGCGGCTCCGCGTCCGTCGTCGGTGTCGTGATCGCCGGGATGACGTCGCGGCCAGTACTTAGACGCCGCCCATGCGCGCTGGCGTCAGTTCTTTCTTTTTCCGCGCCAGTAAGCGCAGATCCGGATTGAGCAGTGCCCCAGTCATTTTTTGACTGAGTATTTTTGAGACTTTTTTGTCCAAGTTTTCGAGTCGTTTCGACTCCAAGGTGTCAGTAGGGATGCCCGGCTTCAAGCCATGCGAGGTCTGTAATCGCATGATGTCGATTACGGATCCGCACCGAGAGTGTCTCTTCTGCCTGGGGCGCGGCTACGACCCCACGTCGTGCCCCGAGTGTCGGTCCCTCGCCCCGAAGGCTTTGCGAGAGCGGTCTCGCAAGCTTCTCGAGGCCCGGCACTCGGCTCCGCGCCGATCGAGGTCCCGGGAGAGGTCGAGGGGCCGGTCGCGGAGCCGTCGTCATTCGTCGGGGTCGAAGTCTTCGCCTTCAGGTAAGGCGAAGCACAAGATGTCTAAGAAGCGTCGCTCTAAGGCCTCCCCTCGCCGGTCTCACGACTCGGCTGAGAGTCATGTTGGTACCGCCCCCGCAGCTCCGGGAGTACCCATTGAGCCAGCGCCGGCCTACCCGCCTGTTCCGGGTCCGATGTCGACTCCGGCCGACATCCAGAACTTCTTGTCGCCCATGGCTCGCATCTTTGGGCCTAAGGGTTACCCCGGTGCGCCTTCTGGCCCCGCGGGTCCCAGTGGGGGTCCTCCTTCGGCACCACCGGCGGCTCTGGACCCGGTGTCTCCGGCGGCTCCGGCCCCGGCACTGCAGGACCCCCTCGGATCCAGGCCTGGATCCCGGTCGACGCCGGTTGACCTGACAACACCTCCACCGGCGCCGACCTCCCCGGTACCGCTCTCGGGGCCGTCCGAGGTCCCGGACGACGCCGTCCCCAGGTTCTCCCCTGCACCGGACACGGAGCCGGATCGACGTCGGCCGACGCCGATGGGACTTTTCTTCCCTCATGTCCGCACTCCTTACTTTTCACCTGTTTTGGAGGACGAGGAGGACTGGGAGGGGCCGGAAGACCCTCTCACAGCCCAATGTGAGCCTTATCAGGACTGGGCAGAGGAACTGGGTGATGCCAGTGGCCTGGACACCTCTCCAGACCTTGGCATGCTGTCTCCTCCTTCCGTGGCTACCGAGGAGGGAGCAGGTTATGCAACGGTGTTGCGTAGGGCGGCCGCGGCCTTGCACCTCGAGCTCCCTACAGTGGCTGTCAGGACTAACCTCCTGACGGAAGTGCTTCAGCCGGCGGCTACCTCCTCGGAGCCACTGCTGCCATTCAACGACGCACTTTCGGACGTTCTTTTGGGCACCTGGTCCAGGCCCACCACTGAGGCTCCTGTGGACTGGAACGTAGCCCGACGCCATCGCCCGGCCCCGGGCGACCCTCTGTTCCTCTCCCAACACCCCACCCCCGAGAGCTTGGTTGTCCAAGTCTCTACCTCTCAGAGCGCCTTCCCTACGGCACCGCCGGATAGGGAATCCAAAAAACTGGACCAATTTGGGAAGAAGGTTTTTTCTTCCTCCAGTGCTGGCTTGCGGTCCGTGAACACCGCTTGCCTTTTGGGCCGTTACTCCCACTCTCTGTGGGATTCGGTGGCGCAAGTGCTGCCTAAGTGTCCTGAGGAGGTCCAGACACTACTCACCCGTGTTATTGCAGACGGGAGAGACGCGGCGAAGTTCACAATCCGGTGTGGCCTAGACACCGCTGACTCGCTGGGCAGATCGCTTGCTACGACAGTGGCGCTGCGCCGTCACGCCTGGCTGAGGACCACTGGTTTTTCGGGCGATGTCCAAAACACCCTTATGGACATGCCCTTTGATGGTATCCGCCTTTTTGGCAATAAGGCAGACAGCGCGCGTAGGAAAGTGGCTCTGTATATACTGCACCAAAGTAAGGTTCAGTGTGCACAGAGTCCCCAGTCCCCAGAGGTTTGGCAGAGGCTAAAGTTAGATATAACCTTACTCTCTAAAGTGGTAGCTTGGTCGAGCAGTAAGGCAGTATCAGAGGACAGTGTAAAGCATTTGTTGTACACACTCAGTCAGCAAATGAAGCCACACACTCAAGAACTGAACTCTAGGCCAATGGTTTGTATATAAAAAAATATATGCTTGTTTTATTTTAGAACCAACAACAGGGTCAAAATATACTTTCTCAGTATGAGATGTTCTGGTTAGCCACCTTACAAAATAGGCAATAGACTTGTTGGTGGTAATAATCACAGTTGGTGCAAGAGGCAACACAGGGTCAAATACAATGCAACATTGAGCTTAATGGAAAATTGTGATTAATTATAATTAATGACTTTGTAGGTTACGTTTCTAACCACAGGACTGGATCCTGGATTCAGTCCTGGGACACTTCCTGGAAACAGGTAAGAAAAAGCGTTTTGGTTATTGTAGTGATTTTTGAGGAATATTACTGTATTTCAAAAGTCGACACTTAGAAACTTTTCTGGGTAAAATTACCAATGTTATCCTATGGAAGGAAATGCAGTTTGCAAGCAAAGCAGGTTTACGTTACTTTTGTAATCCAGTGCTGGGTTCTCGGGTTCAGCACTGGGGTATCTAGCTAAAACAGGTAAGTAATTCCGTTTGTATCATTGGCACGATTTTTAAAGAATATTTGTAAAATGCAGAAATCGACACTTAGAAACTTTTTCAACAAAAGCAGGCAATGGTATCCTATGAGAGGAATTTCGAGTTACTGGTAAGTACGGTAAAAATTACTTTTCATGGTTGGTACTAGCCTAAAAGAGGCAGTACTGACGTCTCTCCTGATAGCAGGTGAGTAGTTCGGAATTCAGTTACTGTTGTGATTTTTAAACAATATTTTAGTATTTCAAAAGTAGACACTTAGAAGAAATTTCACAGAAAACCAGTCAATGGATCCCTATGGAAGAAAATGGAGTTAGCGGTAAGTAACGTTGGGATTACTTTTTAGGGCCAGTGTTGGGCACCCCGGTCCAGCACTGGGGCCTCTTCTAATGCCAGGTGAGTATTTTCGTTTTCGTGACTCGGTTGATTTTAGGTGAATATTTTAAAGTTCCAAAACTCCACACTTGGAAGAAATTCCAGGTGCGAGCCAGTCAGTGTTACCCTATGGAAGGAAAGTGAGTTATCGGTCTTTGGGTAAGTACTCGACTGGCAGAGTTAAGGTTCTGGGCATAGACTCAGGGGTCCCCCAGTATCAGGTAAGTACAGTTGTTACACCCTCAGCGGCACAGGGGCGGCCGGGTGCAGAGTGAGTAGGCCCAATGTTATCCTATGGCAGGCAGGGGGCCTCGGGTTGGTGGTTGCTGGCAAGCAGGCCACGCGGCTGTGGGAGCTGGGCTCCTGGTCACTTGCCCAGGGCAAATGGGGAAGTAGGTTAGGGTAGAGGTTGCACTTCCAGGGGCACTCGGGCGGCTGGGTGCAGGGTGCTTTTGAGCCGTCGGGCGCTCAATGTTAACCAATGACGATCTTGGACGGTGAAAAAAGGCTGCAGGCTCGGGGACGGTGATTCTTCAGGGGCGACCAACACTTTGGGAGGTAAGTTGGGATCTTGGAGGATAGGTAGACACCCAGGAGTTGGGCACAGGGGGTCGTGGGGCGCCGGGTGCTGGGGTGTCTTTTGAGGTCGGGAAATCTTACCCCCTGCTGGTCGCGGTTGGAGGGGTCCCTTGTCCTGAGGCTGCAGGCGTCGTCTGGGTCGTCGAGGAGGGTCCTTGGGCACTGGATTCCAGGTCAGAATCGCCGGGGGGACGTCCTCAAAGTCTTGGTTCACTCGGGCACAGGCCGGGCTCGGCGGGTGCAGAGGGTGCAGGTTTCGCGGTTCCGTGCCAGGGCTGGGTCTTTTGGAGTTTGTTCTTTTGAGCAGTACCACTGCTCGTGGGAGTCCCTGGGTTGAAGGCTGTGGCACAGAAGTCAGGTCCTCCGGGGTTTGTGAGGTTGCTGAGGCCGGGGTTCCTCAGGAGCAGGTTCAGAGGTCGACAGGCCGGTAGGGCTGGGGCCAAGTCAGTTGTCGTCGCCTCCTTGTTAGCAGCTGCCCGGCTGGTCTTCTTGCTTCGTCTTCTCTTCTTGTTTTTGGATTCGGGAACTGAGGAAGGAAGGTTCAGGGAGCCCCTAAATACTAAATTTAGGGGTGGTTACAGGTAGGTAAGGGCAGGGGCCAATGGGTCCCTTCCTGGGGTGGAGTACACCCCTATTCTGCTCCTCTCTAGTGGGAGGGGGCAGGAGCCTGTCCCTGGTTGGCTGGGTCCCCCATCCTCAAGATGGCGGGGACTCGAGTTTGGGCTTCACCTCGTCTCCCCCACCTTAGGGGTGGAGTTGGCAGAGGTGGGCACAACCCATTTCCTGCCTCTGGTTTTCCCGCCGGTTCTCCCGCCAGAAGTGGGGGTAGAACCAGTGGGGACCAGTTTGCTGGAAGCAGCAAGTGGTCTGGGGAAGCTCAAAAGGCGGCAGGCCTTTGAAGCTCTCCCTGCCCATCCTGGGGGAGGAGGCTTTGGCACCTCGCCCCAGGATGCGCATTCTTTCAGGCCCCTGAGAGCAGAGGCTCTCGACCCAGGGGTCAGAAACATGTCTGGTGGTGGCAGCCTGGGCAGCCACTCAGTCCGGACACTGGAGGTCGGGTTGGTTTCAGGGGGCATCTCTAAGATGCCCTCTGGAGTGCGTTTTACATTAAATCCCACACTGGCATCAGTGGGGGTTTAATGGGCTAAGAAGTTTGATACTAAACTTCTTAGTTTTCAGTGGGGCCATTATGGTGCTGTGGAGTTCGTAATGACAGACTCCCAGCACCATATACTCTTAATGGCAGCACTGCACTTACAATGCCCAAGAATGGACTTGGGCACTGTAGGGGCACCGGGCTCATGCCTCTATGCCCTCACCACTGGCATAGTGCGCCCAGCTAGAGAGGTGGCTGACCAAGGCCAGGGCAGTGGCTTGTAGGCATGGCACACAGGGATGTGTGCCATGTCGACTCTTCGCTTTTGTTCTGCACCAAGACACGCAGCCTGCAAAGGCAGTGTGTGTGTGTAAAGGTACAGGGTCCCTAAGGGTGGCACAACAAGTGCTGCAGCCCTTAGGGGCCTTCCCTGGTCACAGTGCCCTGGGTACCCATGGTACCATTTACCAGGGGCTGACCTGTGGCCAGGGATGCCAATTGGGTGTAGGTATCAATGCAGTTTTAGGGAAGGAACACAGGCCCTGGGTACCTGGTTGGCAGGAGCCCAGGGCACACTCAGTCAAAGCACATCAGCATCTCAGCAAAAAGTGGGGGCATACCATGCAAGAAAGATGGCACTTTCTCACAGCGCGCTGGAGCGCTTTAAGGACTCGCAGGCTACGGCCAAGTCCTTGGGCCTCTCCGCCTCGCGCCCTCCTCAGCCGTCTGCTTTTCGCCCCTTTCGTGGCCATGGATGGGGCGCCCAGTCACGTCCACAGCCCAGCCACCGGCCCGCGCAGCAAGCGCCTTCGCGAGGCCGGGGACGTGGCTCCTGCCGAGGCGGGTCGGGTAACCAGCGTGCGGGTCAGACCACCACCTCCGCCCCGTCCGCGGCCTCCAAGCCCTCCTAGTCCATCCTTTCAGGTCCACAGCACGCCAGTGGGGGGCAGGGTCCGCCATCACCTTCACCACTGGCGTGCCATCACATCGGACAGGTGGGTCTTGGACATTGTCCGAAGGGGCTACTCCCTCCCCTTCGAGACTACCCCCCCAGCCATGCCACCTCAATGCCACCGCATGTCGGGGGATCATTTGGTGCTTCTTCAAAAGGAAGTTGCGACCCTCTTGGCCAAGGGGGCCATCGAGCGCGTTCCGACCCCAGAAGTAGGGCGTGGTTGTTATTCCCACTACTTTCTGGTGCCCAAAAAGGACAAGGAGGACATGCGTCCTATCTTGGACCTCCGGAACGTCAATCGCTTCCTCCGGAAGGAGAAGTTCAAGATGCTCACCCTAGCTCAGGTCTTGACTGCCCTCGACCCTGGAGACTGGATGGTAGCGTTGGACTTGCAGGACGCATATTTTCACATCCCCGTTCTGCCGGCGTTACCTGCGGTTCACGATAGGCCTCGAGCACTTTCAATTCACTGTGCTCCCCTTTGGCTTTACCAGCGCCCCTCGGGTGTTCACGAAAGTGATGGCGGTGGTCGCAGCTCATCTGCGCCGGGCAGGGGTTCCAGTCTTCCCCTACCTCGACGACTGGTTGTTGAAGGCGGGCTCGTCCCAGGCAGTCGTCCCCACCTCCAGACTACGGCCATACTCCTGCACTCGCTGGGGTTCTCCATCAACGTGCCGAAGTCGCACCTGATTCCTTCTCCACAGCTCCTTTTCATCGGAGCAGTTCTGGACACGACGCAGTTTCGGGCCTATCCTCCCGAACTGCGAGACCAGGATAATCAGGCTATGATTCCGATCTTTCAGCCTCTATCCTGGGTTTCGGTACGGATGACCCTGAGGCTGCTGGGCCTCATGGCCTCCTGCATCCTGCTGGTCGATCATGCCAGATGGCATATGCGGGCTCTGCAGTGGGACCTGAAGTTCCAGTGGGCGCAGCATCAGGGGAACCTGTCCGATTACGTCCAGATCTCGGAGGGAACTGCAAGGCAGTTGCAGTGGTGGCTCTCGAACCAGCAATGGGTCACGGACAGATCCCTCTCCCTTCCCCAGCCAGAGCACACAGTTGTGACTGACGCGTCCCTTCTGGGATGGGGCGGTCACATGGGAGAGGCGCAGATCAGAGGCCTCTGGTCTCTGGCGGAGTCCCGGCTCCATATCAACCTTCTGGAGCTCCGGGCGATCCGACTTGCACTCAAGGCATTCCTTCCCTCTGTCAAGGGGAAGGTAGTGCAAGTGTTCACAGACAACACCACCGCCATGTGGTACTGCAACAAACAAGGCGGGATGGGGTCGTGGACCCTATGTCAGGAGGCTCTGCGTCTCTGGACATGACTGGAACATCAGGGCATATCCCTGATGGTTCAACACCTGGCAGGTTCCCTGAACGCCAGGGCGGACGAACTCAGCCGCAGGTGCATGATGGATCACGAATGGCGTCTTCACTCGGAGGTGGCGCAAGGACTTTTTTTACAGTGGGGAAAGCCTTGGTTAGATCTATTCGCCACCGAAGAGAACGCGCAATGTCATCGGTTCTGCGCGTTGGAATTTCCAAGGCGGCACTCGCTCGGCGACGCTTTTCGTCGCGAGTGGAGTTGCGGTTTGTTGTACGCCTTTCCGCCTATACCACTTCTGCCCAGAGTGTTGAAGAAGATTCGGCGCACCCAAGTCATTCTTGTGGCTCCGGACTGGGCTCGAAGAGTTTGGTATCCCGAGCTACTCAGTATGAGCATCGATCCCCCAATCCGACTGCCTCTTCGGGAGGATATTCTGTCGCAGCAGCAGGGGACGGTCCTCCACCCGAACCTGTCTAGTCTCCACCTCCTTGCGTGGAGATTGAGCGGCGGCAGTTGATTCCTTTCGACTTGCCTCCCGAAGTTTGTGATGTGATTCTGGCAGCCAGGCGTCCCTCCACTAAGGTGGTATACGCCTGCAGGTGGAACAAGTTTGTGGCATGGTGCACAGCAAAGGCTGTGAATCCCCTTTCTGCCCCTCTTTCTGAGGTTCTTCTGTTCCTTCTTTCTCTGGCCCAACAGGGTTCTGCCCTGGGTACCATCAAGGGCTATCTTTGTGCAATCTCGGCCTTCCTCAGGCTTCCTGATCAGCCCTCCTTTTTCAAGTCCCCTGTTGTTAACAGGTTTCTTAAGGGCATTACACACCTCTTCCCTCCTGTTCCGTTTGTAATGCCTCAGTGGGACTTGAACTTGGTTCTTACCTTTTTAATGTGCGCTTTCTTTGAGCCTCTGCATAACTGTCCTCTTCGTCTTCTCACTCTGAAGACAGCTTTTCTGGTGGCCATCACCTCCGCTCGGCGGGTGAGTGAGCTCCAGGCTCTTTCTTGCAAGCCCCCCTTTCTGTCTGTCCATCCAGACAAGGTTGTTCTTAGGACGCGTCCGTCCTTCTTGCCAAAGGTGGTTACTGCTTTTCACATTGGGCAGACCATCACTTTGCCCACCTTCTTTCCGCCTCTGCATCCTTCTAGAGAGGAAGAGAGGCTCCACCGTCTGGACCCAAAACGTGCGATTTCTTTTTATCTAAACCGCACACAGCAGTTCCGGGTGGACGACCAGCTCTTTGTTGGCTACGTGAGCACCAAAAAAGGTCGGGCGGTACACAAGCGGACCATCTCCCGCTGGGTCGTCTTGTGTATCAAGGCCTGCTATTCTTTGGCTAAGAAGGAGCCCCCTGTTGGGCTACGTGCCCATTCCACCAGGGCGATAGCTGCCACCACGGCTTTGGGACGTGGTGTCCCATTGCAGGACATTTGTCAGGCAGCTACGTGGGCCTCGCTGCACACGTTTACCAAGCATTACTGCCTTGACAGCCAAGTCCGGAGAGACGGCTTCTTTGGCCGTTCTGTTCTCCGAGACTTCCTCGTCTGATCTTTGTTCGCAGACTCACCACCGGGGTTGGTATTGCTGGGGTATCTATTCTAAGGTATGGAATCTGTCACTAACTACTGTCTCTTACAGATATATCGTTACACAAGTTAGTAACTTGTGCATCCAAGAGAGAGCGGTACCCCTAGTTAAAAGTTTTAACTTGGTTTTCTGAAGAAATTGTTTGTCGAGTACTCGACTCTGGTGCAGTAGGGATGCCCGGGTTTAAGTCCTGTAGGGCCTGCCGTCGGAACATGTCGGTAGCGGACCCGCACTACGTGTCTCTTTTGCTTGGGGCACGCCCATGACCCCGAGGCGTGCCCCGATTGTCGGGCCATGGCGCCGAAAGCTTTGCGGGAGCGTTCCCGAAAGTTGTTGGAGGCCCGGCAATCGGTTCCGCGCTGCTCGAGGTCCCGCTCCCGTGGGAGGTAGAAGGACCGGTCGCGAAGCTGTCACCATCGCTCGTCGGACTCTGGGACAGGTAAGTCACGGCGCCATAAAAAGTCAAAGAAGCGACGTCGTTAGTCTTCTATCCCTCACTGGTCGCGGGACGCGGTGGAGGGGGCGGGTGGTCACTCCCCCGCGGCTCCTCTGGAGCCTCCGTTGTTGCCTGCGGCCTACCCGCCCTTTCCGGGCCCGCACGTGACTTCGGACGAGATACAGGCCTTCCTGTCGGCCATGGGCCGTTTGTTTGGCCCATCGGGTCCCTCCGGAGCGCCTTCGGGCCCCGCGGACCCGTTGGGTGGGTCTGCCCCCGTGCCGCTGCCTTTGGCCTCGGCTACGCCGGCAAAATACCCTGCGGAGCCTCTGGCGCCGGATCCGGCCTCGGAGCTGCCTCCGGTGCCGGGCACTGCGCCGCTACTGACGCCGTACGGCGCCGAACCAGAATTGGTCTCTTACCCCCCGATTCCATTTCTTGGTGGGGAATTTGTCCCATTTCCCCAGGCACCTCGTCCTTACCGGCCTCTTCCGAAACCGGTGGATGAAGGGGAGTACTGGGAGGGGTCTGAGGACCCTCTTGCAGCTCAATGCGAGAACGAGCCTGAATGGGAAGAAGGCCTGGAGGGTCCGGTTGATCTGGATTTCTCTCCACACCCTGGCACGCTGTCCCCTTCTTCCGTGGCTACGGAGGAGGTTGGGACTTTTTCAGTGGTGCTGCGTAGGGCGGCTGCGGCTCTTAACCTCTAGCTCCCTTCCGTGCCCATCAGGACCAATCTTCTGACCGAGGTGCTGCAGCCAGCGTCGTCCTCCGCGGAGCCGCTGCTGCCCTTCAACGATGCACTCACTGATATCCTATTGAGCACCTGGAGCAAGCCTAACACAGGGGTTCCTGTGGATAAGGGTGTGGCACGCCGTCATCGCCGGGCGACCCCAGCTTTCTCACACAACACCCCACACCTGAGAGTCTGGTTGTCCAGGCCTCTGCCTCTCTGAGCGCATTCCCTTCTGCTCCTCCAGACAAGGAATCTAAGAAACTGGAGCAGTTTGGGAAAAAGATTTTCACTTCTGCCAGTTCTGGGTTGCGGGCAGTGAATACTGCGTGCCTCTTAGGCCGCTATTCCCACTCTGTGTGGGACACCGTGGCACAGGTGCTGCCTCAGTGTCCTGTGGAAGCTCGGGCGGTACTCTCCCAGGCCATTACCGAAGGGAGGGATGCTGCTAAATTTACTATACGTTGTGGGCTTGACACGGCCGATTCCCTCGGCAGGGCACTTTCCACAACGGTGGCGCTCCGCTGCTACACTTGGCTCAGAACTACTGGCTTCTCTGGGGATGTCCAGAACACTTTGTTGGACATGCCCTTTGATGGCACACGCCTCTTTGGTGGCAAGGCGGATAGCATCCTGGAACGTTTTAAGGATTCTCGGGCTAGTAAGTAAGTAAGTCCGTTTTTATATAGCGCAGCTACTCACCCTTACGGGTTTCAAGGCGCTGGGGGCCGTCGTGGAAATTAAGTGAGGTATTGCCCAGAGTCACATGGTGCTGAGCTGAGCTGCCGCCGGAGCCGGGGATCGAACCGGGAACCCTGTGCTCCGAAGTCAGCTGCCCTGGCCGCTGCACCACACCTCTCCACCGGCCCAGTCCTTAGGTCTCGCCACCACACGTACTTCCTCGGGGCCCTCTTTTCGCTGTGTTCGAGGTCAGGGTCGAGGCGTCCAAGCATGTTCCTTTCAGACCCGCAGGCCTGCGCAGCTGCAGTCTCAGCGCAGCCGCGGTCGTGGGGCCCGCCGTGGTGGGTCCCGAGGGCAGCGGGGCGAGTCAATCCGCTGCCGCTGCTGCCTCAAAACCTTCCTAGTCCGGTGTTTCAGGCCCACCGGACGCCAGTGGGTGGCAGGATTCGCCATCCCCACTGGCGCACCATCACCTCGGACAGGTGGGTTCTACAGATCGTCCCAAGGGGCTACTCCCTCCCCTTCGAGTCTACCCCTCCAGCCCTGCCGCCTCAGTACCACCTCATGTCGGGGGATCACTTGTCACTTCTCCAGCAGGAGGTTGCGGCCCTCTTGGCCAAGGACGCCAGAAGTAGGTCGTGGTTGTTATTTCCACTACTTCTTGGTTCCAAAGAAGGACAAGTGCCTGCGTCCTATCTTAGACCTCCGGAACGTCAATCGCTTCCTCCGGAAGGAGAAGTTCAAGATGGTCACGCTTGCTCAGGTCTTGTCTGCCCTAGACCCGCAAGACTGGCTGGTAGCGTTGGACTTGCAGGATGCTTATTTTCATATTCCCATCCTGCCGGCCCACCGGCGTTACCTACGGTTCACATTAGGCCACGAGCACTTTCAGTTCACCGTGCTCCCTTTCGGCCTTACCAGCGCCCCTCGGGTGTTCACGAAAGTGATGGCGGTGGTCGCAGCTCATCTGCGCAGATCAGGGGTTTCAGTCTTCCCCTATCTCGACGACTGGCTGTTGAAGGCGGGATCGCCCCAGGCAGTCGTCTCCCACCTCCAGACTACGGCCGACCTCCTGCATTTGCTGGGGTTTTCCATCAACGTGCCAAAGTCACACCTGATTCCCTCTCAGAAGCTGCTCTTCATCGGAGCGGTTCTGGATACGGCACAGTTCCGGGTTTATCCTCCCAAACAGCGATTCCGGGACATTCGGGCTATGATTCAGATCTTTCGGCCCTGGTCCTGGGTTTCAGTCAGGAAGACCCTGAGGCTGCTGTGCCTCATGGCCTTCTGCATCCTGCTGATCAATCATGCCAGATGGCATATGCGGGCTCTGCAGTGGGACCTGAAGTTCCAGTGGACGCAGCATCGGGGAAATCTGTCCGATTATGTCCAGATCTTGGAGGGCACTGCACAGGACTTGCAGTGGTGGCTCACGGACCAGCGTAGGGTCAGCGGCAGATCCCTCTCCCTTCCCCAACCGGAGCACACAGTGGTGACGAATGCGTACCTCCTGGGATGGGGCACCACATGGGAGAGGCGGAGATCAGAGGCCTCTGGTCTCCGGCGGAGTCCAAGCTCCATATCAACATTCTGGAGCTCCGGGCGATCCTACTTGCACTCAAAGCATTCCTTCCCTCTGTCAAGGGGAGAGTAGTGCAGGTGTTCACGGACAACACCACCGCCATGTGGTTCTGCAACAAGCAGGGCTGGGTGGGGTTGTGGACCCTATGTCAGGAGGCTCTACGTCTCTGGACGTGGCTGGAACGTCAAGGCATTTCCTTGGCGGTTCAACACCTGGCAGGTACCCTAAACGCCAGGGCGGACGAACTCAGCCGCAGGTGCATGTTGGATCACGAATGGCGTCTTCACTCAGAGGTGGCACAAGGTCTCTTTCAACAGTGGGGAGAGCCTTGGTTAGATCTATTCGCCACCGAAGAGAACGCGCAATGTCCGTAGTTCTGCGCGTTGGAGTTTCCAAGGCGGCACTCGCTCGGCGATGCTTTTCGTCGCGAGTGGAGTTCCTGTCTGTTGTACGCCTTTCCGCCTATACCACTTTTGCCCAGAGTGCTGAAGAAGATCAGACGTGACCGGGCCCAAGTCATTCTTGTGGCGCCGGACTGGGCTCGAAGAGTTTGGTATCCCGAGCTACTCAGTATGAGCGTGGATCTCCTGTCGCAGCAACGGGGGACGGTCCTCCACCCGAACCTGTCCAGCCTCCACCTCCTTGCGTGGAGATTGAGCGGCGACAGCTGATTCCATTTGACTTGCCTCCTGAAGTCTGTAATGTGATTCTGGCAGCCAGGCGTCCCTCCACTAAAACGGTATACGCCTGTCGGTGGAAAAAATGTGTGGCACGGTGCACAGCGAAAGCTGTAGATCCTCTTGCTGCCCCTCTTTCTGAGGTCCTATTGTTCTTTCTCTCTTTGGCCCAGCAGGGCTCTGCTCTGGGCACTATCAAGGGCTACCTTTCTGCCCTTTCAGCCTTTCTTAGGCTGCCTGATCAGCCCTCTCTTTTCAAGTCCCCTGTTTACAGTTTTCTCAAAGGCATTACTCACCTTTTCCCTCCTGTTCCTTTTGTCATGCCTCAGTGGGACTTGAACCTGGTTCTCACATACTTAATGTGCGCTCCCTTTGAGCCTCTTCATAACTGTCCTTTGCGGTTATTGACTTTGAAAACTGTCTTCCTGGTGGCCATCACTTCCGCTCGCCGGGTGAGTGAGCTCCATGCTCTTTCCTGTAAACCTCCTTTCCTGGCGATTCATCCGGACAAGGTTGTGCTTCGACCGCGTCCCTCCTTTCTACCAAAAGTAGTCTCTGCCTTTCATCTTGGGCAAACTGTAACTCTGCCCACTTTCTTTCCGCCTCCGCACCCTTCAAGAGAAGAGGAGAGGCTCCACCGTCTGGACCCAAAACGTGCGCTTTCGTTCTATCTCAACCGCACACAGCAGTTCCGGGTGGATGACCAGCTCTTTGTTGGCTACGTGGGCGCCAAGAAAGGCCGGGCTGTGCACAAAAGAACTAGCTCACGATCGGTTGTCTTGTGCATTAAAGCCTGTTACTCTCTGGCTAAAAAGGAACCTCCGGTTGGGCTGCGCGCCCATTCTACCAGGGCGACAGCAGCTACTACAGCATTGGGTCGCGGTGTCCCCCTGCAAGACATCTGTCAGGCAGCCACTTGGGCCTCGTTGCATACTTTCACTAAGCACTATTCCCTTGACAGTCCGGTCCGGAGAGACGGCTTCTTTGGCCTTTCAGTTCTCCGTGACTTTCTGGTGTAATCTCACTTCGCAGACCCACCACCAGGGTTGGTATTGCTTGGGTATGTATTCTAAGGTAAGGAATCTATCACTAACGTGTTTCTTTCAGATGCACAAGTTACTTGCTTGTGTAACGATATATCTGTAAGAGACATTAATTAGTGATAGATTCCTTACCGCCCACCCATCCTCCCCGTTCTGCGAACTGTTATCTAGGGTTCAGGTAGTCCCTTTCAGGGCCCTAGTTCTATTGCACCAGTAGTCGGTCTCTGGCATGGGTCTGCGCTCCTGGCGCGGAAAAGTTGTGCACAGAACTGACGTCAGCGCGCGTGGGCCCGTCTAAGTAGCTCCAACGTCATCTCGGCGGCTACCACGCCAGCGACGTACGCGGAGCCGTACGACGACGCCTACCGACGCGCAGGGGTACTGCTGACGAAAAACTTTCCGGATCCAGTCTGACGCCTGGGGATATTCTAAGGTAAGTAATCTATCACTAACTAATGTCTCTTACAGATATATCGTTACACAAGTAAGTAACTTGTGCGTCTAGGCGAGAGAGGATAAGAGCGCGGACCACTGTTTCTTTAGCCGGTCTTGGGAGCAGGGGAAGAAACCTCCTCAAGATTTTCAAAAGACTGAAACAGTTTCCCGAAAGTCTCTTCACTTGAGTAAAAAAGGATAAGTTATCCTCAAACCAAACACCTAGATTCTTCACAGGAGACCCCGTGGAAAAAGGAGGGGGGGAACTCCGGCGGCCAAATAGAATCCCTGAAACCCAGAGGAAAGTTACCATACAAGAGGATTTCGGACTTATCCTCATTGCACTTAAGTTGGGCATCCGCAAGCCACCTAAAAACCGAAGACAAACATGACTGAACAAAAGTAACTGAGTCCTCATCTTTCCTCCAGGTGAAGAGGAGTTGGGTATCGTCCGCATAGGCGATCACCTTAGCCCCCAAGGCCTCGGCCAAAGCGACCAGAAGAGTGACATAGATGTTGAACAAGAGGGGGCTAAGGGACGATCCTTGTGGAACCCCAGTGGCAACGGGTAAAGGGGCAGACGCGGCCGGAGGTAGCCAGACCTATTGTGTGCGACCTTCCAAGAAGGACCTGATCCAGCCCCAGGAAGCCCCTGATACCCCAATCTCTGCAAGACGGTTTAGCAACAGGGAGTGTGGGACAGTATCAAATGCTGCCGACAGGTCGAGCAGCACCAAGGCTGCTCTCCCGCCGGCGTCCAAACACTCCCGAATAGCCTCAGAGATTTCCACCAGGGTGGATTCAGTACTGTAGGTAGAACGAAACCCAGATTGTGCAGGATGTAGAACGTCAGCCTTCTCAACAAACTCAGTCAGTTTTCTGGTAACCACCTTCTCACAGACTTTGGCAAGACAAGGCAACAGCGAGATGGGGCGATAGTTTCCAGGCGTCAGAGGATCAAGGGACGGCTTTTTGAGCAAATGGAGAATTTTTGCTTGCTTCCAACCGTCCGGTACTAAGGCCTCATGAAGAGAATAGTTTATAATGGTGTTCACCTCGGGATTAATGATCTCTCCAACTGCTCCCATCAACCTGGCAGCACAGGGATCGACCGGCGAGCCAGACGTCAGACCCTTTAACATTTTAAGGGAACTGAGTAGGTCCACAGGAGAGAAGGCACAAAAAGAATGACTTGAAGAAGCAGATCCTGAAACAGGAACCCGTGATCCAGATGGTGGCTCCATGCAGGGCGTAAATCCTGCTTGAATCAAGTGGATTTTGTCCATAAAGAAAGTGGACAGGGTGTCGTACCATGCATTAGAGGCGGGGAGAGTACATGCCTGTGCAACAGGTGTCATGAAGCTCTGCACAATTGAGAAGATTTCTTTAGAGTTATTTTGTGCCTGCTTAATACGTGCAGCATAATGGCAGCTCTTTGCTAGAGTAATAGCCGCATAGTAAGTTTTTTGTTTCCGCCTAAGAATGCCCTTGGCCACGGGGCAATAGTTACTAAGGCGCCAAGCGCGTTTCAGTTTTTTACACTCTTGTTTTAGTGTAGAAAGCTCTGCAGAATACCAGGGTTTGGAAGGGGACTCCCTAGACTGCCTAGCCGAAGACGGCGAAGCTAGTGCAGCCATGGTCGTCGTAACCCAATCAGTAAAACCCGCCAGGCAACCTTCCAAATCATGCGCTAATAGAGGCCGGGAGGCCATCAAGGCTGAAGCAAGAGAGGCCGGCTCAATTTTCTTAAAGGCCGGTTTGCAAGACACATGATGGGGGGGAAATGGCAGACGCCACCTCCCATGAAAAACTAATCCAATGGTGGTCCGACCATGGGACTGGAAGGGGGTCATTGACCCTAATAGTAAAATTAGAGCAAATGGGATCTAAGATGTGGCCCCCTTGATGCGTAGGCAGGGTGACCCATTGGGAAAGCTGGGCCAGCTGAATGGAGTCAAAAAATAATAGTGCCTCTGTGGAAACGGTCGAATCAAGATGAATATTCAAGTCTCCCAACACCAGGTAATGAGAAAAGCGAAGAGCTTGTGCAGTCACAGCATCGCCCCATGATTGGAGAAAGGTTTTGGCAGGGCCGGGAGGTCTGTAAATCAGAGACCCACCCAGTGTAAAATGGGCCGAAAACCGAAGACTGAAATCCAGAGCTTCACAATCATTCCAAACACTAGAATTGCCTTTTAAAAGATCCCACTTATCCTTGTACATAACAGCCACCCCACCACCCCTGCCCCCCGAGCGATCTAGTCTACAGATCTTGTACCCCTTCGGAGTAGCCAGTGTAACGATAGGATCAGATGAGCTGTCTAACCAGGTCTCAGTAATAAAGACCAGGTCTAGTGATTTATTTTGCAAGAAGCTCCTGTGGTAGCAGGTCAGCACTATCAATTCAAAGTCCTCCCATTCGGAGTAACAGCCGCACCCAGGGTTTCCACAAAATGCTTGGCAGTAGTCGCAGCCCATCTAAGAAGACAACATATTCATGTCTTCCCATACTTAGACAACTGGCTCATAAAGGCCAGCTCGCACAAGAGCTGTCTACGCTACACACAAAAAACTGTGCTATTGCTCCACGAGCTAGGATTCACAGTAAATCTGTCCAAATCCCATCTCCAACCAGCCACGTCTCAAGCATATCTAGGAGCTACTATAGACGCACACAAAGCTCTAGCATACCCAACTCCAGCCAGAGTCCGGAATATACAAATCCTGATGTCTCAGTTTCAGCCTCAACACTCCTTACCAGCTCGAGTGTTCATACAGTTACTGGGAATGCTGGCGTCTTGCATATTTATAGTCCCCTACGCAAGACTTCAAATGCGTCCCCTAAAGTAATGCTTAGCACGTCAGTGGAACCAAGCTCCCGGTCAGTTATCAGATCTAGTGTTGGTAGACGGCTGCACCCATCGCTCTCTACAGTGGTGGAACACACAAAACCTTTTAAAAGGGCGGCCCTTCAGCGACCCGGTTCCACAGGTAGTACTGACAGCAGACGCATCACTGACAGATTGGGGAGCCCATCTCCAAACCCACACAATTCAGGGCATTTGGAGCTTGCAGCAGAAACCGCTTCATATAAATCATCTAGAGCTGCTAGCGATTTTTCTGGCTCTGAAAGCATTTCAAGTTCAGAAAATACGCAAGACTGTCCTAATTTGTACAGACAACATGACAGCCATGTACTACATACAAAACCAGGGAGGGACACACTCTCTCCAGCTGTGACAGCTAGCACAGACCATCTGGAAATGAGCCATACATCACAAAATATATCCCCTAGCAGAACACCTTCCAGGAGTAAACAATCAGATGGAAGATTTGCTCAGTCGTCAGACACAGCAAATCCACGAATGGGGAAATACACCCTTAAGTTCTCCTCCCAATTCTTCCAAAGGTGGGGCTTCCCACACATAGACCTGTTCGCCACACATCTAAACGCAAAATGCCCAAACTTCGCGTCCAGGTATCGACACCCATTGTCCAAAGGCAATGCACTATGGATGAATTGGTCAGGGATATTTGCTTACGCTTTTCCGCCTCTCCCGCTCATTCCATTAGTGGTTCGGAAACTCAAACAAGCGCCTCTGACACTAATCCTAGTTGCTCCCACATGGGCACGTCAACCTTGGTTCACAACCCTATTGGAACTCTCAGTAGTTCCTCACCAAAAACTACGTCTTACACCCAATCTTCTCACACAGAGCCATGGAGACATAAGACATCCAGACCCCAGTCAACTCAATCTGGCGATCTGGCTCCTGAAGTCTTAGAGTTTGGCTATCTTAATCTACCGCCAGACTGCATGAATATTATCAAAGAGGCTAGACGTCCTACCACAAGAGCCTGCTATGCAGCAAAGTGGAAGCGGTTTGTGATATACTGTAATAACAACCACATCAACCCGCTTGATGCTTCTGTACAAAACATTATATGTTATTTGTTACATCTACAACGTTCCAATTTAGCGTACACGTCCATACTCTTACATCTAGCTGCATACCTCCAGAATAGACAACATCTATCTCTTTTTAGAGTGCCTGTTAACAAAGCCTTTATGGAGGGAGTCAAAAGAGTCATTCCCCCGAGACGTCCACCTGCTCAAGTGTGGAATCTCAACATTGTTCTCACCAGACTAATGGCTCCACCCTTTGAACCATTGCACAAATGTGAACTGCAATTTCTCACATGGAAAGTTGCTTTCCTCGTTGCTATCACATCACTCAGAAGAGTGGGTGAGCTTCAGGCATTAACTATAGAAGAACCCTTTTACAAATGCACCAAAATAAAGTGGTTCTTCGGACTAATCCTAAATTCCTTCCTAAAGTCATTTCTGCTTTTCATATCAATCAATCTGTTGAGTTACCTGTGTTCTTCCCTCAACCAGATTCAGTGGCAGAACGTGCCCTACACACATTAGATGTGAAGAGAGCATTGGTTTATTACATAGAAAGGACAAAACCTTTCCGTAACACAAATCAACTATTTGTCGCTTTTGCTCCACCACACAAAGGCAATCCCATATAAAAATCAGGTATTGCAAGGTGGATAGTCAAGTGCATTCAAATATGCTATGCAAAAGCAAAACAAACATTAACAGTTCCCCCTAGAGCACACTCTACATGCAAACTGGGGGCTTCTATGGCATTGTTAGGAAATATACCCATAGATGACATATGCAAAGCTGCAGCATGGTTTACACCTCACACATTCACAAAACACTATTGTGTAGAAGTGTTAGCAAGACAACAAGCTAGAGTGGGCCAGGCAGTTTTACGTACACTATTTCAGACCACTGCAACAGATACAGGTTAGCGACCGCTTTGGGAGATAACTGCTATGTAGTCTATGCACAGCATATGATCTACAACTCATATGCCTCGAACGGAAAATGGTACTTACCCAGTATGCATCTGTTCTTGGCATATAGAGCTGTAGAGTAATATGCGCCCACCCGCCTCCCCGGGTACCTATACCTGTTGCAGTAACATCTTACTTAGATACATGCATTCATGGACATCTCCTTTTACTACTCTTACTAACTCCATTATCACCCTCTGCGGGAAGACAATCTAACAATGGAGTCGATGCCCATGTGCACTATCACCGAAAGAAGGAGTCACCTACCTTCTTCGAAGAAAAACAAAGTGCCAACATCCGGACCCAACACTAGATGGCGATCTTTGCACAGCATATGACTCTACAGTTCTATATGCCAAGAACAGATGCATACTGGGTAATTAACATTTTCCTTTAGTGGTGATTACATCTGCCCGGAGGGTGAGTGAGTTGCAAGCGTTATCTTGCTCGCCTCCCTATCTTATGTCTTTTCCAGACAAAGCAGTGCTTCGTACCCGGGCTTCCTTTTTACCAAAGATCGTGATCCCATTCCATCTGGGTCAATTCATCACATGGCCCATCTTCTTTGCTCCCCCGCATCCCTCTAAAGAGGAGGAGCGTCTCCACCGACTGGACCCAAAAAGAGCGTTGTCGTTCTACCTTGACCACACAAAAGACTTCAAGGTGGATGACCAAGTCTTTTGGGGTACATAGGAGGTAAGAAGGTAAGGGCAGTGCAGAAATAGACTATCTCTGGCTGGGTCGTTCTCTGCATTAAGATCTGCTATTCCTTGGCAAAGAAGCAGCCCCCTGAGGGATTAAGGGCTTATTCCACCAGGGGAAAGGCTGAGACTACTGCCTTGGCTCGGGGTGTCCCAGTCCTGGACATCTGTCAGGCAGCATCGTGGGCATCTTTGCACACTTTTGGCAAACACTACTGCATGGACAGTCCGGTCCGCAGGACTTCCTAGTTTGAGGTATTGGTCCGCAACCCACCGCCGGGATGGTATGGCTTGGGTATCTAATTCAAAGGTAAGGAATCTGTAGTCAGAAGTCTCTATCGGATGAACAAGTTACTTACCTTCAGTAACTTATTATCTGGTAGATAGGTAAGTAACTTGTTCTTTAATTACATTGATGTGTTTAGCAGATTTGGGAAGCTAAAGGAGGGGGGGGAGGGGTGTTCGCACTGGGTTGTGTTGTGTTGTTTTGCCACAGTACAGATGATACTCTCAGGTATATATTATGTCACGGTCCTATGGCAAAACAAGCAGACTGATCCGACTCTGTTGGTCTAAGGCTGACTCTCAGTAAAGGGCAAGTAGTACTGTTTACTTGGAACGTGAGGAGGATGAATAATCCTAGAAATGCCAGGCAGGTGAAAGCATATCTTGATAGGCACCAGGTGCAAATCGCCCTCTTCCAGGAAACACGCCTCACTAAACACACTGAAAATAATATAGGGACCCGATAGGCCTGTGTTAGAGTGGCTTCCTCCTATTCTGTGTATTCTAGAGGGGAACTAATACTAATCAAGAAAGGAGTTCATTTTACACCTACCCACTCTGAAACGGATAATCTGGGACACTTTGCATTGTTACAGGGCAGATTATATGGCACCATGGTTACCTTGATAGGTACATATGGCCCGAACACACACAGACAATCCCGATTTTTACAAACTAATATGGCACAGGTTGCATGATCTTCAACCCACAACTATTATATGGGGGGGGGGGCCTACATCTTTATCTAGATCCCAGATAAGACAGATCTGCTACTGGGAAGTGGCAGGATAAACAATCAGCTCGGGTGTTACAGGAGGGCATGGAAGATAGAGGGCTGGTGGATCTATGGCGACTGTAAAATTCAGAGGGACGAGAAGGCACATTTATTTCTTCTGGTCCGGACTAGATTATTGGCTGGGGATGAGGGTAGTTAGCACTTGGGTGACAACATTACAACATATTCCCAGAACGTTGTCTGACCATGCGCCAGTAAACTTAGTGGTAGAGTTACTGACACATATTTCGGCTCCATTTACCTGCCAATTTCGATCCACATCCTTGCGTGACTCTGTGTTCAAGGAAGGGTTGCGAGCAGCTATCCTTGAGTTTTTTGTGAACAATGAGGGTACAGTAGAGGGGGCTGATGTTCTCTGGGAGGCGTTCAATGTTACTGTAGGAAGGTAGGATCCTTCTAGCATAGTTACCCCCACTTTTTGCCCATGGTGTCAGTGTGTTTTTGACTAATGGCAGGCAGGCTCTTCAGTCCTTAGGTCAGGGTGCTTAATTATAAGTGCGCGGGTGCCTCTGCATAAGGTGGACACCTCTACAAAATCCCAGATTCGCTTCTCCAAGCTTTATAAGTGCGGTCAGCCATTTTAAGACATATAGTGGAAATCAGTCATTACGAGATGTCTAACTTTATAGTGGCTGCACCGAACCCGGTCATGTTTGGTATTACACATGTTGGAATCCTACCCAAACACCCATTCCGGTGCTTGAAGTATGATCCCATGTTCTGGGTGGCTCCTTAGGGTGACTCCCCTGTACTCCCGGTAACAGCCTTTCAGGGTCTGCAAGCAAGCTAGTGCTGCTGCCGACCACAGACACAATTCTGCCCTCCTGCTGCTGAGCCAAGCTCGAGCACGGGAAGGTAGAACAATAGGTTTCCTGTCTCAGTGGGGTGTGACAACCTCCCACACAGGGCTTAGTGTATTGGGCTGGGTTGGAGGTGCTTGCCAGCGCCACCACCCTGCTTTGAAGGGCACATTTTGTGCCCTCTTTGCATGCTCCAGTTTTAACCAGTTCAGGAATCCTTGGTTCCCACTCTTGCGCGAAACTGGGCAAAGTTCTTGGGAGTATCCTCCCCTCTGTCCAGCCCCTCCTCTGGGAGGGACCCCCGAGTCGTTCCAACCCTTTCCTTAGGGTACTTACGGGCTCCCCTGTGGGTGGGTCCTCCGATTCGTCATGGGACAAGACTCAACTGCGAAACTACATCGCTCTTCAATCGTCTGGACACTTGGATTTGGTTGGACTTCGACTGGAACCGAGACTGCACCAAGGAAGACTGCTGCTGCTCCTTGTCTTGCTGTTCTTCAAGTCTTCTTCATCGTCTGTGTCTGTGCTTCATCCAGGTTCTTCAACGGGCCTGTGGGCATCAAGGACATCCATAGAAACCTCCCTTGGAGTGAAGGAGTCACTCCCCTGCATCTGCAAGCACTGCAATGAAGTTGACCAGTCTTCTGCTCCTGTCGTCCTACAGACTTCCTGAGGTGCTGCAACACAGGTGGTGGATCTGTGACTCCCTAGAGGCCTGACCTGTCTTCCCTACAATTTGGAGGACCGTATCCCTCATCGGGGCTTCTGAGATCTAACCCAAGTGCACCGCGTCGACTTGCCGTTGCCAAGGCCTGTTGGCTCTGTACTCCAGAGATCTTCGGGCTACAAGAAGCTCCAGCACCTCATCTTCCGAAGATCAGCGTCCTCACTGCATCCTCTGCACCGTGGGCCTCCATCTTTGGTGGTCTTCTCTTGCTTCAGTGGGCTCCCCTGCTTGCTCGGGCCTGCTCTGACTCCCCTGCACTTGGTGAGTCCCTTGGACCTTGCTGGTCCCAATGTTTGCTCCTTTTTGTCTTCCATGCCAGTTGCGACTACCAAGGCTTGTTGGTGCTCTCGCCGGATACCGACCACCTAGGCACCGACATCCAACGTGGGACAGTTCGTGCAAGGCTCCTGGTCTTCCTCAGTGTCGCCTGGTCTTCACAGCTGCAGCGACAAGGTCACTGTTGACTTTTCAGAACCTCTCGACACTGGTGGGCATTGTGCTTCCGTGCCTCCTGATCACCTCTGAGTGGCATAGACTCTGTCCCCTCTGCTTGCAGGTTCTTCACTTCCAGAATCCACCCTTGGATTCCATCGGACCTCTTCACCTTCTTCTCCAGAGGCACTTTTCTCCGAGTCTTCCATTGTGCCCTACGGAGGTTTCCGACGTCTCTTCATCCCTATGCATCTGGGTTCCCTGGTGTAGGTAACCTGGTCTCCGGGGCATCCACGAGTGGGGTGGCTCTCCAACCTTCCATCCTCCAAGGGAATTCTTCTGGGTCCTCTGGAAAGGGTCCTTCTTTTGCAAAACTGCAACCGTGATTTATCCCATTGACTTCCATTGGGCACGCGGCTGTGTTCCCTCTCTGCACACAGTCTCCGTGGGGTTCCTGGATACTTACCTTGGGTGGTTCCTTGTGTCCCTGGCTCCTCTGGGTCTTCTTTTCCAAGTCCCGTCCTCCTTTGCAGTTCGTATTCCACTTTCTTAGTATATGGCTTGATCTCCCCCTGGTGACCAGTGTATATTTGTGCTACTTATCTGATTATTGCAAAGTATTCTTGTGTATTGTATTGATATCTCCGGGTAGGAGATATACCAATGTGTTAGTGATAGTGTGTGTAATAAATGAGAACAATTTTTATAAACACTGTGTGGTTTCTATTCATCTAACCTACACCACAGATTAAAGTTGGTAAAACAAACTGCTTCTGATGGACACATTTGCCTGTGGATTCCTCACCTTTTGAATTACACCTTGCGCAGCATTCCACGGAAACTTTTTCCATAGCTCTCCCACGTCAACTAGGACGTCACAATAGCACGGCTCCGCTCGCAACTCCGTATGACGTCATCGGAGCCATAAAAAGGCCTCGTCGGCGTGTTGACGTCAGTTCAGTTTTTTTCCACGCCGTCGACGCGTAACGGTTTTTCTAGGACTCTCCATTTCTTTGTAGCCTACTTTGTTACAGTTGCCTGTTAACTGATTCTGCACAATGGCTACTCAGAAGAAGCCTGGTTTTAAACCCTGTAGGGAATGTGGGGGGCCATATGTCGGTCTCGGAACCCCACAAAGATTGCCTCGGTGCCTATCGTCTGACCACGATGCCGATGGATGCTCGTGGTGTCGTAGGATGAATCCAAAAACTCTTAAGGAAAGGGAGGCAAAGTTGTTTATGGCCCGGGCGAGGAAGGAGAAGAGAGGTCGGAAGAGGACCAAGTCGAGGTCGAAGTCACCGACTCCGCACACCTCGAGGTCGTCTAAAAAACATAAGAAGAAGCGGCGCAATTAGTAAATGCGATGTATGGCATGTTTGCTAGGGCGGTTAACCCATCCGGCGCACCTGGTGTGCCCATGGGACCGCTTTCTTGCAATTTGGGCGTTCCCCAGCATTCTGCCCAGGCGCCCTTCATGCCAATGGCTCCATCTTGAGCTCTCTTGATGCCGATTCCATCCCACAGGGGAAGGATGGACTACTCTCACGCGCCGTCGGGCTCCGGTACGGCGCCATCTCGATTTCGTGTGGCGCCGCCGGCCGCTCCTGAACTGCTTCCTTCGCTGGCTCCAAGGACACTGGCGCAGTGTCTGGCACCGCCGACGCTGATTCCTAAGTTGCGATCTAGGAGGGAGGCTCAGAGGCTTCTGGAAGAGGAGGAATCCCAGGAACAGCAGGAGCAAGCTGAGGAGGGAGAGATTCTTGATACTGTGGATGACTTTGAAGGACTTCAGGAAGCCAGTGGGCTAGACTCTTCACCAGAGTGGGAGCTGTTTTCTCCCAAGGCTCTTCCTTCTCAGGAGGTGGCTTCATACCACTCGGTTATAAGGAAGGCTCCTGACCTTCTGGATCTACAGTTGCCCACTGCGGAAGTCAAATCTAACATTCTTACTGAGGTTGTGCACTCCCCTTCATTAGCGGTGGAGCCTTTGCTTCCGTTCAACAAAGCTTTGACAGCCAATTTTGGAGGTTTGGCAGATGCCATTGACTGCCGGCCGTGTCCAGAATGGTGGGAAGGCATTATAAGGCTGCACCTGGGGATCTGGCTTTTTTTATCTTCTCATCCTTCACCGGAAAGCTTGGTGGTTCAAGCTTTATGTTCCTCTAAGCAGTCAGCAGGTTCCTTCCAATCCATTCTGTGGGATAGGGATTCCAAAAAGCTGGAACAGTCGGTTAAGAAAGTGTTTTCATCAGCTAGCATGGCTTTGAAATCTACTAATGGCACATGCCTGTTAGGACGATATATCCATGCGTTGATGGACACAGCTAAAGAGGTGGCTCCTAAGCTGCCAGAAGATGTTTGAGGTCACTTCATGGAGGTGCTGGCAGATAGCCTGTCAGGTGATCCAGTCGTGTCTTGATACGGTGGACTCAGATGCCAGGGTGATGGGCTCTTCAGTGGCAACAAGGAGGCACGCCTGGTTGAGAGGATCTGGATTCTCTCCGAACGTTCAAGCCACGCTGCTGGATCTTCCCTTCGATGGTTCCAGGCTCTTTGGGGCAAAGGCGGACTCAGCTCTGCAACGTTTTAAGGATAGCAGGGCTACCGCTAGATCCTTAGACTTACAGTCCCATCCTAGGGGTTTTGGATACAGGAGATTTCGTGGCTTTGGGAAGGCGGGTCCATATCTGAAAGAGACACGTTAGTGACAGATTCCTTACCTTAGAATATCCCCAGGCGTCCGGCTGGATCCGGAAAGTTTTTGCGTAGCAGTACCCTTGCGCGTCGGTAGGCGGCGTCGTGCGGCTCCGCGTTCGGCGTCGGGATCGCCGGGATGACGTCGCAGGCAGTACTTAGACGCCGCCCCTGCGCGCTGACGTCAGTTCTTCTTTTTCCGCGCCAGTAAGCGCAGATCCGGGAAGAGCAGTGCCCTAGTCATTTTTTTACTACGTTTTTGGGTGATTTTTCACTGTTTTTATAAACGAGTCTCTCGACTCCGAAGGTGTCGGTACGGATGCCAGGCTTCAAGCCATGCGACGCCTGTGGTCGGATGATGTCGATCACCGACCCGCATCAGGAACGTCTCTACTGCCTCGGCCGCGACCATGACACAGTCGTGCCCCGACTGCCGGGCCTTGCATCCGAAGGCTTTGCGAGAGCGGTCTCGAAAGCTATTCGCGGTCCGGCAGTCTGCTCCGCGCCACACCAAGCCCCGGTCACGTGAGAGGTCGAGGGGCCGGTCGCGGAGTCCTCATCGGTCGTCGGGGTCCAAGTCTTCGCACTCCTCCGGTAAGTCGAAGCATAAGAAGTCGAAGAAGCGTCATCGCTCGATGACTTCCCCTCGCCGGTCTCTCGACTCGGCTGAGGGTCCTGTCGGCACCGTCCCCGCGGCTCCGGGAGTGCCTGTGGGGCCGCCGCCGCATTACCCCCCTTATCCGGGTTCGGCGGCGACTCCGACCGAGATACAGGAGTTCCTGTCGGCCATGGCCCGCCTCTTCGGGCCTCAAGGTCCCCCCGGTGCGCCTTCGGGCCCCGCGGGCCCTGATGGGGTTTCTCCGGCGCCGCTGGCGACTCCGGTCCCGGCGCCGCCTGTCACACCAGCCTCGGTCCCGGCCCCAGCCTCGACCCCGGCTCCGGTGCTGCCACAACCCCGATCGACGCCGGTTGACCTGACGACACCTCCACCGGCGCCGATCTCTCCGGTGCCGTTCCCGACGCCGTCCAAGGCTCCGGGCGGCGTCGTTCCCCGGTTCTCTCCGGACACGGCGCCGGACCGGCGTCACTCGACGCCGGCTCCGACGCCGATGAGACCTTGGGTCCCGCATGTCCCTCCTCCTTATTTTGAACCAGAGGAGGACGAAGAGAACTGGGAGGGGTCGGATGACCCTCTCACACAGCAGTGTGAGTTCGATCAGGACTGGGCTGAGGAGCTTGGGGATGCCAGTGGTCTGGACACCTCCCCTAACTCTGGCATGCTGTCTCCTCCTTCCGTGGCAACGGAGGAGGGAGCAAACTTTGCAACGGTGTTGCGTAGAGCAGCTGGGGCCTTACACCTCCAATTGCCTACAGTGGCTGTCAGGACTAACCTCCTGACGGAAGTGCTTCAGCCGGCGGCTACCTCCTCGGAGCCACTGCTGCCGTTTAATGACGCGCTTTCCGACGTTCTTTTGGGCACCTGGTCCAAGCCCGCCACAGGGGCTCCTGTGGATAGGAACGTGGCCCGACGCCATCGCCCCGCTCCGGGCGACCCCCTGTTCCTCTCCCAACACCCCACTCCTGAGAGCTTGGTTGTCCAAGCCTCTGCTTCCCAAACCGCCTTCCCTACCGCTCCTCCGGATAGGGAATCCAAACGCCTGGATCAATTTGGGAAGAAGGTCTTTTCTTCCTCCAGTGCTGGCTTGCGGTCCGTCAACACCGCTTGCCTTTTGGGCCGATATTCCCACTCTCTGTGGGACTCGGTGGCGCAAGTTCTGGCCCAGTGTCCTGAGGAGGTCCAGACACTGCTTTCCCGCGCCTTTGCGGACGGAAGAGATGCGGCTAAATACACCATTAGATGTGGCCTTGATACCGCCGACTCGCTAGGCAGATCGCTTGCGACGACAGTGGTGCTGCGCCGTCACGCCTGGCTGAGGACCACTGGTTTCTCGGGTGATGTCCAAAACACCCTTATGGACATGCCCTTTGATGGGGTCGGTCTTTTTGGAAACAAAGCAGACCATGCGCTGGAGCGCTTTAAGGACTCGCGGGCAACGGCCAAGTCCCTGGGCCTTTCTGCTGTATGCCCTCCGCTACCGTCTGCTTTTCGCCCCTTTCGTGGCCACGGAAGGGGCGCCCAATCACGTCCGCTGCCCAGCCACCGGCCCGCGCAGCAAGCGTCTTCGCGTGGCCGAGGACGTGGCTCCCGCCGTGGCGGGTCAGGCAACCAGCGTGCGGGTCAGGCCACCAACCCGTCCGCGGCCTCCAAGCCCTCCTAGTCCTTCCTTTCAGGTGCACAGCACGCCAGTAGGGGGCAGGGTCCGCCATCACCTTCACCACTGGCGTGCCATCACCTCGGACAAGTGGGTCTTGGACATTGTCCGAAGGGCTACTCCCTCCCCTTCGAGACCATCCCCCAGCCATGCCACCTCAATTCCACTGCATGTCAGGGGATCACTTGGTGCTTCTTCAGAAGGAAGTTGCGGCCCTCTTGGCCAAGAAGGCCATCGAGCGCGTTCCGACCCCAGAAGTAGGACGTGGTTGCTACTCCCACTACTTTCTGGTGCCCAAAAAGGACAAGGAGGACATGCGTCCTATCTTGGACCTCCGGAACGTCAATCGCTTCCTCCGGAAGGAGAAGTTCAAGATGCTCACCTTAGCTCAGGTCTTGACTGCCCTCGACCCTGGAGACTGGATGGTAGCGTTGGACTTGCAGGGCGCATATTTTCACATCCCCGTCCTGCCGGCCCACCGGCGTTACCTGCGGTTCATGGTGGGCCTCGAGCATTTTCAATTCACCGTGCTCCCCTTTGGCCTCACAAGTGCCCCTCGGGTGTTCACGAAAGTGATGGCGGTGGTCGCAGCTCATCTGCGCCGGGCAGGGGTTCCAGTCTTCCCCTACCTCGACGACTGGCTGCTGAAGGCGGGCTCGTCCCAGGCAGGCGTCTCCCACCTCCAGACTATGGCCGAACTCCTGCACTCGCTGGGGTTCTCCATCAATGTGCCGAAGTCGCACCTGATTCCTTCTCCACAGCTCCTTTTCATCGGAGCAGTTCTGGGCACGACGAAGTTTCGGGCCTATCCTCCCGAACGGCGAGTCCGGGATATTCAGGCTATGATTCCGATCTTTCAGCCTCTATCCTGGGTTTCTGTACGGATGTCCCTGAGGATGCTGGGCCTCATGGCCTCGTGCATCCTGCTGGTCGATCATGCCAGATGGCATATGCGGGCTCTGAAGTGGGACCTGAAGTTCCAGTGGGCGCAGCACCAGGGCAACCTGTCCGATCACGTCCAGATCTCGGAGGGGACTGCAAAACAGTTGCAGTGGTGGCTCTCGAACCGGCAATGGGTCAGGGGCAGATGCCTCTCCCTTCCCCAACCAGAGCACACAGTCGTGACGGACGCGTCCCTTCTGGGATGTGGCGGTCACATGGGAGAGGCGGAGATCAGAGGCCTCTGGTCTCCGGCGGAGTCCCGGCTCCATATCAACCTTCTGGAGCTCCGGGCGATCCGACTTGCACTCAAGGCATTCCTTCCCTCTGTCAAGGGGAAGGTAGTGCAGGTGTTCACAGACAACACCACCGCCATGTGGTACTGTAACAAACAGGGCGGGGTGGGGTCGTGGACCCTATGTCAGGAGGCTCTGCGCCTCTGGACATGGCTGGAACATCAGGGCATTTTCCTGATGGTTCAACACCTGGCAGGTTCCCTGAACGCCAGGGCGGACGAACTCAGCCGCAGGTGCATGATGGATCACGAATGGCGTCTTCACTCGGAAGTGGCGCAAGGACTCTTTCTACAATGGGGAGAGCCTTGGTTAGAAGAGAACGCGCAATGTCAGCAGTTCTGCGCGTTGGAATTTCCAAGGCGGCACTCGCTCGGCGACGCTTTTCGACGCGAGTGGAGTTGCGGTCTGTTGTACGCTTTTCCGCCTATACCACTTCTACCCAGAGTGTTGAAGAAGATTCGGCGCGACCGGGCCCAAGTCATCCTTGTGGCTCCGGACTGGGCTCGAAGAGTTTGGTATCCCGAGCTACTCAGTATGAGCGTCGATCCCCCGATCCGTCTGCCTCTTCGGGAGGATCTTCTGTCGCTGCAGCAGGGGACGGTCCTCCACCCGAACCTGTCCAGTCTACACCTGCTTGCGTGGAGATTGAGCGGAGGCAGTTGATTCCTTTCGACTTGCCTCCCGAAGTTTGTGATATGATTCTGGCAGCCAGGCGTCCCTCCACTAAGGTGGTATACGCCTGCAGGTGGAACAAGTTTGTGGCATGGTGCACAGTAAAGGCTGTGAATCCCCTTTCTGCCCCTCTTTCTGAGGTTCTTCTGTTCCTTCTTTCTCTGGCCCAACAGGGTTCTGCCCTGGGTACCGTCAAGGGCTATCTTTGTGCAATCTCGGCCTTCCTCAGGCTTCCTGATCAGCCCTCTCTTTTAAGTCCCCTGTTGTTAACAGGTTTCTTAAAGGCATTACTCACCTCTTTCCTCCTGTTCCGTTTATAATGCCTCAGTGGGACTTGAATTTGGTTCTTACCTTCTTAATGTGCTCTCCTTTGAGCCTCTGCATAACTGTCCTCTTCGTCTTCTGACTCTGAAGACAGCCTTTCTGGTGGCCATCACCTCCGCCGGCGGGTGAGTGAGCTCCAGGCTCTTTCATGCAAACCCCCTTTCTGTCTGTTCATCCAGACAAGGTTGTTCTTCGGACGCGTCCGTCCTTCTTGCCAAAGGTGGTTACTGCCTTCCACATCGGGCAGACCATCACTTTGCCCACCTTCTTTCCGCCTCCGCATCCTTCCAGAGAGGAAGAGAGGCTCCACCGTCTGGACCCAAAACGTGCGCTTTCCTTTTACCTCAACCGCACACAACTGTTCCGGGTGGATGACCAGCTCTTTGTTGGCTACGTGGGCGCCAAAAGGTCGGGCGGTACACAAGAGGACCATCTCCCGCTGGGTCATCTTGTGTATCAAGGCCTGTTATTCTTTGGCTAAGAAGGAGCCTCCTGTTGGGCTGCGTGCCCATTCCACCAGGGCTACGGCTGCTACCACAGCTTTAGGCCGCGGTGTTCCGTTGCAGGATATTTGTCAGGCAGCTACGTGGGCCTCGCTGCACACGTTTACCAAACATTACTGCCTTGACAGCCAGGTCCGGAGGGACGGCTTCTTTGGCCGTTCTGTCCTCCGGGACTTCCTTGTCTGAATCTGTTCGCAGACCCACCACCGGGTTGGTATTGCTGGGGTATCTATTCTAAGGTAAGGAATCTGTCACTAACGTGTCTCTTTCAGATGCACAAGTTACTAACTTGTGTAACGATATATCTGTAAGAGACAGTTAGTGATAGATTCCTTACCGCCCCACCCATCCTCCCCGTTCTGCAAAATGATTTCTAGGGTTAAGGACATCCCTTTCAGGGCCCTAGTATTTTTTCAGACACCTATGTCAGCTTCTTGCATGGCTCTGCGTTCCTGGCGCGGAAAGTCGTGTACAGAACTGACGTCAGCGCGCAGGGGCGGCGACTAAGTACTGCCCGCGACGTCATCCCGACGACGGACGCGGAGCCGCACGACACCGCCTACCGACGCGCAAGGGTACTGCTACGCAAAAACTTTCCGGATCCAGCCTGACGCCTGGGGATATTCTAAGGTAAGGAATCTGTTACTAACTACTGTCTCTTACAGATATATCGTTACACATGTTAGTAACTTGTGCTTCGAGGCTATCAGCAGCAGCAACAGAACCTTCTGTACAAGTCATACAGAGGGAAGGGAAGAGGTCGCCTTCGAGGGGCCGCTCGCCAACAGGTCTCTTCCTCTCCTGCTGTCTGCCCCCCTCCAACTGGTTCCGCAGGGAAGCAGCTCTTGATTCCCCATCGTGGGGCATGTTGGACCCGTAGGAGGCTGGGTGTTCCATTTTCTACAAAATTGGAAATCTGTTACATCAGATCTTTGGGTTTTAGATCTTGTAGAAAATGGGTGCGCCCTTCCTTTCCAGGAGTTTCCCCCTCCTTTCCCTCCTCGCCAGGACTGGTGTTCAGAGGACCATCTGTTGCTGCTGCAGCAGGAGGTTCTTTCTTTGTTGCAGAAAGGTGCGATAGAGGTGGTTCCAGAGCAGGAAAGGGGTCAGGGATGCTACTCCCGGTATTTCCTGGTCCCCAAAAAGGACGGTCTATTAAGGCCGATCTTAGACCTCAGGATCTTGATTTTTTAGCTCAAACAGGATAAGTTCAAGATGTTGACCCTGGCTCAGGTTCCTCTGGCGCTGCAGCAGGAATACTGGATGGTGTTGATCGATTTACAGGATGCGTATTTTCACATTCCCAACCTGAAGTCTCATCGGAAGTATCTCCGTTTTACGGTGGGATCTCAACACTACCAGTTTGCGGTCCTTCCGTTCGGTCTTACATCCGCACCATGGGTCTTCACAAAGGTGATGGCAGTGGTAGTGGCACATCTCAGGAGGTCGGGGATTCCTATTTTCCCCTATCTGGACGACTGGCTTCTCAAAGCAAAATCGCCAGAGATGGTGCTGCATCACCAGCAAGTAACAACACGACTGTTGTTCGACTTGGGTTTTTCCGATAAATGTACCCAAATCTCACCTGGTGCCCTCTCAGCGCAACCTGCGGTATATACGTTTGGCTCTCAAAGCCTTTCTTCCCTCCATTTGCGGTTAGTCAGTTCTGGTCCTGACAGACAACACTACCGCGATGTGGTACATCAACAAACCAGGAGGAGTAGGGTGGTATTGGGCTCAGGACCATCAGATTTGTGTGATTGCAAATCATCTGGCCGGGGTGCTGAATGTGCGTGCAGACAGTCTCAGTCGGCAATACTCTGCCGATCACGAGTGGCGTCTTCATCTGGAGGTAGTCCATCACATTTTCAGGATGTGTGGATTTCCTCAGCTGGACCTGTTTGCACTCACGAGAATGCACACTGCCCGTCATTCTGTAGTCTCCAGTATCCGATGCTGGGAGCGCTCAGGGACGCATTTCAGTTAGATTGGGGCTCACAGCTTCTTTACGTGCTCCCTCCTATACCCTTGATTCTTTGGGTTCTGAGGAAGATTCGCCAAGACCGGGCCCAAGTCATATTGATCTCCCCGGATTTGCCAAGAAGGGTGTGGTACACAGACCTTCACCTCTCATCTCACCCTCCGCTCCATCTCCCTCTCAGGGCAGACCTCCTCTCGCAGGGGCAGGTTCTACACCCCCACCTCCAGAGCCTGCACTTTCATGCCTGGAGATTGAACGGGGAAACCTTAGTTCCTTCTCTCTCCCACCGGATGTGGTGGATGTTATATTATCGGCCAGAAGACACTCCACTAAATCTGTCTATTCCAGTAGGTGGACCAGGTTTGTTAAATGGTGTGGAGAGAGTTCAATTGATCCTCCAAGAGCCCATTTGTCTGATATTCTTAGATTCTCTCTCTTTTTGGCTCAGCAGGGTTGTGCTGTAGCTACAGTTAAGGGCTACTTGTCTGCCTTGTCAGCCTGTCTCTGCCAGACCAGCCATCATTGTTTAAATCTCCCATAGTCATGAGATTCATTAAGGGTCTCACTAATAGATTTCCTCCCACTCCTTTTGTTATGCCTCAGTGGGATCTAAATTTGATTCTTACCTTCTTAATGGGGTCTCCTTTCGAGCCCCTGCATAGTTGTCCACTGAGACTTCTCTCATTCAAGGTAATTTTTCTGGTCGCGATTACATCTGCTAGGAGGGTTAGTGAACTACAGGCTCTTAGGGCCAGATGCATCAAGCATTTTTTGCCTTCGCAAACAGCCGATTTGCAAAAAAATGCTTTTCTGATGCAGCAAACCCTATTTTGCGATTCGGTAACCTGTTACTGAATCGCAAAATGGGTTTGCGATTCGCTATTAGGAAGGGGTATGTCTAGGGCGTCCCTTCCTAATACCGATTCGCATCGGTATGCATGAATGTCTTGCGACCAAAATGTGGCCGCAAAACATTCGCATTTTACCACCTACTTCAAGTAGGTGGTAACCAATTCGCTAATGGGAAGGGGTCCCCAAGGGACCCCTTCCCCTTTGTGAATGTCTATAAATGCATTTTCTAAGAGCAGGCAGTGGTCCCACGGACCACTGCCTGCTCTTAGAAAATGAAAGAAAAAGTTTTCATTTTCTCTTTTGTAAAGCATCCCGCTTTCCCTTAAGGAAAACGGGCTGCTTTACAAAAAAAAACAGATTGCTTTATTTAAAAGTAATCACGGACATGGTGGTCTGCTGACCCCAGCAGGCCACCATCCCCGTGATTTTTGCGATTCATATGGCGTCGCAAATTGCGATCTACCTCATTAATATTCATGAGGTAGGTCATTTGCGATCCCCTAGGAATCGCAGAAAGTGTTACACACTTTCATGCATTCCGTTTTGCGATTTTCTAATAGCGAATCGCAAAGATTCGGAATTAGGAAATCGCAAAATGGTTTGTTGATGCATCTGGCCCTTAGTTCTAAGCCTCCTTTCAAATCTATCCATGCGGACAAGATGGTTCTCAGGACCAGAGCTGCTTTTCTGCCTAAGGTGGTCACTCCCTTCCACCTAGGACAATCTATTACTTAACCCACTTTCTATCCTCCCCCTTCTAAGGAGGAGGAGAGACTTCACCGCCTGGATCGTAAGAGGGCGGTCAGTTTCTATTTGGACAGAACCAAAGACTTCAAGCTGCATTATCAGCTCTTCATTGGTTACGTGGGAAAGATGAAGGGCAAGGCTGTCCACAAGAGAACACTGTTCAGGTGGATTATCCTGTGCATCAAGCTCTGCTACGCCTTGGCCAAGAAGGAGCCTCCTGAAGGTAATCAAGCTCATTCCACCAGAGCTAAATCAACTTCTTCAGCTTTGGCTAGAGGTGTTCCTGTTGTAGACATCTGCAAGGCGGCAACTTGGGCCTCCCTCCACACTTTTGCGAAGCATTACTGCTTAGACTCTGAGGTGAGGAGGGACGGCCACTTTGCACGTTCTGTGCTGCAGGATTTTTTTGGTATCCCTCCTCCGGGAGCAGGACTGCTTGGGGATTCAATTCAAAAGGTGATGAATCCACAGGCAGATGTATCCATCAGAAGAACAAGTTACTTAGCTTTGGTAACGCTTTTTATGGTGGATACAGTATCTGCCTGTGAATTCCTCACTGACCCACCGCCTCCCCATTGTCTGCCTACTTATACCAAAAATAATTTTGGGTATGTCAGTCTAGTGATCATTGGCATTGCAAATATATTATGCTTGTCACTAGGAAATGTCTATGTTTTGGATTTTTCCAGTTTCCTTTCTTGTTTGAATCATATACTGTGTATATTTGTACATATATTATATACTGTGTACACTTGTAAAATGTTGTCGGTTCACCCGTTCGCCTCGAAGCCACGGAAAAAATGGGTGGAACTGACGTCAGCACGCCAACGAGGTCTTCTTATGGCTCTGATTACATCATACGAAGTCGTGAGCGGAGCCCTGCTATTGTGACGTCCTCGTCGACATGGGAGTGCTATGGAAAACGTTGCCGTGGAATGCTGCGCAAGGGGTAATTCAAAAGGTGAGGAATCCACAGGCAGATACTGTATCCACCAGAAAAAGCGTTATCGAAGGTAAGTAACTTGTTTTTTACACCCCTGAAAGGCTGCTCTCCACAGATGCCACTTTGAGAGCTTTCAAAGGTTATCAAAGGCCACTAAAATCCCCATAAGGGTTGTCTGGATTAGTGCAAGGTGCCTCACTTAAATAAGTGTACACCATATACTAAGCTCAGCCTCCTACAGTTACCATTAGAGGAATCTGCATCAGTACACAGGTAGGAGTGTTTCGGGCCTTGCATACTTAATTGCAACAAACTGTACACTCTATCCAGACTCTGGAAACTCAATATGAGAATGCACCTGACCCCCACATCCTAGCTGCAATACGTGATCAGATCACAGCTTATAATGACATAGCAGCGCAAGAAGTATGCCATCTCTTCAGGCGATATGTTGCGAGATCATACAGAGAGGGAGGTAGACCTGGTAGGCAACTGGCGAATAAAATAAGAGACCCCTGGACACAGTCCCATATAACGCATATATAAAAACTCCGGAAGGGAGATGCGTTTATGATTCTTAGGCAATACTTGCAACGTTTAAAAAAATGTATACACTTTATCAACAGCGAAGCACAGCGACTGAGGCGGTGACCACTGCGTCCTTGGAGGACGTAGCTCTAGTATGGCTCTCGCTTGGGCAAAGGGAGTACTTGGTACAACCTCTAACTGTATATGAAGTGAAAGATGCTATATGTACCCTTCCAAATGGCAAAGCACCAGGCTTGAATGACCTCATTGGTGAATTTTATAAAGAATTTGTAGCACACTTATTTCATGTATATCAACAGGCATTCACTAAACTGATGCTACCCCCCTCCATCGAAAGGCTCTTATCACCCTACTTAAACCAGATAAACCTCCTGAGAACTGTGAGTCTTACAGACCACTCTCATTAATCAACATAGATGCTAAAATACTGGCAAAAATCTTGGCCACTAGACTACAGCCCCTACTAACTAATATGGTCCTACCTGACCAGGCGGGGTTTATTCCCACCAGATCCACAGCTCACAATTTATGTACTATTTTTGCGTTGCTCCACCAACTAGACCCCTCTATGCATGCCATGGCAGCACTTTTAGATGCTACCAAGGCATTTGACTTTATAGAATGGTCATATATGTTTAAAGTACTGCAACGTATGGGGATCCCGAGAATGTTCCTCCGTTGGATACAACTATTGTACACGGCACCCCAGGCCCAATTGAGAATTAATTGTGTGCCATCCGACCCGCTAAATACCTCAAGAGGCACGAGACAGGAGTGCCCGCTTTCCCCAATCTTATTTGCTCGAGCCTTGGAACCATTGGCGTGTGTGATTAGGCAACAACACACTCCGGCATCATTGCGTTTTCCTACAGCGCCCATTGGCCTATCGCTTTACGCAGACGACATGGTTCTTTATATTCGTGACCCCCAAATTCACCTAGCGCCGATCATAAGAGAATACAATACCTAAGATATGAGCTGCATTCCGGACTAAGTATTACCAGGCAAAATAAACTATTTTCCCCCTCACACAAACCACACTGCCATATGAATTGGATTTCCCATTAGATTGGAATAAAAAACCAGTCAAATATTTAGAGATTTGGGTACACAGGGACCCAGAACTAGCGCTCCAATGTAAATATGGACCGCTATCTTGAAGCTTGAAGATCAGATGGGGACATGGATACGATTGCCTGTTGCTGGCAGATAGAGTGGCTTTACTGAAAATGGTTGTCCTCCCAAGATTTCTGTACCTCTTTATTAATATACCTGTTCCATCGACCCAACAATACTTTAAAATTCTCCGATCACACATGATCACCTTGGTCTGGGGAGGGAAACAGCCAAGGATTCAGTGGACTACTCTCACCCTATCTTACGAACAAGGAGAGTTTCGAGCACCTGATATGTATTTGTATTATTTATTTGCTCAAGCGCATTTTGCTTATTATTGGCTTCACCCTCCACCCTATATGCCACACTTAACAATGGAAAGCGACGATTCTCACCTCATCCCCTTATCTAGCATTATTTCATATAGGAGACGAGTGAGATTTTGGGAGGAAATAAATAACATTTCGTGTACTACAGAGTCCTGGAGGAGTCTGGGAGCCCCAGCGGACAAGCTCCCATTGTATGCCCAGACGCTCCACTGGCATATCATCCACAGTTATCTGTTACTTATGAACATGGAACATTAGCTTGACTGAAAAAATACAGACTAGAAACATTTGGGGACCTGTATCCAGGGGGAACATTCATGGTGTTAGAGAATTTGGCGCTGGCCCAGGGACGGGCCCTCCCTCTTAGTCTTCACATATCATAGATTACATTCCACCGTTCGAAAACTGTACTCACAATTTCCTGCTGAACCTCCAATACTCAAGTCCTTGCAGGTTCTCCTTATGAGAGATACCCATAGGAGGCTTATTACATGTTTATATACAACATCACAGCGAGAAAATGCAAAAACACTGCAACCGGCTCTGGTGAGATGGAATGCTGTACTGGATACTCCATTGAACCCTGACGACTAGGGATTTTGTTGCACACTAACAGGAATGTAATTTGAGAATAATTCATTTTAAATACTTGCAACAAATGTATTATACTCCACTAAAGCTGTTCCGGTGTGGGCTGAGAATGGATGCTAGGTGTACACGTTGTGGCATGAAAGACATCAATTTCATACATATGGCATGACCGCGTGTTGGAGCGTGCCATTTTTGAGAAAGTGAGTACAGTACTCACTGAAATGGTGCTGGATCCTGTGGAGTGTACACCTAGAATGTGTCTGCTGGGACTGGTGAAGCCCCTTGCACAAGCAAATTGTAAGTTGGCTGCAGTTGCCTTCCTGTTGGCAAAACGCAATCTACTGGAGGAAGAAGTCGATTCCTAAAATTGATCAATGGTTAAGAGATATGACATATTGCCGAGAACAACTTGAAGTTTACGCAGAGGAGTTGTCACTGCCTTCCAGACCCAAGGATATATGGAGCCCTTTCACAGCATATTTATTATCTAAAGTGCCAGAAAGTTAATGTTGTTTAATATTTGGGAATATATGTGTTGAAAAGTGATATAGATGCCTAATGAGATGTCATTCTAATGTTATGACTGCTAATATGCTAAGTTGTGGTTGTATGACAAACGAAATGTTCCTCACTGTACTATGGTGCAAGTTGGAAAAAAGTCAATAAAAAGAAATGTAACAAAAAAAACAGTATTGTATGTAAAAACATGTTTGTTTATTTTCAAACTCCAAAATTTATATAGTTTTTCGGTAAAGATCAACATGATGGGATGGGATGGTTTGCTTTGCAAATTTTGAATTTGTTGATTGTCGACATTAAGGCAGGCAGCATTGTTCGGTACATGTACAAGTACTATATTTTTCAAGCGCAAAGTCGTGTGTATTAAAGAGTACATTCAAGAATATGTGCAGTGTTAAAAAGTTGTACAAAATGTGTGATCTGTTTTTCCCATACAGTTGATATCATTGAAGTAAGTAGACATGACAATGCTCAAATGACTCGTGATGTTGTGGAGAACTGGTCAGTCGAAGATCAAGCAATGGAGATTGATATGGCAATACTTCAGCAGGTGGAAGACCTAGAAAGGAGAGTTGCATCCGCTAGTTTACAAATTAAGGTAAGTTGCATGATCATATATGTTAATTAAACATCTATATTTAGCTCAAGTAACATTACTGCACACATACTTCAAGTGTTTGCATTATTTAATGATTTATCAGGATATTTACATCAATGTAAAGCAAACTTTAGTGATATGATTGAATTTCATTGAATTTTTACAAATATTTTCATCATGCATGAAACTTAAACTCATTGTGTCAGAAAGGAGTTCATATTTTTATCCTGTCTAGATCAGGAATTGTCGACTATGGCACACTTATGCCAGTTCCCTTTTTGGAAAACGGGTGCATTATATGGTGTGGTTGTGTGACCTCACTGTGTAATACACTTACCAACCGCTTTAGGACCAGTGGGCTTTGTTTGTGAACCCCCTAGCTCATCCCGGGGTATCTGTGGCTCTGAGCAGTCAGGCTTACACAAAGGAACTAATGAATTTATACAGTACCAAAACTATTGAAGAAGAAATACATGAGACACACAAGTATTCCAACACCAATTCTTTTTAACAGATTATATTGTTACGTATTATCTGAAAGAGACACGTTAGTGACAGATTCCTTACCTTAGAATATCCCCAGGCGTCAGGCTGGATCCGAAAAGTTTTTTGCGTAGCACTACCCTTGCGCGTCGGTAGGCGGCGTCGTGCGGCTCCGCGTCCGTCGTCGGCGTCGTGATCGCCGGGATGACGTCGCGTGCAGTACTTAGACGCCGCCCCTGCGCGCTGACGTCAGTTCTTCTTTTCCGCGCCAGCAAGCGCAGATCCGGGAAGAGCAGTGCCCTAGTCACTTTTTGACTACCTTTTTTGTGAATTTTTCACTGTTTTCTTCTACTGAGTCTTCACGACTCCTAAGGTGTCGTAGGGATGCCCGGCTTTAAGCCCTGCGAGGTCTGTGCCCGTATGATGTCCATCACGGACCCGCACCTCGAGTGTCTCTTCTGTCTCGGCCGAGACCACAACACGAAGTCGTGCCCTGACTGCCGGAAACTTCATCCGAAGGCTTTGCGAGAGCGGTCTCGAAAGCTGCTCGAGGTCCGGCAGTCGGCTCGATGGGGGCTCCGCGACCGGACCCTCGACCTCTCCCGTGACCGGGGCTTGGTGCGGCGCCCCCATCGTTCGTCGGAATCCAAGTCTTCGCGCTCCTCCGGTAAGTCGAAGCACAAGAAGTCTAAGCGGCGTCATCGCTCTAAGACTTCGCCTCGCCGGTCTCGCGACTCGGCTGAGGCCCCTGTCGGCACCGTTCCCGCCCCCGCGGCCCCGGACGTGCCTGTCGAGTCACCCCCGCATTACCAGTCCTTCCCGGGTTCGGGGGCGACTCCGGCCCAAGTACAGGAGTTCCTGTCGGCCATGGCCCGCCTCTTCGGGCCTCAAGGTCCCTCCGGTGCGCCTTCGGGCCCCGCGGGCCCTGATGGGGTTGCTCCGGCGTCGCCGTCGACTCCGGTCCCGGCGTCGCCTGTCCCACCAGCCTTCATCCCGGCCTCGGCTCCGGCCCCGATCCCGGCTCCGGTGGCTCTGGTGGTGCCGCAACCCCCATCGACGCCGGTTGACCTAACCACGCCTCCGCCGATGTCCCCGGTGCCGTTCCTGACGCCGTCCGGGGCTCTGGACGTCGTCGTTCCCTGGCTCTCTCCGGCTCCGGACATGGAGCCGGAACGACGTCGCCCGACGCCAGTTCCGGCGCCGATGAGACCTTGGGTCCCTAATGTCCCTCCTCCTCCATATTATGAACCTGAGGAGGACCAGGAGAGCTGGGAGGGGTCTGAGGACCCTCTCACACAACAGTGCGAGTTTGACCCGGACTGGGTTGAGGAACTTGGGGATGCCAGTGGTCTGGACACCTCCCCTGACTCTGGCATGCTGTCTCCTCCTGTGGCTACGGAGGAGGGGGCTAATTTTGCAACGGTGTTGCGTAGAGCTGCTGGAGCCTTGAATCTCCAGTTGCCTACTGTGGCCGTCAGGACTAACCTCCTGACTGAGGTGCTTCAGCCGGCAGCCTCCTCTTCGGAGACTGTGTTGCCGTTCAATGATGCACTCACTGACGTTCTTTTGGGTGCCTGGTCCAAGCCCACCACAGGGGCTCCTGTGGATAGGAACGTGGCCCGACGCCATCGCCCTGCTCCGGGCGACCCCCTGTTTCTCTCCCAACACCCCACCCCTGAGAGCTTGGTTGTCCAAGCCTCTGCCTCCCAAACCGCCTTCCCTACCGCCCCTCCGGATAGGGAATCCAAGCGCCTGGACCACTTTGGGAAGAAGGCTTTCTCTTCCTCCAGTGCTGGCTTGCGGTCTGTCAACACCGCTTGCCTCTTGGGCCGATATACCCACTCCCTGTGGGATTCGGTGGCGACTGTTTTGCCGCAGTGTTCTGAGGAGGTCCAGACACTGCTTACCCGCGCCATTGCGGAAGGGCGTGATGGGGCTAAATACACCATACGCTGTGGCCTTGATACCGCCGACTCGCTGGGCAGATCGCTTGCAACGACGGTGGCGCTGCGTCGCCACGCCTGGCTGAGGACCACTGGTTTTTCGGGGATGTCCAGAATACACTCATGGACATGCCCTTTGATGGAGTCGGTCTTTTTGGTTCAAAGGCAGACCATGCGCTGGAGCGTTTCAAGGACTCGCGGGCTACTGCTAAGTCCCTGGGCCTTGCTGTTGTGCGCCCTCCGCTCACGTCTGCTTTTCGCCCCTTTCGTGGCCACGGGAGGGGCGCCCAGTCATGTCAACAGCCCGGCCAACGGCCCGCGCAGCAAGCGCCTTCGCGTGGCCGAGGACGTGGATACCGCCGTGGCGGTTCGGGCAACCAGCGTGCGGGTCAGGCCACCACCTCCAACCTGTCCGCGGCCTCCAAGCCCTCCTAGTCCCTCCTTTCAGGTGCACAGCACGCCAGTAGGGGGCAGGGTCCGCCATCACCTTCACCACTGGCGTCCCATCACCTCGGACAGGTGGGTCTTGGACATTGTCCGAAGGGGCTACTCCCTCCCCTTCGAGACCACCCCCCCCAGCCATGCCACCTCAATTCCACCGCATGTCAGGGGATCACTTGGTGCTTCTACAGAAGGAAGTCACGGCCCTCTTGGCCAAGAGGGCCATCGAGCATGTTCCGACCCCAGAAGTAGGGCGTGGTTGCTACTCCCACTACTTTCTGGTGCCCAAAAGGACAAGGAGGACATGCGTCCTATCTTGGACCTCCGGAACGTCAATCGCTTCCTCCGGAAGGAGAAGTTCAAGATGCTCACCCTAGCTCAGGTCTTGACTGCCCTCGACCCTGGAGACTGGCTGGTAGCGTTGGACTTGCAGGACGCTTATTTCCACATCCCCGTCCTGCCGGCCCACCGGCGTTACCTACGGTTCACGGTAGGCCTCGAGCACTTTCAGTTCACCGTGCTCCCCTTTGGCCTTACCAGTGCCCCTCGGGTGTTCACGAAAGTGATGGCGGTGGTCGCAGCTCATCTGCGCCGGGCAGGGGTTTCAGTCTTCCCCTACCTCGACGACTGGCTGCTGAAGGCGGGCTCGTCCCAGGCAGTCGTCTCCCACCTCCAGACTACGGCCGGACTCCTGCACTCGCTGGGGTTCTCCATCAATGTGCCGAAGTCGCATCTGGTTCCTTCTCCACAGCTCCTTTTCATCGGAGCAGTTCTGGACACGACGCAGTTTCGGGCCTATCCTCCCGAACGGCGAGTCCGGGATATTCAGGCTATGATTCCGATCTTTCAGCCTTTATCCTGGGTTTCGGCACGGATGACCCTGAGGCTGCTGGGCCTCATGGCCTCCTGCATCCTGCTGGTCGATCATGCCAGATGGCATATGCGGGCTCTGCAGTGGGACCTGAAGTTCCAGTGGGCGCAGCACCAGGGCAACCTGTCCGATCACGTCCAGATCTCGGTGGGGACTGCAAACAGTTGCAGTGGTGGCTCTCGAACCGGCAATGGGTCATGGGCAGATCCCTCTCCCTTCCCCAGCCAGAGCACACAGTTGTGACGGACGCGTCCCTTCTGGGATGGGGCGGTCACATGGGAGAGGCGGAGATCAGAGGCCTCTTGTCTCCGGGCGGAGTCCCGGCTCCATATCAACATTCTGGAGCTCCGGGCGATCCGACTTGCACTCAAGGCATTCCTTCCCTCTGTCAAAGGGAAGGTAGTGCAGGTGTTCACAGACAACACCACCGCCATGTGGTACTGCAACAAACAGGGCGGGGTGGGGTCGTGGACCCTCTGTCAGGAGGCTCTGAGCCTCTGGACTTGGCTGGAACATCAGGACATGTTCCTGATGGTTCAACACCTGGCAGGTTCCCTGAACGCCAGGGCGGACGAACTCAGCCGCAGGTGCATGATGGATCACGAATGGCGTCTTCACTCGGAAGTGGCGCAAGGACTCTTTCAACAATGGGGAGAGCCTTGGTTAGATCTATTCGCCACCGAAGAGAACGCGCAATATCATCAGTTCTGCGCGTTGGAATTTCCAAGGCGGCACTCGCTCGGCGACGCTTTTCGTCGCGAGTGGAGTTGCGGTCTGTTGTACGCCTTTCCGCCTATACCACTTCTACCCAGAGTGTTGAAGAAGATTCGGCACGACCGGGCCCAAGTCATCCTTGTGGCTCCGGACTGGGCTCGAAGAGTTTGGTATCCCGAGCTACTCAGTATGAGCGTAGATCCCCGATCCGTCTGCCTCTTCGGGAGGATCTTCTGTCGCAGCAGCAGGGGACGGTCCTCCACCCGAACCTGTCCAGTCTACACCTGCTTGCGTGGAGATTGAGCGGCGGCAGTTGATTCCTTTCGACTTGCCTCCCGAAGTTTGTGATGTGATTCTGGCAGCCAGGCGTCCCTCCACTAAGGTGGGATACGCCTGCAGGTGGAACAAATTTGTGGCATGGTGCACAGCAAAGGCTGTGAATCCCCTTTCTGCCCCTCTTTCTGAGGTCCTTCTGTTCCTTCTTTCTCTGGCCCAACAGGGTTCTGCCCTGGGTACCATCAAGGGTTATCTTTGTGCTATCTCGGCCTTCCTCAGGCTCCCTGATCAGCCCTCCCTTTTCAAGTCCCCTGTTGTTAACAGGTTCTTAAAAGGCATTACACACCTCTTCCCTCCTGTTCCGTTTGTGATGCCTCAGTGGGACTTGAACTTGGTTCTTACCTTTTAAGGTGCGCTCCCTTTGAGCCTCTCCATAACTGTCCTCTTCGTCTTCTGACTCTGAAGACAGCCTTTCTGGTGGCCATCACCTCCGCTCGGCGGGTGAGTGAGCTCCAGGCTCTATCATGCAAACCTCCCTTTCTGTCTGTCCATCCAGACAAGGTTGTTCTTAGGACGCGTCCGTCCTTCTTGCCAAAGGTGGTTACTGCCTTCCACATTGGGCAGACCATCACTTTGCCTACCTTCTTTCCGCCTCCGCATCCTTCCAGAGAGGAAGAGAGGCTCCACCGTCTGGACCCAAAACGTGCGCTCTCCTTCTATATCGACCGCACGAAACACTTCCGGGTGGATGACCAGCTCTTTGTTGGCTAAGTGGGCGCCAAAAGGTCGGGCGGTGCACAAACGAACCATCTCCCGCTGGGTTACCTTGTGCATCAAGGCCTGCTATTCTTTGGCTAAGAAGGAGCCTCCTGTTGGGCTGCGTGCCCATTCCACCAGGGCAACGGCTGCTACCACGGCTTTGGGCCGCGGTGTTCCGCTGCAGGTTATCTGTCAGGCAGCTACGTGGGCCTCGCTGCACACGTTTACAAAGCATTACTGCCTTGACAGTCAGGTCCGGAGGGATGGCTTCTTTGGCCGTTCTGTCCTCCAGGACTTCCTTGTCTGATCTTTGTTCGCAGACCCACCACCGGGGTTGGTATTGCTGGGGTATCTATTCTAAGGTAAGGAATCTGTCACTAACGTGTCTCTTTCAGATGCACAAGTTACTAACTTGTGTAACGATATATCTGTAAGAGACAGTAGTTAGTGACAGATTCCTTACCGCCCCACCCATCCTCCCCGTTCTGCGAACTGATTTCTAGGGTTAAGGACATCCCTTTCAGTGCCCTAGTATTTTTCAGACACCTATGTCAGCTTCTTGCATGGCTCTGCGTTCCTGGCGCGGAAAGTTGTGTACAGAACTGACGTCAGCGCGCAGGGGCGGCGTCTAAGTACTGCCCGCGACGTCATCCCGGCGATCACGACGCCGACGACGGACGCGGAGCCGCACGACGCCGCCTACCGACGCGCAAGGGTACTGCTACGCAAAAAACTTTCCGGATCCAGCCTGACGCCTGGGGATATTCTAAGGTAAGGAATCTGTCACTAACTACTGTCTCTTACAGATATATCGTTACACAAGTTAGTAACTTGTGCTTTAGACACCAAAACTAAAAAAGATCCACTAGAGGGTTCCGGAGATACAGTATTTACAAGGTACAGTAAATATGCACTTTTTACTTAACAGCGAACAAGTATTGGAAAAATTCAACGAATTTGACACAAACGTTTTCAAGAAAAACTTGCGTGAGTATCGATGTAGTTATTTTGAGTTACTTTAGGCAACCACCTCCTGCAGAGAGCCAGACAGGGGGACCTGCAAGGCCCTCAGAAACTGTTACTTCAAGAAAAAAAGCAGTCTTCGGTCAGTTCCAGGCATTGTATAGACTCTGATGGAAGTGGTCCTAATGCAAGGGGTTTAGGATGCTGAAGATGCTCAAGGATGCTGTGAATGCGATGCAGTCGATGGGGATGTTCCTGCGCCTACTCCTCGGTCCACAGCCTTGGTGATGCGATCCTGACAACAGAGGTCATCATCTCTCAAGGTCCTTTAGAGCCTGGCAGAAGTCAAGTCTCATCTGGGCTACCAGTTGCCCGGTACCGATCACAGTGGAATCCTTCATTGGGTTATAGCTTGCCTTCTGGGGGACCAAGCTGCACCCAAACAACTCTCACAGGTCCAGCATACTCAGGTCCAACGTTTGAGCATAGATCCTAGTCCCTGGTGTTCCAAGGCAGCGAGGAGCAGCGATTCAAACATCTGGGCTACCTATTCGCCCCAGCAGGCTTCTTCAGGTGATGTGGCCCTGTGCTGAAAACAGGGGGTCAGCCAACTGGCCCTTGGAGTCTTGCTTCGGCTGGGCTCATGAGTCTACCTCTCCATGAGCAAGACACTGCAGGTACAGTCCCTTCTCCGTTGCTAGCCCCCAGATTCATCAAATGCAGTCCACGTCAGTGCAGCATCTCTTCGCTGGTCCTTGGTGGAGCAGGGCAGCCCTTCTTTGGTCCTCTTCTACTGTCCATCGAGATCTGACCTGTGGGTGCCCTTCTTATGCCCCGAAAATGCCCTCAGAGTAAGATGCGGTCAGTAGCCAATGGGCTACTAGGTTCCCTCCTTCCTGATGACCACTTCCTGCAAAGTCTGGCATCTGACTATCCCTGAATTCTCCATTGTGCCCACTCTCAAGATGACAGAAAAACCCTCTCTTGGCGCGTAGAGCTCCTTAGCCCAACCCATAGGTGTGGCTACCAAGGGGGTTACACACCCCTGAAAAACCGGTTTGACAACTGGTTTCCCCTCTCTGTCCCCAGTGCCTGCCTGTCTGCCTAAACAATAGAGCAGCCCCCATGCCAAGTGTTTTACCTAAAAGGCGTCTTCTCTTTTGAAGCTCGCCTTTTGGTTCAGTACCCCTGTGGATTCCTGCCAGAGAGAGGCAACACCTCTCCCCCATGCAGGCTTCTATTTTGTCTTTTCCTGAGAGTCGTTTGCACATCTCCCCAGAATAGTAGAAAGCGGTCACAGCGACAGACCCCTTGTGCAACCGTAAATGGCACAGGAGACTTTGGGCAACAAAGTGGCAACTTTGTAAAAGTTGCACACTGCGACAAGTTATATTAATTTCGACTTGGACATCAAGTCAGGGTTAATATAGCGTTTTGTTTGATACCTTACAATATCAACTTTAGTATTCCCAGACAGAAGTTAGCTGGGCTGCTTTGGCGGCCTGTAACTCTGCACTCACCAGTGGAGCTACCAGGCTTTCTCACAGTAAAAAAGACAATTGTGGGTGTTTACTGTTGAGACATGTGAAGGCACATGTTCCACTCTCTAATACACAATACTCTCCCTAAGGGCTCAATAGGCCTACCTTAGGAGTGATTTAAGTGCATTTAAAAGAGTAAACACTTGACCTTGCCATTGCTTTAAATGGCAAAGTTGAGTTAGCAGTTTGGCAGATGCCCTTCTGTTCTGCAGTGGCAGACTGGGAGCCATGGTTTAACTTTGTCACACCCAGGGTGGCACAATCAGTGCTGCAGTCCCTGGGGTGACCCTCTCATTTACAGGCTCTGGGTACCATATATTAGGGACTTACAAGTAAGTTAGCTTATGCCAATTGGGTGTGAGCCAGTCAAACAAACATACTTTAAGGTCATGACACAGGCACTGAGGTCTGGTTAGCAGGCCTCAGTGCACTCTGAGTCGAAAAACCAGCATCATCAGTCCAAAGCTTTGTGGAGGACCCTACAAAAATAGGCATTTCTTTACACACACCCTTTGCCGTGGATCTGTTGTGGCTGTTCCATGAATATTTTAACAAAGTTTCCAACATTTGCAGTGCTTTTAAGGAAAATGTCACCAGTAAGAAGTAGTCCTATTTTAAACCTTGACGCTCCTGTTATGGACCCATGTCTATTTCAACATCCTTGGGGCCTAAGCACAACACTGTGACGTGTGAGCAGTGTAGCCTTATTCACTGGAAGGCATTCAAAAATGGGGAGGTGAAGTTATTTTATGTGTGTGCACAGTGGGCACAGGACCCAGTGTTGATCAAGATTGAAGTCATACTCATTGCTCTCCTTCAATGACAAGGCAAAAACACAAGTAGACATGCAGACTGAGCAACTCCCTGCCAAGATGCTGTACTCCTTCCAGCGGTAGTCCTCCTCAAATTTCCTCTTTACCAGAAGAGGTCTCCTCATAGCCAGAGCTAGTGAACATCACTAGTGAACACCGCCACCCCTGCCCCTCCCGCCCTCCCCCAACCCCCGCAGTATAAACAGAAATCCTGTTGCTGACCGCTGCAATTTTTGGCTTTCAATCAGTCCATGAAGCCCCTTTAAATGTTCTGATTGAAATTCTACAACCAGCTTTGGCTGCTTCTGAACCTGATCTACCTTTCAATGAGGCACTAATGCAGCCTATCCGGGTGGCCTGTTACAAGCCTATGTCTGCTCCAGCAGTGAAATTGCCTGTATATGCTGGCTCCAGGGAACCCAAAGTTCCCCACAGCATCGCCAGATAGGTGATTCTGCAGTGGCAAACATGGTTGTGCCATGTCTGCCATACCACTTGAAAGATAATTTTGAGGAAGTGATAATGAATGGTCAAAATGCTGCCAAGCAAATTAGGGTAGGCCTGGACACGAGCCAAGGGATCTTCTTTTGCTCTGAGAAGGCATGCCTTGCTTCACTCCATGGGGTTCTCTTGGGATGTCCAGGCCAGATTAATGGACATGCATTTAGATTCCTCACCTTCTAAATATCCCCAGGTGCCACACTGGATCCGGAAACTCAAAATACAGCTTTCCTAACCACTGGTAGGTGGCATCATGCGGCTACTTTGTTACACTCTGGAAGTGATCCAAAAAAACCAGCTGCATGCATTTAAGCGCCACCCATGTGCTCTCTGAAGAGATTTTTTCTTGATGATTTTTCTCAAACCAATCTGTCTGCAAAGGAATACGTCACTTCCTAAGACTACAGGGTTTAAACCTTGTAGGTACTCTTGCAAACAGATTTCTGTGACAGATACCCATGATGAGGTGTGCATCTGGTGTTTGGGTTCTTCTCACGACCCCAAGGACTCTGATGACTGCACCCAAATGAACCCGAAAGCCATCTGAGGACGCAAAGCGAAACTACAATGCAAGACTCCACACAGGTCCCGCTCCTGACAGAAGTTGAGAGTGCGGACCCACTTTCGTAGTCATTCCCGTGAAAGATCTTCTTCACTGTCAAAGTCTTCAGGTAAGTAAAAAAAAAAAAAACAGAAGCAGTCTAAGGCGTGATTTGGCCCCTTTCCACCACTCTTGATATCCTTTGCCTTTCGGTGTTGCTCAAGTTCCACTGTGCAGCTTATTCCAAACCTTGTCCTGATAAACCCTGATTTTCCAGGTCTGTTGGCAACATCGCAGTAGATCGTGACCTTTAGGAAGGCCATGCTGGACATCTTCAGCACCCTTTTGGCTCCCTCTGGCACTCATTATGGGAAAAACGAGTGTGTGGACCTGCAGCATGCAGTGAACTGGATACCTCCCCCGATACAGAGTTGATTTTCTACCTAACCCGCACCCCTACGACCAGCAACTGAGGGCAGTACAACTTTTGCCATGGCCATCAAGAGGACGCCTTAAATTCTTCACCTGCACCTCCCGCTTTGCAGGTAAAAACTATTGTCCTCACTGAGGTCCTTCAGCCTGGCCAGGCACTGACCAAACCTCTTCTATCCTTTAATGAAGCCCTAACTGGCACACTATTGGCTACTTGGGCTTAACCATGTTCTGACCCTCCAGTTAATCTCCAAGTCTTATGTCGCCGTAGGCCAGCTCCAGGAGACCCGGATATTTTAACCCTGTGATTTTGGTGATGCAGGCGTCCATCAGCAGAGTGAATCCAAACGCCTTTCCGACCACTCTGTAGGAGAGTAGGATCTGCTTCTTATAGTTACCCCCACTTTTTGCTGATGTTTCTCTGTTTTCGACTTAGTCTGACTGGGATCCTGCTATTCAGGACCCCAGTCTATCTGCTTTCTCCTCTAAATTGATTGCAAGTACTTTAGGTACACTCCAGATTGGATTCTGGGGTACCCTTATAAGTCCCTAGTATATGGTATACTATATACCCAGGGCCTAGGTACCCCAGAGGCCTCCCAGGGGCTGCAGCATGTATTATGCCACCTCTGAGAGACCATTTAAAATGACACAACAGGTCTGCTACAGCAGCCTGTGTAAGGTGGTGCATGCACCCCTTACTTAGATATAGGTTCACTATATCTATCCTAATCACTGCACATATAAACCTATCAGTCACTCCTATGGCAGGCCTTATCAATCCTGAAGGCAGGGTGCTGGGTTTTATGTGAGAGGGTGCACAGGCATGAGCAGAGCCCCTCTACAGCCTTCGGAACCTATATGCCGGGGTTGTTTGTGATGCAGCCAACCATATATACTTAAGTGCATTATAAACTTGCGGTAAATGCTAACTTTAAAACGGCTGCATGGAAACATGTCGTGTTTGGTGTCAAACACCTTGGAATCATACCTCCACACCAGTAACTGGTGTGGGAGGTATGATTCCACCCTCCTAGAGGGAGAAATATGACAACACCTGTACACACGGTACCAGCTTTCTTGACCCTGGCATCACAAAATGGATGCTGCCAGCCACAGACACGAGTCTGCCCTCCTGCTGCTGGACGAAACTCCGGCAGGGGAAGGTTTGACAATAGGTTTCCTGTCACAGGGAGGTGTGACCACCTCCGAGACAGGCTTTAGTGTATTGGGGCTGGGTGGGTGCACTCTGAGAATGCTTTGATGTCTGCACTGGGGGCACATTTGGTGTCCCTGTGCATAGTCCAGCTCAAACCGGTTGCAGGAGCCATTTGCTCCTGCTCTGGCACGAAACTGGACAAAGGACATGGGTGTAGTCACCCCTCTGTCCTGACCTTCCCATAGGTGGGTCCCCAGAGTTTGTCCCACCCCTTCCATGGGTATAAAGTAGGAACCCCTGACTACAGGACTTTAGATTTTACCTGGACTAAACTCTGCTACAGAAACCAAGTACTTCGACGATCTGCACGACGCTGGATGACTGAAGAAATCTCCCTTGGAGTAAAGGAGTTACTCCCCTGCAAGGCAGGCACCAAAACGCATCTGACCGGTTTGCATCTCCCGAGCTCCTGAGGACTCCGAAGATTTCTGCAACACAGGAGGTGGGTTCCCGAGGTCTCTGAGGTTGATCTGTGCTCTCAGCAATTCTGAGGCCCGTATCCCTCGTGGGGACCGTGCAACCCGTACCCCTGTGCACCGTGTACATTTGCAGCAGCATATGCTTTTCGGCGATCCCTGAGGCTGTGCTTTGGGCTACTTGTAGTCCTGACCCCGAGCAGTAATTCCACCGAAGATTTCCGGCCTACACTCCACGAGTGTTCCGTGGGCTGGTATTTAGTAATTCAGCTCGAGGTCCCTTCGCGATCCCTGGTCCGTTGGCCTGTGGGTCCCTGTGAAGGTAACTTTGACTTTCTGTGGGCTTTCCTGGTTGCTCCACAGGTGCCCTGACTCTCCATAGCTTGGAGAGTCCCCAGGACCTTGCTGGTCCTCACAGAAGCATCTTTCCTCTGACCGCGTGGGTTGCAGTTGCCAAGGCTTGTTGGTGTTCAATCCGGACACTGACCCCCCAGCACTCGACATCCTTCGTGGGACAGCTCACCTCCGGACTTTGGTCGTCGTCGACGTCTCCTGGTCTCCGTGGCTGCAGAGTCGAGCTTCACCTCTTCGCACCTGAAACACCTGACATCGGTGGGCATTCGTCTATGGTGCCCCTGGTCACTGTGAAGTGACCCAGACTCTGTCCCCTCTGCTTTCAGGTTCTTCTCCTCTCCGATCCAGGCTTGGATCACACCGGACACTTTTCATCTTCCCGGCAGCAGCACTTTTCCGCAACACGCCATTGAAAACGACGAAGGTTTCCGACATTACTTGACCCCTATGCACCCGCCTCCTCTGGGATAGGTAACACGGGTACCTCGGTACTCTCAAGGGTGCTGGCCTTAGAACCTTCTATGTTTAGCTGGGTTTGCTTAAAGTCCTCTCCGAAGTGTCCTTAATCTTTAAATTTCCAACCGCGACTTTCTCATACAGTTGTACGGAGCTCGCGCCTGTGTTCACACACTGCATCCGTCCTCCGTGGGTCCCCTGTGTCACTACTTTGGGTGGTTCCTTGGGGTCCCAGCTATTCTACGTGCTCTAGGCACTGTGTCTAGTCAAGTCGTGGTTGTTATACCACTTTCTTAGTATATGGTTTGGTCTCCCCCTGTGTATTGTGCTATTTACTGTCGTTCTAGTGATTTAATATTGTGTGCTTTGTTCTCTAATCTCATAAAGAGGTTAGTAGAGAGTGTTTAGTAATAAATACATATATTTTATATATTCCTTGTGTGGTTCTCCTTTCATTTGGTCATTCAGGAGGTTATGATCTGGTAAAACAAGCTGCTTTACATTCCTTCGAGACTTAGCCTGAAGGCTGCTCTCCATAGCTACCACTAGGATAGCTTTCAATAAAGGTTGTCTTTAACCTAATCATCAATAAGGGTCGTTTGGACTGGTGCAAGGTGCCCACTTTAATTAGTGGACAGCATATACCAGGCCAACTTCTCACACACTCCTTCAGACCGAGCATCCAAACATATGGAAACTTCTGATAGAGACTGCTAGCCACAGATTCCTCACCTTTTGATAATTCCTCAGGCATCAGACTGAATCTGGAAACTTTTCAGCAGTACAGAAGGTGGCGCTGTGCGTCTCTGCACTGATTTTGTTCCGTTCCGGAAGTGACATACTGGGCCTATATAGGCACCACTCTAGCACGCTGACATCAATTCCTTTTTTTCTGTGTCTCTAGATGTGGATCCGAAGCTTCTCTCGTCTCTTGGAGACCAATTTTTGTGATTTATTTTTTCCCCCACAAACTTTCCACAGTGTGCAAGGGATGTCGCCCCCTAAGACGGCAGGTTTTTAAGCCCTGTAAAGACTGTCGCAAACAGATGTCTGTGACAGATCCCCACGAGTCGATGTCAAAACCGAATCTAACTGAGGTTTCTGCTCTCGCTTTACCATAAATCTGGCAGCATTCTTTACATTCTCTTTTTGAAGCAGACTTTTGCTTAGCCCTATGCTGAAAACAATTGGTATGAGGGCTTGGAAGATCCTAGTGGCTTGGATACTTCCCCAGAGACAGCCCTTTCCTCTTCTCCTCTCCCAACCATGGAAGAATCTGCGTCCTATGCTATGGTTATGCACAGGGCAGCCAAAGTCCTTGACCTCCATCTCCCCACCATGGAGGAGAAAACAAACCTCCTGAGTGAAGTCCTACAGCCGGGCCAGACTGCTTCAGAACCTCTCCTCCCTTTTATTGAGTCCCTCACAGACACCCTCCTAGGTGTTTGGGCCAAGTCTTGTACTGGCCTTCCACTCAGCAAACAAATTGCAAGGCATCATCACCCTGCTCCAGACAACCCGGCTTTTTTATCACAACACCTTCTCCAGAGAACCTTGAGGTGCAGGCCTCCACCAGCCGGTCGAACCCTAACAATTTCCTTACCAATCTCCCTGATAGGGAATCCAAAGGAGTGGAGGCTTTTGGTGAACACCTTTTCTCGTCTGCTAGGCTGGCCCTGCATTCCTTTAATGCATGCTGTTTGTTAGGCTATTACTCCGATGCCCTCTGGGACTCTGTGGCACAACACACCCTGGGGTTCCGGAAGACCTTTGACCTGCTCTTTAACAGGCAATTCAGGATGCGGCCAAGTTCATATTTTGTTGTAGTAGCTTGGGCACAACCGATTCCATTGGAAGGGCTGTATGCTCCAGTATTGCCCTTCGTCACTGTAGGAAGCTGGCTTTCTATGCAGTGTACCAAAATGAGGTACCTATGCAGAAAGTCCAGACGACCCTTTAGGTTTACAGGGCTTTAATTAATAATCCCAAATGCTTTCTTTTTTTTTTTTTAAACAGATTTTATTTGGTTATTCCGGTGAAATTTTGGCAGGAGCCCTACAAGTACCTGAAAGAAAGCATAAGTAAACAGGAATACCATTGTTTCAAAACATTTGCAAAACCTGCGAACATGCAGGGAAGCCCAACAAAAACAATATGCAGACAGTTCCAGACTCAAGTAATCATACCCAGGATACGGTCGCAGATTGACAGACAAGCATAATGTGAAGTAAATGGGTCCAGAGGAATGCACCTATATAGTGATTTCGGTTAGAGGTCCGTAGAAGGTAGAGGGGGAAGCTCGATCCCACGATACGTTGCCCAGCGGGCCCAGATTTTTCGGTGTTTTTGTGGGCAGCCACGTGCCAAAAATACTGTAATTTCCGCACCGATACATCTATCCAGCTCCGCCTTCCACTTCCACAGTCCCTTTCCATAACTGTGCAATATCGCGTTTGGCGATAGTGAGGGCTACAAATAGTAAATGCTGCTTATATTATTGCCCCCTATCCCATCTGTACTATGCAAAAGAAAAAGTTGTGGATCATATGGGAGTTCCCATGACAATACATTACTGAGACAAGAGGATACCCTGCGCCAGAAGGGTTGCAACGCAGGGCAGCCCCGGACTGTGAGGGAAAACGTCCCTTCTTCCCTTTCACATCGCAAGCATGTAGGGGATTGGATAGCGCCCATTGTCCAGAGTCTGGTTCGGGTATAATATGCGCGGTGTAGATATTTGAATTGTGTAAGACGATACGGGTAGAAACTGCTGCACCCCGAGGGCTGGCAATGGCCTCTGCCCTGTCGTCGTCCGTCAGGTCGGCAATGTCCTCCTGCCACGCGCGTCTGGTCTTGTCTAGGGTGGTCTGGGTGTGAGTTGTCAATGTTTGATAGGTTTGTCTGATTTTATGCATGCCCAGATCCCCCATTAAGAGGCACCCCTCAAGAGGGTGGAATTCCGGTAGGGACTCTAGGGCCTGGGTCAGGGGGGTCAAAGCATGACGGAATAGAAGGTATTTATAGAACTGGGTTTTGTGTAATTGAAAGTCTACTTGAAGTTGCTGAAATGATTTCAATGTAGTACCCCGCATTACATCACCTAGGGTCGAGATCCCCACCAGGTCCCACCCACGGAAACCCTGTAGGGCCACCATGATATGTACCAAACCACAGGGGGGTCGTTTGGGTTAGCGTCCCACACCATCCCATCTGTCGGACTGTATTCCGCCAAAGCTGGAGCACCACTTTACTTGCCGAGGGCAACGACTCCAGGGTGTTAGAGCTATAGAGGAGCTGGAGAAGAGGGGTCTTCTCCATTGCAGCATGCTCAAGAGCGAAGGCCGGGTCAGTTGGCGAGTTGTACCACCATTCGTTAATTATCAAGATATGGGAGGCTACGTAATAGGCATAGATGTCAGCCGCTGCAATTCCCCCACAGTACGTAGACTGTGTGCAAGTGTGTAGCGCCACTCTGATTGCACCCCCGTTCCAGAGAAATGTATTAAGTATAGCATTCACTTGTGCAAACCAGGATCGTGGAATCTTGTAAGGGAAGTTTAGCAATCTATAGAGAATTCTGGGTAAAGAAACCATCTTGAAAATGGCTGACCGGTCATATAATGATAGTGGGAGGGAGGACCATATTGTGGTTTCATTAGTGAGACTTGCTAACAGAGGGCTGATATTGTTGGCCCATGAAATCTTAGGGCATGGCGATATGAAGATTCCCAAATACTTGAAACGCTCGGTCGCGTGTGACAGTTGTGTCGCCCAAGTGCCCCGTCCCTGGTTGCCGCATACTGGAAAGAGTACGGATTTAGCTGGGTTAGTGTGTAGACCAGTAGTTTCCCCAAACACTCTAAGGATTTGTAGGATACGCGGTCCCGAAAACCACGGGTCTGTCATAAAAAAGAGGACGTCGTCCGCATATAGTGCGATGCGGTCTGAGTGCGATTGGGACCATTCAAACCCTCGGAGCACCGGGTCACCACGAACCCAGGTCGCTAAGGGTTCCACCGCTAGGGCAAACAGCAGCGGGGATAGAGGACAGCCCTGCCTCGTGCCTCTATGGATGTGGAAGGGTTCTGAGTGATACCCAGCTATGCGTACAGAGGCTGTTAAATTAGTGTAGAGTAGCCAGACATATGCTATAAAGCGAGGGCCGAAGTTTACCGCCTCAAGTAATTGGAACAGATAGACCCAGCTGAGCGAATCGAAATCTTTATCTATGTCCGCTAATAATAGGGCCACTGGGCGCCCCAATGTGGGGGCCATCGCCATAGCATTATGGACACTCCGTATGTTGTGACGGGTAGCCCTGTGGGGCATGAAGCCCGACTGATCTGGATGAAATAAATCCGTCACACACGTCAGGAGGCGACCGCTAGAACTTTCCCTAATAATTTAGGCTCGAAATTAATGAGGGATATGGGGCGGTACGATGATGGGTCTTACAGAGGGCGCCCTGGTTTGAGGAATAAAACTATCTCGGCATGTCTCCAGTCCCGGGGTAAAATACCCTGTTCATGTGCATCGTGTATAGCAGCAAGTAGGTGGGGGCCTAATATATACATATTCGGCCGTAAGAACTCTATAGGGAATCCATTGGGTCCGGGGGCCCGCCCCGGGCGGATCGCGTGCAGTGGTCAGCTCGTCTAATGTAATAGGAGCCTCTAGTTGGTCTCGCACGTGATCTGCTAGTCTACGTGGTGGTATATCAGTAAGAAATTCCGCTATTTGGCCCTCTGATAGCTGTTCGCGGCGCTTGTATAGGGAGGAAAAATGCCGGGCGAATTCACAGGCCACCTGGTCCGGCGAGGAGCATAGGCCCCCGTCAGCATCCCGTAAGGTAGGCACTATAGCGGGGGATTTATCGGCTTGGCATAGCCTATGGAGAATTTTACTCGACTTATCAGCCCCCTGACCTATCCGGTGCTGTGATGCTTCCCAGATCTCTTTGGCTTTCCCCATTTCATATTGTTGTATTTCTTGTTGCGTTTGTAGCAAATTGCGCTGGAGAGATGGGCTGGGGGCCAGGTTGATTTGTGTCATCAAAGACGCCTGACGCGCTTCAAGGTCTGCCAACTGTTCTCGCTGCGCGCGTTTCTCTTTGGTGCGATAGCTAATTTCAACGCCACGGAGAGTGGGTTTCAGGGCCTCCCAGAGGATACACTGGGACGGAGCAGAGGTCGCATTTGTGTCTAGATAGTCTTCTATTGCCGTGTGAAGCATGGCTTGATAGTCCGGGTTTCGGAGGTGCCATGGGGACATCCGCCACCTAAAGGGGGGTTTACGAGAGCAGGTATGTAATTTAAGAGAGATCGGAGAATGGTCAGAGAGCCCTCTGGAAAGATGTGTGACTTGTGAAACCCTATGTAGAAATATACGAGGCGTAAAGAAGTGGTTGAGGCGGAAGTGGGAACCATGCACTGCTGATAAAAATGTGTACCCGAGCTCTGTGGGGTGGTATTCCCGCCATATATCAGCCCAACCTAGGGTGGATGCCAGCGTGTTCAGTTTAGAGGGACCCCCTGGCAGGGGGCGGTCCGTGCTACGCTGCCTGTCCGCGGGACCCATGGTATCGTTCCAGTCTCCTCCTAGGAGGGTGAAGCCCTCCGGCAGCTCCCCCCAAAGTCTGGAAACCCTTTCGACAAAGGTTGCCCCCAATGGAGGGGGGCATAAATACTGCCTAAGGTGATGTGTTCACCGTAGAGTGTGCCCGTGACTATGACGAACCTGCCCCCTGCATCCACCCAGGTGCGCGTGTGTTGGAAGGGGACTCTGCGATGTATGAGGATGGCCGTGCCTCGCAACCCTCTGATGAAGCCGGCGTGGTGTACCTGGTGGAACCCAAATCTGGCCAGACAGGGGGTTTTCGTACCCAGAAGATGAGTCTCCTGCAGGAGTAGGATGTCTGCCCCAAATCGTTTGGCCTGGCGTAACACCGCGCCCCGTTTAATCTTATTAACAAGACCCCTGACATTCCACTAAATTCCCCATGATACCCCCCTCCCCCCACCCGACACTGCCGAAAACTAGGAGCATCTGTCGTGGTGTAGGGTGCACCGGGTCGCCAACAGGGGGAACCCGGGCCCCCACTAAACATTAACGATGGGGGGATAGGGATGTCCGAGGTGCAGTCACTCAATGGCTGGGCGCCCACGCCCAATCAGAGGACATTAAACATTAGGATAGTCTCGATGATTAGAGGTCCATGACCACAAGTATTGCCGCCGGGGCACAACTGGGCGGCTCAGGTAATACGTTCTGGGCTGGAGAATCACCTGTCGGAGCCGGATCTATGACACCTTTTCGATTTGGTCCTGCGAGGCCTGTTGCGCTGTGAGCTTTGGGAGGAGTCCGATTCTCGTGGCGGAGGCGTATGTGGTTTGAGATGAGAATGTTCATCAGTCCATGCAAAGACCGCCTCAGGGGAGTCAAAGAAGAAGGACTTGGAATTAAATATGACTCTCATCCTAGCAGGGTACAGAAGCATGTATTGCAGGTTAAGGTCTCGTAACCTGCGCTTTGCTGCTACAAAGGACTGGCGTTGTTGTTGCACCAGGCGCGTATAGTCCGGGAAAATCATTATAGGCTTCGAGTCATAATGGAACTTCTCTTTGTGTCCTGGCGTATTGCAGAATAGCGTCCCGGTCAGCATAGTTTTGCAATCACTGGTCGAGGGTTTCCACCCGGGGGTGGTTTTTTTGTTAGCGCCCGATGGGCCCGCTCGACTACGAAGCATGTGGATAGCAATTCCGCCGGCATAAGATCTGTAAGCCATTGAGCGATAAAGCGGGTCATGATGGATCATTCACATCCCTCTGGTAGGCCAACGAAACGCAGGTTATTGCGCCTCGCGCGGCCTTCAGCATCCTCCACCCTGGAGGTTAGTTCATGGGAGACTACAGTCAGTTTGTTAACCTTCTTCTGGAGGGTAGACACCGAATCTTCCACTGTCGATACCCGTGCCTCTGCTTCAGTGATGCGGTCCACAGCTTGTCGAAGATCCTGGCGCAGGAACGAGACCTCTGTCCCCACCGCACTGATTTTGGCATCCAATTTATCCCTGGCATCATTGATCGCTGCTAGGAGGGCACCAAATGCTTTCTTTGTGGTAGTTTGGACGAGTAGTTTAGGCATTCCAGAGGGTAGTGTTAAGCATTTGTTTTACACACAGAGTCAATAAATGAGACACACACTTAAGAAGAAACTCAAGACCAATTTATAAAAATAACACTGATTTTTATATAATTTTAGACACCAAGATCATCGGAATCAGGTACGTACTTTTAAGACGTTATTGATTTTACAGGTAAAACAGTAGAAAATCATAGCTGTCAGATTTGTGGCATGAGCCTCAAACACTGTAATGTTATCCTATGGGAGAAACATTCACTGCATAGGTACACTTACAAACGATTCTCAGGGTTAGTGTCCTGGACTTAAGGTGCTTAGGAGCCAAGGTCCAAAGAACCACCAGCAGTCCAGATATACCTGCCCTGGTGTGTCTGGGTAAACAGGTGCTTGTCGCTATGGTAGCCTCAAATGCTACCTGTTAAAGTCCATGGAGAAACCTGTAACAGAAAAAGGCTGAAAGTGGGGACTTGTAGAAAAGACCAGCAGAACCCAAAGGGGGGCTGCTTAGCTCTTGAGGGTCTCTGGAGCAAGGCGGCACCATCGGTTGGCTCGGATTTGGTCTGTGGGGCTCGGGTGCTGGGACGTTTTGTCCGGCGGGTCGCTTGCTTTGGAGGCTCTCACTTCATGCGGTAGAACTGGTGATGGAGGAAAACAGTACAGCAGGGCCACGCTCGGTGCTGGCCTCGGTGATGGTGAAGTCCTTCGTCAGTAGATCGGTCTTGGCAGGGTTGCTGTCCGGACTGGACACTTAACAAGCCTTGGCTGCTGCAAGGGCTCCGGTGCTCAGGGTATTGGCACTTGGGGGCTCCTGGAGGGTCTAGCAGTTTGAAACTCACTGGAGAGACAGAGCTGATCTCTGGGAACCACAAAGTCCTTCTCCTGGGGTGCTGCGCCTTCTGTGGACCCGGTGGTCAGCCGAACGGTGTACCGGGCAGATGCGGTCGATGACTGCTGGGAAGTGGCTTGAAGGGAGATGCTGACTGGTTGACAAAGTGCTGGAAGCCCTCCAAGGCTTTAGGAGGATGTACAGCTGCTGGACGAGTTGGGTCTTTGCAATTGTCGGGACAGTAGCAGGCAGGGTTTTGCGCCAAATCTGGGGCTGGTCCACAGTACTTGCATTTCCTGCTCTTCTTGGTCCTTCTTCTGTTCCCAGTATACTAACCTGAGTTCCTGGTGTCAGGGGGGCACCTAAATACAGAATTTTGGGGCATTAAGGGGAGTGTAAGATAGTAGCCAATGGGCTTCCTACCCTTGGTGTGTCTACACCCTCCCTATATGACCACTTCCTGTAGAGAGTGGGCATAAACCTGACCCAGAGTTCCTAGTTCCACGAAAAACAAGATGGTGGAACCCTTCTTTCGTTGTGCACTTGAGGTAGCTCACCTTACACTTCAGGTAGCTCACCGTATGGATGTGACTAGCATGAGAGTGATCACGCCTTCTGACTAGCTAGTTTTCCCACCTGGTGCCAAATTGGCCTCAGGACAGGGGGTGGCATCTCCCAGGTCTGGGGGAATCTGGGATTGCATATCAAAGGCGGTAGAGGCTTTGAAGCCTCTGGCCTTGATATGCTAAAAGACTAGCCATCCTGCTGGAGGAGGTGTGAACACCTTCCTCCGAAGCAGGCATTGTTTCTGACCTCAGAGAGTGTGGGCTCTCATCTGCAGGGGGGGTCATAAACATGTCTGTGGTGGCAGGCTGGATGATACCAGTCAGGCAGCAGACTAAGACTAGTAGGATTCAGGGGGCACCTTTAAGGTGCCCTGTGGGTGCATGTCAGGGCAAATCTGATTCTGGCATCAGTATGGATTTGTCAAGACGAGGTGTTTGATACCAAACACCATTATTTTCAGTGAAGCAATTATGTAGCTGGGTAACTCGTAATGACCAGTGCCCAGTGCATATACTTAAGATGGTTTCCTGAACACTTGCAATGTTGTGGCAATGGAACCAGACATCACTGGGGCATATCTGCTCAGACCCTTCTTTAGAGTTGTGGGAGAGGCCGTCAGGGAGAGGTTCACTCTCTTCTACCTGATCCTTATCAGTGGCCATGAGCATGGCCACATCAGCCCTGTCATGAAAGAGTTTAAGTTGGTTCACATGTATGACCCTGTGAGGGCTCTTGGAAGTGCTAAGGTCCACCAAGTAGATGACTTCCCCCTTTCTTTCTAGGATAGGGTAGGGACCACTCCATTTGTCCTGGAGGACCCTGGGTGCCACAGGCTCCAAAACCCATTCCTTCTGTCCTGGCTGGAACTCCATTAATGCAGCCTTTTGGTCAAACCATTGCTTTTGGAGCTCTTGGCTAGCCTCAGGGTTTTTATTGGCTTTCTCCATGTACTCGCCTTCCTGGAACGAAAGTCAAGTACATAGTCTACTATGTCCAGTTTGGGTTCTTTGAGAGGTTTCTCCCAGCCTTCCCTTACTAGACTTAGTGGACCTCTCACAAGATTTCCAAATAGAAGCTCAAAGTGACTAAAGCCCACTCTTTTCTGTGGCACCTCTCTGTAAGCAAAAAGCAGGCATGGCAGTAAGACATCCCATCTCCTTCTGAACTTTTCAGGGAGTCCCTTGATCATACCTTTCTTGGTCTTGTTGAATCTTTCAACCAGACCATTGGTTTATGGGTGATATGGGGTGGTAAACGTATACGTCACCTAACACTCAGACCACATGGCTTTTAGGTAACCAGATATGAAGTTACTACCTCTGTCTGAAGCCACCTCCTTAGGAAAGCCCACTCTAGTAAGGATACTTATAAGGGCCCTGGCAACTGCAGGAGCAGTGACAGTCCTAAGTGGAATTGCTTTAGGATACCTGGTGGAATGTTACAGTTCCACCAGTATGAATCTGTTTCCTGATGCTGTCTGGGGGGGTCAAGGAGGCCAACAATTTCAATCCCTACCCTCTCAAACAGGACCCCAACAACTGGTAGTGGAATTAAGGGGTCCTTTAGTTTGCTACCTGTCTTGCCACTGGCTTGATGGGTAACGCAGGAGTTCCAAAGCTCCTTTACTTTCTGGGACATACCTGGCCAGTAGAAGTGGATGACTAACTTACTCCAAGTTTTTGTCTGGTCAAGATGCCCAGCTAGGGGGATCTCGTGTACTAAGGTGAGTAAGAACACCCTGTACTGCTGAGGCACCACCACTCTCCTAGTGGCACCAGGCTTGGGGTCTCTGAACTCAATGTAAAGGAGTCCCTCCTCCTCTTAGGTCCTCTGGGAGCCACTGACATTTCCCTTTTCCTGGTCAGTAGCTTGCTGTCTCAGGCTCTCAAGAGTGGGACATGTCCTCTGTCCCTGGCAGAGATCTTCCCTAGCAGATAACATGACCACCTTCTTTGGCCAGCAACCCCTTCCCCATTCCAAGGTCACCATAGTCATGGTATGAATCTTGGAATTGCTATCAGCATTGATAGCTGAATAAGTTTGTCCAGTTATGTACTGCTTTGGGATATCAGTTTTTTAGTCACCAGGGTGACACTTGCACCTGTATCCCCCAGTGCTTCTATTTCAACTCCATGTGGCTTTTGCCTGTACTACTCCAGGTTACTGTTCCAGACAGCTACAGCTACATCCACCCCCCTTCAGAGACTAAAGTTGCTTCAGTGTGCTCGCTCATTTGGTCAGGGATCACCAAGGATCCCATCTGGAGTCTCGCAACCCCTGTGGTGCTGCACTAGTTGGAGCCTTTTTGGGGCAGTAAGAGTCCCCTGTTCAGTGTCCATACTGCTTACCGTTGAAACACCAAGCCTCTTTGGTATCCCAGTTTTTACCCTCGTACCCACCCTTTGATTGGAAAGTGTCTCTGAGCACACCCCCCCCCCCTCCTGAACTGGTTTTTGGGGGCCTTTAGAAGACTCTCTGGGGTTTTCCCCTTTGTGTCCCACATCTTTCTCCTGGGGAGGATTGGTAACCCCTTTCTTTTTATCACCCCTGTAGGAAAGTGTCCCTTTTTGACCTGGTGAACTCCACCTTTTGTCTGCTAATTGATGCAATTTTGACAGAAGTCAAACTGTGTAATTGTTCCCCCAATCGGCAATACCTTTAGCACCCCTGTAAGTCCCTAGTAAATGGTATCTATGGCACCTAGGGCATGGGCACTAAAGAGGGTCCCATGGGGCTGCAGCATGTATTGTGCCACCCTAAGGGACTCCTCACCACACTCATGCAAACTGCCATTCTAGGCTGCTTGAAATGGTGCAGACAAAAGTAAAGACACAACATGGCACACCACCTGTGTGGGATTAATCAAGCGCGATAGCCTGGACAGAACCGTGTGCACAGCTGGTAAGTGTTATACTGACTTAGCAAAGTTTGTACCAAACATATTCCAAACTTTCATAAACAATGTGACAAAAACAACAGTATTCAAATACAGTGTCTCAATCATTTTTCATTCGGATCTTGAAACATTGAAATTTGTCAACAGATCATTAAATCAATGTCAATATGATTGTATCATAATTTCTGATACACCAAAGACAATAGCACAACAAAAACATCATTACAATAATCTTAATTGACGTTGCGTTTAATAACACCGTGCCCAATGCATTTCGGGACCTTAAGTCCCTTCTTCAGGGGCCACTGAAATGTAAACAGAAACAATTTTTTATTAATGTGATTGTTGGAGCATTGACTGTAGTTCAAATAAAGCAATTTCATCCAACAACACCCACGTCAGTGAAAAGAGTAAAGAATTAGACCTAGTGCGCCTGTTGAGCCACCGACCAGAAGGAGTGCTGGCAAGAAGTGTAAATAAGCGACAATAACGACAATAACAATTCAAGGATAGATAGAAACCATGACTGTGGGTCCATTCAATTATCGTGTACAAACCGGAATGTCTGCTGCTAAACAGAAATGAAGCCATTAAACAGGCCAATTTAGGACGAAGGATCGGTGCGAATATAAACACCATCACCCGGTGACCAAAGCATAAGTGCAATAGAAGAAGCTATACTTACTGGCAGCCTTCATAAATGCGAGTTCAAACAAGTGCACGAACTGCCGTGAAGTCCTAACACAACAACATAAATAAATCTATGAATACGGGTGAGTAACCGCAAAAAACCAAGTGCGTGCTCCGGAAAGAAAAAGTGAAGTACCTGACTTTCAATCCAACAAATACAAGGCAAACCACCTGTCGATAAGAGGAAGACATGTAAGTTGTACAATACTACAAAAGGTGCACAAAACGAAGAGTGCACGGTACTACAACACTACATACCTGAATAGGAGCGAAGTGTTCTGCAACTCAATCCCACCGCGTACGGTAAACAGTGAATGTGAACTGCGCTGGTGATAAGCTAAAAGCTGTACAGGCCGCGTCAAAACCGCGGCCGGTCACGTGGTAGAAAAACTAGTATGCCCAGATTAAACACTATGTCGGCCATGATGGAGTGGATGAAAGAACCGTGGGAACAACCCCACTGTACGCCATGCGTGATAACAAAGCGTGGAACAAAGAGTCCACAATATTTCTCATAAAGAGACGGGGTGGTGTGTATAAAAGGAAAAACTCCCCAGAGTGGTATTAAACCGCAACTCCAATGCATATGAATGTCTATCTGGGGTTAAACCGCAACTCCAATGCATATGAATGTCTATCTGGGGTAAATGGATCGGCCATATTGAGCGAGATGCAAATAACGTGCCACCTGTGTGCCATGCCTACAGACACTGCATGCAGTATATCTAAATCATCCCTACAGCAGGCCTTACAGCCCTAAGGCAGGATACATTATTTTACATGTGTGGATCTGCATTAGCAGATATGCCCCTGTGATCTCCAAGTCGATTCTTGGACATTACCAGTGAACAGGGAAGCCATCTTGAGTATATGTACTCTGCACTGGTGATTACGGGTTCCCCAGCTACATGACGGCTTCACTCAAACCAAAGATGTTTGGTATCAAACATCTCGTATTAATAAACCCACACTTATTCCAGTGATGGATTTATTAATACATGCACCCAGAGGTTAACTTGGAGGTACCCCCTGAAACCTACTAGTCCACTAATGTGCTGGCTGACTGATCCAGTCGAGCTTGCCACCACAGATGCGTTTCTGACCTCCTAGGAGGTTAGCACCCGCTCTCAGAGGTCAGGAACAATGCCTGTTCTGGCAGGAGGTGTTTATACCTCCTCCAAACAGAATGGCTAGCAATCAGCATATCAAGGCCAGAGGCTTTAAAGCTATGCCTCCCTTGATATGCAACCCCGGCACCCCCTGACCTAGGAGATGCCACCCCCTGAGGCCCATCTGCCACCAGGGCAGGTTGTCAATTAGTATGCGGAGAAGGCGTGGAGAACACCCAGGTCAGTCACACCCCTAAGGTGAGCTGCCTGATGTTCACCACTCTTGGAAAATTCTGCCATCTTGGTGATGACAGAATTCAGGAAACTGGAACAGGGTTATGCCCACTTCCCACAGGAAGTGGTCATATAGGGAGCGTAGTGACCCCAAGGATAGATAGCCCATTGGCTACTAGTCTCCACTCCCCTAACGCACCTAAATTTAGTATTTAGGGGGCTCCCTAAATCCAGAACTTCAGATTCCACTGACTGAAAAGAAGAAGAGGACACTATGGAGCCGACCCCCCCCAAAACTGAAGACTGCTGTGGACTTTTGGTGCCAAACCCTGCCTGCTGCACAGAAACTTTACAATTGCAAAGACCCGACTCGTCCTGCAGCTGTGCTCTTCCACAAGCCCCAGAGGGCTGCCAGCACTTCACCCAGCAGTCAGCATCTCCCTTGGAGCAGAGGAGCTACTCCCCTGCAGCCTCCAATCGTGAAGTCTGGTGTCTGAAAGAAACAGTTAGTTATAAATTCCTTACCTTAGAATTACCCCCAGGCGTCAGACTAGAGCCGAAACGTTTTTCATCAGCAGTACCCCTGCACGTCGGAAGGTGGCGTTGGTCGACTCCGCGTTCGTCGTTGGCGTCGTGGTCGCCGGGATGACGTCGCCGTAGCTACATAGACGCCGCCCTCGCATGCTGACGACCGCAGATCAGGAGAGAGCGGTACCTCCAGTCACTTTTTGACTGACTTTTTCTTGACTTTTGTCGACATAGTTTTTGAGTCCATCGACTCCTGGTGCACGAGGGATGCCCGGCTTCAAGGCTTGCGGTTCCTGTAGCCGACTGATGTCGGTGATGGATCCGCACCGGGTGTGCCTATTCTGCCTAGAGCGCGACCACGACCCCAAGTCGTGCTCTGACTGCCGGACCATGAATCCGAAGTCTTTGCGGGAGCGGTCCCGAAAGCTTCTCGAGGTCCGGCAGTCGGCTCCGCGCCGCTCGAGGTCCCGGTCGCGTAGGAGGTCGAGGGACCAGTCGCGGAGCCACCCTTCATTCTTCTTCCAAGTCTTCGCACTCGGGGTCAGGTAAGTCGAAGCACAAGAAGAAGAAGTCGAAGAAGCATCGCCGCTCTTCGACTTCTCGTCCGACGCGACGAGGGATGCGGGTGGTGCGGCTCCGCGTGCGGAGCCCGAAGGGTCGACTCTGGGTTTCCCCCCCCCTTTCCGGGACCTGGAGCGACCCCTGCCCAGCTTCGTCAATTTTACGAAGCGATGCACGCCATCTTTGGGCAGCCCGACTCCGCCGGCTCGCCTTCGGGCCCCGCAGACTCGGCTGGGGGCCCTGGGCCTTCACGCCGGCGGCTCCGGCCTCGGCACCGCAGGGTCCCCTTGGATCCAGGCCAGGATCCGGATCGGTGCCGGTCGACCTTGTTACACCTCCCCCGGCGCCGATTCCACCGTCACCACGTCCGCAGCCGGCGTCGGCTGTGTCGCCAGCCAACGTCGACCCTGGCCTCCACCTCGATGTAGACACGGAGCTGGACCGGCGTCGACCGACGCCGGATCTGGCGCCGACGGGTACTTTTGTGCCCCTGTTCTACCCTGGCTCTTTGAGACCAGGTTGGCAGCCATAGGAGGGTGAGGAGGACTGGGAGGGGTCTGGAGACCCTTTAACTGACCAGTTAGGTTATGAACGGGACTGGAGAGAGGAACTGGGGGAAGCCAGTGGTCTGGATACCTCACCAGACCTTGGCATGTTGTCTCCTCCTACCGTGGCTACGGTGGAGGGAGCGTCTTACGCAGTGGTGTTGCGTAGCCAGCCTCGAGCTACCTACGGTGGCAGTCAGGACTAACCTTGACAGAGGTGCTTCAACCGGCAGCGAGCACTTCGGAGCCCCTGCTGCCGTTTAATGAAGCCCCAACAGACATCCTTTTGGGCACCTGGTCCAGGCCCAACACAGGGGCTCCTGTGGATAGGATGATTGCCCGACGTCACCGCCCGGCCCTGGGCGACCCCACTTTCCTCTCCCAACACCCCACTCCTGAGAGATTGGTCGTCTAAGCCTCCACCTCCAAGGGCGCATTCCCTACCTCTCCACCTGATTGGGAATCCAAAAAGCTGGACCATCTTGGGACTGCGGTCCTTAAACACCGCATGTCTGTTGGGCCGTTACACCTACTCCATGTGGGATACGGTTGCGCAAGTGCTGCCTCAGTGCCCGGAGGAGGCCCGGGCCGTACTCTCTCGGGCAGTTGCCGAAGGGAGAGACTCAGCGAAGTTTACAATCCGCTGTGGGCTGGATACCGCCGACTCACTAGGCAGGACGATTTCCACATCGGTAGCCCTTCGACGCTACGCCTGGTTGAGGTAGACTGGTTTTTCAGGGGATGTCCAATCCACCCTTATGGACATGCCCTTTGATGGCCGTCGCCTATTCAGTGACAAAGCAGACAACGCGCTAGAGCGCTTTAAGAAATCTCGGGCTACGGCCAGGTCCTCTCCACCACCCGCCCTGCTCAGTCTGCTTTTCGCCCCTTTCGTGGCTACGGAAGGGGTGCCCCGCCACGTCCCACCCAGAGCCACAGACCAGCGCAAGCTGTTCAGCCCCTGCGCGGCTGGGGACGTGGGAACCACTGCTGTGGTTCAGAGGGCTAGCGGGCAGGCCAGTCCAAAACAGCCCCCTCTGCAGCAGCCTCCAAACCCTCCTAGTCCGAACTTTCAGGGCCACCAATCGGCAGTGGGCGACAGGATTCGCCATCACCTCCCCCACTGGCGCTCCATCACGTCGGACAGGTGGGTTTTGAAAATAGTCCGAAGGGGCTACTCCCCTTCGAGACTACCCCTCCAGCCATGCCACCTCAGTACCATTGCATGTCGGAGGATCATCTGGCCCTTCTCCAACAGGAAGTTTCGGCACTCTTGGCCAAGGGGGCCATCGAGCGAGTTCCTGTCCCAGAAGTAGGTCGTGGTTGCTATTCCCACGACTTTCTGGTGCCCAAGAAGGACAAAGGCATGCATCCTATCTTGGATCTCAGGAACGTCAACCGCTTCCTCCGGAAGGAGAAGTTCAAAATGTTGACGCTAGCTCAGGTCCTGTCTGCCCTCGACCCTGGAGACTGGATGGTAGCGTTGGACTTGCAGGATGCTTATTTTCACATCCCCGTCCTGCCGGCCCACCGGTGTTACCTGCGGTTCACGGTAGGCTACGAGCACTTTCAGTTTACCGTGCTTCCCTTTGGCCTTACCAGCGCCCCTCGGGTGTTCACGAAAGTGATGGCGGTGGTCGCAGCTCATCTGCGCAGATCAGGGGTTCCAGTCTTCCCCTATCTCAACGACTGGCTGTTGAAGGCAGGATCGCCCCAGGCTGTCGTCTCCAGACTACGGCCGACCTCCTGCATTCGCTGGGGTTGTCCATCAACGTGCCGAAGTCACACCGGACTCCCTCTCAGAAGCTCCTCTTCATCGGAACGGTTCTGGACACGACGCAGTTTCGAGTCTATCCTCCCGAACAGCGAGTCAGGGATATTCGGGCTATGATTTCGATCTTTCAACCTCTATCCCGGGTTTCGGTCAGGATGACCCTCAGGCTACTGGGCCTGGTAGCCTCCTGCATCCTGCTGGTGGACCATGCCAGATGGCATATGCGGGCTCTGCAGTGGGACCTGAAGTTCCAGTGGGCACAACATCAGGGGAACCTGTCAGATTGCGTCCAGATCTCGGAGGGCACTGCACATCAATTGCAGTGGTGGCTAACGAACCAGGATTGGGTCGACGGCAGATCCCTCTCCCTTCCTCAACCAGAGTTCACAGTGGTGACCGATGCATCACTTCTGGGATGGGGCGGTCACATGGGGGAGGCGGAGATCAGAGGCCTCTGGTCTCCGACGGAGTCTGGGCTCCATATCAACCTTCTGGAGCTTCGGGCGATTCGTCTTGCACTCAAAGCATTCCTTCCCTCTGTCCGGGAAAGAGTAGTGCAGGTGTTCACGGACAACACCACTGCAATGTGGTATTGCAACAAACAAGGCGGGGTGGGGTCGTGGACCCTATATCAGGAGACCCTCCGCCTCTGGACATGGCTGGAACATCAGGGCATATCCCTGGTGGTTCAACACCTGGCAGGTTCCCTGAACGCCAGGGCGGACGAGCTCAGCCACAGGTGCATGATGGATCACGAATGGCGTCTTCACTCAGAGGTGGTGCAAGGTCTCTTTCGCAAGTGGGGAGAGCCTTGGTTAGATCTATTCGCCACCGAAGAGAACCCGCAATGTCAGCAATTCTGCGCGTTGGAATTTCCTAGGCGACGCTTTTCGTCGCAAGTGGAGTTGCGGTCTTCTATCTGCCTTTCCGCCTATACCACTTCTGCCCAGAGTGCTGAAGAAGATCAAGAGCGACGGGCCCAAGTCATTCTTGTGGCTCCGGATTGGGCACGAAGAGTCTGGTATCCCGAGCTGCTACACATGACCATCTATCCTCCGATCAGACTGCCTCTTCGGTAGGATCTTCTGTCGCAGCAGCAGGGGACGGTCCTCCAACCGAAACTGTCTAGCCTCCACCTCCTTGCGTGGAGATTGAGCGGCGGCAGTTGACGTCGTTTGACCTGCCTCCCGAAGTCTGTGATGTTATCTTGGCAGCCAGGCGTCCCTCCACTAAGACGGTATACGCCTGCAGATGGAACAAATTTGTGGCATGGTGCACAGCAAAGTCTGTGGATCCCCTTTCCGCCCCTCTTTCTGAGGTTCTCTTGTTCCTCCTTTCTTTGGCCCAGCAGGGCTCTGCTCTGGGCACTCTAAAGGGCTACCTCTCGGCCATTTCAGCCTTCCTTAGGCTTCCTGATCAGCCTTCTCTTTTCAAGTCCTCTGTTGTAAATCGTTTCCTTAAGGGCATTACTCATCTTTTTCCTACTGTTCCCTTCGTAATGCCCCAGTGAGACTTGAACTTCGTTCTTACATATCTTATGTGCGCTCCCTTTGAGCCGCTACATAACTGTCCTCTCAGGCTTCTAACTTTGAAAACTGCCTTTCTGGTGGCCATCACCTCTGCGCGCAGGGTGAGTGAGCTACAAGCTCTTTTTTCCAAGCCTCCCTTTCTGGCTGTTCATCTGGACAAGGTCGTCCTCATAACTAGACCTTCCTTTCTTCCCAAGGTGGTTACTTCTTTCCACGTTGGCCAAACCAGCACTTTGCCCACCTTCTTTCTGCCTCCTTCAAAAGAGGAAGAGAGGCTCCACCGTCTGAATCCGAAACATGCACTTTTCTTCTACTTTGATCGCTCCAAACAATTCCTGGTGGACGACCAGCTCTTTGTTGGTTACGTGGGCGCTAAGAAAGGTCGGGCCGTGCACAAACGGACCATCTCCTGGTGGGTCGTTCGGTGCATCAATGCTTGCTATTCTTTGGCAAAGAAGGAGCCTCCAGTGGGACTGCGGTCCCATTCCACCAGGGCGACGGCAGCTACCACTGCTTTGGGTCGTGGAGTCCCCCTTAATGACATCTGTCAGGCAGCTACGTGGGCATCGCTGCACACGTTCACCAAACACTACTGCCTGGACAGCCAAGTCCGGAGAGACGGCTTCTTTGGCCGTTCTGTTCTCCAGGACTTTCTGATGTGAACTTAGTTCGCAGACCCACCTCCGGGGTTGGTATTGCTGAGGTATCTATTCTAAGGTAAGGAATCTATAACTAACTGTTTCTTTCAGATGAACAAGTTACTTACCTTCGGTAACGATATATCTGTAAGAAACATAGGTTAGTTATAGATTCCTTACTGCCCCACCGATCCTCCCCTTTCTGCGAACTGACTTTTAGGGTTAAGGACTTCCTTTCAGGGCCCTAGTTTAGTGCACCAGTGGTCAGTGTCTTGCATGGCTCTGCGCTTCTGGCGTGGAAAGTCGTGTACAGAACTGACGTCAGTGCGCGAGGGCGGCGTCTATGTAGCTACCGTGACGTCATCCCGGCGACCACGACTCCAACGACGAACGCGGAGTCGACCGACGCCAGCTTCCGATGCGCAGGGGTACTGCTGATGAAAAACTTACCGGATCCAGTCTGACGCCTGGGGGTAATTCTAAGGTAAGGAATCTATAACTAACCTATGTTTCTTACAGATAAGTAACTTTTTCTTTAAGAAGCTTCTGTCCACCAGGTCCACTGACCAGTAGCCGCCCAGGAGGCTGCTGCCAAATATGAAGACGCCAGGACCTCCACTAGCCCTCCTGCACCAATACCCGGGGTACCGGACTCGTGCCGCAACCCACGCTTCAAGCGTACTCGCCTGATGAATTTGCATGACTGAAAATATAATCGACAGTGAAGACAGTCCCATTTCTAATTTAAGGAATAGACTTTTGATGCATCGCGGTCATAAAGCGCTCATGAGAGGTGTTTGGTCTTACCGCAGAATTGAAGCATATCAAACTTTGATATTACAATAATTTGGTGCAACCAACTGAGACGTGCACTCTGTGTGTTGATATTTAACTGGAGATGAGTGGATTATTTAATACGAACACCGTACAGCCCTGATGGAGTCTTGGAGCATCACGGCCCCAGCGACAAAACACGCGTTTTCTAAAAGAGGCTGGCTAAGAGGCCAAAAATAACCCTGCAAAGAATCTACCACGAAAGGATTATTTTATGCTTGAAGATATAATATTGAACTACTGTTTCTTTTTTTGCGCATGCTTGAGGCTTTATGATTGTTTGATTCAACCTAATGGTTGACCTGGGAAAGTTGGGTTTTCTTCCCCCCTGTGTTTAAAGCACTATGGCATATTACGAGGCAAAATAGCATGTTACGTGCTAGTGAGTGCTAGAGTCCTATCAGTCACCCTCTTTAGTATCCACGCTTGTTGAAAGTCCATTCCGGACTCCAACAACATCCCCGACGATCAGCCGACTAGGGTCGTCGGCACCGAAAAGGCCAGCACCAAGAGGGGCCCAGCTGTCCTGTTTTTGTCCCCCTTTCTGGTCCTGAGCGGCAATCTTGAGCGCATTGACGCATGAGAGCCAGCTGACGACAAACACTCTGCACCCGAGCTGCCCGGCCCGGGCTCAAGGAAACAGACTGCCCCCCATGCTCCCAGGACCCTCATAACTGATCCCCTGTTAGGAGCTCCCAGACTTGTCCCCAAGTCCCTCCTTGCAACCTATTTCCAGGTGAGCCCCTTCCCCATACCGTGCAAGGCTACCAACTCGTCCAGCACATCTGCACCAGGACTCACTAGGGCAGATCCAACGATCTGCTGGTGGAACTTTGGTGGTTGTTCCTTTACCACCTCACTTCCAGAAGGAGTACCACTGAAATGCATTGCACATATATGTATGCAGTAAATGTTCTTTCTCCCATAGGAAAGCATTACATGTAAAAACGCACTGTTGGTTAACATTGCTAAAACTGTAAATCGTCCCTTCAGAAAAATTACTTACCTGATTACAAAGGTATTGGGTTTAAAATGTATATAAAAATGCCCGTTATTTTTCTAAATTGGTGTGGATCTCCTTTTTGAGTTTGCGCATCATTTATCGACTCTGTGTGCAACAAATGTCTAACACTCCTCTCTGATAAACCTAAGGCTGCTCAACCACAGTACCCTAGATAGAGCACCATGGGATTGTTTGAGAAAGCCCCTCCCCACTCAAATGAATACCTGGACTCTTTACACAGCATACCTCTTTTTGGTATACCATGTAAAGAGGAAGCTTCCTACAACCCCCACCCTGGGTCTTTCTGGACACCCTTGTTTTTACCCAGTGGCCAGCCTTCTTCCCCAGCTTTTGGGGAGAGACTAATCCTAAGTCTACTAAGTACTGATGCAGTTTTTCTGAAGTACAGTTATTTAACAGATGCTCTTTCATATGTAAATGTTAAAGCCCATCATAATCTTGCACCTTACTTCCTTACAACCAGCCACCTAATGTTTTGACTGAGACATCAACAAAATCTACAGAGGACTGACTCAAAGTTTTGTGAGTCTCCCTGAACTTAATCCTGTACTCCTCAGTGATGAGTCCAAAGTCCTCAATCAGGCTATCCTTCATGAGGTCATAAGACTCAGCATTTGCCTCATCCCTTGTCAGTAGTCTATCCCTGCACTTTCCTGAGAACAGCTCCCAGAGTAGAGAGCCCAAGTACTTCTAGTGTAACCTTCTCATTTTACAGGCCCTCTCAAGGGCTGTAAACCACTTGGTAATATCATCACCTTCTACAGATTTGGGGACAGACCCTTTGGATATTTTGGGATCAAATGTTTCCTCCTGTTCCCTATGTAGTTTGTTGCTGCCACCACTTATGGGTGCTAGACCTATCTCAGCCCTTTCTCTTTCTATGGCCAGAAGTTTGACCTCAAGGCTGCTCTTCTGGCTAGTCTGCCAAGGACTAGGTCCTCTTCATCTAGCTCTTCTCACTGTCCTGAGTGGACTGACCTACCCCCATTAGGGGAAGATCCTCAGGTACAGTTTTAGGGTAGATGAGAAGGGAGTACCTCATCACCTTCTCTAGCTAGTTTAGGGAGTCAGTCTTCTCGAGTACTGTCCTCCTCCTCTAAGGTGTTAGGATCTTCTGTGGAGTTGGTTAAATCAAGTTCTGCAAGGAGCTCCTTGAGCTGTACTTTTGTAGGGTTTGAACCAGTTTTGATTTTATTGGTTGTACAGAGAAACTTGTACTGCATAGGTAAACTTACAAACAGTTCTCAGGATTACTCTCCTGGACTTAAGGTGCTTAGGGGCCAAGGTCCAAAAGAACCACCAGCAGTTCAGAATTACCTGCTTTGGTGTGTTGGGTGCAGTGGTGTTGGTCACAATGGTACCCTCAAACGCTACCCATTAAAGTCTGTGGAGAAACCTGTAACAGAAAAAGGCTGCAAGTGGGGACTAGGGGACAAGTCTGGCAGAACCCAAAGGGGGGCATGGCTCTTGAGGGTCTCTGGAGCAAGGGGGCACCATTGGTTGACTCTGATTCTGGCTGTGGAACTCTGGTGCAGAGTTGTTTTGTCTGGCGGGTTGCTTGCGTTGGAGGCTCTCAATTCTTGGGGTCGACCTGGTGATGGGGGGCAAACAGGACAGCAGGACCATTCTCTATCCTGGCCTCAGTGATGCTGATGTCACTCGTCAGTCTTGGCAGGGTTAGTGTCAGGACTGGACACTTAACAAGCCTTTACTACCCCTGGGGTGTCTACACCCCCTATATGACTACTTCCTGTGGAGAGTGGGCATACACCTAACCCAGAGTTCCTAGTTCCACTAAAAACAAGATGCTGGAACACTTCTTTTGTTCACTTCAGGTCGCCCACCTTAGGGGTGTGACAAGCATGAGGGTGAACATGCCCTCTGACTTGCTAATTTTCCCACCTGTCCTGGTGCAAAATGGGCCTCAGGGCAGGAGGTGGCATCTCTCAGATCTGGGGGAAGCCAGGGGTTGCATATCAAAGGTGGTAGAGGCTTTGAAGCCTCTGGCCTTGATATGCTAAAACACTAGCCAGCCTGCTGGAGGTGTGAACACCTTCCTCTGGAGCAGGCATTGTTTCTGACCTCCGAGAGCGCTGGCTCTCACCGCAAGGGGTCAGAAATTTGTCTGTGGTGGAGGCTGATCTGATAGAAATTTCTAACTGCAGATTCCTTACCTATGAATTTTCCAGGCGTCAGACTGGATCCGGAGACGTTTGCGTGAGCAGTATCCCTGCGTGCCGTTGGGTGACTTAGTTTGATCCGCGCTGCATTGTTGGCACCGGACGCGATGTCGCGGTCATCTATATAGGCAGCACCCAGGTGCGCGGACATCAGTTCTTTTCTTTCTGCGCCCCCTCTGTCTCTTTTTGACAGACTTTTTTCTGTATTTTGTCGAATACTTTCTCTTGTGGCTCGAGAATGTCCTCCAGGAAGGTAGGGTTAAAGCTGTGTGGTGCCTATAACCAGGTCATGTCAGTTACCGGCCTTCACCTTGTGTGCTTATGGTGCCTCGAGCGCGACCATGACTCGCAGTCGTGCTCAGACTGCCGGGCCATGGCGCCAAAAGCTTTGAGGGAGCGGTCCCTAAATCTGCTTGCGGCCAAGCCGTTGACGCCATCTAGTGCGACACCTAGGCGATCTCGCTCCCGATTGAGAAGGTGGTCACGGGACCGCTCCAGGTTCCCCAAGTACTCTTCGTTGCACTCGAGGTCCTCAAGGCCCTCGGGAAGAGAGAAGAAGAAGAAGTCTAAACTAACTTAGACCTAGCCTCATCCATCGAAAGCTGGCAAAACGAATGGGAAACATCGACGTTTCAAGCACGGTTCTGCAGAGCTATTGCCAGGTCTGACTCTGCGCCTCCCCCTGTTTCAGGAAGCTGGAGCGACCCCCACTCAAAGGAGTTTTACAAAGCCTTTCGCCAAGTATTTGAGTGGGCAGACCCCTCCGAAGCGCCTTCGGGCTCCGTGGGGTTGGAGGAGGCCCCATCGGATTCCGCGCAGACAGCTCCAGCCTCGGCTGAGGTGGGGTCTCATGGATCCAATCCCAGACCTGGATCGCACCAGTCGTGCCAACACGACCCTCTCCCAACATCAGGACCGGCGCCAGTCCCATTCTTATCCTCAATGACTCTGAGTCGGAATGGCGTCGGTCAACGCCGAATCCGGCGTCAACAGAGCCCAGTGGCTGTAGGTCGTTGCCTGAGCGTTTTGTGGAGCATGCAGACATGGGGAAAAGTGGGAGGGGTTCACTGGACCCTTTAGAACAACAGTTGTACACCCCTGGTTAGACTTTGGACTTGTATGAGGAACTAGAAGAGGCCAGTGGACTTGACACTCCTCCAGATACTGGTATGCTCTCTCCACCTACTGTGTCTACGGAGGAGGGAGTGTCTTTTGCAATGGTGGTGAAGAGGGCAGCGCAGGTCCTTGAACTTCCCTCTGTGACTGTCAAGACTAATCTCTTGACTGAAGTGCTTCAGCCTGAGGCTTCCTCATTCATTCCGCTATTGCCCTTTAATGAAGCACTGACTGACGTTCTTCTAAGACCTTGGTCCAAGCCTAGCACAGGGGCTCATGTGAACAGGACAATTGCTCTATTGTACCAGTCTTCCCCTACCTCAAAGACTGGCTGTTGAAGGTGAGCTTGCCACAGTCATTCACGGACCACTTTCAAGATAGCTGCGAACCTACGTATATTTTTGGGGTTCTCAATGAACGTGCCAAAACCACACCTGGCTCCTTCGCGATTGCTTCTTTTATTGGGTAAATTGAATATGGTGCGCTTTTGAGCCTTCCCTCTGGATCAGCAAGACCAAAATCTTCAAGCTGATCCCTATGTTTCATCCTCTCTCCTAGGTCTTAGTGAGAATTGCTCCTAGGCTTTTTGATCCATTGTTTTCCGGCATCCTGCTCGCCGACAATGGCACATGCAAGCTCTGCAGTGGAATCTGGATTCTCAGTGGACTCCGCACCAGGGGATCCTGTTAGATTCCATCCAGGCTTCAGAGTAGACTACAAAAGATCTGCCGTGGTGGCTTCTTGACCAAAATTGGACCAGCAGCTGACCCCTCTTCCTACCCCTTCCAGAGTTGATGGTGCTGACGGATACATCATTTCTGATTTGGGGAGGTCATCTGGGAGTGGAAGAGATCAGAGGATTCTGGTGTTCAGCAGAGATCCACCTCGGCATCAGTTTTCTGGAGTTGCGGGCCATTCACTTGGCTCTGAAGCCCTTCCTGTCAACCGGCAAAGGGAGGCTGGTGCAGGCTCTCATTGACAACATCACCCCCATCTGTTTCTACAACAAACGGGGGGAGAGGGGGGTCCTCGGTCCTGTGCCAGGAAACTCTGTGCCTCTGGAACACGCTGGGTCTTTAGGGTATCTCCCTGGTGGTGAACAACCTGGTGGGATCTTTGAAGGTACAGAGAAGTGCAGTGTCTAGAACTGATGCTATGAACTGGAGTCGTTGGGAGGGCCCGTTGACTGAAAATCCCTGGTCAAACAGCCCAGAGACAGAGATGGCTCCTGGGTTAGATCCAGACTTGGAGCATGAGGATCCTGTGGAAGTCAGAGGGCATTTTGGTGACTTACCTTTACATTTCCTGTTTGCTGTGCTTCCTGCACATAGCTCCTGAATAGTGGAAGGACGGTGATCTGGAGCGTGGCCTTGAACGATGATGGTTGTGCTTTTCTTCCTGGGCACAGAACATGAAGAGGTTGGCCTCGTGTTCCTTGACGGCCTTTGGGTGCATACTTTGACAGGAATCACAGGAATGCGAGTCGTGGTCCAACCCAAGACACCTGTGACAAATAGAGTGAGGGTCAGTGATTAACGTCTATCCCGAGCAGCCTCTCCAAGGCTTAAATCCGGAGCGCTTGAACAATGTACTCCCTATTTAGAAAACAAATTCTGAGAGTGACCTACAGATCAGCAATGAAGGCACAGAAAAAAGGGAACTGTTGTCTTTGCGCCAGGGTGGGTGCTATGGCTTTGGTGACATCAAATTAAGCCACTTCTGGCATCCCTACAAAGCCAATGCCCCTTAACTGCCACATGAGAGCTTTTTAAGTTTCTGGATCAGTCTGGCACCTGGGATTATTCTACAGGTTGGGTATCTGCAAGTAGATCAAGTATCCACCAGAAAGTTTTTTACCACAGGTAAGTAACTTTTTCTTACATAATTGATTGTGCAGTCTACATTCCATAGAAAAACCCACACATATTCGGGGTTGCCTAGCTCCACATATTCAAGGCACCATTTCCTTGGTCACTTTCCATTGATTTGAGTTCGTCTATTTAAGAAATGCAGCAACATATTGAGCAAAACTGTTTAAAAAAATTAACATATCTTTATGTAGGAAAGTGCCTCTTTTGACATGGTTAGCCCCCACGTTTTGCCTGGAACATGTGATTTTGACTGAAAATGCACTGGGTCCCTGCTAACCAGGTTCCCAGTGGCAGAGCTCTTTCCCAAAACTGTACCACAATTGGCACAACTTCAGCAACCCCTGTAAGTCCCTTAGTAAATGGTCCCCCTTGTACCTAGGGCATTGGGACTGAAGAGGGTCCACTAGGGCTGCAGTACGAATTGTGCCACCCTAGGAACCCCCACCAAGACCATGCAAGCTGCCATTGCAAGCTGCGTGTGTTGGTGCTGAGAAAGGTGAAGGGTCGACATGGCACACATCCCTGTGTGCCATTTCCACAGACACTGCATGATATATAAGTAAGTCATCCCTACTGCAGACCTTAAAGCCCTAAGGCAGGGTGCACTATATCATGTGTGATCCTATCTGCCTGAGCAGATATGACCACACAATATACAAGTCCGTTCTTAGATATTTTAAGTGCACAGGGAAGCAATAGAGAGTACATGGGCTGGACACCGTCATTACAAGTTCCCCAGCACCATGATGGCTTCACTGTACCCAGGGATGTTTAGTATCAAACATCTTGTCTTAATAAATCCACACTGATTCCATTGTTGGATTTATTATTAAGTGCACATAGTGGGCACCTTGGAGGTGCCCCCTGAAAACCTACCAAACACTGGTGCGGTCTCTGACTAGTCTTAGCCAGCCTGCCACCACAGACATGTTTCTCACCTCATAGGGTAAGAGCCTGCACTCTCATAGGCCAGGAACAATGCCTGCTCTGGGCAGAGGTGCTTCACACCTCCCCCTGGCCAGAATGGCATTCCAAGGCGGGAAGCTTCAAAGGGGTTTCTGCCTTTGAAATGCAACCCAGGCATCGCCAGTTACTGGAGGGTTCCAACCTACACTTTAGGCAGGAGGACAGGCTGGAAAATTAGTTAGATTAGAAGGTGTGCCCACATTCAGTCAGGACCCCCCCTCCCCCCCCAAGGTGTTTCAGGTAATGTGGACCCCACTTTTCCAATTCCTCCATCTTAGGATGGAGAGAATTAGCCTATCGGGGTCAGGGTTGTGTCCCTTCCCACAGGAAGTGGTTACAGAGAGGGTGTGGACCCCCTAAAGGTAGGAAGCCCATTTGCTTCTAACCCGTCACCCCCTTTAATGCCCCTAAATTTAGTACTTAGGTGGCACCCCTGGACCTGAACTTCAGATTTGACGGACCTAAGAAGAAAAATGACAAAGGAGGGCTGCTGACCGAAAACAGTGTACCTGCTGCAAAATTTTGGCACGAAACCCTGCCTGCTGCCTCAAAGAACTTGGCCATCATTGTGTATTGCCTCGTCCTGCTGCTGTGAGGCCTCCAAGAATCCTGGAGCTCCTCCAGCCCTTCAGCAATCGCCAGAGAACTCCCTTGGAGTAGAGGAACTACTTCCCTGCAGCCACAGGCACCGAACCTGCAGAGTGCGACTTACCGACTTGCTGATCCCTGCCAATGCAGCAAGCAAACCAGAAGCGGTGCACCAGCTTCTGAGGGTCGAATTTGTCCCCCCACCAAGTGAATAGACATCAGGAACTATCGAAGCCGGACCGGATCACCTGCAACCGAGGCGAAGAGTCCAATCTGGACTCCACCTGCCCAGGAAGCAAGCTCAAGTCAAGGGACTTCGAGACCCCTGAGACCTACTCTGTGAGTGGCCCAGTCGTCCCGGAATCGTCCCTACAACCTGCCTGCTCCTGACGGCAAAGACCATCTTGACACACACAGAGCCCAGCTGACCTATCTGCTCTGCTCTTCACCCAGCCTGCCCGATCTAGGTACTGACGAACCAGCTGTGCTCCCGTGGTCCTGAGGCACTTGCGCCCAATCCCTCATTTGGGGTCCCCTGGACTTACCGGTAAGTCCCCTTGTGCAGCCTGTTTTGAGGTGGCCCCTTCTTCGTAGCGCACCAGCTACCAACTACCTCAGCACCCTGCTCCTGGCCGTATCCGGGATGCTCCAGACGATCTGAACATTGGACCTGGGCCTGCTACTACCCTAAGCCTCGAAGGTGAAACCAGAGAACTGACTGTACGATTTTGTATACATTTATGTATTTTTCTCCATAGACTTTCATTGTGCAGAATTGTGCACAACAGTGAGTTGTTTTCTGAACTTTAAAAATTCATAACTAAAAAAGTACTTACCTGTGAACGAAGCCCTAAAGACTGAATGGTAGCGCTGGTCCTTCAGGACATGCATTTCCACATTCTGGTCCTGTCGGCCTACTAGCATTATCTGTGGTTCACAGTGGGCCACAAGATTTTCCAGTTTGCTGTGCTCCCCTTTGGCCTTACCAGTGCCCCTCGGGCATTCACGAAGGTGATGGTTGTAGTTGTAGCACATCTGCAGAGGTTGGGGGTTCTAGTGTTCCCCCTACCTCGACGACTGGCTGTTGAAGGGGTGCTCACCCCAGGCAGTTGTCACCCAACTCCAGACGACAGCAAACCTTCCGCATCCATTTGGGTTCACTGTCAACATGCCGAAGTCACACCTGACCCATTCTCAGGCACTCCCTTTCATCAGAGCCATTCTGTACACTATGAAGTTCCGTGCCCATCCTTCAAAGCAGCGAGTCTGGGATATTCAGGCTAGGATTCTGATGTTTTGGTCTCTATCCTGGATTTTGGTCTGACTGAGGCTGCTGGGTCTCATGACCTCCTGCATCCTGCTGCTAAAGCATGTCCAATGGCATATGACGACTGCAGTGGGATCTGAATTCCCAGTAGGCGCAACATCAGGGGAATCTTTCTGACCTGGTCCAGATATCAGAGGGAACTGCAAAAGATCTAAAGGGTTTGCTGACAAGCTGCGACTGGGTCAGCGGCAGACCCCTTTGCCTTGTCAGCTATTTTGGCTTTTCTGTGGCTGCTGGATCAACCTTCCCTGCTTAAGTAACCAGTTGTGGCTTGTTTTTTTGAAAGGTTTGCAACAAATAATTGCCACCTACTCCCTTTGTGATGCCTCAATGGGACCTTAAATTGGTCCTTACTTACCTCATGTGTTCCCCATTTGAGCCCCTGCATAGCGGCTCTTCGCGGCTTTTGACCATCAAATGGTTTTCCGGGTGGCTATTACAAAAGCCAGGAGAGGCAGGGAGCTTCAGGCTTTGTCGGTCCACCATCCTTACACCAACTTCTTCTCTGACAAACTGGTTTGTCGGCCCCATGCCTCTTTCCTTCCAAAGGTGGTTACCCCCTTCCATGTCAGCCAGAACATCACTCTGCCTGCTTTCTATGATATGCCTCATCATTCAGAAGAGGAGGAGAGACTTCATCGCTTGGACCATAAGAGAGCTCTCACCTTTTATATTGATTGTAGCAAAGACCATCGGGTGGGCGATCAGGTTTTCATTGGGTTCACCGGGGCGAAGAAGTGCAAGGCTGTGCAGAAATGGATCATCTCCCAATGGATCGTACTCTGCATAAAAATCTGCTACGAATTGGCGAATAAGCAACCCCCTGTGGGCACACTCCACCAGGGCCAAGGCTTCCACTACTGCGTTTGTGCACGGGGTACCTGTCCAGGACATCTGCCTAGTGGCCGTCCCTCCACACATTCACAAAGCACTACTGCTTTGACAGTCAGGTTCATCGAGATGGGCATTTCGCTTGTTCAGTCCTCCAGCAATTTTTGGTCTAAGCCAGTTTATAGATCAACCTGCAGGTGGGTATTGTTGCGGTATCAATTCTAAGGTTAGAAGTCTCTATCAGAAGAACAAGGTACTTGCCTTCAGTAACACCTTTTCTGATAGAGACTATTTAACTGGAGATTCCACACCGACCCTCCAGTCGTCCCCACTCTGCGAACTGGACACTTCACCCAAAAGATCCCGTTAGAGACTGCACACCGGCCAAAACAAAAACATTGGTTTTTACATGGCTCCACATTTTTGATGCAGATCTAGTTGTGAAAGAAACTGTTATCAGCACGCTGGGGTGGTGCCTTTATAGGCACTGTGATGAAAGACGATTCTGGTGCAGAGCCGAACTATGCCACCAAACGGCGTGCAGAGGTACGGCTCAAGATTCTCCAGATCCAGTCTGACGCCTGAGGAATTTTCTAAGGTGAGGAATCTGCTTGGACAGAGTCTCTATCACAAGAGGCATTACCAAAGGTAAGTAATCTTTTGTTTGTATGGCAACACAAAGAGACCAAAGAAGTGCATGTGCTTAACTAATCTAATGCCTTATTAAAAAAGAAAAAGCTCTGCCTCAGAGGTGCACAAACACTTCAGCATTTAAAGGATTGTCTTCAGTTTCCAAATTGTCTCGGCCACTGAATCTAAGTGCAGGCAAACTAGTTAGCGTCAGTATTCTAATTGGCTTTCAGTAGAGTGAACTGGTTGACCTTTTAGTAAGCCCTTTAAATACTTAACCTTAATGGAACAGTTTTAATGGTGCTCAGATTCTCCATCTTCGCAAGGTAAAAGCTGAATTGGTTTTGGAGGGATTTGAACTTTGGATAACTGAAATGTTTGCCTCAAGAGCTTAGCTAGCAGCGGCACAGCTATTGTTCTCAGTTGTCCTTTGTGTGTGTATCCAGATTGAAGAAGACTAAGGGGGATGGCTGTGTGGTCAGTGCAGTTACGGAGCTGTGGTTCGTGGCAGGTGAGGTGGTTTTTGGCTGTGCAGATAAAGTTCAAAATGTTGCCTTTTATCCGGTTTGGTAAATTTACAAGCTGTTTGATCTTGGCGATTTGCATTTGGTTGTCACCTGGAAGGTTTACGTTACTGAGAAGTTTTTTTTTGGTTGATAGAATCGCTTACTGAGGTAATGAGGTTGGAGCTCTCAGAGAGGAAAGTGGGGCTGGCCCAGGTTAGGCAGCAGAATTGAAGGAAAGGTGTCGATATGAGCTGCAATGAGCAGCAACACGGGAACTGTTGGGTGGTTGTTGCAGGAGAATGCAGCATCTTGTTGATCTGTGGAGGACAGTTTCTCATAGAGACTTCCAACCGCTGAGCTCTCACCTTCTGAATATTTCCCAAATGTCAGACTGGATCCGGAAACTTTTGAGCATTACCGCTGCACTCTAGCGGGTGGCGCCATACTACTCTGCCCTGATGCCGTTCCACTCTAGAAATAATGAGCGGGCCCACAGATGTCACGCCCATGCACTGACATCAATTCCTTTCTTTCCATGCCAGTAGACGCACATTCAGAGCTACCTCTCATCTCTTTGAGACACCTTTTCAACCAACATTTGACACTGGCAAGGTCAAATTTGGAGAGCCAGAATCCACACTTCCCAGAAAGTGGTCATCAGGAGGGAGGGAACCTAGTAGGTCAGTGGCTACCATCCGCATCCTACCTTGAGGACATTTTCTGAGTATAAATAGGGCACCACTGGCACCAAGAACTTGGGTCTCCACTGGACTGGAACAAGGACTACCTTGCTGCACCATGAAACTGGAAAAGAGAGGCTGCACTGGTCCCCTGGTGAACCTGGAAGCTAGCATAGAACAGGGACTTTCCCTCATCCTGCTCGTGGAGAAGTAGTCTCCGGAGCCCAGCCATAGTAAAGAGATTCCAAGGGTCAGTTGGCTGACCTCCTGTTCACTGCACATGGCCACCACAGCTGAGAAGCCTGCTGGGGTAAGTTGGTAGGCCAGAATCTTCAGACCACCGCCAACGACTGCCATGCTGCATCAGAGACCAGGACTGTAGGAAAGTGGGTTTCTGTTGCAGTAATCCCCCCCACTTTTTGCCAGACTACTGATGCACTTTTTCTTGGTGTGCCCTGGGTACCTGCCAATCAGGTTCACAGGGCCTGTGTTCTTTCCCCAAAACTAACCCAATTGGCATCTCTGGCCACAGGTCAGCCCCTGGTAAATGGTACCACAGGTACCCAGGGCACTGTGACCAGGGAAGGCCTCTAAGGGCTACAGCACTTATTGTGCCACCCTTAGAGGCCCTGTACCTTTACACACACACACTGCCTTTGCAGGCTGCGTGTTTTGGTGCAGAACAAAGTGAAGAGTCAACATGGCACACATCCCTGTGTGCCATGCCTACAAACCACTGCCCTGGCATAGATCAGTCACCCCTCTAGCTGGGTGCACTATGCCAGTGGTGAGGGTACAGGTGCATGAGCCCTGTACCCCTACAGTGCCCAAGTCCATTCCTGGGCACTGTAAGTGCAGTGCTGCCATTAAGAGTATATGGTGCTGGGAGTTTGTCATTACTAACTCCACAGCACCAAAATGGCTACACTGAAAACTGGGAAGTTTGGTATCAAACTTCTCAGCACATTAAACCCACACTGATGCCAGTGTGGGATTTAATGAAAAATGCACACAGAGGGCATCTCAGAGATGCCCCCTGAAAACTAACCCACCTCTAGTGTCTCGACTGAGTGGCTGCTTAGGCTGCCATCAACAGACATGTTTCTGGACCCCTGGGTCGAGAGCCTGCTGCTCTCGGGGGCCTGAAACAATGCACATCCTGGGACGAGGTGCCAAGTCTCCTCCCCCAGGATGGGCAGGGTTCACGAAGGGGAAGCTTCAAAGGCATGCCGCCTTTGTGAGCCTCCCAAGACCATTTGCTGCTTTCAGCAACTGGTCCCCACTGGTTCTACCCCCCACTTTGGGCGGGAGAACCGGCGGGAAAAACAAGTGAGGGAAAGAGGTGTGCCCATCTCTGCCAACTCCACCCCTCAGGTGGGGGAGGCGAGGTGAAGCACAACTCTGAGTCACCGCCATCTTGAGGATGGGGGGACCCAACCAACCAGGGACAGGCTCCTGCCCCCCTCCCACTGGAGGGTGGCACGATAAGGGGTGTACCCACCCCAGGGAAGGGACCCATTGGTCCCTGCCCTTTACCTACCTGTAACGCCCCTAAATCTAGTATTTAGGGGGCACCCTGAACCTTGCTTCCTCAGATCCAGCCTGACAACAAGAAGAAAAGAAGAAGGACGAAGAGCCGTGCAGAGCTAACAAGAGGACGACGCCCACTGACTTGGCCCCAGCCCTACAGGCCTGTCTCCCCTCGAACCTGCTCCTGCGAAATCCCGGTGTGTCCTGCAGCCAGCAACCTCAAAAACCCCGGAGGACCTGCCTGCCTTCACTTCCAAGCCTGCTTCTCCCGTGAACACCGGACTTGTTCAAACTGCAGCTTCTAGCTCCAGCCGGATACCGCGAATCCAGCCCACTCTGCACCCGCCGAACCCGGCCCGAGCTCGAGTGGAAAAACACTACGAGGAGGTCACCTCGGCGATCCTGACCCGAGATCCGGCGACTCCTGACCTGCCTCAAGCCTCCAATCGACGCCTGCAGCCTCAATCCAGAGGATCCCCTCTACCGCGACCAGAGCGGGAAGACTTTCCAACGTCCCGAGGCACCCCTGCACCCGACGCCCCACGGCCTTGTGTGCCCAAACCAACGGTGCCTAACCAACCCAAGACATCCCAACTTACCCCTCGAAGTGGTGGTCGCACCCAGAACATCCACGTCCCCGAGCCTGCAGTGTTTCTTCTAACCGGAGGTTCTCCATTGAAGACAACAGGGCACCCGACCTCAAAACAGCACCCTGCACCCGGCCGCCCTAGTGCCGCTGAGGGTGCACCTTTGGTGCTAATTTGGTTCCCTATTTGCCCTGACCTAAACCCTAGGAGCTTTGCTCCCACAACCCAGTGGCCTGCTTGCCAGCAGCCACCAACTGGAGGCCCCCTATCCTCCTTAGGATAACATTGGGCCTCAACACTCTGTACCCGGTCGCCCTAGTGCCGCTGAGGGTGAAACAAAAGTGCATCACTGACTCTGGGGGACCCCTGAGTCTAACCCCAGAACCTTAACTCCCACAGTCGATTACTTACCTGTGAGTCGATAACCTGTTTTTCCTCCATAGGATAACATTGACAATTTTCTTCCAAAAAGTTTCTACGTGTGGAGTTTTGAAATTAAAAATATTCTTTAAAAATCGCACAAATAACCAAAACGTATTTACTTACCTGTTTACAGGAAATGTCCCAGTGCTGAATCCAGGTATCCAGCACTGAGTAAGAAAAGTAACGTACAAAGTAACTTACCTGTAATTTACTGAAAAAGCCTATTCATTTCAATGCACTGTTTTTCTTCCAAAAAACGACTAAGTGTGAAGTTTTGAAATCTAAAGATATTCTTTAAAAATCCTGCGAATAACCAAAACGTATTTGCTTACCTGTTTTCAGGAAATGTCCCAGTGCTGAATCTAGGTATCCAGCACTGAGTTAGAAAAGTAACTTACCTGCAATTTACTGAAAAAGCCTATTCATTCCAATGTACTGTATTTGCTAAGTGTTGCAACCTACTGCATTCCCTGTAAATCAAACAAAGTACAATTTCTATTGCATTTTCAAACTGTTCTACAATCAATAACTTATTCCTGTAAAGTATTTAATGCTTACCTGTGCCAGGCTTGCTTGGTTCTGAAAAATAAAACATTATATTTTTTATACAAAAACAATTGGCCTAGAGTTCAGTTCTTGAGTGTGTGAATTCATTTGCTGACCGAGTGTGTACATCAAATGCTTAACACTGTCCTCTGATACTGCCTTACTGCTCGACCACTCTTCCACAAATAGAGAGTAAGGTTCTATCTAACTTTAACCTCTGCCTACCTCTGGGGTCACCTGGACTCTATACACACTAGACCTCATTTTGGTGTAGTGTATATATAGAGCCAGTTTCCTACAAGGACCCAACGCTCAAGGCTGCTCCCGAGTTCTCTGAGCCCAGGAGAGTCCTCAGTGCATTTTGGTAATCCAGAAGCCATGTTATCGCCCAGGAAAGGATTTGGCTGTGACTGCGATACTGGCCGACTGGCAGCCCAGTGGCTACTGGACTTCTACCAGCACTATGAGTACTTTGTGGAACGTTAACCCTGTGACCAGGACCACCTCACCCCCTTCCTGGACTGAGAAGCAGACGTAGGAAGATCCCGTGTATCACATCCACAGCATCCTTCATCCCTTACATCAGGATCACTTCCATAGGAACCCATTGCAAGGGGATAAAGTGCCTGGAACTGCTTTGAGACTGCTTTATCTTTAGAGGTAACTCATTCTTAGGACCATGCTGATCCCCCTGACTGACTTCCTGCTAGAGTTGGTCTGCTAAAGTGACACTAACTGAACACAATAGAACTAACGCAACTTTTCAGTGAAAAGGTTTTCAAGTGTCAAATTCAGTGAATTTGCCAGTGCTTGTTCGCAGTTTAGTGAAATGCTTTGAATTACTATACCTTCTAAATTGTATCTCTCTGGAATCCTCTGGGGGATCTTTTTTGTTGTGTCAAAAAATCCAGTCTTTTTTTTTATAAATTGATGTCGGATTTCTTGAGTGCCTTGTCGATTTTTTTTTTTCTTCAATTGTTTTGGAGCTGTTTACATATTTTACACTTGTTCCTTTGTGTAAGCTTTCCTGCTCAGAGCCACAGCTACCCAGGATTGAACTGAAGGTTTGACAAACAAATTGTACCGGTCCTGAAGGTGTTGGTAAGTGTGTTACACTGTGAGGTCGCACAAACATACCATATAATACACCCCATTTCCTCACAACCATCCTCATTGCTACTTGAAGGAATGAAGTTTGAACAATTATATGAACATACTTAATTTCAGCAGCACAAACTGTTTCAAGGCACCATCATGCTATTGCCAGAGCCCCACTACTGACTTCCAGAGAAGATTTTGGATCCCTGCAAGCTAAGTACCTACATCAAAATGAACACAAAGGTTTTATGTTTGTCTACAGTGCCAAAGTCCCAATTTCAAAGAAACATGGGAGACAATAGGTATCCGAGGGACCTTGGGTAATTATTATTATGAAACAGTAGTGTCTGGGTAGAAAAGGTAACGCAAAATGCTGAACAACTACATTCTTCTCACACGTATTACACCTTTGTCCGAGTTCTTCCCTAACTCTATTCACGTCACTTTGTTTACATAACACTACAGGTCTTGGAATTTTATTTTTGGATGAATTATTATACATCTGAAAGAGACACGTTAGTGATAGATTCCTTACCTTAGAATATCCCCAGGCGTCAGTCTGGATCCGGAAAGTTTTCGTCAGCAGTACCCCTGCGCGTCGGAAGGTGGCGTCGTGCGGCTCCGCGTCCGTCGTAGGCGTCGTGATCGCCGGGATGACGTCGCGGCAGCTACTTAGACGCCGCCCTCGCGCGCTGACGTTAGTTCTTTCTTTTTCCGCGCCAGCAAGCGCAGATCTGGAGAGAGCGGTACCCCCCAGTCATTTTTTTACTGAGTTTTTGGAGATTTTTTGTCTCAGCTTTTCGAGTTGATCGACTCCTGGTGCAGTTAGGGATGCCCGGGTTTAAGTCTTGCGAGGACTGTCATCGGATGATGTCGGTGACGGACCCGCACCGCGTGTGTCTCTTCTGCCTGGGTCGGGACCACGACCCCAAGTCTTGCCCCGACTGCCGGTCCATGGCACCGAAGTCTTTGCGGGAGCGGTCCCGAAAGCTGCTTGAAGCCCGGCAGTCGGCTCCGCGCCGTGAAAGGTCCTGGTCCCGAGGGAGGTCGAGGGACCGGTCGCGGAGCCATCACCATTGGAAATCGTCCGAATCAAAGTCTTCGCACTCGGAGTCTGGTAAGGCGAAGCGCCAAAAGAAGTCGAAGAAACGTCATCGTTCTCCGACTTCCCCTCGCCAGTCGCGCGACTCGGCTGAGGGTGCGGGTGGTGCCACCTCCACGCGGAGCCTACGCAGTCGCCAGTGACCTACCCGCCCTTCCCGGGTTCGTCGGCGACTCCGGCCCAGGTACAGGAATTCCTGTCTGCTATGGCTCGCCTATTTGGGCCATCGGGCCCCTCCGGTGTGCCTTCGGGCCCCTCCGGTGTGCCTTCGGGCCCCACGGGCCCGACTTGGAGTCCTCGCCCTTTGACGCCGGTGGCTCCGGCCCCGGCGTCGCCATCGGCCTCGGCGCCGCAGGACTCCCGTGGATCCCGGTCGACGCCGGTTGACCTCGTGACACCTCCACCGACCCCACCGGCACCACGTTGCCCGGCGCGCGGACGACGTCGGCCCCGGTTTCAGCCCCAAAGTGGAGACGGTGCCAGGAGGGTGTCGACCGACGCCGATTCCGACGCTGTTTGGGAATCTGTTTCCCTATCTCCATCCTCCTCCTTTTAGGCCTGTACAACAGCATGAGGAGGAAGGGGAGGACTGGGAGGGGTCTGAGGACCCTCTCGCTGCTCAATGAGAGTATGACCCGGACTGGGCAGAGGAGTTTGGGGACGCTAGTGGTCTGGACACCTCTCCAGACCTTGGCATGCTGTCTCCTCCTACCGTGGCTACGGAGGAGGGTGCTTCTTTTTCTGTGGTGTTGCGTAGGGCAGCCGAGGCACTCCACCTCGAGCTACCTACTGTGGCCGTCAGGACTAACCTCCTGACAGAAGTGCTTCAGCCAGCAGTTACCTCTGCGGAACCACTGCTGCCCTTTAATGACGCACTTTCGGACGTTCTTATGGGCTCCTGGTCCAGGCCCAACACAGGGGCTCCTGTGGACAGGAACGTGGCCCGACGCCATCGCCCGGCCCCGGGCGACCCCATTTTCCTCTCCCAACACCCCACCCCTGAGAGCTTGGTTGTCCAAGCCTCCGCTTCCCCAAGCGCATTCCCTTCCGCACCCCCAGACAGGGAATCCAAGAGACTGGAACAGTTTGGGAAGAAGGTTTTTTCTTCCGCCCGTCTAGGGCTGCGGTCTGTGAACACCTCTTGGGCCGTTATTCTCACTCTCTGTGGGATACGGTGGTGCAGGTGCTGCCTCAGTGTCCGGAGGAGGCGCGGACACTACTCTCCCAGGCTATTGCTGAGGGGAGAGATGCAGCCAAGTTCACGATCCGTTGTGGCCTTGACACCGCCGACTCGCTGGGCAGGGCGATTTCCACGACAGTGGCGCTCCGCCGCCACGCCTGGCTGAGGACAACTGGCTTTTCGGGGGATGTCCAAAACACTTTGATGGACATGCCCTTTGATGGCATTCGCCTCTTTGGCAACAAGACAGACAGTGCTTTGGAGAGATTTAAGGACTCGCGGGCTACGGCCAAGTCCTTGGGCCTTTCGGCCATGCGGCCTCCTCAGCCTTCTGCTTTTCGCTCCTTTCGTGCTCGCGGAAGGGGCAACCCGCCACGTTCGCAACAGGGCCACAGGCCGGCGCAACAGTCCACGCGCGGCCGCGGACGTGGGAACCGCCGCGGCAGTTCAGGGGGCCAGCGGCAGGGTCAGTCCACCTCCACCCCAGCCACCACTGCCTCCAAACCTCCCTAGTCCGACCTTTCAGGCCCATCAAACGCCAGTGGGCGGCAGGATTCGCCATCACCTCCCCCACTGGCGCGCCATCACTTCGGACAGGTGGGTTTTACAGATAGTCCAAAGGCGCTACTCCCTCCCCTTTGAGACTACCCCTCCAGCCATGCCACCTCAGTGCCACCGCATGTCGGGGGATCACTTGGCACTTCTCCAGCAGGAAGTTGTGGCCCTCTTGGCCAAGGGGGCCATGAAGCGCGTTCCAACGCCAGAAGTAGGTTGTGGTTGTTATTCCCACTACTTTCTGATTCCAAAGAAGGACAAAGGCCTGCGTCCTATCTTGGACCTTCGGAACGTCAATCTCTTCCTCCGGAAGGAGAAGATCAAGATGCTCACACTTGCTCAGGTCTGCCCTAGACCCACAAGACTGGATGGTAGCGTTGGACTTGCAGGACGCTTACTTTCATATCCCCGTACTGCCGGCCCACCGGCGTTACCTGCGGTTCACGGTAGGCCACGAGCACTTTCAGTTCACCGTGCTCCCTTTTGGCCTTACCGGCGCCCCTCGGGTGTTCACGAAAGTGATGGCGGTGGTCGCAGCTCATCTGCGCAGATCAGGGGTTTCAGTCTTCCCCTATCTCGACGACTGGTTGTTGAAGGCGGGCTCGCCCCAGGCAGTCGTCTCCCACCTCCAGACTACGGCCGACCTCCTGCATTTGCTGGGGCTCTCCATCAACGTGCCGAAGTCGCACCTGATTCCCTCTCAGAAGCTCCTCTTCATCAGAGCACTTCTGGAGACGGCGCAGTTTCGGGTCTATCCTCCCGAACAGCGAGTCCGGGATATTCTGGCTATGATTCCAATCTTTCAGCCCTTATCCTGGGTTTCGGTCAGGATGACCCTGAGGCTGCTAGGCCTCATGGCCTCCTGCATCCTGCTGATAAATCATGCCAGATGGCATATGCGGGCTCTGCAGTGGGACCTGAAGTTCCAGTGGGCGCAGCATCAGGGGAACCTGTCCGACTACGTCCAGATCTCGGAGGGCACTGCAAGACAAATACAGTGGTGGCTCACGAACCAGCATTGGGTCATGGGCAGATCCCTCTCCCTTCCCCAACCAGAGCACACAGTTGTGACGGACGCGTCCCTCCTGGGATGGGGCGGCCACATGGGAGAGGCGGAGATCAGAGGCCTCTGGTCTCCCGCGGAGTCCAGGCTCCATATCAACCTTCTGGAGCTCCGGGCGATTCTACTTGCACTGAAAGCATTCCTTCCCTCTGTCAAGGGGAGAGTAGTGCAGGTGTTTACAGACATCACCGCAATGTGGTACTGCAACAAGCAAGGTGGGGTGGCGTCGTGGACCCTTTGTCAGGAGGCTCTGCACCTCTGGACGTGGCTGGAACGCCAGGGCATTTTCCCGGTGGTTCAACTCTTGGCAGGGTCTTTAAACGAACTCAGCCGCAGGTGCATGATGGATCACGAATGGCGTCTTCATTCGGAGGTGGCGCAAGGTCTCTTTCAACAGTGGGGAGAGCCTTGGTTAGATATTCGCCACCGAAGAGAACGCGCAATGCCAGCAGTTCTGCGCGTTGGAATTTCCAAGGCGGCACTCGCTCGGCGACGCTTTTCGTCGCGAGTGGAGTTGCGGTCTATTGTACGCCTTTCCGCCTATACCACTTCTACCCAGAGTGCTGAAGAAGATCAGACGCGACCGGGCCCAAGTCATTCTTGTGGCTCCGGACTGGGCTCGAAGAGTTTGGTATCCCGAGCTACTCCGTATGAGCGTGGATCCCCCGATCCGACTGCCTCTTCGGGAGGATCTTCTGTCGCAGCAGCAGGGGACGGTCCTCCACCCGAACCTGTCCAGTCTCCACCTCCTTGCGTGGAGATTGAGCGGCGACAGTTGATTCCATTTAACTTGCCTCCTGAAGTCTGTGATGTCATTCTGGCAGCCAGGCGTCCCTCCACTAAATCGGTGTACGCCTGCAGGTGGAACAAATTTGTGGCATGGTGCACAGCAAAGGCTGTGGATCCACTTTCTGCCCCTCTTTCTGAGGTCCTACTGTTCCTTCTTTCTTTAGCCCAGCAGGGCTCTGCTCTGGGCACTATCAAGGGCTACCTTTCTGCAATTTCAGCCTTTCTCAGGCTACCTGATCAGCCCTCTCTTTTCAAGTCCCCTGTTGTAAATAGATTTCTCAAAGGCATTACTCACCTTTTCCCTCCTATTCCGTTTGTGATGCCACAGTGGGACTTGAATCTGGTTCTTACTTATTTGATGTGCGCTCCCTTTGAGCCGCTTCATAACTGTCCACTTCGTTTATTAAGCTTGAAGACTGCTTTCCTGGTTGCCATCACCTCCGCTAGGCGCGTGAGTGAGCTCCAGGCTCTTTCCTGTAAACCTCCTTTTCTGTCTGTTCATCCGGACAAGGTTGTGCTACGCACACGTCCATCCTTTTTGCCAAAGGTTGTTACTGCCTTCCATATCGGGCAAACTATCACCTTGCCCACTTTCTTTCCGCCTCCGCACCCTTCCAGAGAGGCTCCACCGTCTGGACCCAAAACGGTGCGATCTCGTTTTGCCTCAACCGCACACCACAGTTCCGGGTGGATGACCAGCTCTTTGTTGGCTACGTAGGCGCCAAGAAAGGCCGGGCTGTCCACAAGAGGACTATCTCCCGCTGGGTCATCTTGTGTATAAAAGCCTGCTATTCTCTGGCTAAGAAGGAGCCTCCGGTGGGGCTGCACGCCCATTCTACCAGGGCAACAGCAGCTACTACTGCATTGGGACATGGTGTCCCCCTGCAAGACATCTGTCAGGCAGCCACGTGGGCCTCGCTGCACACTTTTACTAAGCATTATTGCCTTGACAGCCAAGTCCGGAGAGACGGCTTCTTTGGCCGTTCTGTTCTCCGTGACTTTCTGGTGTGATCTTGGTTCGCAGACCCACCATCGGGGTTGGTATTGCCGGGGTATCTATTCTAAGGTAAGGAATCTATCACTAACGTGTCTCTTTCAGATGCACAAGTTACTTGCCTTCGGTAACGATATATTTGTAAGAGACATTAGTTAGTGGTAGATTCCTTACCGCCCCCCCCATCCTCCCTGTTCTGCGAACTGATTTCTAGGCTTAAGGTCATCCATTTCAGGGCCCTAGTTTCAATGCACCAGTGGTCAGTATCTTGCATGGCTCTGCGTTCCTGGCGCGGAAAGTCGTGTACAGAACTGACGTCGGCGCGCGAGGGCGGCGTCTAAGTAGCTGCTGCGACGTCATCCCGGCGATCACGACGCCTACGACGGACACGGAGCCGCACGACGCCACCTTCCGACGCGCAGGGGTACTGCTGACGAAAACTTTACGGATCCAGACTGACGCCTGGGGATATTCTAAGGTAAGGAATCTATCACTAACTATTGTCTCTTACAGATATATCGTTACCGAAGGTAAGTAACTTGTGCATTGTTTTGATTTGCCTATGTTGTTTAGCATTTTGTGTTTCCTTTTCTACATAGGGACTACTGTTGCTCCATAACAATAAAGTCTCAAGGCAAATGCCTTTTGCCGACCTTATCTTGGACCGGTCAGATTCTTTCTTTGACAGGGCAACATTTTCACAGATGAACACAACCCGAAAAGCATAGCTTTAATTTGCAATGCACCTGGGCCTTGGTGGATCCACACTCCAGATCAACAGCTTTGACCCTGCTAACGGATGAATATGATGATCTGTGGCTTTTAGCAAACTGAAGTATCTGAAAGAAACACGTTCGTTATAGATTCCTTACCTTAGAATTACCCTCAGGCGTCAGACTGGATCCGGAAAGTTTTTTCGTCAGCAGTACCTCTGCGCGTCGGAAGGTGGCGTCGGTCGGCTCCGCGTCCGTCGTTGGCGTCGTGGTCACCGGAATGACGTCGCGGTAGGTACTTAGACGCCACCCTCGCGCGCTGACGTCCGTTCTTTCTTTTTCCGTGCCAGCCAGCACAGATCCGCTAAGAGCGGTACCTCCAATCATTTTTTGACTGACTTTTTCTTGACTTTTGCCGACTTCTTTTTCGAGTCTTCGACTCCTAAGGTGCACGAGGGATGCCCGGCTTCAAGCCATGCAGTTCCTGTCATCGGATAATGTCGGTGACGGATCCGCACAGCGTGTGTCTCTTTTGCCTGGAGCGCGACCACAACCCCAAGTCGTGCTCCGACTGCCGGTCGATGGTGCCGAAGGCTTTGCGGGAGCGGTCCCGAAAGCTGCTTGAGCACCGGCAGTCAGCTCCGCGCCGTTCGATGTCCCGGTCGCGAGGGACAGGTCGCGGAGCCACCACCATTCATCCAAGTCTTCGAAGTCTTCACACTCTGGGTCGGGTAAGTCGAAGCATAAGAAGAAGTCGAAGAAGCATCGTTGCTCTTCGACTTCTCCTTGTCGGTCGGCCGATCTAACGAGGAACGCGGGTGGTGCCCCTCCCGGGGCTCCGTGCGCGGAGCCCGACGAGTCGACTCCGCGTTTCCCTCCCATTCCGGGACCCGGAGCGACTCCCGCCCAGCTTCGTACGTTCTACGAGGCGATGCATGCCATCTTTGGGCGGACCGACCCTGCCGGCGCGCCTTCGGGCCCCGCGGACTCGGTTGGGGGGCCTAGGCCTTCTCCGCCGACGGCCCCGGCGCTGCAGGCCCCCCTTGGATCCAGGCCTGGATCCGGATCGGCGCCGGTTGACCTGATTACGCCTCCACCGGCGCCGCTTCCTACGGCACCACTACCGCGTTCGACGCCGGTCGGCCCCCCGGCCGGTGTCGACCCCGGCCTCCATCCCGAAGTGGAGCCGGATCCGGCGCCAAGAGGGGTTTTTATGCCCCTGTTCACTCCTGGGGTCCCTTTTCAACCAGAATGGCACCCAGAGGAGGAGTGGGAGGGGTCAGGTGACCCTCTGACTGACCGGTTGGACAGTGAACAGGACTGGAGAGAGGAACTAGGGGATGCTAGTGGGTTGGACACCTCCCCTGACTTTGGCATGTTGACTCCTCCTACCGTGGCTATGGAGGAGGGAGCGTCGTACGCAGTGGTGTTGCATAGGGCGGCCGAGGCTCTAAACCTCCGGCTTCCTACGGTGGCGGTCAGGACTAACCTCCTGACAGAGGTGCTTCAACCGGCTGCGAGCTCTTCGGAGCCCTTGCTACCGTATAATGAGGCCCTCACCGATGTCCTTTCGGGCACGTTGTCCAGGCCCAACACGGGGGCTCCCGTGGACAGAATGATTGCCCGACGCCACCGCGCGACCCCACTTTCCTCTCCCAACACCCCACCCCGGAGAGCTTGGTAGTCCAAGCCTCCACTTCCAAAAGCGCATTCCCTACCGCTCCACCGGAAAGGGAATCCAAGAAGCTGGACCATCTTGGAAAGAACATTTTCTCTTCCGCCAGCTTAGGACTGCGGTCCGTAAACACCGCATGTCTCTTGGGCCGTTATTCCCACTCGGTGTGGGATACGGTGGCGCAGGTGCTGCCTCAGTGTCCGGAGGAGGCCCGAGCAGTGCTCTCCCAGGCTGTTGCAGCGAAGTTTACGATACGTTGTGGACTGGACACCGCCGACTCTCTGGGCAGGACCATTTCGACGTCAGTAGCGCTTCGTCGCTACGCTTGGATGAGGTCGACTGGGTTTTCATGGGATGTCCAGAACACCTTGATGGACATGCCCTTTGATGGCCGTCGCCTTTTTGGCGACAAAGCAGACCACGCTCTAGAGCGTTTCAAGGACTCACGGGCTACGGCCAAGTACTTGGGCCTCTCCACCCGCCCTGCACAGTCTGCTTTTCGCCCCTTAAGTGGCTACGGAAGGGGTGCCCCGCTACGTCCCACCCAGAGCCGCAGGCCGCAGCAAGTTACCCAACCTTCGCGCGGCGGGGGACGTGGGAACAACCCTCGTGGTTCCGGGGGCCAGTCCGCCACCCCCCCCCCCCCTCTGCAGCAGCCTCCAAACCCTCCTAGTCCGACCTTTCAGGCCAATCAAACGCCAGTGGGCGGCAGGATTCGTCATCACCTCCCCCACTGGCGCACCATCAAGTCGGACAGTTGTGTTTTGCAAATAGTCCGAAGGGGCTACTCCCTCCCCTTCAAGACTACCCCTCCAGCCATGCCACTGAGATACCACCGCATGTCGGAGGATCATCTGGCCCTTCTCCAGCAGGAAGTTACGGCTCTCCTGGCCAAGGGAGACATCGAGCGCGTTCCTGTCCCAGAAGTAGGTCGTGGTTGCTACTCCCACTACTTTCTGGTCCCCAAGAAGGACAAGGGCCTGCGTCCTATCTTGGATCTCAAGGACGTCAACCGCTTCTTCCGGAAGGAGAAGTTCAAGATGTTGACGCTTGCTCAGGTCTTGTCTGCCCTCGACCCGGAAGACTAGATGGTAGCGTTGGACTTGCAGGACGCTTATTTTCACAACCCCGTCCTGCCGGCCCATCGGCGTTACCTACGGTTCACGGTAGGCCACGAGCATTTTCAATTTACCGTGCTCCCCTTTGCCCTTACCAGCGCCCCTCGGGTGTTCACGAAAGTGATGGCGGTGGTCGCAGCTCATCTGCACAGATCAGGGGTTTCAGTCTTCCCCTATCTCGACGACTGGCTGTTGAAGGCAGGCTCGCCCCAGGCAGTCGTCTCCCACCTCCAGACTACGGCCGACCTCCTGCATTCGCTGGGGTTCTCCATCAATGTGCCGAAGTCACACCTGATTCCCTCTCAGAAGCTCCTCTTCATCGGAGCGGTTCTGGACACGACGCGGTTTCGGGTCTATCCTCCTGAACAGCGAGTCTGGGATATTCAGGCTATGATTCCGATCTTTCAGCCTCTATCCCGGGTTTCGGTCAGGATGACTCTGAGGCTGCTGGGCCTCATGGCCTCCTGCATCCTGCTGGTCGATCATGCCAGGTGGCATATGCGGACTCTGCAGTGGGACCTGAAGTTCCAGTGGGCTCAGCATCGGGGGAATCTGTCCGATTGCGTCCAGATCTCGGAGGGCACTGCACGACAACTGCAGTAGTGGCTCACGAACTAGGATTGGGTCAATGGCAGATCCCTCTCCCTTCCCCAACCAGACCACACTGTGGTGACGGACGCATCCCTTCTGGGATGGGGCGGCCACATGGGAGAGGCGGAGATCAGAGGCCTCTGGTCTCCGGCGGAGTCCGGGCTCCACATCAACCTTCTGGAGCTCCGGGCGATTCGTCTTGCACTGAAGGCATTCCTTCCCTCTGTCCGGGGAAGAGTAGTGCAGGTGTTCACGGACAACACCACCGGCATGTGGTACTGCAACAAACAGGGCGGGGTGGGGTCGTGGACCCTATGTCAAGAGGCCCTCCGCCTCTGGACATGGCTGGAACATCAGGGCATATCCCTGGTGGTTCAACACCTGGCAGGTTCTCTGAACGCCAGGGCGGACGAAGTCAGCCGCAAGTGCATGATGGATCACGAATGGCGTCTTCACTCGGAGGTGGTGCAAGGTCTCTTTCAACAGTGGGGAGAGCCTTGGTTAGATCTATTCGCCACCGAAGAAAACGCGCAATGTCAGCAATTCTGCACGTTGGAATTTCCAAGGCGGCACTCAGTAGGCGACGCTTTTCATTGCGAGTGGAGTTGCGGTCTGTTGTACGCCTTTCCGCCTATACCACTTATGCCCAGAGTGCTGAAGAAGATCAGGCGCGACCGGGCCCAAGTCATTCTTGTGGCTCCGGATTGGGCACGAAGAGTCTGGTATCCCGAGCTGCTCAACATGGCCATCGATCCTCCGATCAGACTGCCTCTTCGGGAGGATCTTCTGTCGCAGCAGCAGGGGACAGTCCTCCACCCGAACCTGTCCAGCCTCCACCTCCTTGCGTTGAGATTGAGCGGTGGCAGTTGACGTCTTTCGACCTGCCTCCTGAAGTCTGTGATGTAATCTTGGCAGCCAGGCGTCTCTCCACTAAGACGGTATACGCCTGCCGGTGGAAAAGATTGTGGCATGGTGCACAGCAAAGGCTGTAGATCCCCTTTCTGCCCCTCTTTCTGAGGTTCTCTTGTTTCTTCTTTCTCTAGCCCAGCAGGGCTCTGCTCTGGGCACTATCAAGGGCTATCTTTCGGCCATCTCTGCCTCCTTCGGCTTCCAGATCAGCCTTCCCTTTTCAAGTCCCCAGTTGTAAGTCGCTTCTTGAAAGGCATAACTCATCTCTTTCCCCCTATTCCCTTCGTTATGCCTCAGTGGGACTTGAACCTGGTTTTAACTTATTTAATGTGTGCTCCCTTTGAGCCTCTTCACAACTGTCCCTTACGGCTTTTGACTCTCAAAACTGCGTTCCTGGTGGCCATTACATCTGCCAGACAAGTGAATGAGCTCCAGGCGCTTTCTTCTAAGCCTCCTTTTCTCTCTGTCCATCCAGACAAAGTTGTCCTTAGGACTCGTCCATCCTTCCTGCCCAAGGTTGTCACTGCCTTCCACATCAGACAGACTATCACTTTGCCCACCTTTTTTCCGCCTCCGCATCCTTCGAAAGAGGAAGAGAGACTCCACCGTCTGGACCCAAAACGTGCGCTTTCTTTCTATCTGGATCGCACAAAACAGTTCCGGGTGGATGACCAACTCTTTGTTGGCTACGTGGGTGCCAAGAAAGGTCGGGCCGTACACAAGCGAACCATTTCCTGATGGGCCGTGTTGTGTATAAAAGCATGCTATTCTCTGGCTAAAAAGGAGCCTCCAGTGGGGCTGCGTGCCCATTCCACCAGGGCGACGGCAGCCACTACTGCCTTGGGAAGAGGAGTTCCTCTGAACGACATCTGTCAGGCAGCTACATGGGCATCGCTGCACACGTTTACGAAACACTACTGTCTAGACAGCCAAGTCCGGATGGTCGGCTTCTTTGGCCGTTCTGTTCTCCAGGACGTTCTGGTGTGATCTTGGTTCGCAGACCCACCACCGGGGTTGGTATTGCTGGGGTATCTATTCTAAGGTAAGGAATCTATAACTAACGTGTTTATTTCAGATGAACAAGTTACTTACATTCAGTAACAATATATCTGTAAGAAACATTAGTAGTGATAGATTCCTTACCGCCCCACCCATCCTCCCTGTTCTGCAAACTGATTTCTAGGGTTAAGGACATCCTTTCAGGGCCCTAGTTTTGTGCAGCAGTGGTCATTGTCTTGCATGGCTCTGCGTTTCTGGCGCGGAAAGTCGTGTACAGAACTGACGACAGCGCACGAGGGCGGCATCTAAGTAGCTACCGCGATGTCATTCCGGCGACCACGGCGCTAACGACTGACGCGGAGCCGACCGACGCCACCTTCCGGCGCGCAGAAGTACTGCTGACGAAAAAACTTTCCGGATCCAGACTGACGCCTGGGGGTAATTCTAAGGTAAGGAATCTATAACTAACTAATGTTTCTTACAGATATATTGTTACCGAAGGTAAGTAACTTGTTCGTTAGGCATTCAAGGGGCACTTGGGAGATGGCACTGAGTTCCTGACATGACTGCATTTTTATAGAGATTTTAAACATTTTCAGCCATGGTATTTCTGCCTACTAGTTGAGAATGAGGGTACAGACATTATTACACAAATTGATTAACGTATTCTGATTCATAAGGGCCATTATATCTCTAACAGGCCTCTTCTGATTGTCCCATGCCACACTGCATGGGTCTTGATGCATGGTGGAAGCTAGTTGGGTCACAAAACTGAAAGATTACTGTTTAGAGACAAGTACTGCATGTTTCTTTTACTTTATCCCTTTTTATTTTGTATCCCATGAACAGCAAATCAAATAGATTTCCTGCTATAATGTGTGTGCACTGAGAATTCATTTCACTTAAAAATGTATAATATTAAAAGGAAATCCTCTTTTTCTAACTGTGGCCTCATCTACATGAATTGCATCTATTATTCTTTCTTTGATATGGATCTAGGGTCAAGTCGTATTTGTGATACTTCTCTGATCCAAACTACAAATAAAAATATAGCAACAAGAGCTATTACATTATAAATTAGAGATGGCAAAATGTAATAATATTGTGATCAGTACACACAGCATTTGTAAATCTTTTTGTTTATTTTTAGGGGTGGATTTATCCTGAACCTGCTTCGGAGAGAGAAGATCTGGTATATTATGAACACAAGTCAATTAATAAATCACACATGGAACTTGAAGGGCAGCATAGTATCGAAGAAGGGGCAAATGTCTGTGCTCTAGAACGGAGGAGTGACAACCCTCTAGACATAGCTGTAACCAGGCTGACTGAGTTGGAGAGGAACATAGAGCGAAGGTATCTGAAGAGCCCCTTAAGTACCACCATTCAGATCAAACTGGATAATGTGGGCACAGTTACTGTCCCTGCTCCTGCACCATCCATTAGTGGTGATGGTGACGGGTAGGTCATTGAGATTAACTTGAACAATTATTGTGCTTTGCTACATGGAGCCTCTCTTCTATTGCTTGTTCTCATGTATCTGCGTGTATGTATGGTATCCTCATGGATCATCTTATTTTGCATGTTGCTTTTAGAGAAAGTGTTTTGTGTGTGTCAGTAATCCCACAACAATATATAACAGTGACTCACAGTGACGTGGTTGCAACTAAATATAAGGCACATAGCCATGGTGTGTGCAGTACTTCACATGTAGTTGCTTAAATCTGGTAATTATTGGCTTGCTACATGTTATAGCATTGCTTGGCTTTTAGTCTGATTGTTTTCAATTTCTGTGCAAAAAAGTATACTCTTCAAAGTGATTGAGTGTTCTTATTTTTAACACAGAACTGAAGATGATATTGCTCCTGGGCTAAGAGTATGGCGGAAAGCGATATCTGAAGCTCGTAGTGCTGCTCAAGTTTCTTTGTGTATTCAGCAACTCAACAGATCAATTGCATGGGAAAAGTCAATCATGAAAGTTGTAAGTTATATTTACTTACTATTGTCAAATTAATCTTACAGATTTCTTTTTTCTCCCTCTTTCTCATTCTTTTTGTTATATATTATTTAATGTGACATTTGTTGGCTTAGATAATTAAACAAAAATTGATCTTTCGATATCCTTTTTTAAAAATTGATCTTTTGATATCCTTTTTTCACATTTGTGGTATCTTCCATTCCCATTTGGCACTATGATTATGACAGTGACCGTAATTAATTTGTTGTCGGGTCGCAGTGTTAAAAGATTTCTAGGATTATTGTTTAACCCTCAAGCCATTTTTCATTCATTCCCATTGTACAGATGCTTTTTCTTTTCCTTCTTTTTAATGTCCACTTGACAAGATGCAATGTCTGTCATGGATCGTAATCCTGCATTCACAGATCTCATATTTTTTTATTAACTTTTCCCTGTGCTTAAGTACCTTAGAGTAAATCCAGCAGACTTCGAACTGGCTGCTTTTTATCTTAATTTCAGAGTGATCCAATAGGATCAGTAAAACTTTGACAAAGGACATTCGTGCATCTGAAACACATGCGCTTTCAAGCCTTTCCTCCAGACAAACGAGTCCAGGACATTCGGGCTATGAACCCGATGTTTCAGCCTCTGACCTGTGTCTTGTTGAGTATAGCTCTGAGGCTTCTATAACTGCTTGCCTCCTGCATCCTGCTTTCTGACCATGCCCAATTGGATATGTGGCCTCTGCAGTGGGATCTGAAGTCTTAGTGGGCTTAACATCAGGGGAACCTTTCGGATTCCATCCAGGTGTCAGAAGAGACTGCAAAAGATCTGCAGTGGTGGCTGCTCTACTGCAATTGGACCAGCAACAGGCCTCTCTCCCTACCTCAGCCAAAAGTGACTGTGGTGATGGGTGCATTCACTGTTGGGTTGACTCTGGTTGTCGGTGGAATCCCACCTCCACATAAATCTGTTGGAGCTGTGGGTAAATTGCTTGGCATTGAAGACCTTCCTGATGACTATCAAGGGCAGGCTGGTTCAGGTTCTTACAGAAAACACCACTACCATGTGGTACTGCAACAAGCAAGGCGGGGTGGGGTCTTGGGTCTAGTGCCAGGAGACTATACGCCTATGGGACTGGCTGAATCATCAGAGTATAAATGCCAAGGTGAGCAAACACAGTCGGTGAAGCCTAGCAGATCACTAAGAGCAGTTAAACCCGAGGTGGCTCAAGGCATCTTCCAACAACGAGGAGAACTCTGGCTCAATCTCTTCACCAAGAACATGTAATATCTGAAAGAGACACGTTAGTGACAGATTCCTTACCTTAGAATATCCCCAGGCGTCAGGCTGGATCCGGAAAGTTTTTGCGTAGCAGTACCCTTGCGCGTCGGTAGGCGGCGTCGTGCGGCTCCGCGTCCGTCGTCGGCGTCGTGATCGCCGGGATGACGTCGCGGGCAGTACTTAGACGCCGCCCCTGCGCGCTGACGTCAGTTCTTCTTTTTCCGCGCCAGTAAGCGCAGATCCGTGAAGAGCAGTGCCCTAGTCAATTTTTGACTACATTTTTTGGTGATTTTTCACTGTTTTCTTTTCGAGTCGTCGACTCCTAGGTGTCGATAGGGATGCCCGGCTTCAAGCCATGCGACGTCTGTGGTCGAATGATGTCGATCACAGACCCGCATCTGGAGTGTCTCTTCTGTCTCGGCCGAGATCACGACACAAAGTCGTGCCCTGACTGCCGGAAACTTCACCCGAAGGCTTTGCGAGAGCGGTCTCGAAAGCTACTCGAGGTCCGGCAGTCAGCTCCGCGCCACACCAAGCCCCGGTCCCGGGAGAGGTCGAGGGGCCGGTCGCGGAGTCCCCGCCGGTCGTCGGAGTCCAAGTTTTCGCGCTCCTCGGGTAAGTCGAAGCACAAAAAGTCTAAGAGACATCATCGCTCTAAGACTTCGCCTCGCCGGTCTCACGACTCGGCTGAGGCCCCTGTCGGCACCGTTCCCGCCCCCGCGGCCCCGGACGTGCCTGTCGAGCCGCCCCCGCATTACCCGTCCTTTCCGGGTTCGGGGGCGACTCCGGCCCAAATACAGGAATTCCTGTCGGCCATGGCACACCTCTTCGGGCCTCAAGGTCCCTCCGGTGCGCCTTCGGGCCCCGCAGGCCCTGATGGGGTTGCTCCGGCGTTGCCGACGACTCCGGTCCCGGCCTCGCCTGTCCCGCCAGCCTTGATCCCGGCCTCGGCTCCGGCCCAGGCCTCGATCCCGGCCCCGGTGGTGCCGCAACCCTCATCGACGCCGGTTGACCTAACCACGCCTCCGCCGACGCCGACGTCCCCGGTGCCGTTTCTGACGCCGTCCGGGGCTCCGGACGGCGTCGTTCCCCAGCTCTTTCCGGGTCCGGACATGGAGCCGGACCGGCGTCGCCCGACACCGGATCTGGCGCCGTCAAGACCGTGGGTCCCAGATGTCCCTCCTCCTCCATATTTTTCACTAGAGGAGGACCAGGAGAGCTGGGAGGGGTCCGAAGACAATCTCACACGGCAGTGTGAGTATGATCAGGACTGGGCAGAGGGACTTGGGGATGCCAGTGGTCTAGATACTTCCCCTGACACTGGCATGCTGTCTCCTCCCGTGGCTACGGAGGAGGGAGCAAATTTCGCAACGGTGTTGCGTAGAGCAGCTGGAGCCTTGCACCTCCAATTGCCTACTCTGGCTGTCAAGACTAATCTCTTGACAGAAGTGCTTCAGCCGGCAGCCTCCTCTGCGGAGACTGTGCTGCCGTTTAATGATGCACTGATTGACGTTCTTTTGGGCACCTGGTCCAAGCCCACCACAGGGGCTCCTGTGGATAGGAACGTGGCCCGACGCCATCGCCCTGCTCCGGGCGACCCCGTGTTTCTCTCCCAACATCCCACCCCCGAGAGCTTGGTTGTCCAAGCTTCTGCCTCCCAAACCGCCTTCCCTACCGCCCCTCCGGATAGGGAATCCAAACGCCTGGACCAATTTGGGAAGAAGGCCTTTTCTTCCTCCAGTGCTGGCTTGCGGTCGGTGAACACCGCTTGCCTTTTGGGCCGATATACCCACTCCCTGTGGGATTCGGTGGTGACTGTTTTGCCCCAGTGTTCTGAGGAGGTCCAGACACTGCTTACCCGCGCCATTGCGGAAGGTAGGGATGCGGCAAAGTACACCATATGTTGTGGCCTTGATACCGCCGACTCGCTCGGCAGATCGCTTGCAACGACGGTGGCGCTGCGTCGCCACGCCTGGCTGAGGACCACTGGTTTCTCGGGTGATGTCCAGAATACACTCATGGACATGCCCTTTGATGGAGTCGGTCTTTTTGGGTCCAAAGCAGACCATGCGCTGGAGCGCTTTAAGGACTCACGGGCTACTGCCAAGTCCCTGGGCCTTTCTGTTGTGCGCCCTCCGCAAACCTCTGCTTTTCGCCCCTTTCGTGGCCACGGAAGGGCGCCCAGTCACGTCAACAGCCCAGCCACCGGCCCGCGCAGCAAGCGCATTCGCGTGGCCGAGGGCGTGGATACCGCCGTGGCGGTTCGGGCAACCAGCGTGCGGGTCAGGCCACCACCTCCAACCCGTCCGCGGCCTCCAAGCCCTCCTAGTCCCTCCTTTCAGGTGCACAGCACGCCAGTAGGGGGCAGGGTCCGCCATCACCTTCACCACTGGCGCCCCATCACCTCGGACAGGTGGGTCTTGGACATTGTCCGAAGGGGCTACTCCCTCCCCTTCGAGACCACCCCCCCAGCCATGCCACCTCAATTTCACCGCATGTCGGGGGATCACTTGGTACTTCTGCAGAAGGAAGTCACGGCCCTCTTGGCCAAGAGGGCCATCGAGCATGTTCCGACCCCAGAAGTAGGACGTGGTTGCTACTCCCACTACTTCCTGGTGCCCTAAAAGGACATGCGTCCTATCTTGGACCTCCGGAACGTCAATCGCTTCCTCCGGAAGGAGAAGTTCAAGATGCTCACCCTAGCTCAGGTCTTGACTGCCCTCGACCCTGGAGACTGGTTGGTAGCGTTGGACTTGCAGGACGCTTATTTCCACATCCCCGTCCTGCCGGCCCACCGGCGTTACCTGCGGTTCACGGTAGGCCTCGAGCATTTTCAGTTCACCGTGCTCCCCTTTGGCCTTACCAGTGCCCCTCGGGTGTTCACGAAAGTGATGGCGGTGGTCGCAGCTCATCTGCGCCGGGCAGGGGTTTCAGTCTTCCCCTACCTCGACGACTGGCTGCTGAAGGCGGGCTCGTCCCAGGCAGTCGTCTCCCACCTCCAGACTACGGCCGAACTCCTGCACTCGCTGGGGTTCTCCATCAATGTGCCGAAGTCGCATCTGATTCCTTCCCCACAGCTCCTTTTCATCGGAGCTGTTCTGGATCACGACGCAGTTTCGGGCCTATCCTCCCGAACGGCGAGTCCGGGATATTCAGGCTATGATTCCGATCTTTCAGCCTTTATCCTGGGTTTCGGTACGGATGACCCTGAGGCTGCTGGGCCTCATGGCCTCCTGCATCCTGCTAGTCGATCATGCCAGATGGCATATGCGGGCTCTGCAGTGGGACCTGAAGTGCTAGTGGGCGCAGCACCAGGGCAACCTGTCCGATCACGTCCAGTTCTCGGCGGGGACTGCAAAACAGTTGCACTGGTGGCTCTCGAACCGGCAATGGGTCATGGGCAGATCCCTCTCCCTTCCCCAGCCAGAGCACACAGTTGTGACGGACGCGTCCCTTCTGGGATGGGGCGGTCACATGGGAGGGGCGGAGATCAGAGGCCTCTGGTCTCCGGCGGAGTCCCGGCTCCATATCAACCTTCTGGAGCTCCGGGCGATCCGACTTGCACTCAAGGCATTCCTTCCCTCTGTCAAAGGGAAGGTAGTGCAGGTGTTCACAGACAACACCACCGCCATGTGGTACTGCAACAAACAAGGCGGGGTGGGGTCGTGGACCCTCTTGTCAGGAGGCTCTGCGCCTCTGGACATGGCTGGAACATCAGGGCATGTTCCTGATGGTTCAACACCTGGCAGGTTCCCTGAACTCCAGGGCGGACGAACTCAGCCGCAGGTGCATGATGGATCACGAATGGCGTCTTCACTCGGAAGTGGCGCAAGGACTCTTTCTTCAGTGGGGAGAGCCTTGGTTAGATCTATTCGCCACCGAAGAGAACGCGCAATGTCATCAGTTCTGCGCGTTGGAATTTCCAAGGCGGCACTCGCTCAGTGACGCTTTTCGTCGCGAGTGGAGTTGCGGTCTATTGTATGCCTTTCCGCCTATACCACTTCTACCCAGAGTGTTGAAGAAGATTCGGCACGACCGGGCCCAAGTCATTCTTGTGGCTCCGGACTGGGCTCGAAGAGTTTGGTATCCCGAGCTACTCAGTATGAGCGTGGATCCCCCGATCCGTCTGCCTCTTCGAGAGGATCTTCTGTCGCAGCAGCAGGGGACGGTCCTCCACCCGAACCTGTCCAGCCTCCACCTGCTTGCGTGGAGATTGAGCGGCGGCAGTTGATTCCTTTCGACTTGCCTCCAGAAGTTTGTGATGTAATTCTGGCAGCCAGGCGTCCCTCCACTAAGGTGGTATACGCCTGCAGGTGGAACAAGTTTGTGGCATGGTGCACAGCAAAGGCTGTGAATCCCTTTCTGCCCCTCTTTCTGAGGTTCTTCTGTTCCTTCTTTCCCTGGCCCAGCAGGGTTCTGCCTTGGGTACCATCAAGGGCTATCTTTGTGCTATCTCGGCCTTCCTCAGGCTTCCTGATCAGCCCTCCCTTTTCAAGTCCCCTGTTGTTAACAGGTTTCTAAAAGGCATTACACACCTCTTCCCTCCTGTTCCGTTTGTGATGCCTCAGTGGGACTTGAACTTGGTTCTTACCTTTCTTATGTGCGCTCCCTTTGAGCCTCTGCACAACTGTCCTCTTCGTCTTCTGACTCTGAAGACAACCTTTCTGGTGGCCATCACCTCCGCTCGGCGGGTGAGTGAGCTCCAGGCTCTTTCATGCAAACCTCCCTTTCTGTCTGTTCATCCAGACAAGGTTGTTCTTCGGACGCGACCGTCCTTCTTGCCAAAGGTGGTTACTGCCTTCCACATTGGGCAGACCATCCCTTTGCCCACCTTCTTTCCGCCTCCGCATCCTTCCAGAGAGGAAGAGAGGCTCCACCGTCTGGACCCAAAACGTGCGCTTTCCTTTTACCTCAACCGCACACAACACTTCCGGGTGGATGACCAGCTCTTTGTTGGCTACGTGGGCGCCAAAAAAGGTCGGGCGGTGCACAAGAGAACCATCTCCCGCTGGGTAACCTTGTGTATCAAAGCCTGCTATTCTTTGGCTAAGAAGGAGCCTCCTGTTGGGCTGCGTGCCCATTCCACCAGGGCAACGGCTGCTACCACGGCTTTAGGCCGCGGTGTTCCGCTGCAGGATATCTGTCAGGCAGCTACGTGGGCCTCGCTGCACACGTTTACCAAGCATTACTGCCTTGACAGTCCGGTCCGGAGGGACGGCTTCTTTGGCCGTTCTGTCCTCCGGGACTTCCTTGTCTGATCTTTGTTCGCAGACCCACCACCGGGGTTGGTATTGCTGGGGTATCTATTCTAAGGTAAGGAATCTGTCACTAACGTGTCTCTTTCAGATGCACAAGTTACTAACTTGTGTAACGATATATCTGTAAGAGACAGTAGTTAGTGACAGATTCCTACCGCCCCACCCATCCTCCCCGTTCTGCGAACTGATTTCTAGGGTTAAGGACATCCCTTTCAGGGCCCTAGTATTTTTCAGACACCTATGTCAGCTTCTTGCATGGCTCTGCGTTCCTGGCGCGGAAAGTCGTGTACAGAACTGACGTCAGCGCGCAGGGGCGGCGTCTAAGTACTGCCCGCGACGTCATCCCGGCGATCACGACGCCGGCCGACGGACGCGGAGCCGCACGGCGCCGCCTACCGGCGCGCAAGGGTACTGCTACGCAAAAACTTTCCAGATCCAGCCTGACGCCTGGGGATATTCTAAGGTAAGGAATCTGTCACTAACTACTGTCTCTTACAGATATATCGTTACACAAGTTAGTAACTTGTGCGTCAGCACTTTTGCGCACTGGAATGCCCAAGAAGGCTCTCTCTCAGAGATGCATTCTGGCTAGAGTGGAGCACAGCACATCTGTATGCCTTCCCTCCCCTGCCTCAAGTTATGAAGAAGATTAGGAACAACCAGGCCCAAGTCATAGTGGCTCCGAATTAGACCAGGAGAGTGTGATACCCAAACCTTCTGGCATCCGTCCGAAGGTCAAGCTCCTACTTCTGGAGGACCTTTTGCCACAACAGCAAGGCAGATTCCTGCATTCGAGTCTATTTATCCAGCACCTCCATACATAGAGATTGAGCAGCGACAGTTGATCCCCTATGACCTTTCTCCTGAAGTAGTTGATGTCATCTTGGCAGCATGGCGTCCTTCAATGAAAACTATGCTAGGACAAGTTTATGACTTGGTTTGGTGCCTATAATGTGGACCTGTTGCAGGCAAAACTGTCAGATGTGTTATTGTTTGCTTTGTTTTTTACCCAGCAAGGACTTGCTCTAAGCACAATTATTGATTAGCTGTCGGCCCTTTCAGCCTTCTTTCATTTGCTGGACCAACTGTCCTTATTCACAATTGGTTGAGGGAGCTTTCTCCCATCGGTCTTTTCAGTACTGTGGGACTGGTGCCAGTACTGGGGTATCAAATTATCTGTTTGGCGGGCCACAACACTGTAGAAAATGTTGTGACTGCCATTACAGGACTCTTGAGACTCGGTCCTTGAGTCTTGAAAAAGAAAATGAAAGACCCTTTAGTGGGCAGGGTTGGCATCTCCCAGGCCATGGGAAAGGGGGGGTGGATGGTTGGTTGAGGCTTTGTCGTATTAAAAAATATATATATTTCTTGTTGACTGTACTGCGGTACAATCACCCATACAGCAGTACCTCCTGCGGTACCAAAAAAAACATTAAAATATTTTTTACAAGGGTCTGGCCATAGACCAAAATGTGCGACCAACAACCATTGTGCAGACCATAGGCCTTGCTCAGTGGGAGTTGGCCGCCTGTAGTGTGGGTTGGGCACAAACCCACCGTTGCACACAGCTGAAGGCTTTGTGCAGCGGTGGGTTGAGCACAGCAGGCAAAGCCCTGCAGCCAACCGCCACTTTGCTCAGCCAAAGCTTTAACGTGTCATGAGTGATGTAATTAATATGTGAGGGTCATAAGCAGTTCATGACGTTCATTAAACTATTACTGGGAGTTTTCATTTTTTAAATAATAGTTCTTATTTGATTTCAGCACCTAACTAGAATGTCAGTTTAACCTTTGTATTCTTTTAGTTTATGTAGATATAAAGACTAAAAATGGTGGTCACATGGTTGGGTGTTGTGGGATTACAATTAGTATCATTTGGAGCATGTAGATTGCCCCCATGGTTGATGTCCAAAATAAAATCTTTATTTAGATGAGCATATTTTCCGGATTTAGCCACCGAATAGCAGAGTAATACACAACATGTAAAGGTATGTTTATGGTATTCATATAATTCAAGGTAACAAAAAGAAGGGAGTTGTGACGGCTAATAAGTTAGTCATATGTATGTAATGCTTTACTGGTCTTCTAACATCTAGGATAGCCTAAAGCTGCAAAACTCTTGTTACAGGCAAGTGATCTATTTATTTTCTCTGGCCCCCAAGGAGATTTCCTACGGTTGCATCACCATTCTCTTCTTCCACTGCGCCTGCCCCGTTTTCTTTTGGGAGCATGGGAGAAAGAAACTGTATCTCGAATTTTTGTAATTTGTGTGACATTTCTATTGAATATTCCTAATCCCAGATTCCTCACCTAGTAAATACTACCCCAGGCATCAGACTGGATCTGAAATCTCGAAAGCAGTACACCTGTGCGCCGCCGATAGGTGGTACTGCTCTTGTTCCACTCTGGAAGTGACGAGCATCACACAGGCGAGGTGACGTCAGTTCCTTTTTTTCCGCGCCTTCTTGTGTGATCTGGAGCTCTAGTCTTTTCGTCGTAGTGAGATTTTTCACAATTTTTTATTCTTTTACCTGTGTGCAAGGAAAATGTCACCTCCCGAAATGACAGGATTTAAACATTGTAGAGACTGTCGCAAACAAATTTCTGTCAAAGATCCGCCCACAAGATATGCCTGTGGTGTCTGGGCTCAGAACAAAACTCCAGGGCCTGCAATGACTGCACCCAGATGAAGTCAAATGTACTGCACGGCAAAACTATGTCGTGAAACATCTGAAGACTCCGCACCATGATAGCGTTAAAGTCAAAAGGATGGTCCTGTTCCTGCTTCCAAAGTTGTTCCCGTGGCAGATTTTCATTGCAGTCAAAGTCTTCGGGTAAAAAAATCCAGGCAGGAATCTGCCCCTTCCTGACACTCTCGAACTCCAGAAAGGGTACAAGGGTGTCAGCCTGCCACTAGGTTTCGCTCCCAAATACCTGAAGAGCCGATTCTGAATCTGGTCTGGAGGCACCCTGAATTTCTGAGTCAGTCAGCAAAGCTGCAGCAGATAGAATTCTATAAGGAGGCTATGCTGCGCATACTTGTCATGCTTCCGGTTCCCTGCGAGATGCCTTCGGGCCTGAGGATCCGCAGAGTCCTTTAGTCTGGGTTCCGCCTGCGAGTTCACCCTCAGCACCATCTTATCGTCATGAACCTGCTTTGGGTTCTGCACCCCCTTTGGTGCCGGCTCCAGTTCCGGTTCCACTCTCTGCACAAGTTCCTTTGACATAGATGCCACTTCACCGCCCATTGTGGTTTCTGACTCAGATTCAAATTTGTCTCAACCTCGGCTGAGTTCCAGTCCCACTGGAATGCAGCCAGTAAGCAACTGTTCTGACTCTGGTACATTGCCGTTACCACACGGCAGAGCTCCTACATTACAGCGGCTTTTCAGTTCTGACTCAGACAATAACTACAGCTATGATGAAGGGGGCAAAGTTGCCTCACAGTACGATGAGCACAATTGGTATGAAGAACTACAGGATGCCAGTGGCCTAGACACCTCCCCTGACCCTGGGCTTGTATCTTATCCTAGGCCACAAATGAAAGTGCATCAGGTGCTGATGTCAAGTGAAAGGCTGCGGAGGTCCATGACCTGCAGCTCCCTATCGTGGAAGTAAAGACCAGTGTTCTCATGGAGGTTCTCCAGCCTGGCCAAGCACCTGCATAACCTCTTCTGCCATTTAACAAAGCTGTTACAGATACCCACTTGGGCAAACCATGTTCTGGGCCCCCAGTCAATATACAGTCCGCTCGTTGCCACAGACGAGCTACCCTGACTTCCTGACGCCAAAGGTGTACAGGTACAGGTGTCTAATAGCAAAGTAAATTCTAACACCTTCCCTATAACCCCTCCTGACTGCAAATCTAAACTTATTGGGCCCTTCTGGTCTGCCTGCCTTGCCATAGATTCTGTAAACACCAGCTGCCTTCAGGATCGGCATTCCCATGCATTGTGGTGACATGGTAGGCCAAATCCTGCAGACATTTCCAAATGACCAGCGGGTGTTTTTAGCTCAAACCATCTAGAATGGCTAGGATGCATCAAAATTTGTTATTCGATCTGGCCTGGGCACGCCCGATTGCTTGGGCAGTCAGCATGAGTTTGATGCTTGGGCGCTACGCCTGGATGAGGAACGCAGACTTCTATGGGGATATCCCGGCATCCTTGATTCATATGACATTTGGATTTCTCTCGCCTCTTTGATGAGAAAACAAACTTAGCCCTGGCCAATTAAAAAAAAGTTGCACCACAGTGTGTTCTTTGGATTTGTCTGCCCCTACCAGGCACTTCCATCTGCCCTTTCGGGGTTACATCTGTGTTTCTAAATATCGCCAGTGCCAGTCCCATCTGCCAGCACAACATACTTATTTGCCCTATTGTGGCCGTGGCTCCCAGAGACAACATTCAGTGCATCAGTGACTGCGTTCAGCGCAGTTCCTTGCCCCTCACACAACCACATCCTCAAACCCCCTTTAGTGTATCCTTTTCGACAAACCACTAGCTGTTAGGAGGCAGGATCTGACGTTTCCTAAAAAGGTGGCGATATATTGCTTCGGAGGCATGGATCTTCTAAATTGTCCAGCGGGGCTACATCCTCATTTTTTTTTTTTTTTTTTTACTCCATTGCACCTTCCACCCCCATCAGCATGGCTTATGGAGAACCACATGTCCATTTTGCAGCAGGAAATGAAGGCCCTTGTTGCCAAAGGAGCCATAGAGAGGGTACTGGCCTCATAAGCAGGAACTGGGTGTTGTTCTCACTACTTTCTCATGCCGAAGAAGGCCATAGGCCCTCTTCCTATTTTAGTTCTCCACCCATTCCTGCTGAAGGATAACTTCAAGATGCTCACTCTGGCCCAGGTTTTGTCTGCCCTGGATCCTGGAGACTGGATGGTACTGTTGGTCCTGCAGGATGCTTATTTCCATATTCCCATCCTGTAGGCCCCCAGGCGCATTATCTGCAGTTCACAGTGGGTCACGAGCATTTTTATTTGACAGTTCTTCCTTTTTGGCCCTCAGGTGTTCACGAAAGTGATGGCAGCGGTAACAGCGCACATTCGGAGGTCTGGTGTGCCTATGTTCCCTCTACCTTGATGACGGGCTTACCTCAGGCATTTGTAGACCACCACCAGATGACCACGAACATCTTAATATTGTTGGTGTTCACTATCCGTGTGCCAAAGTCACACCTGACTCCTTCGCAGACGCCCCTGTTGATCAGAGCCATTTTGAATTCAGTGCAGTTTGTGCCTTCCGCCCAGAGCAGCGAGTCCAGGACATTCATGCTATAATCCCGATGTTTCGGCCTCTGTCCTAGATCCCGGTGAGGATGACGTTGAGGCTTCCTGCATGTCAAACACACCCGATGGCACATAAGGGCACCACAGTGGGATCTGAAGACCCAGTAGGGACAGCAACAGGGTCACCTATCAGATTCCATTCAAGTTTCAGTGGAGGCTGCAAAAGATTTGCAGTGGTGGCTGACATCTCGCCTTACACCACCCAGAGTTGATGGTGGTGATGGATGCCTCCCAACAGGGCTGGCGAGGCTAGCTGGGAGAGCTGGAGATCAGAGAACTCAGCCAAGTTATTAATTGCCATAACAGCTCTGCATTTGACCGAGCTTCAGGCTTACTGTCCATCCGCCTTACACTGTTTTTTCCTAACAAACCGCTTTCGAGGACACAAGCGGGCTTCCTGCCTAAAGTAGTAACACTCCCTTTCATGTTGGACTGGCTATCACTCTTCCAGCATTGGCTGCCCCGCCTTACCCCTCAACAGAGGAGGAGAGACTGCATCACTTGAATATACAGTTTTTTTTATTGATCATACCAGGCACCACCAAGTGGAGGATCAGCTCTTTGTAGGTTTCTTGGGAGCAAAGAAGGGCATGGCAGAACAGAACTGTAAAGGATGGATAGTAATCTGCATTAAAATGGTCTATGCTTTAGCTAAGAGGCAGCCGCTCAAGGGTTACTGGTTCATTCCCTTCAAGCTAAGACTGTTATTACTGAATTGGCATGCAGAATACCCTGTCAGGGTGCTACTTTGGCATCAACGCACATGTTCATGGAGCACTAGTGCCTTGACAATCATATCTGTCGGATATAGGCATTTTGACCATTCAGTCTTGCTGGACTTATTGGTCTGAACCATTCCACAGACTCACAACCGGAGGGGCATATGGCGCTGGTATCTAATCACAAGGTGAGACACCTGGGGTTAGAAGAATCCATCCGAAGAACTAGTTACTTACCTTTTGAAATGCTAACGCTCTTTCTGGCAGATACTCTGCTTAACTTCAGATTAATCACTGCTGTCCCACCTCCCCATTCTGTGTAATGGTCTCCTTTTCAGCCAAAAAGTTCCCAAACTAGAGATCTGCACATTGGTCAATCCAGTTTGCCAATGGGCTCTATGTCTAAGGGTGCAGACAAGCCTTCGAAAGCAAATGGCTTCGGCTCTTCTATGCAGCCCTGCTTGTCACTTCCAGAGCAAACGACATTGGTGCGGAATCCCACATGTTCAATGTTTATGTTCAGCCGTTGGCTTTGCTAGCCAAAGCCTGCAACTTCTCTCTGGTGTCATATGGGGATGACACGCAGCTAAAACTGTCCTTTACCAAGGACCCTAGCCTGGATGCCGCCAAATTTCAGGAGGACTTGACTGCCATTGCAGCCTGGATGGAAGCTAACTGCCTCCAGTTGAACTCTACTAAATCTGAGTTCCTCCTACTAGGCAGAGACTCAGAACTTTGGGGCAGCAACTGGTGGCCTCCGAAGTTGGGTGCACCCCCCCTGCCAAAAGCCGTCGTAAAAAATCTTTGGGTTGAAAGCGCCCTTTCTTTCAAGGACTAGGCCAAGTCCGTGGCATGGGCCTGTTTTGGTTTGCTGCGTGGCCTTAAACCCATACTGGGTTTCTTTGACCCACACACCCGCCAGCTGGTCGTCCAAGCTACAGTTCTTGTCTGGCTGGACTATTGCAACGGTCTGCTGCTTGGCTCGAATAAATCTGTGATTAAAAGGCTGCAGCGCACTATGAACGTGGCAGCGTGCGCACTGTTTGCCCTACCTAGGCACTGTTCGGTCTCCGGCCTTCTCCGTCGCCTTCACTGGCTGCCCATTGAGCAAAGAATCCATTTTAAAGCGCTTTGCTTTACGCATACAATTCTTGTAGGCTCAGGTCCAGCAGTTCTGAGCGATCTCTGCCATCTTTACACCCCAACCCGTGCCCTACGCTCAGCCGACCTCCATTTGGCACATGTTCCTCGGTTCCGTAGAACCAGAGCAGGAGGGCGCACATTCAAGGTGCTTGCACCGACTCTCTGGAATTCTCCACCACTTTCCATTAGAAACATCCCTAACCTTCTAGCCTTTAGAAGGGCTGTGAAGACCTGGCTTTTTCAATGATCAGTAGTTTCCTCTCCCACCCTTTCCCCTGGCAATTAGCGCTGGGACGTCCCTTTGCTGGGACAGCCATGCGCTTTACAAATCTCCTAACATAACACAGTGCCACCTACCAGTGCAAAGGAGTACTGTTATTGAGTTTCCAGGTCCAGTCTGATACCTGTGGGTAAGAAACCTTTTCATTTGGACAGTCTCTGTACTGCACACATTTTGTACTGCAGCTGGACCTCCCATTATCACTTTCCAGCCAAGACTGCCCCAGCGTCTGTCTCTGTTCCAAACTTCACCTTGGCCCCAGTTCAGCCAATGGCCACCAGCTTCTCCAAGAGGATCCACTAAAATATAAGAGACCACACCCAGGGACTATTAGATTCCCTCTGGCACCCCTTTCCTGAGTGGTTCATATGACATCCACCCTGCTGCCTTTTTGACTCCCAGGCTATCACTCTGCCTCCTCGTGTGTAACTGCCAGAGAGAGCTCCCTTCGCAAAGGTTACATTAGGTGCCCCTCCTGCACTGACCTCCCCACAGCATACAGAGCATCATAGGCAGGATTCAGAGGCTGAAATGCAGACTCCGCATTTGGAGTCCCTAAGAAAAGTGGTAATCCTGTTCACTGCCAATATACACCCCTTTTGATTTTTGTTAAAATTATGCACAAACACATCTGTTAAGCAGAGAAAAAAGGTTCACGACTCAGTGCAGTGCTACCTTTTATTGGTATGATCAGGATCAACACGTTTCACTTGCCTAGTCTTGTTCACAATGATCAACAAAAGTGCCACCGTGAAATTTAAATAAGCGATTGACTTTCCATATCGAATCTTAAAGATAAAAGCAAAACTTTCTGCGACTTTTTGTGAAATATGCCATCTTTTTCAATTCAAACAATTATATTACATTGAAAGAGAGTTCTGATAGAGACTTCTATCTGCAGATTCCTTACCTTTTGAATATTCCCCAGGTGTCAGACTGGGTCCGGAAACTTTTCAGCAGTACCTCTGCGCACAGGTTGGTTGCTCCATGCAGTGCCGCACTGACCTTGATCCGCTCCGTAAATGACATGCGAAGCCTATATAGGCAGCACTACAGCATGCTGACATCAGTTCCTTTCATTCTGCGCCATTATATGCCGATCTGGGGCTACCTCTCGTCTCTTTGAGACACTTCTTTACCTCAAGAAATTGTAAAACAGGGTGCAAGAGAAATGTCACCTCCTAAAAACAACAGGATTTAAACCCTGTAGGGACAGTCAATCCATCAATCACTCGGGATTTGTAGATGGCGGCTTATCACCCATGAGGGTATCCAGGCAATATGATTCTGCTGTAGTTAGTTGAAGATCCATCTCTGGAGTCCCTTTCTGAAATCCGTGAGGGAAGGTGCTGTTTGAAGGTGAAGGCTGTTCCAGTATTTGGCGGTGAGGAAGGAGCGTCCTCCGCTGTAGCTTAGGCAGATACAGGGAGTGTGAGCGAGGGAGGCAGAGAGCTGGTGTCTGGAGGGTTGGTGGTATTTCAGGCAGTTGTTGATGTATGCTGGTCCTTGTTCTTGGAGGGCCTTGTATGCATATGTCAGCATCTTGAATTGGCATATTTTCTGGACAGGGAGCCAGTGGAGGTTCCTGAGGTGGAGGGTTTCGGTTGGGGAGGTCGAAGATGAGTCTGGCAGCTGAGTTATGAATCGTCTGGAGTCTCTATCGGAGCTCGGTGGTGATTCTTGCATAGAGTGCATTGCCATACTCGAGCCGGCTGGTGACATGGGCTGGGGTGACGGTTTTTCTGATGTTCATGGGGATCCATCTGAAGATCTTTTGGAGCATGCGCAGGGTGTGAAAGCAGGTGGAGGAGACTGCATTGATCTGGCGTTTCATGGTGAGTTTGCTGTCCAGGATGATGCCAAGGTTTCGGGCATGATCTGTCAGTGTGGGTATGGGTCCAAGTTGGACTGGCCACCAGGTGTCGCTCCACGGGGAGGTGTTTCCAAAGATCAGTACCTCAGTCTTGTCCGTGTTGAGCTTCAGGCACTTAGTCTTCATCCAGTCAGCAATGTTCGTCATGCAGTTGTGAAAGTTGGTCCTGGTGGTGACAGGGTCTTCTGAGAGCGAGAGGATGAGTTGGGTGTCCTCCGTGTAGGAGATGATGTTGAGGCCATGGGTTCTAACAATGTCAACCAGGGGCATTATGTAGCTGTTGAAAAGGGTGAGTCTGAGGGATGAGCCTTGCGGAAAGCCACAGATTATGTTCTTGGTTCCGACATGAAGGGTGGTAGGCGGATTCTCTAGATTTGTCCTGATAGAAAGGATGCAATCCAGTTGAGGGCATCTCCCTGAATCCCAATATCGTGGAGTCTCTTTATGAGGGTGTGGTGGGATACAGTGTTGAATGACGCTGAGAGGTTAAGGAGGATTCAAGGCTGCTGTGTCTCCTCAGTCAATGGAGGTTCTGATGTCATCTGTGGCGGCAATCAAGGTTGGATCCGGTGCTGTGGTTGCTTGGAGAATACCGGTCTGTGAGGTGTGCAGCAGGTTGTTGTTCTCTAGGTGTTTGGTGAGCTGTCAGTTAATGGCCTTCACAAGGACTTTGGCGGAAAAGGGAGCAGAGAGATGGGGCGGTAGGTCTTGAGTTCGCTGGGGTCAGCGGAAGGTTTCTTGAGGAAGAGGGGTCTGACCTCTGTGTGTTTCCATTGATTAGGGAAGTTGGCCGCATTGATGGATGCGTTGAGGATGGGGATGAGTTCACTGCTTTTTTCTGAGGCTGAAGAAATGTTGGGGGCAGGGGTCCATGAGTTCTCCGGAGTGGAGGGAGTTCATGATGATCGTGTTGCACTGTGTGGTGAGCTGTTCCCAAGCGGTGATCGGTGGGTTGGGGTTCGAAGTTGGTGTAGATTGTGGATATCTTGTTGTGGAAGTAGTCCTCTAGGGTGTTGCAGAGTTCCTGCGATGAGGGGATTGTGTTCTCAATGCCTGATGGGCAGGAGAACTCTCTGATAATGTTGAAGAGTTCCTTGCTGTGGTTGGAGGAGGCTTTGATGTGATGTGCTAGGGCACGTTTTTTCGTGTCTTTTAGGCGTTGATGGTAGTTGTTGAGGGCTGATTTGAAGGTGGCTCGGTCTGTGCTGTGTCTGCTGGTGCACCATCTCCTCTCCAGAGGATTGCAGTTGCGTTTCATGACCCTGAGCTCTTCTGTGTACCAGTTGGCTTGTTTGGAGGGTCAACTGGTCTTGGAGTGACTCGGTCAGCGCAATTGGTGATCCATTCGGTGTAGTTCTTGACTGCCTGCTCGTCGGAGTTGCGGGGTCAGGCCGGGTGGTGTTGAGGGTGTCCATCCATTGGGTCTCTGTCGCCTTGTTCCAACTGCGGTGGGCGGAGCTGGGGGTCTTTGTGTTGGTGTGAGATGCTCCTGCAATGGTGAAGTGAACTATGGCGTGGTCTGTCCACACTAGTTCGTTGGCATGGCTGTACTTGACTCTGTCGCTGGCCGTGATGCTTGGGTTGAGCTTGTGTCCTGTGCTGTGTGTGGGGTCGGTGACCAGTTGTGTGAGACCGATGTTGTTCAGGCATTCCAGGAGATTAGTGGCGTTGGGGTCTTTGAGGTCATTGAGGTGGAAGTTGAGATCGCCAAGGAAGATGTAGTGTTTGGAGTCAATGGCAAGCAGGGTGATGAAGTCTGGGATGGCGTTGCCGAAACCAGGGCTGGGGCCCAGGGATCTGTATACGAGGGTGCCTCTGATGGTTGTTCTATCATTGGTTATAGTTGGAAGTTGAGGTGCTCCATGATTGGTGTGGTTTCGTCTTCAGTGGTGGTGCAATGGATGGTTTCTCTGTGGATGATGGCAATGTTGGCTTCATGTTTGTTGGCGCGGTCTCGGTGTATCATTTTGTATCCGTTGCTCATTATGGTGGTGATTTCGGGGGTGGCGGTCGAGTTGAGCCAGGTCTCGGTGATGATGACAGCGTCCAGGGTGAGGGTGGTGATAGTGTCTCAGATTTTGGTGGCGTATTTGCAGAGGGATAGGGGTTGAGCAGGAGGCAGTGGAGTGATTCCTTCGTGGTCGGTGTGATGCAGGTTTTCCATGGGGGCGGGTGGAGAGGAGTTGCAGTTGAAGACACTATTGCGGCAGCTGAAAGGTCCAACAGTTGATGGCAGAGATGTGAGGGAGAAGTTGTTGCCCCCGGGGTTCAGGGCTTGGATCTGTTTGTCAGATAATCTGTAGTTGGCAGGAGGACGAGGGATCCTGGCACAGGGCATGGACAGGCACAGATGGGCTTGCCTTTGGCACGCAAGACCATCTGCGCCTGATCCTCGCATCTACTGTGCAGTCGCACTGCGGCCTTCATTGAGTTGGTCCTTGGAGGGGGGCAGAGAGCTGGGTGGCGGGAGCGGCGAATCAGCACGGTACAGGAAAGGAAAGGCAAAGTTAAAAACTGTACAATAAGGCTAACTAACTGAGGCACAAATACAGTAATGGGTATAGGAAAGAAAAACGTTAGGCACACTGTTGACATGCAGCAGAAAATGAACTTGGCTCAGAGCAGCTGCAGACCGCACAGAGCGGGTCAGTGGTGGCAAAAACGCTGGCAGAGTCAAAGGAGGCTGCAGTGCTGGGGGAGCAGATTGGGGACAATCACAAACAAATGTCTTTAACAGACCCTCGTCAGGTTTGCCTGTGAGGCCTGGGATTGAGTCACGACTCTTAAGTTGTGCACTGATTGTGCCTTGATGAACCCAAGGACCATATGACACTGCGAGGTGAAACTCTATGTTGGCAAGCACCATAAGATTCCACTACAGGATCACTCCAAAACGAGAGCTCAACCCCAGTCCCTTTCCAGAAGTCGCAAGAGTTTTTCTAAGGGGTTGCTTTTTGTCAGTCATTGGGTAAATCGAAGAAAAAGACACAAGAAATCTAAGCAGGGCCCGCACCTTCCTGCCACTCTCACTCTTCAGAGACAGTGTGGGGGCAGCGTCATACTTTAGTCTCACTCCCGAAGCTTATCCCATAACTTGTTCCAGGGCAGACCGAGATTCTGGGGCCATCTGTCACTCCTAAACCGATAGAAGGATTCTGTAGGGCCATGCTCTGACTCTTCAGATCCCTGCTGACTTCCTCTGGTGCGCATTCGGGCTCCAAGGGGCCCTCCATCCGGAATACTTCTGGCAGGTTGTCCCTCTGCGCCGGCTGGACCCTCCTAGCCTGCCACAGGCCACTCCTGGCTTCAGTTCTGACTGCACCTCCGGCGCCAATGCCCACACTGGTTCCCGGAACTTCGCTGAATCTATCGATGCCAACATGAGGTACCTATTGTACTCTCTGATTCCGAGTTGGTGCCAGTTCGACCGATGCCACGCCCAGCTGCTGTTGAGGCGCTGCTTCATCCACCTGAGCCTTCACAAAGGAGAACACATATTATGCCTTCTCCATTTGGTTCGGCTTCAAACAACAATTACCGCACAGGTGATGAGATAGGCCAGCCATACCATGAAGAGAATTGGTACGATGAGTTGTGGCCTTGATAGCTCCCTAGTCGGGCCTCCTCTCACGTCCATGTCCTGCCACTGCGGAGAATGCTTCTTACACCACGGAAATGCATAGGGCAGCCAAAGTCCTTGGCATCCAGCCCCTCGCCTTGGAGGTCAAGACCATTGTTCTTAAAGAAGTCCTTCAGCCGGGGCAAACATCCACTGAGCCCCACTTACCTTTTAACGAGGCCGTTCTGAATACTTTGTTGGGGGGCATGGGTCAAACTCTGCTCTGCCCCCTTGTCAACCGCTATATTGCACAAAGCCACTGCTCTGCCATGGAAGACCCTGCATTTTTACCTTAGCACCCCTCCCCTAAAAGATTGATGGTGCAGGCATCTGCAAGTAAGACTTACCCCAACATGTTCCCAACTACTCCCCCTGATAGGGAGTCATAATGGGTGGAGACATTTGGAAAGAAGGTCTTCTCGTCCACCAGCTTGGCACTTCGATCTGTAAATGCCAGCTGCCTGCTGTAGGCTCTATTCCCATGCCCCTTGGGATTCCGTGGCTCAAGTCTTCTCAAGTGTTCCTGAAGATTTCCGACTTGACCTCGCCCAGGCTATAAAGTTCAGTAGTAACGCAACCAAGTTCACAATTCGTTGTTGCTTGGACGCCCTAGGTTCCATCAGTCAGGTCATTTATTGGCACCAGTGTCACCATTCGCTGCCACGCTTTGCTGCAGTCTACCGGTTTTCCAGGCGATGTCCAGTCGTCCTTTACGGACATGCCGCTTGACGGGACTCTCCAGCCACATCAGCCCTACTGCTTCTCTTATGGCTTCAGCAGGGGTGCCCCATACTATGAGCCAGTTCAACTTCCACAAAGTGACCAGCAGTTTTGCGGTCGAGGCCATAGTGCCCACTGCCCCTGCAGTCAAGGACAACGGACCGTCCAGTCCTCTACCTCCCCTACAGCCCCACCTGTCGGACTCATTTAGCGTGCCCTTAGAAGAGCACAGCGACCCGGTGGGAGGCAGGATCTAACAATTCCTGCTGGGTTTGAAGGCCATAACATCGGGCAGGTGGGTCCTGCAAATTGTTTGTCAGGGATATGCCCTACTTGTTCTTGTGTCACCCCTGCACCTTCCGCCGTTCCCCCAGTGACTGACGGAGGCCCATCTCTCCATTATGCAGCAGGAAATGCAAACCCTTTTGGCAAAAGGGGATATTGAGATGGCGCCTGCGCCAGAAGCAGGATGTGGTTGTTATTCCATCTACTTTCTGGTGCCCAAGAAGGATGGAGGCCCTCATCCTGTGTTAAACCTGCACCCTTTCAATGCTTTCCTCCAGAAGGAAAAATTCAAAATGGTTACACTGGCACAGGTCATGTCTGCCCTCGACCCTAGAGACTGGATGGCGGTGTTGAACTTCAGGACGCCTATTTCTGTATACCTGTCCTGCAGGCGAGTGGCGCTACCTGCGGTCTATGGTGAGACAGGAGCACTTTCAGTTTGCTGTGCTCCCCGTTGGTCTCACCAGTGCCCCTTCGGGTATTCAAGAACGTGATGGCTTTGGTTGCAGCACACCTTCGGAGGTCAGGTGTGACAGTCTTCCCCTACCTTAACAACTGGCTGTTGAAGGCAGGCTCGCCCCAGGCAGTCATCAACCACATCCACTCTACGGGAATCTCCTCTTATCTTTGAATGTTCACTGTCAACATGCCCTAGTCACACCTGACTCCTCCTTATATGCTCCCTTTCATCTGAGTCATTCTCAACACAGTTCTGTTTTGTGATTTTTCCCCAGGAAAGAGAGTCCAGGACATTCAGGCTATGATCCGATCTTTCAGCCTCGGTCCTGGATTTCAGTGAGTTCAGCCTTTCAGGTTGTTGGGACTGATGGCCTCCTGCATCCTGCTGATCGAGATTGTTAGGTGGCATATGCAGACTCTGCATTGAGATCTGATGTCTCAGTGGGCCCAACATCAAAGGGACCTCTCCGACCACGTACAGTTTTTGTAGGAGACTGCAGAAGATCTGCTGGACCGAGATTGGGTCAGCAGCAGACCCTCTCCCTTCAGAACCTTCTCACTTTCCCAGCCAGAGCTGACAGTGGTTACCAGTACATTGCTTCTTCATTGGGATGGCCATCTGGGAGAGCTGGAGATCGAAAGCCTCTGGTCTCTGGCAGAGTCCCAACTCCATATCAACCTTCTGGAGCTGAGGGCCATACACTTGGCTTTGAAAACCTTCCTTCCGTTCATTAAGGGGAGGCTTGTACAGGTGCTCACAGACAACATTACCTCCATATGGTTATTCAGCAAACACGGCGGGGTGGGGTCACGGGCCCCGCACCTTTGGAAATGGTTGGACCGCCAAGGAATTTTCCTGGTGGACCACCTGCCAGGATCATTGAATGCCTGGGTGGATGAGCTCATCCATCGACACCTAGCAAATCGCAGGTGCATCCGGTGGTGGAGCAAGTTCTCTTCTGCACATGGGGAGAACCTTGGCAATAGACCGGCTCCTGGCGACCCCAATTCCCTTACACAGCTCCCTACTTCAGAAAGTCTGGTAGTCCAGGCTTCCATCAAGAAGGTGAACGTAGGTCATTCCCTACAACCACCCACCAGACAGGAAGTAGAAGAGGATTGAGGCGCTCCGAAAACAAATGTTCCCTTTGGCTAGCCTAACATTGAGGTCAATCAGTGCTATTTGTTTATTGGGCTGGGGTAGGTGTGCCCTCTGGGAAATGGCGAGTGAGATCTTGTCTGTGGTCGTAGCAGAACTTAGGGTCGCCTTGGCTCAGACTTTTCAAGATGACAAGATACTGTCAAATACGTGATTTGTGCTGGCTTTAATACTGCCGATTGTATGGGAGAGCGGTTGGCCCCGTTTCCATGCGTCGATGCGATACACAGGTTTTTCAGGCGATGTACAGACCTCCCTCCATCCATAGGCTTATTGATGTTCCTTTCTATGGCTCACATCATTCAGTGATAAGTCTCAGTGGCCTGAGCACCAAGAACACCTCTCACAATCTAGCCAGGTGTCAAAGGAGACTGAAAAGACCTACAGTGTGGTTGCTCAGCCCCAGTTGGACTGGAGGCAGACCTCTCTCTCCCTACCCCACCCAGAACTGACGGTGGTGATGGATGTATTACTGCTGGATTGGGGAGCTCATTTGGGAGAGGTGGAGATCAGACAACTTTGGTCTCTAGCGAAAGATCTCCTCCACATCTACCTGCTGGAGTTGCAAGCAGTTCATCTGAAAGAGACACGTTAGTGATAGATTCCTTACCTGAGAATATCCCCAGGCGTCAGACTGGATCCGGAAAGTTTTTCGTCAGCAGTACCCCTGCGCGTCGGTAGGCGTCGTCGTACGGCTCCGCGTACGTCGCTGGCGTCGTAGCCGCCGAGATGACGACGTCGGAGCTACTTAGACGCGCTGACGTCAGTTCTTTCTTCTTCCGCGCCAGCAAGCACAGATCCGAGAGAGAGCGGTACTCCTAGTTAATATTTTAACTTGGTTTCTGAGAACTTGTTTCTCTTGTTTTGTCGAGTACTCGACTCCTGGTGCAGTAGGGATGCCCGGGTTTAAGTCCTGTAGGACCTGCCGTCGGAAGTCGGTGGTGGACCCGCACAACATGTGTCTCTTCTGCTTGGGGCACGCCCATGACCCCGAGGCGTGCCCCGATTGTCGGGCCATGGCGCCGAAAGCTTTGCGGGAGCGTTCCCGAAAGTTGTTGGAGGCCCGGCAATCGGTTCCGCGCCGCTCAAGGTCCCGCTCCGGTGGGAGGTCGGAGGACCGGTCGCGGAACCGACACCATCGTTCGTCGGCATCGGGGACAGGTAAGTCACGGCGCCATAGGAAGTCGAAGAAGCGGCATCGCTCTTCGTCTACCCGTCACCGGTCACCGGTCACGGTGGAGGGGGCGGGTGGTCACTCCCCCACGGCTCCAATGGAGCCTCCGTTGCCTGCGGCCTACCCGCCTTTCCAGGGCCTGCACGCAACTCCCGAAAAAATACAGGTCTTCCTGTCGGCCATGGGCCGTTTGTTTGCCCCATCGGGTCCCTCCGGAGCGCCTTCGGGCCCCGTGAACCCGTTGGGTGGTTCTGCCCCCGTGCCGCCACCTTTGGCCCCGGCTACGCCGGCAAGATACCCTGGAGCTGGCCTTGGCGCCGCCACTGGCTTCCACCTCGGCGCCGCTGATGGCTCCAGCCACGGCGCAGTTGCCTCCACGGCCGGCCTACGTTGAGCCTAACGACGGCAAAGACTGGGAGGGGTCTGAGGACCCTCTCACAGCTCAGTGTGAGGATGAATCAGGGGGATGACACTGGAGGATCCAGGCAATCTGGATTTTTCTCTGGTAAACTGTTCCCCTTCTTCCGTGGCTACGGAAGAGGTTGGAATATTTTATGTGGTGTTACATGGGGCGGCCGGGGCTCTTCACCTCGAGCTCTCGACAGTGCCTATCAGCACCAATCTCCTCTGAAGTGTTGCACACAATGGCCTCCTCGGCGGAGCCGCTACTGCCCCTTTCACGACGCACTTCCAGACGTTTCTTTCCACGCCTGGTCCAAACCTAACACAGGGGCTCTTGTGGGCGACCCCAGTTTCCTCACTTAACACCCAACGCCGGGGAGTCTGGGTGTCCAGGCCTCTGCCTCTCCAAGCGCATTCCCTTCCGCACCTCCAGATCGGGATTCCAAACCACTAGAGCAGTTGGACAAACAGATCTTCCACTTCCGCCAGTTAAACTGCGGTCGGTGACTGCTGCTTGCCTTTTGGGTCGCTGTTCCCACACTGTGTGGGACGCAATGGCGTCGGTGCTGCCTCACTGTCCGGCGGAGGCTCGGGCGGTGCTTTCCCAAGCCATTACCGAGGGGAGAGATGCGGCATAATTCACTATCCGTTGTGGCCTTCACACCGCTGAGTCCCTCGCCTGGGCAAATTCCACAAAAGTGGCACTCCGCCGTTAAGCCTGGCTCAGAAGGCTTCTCTGGAGATGTCAGGACCACCTTGTTAGGCATGCCCTTTTGATGGCACGCACTCCCTTGGTGACAAAGCGCATTGCATGTTGGCACGCTTTAAGGACTGCCCGGCAACGGCCCAGTCCTTGGGCCTTTCCGCCACGCGCAGTCTCAGCGCAGCCACGGACGGGGGTCCCCCTGTTGTGGGTCACGGGGCCAGCGGGTGGGTCAGTTCACCACTGCCCCGGTCGCCACAGCCTTCAAACCTTCTTAGTCCGGTGTTTCAGGCCCACCTCACGCCAGTGGGCCGCAGGATTTACCATCGCCTCCTCCACTGGCGCACTGTCACTTCGGACAAGTGGGTTCTGCAGATAGTCCGAAAGGGCTCCTCCCTCCCCTTCGAGACTACCCCTCCAACCATGCCTACTCCGTTCCACCGCATGTCGGGGGCTCACTTCGAACTTCTCCAGCAGGCGGTTGCGGCCCTTTTGGCCACGGGGGCCATCGAGCGCGTTCCAACGCCCACAGTGGGTCGTGGTTGTCATTTCCCAATACTTCTTGCTTTCAAAGAAGGACACGGGTATGCGTCCTCTCTTAGCCCTCTGGAATGTCAATCTCTTCCTCGGGACGGAGAGGTCCAGGATGCTAATTTCCCCTAAGACGCTCCTCTTCATTGGAGCGGTTCTAGACACGGCGCAATTTCGGGTTTCTCCGCCCAAAATGCGAGTCTGGGACATTCGGGCTATGATTCCGATCTTTCAGCCCTTGTCCTGGGTTTCGGTCAAAACCACACTGAGGCTGCTGGGCCTCATCGCATCCTGCATCTTGCTGATCCCTCAATCCAATTGATGTATGCGGGCTCTGCGGTGGGACCTGAAGTTCCAGTGGACGCAGCATCAGGGACACCTGTCCCTCTACGTCCGGATCTCGGAGGGCACTGCACAACGCTTGCAGTGGTGGCTCCCGAACCAGCGTTGGGTCAGCGGCAGATCCCTCTCCCTTCCCCAACCGGAGCACACAGTGGTGACGGACGCGTCCCTCCTGGGATGGGGCGGCCACATCGGAGAGGCGGAGATCAGAGGCCTCTGGTCTCCGGCGGAGTCCAAGCTCCATATCAACCTTTTGGAGCTCAGGGCGATCCTACTTGCACTGAAAGCATTCCTTCCCTCTGTCAAGGGGAGAGTAGTGCAGGTGTTCACGGACAACACCACCGCCATGTGGTACTGCAACAAGCAGGGCGGGGTGGGGTCGTGGACCCTATGTCAGGAGGCTCTACGTCTTTGGACGTGGCTGGAACGTCAAGGCATTTCCTTGGCGGTTCAACACCTGGCAGGTACCCTAAACGCCAAGACGGACGAACTCAGCCGCATGTGCATGTTGGATCACGAATGGCGTCTTCACTCAGAGGTGGCACAAGGTCTCTTTCAACAGTGGGGAGAGCCTTGGTTAGATCTATTCGCCACCGAAGAGAACGCGCAATGTCCGCAGTTCTGCGCGTTGGAGTTTCCAAGGCGGCACTAGCTCGGCTACGCTTTTCGTCGCGAGTTAAGTTCCGGTCTGTTGTACGCCTTTCCGCCTATACCACTTCTACCCAGAGTGCTGAAGAAGGTCAGACGCGACCGGGCCCAAGTCATGCTTGTGGCGCCGGACTGGGCTCGAAGAGTTTGGTATCCCGAGCTACTCAGGCTAAAAAGGGTAAACCTACCCTTTCGGGCATCCCCTCGATTGATAACGACAGATTCAATGAGTGGATGACATCTCTTGCAGACAGCTTAGCCCCAATTGCTTGCTCCAGGAAAGGCCCGATTAACAAAAAACAGGCTTCTTGGTTTACCCCTCGTTTAAAGGAATTACAAGGACAATGTAGAAAATTGGAAAGAATCTGGAGACGAGGCTATGAATCAGTGGACCTTATCTCCTTTAAAGCAGCCCTCAGACTCTACCACCATCATATAAAATTGGAAAAATGTCATTCTACTCCAACCAAATTAATCAAGCAGCTGAAAATCAAAAAACTATTTTTAACATCGTGCAATCCTTTATTAAACCCAAAATATTAGATCAGGAAATCACACCATCACAAGGTTTATGCGATAAAATAGCCGAATACTTTGAGAATAAAATTATTGACTTGAGGAAAGATTTCACTGAGTTCATTCCCTTGGCCAATAAGCCTATATCCTCAGAAATTACAGGAGAATTCTCTTGTTTTCAAGAAATTAGTCTTGAACAATCAAGACAAGCCATTCTTGCCTGTAAATCTGGCTCACCTTTTGATCCTTGTCCTCCCAGAGTATTACATGCACTTGTCGACATTATTAATCCAACCATAAATCAAATAATTAACTCATCATTTGAATCCTCCTGTGTACCAGATAATTGGAAGATTGCGGCGGTAAAACCCCTTCAAAAAAGAAAGTTGCGGACCCTACCACCCTCTCCAATCTCAGGCCAATCTCACTATTACCATGGCTAAGTAAAATAGTGGAGAAGTTGGCCAATAAGCAACTAAATGATTTTCTGCAAAAGGAAAACATCCTTCTCCCCAAACAATCTGGGTTCAGACCGGGACATTCAACGGAATCAGTGCTGCTTCACACAACGGATACGTTAAAGCTGGCCCTAGACCAGGGTAAGGACGCAGTACTGATTCTGTTGGATTTATCGGCCGCATTTGACACGGTCTCCCACGATATCTTGCGAGATAGACTTGCGTCCAATGGCGTTACTAATAAGGCGCTCGCCTGGTTTTCCTCTTTTTAAAAACAGACGCAACATAATTACCCTGGGCTGCCATAAGTCTGCAGAAAAACAGCTATTATCAGGGGTGCCACAGGGCTCTTCCTTAAGCCCAACATTATTCAATCTTTATATGACTCCACTGCTCGCCTTGATAGACTCGTTTGAGGTCGAAGCCATTACATACGCAGACGACACACAGATCATTCTTACCCTTGACAAAAACTCCACTGTGGCAGAAGAAAAATTCTATCACTGCCTAACGGCAGTTATGAACTGGATGAAACTCAATCATTTGAAATGTAACAGCCAAAAGACGGAAATCATGCTGTTCGGGAAAGCCAATCCCTTTATGCCCAGTCAATGGTGGCCTGTAAATATGGTTCCACCTCCAAATACTGCAGACACAGTACGGAACCTAGGGATTAAGTTCGATCCCACTCTATCCTTCCACAGTCAGGCTCTTTCTGTGGCAGGCATGTGCTTTCATACCATAAAAATCCTGAGAAAGTTCCTGGACCTACTCCCTATGAATGCTAGGAAGACAGTTGCTGTTGCACTGGTTCTATCGCGTTTGGACTACTGCAACAGTCTGTATGCAGGAGTTAGTAAGGCTGTTTTAAAAAAGTTACAGGTGGTCCAGAATGCAGCGGCCAGGTTGGTGCTTAGGCTGCCCAGAGGATCCCCTTCAGTGGCAGCACTCCAACGACTGCATTGGCTACCAATCCACAAAAGGATCCTGTTTAAAGTTTTAACTATTACCTATAAAGCAATAAAAGCATTAGGGCCGATATATCTCAGGTCCAGAATACGCCCTTATACAACTCAACGTATTTTGCGGTCATCTTCGGGTAACTTTCTAGCAGTCCCTAGCTATCGTTTGAAAACAAAAGGAGGCAAAACCATAGCTGTTCTAGGAACTAGAGCCTGGAACATTTTGCCGCTCCAATTGAGACTGGCTCAATCAGAACGTCTCTTTAGGAAACTATTGAAAACATGGATTTTTGCTGCTCCTGACAACATCGTGTTCTCCCTGATATGATACTTGTTATTAATGCATCTCTCTATAACTATCCTCTCGTTTTCTCCCTGCGTTTTTCTTGATCTTTTTCTGCTAGCGCCAATATGCTCCTTGGAGTGAACGTAGCGCTTTATAAATAATATCATTCATTCATTCATTCATTCAGTATGAGTGTGGATCCCCCGATCCGACTGCCTCTTCGGGAGGATCTCCTGTCGCAGCAACAGGGGACGGTCCTCCACCCGAACCTGTCCAGCCTCCACCTCCTTGCGTGGAGATTGAGCGGCGACAGCTGATTCCATTTGACTTGCCTCCTGAAGTCTGTAATGTGATTCTGGCAGCCAGGCGTCCCTCCACTAAAACGGTATACGCCTGTCGGTGGAAACAATTTGTGGCATGATGCACAGCAAAAGCTGTACATCCTCTTGCTGCCCTTCTTTCTGAGGTCCTATTGTTCCTTCTCTCTTTGGCCCAGCAGGGCTCTGCTCTGGGCACTATCAATGGCTACCTTTCTGCCCTTTCAGCCTTTCTTAGGCTGCCTGATCAGCCCTCTCTTTTCAAGTCCCCTGTTGTTAACATATTTCTCAAAGGCATTACTCACCTTTTCCCTCCTGTTCCTTTTGTCATTCCTCAGTGGGACTTGAACCTGGTTCTCACATACTTAATGTGCGCTCCCTTTGAGCCTCTTCATAACTGTCCTTTGGGTCATTGACTTTGAAAACTGTTTTCCTGGTGGCCATCACTTCCGCTCGGCGGGTGAATGAGCTCCAAGCTCTTTCCTATAAACCTCCTTTCCTGGCGATTCATCCGGACAAGGTTGTGCTTCGACCGCGTCCCTCCTATCTACCAAAAGTAGTCTCTGCCTTTCATCTTGGGCAAACTGTGACTCTGCCCACTTTCTTTCCGCCTCCGCACCCTTCAAGAGAAGAAGAGGCTCCACCGTCTGGACCCAAAACGTGCGCTTTCGTTCTATCTCAACCGCACACAGCAGTTCCGGGTGGATGACCAGCTCTTTGTTGGCTACGTGGGCGCCAAGAAAGGCCGGGCTGTGCACAAGAGAACTATCTCACAATGGATTGTCTTGTGCATTAAAGCCTGTTACTCTCTGGCTAAAAAGGAACCTCCGGTTGGGCTGCGCGCCCATTCTACCAGGGCGACAGCAGCTACTACAGCATTGGGACGCGGTGTCCCCCTGCAAGACATCTGTCAGGCGGCCACTTGGGCCTCGTTGCATACTTTCACTAAGCACTATTGCCTTGACAGTCCGGTCCGGAGAGACGGCTTCTTTGGCCGTTCAGTTCTCCGTGACTTTCTGGTGTAATCTCACTTCGCAGACCCACCACCGGGGTTGGTATTGCTTGTGTATGTATTCTAAGGTAAGGAATCTATCACTAACGTGTCTCTTTCAGATGCACAATTTACTTACTTGTGTAACAATATATCTGTAAGAGACATTAACATTAGTTATTGATAGATTCCTTACCGCCCACCCATACTCCCCGTTCTGCGAACTGTTCTCTAGGGTTCAGGTAGTCCCTTTCATGGCCCTAGTTCTATTGCACCAGTAGTCGGTCTCTGGCATGGCTCTGTGCTCCTGGCGCGGAAAAGTTGTGTACAGAACTGACGTCGGCGCGCGTGGGCGCGTCTAAGTAGCTCCAACGACGTCATCTTGGCGGCTACGACGCCAGCGACGTACGCGGAGCCGTACGACGCCGCCTACCGACGCGCAGGGGTACTGCTGACGAAAAACTTTCCGGATCCAGTCGGACGCCTGGGTATATTCTAAGGTAAGGAATCTATCACTAACTAATGTCTCTTACAGATATATCGTTACACAAGTAAGTAACTTGTGCAATTGGCACTGAAGGTGTTGCTTCCGACCATCAAAGGGGAATGGGTACAACAGGTTCTCAGGAACAAAATGACTGCCATGTGGTATAGCAAAAGACAGGGCGGGGTGTGGTCATGGGTCCTGTGCCAAGAGGCTCTATGTCTGTGGAAGTGGCTGAAGGCTCATTGCATTTCCTTAATTAACCAGTACCTGGCAGGATCTTTAATTGCCACTGTAAACATACTCCGCTGCTGTTGCTTAGTTGACCATGAATGGCAGTTACACTCAGAGGTGGCACAGGACATCTTCAAGCAATGATGAGAACTTTGGCTCAGTCCATTGAATACCATGGAGAATGCACAGTGTCAATGCTTTGGCACACTGGAGTTCGCAAGGCTATACTCCATCGGAGACACCTTTCACTTCAGCTGGTGCGCAGGACTTCTATACGCCTTTCCGCCCCTACCTTTCCTGCCCAGAATGCTGAAAAAGATCAAAGACCAGGCCCAAGTCATATTAGTGGCTCCGGACTGGGCCAGGAGAGCATGATACTCAGAACTTTTGGCCATCAACATTTGTCCTCCTATCGGGCTGCCCCTTTAAGACAACTCCTGTTGCAGCAGCGGGGCTGACTCCTGCATCTGAGCCTGTACAACTTGCATCTCCATGTGTGAAGAGTGACAGTTGATGGCTTTTGATCTTCCTTCAGAGGTTGTTGGTATCATCTTGGCTGCCAGGCATCCATCCACCAAAACAGAATATGCACAATGCTAAGAGAAGTTGTTTGCCTGGTATTCCGATTATAACATCGAGTTCTTGAATACAAAGTTGTCTAACATCTTGTTTTTGTCTGTCTTTGGTCAAGCAAGGCCTTGCTGTGGCAACAGTTAAACATTATCTTTTGGCCTTTTACATTTGCCAGATCAGCCATCACTTTTCAAATCACCTGACGTGATGCGTTTCTTGTAAGCCTAACCACATGTTTCCGGCAACACCTTTTCGAATGCCACAGTGGGACTTTAATTTGGTTCTCATTTATTTGATGTGCACTCCCTTTGAACAGATGCACAGTTGTCGTCTACGCTTGTTGACCATCAAGACTGTGTTCCTCACTGCCATTATATCTGCAAATGTTTGCAGTTCCAGTCTGACGTCTGAGGATATTCAACAAGTGAAGAATCTACAGGTTGATGAAGTATCCTATAGAAAGATGGTTATCAAAAATAAGCAACTTTTTCTTTAAAAACCTAATTTGACTATCTCATTTGATTTTTCATTGTAGTACTGCCAAATATGTCGTAAAGGGGATAATGAGGAATTACTGCTGCTTTGTGATGGTTGTGATAAAGGCTGCCATACCTATTGCCACAAGCCCAAGATTACTACTATACCAGAAGGTGACTGGTTTTGTCCTGCCTGCATTTCAAAGGTAACGTATTTTACGGAATATCAAATTCCTCGTCCGTATTGCTTCTTGTCTTTTCTCTTCGCTTTGGCATGCGCACTAACCAATATTTTGTATTTCCTTAATTGGCGGATCAATTTTATTCACATTTGCGTGGCTCTCTGTGATTGTTAATTTGTCTGTCATTGCCAATTGTGCCTGTCACTGCCACTTGTGCCTGTTTCTAATATGTTTAATAGTTGAAGGGGAAAAAGTGGCCTTGCTCTTGTTTTTTTAAAGCAAAAACTTGAAAACATTGAAAAATATGATACGCTTATGGGATACATCTGTAAGGAATCATTTGTATCTGAAAGACACACTATAGTGACAGATTCCTTACCTTAGAATATCCCCAGGCGTCAGGCTGGATCCGGAAAGTTTTGCGTAGCAGTACCCTTGCGCGTCGGTAGGCGGCGTCGTGCGGCTCCGCGTCCGTCGTCGGCGTCGTGATCGCCGGGATGACGTCGCGGGCAGTACTTAGGCGCCGCCCCTGCGCGCTGACGTCAGTTCTTCTTTTTCCGCGCCAGCAAGCGCAGATCCGGGAAGAGCAGTGCCCTGGTCAATTTTTGACCATCCTTTTTGGTGATTTTTTCACTGTTTTTTCCAATTTAAAGGTGTCGTAGGGATGCCCGGCTTCAAGCGATGCGGCGCCTGTGCGCGGATGATGTCCGTCACCGACCCGCATTGGGAGTGTCTCTTCTGCCTCGGCCGAGGCCACGACACCGAGTCTTGTCCCGAATGCCAGGCCCTCAACCCGAAAGCTTTGCGAGAGCGGTCTCGAAAGCTCCTCGAGGCCCGGCATTCGGCTCCACGGAGGCCCCGGTCGCGTGAGAGGTCCAGGGGTCGCTCGCGGAGTGCACACCGGTCGTCGGCGTCGAAGTCTTCTTCGTCCGGTAAGTCTAAGCACAAGAAGTCCAAGAAGCATCGTCGCTCTCGGACTTCGCCTCGCCGGTCTCGCGACTCGGCTGAGGCCCCTCCCGGCACCGTCCCCGCCCCGCGGCCCCGGACTTGCCTGTGGAGTCGCCCCCGCCATACCCGCCCTTCCCGGGTTCGGGGGCGGATCCGGCCAAGGTACAGGAGTTCCTGTCGGCCATGGCTCGCCTCTTCGGGCCTTCAGGCCCCTCCGGTGCGCCTTCGGGCCCCGCGGGCCCTGATGGGGTTGCTCGGCGGCGGCTCCGGCCCCGGCGTCGCCCGTGCCTCCAGCCTCGATCCCGGCTCCGGCTTCGCCCCGGCCTCGATCCCGGCTCCACAACCCCCATCGACGCCGGTCGACCTCACGACACCTCCGCCGGCGCCGATGTCTCCGGTGCCGTTCTCGACGCCGCCCTGGGCTCCGGGCGGCGTCGTCCCCAGTTCCTTCCGGCTCCGGACATGGACCCGGAGCGACGTCCGCTCGACGCCGGCTCCGGCGCCGATGGGACCTTGGGTCCCAAATGTCCCTCCTCCTCCTTATTTTGAACCAGAGGAGGACCAGGAGGACTGGGAGGGGTCTGATGACCCTCTGACGCGCAACTGTCAGTATGATGAGGACTGGACAGAGAGTCTAGGGGAGGCCAGTGGTCTGGATACTTCCCCTGACACTGGCATGCTGTCTCCCTCCCGTGGCTACGGAGGAGGGGGCCAATTTTGGTACGGTGTTGCGTAGGGCTGCTGGGGCCTTACGTCTCCAGCTCCCTACTTTGACGGTCAAGCCTAACATCTTGACAGAGGTGCTTCTGCCGGCAGCCTCCTCTGCGGAGACTGTGCTGCCGTTTAACGACGCCCTCACTGACGTTCTTTTGGGCGCCTGGTCCAAGCCCAACACAGGGGCTCCTGTGGATCGGAACGTGTCACGACGCCATCGCCCTGCTCCGGGCGACCCCCTGTTTCTTTCTGTCCACCCCACTCCTGAGAGCTTGGTTGTCCAAGCCTCCGCTTCCCAAACCGCCTTCCCTACCGCTCCTCCGGATAGGGAATCCAAACGCCTGGATCAGTTTGGGAAGAAAGGTTTTTCTTCCTCCAGTGCTGGCTTGCGGTCCGTTAACACCGCTTGTCTTTGGGCCGATATACCCACTCCCTGTGGGATTCGGTGGCGGATGTTTTGCCCCAGTGCCCTGAGGAGGTCCAGGCACTGCTTTCCCGCGCCATTGCGGAAGGAAGGGATGCGGCCAAATACACTATCCGTTGTGGCCTTGACACCGCCGACTCGCTGGGCAGGTCGATTGCAACGACGGTGGCGCTCCGACGCCACGCCTGGCTGAGAACCACTGGTTTTCAGGGGATGTCCAGAATACTCTCATGGACATGCCCTTTGATGGAGATCGGTCTTTTTGGGTCCAAAGCAGACCATGCGTTGGAGCGCTTTAAGGACTCACGGGCTACTGCCAAGTCCCTGGGCCTTTCTGCTACACGCCCTCCGCTGCCTTCTGCTTTTCGCCCCTATCGTGGCCACGGTAGGGGCGCCCCTTCACGTCAGCAGCCCAGCCACCGGCCCGCGCAGCAGGCGTCTTGCCGAGGACGTGGATTCCGCCGTGGCGGATCGGGCAACCAGCGTGCGGGTCAGGCCACCACCTCCAACCCGTCCGCGGCCTCCAAGCCCTCCTAGTCCCTCCTTTCAGGTGCACGGCACGCCAGTAGGGGCAGGGTCCGCCATCACCTTCCCCACTGGCGCACCATCACCTCGGACAGGTGGGTCTTGGACATTGTCCGAAGGGGCTACTCCCTCCCCTTCGAGACCACCCCCAGCCATGCCACCTCAATTCCACCGCATGGCAGGGGATCACTTGGTGCTTCTACAGAAGGAAGTCACGGCCCTCTTGACCAAGAGGGCCATCGAGCATGTTCCGACCCCAGAAGTAGGGCGTGGTTGCTACTCCCACTACTTTCTGGTGCCCAAAAGGACAAGGAGGACATGCGTCCTATCTTGGACCTCCGGAACGTCAATCGCTTCCTCCGGAAGGAGAAGTTCAAGATGCTCACCCTAGCTCAGGTCTTGACTGCCCTCGACCCTGGAGACTGGTTGGTAGCGTTGGACTTGCAGGACGCGTATTTCCACATCCCCGTCCTGCCGGCCCACCGGCGTTACCTTCGGTTCACGGTAGGCCCCGAGCATTTTCAGTTCACCGTGCTCCCTTTGGCCTTACCAGTGCCCCTCGGGTGTTCACGAAAGTGATGGCGGTGGTCGCAGCTCATCTGCGCCGGGCAGGGGTTTCAGTCTTCCCCTACCTCGACGACTGGCTGCTGAAGGCGGGCTCGTCCCAGGCAGTCGTCTCCCACCTCCAGACTACGGCCGAACTCCTGCACTCGCTGGGGTTCTCCATCAATGTGCCGAAGTCGCATCTAATTCCTTCTCCACAGCTCCTTTTCATCGGAGCAGTTCTGGACACGACGCAGTTTCGGGCCTATCCTCCCGAACGGCGAGTCCGGGATATTCAGGCTATGATTCCGATCTTTCGGCCTTTATCCTGGGTTTCGGTACGGATGACCCTGAGGCTGCTGGGCCTCATGGCCTCCTGCATCCTGCTGGTCAATCATGCCAGATGGCATATGCGGGCTCTGCAGTGGGACCTGAAGTTCCAGTGGGCGCAGCACCAGGGCAACCTGTCCGATCACGTCCAGATCTCGGATGGGACTGCAAAACAGTTGCAGTGGTGGCTCTCGAACCGGCAATGGGTCATGGGCAGATCCCTCTCCCTTCCCCAGCCAGAGCATACAGTTGTGACGGACGCGTCCCTTCTGGGATGGGGCGGTCACATGGGAGAGGCGGAGATCAGAGGCCTCTGGTCTCCGGCGGAGTCCCGGCTCCATATCAACATTCTGGAGCTCCGGGCGATCCGGCTTGCACTCAAGGCATTCCTTCCCTCTGTCAAAGGGAAGGTAGTGCAGGTGTTCACAGACAACACCACCGCCATGTGGTACTGCAACAAACAGGGCGGGGTGGGGTCTTGGACCCTTTGTCAGGAGGCTCTGCGCCTCTGGACATGGCTGGAACATCAGGGCATGTTCCTGATGGTTCAACACCTGGCAGGTTCTCTGAACGCCAGGGCGGACGAACTCAGCCGCAGGTGCATGATGGATCACGAATGGCGTCTTCACTCGGAAGTGGCGCAAGGACTCTTTCTACAGTGGGGAGAGCCTTGGTTAGATCTATTCGCCACCGAAGAGAACGCGCAATGTCATCAGTTCTGCGCGTTGGAATTTCCAAGGCGGCACTCGCTCGGCGACGCTTTCGTCGCGAGTGGAGTTGCGGTCTGTTGTACGCCTTTCCGCCTATACCACTTCTACCCAGAGTGTTGAAGAAGATTCGGCACGACCGGGCCCAAGTCATTCTTGTGGCTCCGGACTGGGCTCGAAGAGTTTGGTATCCCGAGCTACTCAATATGAGCATAGATCCCCCGATCCGTCTGCCTCTTCGGGAGGATCTTCTGTCGCAGCAGCAGGGGACGGTCCTCCACCCGAACCTGTCCAGTCTACACCTGCTTGCGTGGAGATTGAGCGGCGGCAGTTGATTCCTTTCGACTTGCCTCCCGAAGTTTGTGATGTGATTCTGGCAGCCAGGCGTCCCTCCACTACGGTGGTATACGCCTGCAGGTGGAACAAATTTGTGGCATGGTGCACAGCAAAGGCTGTGGATCCCCTTTCTGCCCCTCTTTCTGAGGTCCTTCTGTTCCTTCTCTCTCTGGCCCAACAGGGTTCTGCCCTGGGTACCATCAAGGGTTATCTTTGTGCTATCTCGGCCTTCCTCAGGCTCCCTGATCAGCCCTCCCTTTTCAAGTCCCCTGTTGTTAACAGGTTCTTAAAAGGCATTACTCACCTCTTCCCTCCTGTTCCGTTTGTAATGCCTCAGTGGGACTTGAACTTGGTTCTTACCTTTTTAATGTGCGCTCCCTTTGAGCCTCTGCATAACTGTCCTCTTCGTCTTCTGACTCTGAAGACAGCCTTTCTGGTGGCCATCACCTCCGCTCGGCGGGTGAGTGAGCTCCAGGCTCTATCTTGCAAACCTCCCTTTCTGTCTGTTCATCCAGACAAGGTTGTTCTTCGGACGCGTCCGTCCTTCTTGCCAAAGGTGGTTACTGCTTTCCACATTGGGCAGACCATCACTTTGCCCACCTTCTTTCCGCCTCCGCATCCTTCCAGAGAGGAAGAGAGGCTCCACCGTCTGGACCCAAAACGTGCGCTCTCTTTCTATATTGACCGCACAAAACACTTCCGGGTGGATGACCAGCTCTTTGTTGGCTACGTGGGCGCCAAAAGGTCGGGCGGTGCACAAGAGGACCATCTCCCGCTGGGTTACCTTGTGCATCAAGACCTGCTATTCTTTGGCCAAGAAGGAGCCTCCTGTTGGGCTGCGTGCCCATTCCACCAGGGCAACGGCTGCTACCACGGCCTTGGGCCGCGGTGTTCCGCTGCCGGTTATCTGTCAGGCAGCTACGTGGGCCTCGCTGCACACGTTTACAAAGCATTACTGCCTTGACAGTCAGGTCCGGAGGGACGGCTTCTTTGGCCGTTCTGTCCTCCAGGACTTCCTTGTCTGATCTTTGTTCGCAGACCCACCACCGGGGTTGGTATTGCTGGGGTATCTATTCTAAGGTAAGGAATCTGTCACTAACGTGTCTCTTTCAGATGCACAAGTTACTAACTTGTGTAACGATATATCTGTAAGAGACAGTAGTTAGTGACAGATTCCTTACCGCCCACCCATCCTCCCCGTTCTGCGAACTGATTTCTAGGGTTAAGGACATCCCTTTCAGGGCCCTAGTATTTTTCAGACACCTGTGTCAGCTTTCTTGCATGGCTCTGCGTTCCTGGCGCGGAAAGTCGTGTACAGAACTGACGTCAGCGCGCAGGGGCGGCGCCTAAGTACTGCCCGTGACGTCATCCCGGCGATCACGACGCCGACGACGGACGCGGAGCCGCACGACGCCGCCTACCGACGCGCAAGGGTACTGCTACGCAAAACTTTCCGGATCCAGCCTGACGCCTGGGGATATTCTAAGGTAAGGAATCTGTCACTAACTACTGTCTCTTACAGATATATCGTTACACAAGTTAGTAACTTGTGCGTTCATATGTCCGGTTTATTATGCTTTGGCGTGAGGCTTAGTAGACTGCACTGATGACTGTACAAACGCACCTTTGCCTGATACGTGTATCCTTTGTCAACCCTGGTGTTAGTCAAAGTCAAAACAAGCTTTATTCGGAATATAAAAGTATATCCATAAAAGCATTCTGCATAAAAGATAGACGAATCATCATACATTTTACAATAATCAAATTATTTCACCAATATACATTCTCCTGTGACCTTTTTCCCCCTATTAAAAATTTAAAAGAAATACATGTTTCAACGATAATATAAAAAATACCATAGCAATCAATTAATTTTTCATAAAAGCACATAAAAACTACAAGATCTTTAAAAAGAAATACATAATATATTAAGAAAAAAACTGAATTTTTATGGATTATTCTGTTTCATAGACAAGTGATTCCAGATATGAGAGTTCCTTCCTTCGCTTGATGGCCAGTCGAGTGAAGGCAATTACCACATTACAAATCGAAACATGTTCTAAATTACAAATAAAATAAAAAGCGGTTTTATAGGAGTATAGTCTGTTAGAGATATTAAGTGGGCGTAAAATTGATTTCCTTAAATCCCTATAAAATTTGCAAAATAATACAAAGTGCAGGGTACTTTGGGCAGATTTACCATCACACGGGCACATTGGAAGATTTGCGCTCCATTTACCCATCTTTGGGAATGCTATCTGATAATGCAGCGTTCTCAGCCTTAATCTAGTTAAATAAAATCTATGTTGCGTGTTTCTAAATAAAAATAAGATAAGGCTGAGTGCCCAGTTATAAAGGCCCTTCACAATATAATCTAACATTTGATTTAGTACACAACACGGCTTCCCTTGTTGCTTCCCTATATTTAAAGAGTCTTACTAAAATTCTCAATACTCATTGGATCTCTAAAATCAGGTTTCACATCACACTCAGTAAGGAGACCATGGATATATTTTAACCAGGGTATTTTCTTTGAGTGGTCAAGAGTTAAACAATCGCGTATTATTTCCTTAGTGAAGTGAGTTTCGTCCTTTGTCCATATTCGATACCACAATGTTATAGCAGACATACTAATCAAGTCACTTAAAAAAGGTACATCAGTTTCTCTGGACAATATAGGTAGCCGTGGAGTTAGGGACTGATAACTCTTCGTAGGAATTTATTTTCCAATATTTGTAGTGGGGAGGTGTCTGCCATCCCCCATAATGCTCCACCATAGCATACCCCTGTTATACATTTACTCCCATATAATTTTAAAATCTCTCGCACTGGCTTGTTACCTATTTTTTGTGAAAATCTAAAAATGGCCTCACTTGTCCTTAAAAATTTCAATTTACATAGATTAATATGTGCATTCCAAGTACCTTTACAGTTAAAAGATAATCCCAAATAAGAAAAGGTTGAAGTCCTTTCAATTGGTACACCATTGATGTAGTGGGTTCTACTTTTGGTTTTACTTTTCCCACACGTCATAACTAAGGTCTTGGATAAATTAATCGCTAGGTCTTTATCAGTCATAAACTTTGTAAAATTATCAATCATGAGTTGAAGCCCATTAGCAGTCCTGGAAATCAGGACTGCATCGACAGCATATAACAAAACAGGTGTAACACGTTTACCAACGATATGGGCATCGGCCTTTAAACCCTGCAATAAAAAATCAACACCGTTGATGTATAATGAAAATAAAAGTGGGGCAAGAACGCAACCTTGTCTGATACCTCGGGTTACTCTAACGTGCATTGTGCATTCCCCGCTCTGTCCATATCGTATCTTTGTTGTTAGATGGGCATAAATTTGTGACAGAAGACTAATAATGTGTGGGGCACCCATCCCTTCCAGCGTTTGCCATAACATGGTATGGTTTACTAAGTCAAACGCACTGGAGAGGTCAACAAAGCAGAGATGAAGTAAACCCGCTTTTGCACGGGTGTATTTCCCTATGAGTAAGTCTAAGTTAATACACTGTTCAACCGTACCGATTCCCCTTCTAAAGCCATATTGGGTTTCAGTTAGAATATTTCTATCCTTAACCCAACATTCTAATCTGGCTAGCAGAATTCTGCCCATGAGTTTAAATGTGGAGTCAAGAAGAGAAATCAGGCGGTAACATTTTGCACTAGCTCTGTTACCTTTTTTAAAAATGGGGACAATCACACTTTCAGCCCAGGTTGCGGGCAACACCCCATCAGTAATAGCATTAAAAAAAATTGACTAAAATGGGGGACCAAAAGTCAACATTATGTTTAAAAATATCTATCGGGACCCCGTCCGGGCCGGCGGCCTTCCCACTTGCACTATTTTGTAGGGCAATTCCAATCTCATCTGCAGTAATGATATCGATTTTACTAATTTTTAATAAGATGACATTGCCATCATTCTCCATTTTATTGCAACATTTAGTGGGGTTAAAAATATCTCCAAAATGCAATAGCCAGTCTTCTGGTGTAACTACAGTGTCCACCCCTGCCGAGGAAACATCCTTAAACAGGGGTTGATCTATAGTTTTCAAAAAAAGGGTGGAATTCTTGGTCTCGGCTGCCTGGACCAGATTGTCCCATGCAATCTCTATAATTTCTGTTTTCCTTGCGTTTAGAGCTTGTTTATAACATTTTCTAAGGCTTCTAATTATTTCCCCGTTTCTAGGTTTAACTTTCAAAGCTTCCTTCAAATCTCTGTTCAATTTCGAACATTCTTAGTTAAACCATCGCGGGCAATGATCCCTTTTATTTTTATAATTTTTGTTTTTTAATCTCAAATTCTTATTAATTCCTATAGAAATGTTGTTAAAAGCAGTAACAGTCTCAATATTATTGGAGGATCCATCTAGGCAGACTTCTATGTCATGATAATTGCTAGCAACTAAATTTTCCATAAAATTAGCAGGATTAACACCCGTCCATTTAATTGAAATCCCGTTTTCTCCTTGTGTTCTGATATCAGCTGCAGAAACACATACCTTTTCAATGGAGTATAAGCTGGAATTTAGTGTTAACAGAAGAGGGTGGTGATCACTAAGTAAACTATGCAATATAATACAATCTTTCACAAAAGGCCTACTATTCCTTGACGTCAAGAAGTGGTCAATACATGAAGAAGATCTAGCCCCCTCATAAGTATATTCATCAACAACTCCATCGTTGGCACCCATCATCATTACTTGAGGCCATATTTATACATGACGCAATTAAGTGATTCACCATAGGGGTTATGTAAAAAGTGAGTAATATGATCCTCTAAATAATCTGTATGGCCGCATCGATCCGTTGTCGAAGACTTGCATAATTCAATATTAAAATCACCACCCCATATCACTATATACTCATCCCCCAGCCTCTTCAAGATAATATCAAGTTCTTCCTCCAGCGTAGTGATTATCCCCGATCTCGTATTATTAAAAACATTATTATAGTAATTAATCACTACAATATTTTGCTTTCCCTTAACACTAAGGAGTAGAAACTGGAAGTGCTGTGAGTTAGTGAAAGTTTTCTTTAGGGTTAGTGGGGAAGTTACCGAAAGTAGTACAGCCAGACCTCCACTCGCTCTCCCAGCCTTAGATGGGGTTGCTTTAGTAAGAATGGTTTTAAAACCGTTTACATGGAAAGGTTCTACAAGCCAAGTTTCCTGCATTAAAATCAGGTTTCGGTTCTGTATGCAGTTAAGCCATAATGGATCGGACAATTTATTTTTGACCCCTGCAACATTCCATGACAGAAATTGCAGTGATCCGGCCGGTTGACTACTTGCTGGATCAATACCAATAGAATTGCTAAAAAGAATAGGATCATTATTAGTGCAAGGCGACATGCCTTCAACTACTGGCCCAACTTTAATACTAATCGGGTGAGGGGAAGAGTTACTTTCTGCTGACATTATCTCTGTGCCATTAGGGGGAAGGCGTTTTCCTTCATTCAAAAAGGGAGCATCTACACTGGTTATTTCTATAGGACTACTCAAAGATCTAAATGGCTGAGAGTCAACCATGTGTGCAGTTTTTATATCCAGTCAATCCACCTCTCTGCATCTTCTCAAAAGGTCAAACCTGTTTAGCATGGGTGGAATTATTTCATTTGTAGTACTATGTTGTGCTCTGCTGGATTTAATGTGTTGCACAAATCCGGGTCTATAAAAATTCCCAAGCAGTACTGCGGTAATGGCAGCATGTTCGTGTTCTCTTGACCATCCCTGTTTTGTTAAAACCTCATCTAGTAAACAGGCCACAAGATCTGGATGTCGAAAATTTACAACAACACAGTCCCCCTCACATCTTTTATCCATGTTACCCACCCAACTCACTCTCCTTAGCATTATTATTTCATAAGTCAGGAGTCCAATGTTACAACAAGTGTTAATAGCAAACCAATGTACCACACGATTTTTCAAAGATTCCCATGTTTCAATACACTTTTCAGACAATTTGGGGACATTTTTTAAAATAATAACATAGGGGGTGACCTGAGGGGGCAGATTTAAAAAGACACCCTGATGCTTCTTTGGTTGTTGGTAATCCTCAGAACCAATTTCATTAATAGGGCGTTTTTGTAGACTTCGGTTTATCCCTTTATCAGCAGTACTCGAACCAAATGAGCCAGATGTTCCCACTGCAAACTTCACAGGATGTTTATCAGGGACCACCTTCCCTATATCAGTGTCAGTTCCTTTATTTTTATCGGGTAGAGGTTGCTTAACGGGGTTTCTATTTGGCAAGGTATCTGGGCATGATTTAGGGATATTTTGTTGCCTAAGATCTGTAATCAGTTCTATTAATTGGCAGATATCCTTTTGTACTGATTTTATTTCAGTCATAATGCGCCTTTCAATGGTGTCAATTTTCCCGTGTAATTTCTTAAAAAGGGTATCAATGCCAAGTTTATTAAACGGTAAATCCCCATCTTCCATCCCTGTGCCCCTTCCATCGTGATTTATGCTTTTCCCTTTTTTGTGTTTAGTTTTCTTGGGGCAAGACTTTACCGGTGCAGTGTGCTGTTTGCTCCTTTTGGCCGGTGGAGAGGCCTGATCGAGTGCATCAGATGTCGTTGAAATTTCCAATGGAGAATTTGATACACATGGGCCCGGAATTTTTAGAGGATTTACCTTAGGGATGTCGGGACTATTACTCCGATTACTACTGTTCCTCTGATCATGGTCTTGTACCCCGCCCCCTAAACTCTCTGTGGGCCAAGGCTATTTTCACAATCATAATCCTCAATTGTAATCTTGGCCTCCCTTTGTGCAACATTTAGGGCTGTTTTTGTGGCTGCCAATTGCTCTTCAACTTGAACAATTTCATCATTTATGATCCCCATGGCACTTTTCAAATAGTTTGTGATGGGAACTGTTTTCCCAGCGGGCTTCTCTTTATTTGAGGCTAATTTTCTTTTCCCCATTTCTATTGTAGCACTCCAACCTGACTGCTTATGCATTCAAACAGCTCCTTACCAGTATGGTTGGCTTCAGGATCACTGGACCAGGAGATGTGGCCCAGCCCAGCCTTGTCCGGTCTCTGACGGGCGCAGACGGGCCCGCCCTTGGCCCGGGCACACCCGCGCGCGTCCCGCGCTGCGGGAGCCTTGTCAGCTATTTGAGCGCCTCCTGGCGCTCTCCTCCTCGTACGCGGCGTGCGCGCCGCAAGGACTACAGGGAAGTGTAGTTCTGACCCCCCTCGCTGGCGTCACGATGAAACTGGCAATCCTCTGCGATGCGGCCCGCTGAGGCTCAAATGAAGATGAAAGACAAAAGTTCAAAGACTATGGTGTTAGTCATAAGTGCTTGCTTTAACTTGCACTTTTTGCAACTTTTGAGCACAGATTATTGAAGAATGCAATCCATGCCATGTTTACCACTTGCTACATTTAAAACGTAGAAAACTATACTCTACAAAATGTCATATTGAGTATGCATTCTCAAATTAACAGCAGATTTCTTGGTTCTTCTTCATACCTATGTATTTGTTTGTCAATAGGTTTATGCATGAAATAAATCTGATCATTGAGTTAACACTCCATTATTCAATGGCCCTCTGTCTTGAATAAAACTCTTGTTAGGCGTCCCATAGACACTTTACATTGGGTAATGTCATCTGGATCAAAAACTGTTTTTATTTTCTTCTTCAAAACATAGCGCTTTACCAATAATCTTATCCACAAATTTATGGTAGACAAAAGAAACATTTAAGTTAACTATTTTCCGCAGCTAATGTACAAGAAGGAGAACACTGTCTTAAAGAAATAAGCAATGAGGTGTGATGGGACACTCTAGTTAGCTGTTTGGGCAAGCTGCTAGGCCTATTTTATACTGCTTGGAGTGGTTGCCATACATTTGCCTCAGAACTATATAGTGACTTTGTAGGAAGCTGGCTCTGTATATACTATACCAAAGTGAGGTTTAGTGTGCACAGAGTCCAGTGGAACCCCAAAGGTAGGCAGAGGTAAAGTTAGATAGAACCTTACTCTCTATTTGTGGTAGTGTGGTCGAGCAGTAAGGCAGTATCAGAGGACAGTGTTAAGCATTTGTTGTACACACTCAGTTAGCAAATGAATTCACACACTCAAAGACTGAACTTCAGACCAATTGTTTTTGTATAAAAATATTCTATCTGAAAGAGACACGTTAGTGACAGATTCCTTACCTTAGAATATCCCCAGGCGTCAGGCTGGATCCGGAAAGTTTTTTGCATAGCAGTACCCTTGCGCGTCGGTAGGCGGCGTCGTGCGGCTCCGCGTTTGTCGTCGGCGTCGTGATCGCCGGGATGACGTCGCGGGCAGTACTTAGACGCCGCCCCTGCGCGCTGACATCAGTTCTTCTTTTTCCGCGCCAGCAAGCGCAGATCCGGGAAGAGCAGTGCCCTGGTCATTTTTTGACAATACTTTTTGGTGAATTTTTTCACAGTTTTTCTCTCTCAAGGTGTCGTAGGGATGCCCGGTTTCAAACGTTGCAGCGCCTGTGCTCGGATGATGTCCGTCACCGACCCGCATTGGGAGTGTCTCTTCTGCCTCGACCGAGGCCACGACACGGAGTCTTGTACCGACTGCCAGGCCCTCAACCCGAAAGCTTTGCGAGAGCGGTCTCGAAAGCTCCTCGAGGCCCGGCATTCGGCTCCGCGAAGCCCCGGTCGCGTGAGAGGTCCAGGGGTCGATCGCGGAGTCCACACCGGTCGTCGGCGTCGAAGTCTTCTTCGTCCGGTAAGTCGAAACACAAGAAGTCCAAAAGCATCATCGCTCTAGGACTTCGCCTCGCCGGTCTCGCGACTCGGCTGAGACCCCTCCCGGCACCGTCCCCGCCCCCGCGGCCCCGGACATGCCTGTGGAGTCGCCCCCGCCATACCCGCCCTTCCCGGGTTCGGGGGCGGATCCGGCCAAAGTGCAGGAATTCCTGTCGGCCATGGCCCGCCTCTTCGGGCCTCCAGGCCCCTCCGGTGCGCCTTCGGGCCCCGCGGGCCCGGATGGGGTTGCTCCGGCGTCGCCGACGGCTCCGGCCCCGGCGTCGCCCGTGCCTCCAGCCTCGATTCCGGCTTCGGCCCCGGCCTCGATCCCGGCTCCACAACCCCCATCGACGCCGGTCGACCTAACGACGCCGGCGCCGATGTCTCCGGTGCCATTCTCGACGCCGCCCTGGGCTCCGGGCGGCGTCGTCCCCCAGTTCCTTCCGGCTCCGGACATGGACCCGGAACGACGTCGCTCGACGCCGGTTCCGGCGCCGATGGGACCTTGGGTCCCAAATGTCCCTCCTCCTCCTTATTTTGAACCAGAGGAGGACCAGGAGGACTGGGAGGGGTCTGATGACCCTCTGGCACGACAGTGTCAGTACGATGAGGACTGGACAGAGGGTCTAGGGGAGTCCAGTGGTCTGGATACTTCCCCTGACACTGTCATGCTGTCTCCTCCCGTGGCTACGGAGGAGGGAGCCAATTTTGCTACGGTGTTGCGTAGGGCAGCTGGGGCCTTACATCTCCAACTCCCTACTTTGACGGTCAAGCATAACATTTTGACAGAGGTGCTTCAGCCGGCGGCCTCCTCTGCGGAGACTGTGCTGCCGTTTAACGACGCCCTCACTGACGTTCTTTTGGGCGCCTGGTCCAAGCCCAACACAGGGGCTCCTGTGGATAGGAACGTGTCACGACGCCATCGCCCAGCTCCGGGCGACCCCTGTTTCTCTCTGTTCACCCCACTCCTGAGAGCTTGGTTGTCCAAGCCTCCGCTTCCCAAACCGCCTTCCCTACCGCTCCTCCGGATAGGGAATCCAAACGCCTGGATCAATTTGGGAAGAAGGGTTTTTCTTCCTCCAGTGCTGGCTTGCGGTCCGTTAACACCGCTTGTCTTTTGGGCTGATCTACCCACTCCCTGTGGGATTCGGTGGCGGATGTTTTGCCCCAGTGTCCTGAGGAGGTCCAGACACTGCTTTCCCGCGCCATTGCGGAAGGAAGGGATGCAGCTAAATACACAATACGTTGTGGCCTTGACACCGCCGACTCGCTGGGCAGGTCTATTGCAACGACGGTGGCGCTCAGACGCCACGCCTGGCTGAGAACCACTGGTTTTTCAGGGGATGTCCAGAATACTCTCATGGACATGCCCTTTGATGGAGTCGGTCTTTTTGGGTCCAAAGCAGACCATGCGTTGGAGCGCTTTAAGGACTCACGGGCTACTGCCAAGTCCCTGGGCCTTTCTGCTACACACCCTCCGCTGACTTCTGCTTTTCGCCCCTATCGTGGCCACGGTAGGGGCGCCCCTTCACGTCAGCAGCCCAGCCACCGGCCCGCGCAGCAGGCGCCTTCGCGTGGCCGAGGACGTGGATTCCGCCGTGGCGGATCGGGCAACCAGCGTGCGGGTCAGGCCACCACCTCCAACCCGTCCGCGGCCTCCAAGCCCTCCTAGTCCCTCCTTTCGGGTGCACAGCACGCCAGTAGGGGTCAGGGTCCGCCATCACCTTCCCCACTGGCGTACCATCACCTCGGACAGGTGGGTCTTGGACATTGTCCGAAGGGGCTACTCCCTCCCCTTCGAGACCACCCCCCCAGCCATGCCACCTCAATTCCACCGCATGTCAGGGGATCACTTGGTTCTTCTACAGAAGGAAGTCACGGCCCTCTTGACCAAGAGGGCCATCGAGCGTGTTCCGACCCCAGAAGTAGGGCGTGGTTGCTACTCCCACTACTTTCTGGTGCCCAAAAAGGACAAGGAGGACATGCGTCCTATCTTGGACCTCCGGTACGTCAATCGCTTCCTCCGGAAGGAGAAGTTCAAGATGCTCACCCTAGCTCAGGTCTTGACTGCCCTCGACCCTGGAGACTGGTTGGTAGCGTTGGACTTGCAGGACGCATATTTCCACATCCCCGTCCTGCCGGCCCACCGGCGTTACCTTCGGTTCACGGTAGGCCCCGAGCATTTTCAGTTCACCGTGCTCCCCTTTGGCCTTACCAGTGCCCCTCGGGTGTTCACGAAAGTGTTGGCGGTGGTCGCAGCTCATCTGCGCCGGGCAGGGGTTTCAGTCTTCCCCTACCTCGACGACTGGCTGCTGAAGGCGGGCTCGTCCCAGGCAGTCGTCTCCCACCTCCAGACTACGGCCGAACTCCTGCACTCGCTGGGGTTCTCCATCAATGTGCCGAAGTCGCATCTGATTCCTTCTCCACAGCTCCTTTTCATCGGAGCAGTTCTGGACACGACGCAGTTTCGGGCCTATCCTCCCGAACGGCGAGTCCGGGATATTCAGGCTATGATTCCGATCTTTCAGCCTTTATCCTGGGTTTCGGTACGGATGACCCTGAGGCTGCTGGGCCTCATGGCCTCCTGCATCCTGCTGGTCAATCATGCCAGATGGCATATGCGGGCTCTGCAGTGGGACCTGAAGTTCCAGTGGGCGCAGCACCAGGGCAACCTGTCCGATCACGTCCAGATCTCGGAGGGGACTGCAAAACAGTTGCAGTGGTGGCTCTCGAACCGGCAATGGGTCATGGGCAGGTCCCTCTCCCTTCCCCAGCCAGAGCACACAGTTGTGACGGACGCGTCCCTTCTGGGATGGGGCGGTCACATGGGAGAGGCGGAGATCAGAGGCCTCTGGTCTCCGGCGGAGTCCCGGCTCCATATCAACCTTCTGGAGGTCCGGGCGATCCGACTTGCACTCAAGGCATTCCTTCCCTCTGTCAAAGGGAAGGTAGTGCAGGTGTTCACAGACAACACCACCGCCATGTGGTACTGCAACAAACAAGGCGGGGTGGGGTCTTGGACCCTTTGTCAGGAGGCTCTGCGCCTCTGGACATGGCTGGAACATCAGGGCATGTTCCTGATGGTTCAACACCTGGCAGGTTCCCTGAACGCCAGGGCGGACGAACTCAGCCGCAGGTGCATGATGGATCACGAATGGCGTCTTCACTCGGAAGTGGCGCAAGGACTCTTTCTACAATGGGGAGAGCCTTGGTTAGATCTATTCGCCACCGAAGAGAACGCGCAATGTCATCAGTTCTGCGCGTTGGAATTTCCAAGGCGGCACTCGCTCGGCGACGCTTTTCGTCACGAGTGGAGTTGCGGTCTGTTGTACGCCTTTCCGCCTATACCACTTCTACCCAGAGTGTTGAAGAAGATTCGGCACGACCGGGCCCAAGTCATTCTTGTGGCTCCGGACTGGGCTCGAAGAGTTTGGTATCCCGAGCTACTCAATATGAGCGTAGATCCCCCGATCCGTCTGCCTCTTCGGGAGGATCTTCTGTCGCAGCAGCAGGGGACGGTCCTCCACCCGAACCTGTCCAGTCTACACCTGCTTGCGTGGAGATTGAGCGGCGGCAGTTGATTCCTTTCGACTTGCCTCCCGAAGTTTGTGATGTGATTCTGGCAGCCAGGCGTCCCTCCACTAAGGTGGTATACGCCTGCAGGTGGAACAAATTTGTGGCATGGTGCACAGCAAAGGCTGTGAATCCCTTTCTGCCCCTCTTTCTGAGGTCCTTCTGTTCCTTCTTTCTCTGGCCCAACAGGGTTCTGCCCTGGGTACCATCAAGGGTTATCTTTGTGCTATCTCGGCCTTCCTCAGGCTCCCTGATCAGCCCTCCCTTTTCAAGTCCCCTGTTGTTAACAGGTTCTTAAAAGGCATTACACACCTCTTCCCTCCTATTCCGTTTGTAATGCCTCAGTGGGACTTGAACTTGGTTCTTACCTTTTTAATGTGCGCTCTCTTTGAGCCTCTACATAACTGTCCTCTTCGTCTTCTGACTCTGAAGACAGCCTTTCTGGTGGCCATCACCTCCGCTCGGCGGGTGAGTGAGCTCCAGGCTCTATCTTGCAAACCTCCCTTTCTGTCTGTTCATCCAGACAAGGTTGTTCTTCGGACGCGTCCGTCCTTCTTGCCAAAGGTGGTTACTGCCTTCCACATTGGGCAGACCATCACTTTGCCTACCTTCTTTCCGCCTCCGCATCCTTCCAGAGAGGAAGAGAGGCTCCACCGTCTGGACCCAAAACGTGCGCTCTCCTTCTATATCGACCGCACGAAACACTTCCGGGTGGATGACCAGCTCTTTGTTGGCTACGTGGGCGCCAAAAAAGGTCGGGCGGTGCACAAAAGAACCATCTCCCGCTGGGTTACCTTGTGCATCAAGACCTGCTATTCTTTGGCTAAGAAGGAGCCTCCTGTTGGGCTGCGTGCCCATTCCACCAGGGCAACGGCTGCTACCACGGCCTTGGGCCGCGGTGTTCCGCTGCCAGTTATTTGTCAGGCAGCTACGTGGGCCTCGCTGCACACGTTTACAAAGCATTACTGCCTTGACAATCAGGTCCGGAGGGACGGCTTCTTTGGCCGTTCTTTCCTCCAGGACTTCCTTGTCTGATCTTTGTTCGCAGACCCACCACCGGGGTTGGTATTGCTGGGGTATCTATTCTAAGGTAAGGAATCTGTCACTAACGTGTCTCTTTCAGATGCACAAGTTACTAACTTGTGTAACAATATATCTGTAAGAGACAGTAGTTAGTGACAGATTCCTTACCGCCCCACCCATCCTCCCCGTTCTGCGAACTGATTTCTAGGGTTAAGGACATCCCTTTCAGGGCCCTAGTATTTTTCAGACACCTATGTCAGCTTCTTGCATGGCTCTGCGTTCCTGGCGCGGAAAGTCGTGTACAGAACTGACGTCAGCGCGCAGGGGCGGCGCCTAAGTACTGCCCGCGACGTCATCCCGGCGATCACGACGACGGACGCGGAGCCGCACGACGCCGCCTACCAACGCGCAAGGGTACTGCTACACAAAAACTTTCCGGATCCAGCCTGACGCCTGGGGATATTCTAAGGTAAGGAATCTGTCACTAACTACTGTCTCTTACAGATATATCGTTACACAAGTTAGTAACTTGTGCAATAAAACCTGACTGGTCAGGGTGTATAAGGTCGGGCATGAGATCATTCAGTCTGGCTATAATTGAAGAGTACAGTTTTGCGTCAAGGTTGAGAAGGGCAATCGGCCTGTAAGAGGCGCAGCTCTGGGGGTCCTCTCCTTGTTTGTGAATCACCGATATCGCGGCCTCAGACATAGTGTCGGAGGTCGCGCCGTCCTCCGCCATTTTATTAAAGAGTTGTACCAGGTATGGGCTAACGTCGGGGGCGAATGTCTTCTAGAATAGGGCAGTGTAGCCGTCCGGGCCTGGCGCTTTGTGGGGTTTCAATGCCGTCCGTTACGTCTTCAGTGGTGAAAGGGGCAGTAAGCCGGTCATTCCAGGCAGCGGATACCTGGGGTAGTGCTATAGACTGGAGATAGTCCTGTTGGCGTACAGAATCTAGAGTCGCCCCGGAGTACAGGTGGCCATAGAAGCCGCTAAAAAGGGCAGCCTTATCTTCATCCTTATGTATAAGTTCCCCAGTGGGTCCCCGGAGGCCCCCTATGTATTCTGCCTCTCGTTTACCTTTGAGCTGTCGGGCCAAATGTTTACCAATTTTGTTGCCCTGAGTGTAAGAGAGGTGTCGTAATTTGAGAAGTGTGAACTCCGCTCTATTGGAGTAAATAGCCCGCAATTTGCCGCGCAGCGCCGTTAGATTGCGCAGGGTTTGTCTAGTAGGGTGTAATTTATGGGCGCGTTCCAGCGCAGATAATTCTGACTCTAGCAGCTCTCTCTCGCGTGCGCGCTGCTTATTTAGTGTTGCGTTAAGGGCTATACATTCCCCCCTGACCACTGCTTTAAGTGTGTCCCAGACTGTGTATTCCGACGTGTCCTCTGGTTTGTTGACCGCAAAGAAGTTGGCTATGGATTGTCGTAATTTGGTACAGGATTCTTTATCTCGAGCGAGTGACGGCGGAAAGTACCACCTGGGAGTGGCCGTGGCGGTCCCACTCCAAATGAGACTAATAGATAGGAGGCCATGGTCCGATATTGAGAGAGGGAAGATCTTAGCGGCCTGGAGGGCACCCTGCAGGGCCTGACTAAGGAAGACGTAGTCAAGTCGAGAGTATGTATGGTGGATATGTGAATAGAACGTGTAATCCCGGGTCTGCGGGTAAAGGGCGCGCCAAGTGTCGAGAAGGCCCATGTCCTGCATGCGCTGTTGTGTATCTGCGGAAAAGGAGCCCATGTCTGAGCGTTGGGGGTGTGTACTGTCCAAGTCCTTGTGCCAAGTCAAATTAAAGTCGCCTAGAAGGATGAGGGGCCCCTCCGCAAAGTCTGTTATTTTCCCCATCAAAGTGTGTAAAAAAGCGTTTTGACCAGAGTTGGGGGCGTAGACCGCCACAAAGGTGCAAAGCCTCCCTCGCAAGCGGCCCTTAATCATTATCCAGCGGCCATCTTTGTCGCTCTGAACCCCCAGTGACTGGAATGCTACCTTGGAGCGAAACATGATCGCCACCCCCCTGTGTTTCGTGATAGCGGAGGACCTAAAAATGAGTGGAAAGTGTTTGTGTCTGAGACGAGTATCTTCAGATCTAGCGAGATGTGTCTCCTGCAGAGCTATAATGTCGAGGTGGTCGTCGAGGATGTATTTCCATACTTTGCGACGCTTTTGGGGGGAATTAAGGCCTTTCACGTTCCAGGTTCCTATAGTGAGCAGCATCTCGTCACAGGAACAAACAGCAACTTCGCAGTCGCCTCAGCCTTTCCAACAAAGCCCCCCTCCGAGACAGTCCCAACTGGGGTGTAAAGAGCCCCATTCCGTCCGTCGTGTCATCCCTAAGTTCAAGGAACCACTTGAAGTCAACAATAGAATAGCCGCCACCACATCCCCCCACTCCCTCCCCTTAACCCCCCAAAAAAAAGAAAAACACATTAACATGAACAGTTGTTCCATTCAACAATTGCCTAGTGGTCCCTCCGTAGGACTATGACAGCCCCACAGGAACCAAGGGGGACAGCAGGTCCGAGGACCCCGTCCACACCCCGCCCGATGGGAAGAGCATCGTTAAGCATGAGTATACGGCTGAGAGAAAGCTCAAGTTGAGAGTTCATGCCGGACAAACCCCCTCATTAAGACTTCTACAGTTCAAGTTGGAGTAAACAGCAGACCTCCGGACCACAGAGCCCCATGAGGGGCAAGTACTACCTCCTCGAACAGATTCGGGATAACGATGAGCATACTGTGACGCACAGTCGCATCCAAGTCCCGTCTGGGCCTCGATCAGGCGACCCAAGCATCCTACGCAAAAGTCCGCAGCAGAGGCCGGAGTAGAGTCCTCCGGGTCCCAGCCAGGACCCAAACAGTACTAGCAGTCTCCTCCTGAAGTGGCAGCCTCTGCCACAAGCATATTGAAGAGAACGAGAAGCAGTCTCACAGCGCATTCCTAGGTAGTTCAGCGTCGACCCCTGCGAAGGCCAGTAGACCATGCAGAGGACGACATGGCCCCTCGAGACGACTCTCCTTGACTGCCCCGGGAGGGGCCGGTCTCCTCAGGGGGGAGGCCTAATAAGTCCAAGCCTTCCTGTAGCTCAGTTATGTGGCGACGCTTGTTTTGGAATTCGAAACTGAGCCCAAACGGGAATGTCCACCTGTATCTAATTTTGTCGTCTCGCAGCTTCGAGGTGATAAGCCGAAACTGTTGCCTCCTTGCCAGTGTGGACGGCACTATATCTTGGAAGATGGCGCAGGTATGACCTTGAAAGGAGACAGAGTCCTTTGTCCTGGCCGCCTGGAGAACCGCCTCCTTGACTTTATAAGAGTGAAATTTCGCCAAGACATCGCAGGGACGTTTCTTCTCACCTTGCTGCAGGGCCCCCACTCGATGAGCCCTATCCAGTTTAATTTTAAGTGACTGCGGGGCAATGATCTCTGAGAAGAGACCCACCAGGAAGGCCTCCAAATCCGGCCCCCCCCCCCGCGCCCTCCTCCAGGTCTCGGACCCGAATGTTCTCCCTCCGTGCCCTGTTCTCCAGATCCTCCGTCTTAAGCTGCGTTTGGAGCAGTTGATCTTTGAGGGAGCACACTTCGCCACGGAGCTCCTGGGAGAGTTGCTCTTGTTCCTGGTGTTGTGATTCAAGATTGAGGACTCTAGTGCCCACTGACTCCACATCTTGTTGCAGAGAGGACAGGCGCTCCGTCAGGTCGGTGCGAAGTTGGTCTATGGAGGATCTGACATCTTGACTGATGTCGTTGCGTAACTCAACTTTGAAGTCTTTAAGCATCCCTAGGAGATCTGCCTTCGTGAGGGCCTTTTCCGCCGCACCTGTGTCCCCCTGTTGCGACAAGCGTTTGTCAGAGGACGAAAAAAAATCTGAAACCTTGTTGGGCGCCTTGCTCGTCTTCTTAGGCGGCATATGGCTGGGGGCCTCCAGATTCTTGTACAGACGACTAGGAGCGAGCGCGCGTGCAGGGCCCCGACCAGGCCGCGGGTGGTGACTGAAGCACCGGTCCTCTCGGTTGCAGGGCTTTCACTGTGGAGCAGGGTTAAACTGCCACCTCTGGGCCCGTCCGCTCAGTCGGATGGCACGCGGTAGAGGCCTAGTGCGTCCCCCGGGCGGCATACACCAGGCGCATGGGGGCAGCTACGGGCAAGCCGGGGGCCAGAAGCTGTCGTCCATTCCTCCACAAGGGGCTCGCCCGGACCAGCCTACATCAGGGGCAGCAAGGAGGCAATGTGGGGTCCCCAGGCACCGGAGGGAGCGCAGGCGCCGCGTCTATGTGCTGTAGTTGACGCTGCCTCTAAGTCCCCCCTCAGCGCGAGGTTGGCTCTGCCATGCGGTGTCCTCAAGCCTCTAATGCGGATTACCCAGTGGGTCCTCAGGGATCCAGTCTGCAGGCGCCGGTTGCAGGGGGAGCCAGGAGCGGAGATCATGATCTGTTGGGAGGCAGACCCTCTGTTACCGGGGCAGTGGGAGGCATCGGTGGTAGCGCCACAAGCGCCCGGGGAAGCCGCCATTCAGTGCAACGCGGCCGCCATTTTAAGGTCAGGCACCCGCGGGGAGCCGAAAACCTGCCGGGTGCCAATGCCGTCGCCTAGCCCCTCGCGCTTGCAGGTACCTTGCTGTGTCACCATCCGCTGTCAGGGGGGACAGACTCACACGTCGCCCGCCACAAACTGGGGAAGATTCCCCTGCCGAGAGGCTCCCGCCGCCATTTTGGAGGGTTCCGCTTGTCCTTGTCGCAAGAGCAAGGGGCCAGGAGAGGTCCTCCGTGGCGCTCAGGGTCGGCTGACGAACTCCGCTGGTGCCTCACATGTTCCCCCGCCGAATGGGACCGGTAGCAGCGTTGTTACCAAGCTCTCGCCGCTGTTATGCCCACCAGAGCAGCGCGTGTACCGGGAGCCGAGACGGGCTACGTCCGTTCGGCCATCTTGCCCGGCCACGCCCAGTTAAGAGTTTTTAACCTCTCCAGAAGTGTGCAGTTTCAGTCTGGCTGCCAGGAGTCCCTCAACGAAAACAGTATACACCTGCTGATGGGCCAAATTTGTAGCTTGCTGTGCCTTCAAGTCCATTAATCCTTTGTCTTCACCCCTGTCTGAACTCCTTTAGTTTGCCTTACTTTGGGTACAGTTAATGGGTATGTTTCAGCCATGTTGGCTTTCTTGCGGTTGCCGAATTAACTCACCCATTGTGACTCTTTACCTGGAATGTTTGCACTACAAGTTTCCGTCTACACCTTTCATTATGCCCCAATGGGATTTTAATTTTGTTCTCACTTTTTGAATGTATTTACCTTTAACCCAATGCACAGCTGCCCTCTGAGGCTGGTTATCATCAAAACAGTCTTCCTTGTGGCCATAACAGCTGCCCGGAGGGTTAGCGAATTGCAGGTGCTTTCTGTCGTCCCTGGTATGCTACCCTTTGTCCAGACAACCTGGTCCTTAGGAACTGTGCCTCCTTCTTACCCAAGGTGGTCACCAGAGAATTCCAGGTGGACGATCAGTTATTTACTGGATTTGTGGGTGCGTAGAAAGGAAAGGCAGTACACAAGAGAACCATCTCCAGGTGGATTCTCCTGTTTATAAAAATCTGCTATGCAATGGCCAAGAAGCAACCCCCGAGGGTTTGTGGGCTCACTCCATCAGAGCCAAAGCTGCTACCACTGCACTAGCTCGAGAAGTCCCAGTTCTGGTCATCTGTCGAGCTGCCGCGTTGGCATCGCTGCACATGTCTGCCAAGTATTACTGCCTCGGCAGTTAGGGTCACTGTGATGGGCTTTTCTACTGTTCGGTCCTCTAGGAACTTTTGCTTCAATGGATTCGCAGACCCACCTCCTGGGAGGTATTGCTTGGGTATCTATTCTAAGGTAAGGAATCTACAGCTAGAAGTCTACAAGATGAACAAGTTACTTACCTTTGGTAACGCATTATCTGGTAGAAACAATATGTAGCTGCAGATTCCTTACAGACCCATCCATGCCCCCTGCTCTGTGGACACATTTCTAGGGCTAGGGTTATTCCCCTTTCAGGGCCCTAGTTTGGACACACACTAGTCAGTTCACTTCATGGTTGTGCACTCCTGGCATGGAAAGTCGTGAAAAGTAATTGACGTCTGCCTGCCTGGATGGCACCTATATAGGTGACCGCGACATCACTTCTGACGACGTGCGTAACTGAATGAAGCCACTCGACGGCGCGCAGGGGTACTGCTCACGCAAAAGTATGAGTCTCTGGATCCAGTCCGACGCCTGGGAAATTCAAAGATAAGAAATTGGCAAAAGTAAGGAATCTGCAGCTAAATATTATCTCTACCAGATAATGTGTTACCTAGGGTAAGTTTCTTGTTCTTTAAGTGCGTTGCATCTACGCAGTAACAATATGCAAGTTGCTTGTACATACATATCTACCTAACATTTCTGATGGATACTCCTAACTCCTCACCTTTAGAATATCTCACCGGTGCATGACTGGATCCGGGGAAGTTTTCATCAGTGAATCCCGTTCTCCGGTAGATGGCATTGTGCGGCTCCATGCTGACTGCATAATGGCCTGGAAGTGACAGAGTAGAGCCATATAGAAATGCCATCCCCTTGCGCTTACTTTTTCTTTAGGCACCTTCCAATGTGGATGCGGAGCGCCGCTCCCAAATCTGTTGGTATTTTGTTGACTCCAAAAAAACATTTTACAGTGTGCAATGGAACAAGGACCCCACCGAAAACTATAGGATTCAAGCCGTGCAAAGACTGCAGGAAGCAGATGTCGGCCATGAACCTGCACAAGTTATGCCTTTGGTGCCTGGGCTCTGGCCATGACCCATAAGCCTTGTGACCATTGCAACCAAAGGCAGTTAGAAATCATGAGGCAAAGCTGTACATTGATGAGCACAAGTTACGGTCTTCACACAGGTCCTGTCCTAGTCTCAGGGTCATTCTGGAAACCACAGCACTTCCCACTCAAAATCTTAAGGTAAGTCGAAGTTAAAGTCCAAAAGCAAACACAAAAAAGCAAAGCAAGGCTCAACCCCATCCCCCACTCTTGTTATAAACCGAAGGAGCACACTCATCAAGATTCAAATAGGATTTCTTTGAAAATGATACCTCACCTGGTTCGGTTATGCTTATAGTTCCCTGGGCTGTCGTTGACCCCGCAGAAGAGGCCGTGCTGCAAATCTTTAGTGCATTTCTGGCACCAGGACTGCAGAGGCCTATAGTTGGGTTCTCTTGTCTTGGATCTTTCATAGATTCACATGCTTCATCCCCTATCGTCAAAATGGGAGTCCCACAGTAAAATTGTAAAGCAGTACCATAAAGCACACATAGCCTATGATGGCTAGAAGACATTCATTTTATTAACTTATCCACATCATTTAGAAAGAACCAAACTCGTGCCAACCAGGTGACAGCACCCTCTAGAACACTCCCCATAGTGGCATCTTTCCTCAGATTTTCTACCGCATGTCATGTGAAGGGAGTCTCTTTGAGCTCTCCTCAGTCTATCAACAGCTTTCTCTCATTCAAAGCTATTTGTCACCAGGATAGACAACTCTACCTACACCTGACAAGATCCGATTACTCACAATGTCCGAATCAGTAGAGAAAGGACTTTTCGGACTTGTGAAACTTGTGGAAAAAAGAGAGTTCATTCAGAAGATCCACATAAGAAGTGTGTTAATTGCTTGCACCCTTCCCACAAGGTAAAGGATTTTAAAATCTGCCGCACTTTTTCCTCGAAGACTTTTAAAGATAGGGAGGGGGGTGGAGCCTTCTTTTATGGCTCTAGAAATAAATAAAAAAACTAAGCAGACTATGGTTTCTGAGGAGGATGGAGATGATTCCTCAAATTCTGAAGTGCGGACACGAAAAAGGGAAAGGTCGCGTGATCATAGATCATCAGAGTCACCAAGGAAGGCCTTAGAAAAGACTGAATGTGAGTCTTCACGAGAGAGGGCATCAGAAGAGCGCTCTCACAGAGAGAAAATTGGGAAAAGATTTCACAGAAAAAGTGAAATCTGAACCAACTACTCCATCCCCCAGTCTGGCGTTGCATGGGAAAAAACCCTTCTCAAAAAAGTCGCCGAAAACTTCCAAATTACCTTTTAAAATGTTAACAACATCACTGTTGACCATCAGCAGCGGCTCCTCCATAGGGGCGTTTGGGCGTCGCCCCACTGCTTTCTCGCAGTGCGAGAAGCAGAAACATAAAATGGTAAAAACTACCAAGCAGAAGTGCCTGGTTGGGGGCGGGAGGGTGGGCGGTCGTGCTCGAGGGCAGGGGGGGGAGTGGCTTACCCACTGTTGTGGGTACTGACTGTTTTGTCGGTCCCTGGACAACAGTGGGTAAGCCACTCCCCCCTGCCCTCGAGCACTACCGCCCATTCTCCCGTTTTCTCTATGCAGGAGAAAATGGCGCGCTGGGGCGCTCTCCCCTGCGCCTCCCCAATCACATCGCTGCTTGGCGGAGGGGAGGGAGGCTGCCTGTCCTGATGACGAGGAGCTGGCTGCAGGAGTTGGCGCAGGATGGCGGGAGTCGGAGGTCGTCGGACCCATCCTGAAGCTGAGTAAGTTTTATTTCCTATTTTTATTTAATTAAACCCCTCCCCGCCTCACCCCCAGCAACGACCCCATTTCCACCCCCCAACCGCCCGTAATGCCGGCCGCGACTACGGACATGAGGAAGTGTTTGATTCATACTGTGTGCATATGATGGCGTAGATTGCATCTCCTCACTTTCTGACGAACTATCGGATTGTCTGAATGTTGTCTTTACACGAGGAAAACTTTTAATAGTTGGAAGCCAAACTTTAATATTGTTCCAGCAAGTCTTCTCAATCGCATTATGTAAACGTGACATTATGTATATTTACGGTGATTAGCCGAAAAGGCAGTACAGATGCATGAATAGTCGAACCGGGAGTGGAAGTCCGGTTCGTATTAAGGCCAGATCGGCCTATTCGATTTCATTTACACGCCTACAGTTGTTTATCAAGGGCGCATGACCTAGTGCTTTTTTTTCTATTTTTTCCATTGTTTGAATTAGGGGCACCCGCACTCTTGATGGGCCCCTTGGAGGCTTCTTGGTCAATGGAGACAGACTGACTTCCAGGTCGGACCCTCTTTCTGACCATAAGAGAAAGCAAGGACGGTTTTGGAAAGCAGGCAGAATTTCCCTTAAGCGATAAATTGCTGTGCCTGAGTGCTGTACTAAATGCTGTCTTTTTCCATCCCCTTACTGCTGCTATTTCGGTCTATGGTGCTGGCTAGGCCGTTTTCTCATTTTTTCCCCCTAACTTGCTAAACGAGAAACGTGCCAGGTGCCCTGAGCCTCCTTGGCTGGGAGAGGTGTTTTAGTTCGAGCAGCCAGTCCAGCAGCAGAGTAAATAAGGACAGCTGTGAAATTTGAGTTTTCCGTATATCCACAGATCATGTGCAGCCGAGAGGAGCTTAAGTGCAAGCTTTCTCCGAGCTGTATTTATTCTTCCCTTTGCTGAACTGCCTGTGGCGGTTCCACCATCAGCAGGCACTTAAATCAATCCCTGGGCTCCACTGAGATGGGGTCAACTGGATACGATTATCAGTTATAGACAGGGCCACATGAATTATGTGGCAATGGAGGCGCCAATGATTCAGCTGGGTTGACTAAATTAGGCACAAATAAAAGGCAAATTATGCGACATAAGCGAACATTCTGTGGCAGTGTTATTTCACGATTTGTCATTTTAACACATACTAATAGTGTCTGGGTAAAAGGGTTTGCTTCACTACTAGCAGCCTAACACCTGAATACATCCACAGCAACAAAAGGTGACTAGTTAAGCTTAATAAGTGATCTGACGTTGAGCATCATCGTGTGTTGCAGAGTGTACACATGCCGTTTTTGTGAATGAAAGTGCTGCCTCGGACGGTGCTCGTTCGGCATCGGGAGAGAATGATTTTGGTGAATGAACATGCGCACGTGCCAGGTGGTACTCTGAGGCAGAGGCGATCTACTTCTGGTGGCGGGAAATTATTTTCTATGGGGAAGGCAATCTGTTGTTGGTGGAGAGTGCTGGTACTCGGAGCGTAGAAACAAGCTGCATTTAAATGGGCAGGAACTAAGGCAAGAAGGCGTAGGCGGCCTCTGGTGATGAAGAAAGCTGCCTTCGGTTCTCCCCTCGAAGAGATCCGCTTGCTCCTGATTGTTGTGGAGAGTGCTAAGGTTAGAAACAGCCTGCTTCCCTCGTTCTCCCAAAGACAAGAGGTTGATAGCGGTGACAGGAAGTTAACCTTTTAGCAACGGCAGGATCCTTCCAGAGACAGCATGTCACAAGACAGAGAGTAGGGGGACCCTTGAAGTGTTAGGGGCATAGGGGGTTCCACCACTGTAAGGCCTGCAAGAGTCCGCGTTACACTCCTGTCCTTGCAGCTCCTTCTCACTGCTTAACAGTAGTGCTCTCAAAGTGGCTGCGCAGGCAGTGCGCTCCAAGGAGTCAAAGGGCCGTTTGGTGATGTGCTGGTTTTGTGCCTCCATAGCAGGCGAGGCACCTTTCTTACTCCCATGGGACATGGTTTACTCGGTGCCAGTGGGCTACATTAGCAGGTGACAACAAGCTCCAGGGCCTGGCTGTGGGCCCCACACTTGGCAAATAGCCAGCCCTGCATACTTCCATCTCAAGTCAGAATCCGAGGTTAATAAAATAACATGGTAGACTAACCTCATAGTGATTTTTCATGAAGATTTTGAGCTTTAGCAACCAAATGCAGTGCAGAGACAGCCCTATGTGCAGGTAAGAAGATTGAAAACCTTGCTTGTTCAACTGTACAATTTGCACACTACAGTAACTGTTGAACAATTTTAATTCTGTAAAATCTGGAGCATTTTTTGTGTTTAAATATTTCAAGTCTGCACTTTCACAATTGCTTTATGAATCTTCTTGCTTTCATAAATTAGCTTTAAAATGCACGATTTGCCCACTCTTTTTGAAAAAATGTCCTGGGGTGAGAACCCCTCCAAACTTCCCTTATGACAGTCAGGCTCGCTCGCGGCACAACACTCACCCCAACTTTTACGCCTCACTACTTTCAAAAGTCACCAGCCGCCACTGTTGACCATACTGACAGCGACATCAACAACGGCAACGTCGACAAAACATTGACGACAATTACTTCGTCAACGGCAATGATGGCGGCAATGACACAGTCGACGACACCATCAACACAAGAACTGTAGATGAGAGGGATGTCAGCAACGGTGAAACTACCAATCAGAAAGCCACCGCCGACGCTCTCAGTGGCAGAAAAGGGGTCTCTGCCGTCCATAAAAGTTACAATGGAATCGTCGATGGCATTGTCAACAGTACTGTAGACTAGGGAAAAATGCAATCAGAATTTGTAAGACCAGAACATTCTTCCCCAAGCTGATCTTCTCCTCTCCTGCCACATTACTTGCTTGATGAAGAGGATTCTGATGATGGACCATTTGGAGCGGCCCACAGTCCTTCAGAACTATATGTCAAATACCAAGAAGATGATGAACAGTAATACTATGATGATTATTACTCCCCAGAACAGCAGCCATATATAGAAATACCTGCACAATATATGGAATAGTTCCAGCATTATAATCTACCTCCACCTCAAGAAGGCATGGTTCAAGTTCCACTAGCTTTGGTATAAGACCTCCAGGGTATGTTTCAAGACTACTATAAAAGATTTCCGGAACCTACAAAGGTTACATCGCCATCCAAGCCTATGCGTCCACCTCAAACCCCCTTCCCATAGCTTCACCGCTAACACCTAGGAAGGCTCCAACTTTAAATATAGCAGTGCCTCCTGCAGATGAAGCAGTCTAATTGGATGAGGACAGAGAGGAACGGGAAATCCCGGACAACCAATCTACTCCCAATGAATGGATCGACTATTTAATTCTAGCTCCATCTGTACCACAACCGGTGGACTGTCCATCTGATGACATAGAAGGCTTTCATAATCTCATGGAAAGAGCTGCAAAAATGCTTCAGTTGACTATTAGGCAGTCAGACTGTTTTGTATACAACTTTAAAACTAAAACTACAAAAAAATCAGTTTGAGCAATTCCGATAGTGGATTTTATTTGGGAAGCAGGGAACCAAGATAACGAAAAAATATGCAACAGTCTCTGCTGTTTTACTAAGGTTAGACAAAAAATAAAAGTCACCTGAAAACTCACCTGCATGCCTGGTTGGTCATCCAAAGCCAGATTCTGTGGTCACGCAAGCAGCTCAGCGCTGTTCCAAAAATCCTTTGACGCCCATCTCCACACCGCCGAATAGAGAAGGCAGGTGCCTAGATAACATTGGTAAGCGCTTTTCAACTATGTCAGCAACTACTGTTCGTGCTGCCAATTCACTAGCCATACTAGGCCGTTATGACAAATGTGGTCAATATCAGCCACACAAATAACAACAATACAAGCCCTTTCAGCAACAGTATCAGCCTTCCTATCAACAGCAGCGATTTAGATCACGTCCACCAGCAGGTTATGCAAAACAAGCTCAATGAAGGAAACAAGTCTCACAAGGAAGAGACGCTAGCGGAAAGCAGTGACAATTTATACCCTCCCCATCCCACCAACCATTTGGGGCCAAAATTTCACATTTTCTACATCAATGGTAACAGATAACATCAGAAAGATGGGTGTTAGACCTAATCACCTACACTCACACCTTAGAACTCACCCAGAGGCCACCAAACACTCCACCAAGGTGAGCAACCCCACCTCATCTACATCTGCTACAACGAGAAGTAGTGATCATACTACAGAAGGGAGCAATAGAGAAAGTGCCTCTCTCCCAGAAAGGAACGAGTTTCTATTCCTGATTCTTCTTAATAAGAAAGCAAACAGGAGAATGGCGACCCATTTTGGATCTGCGGAAGTTGAACAAGTACCTGAGAGCGCCATCTTTTTGCATGGTAACTCTCCAGGACATTTTACATCTTCTCGATCACGGAGATTACATGTCAACTTTGGATCTACAGAATGCCTACTTTCATATCCCCATTCATCCAAAACATCGCAAATTCTTGAGATTCAGGATAGCCGGCACTCATCAATTCAAAGGTTCTCCCTTTTGGGCTCAAATCAGCCCCCCTGTATATAAATATCTGAAAGAGACACGTTAGTGACAGATTCCTTACCTTAGAATATCCCCAGGCGTCAGGCTGGATCCGGAAAGTTTTGCGTAGCAGTACCCTTGCGCGTCGGTAGGCGTCGTCGTGCGGCTCCACGTTCGGCGCCGGGATGACGTTGCGGTCAGTACTCAGACGCTGCCCATGCGCGCTGACGTCAGTTCTTTCTTTTTCCGCGCCAGTAACTGCAGATCCGGAGAGAGCAGTGCCCCAGTCATTTTTTGACTGAACTTTTTGTGACTTTTTGTCACTGTTTTCTCGAGTCGTTCGACTCCAACGGTGTCAGTAGGGATGCCCGGCTTCAAGCCATGCGACGCCTGTGGTCGAATGATGTCGATCACGGACCCGAATCAAGATTGTCTATTGCCTCGGGCGCGACCACAACTCCAAGTCGTGCCCTGACTGTCAGGCCTTGCATCCGAAGGCTTTGCGAGAGCGGTCTCGAAAGCTCCTCGAGGTCCGGCAGTCGGCTCCGTGCCAATCCAAGCCCCGGTCACGAGAGAGGTTGAGGGGCCGGTCGCGGAGTCCTCATCGTTCTTCGGGGTTAAAGTCTTCGCACTCCTCCGGTAAGTCGAAGCACAAGAAGTCGAAGAAGCGTCATCGCTCGACGACTTCCCCTCGCCGGTCGCGCGACTCGGCTCAGGGTACCGCGGCACCGGCTCCGGGAGTGCCTGTGGAGCCGCTGCCGCATTACCCGCCCTTCCCGGGTTCGGAGGCGACTCCGGCCGAAATACAGGAGTTCCTGTCGGCCATGGCCCGCCTCTTCGGGCCTAAAGGTCCCCCCGGTGCGCCTTCGGGCCCCGCGGGCCCTAGTGGGGTTCTTCCTGCGGCTCCGCCGGCGGCTTCGGCCCCGACTCCGCCGGCGACTCCGGTCCCGGGGCCGCCAGCAACACCAGCCACGGCTCCGGCCTTGGTGCTGCCACAACCCCGGTCGACGCCCGTTGACCTAACGACACCTCCACCGGCATCGCTTTCACCGGTGCCGTTTACGACGCTGCCCGGGGCTCCGGGCGGCGTCGTCCCCAGGTTCTCTCCGGATCCGGACTCGGCGCCGGACCGACGTCGTTCGACGCCGGCTCCAGCGCCGCTGAGACCTTGGGTCCCACATGTCCCGCCTCCTTACATTGACCCTGATTTGGAGGACGAAGAGAACTGGGAGGGGTCTGAGAACCCTCTCACTGCCCAATGTGAGTATGATCAGGACTGGGCTGAGGAACTTGGGGATGCCAGTGGTCTGGACACCTCTCCTGACATTGGCATGCTGTCTCCTCCTTCCGTGGCAACGGAGGAGGGAGCAAACTTTGCTACGGTGTTGCGTAGGGCAGCTGAGGCCCTGCACCTCCAGCTACCTACAGTGGCTGTCAGGACTAACATCCTGACGGAAGTGCTTCAGCCGGCGGCTACCTCCTCGGAGCCACTGCTGCCGTTCAACGATGCACTTTCGGACGTTCTTTTGGGCACCTGGTCCAAGCCCACCACAGGGGCTCCTGTGGATAGGAACGTAGCCCGACGCCATCGCCCTGCTCCGGGCGACGCCCTGTTCCTTTCCCAACACCCCACCCCTGAGAGCTTGGTTGTCCAAGCCTCTGCCTCTCAAAGCGCCTTCCCTACCGCTCCCCGGATAGGGAATCCAAAAACTGGACCAATTTGGGAAGAAGGTTTTTTCTTCCGCCAGTGCCGGCTTGAGGTCTGTCAACACCACTTGCCTCTTGGGCCGATATACCCACTCCTTGTGGGATTCGGTGGCGCAGATCCTGCCCCAGTGTCCTGAGGAGGCCCAGGCACTGCTTTCCCGCGCCATTGCGGAAGGAAGAGATGCGGCAAAATATACCATCAGATGTGGCCTAGATACCGCCGACTCGCTAGGCAGATCGCTTGCGACGACAGTGGCGCTGCGCCGTCACGCCTGGCTGAGGACTACTGGTTTCTCGGGCGATGTCCAAAACACACTTATGGACATGCCCTTTGATGGAGTCAGCCTTTTCGGCAACAAAACAGACCACGCGCTGGAGCGCTTTAAGGACTCTCGGGCTACAGCCAAGTCCCTGGGCCTTTCTGCTGTGCGCCGTCCGCAACAGTCTGCTTTTCGCCCCTTTCGTGGCCACGGAAGGGGCGCCCAGTCACGTCCGCTGCCCAGCCACCGGCCCGCGCAGCAAGCGTCTTCGCGTGGCCGAGGACGTGGCTCCCGCCGAGACGGATCGGGTAACCAGCGTGCGGGTCAGGCCACCACCTCGTCCGCGGCCTCCAAGCCCTCCTAGTCCATCCATTCAGGTCCACAGCACGCCAGTGGGGGGCAGGGTCCGCCATCACCTTCACCACTGGCGTTCCATCACATCGGACAAGTGGGTCTTGGACATTGTCCGAAGGGGCTACTCCCTCCCCTTCGAGACTACCCCCAGCCATGCCACCTCAATGCCACCGCATGTCGGGGGATCATTTGGTGCTTCTTCAAAGGAAGTTGCGGCCCTCTTGGCCAAGGGGCCATCGAGCACGTTCCGACCCCAGAAGTAGGGCGTGGTTGTTACTCCCACTACTTTCTGGTGCCCAAAAAGGACAAGGAGGACATGCGTCCTATCTTGGACCTCCGGAACGTCAATCGCTTCCTCCGGAAGGAGAAGTTCAAGATGCTCACCCTAGCTCAGGTCTTGACTGTCCTAGACCCTGGAGACTGGATGGTAGCGTTGGACTTGCAGGACGCATATTTTCACATCCCTGTCCTGCCGGCCCACCGGCGTTACCTGCGGTTCACGGTAGGCCTCGAGCATTTTCAGTTCACCATGCTCCCCTTTGGCCTTACCAGCGCCCCTCGGGTGTTCACGAAAGTGATGGCGGTGGTAGCAGCTCATCTGCGCCGGGCAGGGGTTCCAGTCTTCCCCTACCTCGACGACTGGTTGTTGATGGCGGGCTCGTCCCAGGCAGTCCTCTCCCACCTCCAGACTACGGCCGAACTCCTGCACTCGCTGGGGTTCTCCATCAACGTGCCGAAGTCGCACCTGATTCCTTCTCCACAGCTTCTTTTCATCGGAGCAGTTCTGGACACAAAGCAGTTTCGGGCCTATCCTCCCGAACGGATATTCAGGCTATGATTCCGATCTTTCAGCCTCTATCCTGGGTTTTGGTACGGATGACCCTGAGGCTGCTGGGCCTCATGGCCTCCTGCATCCTGCTGGTCGATCATGCCAGATGGCATATGCGGGCTCTGCAGTGGGACCTGAAGTTCCAGTGGGCGCAGCATCAGGGGAACCTGTCCGATTACGTCCAGATCTCGGAGGGGACTGCAAGACAGTTGCAGTGGTGGCTCTCGAACCGGCAATGGGTCATGGGCAGATCCCTCTCCCTTCCCCAGCCAGAGCACACAGTTGTGACGGACGCGTCCCTTCTGGGATGGTGTGGCCACATGGGAGAGGCGGAGATCAGAGGCCTCTGGTCTCCGGCGGAGTCCCGGCTCCATATCAACCTTCTGGAGCTCCGGGCGATCCGACTTGCACTCAAGGCATTCCTTCCCTCTGTCAAAGGGAATGTAGTGCAGGTGTTCACAGACAACACCACCGCCATGTGGTACTGCAACAAACAAGGCGGGGTGGGGTCGTGGACCCTATGTCAGGAGGCTCTGCGTCTCTGGACATGGCTGGAACATCAGGGCATGCGCCTGATGGTTCAACACCTGGCAGGTTCCCTGAACGCCAGGGCGGATGAACTCAGCCGCAGGTGCATGATGGATCACGAATGGCGTCTTCACTCGGAGGTGGCGCAAGGACTCTTTCTACAGTGGGGAGAGCCTTGTTTAGATCTATTCGCCATCGAAGAGAACGCGCAATGTCATCAGTTCTGCGCGTTGGAATTTCCAAGGCGGCACTCGCTCGGCGACGCTTTTCGTCGCGAGTGGAGTTGCGGTCTGTTGTACGCCTTTCCGCCTATACCACTTCTACCCAGAGTGTTGAAGAAGATTCGGCGCGACCGGGCCCAAGTCATTTTTGTGGCTCCGGACTGGGCTCGAAGAGTTTGGTATCCCGAGCTACTCAGTATGAGCGTTGATCCCCCGATCCGTCTGCCTCTTCGGGAGGATCTTCTGTCGCAGCAGCAGGGGACGGTCCTCCACCCGAACCTGTCCAGTCTCCACCTCCTTGCGTGGAGATTGAGCGGCGGCAGTTGATTCCTTTCGACTTGCCTCCCGAAGTTTGTGATGTGATTCTGGCAGCCAGGCGTCCCTCCACTAAGGTGGTATACGCCTGCAGGTGGAACAAGTTTGTGGCATGGTGCACAGCAAAGGCTGTGAATCCCCCTTCTGCCCCTCTTTCTGAGGTTCTTCTGTTCCTTCTTTCTCTGGCCCAACAGGGTTCTGCCCTGGGTACCATCAAGGGCTATCTTTGTGCAATCTCGGCCTTCCTCAGGCTTCCTGATCAGCCCTCCCTTTTCAAGTCCCCTGTTGTTAACAGGTTTCTTAAAGGCATTACACACCTCTTTCCTCCTGTTCCGTTTGTGATGCCTCAGTGGGACTTGAACTTGGTTCTTACCTTTTAATGTGCACTCCCTTTGAGCCTCTACATAACTGTCCTCTTCGTCTTCTCACTCTGAAGACAGCCTTTCTGGTGGCCATCACCTCCGCTCGGCGGGTGAGTGAGCTCCAGGCTCTTTCGTGCAAGCCCCCCTTTCTGTCTGTCCATCCAGACAAGGTTGTTCTTAGGACGCGTCCGTCCTTCTTGCCAAAGGTGGTTACTGCCTTCCACATTGGGCAGACCATCACTTTGCCCACCTTCTTTCCGCCTCCGCATCCTTCTAGAGAGGAAGAGAGGCACCACCGTCTGGACCCAAAACGTGCGATTTCATTTTATCTAAACCGCACACAGCAGTTCCGGGTGGACGACCAGCTCTTTGTTGGCTACGTGGGCGCCAAAAAAGGTCGGGCGGTACACAAGCGGACCATCTCCCGCTGGGTCGTCTTGTGTATCAAGGCCTGCTATTCTTTGGCTAAGAAGGAGCCCCCTGTTGGGCTACGTGCCCATTCCACCAGGGCGACCCCCGCCACCACGGCTTTGGGACGTGGTGTCCCATTGCAGGACATTTGTCAGGCAGCTACGTGGGCCTCGCTGCACACGTTTACCAAGCATTACTGCCTTGACAGCCAAGTCCGGGGAGACGGCTTCTTTGGCCGTTCTGTTCTCCGAGACTTCCTTGTCTGATCTTTGTTCGCAGACCCACCACCGGGGTTGGTATTGCTGGGGTATCTATTCTAAGATAAGGAATCTGTCACTAACGTGTCTCTTTCAGATGCACAAGTTACTAACTTGTGTAACGATATATCTGTAAGAGACAGTAGTTAGTGACAGATTCCTTACCGCCCCACCCATCCTCCCCGTTCTGCGAACTGATTTCTAGGGTTAAGGACATCCCTTTCAGGGCCCTAGTATTTTTTCAGACACCACTGTCAGCTTCTTGCATGGCTCTGCGTTCCTGGCGCGGAAAGTCGTGTACAGAACTGACGTCAGTGCGCATGGGCGGCGTCTAAGTACTGGCCGCGACGTCATCCCGGTGATCTCGACGCCGACGACGGACGCGGAGCCGCACGACGCCGCCTACCGACGCGCAAGGGTACTGCTACGCAAAACTTTCCGGAGCCAGCCTGACGCCTGGGGATATTCTAAGGTAAGGAATCTGTCACTAACTACTGTCTCTTACAGATATATCATTACACAAGTTAGTAACTTGTGCGTTTAACTCCGGTGGCAGCTCACTTAAGACAGAAGGGTTTCCAGGTATTTCCATACAGCTATAGGATTTAAAAGTTAGTGGGAACTGGTCTCTGCAACAAGTGAAAATGCATATTAATTTGTTAAAGCACAAAGCCATTTCATTAAGTCTCCAGGCATTCCTGCTAAGGATAAAATGCTCGTCAGTGTTGATCCGCACAGACAACACCACCAGCATGCATTATGTAAACAAACAAGGGTGCACAAGATCTCTGGCCCTATCGCAGGAAGCGCAAGAAATTTGGAAATGGACATTGACGAACCAACTAACAATAAAATCACAACATTTTCCACCAACAAACAATATCCTGGCAGATACATTGATCAGGACCAAAAACAGCTGCCACAAATTGGAGCTCAATCAGACAAGTTTGGATGAAATCTTCCATCGATGGGGCAAACCGACACTGAACCTTTTTGCTGTACAAAAGAATCAGAAATGTCAATTTTACGCAAGATGGCACCCACAACAGGGTTCGCGGGGGAATGCGTTTTTAATGAGGTGGTCAGGGATCTTTGCCTACGCTGTTCCCACAATCCCCTGGGTTCCCAGACTTATCAGCAAAATGAAGAGAGAACCATGCTGAATAATTCTGATTGCTGCAAGATGGCCCAGACAGCACTGGTTCACAGAACTGTCACTCCAATCGGAAAGGACTCAATCCAACTGAAACAACTACCTCCGTTGTTAACACTAAACCACAGTCTAGTACTTCATCCGAACCCGACCTCCTTACACTTATTGATCTGGCTCCTGAATACAATACGTTTGCAAGCATGAACATCCCTCAAGACTACAGAGACATTCTCGTGAAAGCCAGAGCTGATAGCACTAATAGGACATATAAACTGAAATGGAAGTGTTTCTGTTTCTGTCGCAAGACCTCAAACGTTCACCCTGTCTTAGCACCACCAGAGAAGATTCTGCCTTCACCTATTTCTGGCAAAATCGGGTTTGCTCTATGCTTCCATTAAGGTGCATTTAGCAGCATGTTCGAGATACAGAAAATAGACTGGTTCACTGTCCTCGTGTTCTAGAAGGGTGATTAAGCATTTCTTAAAGGCCTTTTCAGGGTCTTTCCTCCCATTAAGACGCTCCCACCCATCTTGGCAGCTCAATACAGTGCTTGCGCATCTCATGAAGGCTCCATTTAAACCTATCCACAAGGCAGATATAAAGTTCTTGATGTGGAAAATAGCATTGTTATTGGCTCTTACATCAGCAAGAAGTTAGCGAGATACATGCCTTCACAACTAAAGAGCCTTTTCTACAGTTCAAGGAAAACTAGTTCTCTGAACCAATCCAAGATTTATTCCCAAAGTCCCAACAGACTTTCATTTAAATAAGCCTATTGTCCTAAGGACATTCTTTCCGAATCCACAAACAGCAGCTGAAAGATCGTTGCATACATTGGACATTAAAAGATGCTCGAAATTTTATCTATATCGCACTAAACAATTCAGGAAAACTGACGAACTCCTAGTAGCTCATTGGAATTATCGTAAAGGTCTTCCAGTTTGAAGCATAGATCTGTTGATTTCAGCAGCTATCCAGTTTTGCCACCGCAAGGATGGAAGACCTCGGATGAACTAGTTAAAGTGCACTCTACCAGAGTTTTGTCTACTACGTCGCTTTGTTCGCTGGGATGTCTCTCAAAGATATATGTTGAGCGGCAACATGGAAGAACAGGCATACGTTCGCGCAGCATTACTGCCTGGAATTGTCCGAGCGTAGTGATGTGGCTGTGGGACAAGCGGTTAGGCCATTTGTTTCAATAAGGTGAGCCTTTTTTTTCTATTCTATTATCCCACCTACTGCTACTGTGCAGTGTTTATTAATAGTTGTATAAATAACTGCTTGCTATTCTGATTCAAGCATGTGAATCTTGAAAGATCCAATACATGTAACTGTAGTTCTCCAGTATTGGTATCTTTCATAGAGTCACATGTGACCCACCCTCCTTCCTGTAGAGCCTCCCACTAGTGCTTGAAAATCTGAGGGAAGATGCCTCTGTGGGAAGTGTTCTAGAGGGTGCTTTGACTGGAGTTTGGTTCTTTGTAAATGATGTGGATAAGTTAATCAAATTAATGTATTCTAGTCATTATAGGCTTTGTGTGCTTTATGGTACTGCTATACAATTTTACTGTGGGATTCCCACTTTGATAATGGGGAAGGATTCAAGCATGTGAATCTATGAAAGATGCCAATACTGGAGAATCACAGTTATAGATAAGTAACTTACCACTGTTCTGCCCACCCCCCATGCCATCTATCCCCAAACCCATTACCGGGTCCGTACTGAGTCTGGTACAGATATTGACATTTGTCTCAAGATCCACGCTGCTTCCTGATGCCAATGCTGACTCCATTTGTGCTAACAGACAACACTTGCTGACACCCATGCCGAACCTTGAACTGATGTCGGCCTGATATCAACCAATGTCATGCTACAAGATGACAAAAAGACTAGCAGTTGTTATGCAGCCTGACTTTAATCTGATTCCTCTACCATAACACAACTATCGGCAGAGACTCCATACTCTTTTTGGCTGCGACTCTGATACTGTGACAGAGCAGAGATCTCCTCTTGATACTGATTATGACAGCGAGGTAGAGGGTTGTTTCCCCCTCATTATACAGATGACGCCTTTTTTCCTTGACTTATAACGCTCCTGAAACAGAGCTTGACTCGCCACAAGGGCCACCAGTGGTGGAAAGGGCTATGTCTCCCTCCCACAAGAGGTGGACATAATACAGGGTGTAGACACTTCAGTTAAGGGGCTCATTGGCCACTACCTGTCACTCCCTTGTTAACGCCCCTAAATTTGTATTTCGGTGGCTATCTCCCTGCAGCTGCAGGCCTTCAAAACACCAAAATCAAGTCCAGCGTCGTCCAGCTCCCCAGCCCGACCGACGTTTCGGAGTGCCAACAGAAGGTGCCCTTGCTGTGGAGGATCAGTTCGGCCTCTGCAGCAAGTTTTGAGGTCCCAGGACCCACCGGCGCTGAAAGGAACGAATACCTGTGGTACCCAAACCCCTGCTGCAAAAACCTAAAAACCAAGTCTAGGCAGACTCCAAGTTTTCAGCGAGCCAGCACCTGACGAGGGACATCAAGACCCACTTCAGCAGTGGCCCAGCTGCACATCTTCACTGCATCCTGCCCACCCAGCTGGGGCATCTTCGAACCGGCTGTGCTCCCGTGGCCCGAGAGCCCTTGCGATCTCTACTCTCCTTGCCTACAAGCCCCCCTTTGCTTTACTTTTGCAGGTGGCCCTCTTCCTTCGTAGCGCGCCAGCTACAAAGTCCCTTTGCTCTTTGCTCCCCGAGAAACCCGGGAAGCTCCAGAGAACTTGGCCTTGGAACTTTGGACCTTGGCCCCCGGAGAAGCGGTTCCACGTGTCGATTTTTTCTTGACCTGCTTCGTCACTTTGGGTCTTATGTCCTTTGTCTGATGTCTACAGGTTTCAACCCTTGTGGGTCTTGTAGCTGACATATGTCGGTGACGGACCGGCATACAATTTGTATGTGGTGTTTAGGTGAGCACGACGACGCCCAAGATTGTGGCTCCTGCCAGAAACTAAAACCGAAGTCGTTAAAGGAGCGACGTTTGAAGTTAATGGCGGCACGTGTGTCACTATCCTCGGAGACTTCCCAGCCTCTGTCTTCGTCGTCTCGGGAAAAGCGGGGTCGATCTAGGAGCCGAAGCCGGTCTGGAGGATGTTGTTCTCCGGGGAAGTCAAAAGGTAAGGGGCGGTTCAAGTCGCGGCATTCTCAGACTTCACCACGTGGGGACTCCATCTCCCATGGCTCTTCCCGCTTGACGGTTGAGGAGGCCGTATGCGACTCTGCACCGCGTCTCCCCATGTTTCCGGGAGCCGGTGCATTGATGGCTCAGATGAAGGAATATTATAATTCCTTGCACCTCATCTTTGGGACCCCATCTCCCTCTGGAGTGCCTTCAGGCCCCAAGGAGGTGAGTGGGGTGCCGTCGGAGGGTTCGCCCTGGGTGTCGGTTGAGCTGATGTCGACCGGGGCAGCTTTGGCGCCGGTCCACAGTCCTTGGGGATCTCGACCTACGATGCCGGACTTCGATCAGCCAACTCCGATACGGACGTCAGCGGCGTCGGTCGAAGTTGCTTCTCCTCCACTGTATAGGGGTTGTATGACATTGAATGTTAAGTCGACTATCCAGACTGAGGGGGATCAGGTTTTGATTCCTTCTCAGGAAGAGGTTGTGGAAAGACAGCCTGTGTCGATCGACGCAGGGCCCTTTCAGCCCATTTCTGAGATTTGTGTGCCTCAGATGGAGAAGAGCTGGTTGTCTGCTCTGAGAGAGGCTAGTGGCTTGGATTCTTCTCCAGCTTCAGGGTTTCTTTCTCCCCGTGGCCTTGCCACGGAGGCAAGTTCCTCCTTTGCAGACATGCTAAGGAAAATGGCTACAGTTTTAAACTTGTCACTTCCTACGGTGGAAAGGTCCACAGACCCTTTGATCGAGGTCCTTTTTCATGGACAGACAGGGGAAGAACCTGTTCTTCCATTTGGGGAGGCCCTTTTTGATGTTTTATTAGGTACTTGGGCCAAGCCGGGGGCCTCAGTGGCCCGAGATATTGCACGTAGACACCTGCCTGCACCTGGCGACCCACTTTGTCTTCATAGATGCCATTCCACCTGTAGCTTGGCAAATCAGGTTGTGTTGTCTTCGCAGGATGTAGATTCTGTTACTAAGACTCAAGTGGGTAAGGAGTCTAGGACTCGTGATGCATGTGGTACACACATCTTTGCTTCGGCAAACTTAGCCTTGAGATCCACAAATACATCTTGTGTGCTGGGGGGATATTCCCATGCTTTATGGGATTCGCTACAGAATTTGTTACCATCTCTGCTGGATAATGTCCGGTCGGAGATTGGTGATTTGATAAAGGTGGTCAGCAGGCTGCAAGGCTTGCCATAAGGTGTGGTATGGACACCACGGACTCTGTAGGTCATGCAATGGCATCGGCAGTGGCATTAAGGCGTAGGGCTTGGTTGGCAACTTCGGGTTTCTCAGAGTCTGTCCAGTTGACTTTGGTTGACATGCCATTTGATGGTGCCCATCTTTTTAGGAGTCAAGCTGATGCAGCGTTAAGACGCTTCCGTGAAAGACGGAGGTCTTTAGAGTCATACTTTTTGTTGTTTATTACTGGTGTAACTTGTCTTTATACTCGAGATGTATGTTTTGCTTTCAAAGCGAGTAAACTTTGTTTCGGCATTTTACATGTCCGTTGTTGGTTTGACCACTTGGTGTCCTCAGTTCTAATTTTTCCCTTTTTAATCTGGTATTGACTTAGATGACCGAGGGAGGTTCCCTTTGTCCCTTGGCCTCTGAGGATGAAATCTGAAAGAGACACGTTAGTGATAGATTCCTTACCTTAGAATATCCCCAGGCGTCAGACTGGATCCGGAAAGTTTTTCGTCTGCAGTACCCCTGCGCGTCGGTAGGTGGCGTCGTGCGGCCCCGCGTTCGTCGCTGGCGTCGTAGGCGCCGAGATGACGTCACGGAGACTACTTGGGCACCACCCATGCGCGCTGACGTCAGTTCTTTCTTTTTCCGCGCCAGCAAGCGCAGATCCGGTTAGAGCACATACCTTAGTCACTTTTTGACTAGTTGTTTTTTGGGACTTTTGTCTCTAATTTCTATATTGACTCCTGGTGCCACGTAGGGATGCCTGGTTTTAAAACCTGCGGGGCCTGCCGCCGTACGATGTCGGTGGCCGACCCCCATGGCGTCTGTCTCTACTGTCTAGAGCGCGACCATGACTCCCGGTCATGTTCCGACTGTCTGGTCATGGCTCCGAAGGCTTTGCGGGAGCGGTCCCGAAAGCTGCTAGAGGCCCGGCAGTTGTCTCCGCGCCGTTACTGATCCAGGGGTCGCTCAAGGGACCGACCGCGCAGTCGCCATCATCGCTCCTCGGGGTCCAAGTCGTCGCCATCGGATTCCGGTAAGCGACGTCATAAAAAGAAGTCGAAGAAGCGCGTACGCTCTCCGACCTCCCCTCGTCGGTCTTCTGACGTGGACGAGGGGACCCGGGGTCTTTCCCCCGCGGCTCCGTTGGAGCCTGTCAGTCCCGCGGCCTACCCGCCATACCCGGGTCCGTCGGCGACTCCGACCCAGGTGCAAGAGTTTCTTGCTGCCATGGACCGCCTTTTCGGGCCCTTGGTTGCCGCCGGCGGCTCTGGCCCCGGCGCCCCAAGGTCCTCCGCCGGCGGCTCCGGCGCTGCAGGGTCCTTTGCCGGCAGCTCCGGCCCTGGCGACGCAGGGTCCTCCGCCGGCGGCCCCGGCGCCACCCTGGGTGCCGTTCGGCCCACCTCCGCCCTTGCCCGCGTTTCCAGCTTGGAACCTGGATTGGGCCTTGGAGCCGGAGCGGCGCCTATCGGCGCCGGTGGAGCATTTCTTTTCCCCTATGCCTCCCTCGCCGTTGCAGCCTGTGCCTCGGGCTGTTGGGGAAGAGGAGGACTGGGAGGGGTCGGAGGACCCACTTGCACGGCAGTGTGAGTCCGAACAGGAATGGGCAGAAGACTCAGAGGATGCCAGTGGCCTGGACCTCTCCTCTGAGCCTGGGTTTGTGTCTCCTCCCACTCTCATGGAGGAAGGCGCCACCTACACTGTGGTGCTCCGTAGAGCAGCTGAAACTCTTGGCCTTGAGCTGCCTACTGTTGCCCTCCAAACTAACCTCCTTACTGAGGTGCTTCAGCCTACAGCAGGTTCTGTGGAACCTCTGCTTCCGTTCAATGAGGCCTTGACGGATGTTTTGAAGGGTACCTGGTCTAGGCCAGCCACATGGGTCCCTGTGGATAAAAATGTGTCCAGACGTCACCGTCCGGCACCGGGTGACCCTGCCTTTCTAACAACTCATCCGACACCGGAGAGCCTGGTCATTCAGGCTACCACTTCCCAAACAGCATTCCCTACCGCTCCGCCGGATAAGGAATCCAAAAAGCTGGAGCAGCTTGGCAAAAGGTTGTTTTCCTCTGCCAGCCTGGGGCTGCGGTCGGTCAACACCACATGCCTCTTGGACCGCTATTCTCACGCTGTGTGGAACACGGTGGCGCAAACTCTGCCCCAGTGCCCGAAGAGGTTCGGACTGTGCTTTCCCAAGCTGTTGCAGAGGGGAAGGATGCCGCGAAGTTCGCCATTCGGTGTGGGTTGGACACCGCAGACTCTTTGGGAAGAGCAATTTCCATCACAGTGGCCTTGCGGCGACATGCCTGGCTGCGGTCCACGGGGTTTTCGGGGGATGTCCAGAGTTCCCTCATGGCCATGCCTTTTGATGGTACTCGCCTTTTTGGCGATAAGGCAGACAGTGCGCTGGAGCGTTTATAAGGACTCTCGGGCTAAAGCCAAGTCCTTGGGTCTCTCCACCTCCCGCCCAGCCACGTCTACTTTTCGTTCCTTTCCTGGCCGCGGCAGGGGCGCCTCTACACGTCCGTTCCAAAGGCCTGCGCAGCCTCAGCGTGGCCGCGGGCGCGGTGTCCGCCGTGGCAGCACACGGGGCCAGCGCGCGGGTCAGCCCACCTCCGCTCCCGCAGCATCCGCCTCAAAGCCTTCCTAGTCCGCGCTTTGGGGTGCACCCCACGCCGGTGGGCGGCAGGATTCAACATCACCTCCCCCACTGGCGCTCTGTCACTTCGGACAGCTGGGTGCTACAAATAATCCGAAGGGGCTATTCCCTCCCCTTCGAGTCTGCCCCCCGTCCATGCCACCTCAGTTCCACCGCATTTCGGGGGATCACTTAGCGCTTCTCCAACAGGAAGTCATGGCCCTCTTGGCCAAAGGGGCCATCGAGCGCGTTCCTGGGCCAGAAGTAGGACATGGATGTTATTCCCACTACTTTCTGGTCCCCAAGAAGGACAAGGGGGGCTTGCGCCCCATCTTGGACCTCCGGAACGTCAATCGCTTCCTCCGGAAGGAGAAGTTCAAGATGTTGACTCTGGCTCAGGTCTTGGCTGGCCTTGACCCTGGAGACTGGATGGTAGCGTTGGACTTGCAGGACGCATATTTTCACATTCCCGTCCTGCCTTCCCACCGGCGTTACCTGCGGTTCACGGTAGGCCAGGAGCATTTTCAGTTTACCGTGCTCCCCTTCGGCCTTGCAAGCGCCCCTCGGGTGTTCACGAAAGTGATGGCGGTGGTCGCAGCTCATCTGCGCAGGTCAGGGGTGTCAGTCTTCCCCTACCTCGACGACTGGTTGTTGAAGGCGGGCTCGCCCCAGGCAGTCGTCACCCACCTTCAGACTACGGCCGACCTCCTACAGTTGCTGGCGTTCTCCATCAATGTGCCGAAGTCGCACCTGAGTCCTTCTCAGAAGCTCCCCTTCATCGGAGCGGTTCTGGATTCGACGCAGTTTCGGGTTTATCCTCCCGTGCAACAAGTCCGGGATATTCAGGCTATGATTCCCATCTTTCAGCCTCTATCCCGGGTTTCAGTCAGGATGACCCTCCGGCTCCTGGGCCTGATGGCCTCCTGCATTCTGCTAGTGCATCATGCCAGGTGGCATATGCGGGCTCTGCAGTGGGACCTGAAGTTCCAGTGGGCGCAGCATCAGGGCAACCTGTCAGATCTTGTCCAGATCTCGGAAGGCACTGCACGACAATTGCAGTGGTGGCTCACGAATCGCAATTGGGTCAATGGCAGATCCCTCTCCCTTCCCCAACCGGAGCACACAGTGGTGACGGATGCGTCCCTCCTGGGATGGGGCGGCCATTTGGGAGAGGTGGAGATCAGAGGCCTCTGGTCTCCGGCGTAGTCCCGGCTCCATAACAATCTTTTGGAGCTTCGGGCGATCCGACTTGCACTGAAAGCATTCCTTCCCTCTGTCCGGGGAAGTATAGTGCAGGTGTTGACGGACAACACCACCGCCATGTGGTATTGCAACAAACAGGGCGGGGTGCGGTCGTGGACCCTATGTCAGGAGGCTCTGCGCCTCTGGACATGGCTGGAACATCAAGGCATTACCTTGGTGGTTCAACACCTGGCAGGTTCTCTGAACGCCAGGGCCGACGAACTCAGCCGTCGGTGCTTGATGGATCACGAATGGCGTCTGAACTTGGACGTGGCGCAAGGACTCTTTCTGCAGTGGGGGAGAGCCTTGATTAGATCTATTCGCCACCGAAGAGAACGCGCAATGTCATCAGTTCTGCGCGTTGGAATTTCCAAGGCGGCACTCGCTCGGCGACGCTTTTCGTCGCAAGTGGAGCTGCGGTCTGTTGTACGCCTTTCCGCCTATACCACTTCTGCCCAGAGTGATGAAGAAGATCAGGCGCGACCGGGCCCAAGTCATCCTTGTGGCTCCGGATTGGGCACGAAGATACTGGTATCCCGAGCTACTCAACAGGACGATCGATCCCCCGATCCGACTGCCTCTTCGGGAGGATCTTCTGTCGCAGCAGCAGGGGACGGTCCTCCACCCTAACCTGTCCAGCCTCCACCGCCATGCGTGGAGATTGAGCGGCGACAGTTGACCGCTTTCGATCTTCCTCCCGAAGTCTATGATGTCGTTTTGGCAGCCAGGCGTCCCTCCACTAAGACGGTATACACCTGCAGGTGTTTGTGGCATGGTGCACAGCGAAGTCTGTGGATCCCCTTTCTGCCCCTCTGTCTGAGGTCCTTCTGTTCCTACTATCCTTGGCCCAGCAGGGCTCTGCTCTGGGCACTGTCAAAGGTTATCTTTCGGCCATCTCCGCCTTTCTCCGGCTTCCAGATCAGTCTTCTCTCTTTAAGTCCCCGGTTGTTAACCGTTTCCTCAAATGCATTACACACACGTTTCCTCCCGTGCCTTTCATAATACCTCAATGGGACTTGAATCTTGTCTTGACCTATCTGATGTGCGCTCCCTTCGAGCCCCTTCATAACTGTCCTTTACGTCTTCTTACTCTAAAGACGGCTTTCCTGGTAGCTATCACCTCTGCCAGAAGAGTGAGTGAGCTCCAGGCTCTTTCTTCTAAACCTCCTTTCCTTTCTGTTCATCCGGACAAGGTGGTTTTAAGGACCCGTCCTTCTTTCTTGCCAAAGGTTGTCACGCCCTTCCACATCGGGCAGACCATCACTTTGCCCACTTTCTTTCCGCCTCCGCATCCTTCAAAAGAGGAAGAGAGGCTCCATCGTCTGGACCCAAAACGTGCGCTCTCGTTCTATCTAAAGCGCACACAACAGTTCCGGGTGGGTGACCAGCTCTTTGTTGGCTACGTGGGCGCCAAAAAAGGTCGGGCCGTGCAGAAACGCACCATCTCTCGGTGGGTTGTTTTGTGCATCAAAGCGTGTTACTCCTTGGCTAAAAAGGAGCCTCCTGTGGGGTTGCGTGCCCATTCTACCAGGGCAACAGCAGCCACTACTGCCTTGGGACGCGGCGTTCCCTTGCAGGATATTTGTCAGGCAGCCACTGCTGTGTGCGGTTTAGATAAAAAGAAATCGCACGTTTTGGGTCCAGACGGTGGAGCCTCTCTTCCTCTCTAGATGGATGCGGAGGCGGAAAGAAGGTGGGCAAAGTGATGGTCTGCCCAATGTGAAAAGCAGTAACCACCTTTGGCAAGAAGGACGGACGCGTCCTAAGAACAACCTTGTCTGGATGGACAGACAGAAAGGGGGCTTGCAAGAAAGAGCCTGGAGCTCACTCACCCGCCGAGCTGAGGTGATGGCCACCAGAAAAGCTGTCTTCAGAGTGAGAAGACGAAGAGGACAGTTATGCAGAGGCTCAAAGGGAGCGCACATTAAAAAGGTAAGAACCAAGTTCAAGTCCCACTGAGGCATTACAAACGGAACAGGAGGGAAGAGGTGTGTAATGCCCTTAAGAAACCTGTTAACAACAGGGGACTTGAAAAAGGAGGGCTGATCAGGAAGCCTGAGGAAGGCCGAGATTGCACAAAGATAGCCCTTGATGGTACCCAGGGCAGAACCCTGTTGGGCCAGAGAAAGAAGGAACAGAAGGACCTCAGAAAGAGGGGCAGAAAGGGGATTCACAGCCTTTGCTGTGCACCATGCCACAAACTTGTTCCACCTGCAGGCGTATACCACCTTAGTGGAGGGACGCCTGGCTGCCAGAATCACATCACAAACTTCGGGAGGCAAGTCGAAAGGAATCGACTGCCGCTGCTCAATCTCCACGCAAGAAGGTGGAGACTGGACAGGTTCGGGTGGAGGACCGTCCCCTGCTGATGCGACAGAAGATCCTCCCGAAGAGGCAGTCGGATTGGGGGATCGATGCTCATACTGAGTAGCTCGGGATACCAAACTCTTCGAGCCCAGTCCGGAGCCACAAGAATGACTTGGGCCTGGTCGCGCCGAATCTTCTTCAACACTCTGGGCAGAAGTGGTATAGGCGAGAAGGCGTACAACTAGACTGCAACTCCACTCGCTGACGAAAAGCGTCGCCGAGCGAGTGCCGCCTGGAAATTCCAACGTGCAGAACTGATGACATTGCGCGTTCTCTTCGGTGGCGAATAGATCTAACCAAGGCTCTCCCCACTGTAGAAAAAGTCCTTGCGCCACCTCCGAGTGAAGACGCCATTCGTGATCCATCATGCACCTGCGGCTGAGTTCGTCCGCCCTGGCGTTCAGGGAACCTGCCAGGTGTTGAACCATCAGGGATATGACCTGATGTTCCAGCCATGTCCAGAGACGCAGAGCCTCCTGACATAGGGTCCACGACCCCATCCCGCCTTGTTTGTTGCAGTACCACATGGCGGTGGTGTTGTCTGTGAACACCTGCACTACCTTCCCCTTGACAGAGGGAAGGAATGCCTTGAGTGCAAGTCTGATCGCCCGGAGCTCCAGAAGGTTGATATGGAGCCGGGACTCCGCCGGAGACCAGAGGCCTCTGATCTCCGCCTCTCCCATGTGACCGCCCCATCCCAGAAGGGACGCGTCCGTCACAACTGTGTGCTCTGGCTGGGGAAGGGAGAGGGATCTGTCCGTGACCCATTGCCGGTTCGAGAGCCACCACTGCAACTGCCTTGCAGTTCCCTCCGAGATCTGGACGTAATCGGACAGGTTCCCCTGATGCTGCGCCCACTGGAACTTCAGGTCCCACTGCAGAGCCCGCATATGCCATCTGGCATGATCGACCAGCAGGATGCAGGAGGCCATGAGGCCCAGCAGCCTCAGGGTCATCCGTACCGAAACCCAGGATAGAGGTTGAAAGATCGGAATCATAGCCTGAATATCCTGGACTTGCAGTTCGGGAGAATAGGCCCGAATCTGCGTCGTGTCCAGAACTGCTCCGATGAAAAGGAGCTGTGGAGAAGGAATCCGGTGCGACTTCGGCACGTTGATGGAGAACCCCAGCGAGTGCAGGAGTTCGGCCGTAGTCTGGAGGTGGGAGACGACTGCCTGGGACGAGCCCGCCTTCAACAACCAGTCGTCGAAGTAGGGGAAGACTGGAACCCCTGCCCGGCGCAGATGAGCTGCGACCACCGCCCTCACTTTCGTGAACACCCGAGAGGCGCTGGTAAGCCAAAGGGAGCACGGTGAATTGAAAGTGCTCGAGGCCTACCGTGAACCGCAGGTAACGCCGGTGGACCGGCAGAGACGGGGATGTGAAAATATGCGTCCTGCAAGTCCAACGCTACCATCCAGTCTCCTGGGTCGAGGGCAGTCAAGACCTGAGCTAGAGTGAGCATCTTGAACTTCTCCTTCCGGAGGAAGCGATTGACGTTCCGGAGGTCCAAGATAGGACGCATGTCCTCCTTGTCCTTTTTGGTCACCAGAGAGTAGTGGGAATAACAACCACGCCCTACTTCTGGGGTCGGAACGCGCTCGATGGCCCCCTTGGCCAAGAGGGTCACAACTTCCTTTTGAAGAAGCACCAAATGATCCCCTGACATGCGGTGGCATTGAGGTGGCATGGCTGGAGGGTAGTCTCGAAGGGAGGGAGTAGCCCTTCGGACAATGTCCAAGACCCACCTGTCCGATGTGATGGCACGCCAGTGGTGAAGGTGATGGCGGACCCTGCTCCCCACTGGCGTGCTGTGGACCTGAAAGGATGGACTAGGAGGGCTTGGAGGCCGCGGACGGGGCGGAGGTGGTGGTCTAACCCGCACGCTGGTTACCCGACCCGCCTCGGCGGGAGCCACGTCCCCGGCCACGCGAAGGCGCTTACTGCGCGGGCCGTTGGCTGGGCTGTGGACGTGACTGGGCGCCCCTTTCGTGGCCACGAAAGGGGCGAAAAGCAGACTGCTGCGGAGGGCGCGAGGCGGAGAGGCCCAAGGACTTGGCCGTAGCCCGCGAGTCCTTAAAGCGCTCCAGCGCGCTGTCTGCCTTATTGCCAAAAGGCGGATACCATCAAAGGGCATGTCCATAAGGGTGTTTTGGACATCGCCCGAAAAACCAGTGGTCCTCAGCCAGGCGTGACTGATTCTAGGGCCCTAGTTTCATGGCACCAGTGGTCAGTTTCTTGCATGGCTCTGCGTTCCTGGCGCGGAAAGTCGTGTACAGAACTGACGTCAGCGCGCATGGGTGGCGCCTAAGTAGTCTCCGTGACGTCATCTCGGCGCCTACGACGCCAGCGACGAATGCGGAGCCGCACGACGCCACCTACCGACGCGCAGGGGTACTGCTGACGAAAAACTTTCCGGATCCAGTCTGACGCCTGGGGATATTCTAAGGTAAGGAATCTATCACTAACTAATGTCTCTTACAGATATATCGTTACATAAGTAGTAACTTGTGCATTTGTGCTCAAGGGTTTGTCAAGAGATGTGTCTTCTTGTATGGAAGATTTTTTGACGCAAACTTCTTTGAAGCAGTCCAGTATGCTAAAATGTGCATGGTTTTGCCCTTTCGTTGTCTCTCATAGGGACATGTTGGTATGCAAGTGGTAAGTCTGGTATATAGGGACGCTCTGGTCTTTACTCATTAGAGTAATCAGCATAGTATGTCCTCACTACTCTTGTGGTGTGCATATTTATTATGGCAATGGTGGATTCAGGGCCTACGTTTTGTATTCTTTTGAATACATTTTCTTGTGGTTCATCCTTCATTAAAGTCCTCTTGGACTATGTGTTTTTATGGTGTAGGTTGTTTTCTCCTTCTGAGCGGACTGCATATCTAAATTTGTATTAAATGTGCTTCACTTTTTGGAAAATTGTGAGAGTAAACTCAGAGTTTATGGTGTATTCTTTGGAAGACACAAGTTAGTTGCCTTCTCCTCTGTAGGTAATAGGTAATTTATTTGTTAATTCCTAGAACATTTGGGGTGAACTCTGCATCTTACGCTGTGTATCTGAAAGAGACACGTTAGTGACAGATCCCTTACCTTAGAATATCCCCAGGCGTCAGGCTGGATCCGGAAAGTTTTTGCGTAGCAGTACCATTGCGCGTCGGTAGGCGGCGTCGTGCGGCTCCGCGTCCGTCGTCGGCGTCGTGATCGCCGGGATGACGTCGCGGGCAGTACTTAGACGCCGCCCCTGCGCGCTGACGTCAGTTCTTCTTTTTCCGCGCCAGTAAGCGCAGATCCAGGAAAAGCAGTGCCCTAGTCAATTTTTGACTAAATCTTTTGGTGATTTTTCACTGTTTTCTTTTCGAGTCGTCGACTCCTAGGTGTCGATAGGGATGCCCGGCTTCAAGCCATGCGACGTCTGTAGTCGAATGATGTCGATCACAGACCCGCATCTCGAGTGTCTCTTCTGTCTCGGCCGAGACCACGACACGAAGTCGTGCCCTGACTGCCGGAAACTTCACCCGAAGGCTTTGCGAGAGCGGTCTCGAAAGCTACTCGAGGTCCGGCAGTCGGCTCCGCGCCACACCAATCCCCGGTCCCGGGAGAGGTCGAGGGGCCGGTCGCGGAGTCCCCGCCGGCCGTCGGAGTCCAAGTCTTCGCGCTCCTCGGGTAAGTCGAAGCACAAAAAGTCTAAGAAGCATCATCGCTCTAAGATTTCGCCTCGCCGGTCTCACGACTCGGCTGAGGCCCCTGTCGGCACCGTCCCTGCCCCCGCGGCCCCGGACGTCCCTGTCGAGCCGCCCCTGCATTACCCGTCCTTTCCGGGTTCGGGGGCGACTCCGGCCCAAGTACAGGAATTCCTGTCGGCCATGGCCCGCCTCTTCGGGCCTCAAGGTCCCTCCGGTGCGCCTTCGGGCCCCACGGGCCCTGATGGGGTTGCTCCGGCGTCGCCGACGACTCCGGTCCCGGCGTCGCCTGTCCCGCCAGCCTTGATCCCGGCCTCGGCTCCGGCCCCGGCCCCGGTGGTGCCGCAACCCCCATCGACGCCGGTTGACCTAACCACGCCTCCGCTGACGTCTCCGGTGCCATTCCTGACGCCGTCCGGTGCCATTCCTGACGCCGTCCGGGGCTCCGGACGGCGTCGTTCCCCAGCTCTTTCCGGGTCCGGACATGGAGCCGGACCGGCGTTGCCCGACGCCGGATCCGGCGCCGACGAGACCTTGGGTCCCAAATGTCCCTCCTCCTCCATATTTTTCACTATAGGAGGACCAGGAGAGCTGGGAGGGGTCAGAAGACCCTCTCACACAGCAGTGTGAGTATGATCAGGACTGGGCAGAGGAACTTGGGGATGCCAGTGGTCTAGATACTTCCCCTGACACTGGCATGCTGTCTCCTCCCGTGGCTACGGAGGAGGGAGCAAATTTCGCAACGGTGTTGCGTAGAGCAACTGGAGCCTTGCACCTCCAATTGCCTACTCTGGCTGTCAAGACTAATCTCTTGACGGAAGTGCTTCAGCCGGCAGCCTCCTCTGCGGAGACTGTGCTGCCGTTTAATGATGCACTGATTGACGTTCTTTTGGGCACCTGGTCCAAGCCCACCACAGGGGCTCCTGTGGATAGGAACGTGGCCCGACGCCATCGCCCTGCTCCGGGCGACCCGTGTTTCTCTCCCAACATCCCACCCCGAGAGCTTGGTTGTCCAAGCCTCTGCCTCCCAAACCGCCTTCCCTACCGCCCCTCTGGATAGGGAATCCAAACGCCTGGACCAATTTGGGAAGAAGGCCTTTTCTTCCTCCAGTGCTGGCTTGCGGTCCGTCAACACCGCTTGCCTTTTGGGCCGATATACCCCCTCCTTGTGGGATTCGGTGGTGACTGTTTTGCCCCAGTGTTCTGAGGAGGTCCAGACACTGCTTACCCGCGCCATTGCGGAAGGTAGGGATGCGGCAAAGTACACCATACGTTGTGGCCTTGATACCGCCGACTCGCTGGGCAGATCGCTTGCAACGTCGGTGGCGCTGCGTCGCCACGCCTGGCTGAGGACAACTGGTTTCTCGGGTGATGTCCAGAATACACTCATGGACATGCCCTTTGATGGAGTCGGTCTTTTTGGTTCCAAAGCAGACCATGCGCTGGAGCGTTTTAAGGACTCATGGGCTACTGCCAAGTCCCTGGGCCTTTCGTGGCCACGGAAGGGGCGCCCAGTCACGTCAGCAGCCCAGCCACCGGCCCGCGCAGCAAGCGCCTTCGCGTGGCCGAGGACGTGGATACCGCCGTGGCGGTTTCGGGCAACCAGCGTGCGGGTCAGGCCACCACCTCCAACCCGTCCGCGGCCTCCAAGCCCTCCTAGTCCCTCCTTTCAGGTGCACAGCACGCCAGTAGGAGGCAGGGTCCGCCATCACCTTCACCACTGGCGTCCCATCACCTCGGACAGGTGGGTCTTGGACATTGTCCGAAGGGGCTACTCCTCCCCTTCGAGACCGCCCCCAGCCATGCCACCTCAATTCCACCGCATGTCAGGGGATCACTTGATGCTTCTGCAGAAGGAAGTCATGGCCCTCTTGGCCAAGAGGGCCATCGAGCGTGTTCCGACCCCAGAAGTAGGGCGTGGTTGCTACTCCCACTACTTTCTGGTGCCCAAAAGGACAAGGAGGACATGCGTCCTATCTTGGACCTCCGGAACGTCAATCGCTTCCTCCGGAAGGAGAAGTTCAAGATGCTCACCCTAGCTCAGGTCTTGACTGCCCTCGACCCTGGAGACTGGTTGGTAGCGTTGGACTTGCAGGACGCTTATTTCCACATCCCCGTCCTGCCGGCCCACCGGCGTTACCTGCGGTTCACGGTAGGCCTCGAGCATTTTCAGTTCACCGTGCTCCCCTTTGGCCTTACAAGTGCCCCTCGGGTGTTCACGAAAGTGATGGCGGTGGTCGCAGCTCATCTGCGCCGGGCAGGGTTTCAGTCTTCCCCTACCTCGACGACTGGCTGCTGAAGGCGGGCTCGTCCCAGGCAGTAGTCTCCCACCTCCAGACTACGGCCGAACTCCTGCACTCGCTAGGGTTCTCCATCAATGTGCCGAAGTCGCATCTGATTCCTTCTCCACAGCTCCTTTTCATCGGAGCAGTTCTGGACACGACGCAGTTTCGGGCCTATCCTCCCGAACGGCGAGTCCGGGATATTCAGGCTATGATTCCGATCTTTCAGCCTTTATCCTGGGTTTCGGTACGGATGACCCTGAGGCTGCTGGGCCTCATGGCCTCCTGCATCCTGCTGATCAATCATGCCAGATGGCATATGCGGGCTCTGCAGTGGGACCTGAAGTTCCAGTGGGCGCAGCACCAGGGCAACCTGTCCGATCACGTCCAGATCTCCGAGGGGACTGTAAAACAGTTGCAGTGGTGGCTCTCGAACCGGCAATGGGTCATGGGCAGATCCCTCTCCCTTCCCCAGCCAGAGCACACAGTTGTGACGGACGCGTCCCTTCTGGGATGGGGCGGTCACATGGGAGAGGCGGAGATCAGAGGCCTCTGGTCTCCGGCGGAGTCCCGGCTCCATATCAACCTTCTGGAGCTACGGGCGATCAGACTTGCACTAAAGGCATTCCTTCCCTCTGTCAAAGGGAAGGTACTGCAGGTGTTCACAGACAACACCACCGCCATGTGGTACTGCAACAAACAAGGCGGGGTGGGGTCGTGGACCCTCTGTCAGGAGGCTCTGCGCCTCTGGACATGGCTGGAACATCAGGGCATGTTCCTGATGGTTCAACACCTGGCAGGTTCCCTGAACGCCAGGGCGGACGAACTCAGCCGCAGGTGCATGATGGATCACGAATGGCGTCTTCACTCGGAAGTGGCGCAAGGTCTCTTTCTTCAGTGGGGAGAGCCTTGGTTAGATCTATTCGCCACCGAAGAGAACGCGCAATGTCATCAGTTCTGCGCGTTGGAATTTCCAAGGCGGCACTCGCTCGGCGACGCTTTTCGTCGCGAGTGGAGTTGCGGTCTGTTGTACGCCTTTCCGCCTATACCACTTCTACCCAGAGTGTTGAAGAAGATTCGGCACGACCGGGCCCAAGTCATTCTTGTGGCTCCGGACTGGGCTCGAAGAGTTTGGTATCCCGAGCTACTCAGTATGAGCGTAGATCCCCCGATCCGTCTGTCTCTTCGTGAGGATCTTCTGTCGCAGCAGCAGGGGACGGTCCTCCACCCGAACCTGTCCAGCCTCCACCTGCTTGCGTGGAGATTGAGCGGCGGCAGTTGATTCCTTTCGACTTGCCTCCCGAAGTTTGTGATGTAATTCTGGCAGCCAGGCGTCCCTCCACTAAGGTGGTATACGCCTGCAGGTGGAACAAGTTTGTGGCATGGTGCACAGCAAAGGCTGTGAATCCCCTTTCTGCCCCTCTTTCTGAGGTTCTTCTGTTCCTTCTTTCCCTGGCCCAACAGGGTTCTGCCCTGGGTACCATCAAGGGCTATCTTTGTGCTATCTCGGCCTTCCTCAGGCTTCCTGATCAGCCCTCCCTTTTCAAGTCCCCTGTTGTTAACAGGTTTCTAAAAGGCATTACACACCTCTTCCCTCCTGTTCCGTTTGTGATGCCTCAGTGGGACTTGAACTTGGTTCTTACCTTTCTTATGTGCGCTCCCTTTGAGCCTCTGCACAACTGTCCTCTTCGTCTTCTGACTCTGAAGACAGCCTTTCTGGTGGCCATCACCTCCGCTCGGCGGGTGAGTGAGCTCCAGGCTCTTTCATGCAAACCTCCCTTTCTGTCTGTTCATCCAGACAAGGTTGTTCTTCGGACGCATCCGTCCTTCTTGCCAAAGGTGGTTACTGCCTTCAACATTGGGCAGACCATCACTTTGCCCACCTTCTTTCCGCCTCCGCATCCTTCCAGAGAGGAAGAGAGGCTCCACCGTCTGGACCCAAAACGTGCGCTTTCCTTTTACCTCAACCGCACACAACACTTCCGGGTGGATGACCAGCTCTTTGTTGGCTTCGTGGGCGCCAAAAAAGGTCGGGCGGTGCACAAGAGAACCATCTCCCGCTGGGTAACCTTGTGTATCAAAGCCTGCTATTCTTTGGCTTAGAAGGAACCTCCTGTTGGGCTGCGTGCCCATTACACCAGGGCAACGGCTGCTACCACGGCTTTAGGCCGCGGTGTTCCGCTGCAGGATATCTGTCAGGCAGCTACGTGGGCCTCACTGCACACGTTTACAAAGCATTACTGCCTTGACAGTCAGGTCCGGAGGGACGGCTTCTTTGGCCGTTCTGTCCTCCGGGACTTCCTTGTCTGATCTTTGTTTGCAGACCCACCACCGGGGTTGGTATTGCTGGGGTATCTATTCTAAGGTAAGGAATCTGTCACTAACGTGTCTCTTTCAGATGCACAAGTTACTAACTTGTGTAACGATATAGCTGTAAGAGACAGTAGTTAGTGACAGATTCCTTACCGCCCCACCCATCCTCCCCGTTCTGCGAACTGATTTCTAGGGTTAAGGACATCCCTTTCAGGGCCCTAGTATTTTTTCAGACACCAATGTCAGCTTCTTGCATGGCTCTGCGTTCCTGGCGCGGAAAGTCGTGTACAGAACTGGACGTCAGCGCGCAGGGGCGGCGTCTAAGTACTGCCCGCGACGTCATCCCGGCGATCACGACGCCGACGACGGACGCGGAGCCGCACGACGCCGCCTACCGACGCGCAAGGGTACTGCTACGCAAAAACTTTCCGGATCCAGCCTGACGCCTGGGGATATTCTAAGGTAAGGAATCTGTCACTAACTACTGTCTCTTACAGATATATCGTTACACAAGTTAGTAACTTGTGCGATAGGTAGTGTTGGAAAAAATCTGATGGAGACTTCCAGCTGCAGTTTCCTTACTTGTTTTCAGTCCTACAGTTTATAGTAGAGTTTTTAGGCTTTATAAGGAGCTCTTCTTGTTATTCTCCCACAATGCTTTTTGCATCTGTCTGGAGGTTATATACTACCTGTCTTTTGGGTATGTATCTATTTTCACTGTGCTTTTCAAGTCCCTGGGAAATCATGGCTGTTGCTTCTTGAGGCCGACTTGTGATCAAATTGTGTTTCGTATCACTTTGCTAACCAGGATTTATTTTATATATTGTTTCCTTTTAATGTTTCATCTTTTCCTTATTTAATGTTTTGATACTGCACTAATAGGTGCCTTCCCTTTTCACTCACAAAAAAAGCACAAGAATTCCAAGTGCAACTCGGCCCATTCCTGACACACTCCAACTGCTGAGAAGGCTTAACCCCTTGCCCGCGATCGGAATTCCGCTCGTGTGCTGGACATTCCGATCGCGGGTGTGGTCGTGACGAGCTCAGCTCGTCATGCGCACAGCACTACCACGCAGCATGACGAGCTGAGCTTGTCACGCGCATCGAAGGGGTTAAGGGCGTAATGTGCATCTCGGTCTTGCTCCTTTGGAGCCGATTCCGACTCTCCTCCCTGGGCAGCTAGAGTTTCTGGGTCCTATAGCGCCTCAGCATCAAATCCATGAGTTCTGTGAAACTATTCTGCGTCTCTTCGCGTGCTACTGACTCCCTTTGGCGTGCCTTTGGGCCCCAAGGAGCCATAAGGACACCTGACTGGGTCTGGGCTGGCAGGCCCCCCTTGCCGCCAGCTGGTACCTCTGGACCAAGCCAGACCCCGGAGCATCAATGCTGATGTCAACACCAGATGACAAAACAATATTTATAGTGCTCTCTGACAACACTTTGACTTTGATCGAGGCTGCACCCTGATCCTATCAGGCCACAGCCTTTTGTAAACCCATCGAACGCCGACACTTGCCCTTACCTCAAGAAAGGGCCCAGATAATTCAATATTTTCAGTACTGACTCTGATAATGATCACTACGATGAAGGAGATGAGTTTGCTCAACCATACAGTAGACAACTGGTATGATGAGCTACAAAATGCCAGTGGACTGGATACTTCCCCCTACACGTGGCTGGTCTCTCCACGTGGGCCAGCTGCTGAGGAAAGTACCTCCTTCCCACAGGGCCGGAGTGGCCGTAGCGGGTGGGGGCCGTTTTTGTTAAAGGCCCTTTTTTGCAGCATAGCTGCAATATCGCCTCCTGTAACGAAATCGTCCGAAACCGGCCCTGGCAAACAGCTCGGCCGCACCCTCAGCCCCCCAGGGGGCCGGCCGAGCACTTTGCCAGGGCCGGTTTTGGTTCCCAGTCCAGCCCTGCCTTCCCAGTAGTAATGCTATGGGCGGCTGACAATTACGCCAGTTCACTTTCTTCACACCTTCGACGTGGATCTGGAGCTTTCCTTTTCCTGAGCATTGTGATGTTCCTCACAGAAAATCTTTCAGTGCAATCAGATGTCCATTACTGAACCCCCCCCGTTCCATTTTCCTTTGGTTCCTATTACTCCTGTGAATCCTGCTTGAGCCTGCACCCGAAGGGTATCAAGGAGTTTAAGGGAAAGTTATTCACGCTTGGGCAAGCTTCAGGTCACAGTCCCTCAGCGAAGCGGAGAAAGCACAAGAAACATGGCAGAAGTAAGTTTCTCAGATGTCCTCCAACTCCGACAGGAGGTTCATCCTCAGAATCGGAGTGGGTCATCATGGAGCCAGCAGATCCTCCTAAAAAATCGTCCCACGCCAGTGACTCCCCATAGTCTCCTCAATCTTCGCCTGCGCCACCTCCGGTGTGCCCAGGCTCCATTGGCACTGGCTCCAGTATCCCCTGAGTTCCCAGCACTGACATCTTCCTGCCCGCTGGTCCCAACGCCAGGTTCAGACCCAGCAACGTTCCTTAATGCCATGTATAGAATCTTTGTAAGAGGCACAGCACGATCCGGCATACCCTCAGGACCATGGCACTGTACAGCCTAATTATGTTCATGTATTTGCTCCTTCAGCATCAACAATGGCTCCTTACTACACGATGTCACAGCCTTCCATGTCATGGCTGGCTCCACCACAGATGCGGCCTCCTCTGGCGTGATTTATCAGTGCCGCCACACCCCTCTGTTCCAGAGAGGAGGTCTACTATTGACTTTTGGAGGAGGAAGAATATAGTCAGAGGATCCATTACCTTTTTGGATCGGATTCTGATCCTCCTGAATTTTTATGCCTAGGACGCTGGTGATGGTGATAGTGGGCCTATCATTGGCCAGTGGATTGGTCACATCCCCGGAGATGGAGATTGAATTTCCAACATGATCTCCTATCCCAGAAGTGATGTCTTTCCAGTTAGTGGTCAAAAAAACTTCAGAGGTACTGGACCTGCAGCTTCCAACATGACATGAAGAATATCCTCACAAGGTACTCCACCCTGCTTCACCCACCTCAGAACCCCTTCAATGAGGCCTTCCTAAATCCGGTTGATGGCAGCCTGGGAGAAGCCCACCTCCGCACTGGCAGTCAACAGGCTGGTGGCTAGGCACTACCACCCACTGAAAGGAGATCCTTCCTTCTTATCTGCACACCCGTCCCCAGAAAGCCTGGCTATACACGCATCCTGCTGCTCTGAGAATTTCACAGGCACCCTGTTGCTCCTTCTGACAGGGAATCAAGATAGCTGGAAGCTTGGGGGAAGAAAGCATTTTTGGTAGGCAGTATGGTGCTCACGTTCCTCAGAGCTATCTGTACCTGGTGCAGTATACCCATTCCTAATGGGATATGGCCCAACTGGTCACCCCCATGTCTTGAAATATACGAGAGCTCACTTGCAGGAGGTTGTGACGGATGGATAAAATGTATCCTGTCACATTATAAAATCTGACTTGGACACCACCTACTCGATGGCATGCGCAGTTGGGTACCACCGATTCTAGAAGATGACACACTTGCCTTCAAACCTCTGGCTTCTCCACGGATGTGCAGGCCAACGTAATGGATCTCCCCTTCGACAGAGTACGCCTGTTGGGGGATAAGGCTTATTCCGCGTTAGAATGCTTCGAGGCGAGCAAGACCACAGCCTGATCCTTGAGTCACCAACAACCTCAGCCTGCGAGGGACTACCGCCAGTTCCTGCACGTTTGGGGATTCTAAAGGGGATTTTCCTTTTGCTAACATCAGTCCTTTTCAGCCCCAGGCCCAGCTGCCCCGAAATTCACTGGTCAAGGACTACAGGCAGAGCTAGATGTACGGGCTATGGATACCTCCAGCAAGCCTCCCCCTCCTCATCCTCCCCCGCACCACCAGGAAGACAGATTTATTTTGCTTCTACAAACCCACGTGCAGCCTGTGGGGAGGACTGGTGTCTGCCTCTGGCAGAGAGCCAGCTCCACATCAACCTACTTCAGCTATAGGCCATTATGTTGGCTGTGAAGGCTTTCCTGCTGTCCATCAAGGGTTGGCTGATGCAAGTTCTCACGAGCACCCCCACTGCCATATGGTACAGCAAGAAGCACCGTGATGTGGGGTTATGGGGCCAGTGTCAAGAGGCTGTGTGTCTTTGGAGGTGGGTGGAGCACAGAACAACTTTCTAGTCACCAACCACCTGGCCTGGTCCGTGAGTGCCAGACTGGATGAACTGAGCGGACGTCACCTGGCAGATTACAAGTGGCGTCTGCATCTCGAGGTGGTGCAGGGCACTTTCTATCAATGGGTACAGCACTGGCAAGATGTTTTTGTGACTGTTGGGAGCACTCAGTGTTAACGGCTGGTCGCTTTTAAGTTTCTGTGAGATCATTTGTTAATAGATACTTTCCCAATGGAATGGACAAAGGGACTCCCTTATGCCTTCCATCTGCTACCCTTCCTGCCCCGAGATCTGAAGAAGAATTACTGGCCCCAACTCATCCTAATTGCCCTGGATTGGCCCAGGAGAGTGTGGTACCTTGAGATCTTGAGCATAAGCAGCTGTCCTCCAATGAGGCTTCTAGTTTGGGAGGACACCCTGTCTTAGCAACAGGACAGGGTTCTTCATCCAAATATTTTCAGCTTGCACCTCCATGCGTAGAGTATGAATCACAGCAGTTGACTGCATTTGATGTGCCGTCTGAGATGGTGGATGGTCGCCTCGCTGCTAGACACTCTTCTGACCCCTTGCAAGCAAAGCTGCTAATGGTCTCTTGTCTTTAGCGCAGCAATGCCTTGCAATGGTCACTGTAGAATGTTTTTTGTCTGCTCTTTTGACCTTTCTATATTTGCCACACTAACGGTCCTTTCTTAAATCACTAGTTGTGAAGTGGTTTATTAAAGAGCTGACATGTTCCCTCGCAAACCGTTGGTGATTCTCTGGAAAGACCTTAACGTTGTCTTGATATTTCCTTTGTGTACTTTATTCGACCGGATGCATAGATGCTCACTGTGTTTCCTGACCTTGAAGACTGTCTTGCTCATTCTGACACCACCTTCTTCCTTGTCAGATTAAATCTGAGAACCCAGGCAGTCTTTTTACCTAAGGTTGCGACTCCCTTCCATATTTGGCAGTCAATCACTCCCCTTGATAAAATTGATAATGGAGAAGCGGCTCTATCGATAGGACCCCAAAAGTATTTGAGGTTTTATATGCATCGTACCAAGGCCTATTGAGTGGACGATCCGCTCTTTGTCGGGTTTTATGGAAAGAAGAAAGCAAAGGTCTGTGCAGAAGAGAACCCCATCAATGTAGATAGTCCTCTGTGTTAATATCTGCTATGCATTTGCCAAGAAACAGCCCCCTGAAGGTCCGACAACCAATTCCTCTAGGGCCAAGGCTGCGATGGTCGACGGGTGCCTGTCATCGATATCTGCCAAGCTGTGATGTGGGCATTGATGCTTACATTGACAGTCACGTTCATCAGGAAAGACACTTCACCCTTTCATTTCTGGGGAACTTTCTGATTTGAGCCCACTCCACAGACTGTAGTGTAGTTCCTATTTCCCTAATAGGCTCTGCGCATTGGAATAATATAACCTATAGGTTTGACATAGGACTAAGGTTGGTATGTCCCTATCGATTATATTAAACTTAATTACCTGTGCCAGCTAGCTCAGAGGCCACTAGAAACTTCTTGAAGACAAGAAGGGAATAGTTTCTGGCAACCACATAACATAAAACCCTGATCCCTCAGGATCGTGGAAACAATATACTACTTTTCATTCAGTCACTCATCTCAGAGAAGTACATAGAAGAAACAGTCGGGTGTGTTTACAATAAAATTTATTGCACAGTTGTTGTTCTAGTACTGGTTATATGTGCTGCGACAACTGTTGGACAGTAGCAGAGAAATATGGCCAGCAGTGCAGTTAAATAAAAATGCATGGTACAGTTTTACCATTGTGCAATAGTAATGAACACATACATGAAATGCAGAATGCATTAAGATAAAGCCTATACCCCTATGATGCCTAACTAGATGTACCTAAGTGTACCTAGCATGTGTGTAGGTCTTAGAGAGCCAAGAATCCCCTAGGATGTAGTCTAACCCCATTACCTTAGTGGGACTCCATCCTGGTGTTGAGCTGGACACCCCAGGATGGGTGGATGGACCTCTGCCAGCTGGAGCTGTGGCATGATGCAGGTTGCAGCGACTCACGTCCGTGTCGGCATGTAAAGTCTCGGTCCTCTCTAGTTTGCTTGGGCAAAGGGAGGTATATTTATACCTGATAGATGCATTGGAATGTTAGTATTGACGTACAGTCGGTCAGAGGAAGACGTCAGGAATGAACCCTTAGGAAATAGTGGTTCATGCATATTTAATGAGTCCTTGGAGAAATCAATAATCCTGTGCTAGGGAAAATCCCAAGAGCGAAGGGTCTTTGTCTAAGAACTCGTTGTGACATAGGTTAGTCACTTTTGGACATGGATATGACGTATTTAGAATGGACCGTCTTCTGCACCCAGAGCACACGTCAGATAAGGGACAGACTCTGTTGCTCGTTATTTGTAAAGGGAGGGCCAATGTAGGTGAAAGGTCCTGCCTGTCTCTGTGGCACGAAGGATTTGAGCCTCTGAAACAGCGCACCTGTGTTAGGGCCTCAATCCAGCACATAACAAGACCATCCACCTTTGGGAGGCGTCGCTGTGCTATCTATTGAATCTATTGTTAGAAGTATCCATCAGAAAAAGAAGCTAATTTGATAGAGACATCTAGCTTCAGATTCCTTATCTTAGAATCCTCCCCGGTCGCCAGACTGGATCTGGAAAAATTTTCAGCAGTACCTCTGCGTGTCAGTAGAGGGCGTCGAGCAACTCCAAAACAATGACATCTCCTTAATGTGACATCAATGCAGGCGTCATTCTCCTTTAACGTCGGGAGGTAAGTCTCGGCGTTGGCGGTCTAAGTTGCGCCGCCTTTGTTGCTTACCGCTGGTCCTCGCTCTTTTAAGTGTTGGTGCATGAGTCCGCCACGCATCGCCCCACCTATCCTGGCACTGGGGCATCTTTGACTCAGATTAGACAGTATTCTCAGTTTCTACATTCTATTTTTGGGTCATCACCTTCCTCTGGAGTGTCCTTTGGCCCCACGGTAGTGCGTGAGGTCGTGCCTATGCCCCAGCCAGCGGGTTCTCCCTCAGCTTCAGGACGGCTTCCTGTTTGACACATTAGCGATGCCGGTGTACAGCCTATCGGGCTACCACCTTTGTCTCCTGCTTCTGGTCTGCCGACTCCAATGTTGGTGTCGAGCTCTTGCCTGCTGGCTCCGATGGTGGTGAAGTTGACGCCAATAGACACTCCTTCCGACGTCGAGGCGTCGCCTTCACTGTGTCGACCAACATCGGTTACGCCGTCAGATGCAGCGCCGATGGAGCCGACCATTTCAGACTCCCTTCCTCTGGTTTTTCCTTCCGAGGACCATGTTTGTGGAAGTACTAAAGAAGGTATGGTATGTCCCCCTCCCATTTCAGACACGGTTCCACCCCTATGCAGTCTAGCTGGTTTCATGACTTGGGTGACACCAGTGGCTTAAAATCTTCTCCAGCCTCCTGTCTTCTCCTGGTTTGGCTCCGCAGGCATTTCTGCTCTGGCGTACATTCCTAATCAAGTTTCGGTTGTACTGGATTTACAACTTCCTTCTGTGGAATAGTCAACAGACCCTTTACTTGGTGTACTACATCCTGACCAGTCTAACATAGAGCCTGTCCTTCTTTTAGTGACTGTCTTTTCGATATGCTGTTGGGTGCTTGGGCTGAAACTGAAACAGGGCTCCCTATGGACCGCTCTATTCATCTAATCAGAGTTTAGTGGTATAAGGCTGCTTTAGCCACCCAAAATATTGATTTTATCCCTCCTGTCTCCCTGAAAGAGAGGCCAGGAAATTTGATGCTTGGGGCAGGCGTATTTCCTCTTCATCTAGCTCTGCCCTGCGTTCTCTGAACACCTCTTGTGTCCTCACCCGCTTCTCCCACGCCTTGTGTTGAATGTCTCTTGCCCTCCCTTCCGGAAGAAGCCCAGAATGCTCTTGTTCCATTGGCATGAGATGGGCAACAAGCTGCCACACTTAGCATCCGCTGTGGTATGGATACCACTGATTGTGTTGGTCGGGCTATGGTCTCTTCCATAGCTCTACGTCTGCATGCATGGTTGCATACTTACATGTTTTCGGAGGCTGTACAAACTACTTTGATTGATGTGCCTTTTGATGGCACCTTCCTTTTTGGTGCGCATGCTGATTCAGCTTTACGCTGGTTCTGAGATAGTCGTAGTGGTGCGAAGTCTTATCTCTATGGTTGTACTAAGTTTGTTGGGGGCAATTTGTTTCCCCTATTAGTCCCTTATCAGCCTTCATAAGGCAGAGTACTTCTCTCACTTCCAAGGTTACACCCGGTGTGGTGTTTCTGCTTCCTGCAGGTGCTTATGCTGGGTCTGGTGGCTCAGTGGACTAATGCATCCACTGCAGGGGCCTGTGTTCTACCTCATGGTCACAGGTTCGAATCCCGGCGGGTCCACTCAGCCTTTCATCCATTTGAGGTCGATAAAATGAGTACCATTGAGTTGGGTAACAATAAACATCTGTTATTCAGCGCCAAGATGCCCCGTTGCTGGGGTGAACGTGCGCTTTACAAATACACGTTATGTTATGTTTTCTTCTAGTTTAATGCTGTCAGTGAGAGGTTTAGTTTCCAGCCATCTGGAGCATATCTTTCTTTGCGGTCGCATGGGAGCCTGTTCTTACATCTTATTGCTGATTGTTTTTTCCTACCTGTGTACTTACTCTATGGTAGTTATTCTGTTTATGTTGTGCGGATGCACTATAGCCTGGTTCCTAGTCCTTCGTGGACCTTATGTTGTATGCCTTAGCTGCATTGTGTGAGCTAGCTACTCACTTAGCATCCCTTATAGGGATTTCAACTTCATCTTTTCTCTGCTCCTTATGTCCATATGGGCGATTATGGTACCGCAGGCAGGCAAACTCTTTGGCCTGGGTAACTTTTGTTCCGGTCTTCGACCCTCTTCAGTGTAGACCTTCTCCTTCTTCTGTTTTACTCTGTGGGACACACAGATTTTTCTCCTACTCCTCTTTGTGCTCCTGTTGGTTCGGGCCTGGGTTCCACGAATCTACCCCCACCCACCCCACCCTCCAGTAGTGTATTCCTTTTCTCTAATGCCCTTGTGGTATTGGCCTCTTTTTGGCATATTCGTTCATATTGCACCTGGGTACCGCTTTCTTGTGTAAGCCACTTTTCTACTTTATCAAGCTTCTGATGTTATCTTCAGCAGTCTGGTATTCTTATATCTGTTTTTACCCTTTAGGTGTTCTTCTACCTCATTGGGTTACGGCCACCGTTCTTGCTTCCTGCAGGTTTTTTTTATACATATCTGCCATCGCACCTGTGGAGTAGCCATTGTGTTTGCTCTTCTTTTTAGTCCTGTTCCCCTGGGGCACCAGTCCCCTTGATTGTTTGAATTCATGCCTGGTATCCTTATTTCACAGGAGGCTGTTTCACTTTCTTTCCTGTATCTTTCCTCCCTCCACTTCTGCCTTTGTGTCGTCATTTTTCTATGGCAGAGGTTCCGTTTACCCCCCCTTTTTTAGTGGGGGTATTTCAATACTTTTTCTTTGGGCATGTCCTATCTTCTCACAAGTTTCCATGGAGCGTTTGTCAGGTTTCTTACCCGTTTCTCATGCTTCAATGGGTTGTGTAATGTGTGATTGTCAAAATCAACTATCTGTTGCCCTTAGTTTCTGCCAGTCCTTTGTTTCACCCTGACGTTCTTTTTCTTCTTCTTCCCCTTCATGGAGGACTTTCCACATGCTGTTTATTCTCTCCTTAACCTGTTCCCACCTGCTGGCATTCTTCGTCAGTCTGTGGCGTTGGTTCTTGGACGGTTGCCCTTTTTTACTGAAGTGGGCGATGCCTTCCACTTCCTACTCTTATGTGGCTTTGTGTTGCTACTCTCTAGCCTTGTCTTTCGGTCTCCACCTCGGTTACTGTCATAACTTCCTCTTTTCGACGATAGGATATATTTATCTCTGTCCTCCCTTTGTTATCTTCGTTCTTGGGGTATCCTTCGTTCCTCCACTTCTGCTTACTGGTGGAGGACGTGGGTTACCTTCGGTGGAGAGGATATACTTGTGCTTACCCTGTATGATTTGTGAGTGTACAGGAATTTTTTTTATATGCATAGTTATCCTTATGTGCATTTCTCTTTGGATGTATATGTCTGCACGTATATACCGATCTCTTGAATGGATCTCTTGTAGATGTCTTTTATTTCAGGTATATACGTGTGTGTTGTGCACATATGGTCATCTGGCCTATACGGTGAATGTCGCTGCATTTTACCTACACCCTTCTTGGTGACCTGGTTTAGCCTTCTTGGTTGTACTTGTCTGTTTTCTTCCTTCTCTTCAGTGAGCGTCTCCGGTACATTATTTCGGAGGATGCCTTGTATATCTTCAAGGTTCTCAATATAGGAGTTCTTTTACCGTTCTTTTTGTTTTCGTAGCAATGACCTTCAGCATTCATTGCTCTCTTTCTCTTTTCTCCATCATTCTTTATTGGAGGTCTATTTTTTCGAAATCCGTTTCTCAGGATAACTTCCTCGATGATTGGGGGTACTCTTTATTCGTTTTATGTTTTGCTGCGGTTGAGCACGCTGTGTATGCTCCTTCCATTTGGGTTTGAGCCTCGACTCTATGGACTACTGTCCTTGGTCCCTTTGCATTCCCAAATCTTAGGTTGCATCCTCTTTTGGGGCTGCCTCTTTTTCTGGTTCTAAACCGTGTTATCACAGTCTTATAGCTTTCAACTCCTACGGGCTCCCATAGTCCTTCTTGGAGATCAGTCCTTCTGTGAACTTCTTGCTTCACAGGTCATTTTTGGATAGTCTGGTCCCTTTCTATCTTTTGGACCGGCTTCTCCTATTTGGGGATCTTTGATGGGATCAGTTTGCAGCTGCTTCTCCAAGGATGGTATTGCTTGGGTATCTGATTCTAAGATAAGGAAACTTCAGCTTATGTCTCTATCAGATGGACAAGTTACTTACCTTCGGTAACGCCGAATCTGGTAGAGACCGGTTCTAGCTGCAGATTTCTTATCGACCCGCCCATCCTCCCCACTCTGCGAACTGAGGGCCCTGGTGTCTCCAAGATCCCCTCTTTGCATACTACTACAGCTCTTTCCCTTTGGCACACTGTTTCTAATGACTGTTTCCTTAAGTGGCTCTGCGTTGTTGGCATGAAAATAGGCACAGAAGAAACTAACATCAGTGCACCGAGGGAGGGCTTATATGGACTCTGTTGATCTCACATTCAGAAGACGCTGACGCTACGGAGTCACTCGACGCCCTCTACCGCTGCACATAGGTACTGCTGAAAAAAGTCCGGCTCCAGTCTGGCGCCTGGGGAGGATTCTAAAATAAGGAATCAGCAGCCAGATCCTGTCTCTATAAGGCGTTACCAAAGGTAAGTAACTTGTCCTAAGATTCATTAACAAAGCAGTACTTCTTAGGAGAAACAGTTACCAAAACATGAATCCAGAATATAATTTGTATGCCCTTTCCGATAAGTTAATTCAGGCTGTAGCCTGGCATATTCAATGACCGTGAAAGCTGAGGACACTGCAATTACAAGAGGGAGACAATTTTGAATCTACTGTGCTGCTTGCCCGGGAGTGAGTGCTGAAAGACAGAAGTTGTTAAAACATATCTATTTATATAATGGAATTACAAGATACAAGGGTGGTTTCTAGTATTGCTTGAGTACTTAGAAAGAACTATCGGATCAGGTTCCGGTGTCAGTGACGTCAATCCTAGCGTCTTTTGTGGCCTTGCACGAATAATCTGAGGCGTCAAGCGCAGCGCCGAAAGTAAAGACGTCCAAGGTTACATAGTCAATGGACCCGATGTTGTCGGCCTCGGAACCAACCCAAGAGGCATAACTGGTGTCGAGCATGGATCCATCAATGACTGATCAGCCCGAAAGCGTGCCGGACGGATCTGGAATAATGTCAAAGATCAAGCCCATAGCCTTCTTAAGCTGCTGGAGCTGATCTGGCTTCGCTACCTTACAGGATGGGAGTTAAAAACACAAGGATGTCGAAGGTTGTTCCAACACAGGGGAACGAATCCGTCCTAAGTCACAGGAACCTCATGTGACTCCGAATGGTGGGAATGATGAGAGTGGCTTGACGTAGTGAAGCCATGCTTGCTCTTCTTATGCTTCTTATGACTCTTCCTGGATTTGCTTGGCTTCGATAAAGTTCTGTCTTTTGAACAACATTTTAATGGTGAACGAGAGAGTCTTCTTGACCTCAACTGAGATCGACGTGCCGTTGGCATCAAAGGAGAGCGAGTTTTGGGCTTCCTCAACTCCGCTACTGCGAATTTCGTCACCCGATCTCAGATCACCTTCCTGTTCATCTTGACATGCAACGAGCAAGACTTCGAGTCGTGGCCCGAATCAAGACACCATAGAAATGCATTGTGTGGATCCGAACTGACATCTGTCAGTTACAGGTGATACACAGTTTAAAACCCGATGCTTTAGGAGATCTTTGCACACATACAGTAATTTCTAGTAGAAATTAAAAGATAACCGTTGAATGACAGCTAAAGCTCCAGAACTGTCAGTTGGCACAGAAAGAAAGGAACTGACACCAGCGCAAGCAGGTGACATATATATATATATATATATATATATATATATATATATATATATATATATATATACATACATACATACATACATACATACATACATACATACACACACACAGAGGCTGATCATGAACGCACGAGACTGAGTTGTAAGCAGAGCCATGAAGTTGCACAACGCCACCTTGCAAGAGTTTTCCGGATCCAGTCTGAGGCCTGGAGATATTCAAAAGTGAGGACTCTGTGGTTAAATAGTCTCTTACCAGAAAAGGCGATACCGAAGGTAGGTAACTTATTCTTTACTACTCCTTTATTCATTATATTGGTTCAGGGAGCTGTCTTAAGAAAATATTAATTTCTACTTTGTATATTATCAGAGTTTAAAGAGGCAGTCTTTAAATCTATGTTGCACTAATAATCCTCTATGAAGGTTGTACTTGTTATCTGCACTATTATAGCCTGTTTGTAATCGTGCCTTTCATATTTTGTAGGCAAGTGGGCAACCGCTTAAAGTAAAGAAAACCTTAGTCAAAGGCAAAAGGAGTAATGAGCACAAGAGAGGCAGAAGCCTGTCCTTCATAGGTGACACTGAAGACGAGGACTCTTCAACTATGGGTAGCCCTACAAAAAAAGGAGGAAAAGAAGCAAGGAAAAGGAAAGCCGATGATAATAATAGTGTTAGCCAATTAAAACAAGAGAGTTCTCCATGCTTTAAGAAAGCTAAAACAACAAAGGACACATCGAAGGACCTCGCAGCATGCAGGTATTTCTTCTACACAAGCATTATTTATCAGTGTGCAAATCCTTAACCTTTTATTTATTTTGTGCATTTCTCTGGAAAGGATGGATGCTGGATCTGTAAGCCTTGACAGTTTACTCCTTTGAAAAGGAGCACGCATTCACACTCACGTGTGCAGATGCACTTACCCTGACCCTTTTGGTGGACCTGATTCACAAAACATTTACCCATTAAAGTGTGTATGTTGGTGTGTAAATAGACTGTTTTACTAGTCAGTCTGTGTTTTTTGTTCACAAAACATGAATTCACACTTGTTGAAGAATTAAACCACAACTTATTTTACACTAGTGTGCTTTAAAGTTATGTATAAACAAAATCTGCTTCAAGGGGCCAGGAGAGGGCATTCCACTGCATGAATTTCACAAAAAGATTGTGACCACCCACAGCCCTGAGAGTTGGAGGCTATTCACAAACATTTGCAAGGTACATTCCCACCCTGGATCTAGTGAAGAATATACTCCTGTCAAGGAAATTAGTATCCAGGGTTGGAATGGAGATGGAACATTCCATGTGTAAATGCCTAGGAAAAGTACATTAGTGCTTGCTAGTTTCTTTATACATTTATTTTAGCTAGCGTAAGTGCAGTTAACTAGGCAGTTACACGTGCTATAATGCACAACATATACATACAAATGTGTTTACTACTGGAAAGCTACAAATGTCCAAAAAAGCATACATTTACTTCCAGCTGTAGGGGGAAATCTTCAGGACCTTTTTGTGAAGTGTGCCAGCTAGTTTTTGCTTCATAAAAAAAATAATGGGTGTCACACAAGGGTTTTTCTGAAAAACAGTTATTAGCTTATTAGCAAACTATGTCTACCAACCAGTGATGACAAAACCTTGCCTTGTTTTAGAAGAGCTCTCGAAAGATACGCTGATTGTATACATTTTAATAAATTTAAAGAAGGACATCTGTCACATTTATTTTCGCTTGTGTCCAGTGTGATCAAAGGAACACGTCATAAGAAGGCCCTCATACATACTGTATGTTCTGTTTGTATATATGTCACAAACGTGTTATCTTGTGAGGACAAATGCCCTTTACATGGCTTTGCAAAGCTATGGCCCCTGATCTGGAGAGCTATGTGGATTTCACGATCAAAGAGCTTGGCACTGATGAAAGCCCTCCATGTACTCTAGGGTGACAAGATTTTGAGAAGCAAAAAAACCGGGACAGGCAAGCCAGACATAGAAGTAGGACTAAACACGGACAATGGTATATATATATATATATATATATATATATATATATATATATATATATATATATATATATATATATATATATATATATATGGATTTAAATGACATGCGGCCATTTGTACGTATGGAGGCACCCGTTCATTGTAGTTTGGCAGTTGTAAAATGACATTTGTTGTGTGTGATTTATCATAACTGCCAGAACCACTGCAGTCACTGATTTATGCCTGGTGAAATGGGATTTTGCAAAATGGAAAGGCGGGGCTACTAGAACTGTCGCCCTCCGGTATGTACACTGAAATTGGCAGATGCGGCAACAAGGGGCGCTTATTTTAAGCAGCGCTTAATGTAAGATGTTAAATATTGGCATGCACTATGCCAGCACGTTGTAAGTTGGGTGTATTGTGCCACTCAGACCCATTTTGGAGGAAAGAACTACTGAAGTTGTGATGAGCGCACTTATACCATGTAAAGGATTAACTAACATTGTGAATTATATGCTGAACCAATGGCATGGTGGCTATAAGATTGCAGGAGCCTGAGGATTGGCCAAGTACGGTTTTAAGATTAAACACCCAACTTACAGACTTCGTCCTAGGGAAATCCTGATGGCTCTTGAAAAGGTCAATGGACCTTTGCTACCATTTGTGAATTGGAGCTAGAACAAAACATAAACTATGCATACATCATAGACAGAATTTTAAATGTTCAGTCAATGATGAGAAGATTTCAATTCCTTTATTTATCTTACAGGATTCATATTCTTTTGTCATCTTAATTCAAATGAGTCAATTTACAGAAATATTAGTAAAAGATTGATTAGTGACCGCATAAATCGATACACAGTGTTCCATAAAGGAAAACATCACTAAACTAACTAGTAGAACCCATGACGATTTCTTTTCGGAAAAGAGCAAGAGTGAAAATAAAGAAGCACTTCTTATAAAGAGTAGTTCGGGAAACTCAGCTGAGTTCCCTACAGCTGCAGTAGCAACCGTCAATGATAGAATGATCTCTGCAGTAGCATTTAATCAGGGAAAGGTCATAAGATGAAAGGAAATAAGCCACCGTTAGCAGTAGCTATAGGTAACAAAGCAAAAGATCAACTCTCCAGGAGAAGAGCTGCAAGGCAGTGGAGATAGATCTGGGTCTCTCGGTCTCGCATCGGGAACTCCTCTCTAACTCACACATTATTATAAATCACACAATAATGTATCAAAACTCTATTGTATTAGCTCCTCCAGCCAATTTAAACCGCTCATCCAATGGTGTCGTCGACTTCCGATGTTTCTTCTCCCAATTCCCACAGTAAACATTCACGCCACTATAGTGTTAAACATTATTTCAGGACTTTGTTACATGGAGGAAAGTTCAAATGAGAACCTTCTTACCTAAGCTAAAAGATGTGCTATGAGTTTCAGTGTGAAGACAAAGGCCTGTCAGAGATGTGGAGACAAACTAGCATTAATATTCTGATGAAGCATACATAAAATGTCTAACTCATTATTTATTATAACAATCACAACAAGTCTCATTGTATTAAGGTAAATGACCTAACATGGGGTAAGGGAACTGTATGAAACACAAGTTTGAAGTCCGCACATTCTAAGCAAGTTGCTAGTGTTAGGCAAAATATTCTAATAAACGTCCATTAAGCTGTGAGCAAGAGTCGAGAGAAAAAGGCTTTGAGGCAAACTAAAAGTGCACATTTAAGAATGATAGCTTAGTACAACATTTTTTAATTATATCATTTCAGAAACATTTTATAAGCATGTTTCCTCTACGTGTGAAGGATTAATATATCCATTTGCAGCATTATTAAGGATTCTTTCACATTATGAAACGGGCACATTTTGTCTATGGTCATTTTCTATGTGAAAACATTTCTGCAGCAGTTTAAACACATTTCTGAAGTGGAATTCTAACATAGTCTGCAAGTCGAATTTTTATTTAACTAATTTCTCCAAGACCTTACATAGACGGAACAGTCCACCTTCTGTGTCAATGACGAACTATCCAATGGGAGTGATTGCGGGCCTATTTAAAATCTGTTACATTACATTTTGCAGAATACCAATGAGAAAGGCAGTGATTGCCGAAACGTGTCCAACTGATCAAATGAATATTAAACAACCCACTGAGTGTTCCGTTTTCTTTTTTTTTTTTTTAATTTGTATGAATTGAAATGACGTGCAGACATTTGCACATATAGAGGCACACGCTCAGTGGAGTTCGGCAGCTGTAAAATCGCTTTTGTTGCTGGGAGACTTTGCATTGGCCTGTGAGCAAGGACGTGTGAGTCCGAAACCGGTCAGGCCATTTTGGATTTGAGACAAAGCTGCCTGCCGCCTTCGTTGATGTCCTCAATAAAAAGTGAAATACCTACCTGCGAGTGCTTTTTCAATGCAAGGGCAACCTTCTTTTTTCCAAAGTTATTGCGGCTGATCCAGCCGCGAAAGAGCACCGCCGCAAGACAAACAGCGGGTCAGGCGCGTCTCATTATTGGAGGCGCTGCCGAGCGGATGGGCCCGGATTGAGGGACGCAGTATGGACAATGCGGCGGTAGAGTGTGACTTTTAACTCCCCCACTTGGGTAAAGAACTTGCACATTTTAAGTCACCAGCAACACCCACATGGGATTATTAGATTATTGCAGCACTACGAGCACCGGAATGCATCTTGTTTGTACACGCCCATGGGGGGCGGGAATGCAATACTTAAGCAGGTGTGCTGTAAACTAGTTGCTGGGAGACTTTGCATTGGCCTGTGAGCAAGGACGTGTGAGTCCGAAACCGGTCAGGCCATTTTGGATTTGAGACAAAGCTGCCTGCCGCCTTCGTTGATGTCCTCAATAAAAAGTGGAAATACCTACCTGCGAGTGCTTTTTCAATGCAAGGGCAACCTCTTTTTTCCATATATATATATATATATATATATCAAAGCTCCAAGGTTCCCACCAGTTAGAGACGCACTCTGACATCCACTACAGCAACCTTCATGAGGTAAAAGCCGGATCGGCGGGCGGATCCAGTTTACAGCATGCCTGTCGATTCACGCCTGACGCGTTTCGTGCTCATTGCACTCTTCAGAGGCGCGACAGTCAATTTGGCATAAAGGCCACACCTCCCACTTATGATATGAGCCCTCCAATGGGCGACTCAAATGAGTCTGTGTTGATTTGTGGGTCTTGTAGTGTGTGCCTCATGAAGGTTGCTGTAGTGGATGTCAGAGTGCGTCTCAAACTGGTGGGAACCTTGGAGCTTTGATATATATATGTGTATATATATATATATATATATATAATCTTTATTTATTTATTTTGCAATGCACACAGTGTGCGCCAGTGACTTTCAAACATCGAAAACCATTCCAGCACTCTTGTTCTTTTGAACTCTTCATTAACAAGGCTACATTTGCATAACATTAACTATAGCAGGAACTCCATCCTGTGCCCCTCTGTCCTTCACCCCACCCCCAGTCTGTCTCCCCTCTACTTGGGAGCATGCAGCTGTCCTCCTCCCGCATTGTGTGAAATAAAAAAATAACTTACTTAAAAGGAGCTTCCACAGTGCACCCTTTTTTGCAAGAGTGATAACTGAACTCTCTACACAGGCTGTGTTAGATTGACACTGGCGCTGACATCTTCTGTTCTCTGGAGCATTGACCTTTTTACCTGTACCAAAGGTGGGGCCCTGCCTGACCACTCCCCGGTGATGACTTTTTTTTCAAGCTCCCATAAATAAGGCCCTGTACGTTCCTCTTGTCTGTGTATAACAGTGCCTGTTGGGAATTTGGAGTGTGTGGGTATATCTCTATGTATGTAGGTCTCTGTCCCCCCTCTCTCACCCCTACTTTTTAATCTGTACATCTTTCCTTTAGTCTTGGCCCTGCGCAATAGAGAGGTCGTAGTCTTCAACTACGCTGACGACCTTCAGTTGATATTCGACATTGACACCTCCGTATCATCTGTGTCCAATTTTCAATCTACTATGAATTTCATTAGTGACTGGATGAACACCAATTAACTCAAATTAAACCCAGATAAAACAGAGTTGATCCTCACAGGCGGTTTGGCCAATCCCTGGGATTCCAACTTCTGGCCACCGCTGTTAGGGAGCCCTCCTCTCCCTGCTAACTCGGTAAAAAGCTTAGGAATTATCATCAGTAACGATCTTACCATGAAGGCTCAGATCAGTTCAGTGGTCTCAGCGTGCTTTTTCCAACTCCGAAGAATTTGGAAAATCAGCAGATTTCTTTCCACTGCAGCCCTGACCCAAGTGGTGCTTGCCCTGGTCATCTCGCGGATCGATTACGCAAACTCCCTTTATACTGGTATACCAGCCTACCAGTTACATCGACTGCAACTCGTCCAGAACCAGGCAGCCAGGCTCATCTTTGGTCAGCCCAAACATCGACGAGTGAGTCCAATGCTGAAAAGCCTCCACTGGCTCCCTCTACCCCAACGCTGCCTATTTAAGTTGGGCTGCACCATCTATAAAGCCCTTTCAGGTCATGGACCCGTTTTTATCGCCTCTAACACACAACGGTACATCCCTTCCCGTGATCTACGCTCCTCTAACAAAAATCTGTTGATCCCCCATACCTTCAAACGGAAAAAACATGGAGGACTGAGATATACGATTCTGGCCCCCCAGCTTTGGAACACCCTGCCCCCCCCATTTGCGTACTGCTGACTCTTACACCAAGTTTAGGAAATCACTTAAGACCTGGCTCTTTACCCAAGCATACAACTAAACTCTTACCATCTGCAAACACGGACGCCCCCCCTCAGCGCCAAGAAACCGCCTGGTGAACGAGCGCTCTACAAATCACCTTTAACATAACATCTGTGTGTGTGTGTGTGTCAAGGACACCCCCTGCTGGCTCTTTCAGCCGAGGACCCAATAAACTCCTCCTCTGCTCGATTCACCTGTGGAAGATGTGCCCGCTTTGACAGCATGATGACGTCGACGATAACAGTCATTATCAATTCAAAGTATTCCCATTTGGTCTCAAATCTGCTCCAAGAATATTTACAAAATATATGTATGGCACTGGTAGTGTCTACCTCTTGAGACACAGACACCAAGGAAATTCCCATCTTCGATGGATGGCTGAAGGGGTATCATTTCAGTCAAGCCAGACACCCTGATGAACTTCTGAGAAGTTATTCCACTAATTGAACCTTTCTCTGAGCAAAGAGAAGTAATCACTTACCCTTTTGAAGACATTTGCAACTCTTATCGGTAATCCTGGACACCGACAAGGAGAAGGCCTTCCTTTTAGAGTAGTAAATATAATTTCACTGCCTGTCCCCAACCTCGACTTCCCAGAATAGAATCAGTGAGCCTTCACAAATTTTTGCTAGGGATGATATTCTTCATCACTCTCACCCAATTCTGCTGCCTGTGCACGAGACCGTTGCAGGGAGAGCTCAAAACAGAATGTGCTCAAAGTACAGGCTCATTTGAAGACCAAATGAGAATCACACCATGGATACAGTCATCCCTTTCTTGGTGGACTCCAAAGGAAAATACAGCAAAAGGCCTGCATTTCCAGCTAGGAACATGATATCTGATAGAGACATCTAGCCGCAGATTCCTTAACTTAAGAATTATCTCCAGGCGTCAGACTGGATCCGGAATTTTTTTTGCAGCAGCACCTCTGCGCGCCGGGGGACGGCGCCATACGCCCCCGCCCTGACGTCGTCCACGGACGTGACGTCAGCGAGGTCATATAAGTCCCTACCGGCGCGCTGACGGCAGTTTCCTTCTTGTCCGCGTACAACGCGGATCCGGAGTAAGCGGTTCCTCTGGCCTGTTTTCAGGCCCCTCTGACGCTTCGCGTCTGGAACAGTGTGCGATGCCTTCGGGCTTTAAAACGTGTAACTCCTGTTCGCGGCAAATGTCCGCGACGGACCCACACCTTATCTGCCAACAACTCAAGCCGATGACCCGGCGGGAGCGCCGGATGAAGCTACTTTCGGCTCGCCTGTCCCGGTTGGAGTCGTCACGGCCCGCGACCTCTTCGGCGGCAGGTCCCGGTGGCAGTGGGTTCCGTTTGAGGCATCGGTCGCCGTCTGGTCACGGGCGTCGCTCGCCCCTTCCTGGTAAGTCCCGGCACAGGTCGCCTAGGTCCTCGACCTCCCTTACTTCTGTTGTCTGAGGCACTAGTTCCCGGATTTCTCTGGACGTGCGCCCCCGGGAGTCGTCCCTTCCCTATCTTCCTGAGGGCGACTCAGACCCAAATGGCTGCCTATGCAGCGGCCCTGCAGGCCTCCCTTGGGTCCCCTCCTCTCCCTGGGGCGTCCTCGGACCCTCCGCTAGGTGCGGGGTCTCCGGTGGACTTGCCGGTGGGTTCGCCCCCGGCGCCAGCTGAGCCTCTTGCCTCTCGGGATGATGGAGATATGGCGTCGTCGGTGCGCGGCCCGGCTGGGTCCCCCTGTTCGACCCATAGCGCCCCTGCCGCACCGCATAGTCCTGTGGGGCTCCCTGTGGCGTCGCAGGTGGTTGCTGGCGCTCGCAGCTTGGCTCCGAGCCCGCCTCGGACTTCCGGACAGGTGGCTGCCTTTTCGGAGGCCGAGCCGGCGCTGGTTCGGCGCCGTAGGCTTGCCTCCCCGGCTCCTGCACCGTTCCTTTCTTTGGAACAGGAGCCTGTTGTGGTTGAGGCTCGGTCGGCGCCGGACCGGCGCCGTGGGCTTGCCTCCCCGGCTCTGGCACCGTTCCTTTCTTCGGAACCGGAGCCTGTCGTGGTTGAGGTCGAGTCGGCGCCGGACGAGGCCGAGTCGGCGCCGGACGAGGCCGAGTCGGCGCCGGACGAGGCCGAGCCGGTGCCGGACGAGGCCGAGCCGGTGCCGGACGAGGCCGAGTCGGCGCCGGACGAGGCCGAGTCGGCGCCGGGCGGGGCAGAGTGGGCGCCGGTCGAGGACGCCCTGGCGCCGCCTCCACGACGGATCATTGACTCCTCTCCGGAGGCTTCAGGGTGGTGTTTGGCGTCACCCAGACTTCCGACGACGCTGGATCCGTCCTTGCCTCTCCCCCCCCCCCTTTTTTAATATATATATATATATATATACACCCATGGGTTAACCGTTGGTATCCCTTTTTAGACACCTCCAACTCTCTTCGTTTCTGCGAGGTCTGGGCCTATACCCCGTTTTTCGGGAAGCAGTTGGGTGCCTTGTACTCCAGCCTGCCGTCGTTCTGCACGGCAGTGTTTTTCTTAGCACGTTTATAGTGTACTTCGATGCCTTTTCCTGCATCTTCACACTAGGAATTCCTAGGGTTCCGTTCCCTGGGGTGGACCTCCGCTTCTGGATGTTCTTTCCTTGGGGGTCTTGTCTTTCCAGTTCATGTACTACGCAGTCCCTCTCTTCTGTGGGGGTGCATTTCCCCTCCGGATCGGGGGTGGTGGTCTGCAGATCTGGTGTTGTTCTCAACACCTATGCGTGTTCTTCTTCACGGTTCCTATAGGCGCCTTCGGTGCCTGGGATGTCACAACCTTCGGATGTGTCTTTTTCCTTTGGGTGTCACCCTAATCAGTGCCTGGTGTACCTGCGGGATAGCTCCTCTGATGAAGGTCGTCCCAGGTGTTGCGCCCTGCGTCTCTGTCTTCCATTCTCCGCTTGGCCTTCAAACTGCCTTGTTGGGCAGTCCCATACGCCTCTTAGCTACGCCACTTTGTTGTCTCCGTAGCTGTCTGCTATGTGCATGCTCTCGTTGTGCTTCAGCGTGGTGCTCTCCGCCCCTGTCTACTTCATATGACTAAGTGTGTCTTATGTTCCCGCATGTACTTCTGAGACGTTGCTCAGTTCCTGCCTCTTGCCCTTCGCTTCCCGGATGCTGTCTGTCCGGCCTCCCTTGCAAGGCCTCGCCTGGTAGGCTCTGGTTACGTCCCTCCATATTGCCCTCTAGCTTTCGTTGGTGTCAACTTAGTGCACCATTGAGCTCTGGGAGTAGTTCCTCGTTATGAACTCTCTCTTCAGTTCTGGCATATGGCTTAGTGCCGTTTCTGCATCTCATTCTCACACGGGTATGGTCTCGCGTCATTCTGGCAGCCTTGTGATTCCTTGCCTCCCGTTGTCTTTTGCTCTCTGAGCTGCTTGAGTTACAGACTGCCTGCACCGCCACAGCTTTCCCCATAGTCCGTCACTTTGTGGCCGGCTCAGTGCTATCGGGCACATTCTATTGTTCTGTCGCAGACCCACCTCCCCCCTTGGGGTATGGCTGTGGTATCTATTCTAAGTTAAGGAATCTGCGGCTAGATGTCTCTATCAGATGTACGAGTTACTTACCTTCGGTAACGATGTATCTGGTAGAGACGTTGTCTAGCCGCAGATTCCTTAACGCCCACCCATCCTCCCCGTTCTGCGAGGACCTTGCCAGGTGGGTTTCTATACTTTGCCTCCTTTCCGTTGGCACTGGTCTTCTTCCAAGGTGTTCAAATTGGTGCGACCATTCTCAGAATTGCCATATGTAGCGCCTCCCTCCAGGTGGTTTCTTTTCCTGTAGAGCGGTGCTTGTTGCTTCGTCTCCACCGGTAGATTCTTCTTCCCTTTCTCTGCATTCCTCCACTCTGGTCCTTCCAGTGTGGGGTCTTCTCCTGTTGCTTTTCCTCCCTCCCACCTGCTCCATCGACCTAGAGACCTTGTCTCCTGTACAGTGGTCTTCTTGGGATCGGCTGGGCTGTGCTTCAGCCTTCCATTTCTATAGGGGAAGTGCCGTTCTTGTACTGCCTTCTCGCAGAAGATTGTTGTTCTTCCTGTGCACCGCCCTTCTTGGCCGACACAGTTCTACGTTGTAATAACAGTCTACCTTTTGTCTGTCGAAATATTCTTCCCTTGTTACTCAGCCTCTGGGGAGGGCCCACGCTTCGCTTTAAGGGGTTGTTTCTCAGAGTGATGCTCTGCCTTTACTTCTTGGTTTGTAAGTGGACAGTGTCTAATACTGTCCTTTATGATGGTGTTATGCACCATCCGATTTCTTTGCTTTACGGATTTTTTCATCCTTCGCACACTGTTCCCATACTTTCACAGTTTTGTTGGTGGCTCCGCGTTGTGCCGCGGAAAAGTTTCTCCGAAGAAAACTAACGTCAGCGTGCCGGGAGGGACTTATATGACCTCGCTGACGTCACGTCCGTGGACGACGTCAGGGCGGGGGCGTATGGCGCCGTCCCCCGGCGCGCAGAGGTGCTGCTGCAAAAAATTGTCCGGATCCAGTCTGACGCCTGGAGATAATTCTAAGTTAAGGAATCTGCGGCTAGACATCGTCTCTACCAGATACATCGTTACCTAAGGTAAGTAACTCGTACGTTTCGACATGACAGCGGACTCCTCTATGGACCAGGGCACCAACGGGCAACCGCTAGCCAAGAGTAATAAGTGAACACAAGAAGAGGAAAACCTACACATACATGTGCTTCAGTTGAAAGCAGTCAGACAAGCATTGCAATTTCTCCTTCCCAGAATTAAAGGTTCCTCGGTACTGATACGGATGGACAGCAAAACCTTATTGTTTTATAAACAAACAGAGGAACAAAGTTGCTTGCTCTATCAACAGAAATCTAGGTGGTGTAGGACTGGCCCACCCAAGATTCTGGATACCGTCACAGGCGATTAACCGCACTCTCCAAATTCACATAACATAACAAGTTTAACTAACACTGTACCAATTCCCAGGAGTGCACAACATTTGAGTGGGTGCTCTCATTCGAGTTTCCTCAGAGTGTGATAAGTGGGAACTGACCCAAACCAGCTCAACAAGGTATTCCACTTTGGGACAAACTGACCTGTTTGCCACAAATGTCAATGGCAGATACTGGTTCTGAGCTAGCAGGCGGGCACTGCCAGGGTCGTGGGGCCATGTGTTTTTGGTCACATGGTCAGGGAGCTTTATTCACTATTTTCTCCATTATCTGAATTATTTAATCTTTTTAGTAAGACAACTATTTTTACAATAAATGGTTTCAATGATTTTGAATTGATGGTTTGAATGCATGGTTTAATTTTCTGATGGATACTTCTACCTCTAGATTCCTCAAATTTGAATATCGCAGACTGGATCTAAAAACTTATGCCATGGCTCTTTGGCATCGGCACCATCTCCACACTGGAAGTGGAGCCGAGGTGACGTCACTAGAGCCATAAAGCAGCCACCTCAACATCAGTTCCATTTTTTTCCAAACCTTTTAACACAGGTTCGAAGCTTCTATCTTTATGCAAGGAAAGGAATTTGGTGCAGTGCGGGTGATATTTAAGCCCTCATAAGCAAGGATCTGAAAGAGACACGTTAGTGATAGATTCCTTACCTTAGAATATCCCCAGGCGTCAGGCTGGATCCGGAAAGTTTTGCGTAGCAGTACCCTTGCGCGTCGGTAGGCGGCGTCGTGCGGCTCCGCGTCCGTCGTCGGCGTCGTGATCGCCGGGATGACGTCGCGGGCAGTACTTAGACGCCGCCCCTGCGCGCTGACGTCAGTTCTTCTTTTTCCGCGCCAGCAAGCGCAGATCCGGGAAGAGCAGTGCCCTGGTCAATTTTTGACCATACTTTTTGGTGATTTTTTCACTGTTTTTTCCATCTTTAAGGTGTCGTAGGGATGCCCGGCTTCAAGCGATGCGGCGCCTGTGCGCGGATGATGTCCGTCACCGACCCGCATTGGGAGTGTCTCTTCTGCCTCGGCCGAGGCCACGACACCGAGTCTTGTCCCGAATGCCAGGCCCTCAACCCGAAAGCTTTGCGAGAGCGGTCTCGAAAGCTCCTCGAGGCCCGGCATTCGGCTCCACGGAGGCCCCGGTCGCGTGAGAGGTCCAGGGGTCGCTCGCGGAGTGCACACCGGTCGTCGGCGTCGAAGTCTTCTTCGTCCGGTAAGTCTAAGCACAAGAAGTCCAAGAAGCATCGTCGCTCTCGGACTTCGCCTCGCCGGTCTCGCGACTCGGCTGAGGCCCCTCCCGGCACCGTCCCCGCCCCCGCGGCCCCGGACTTGCCTGTGGAGTCGCCCCCGTCATACCCGCCCTTCCCGGGTTCGGGGGCGGATCCGGCCAAGGTACAGGAGTTCCTGTCGGCCATGGCCCGCCTCTTCGGGCCTTCAGGCCCCTCCGGTGCGCCTTCGGGCCCCGCGGGCCCTGATGGGGTTGCTCCGGCGTCGCCGGCGGCTCCGGCCCCGGCGTCGCCCGGGACTCCAGCCTCGATCCCGGCTTCGGCCCCGGCCTCGATCCCGGCTCCACAACCCCCATCGACGCCGGTCGACCTCACGACACCTCCGCCGGCGCCGATGTCTCCGGTGCCGTTCTCGACGCCGCCCTGGGCTCCGGGCGGCGTCGTCCCCCAGTTCCTTCCGGCTCCGGACATGGACCCGGAGCGACGTCGCTCGACGCCGGCTCCGGCGCCGATGGGCCCTTGGGTCCCAAATGTCCCTCCTCCTCCTTATTTTGAACCAGAGGAGGACCAGGAGGGCTGGGAGGGGTCTGATGACCCTCTGACTCGCAACTGTCAGTATGATGAGGACTGGACAGAGAGTCTAGGGGAGGCCAGTGGTCTGGATACTTCTCCTGACACTGGCATGCTGTCTCCTCCCGTGGCTACGGAGGAGGGGGCCAATTTTGGTACGGTGTTGCGTAGGGCTGCTGGGGCCTTACGTCTCCAGCTCCCTACTTTGACGGTCAAGCCTAACATCTTGACAGAGGTGCTTCAGCCGGCAGCCTCCTCTGCGGAGACTGTGCTGCCGTTTAACGACGCCCTCACAGACGTTCTTTGGGCGCCTGGTCCAAGCCCAACACAGGGGCTCCTGTGGATCGGAACGTGTCACGACGCCATCGCCCCGCTCCGGGCGACCCCTGTTTCTTTCTGTCCACCCCACTCCTGAGAGCTTGGTTGTCCAAGCCTCCGCTTCCCAAACCGCCTTCCCTACCGCTCCTCCGGATAGGAATCCAAACGCCTGGATCAGTTTGGGAAGAAAGGTTTTTCTTCCTCCAGTGCTGGCTTGCGGTCCGTTAACACCGCTTGTCTTTTGGGCCGCTATACCCACTCTCTGTGGGATTCGGTGGCGGATGTTTTGCCCCAGTGCCCTGAGGAGGTCCAGGCACTGCTTTCCCGCGCCATTGCGGAAGGAAGGGATGCGGCCACATACACTATCCGTTGTGGCCTTGACACCGCCGACTCGCTGGGCAGGTCGATTGCAACGACGGTGGCGCTCCGCCGCCACGCCTGGCTGAGAACCACTGGTTTTTCAGGGGATGTCCAGAATACTCTCATGGACATGCCCTTTGATGGAGTCGGTCTTTTGGGTCCAAAGCAGACCATGCGTTGGAGCGCTTTAAGGACTCACGGGCTACTGCCAAGTCCCTGGGCCTTTCTGCTACACGCCCTCCGCTGCCTTCTGCTTTTCGCCCCTATCGTGGCCACGGTAGGGGCGCCCTTCACGTCAGCAGCCCAGCCACCGGCCCGCGCAGCAGGCGTCTTCGCGTGGCCGAGGACGTGGATTCCGCCGTGGCGGATCGGGCAACCAGCGTGCGGGTCAGGCCACCACCTCCAACCCGTCCGCGGCCTCCAAGCCCTCCTAGTCCCTCCTTTCAGGTGCACGGCACGCCAGTAGGGGGCAGGGTCCGCCATCACCTTCCCCACTGGCGCACCATCACCTCGGACAGGTGGGTCTTGGACATTGTCCGAAGGGGCTACTCCCTCCCCTTCGAGACCACCCCCCAGCCATGCCACCTCAACTCCACCGCATGTCAGGGGATCACTTGGTGCTTCTACAGAAGGAAGTCACGGCCCTCTTGACCAAGAGGGCCATCGAGCATGTTCCGACCCCAGAAGTAGGGCGTGGTTGCTACTCCCACTACTTTCTGGTGCCCAAAAAGGACAAGGAGGACATGCGTCCTATCTTGGACCTCCGGAACGTCAATCGCTTCCTCCGGAAGGAGAAGTTCAAGATGCTCACCCTAGCTCAGGTCTTGACTGCCCTCGACCCTGGAGACTGGTTGGTAGCGTTGGACTTGCAGGACGCATATTTCCACATCCCCGTCCTGCCGGCCCACCGGCGTTACCTTCGGTTCACGGTAGGCCACGAGCATTTTCAGTTCACCGTGCTCCCCTTTGGCCTTACAAGTGCCCCTCGGGTGTTCACGAAAGTGATGGCGGTGGTCGCGGCTCGTCTGCGCCGGGCAGGGGTTTCAGTCTTCCCCTACCTCGACGACTGGCTGCTGAAGGCGGGCTCGTCCCAGGCAGTCGTCTCCCACCTCCAGACTACGGCCGAACTCCTGCACTCGCTGGGGTTCTCCATCAATGTGCCGAGTCGCATCTGATTCCTTCTCCACAGCTCCTTTTCATCGGAGCAGTTCTGGACACGACGCAGTTTCGGGCCTATCCTCCCGAACGGCGAGTCCGGGATATTCAGGCTATGATTCCGATCTTTCGGCCTTTATCCTGGGTTTCGGTAAGGATGACCCTGAGGCTGCTGGGCCTCATGGCCTCCTGCATCCTGCTGGTCAATCATGCCAGATGGCATATGCGGGCTCTGCAGTGGGACCTGAAGTTCCAGTGGGCGCAGCACCAGGGCAACCTGTCCGATCACGTCCAGATCTCGGAGGGGACTGCAAAACAGTTGCAGTGGTGGCTCTCGAACCGGCAATGGGTCATGGGCAGATCCCTCTCCCTTCCCCAGCCAGAGCATACAGTTGTGACGGACGCGTCCCTTCTGGGATGGGGCGGTCACTTGGGAGAGGCGGAGATCAGAGGCCTCTGGTCTCCGGCGGAGTCCCGGCTCCATATCAACCTTCTGGAGCTCCGGGCGATCCGGCTTGCACTCAAGGCATTCCTTCCCTCTGTCAAAGGGAAGGTAGTGCAGGTGTTCACAGACAACACCACCGCCATGTGGTACTGCAACAAACAGGGCGGGGTGGGGTCTTGGACCCTTTGTCAGGAGGCTCTGCGCCTCTGGACATGGCTGGAACATCAGGGCATGTTCCTGATGGTTCAACACCTGGCAGGTTCTCTGAACGCCAGGGCGGACGAACTCAGCCGCAGGTGCATGATGGATCACGAATGGCGTCTTCACTCGGAAGTGGCGCAAGGACTCTTTCTACAGTGGGGAGAGCCTTGGTTAGATCTATTCGCCACCGAAGAGAACGCGCAATGTCATCAGTTCTGCGCGTTGGAATTTCCAAGGCGGCACTCGCTCGGCGACGCTTTTCGTCGCGAGTGGAGTTGCGGTCTGTTGTACGCCTTTCCGCCTATACCACTTCTACCCAGAGTGTTGAAGAAGATTCGGCACGACCGGGCCCAAGTCATTCTTGTGGCTCCGGACTGGGCTCGAAGAGTTTGGTATCCCGAGCTACTCAATATGAGCATAGATCCCCCGATCCGTCTGCCTCTTCGGGAGGATCTTCTGTCGCAGCAGCAGGGGACGGTCCTCCACCCGAACCTGTCCAGTCTACACCTGCTTGCGTGGAGATTGAGCGGCGGCAGTTGATTCCTTTCGACTTGCCTCCCGAAGTTTGTGATGTGATTCTGGCAGCCAGGCGTCCCTCCACTAAGGTGGTATACGCCTGCAGGTGGAACAAATTTGTGGCATGGTGCACAGCAAAGGCTGTGGATCCCCTTTCTGCCCCTCTTTCTGAGGTCCTTCTGTTCCTTCTCTCTCTGGCCCAACAGGGTTCTGCCCTGGGTACCATCAAGGGTTATCTTTGTGCTATCTCGGCCTTCCTCAGGCTCCCTGATCAGCCCTCCCTTTTCAAGTCCCCTGTTGTTAACAGGTTCTTAAAAGGCATTACTCACCTCTTCCCTCCTGTTCCGTTTGTAATGCCTCAGTGGGACTTGAACTTGGTTCTTACCTTTTAATGTGCGCTCCCTTTGAGCCTCTGCATAACTGTCCTCTTCGTCTTCTGACTCTAAAGGCAGCCTTTCTGGTGGCCATCACCTCCGCTCGGCGGGTGAGTGAGCTCCAGGCTCTTTCTTGCAAACCTCCCTTTCTGTCTGTTCATCCAGACAAGGTTGTTCTTCGGACGCGTCCGTCCTTCTTGCCAAAGGTGGTTACTGCTTTCCACATTGGGCAGACCATCACTTTGCCCACCTTCTTTCCGCCTCCGCATCCTTCCAGAGAGGAAGAGAGGCTCCACCGTCTGGACCCAAAACGTGCGCTCTCCTTCTATATCGACCGCACAAAACACTTCCGGGTGGATGACCAGCTCTTTGTTGGCTACGTGGGCGCCAAAAAGGTCGGGCGGTGCACAAGAGGACCATCTCCCGCTGGGTTACCTTGTGCATCAAGACCTGCTATTCTTTGGCTAAGAAGGAGCCTCCTGTTGGGCTGCGTGCCCATTCCACCAGGGCAACGGCTGCTACCACGGCCTTGGGCCGCGGTGTTCCGCTGCCGGTTATCTGTCAGGCAGCTACGTGGGCCTCGCTGCACACGTTTACTAAGCATTACTGCCTTGACAGTCAGGTCCGGAGGGACGGCTTCTTTGGCCGTTCTGTCCTCCAGGACTTCCTTGTCTGATCTTTGTTCGCAGACCCACCACCGGGGTTGGTATTGCTGGGGTATCTATTCTAAGGTAAGGAATCTATCACTAACGTGTCTCTTTCAGATGCACAAGTTACTAACTTGTGTAACGATATATCTGTAAGAGACAGTAGTTAGTGATAGATTCCTTACCGCCCACCCATCCTCCCCGTTCTGCGAACTGATTTCTAGGGTTAAGGACATCCCTTTCAGGGCCCTAGTATTTTTCAGACACCTGTGTCAGCTTCTTGCATGGCTCTGCGTTCCTGGCGCGGAAAGTCGTGTACAGAACTGACGTCAGCGCGCAGGGGCGGCGTCTAAGTACTGCCCGCGACGTCATCCCGGCGATCACGACGCCGACGACGGACGCGGAGCCGCACGACGCCGCCTACCGACGCGCAAGGGTACTGCTACGCAAAACTTTCCGGATCCAGCCTGACGCCTGGGGATATTCTAAGGTAAGGAATCTATCACTAACTACTGTCTCTTACAGATATATCGTTACACAAGTTAGTAACTTGTGCTTCAAGCCCTGTCGTAAATGTGGTGGACAAGTTTCCATTACAGCTCCATACGATTGTTTATGGTGCCTCTGCTCGACACACAAAACTCTTTGGGATGTGATATTTGTCTGAAGATACATTCAAAGGCAATAAAAGAATGAGGGGCAAGTTTTTTTAATGACCAGGGCAAAGGACAGCGGAGGTCGTTGCTGCGCTAGATCTTGTTCTAAAGCCAAGACAAGATCAGGGTCCCCTTCCAACTCCTCTCCCTCATCAAGCTGTTAGAGGGGAAATAGGCATCACCACAAAAAGCAGTAGCCATACGTTGCTTCTTTTCTCCAGAGAGCCAAATCTAAAGTTAGGACTCCCAGAGCTTCTCCAGAGCCCCAGTCTATGCCAGAGCCATATCTAGTGGAGCTGCCCCCGACTCCGGCATTGGTACCTCCACTGCCTACGCTTTTCTCAGTACCAATGCCGGCTTACCCTGAATTTCTGGCGATGGGAACCGATTCAGCATTATACCTCCAAGCAATGCTTGAAATATTTAAAAAGGCAAGGGTGCCGTCTGGCCCCACGGGTCTGTATGGGGCTGTTTGGCTCGCTTCTGATGCCAATTTTTCCATTGGCACCATGTTCTTCAGCGATTGTCATTCCAGTGCTGCTTTCTGTCCTGGCTACTGTACCGGTGCCGGGAACAAATCAGAGTTCAACTTCCACACCAGCTCCACTGAGCTGTTGTAAGACTCACTGGACTGAGATAATTGTTTTCCAGGCTTGCAGAAAAGAGGATACCCATCCTCCCACTAGCAGTGCATATTTCTTCAAACCCAAACTACTGTCGCTTTCATGGTGGTGCCAAGGAGGAGGAATAGAAGGAGCAGAACTGAAGTTGTTTTGCCCAGCCTTTTCCCAGTTTGCCTTTCTTCAGTGTCGTCGTGCTTTAAGCCTTGTGGGTCCTGTACTCAACAAATGTCAGTTACAGACCCGCATTCAGTATGTATGTGGTGCTTGTGAGAACACCATGACTCTGAGGATTGCGGCTCCTGCCAGAGACTCCAGTTGAAGGCGCTCAAGGAATGCTGTATGAAGTTGCTGCGGCTCTTCTGTTGCGGTCCTCGGAGACCTTGCGGCCCTGGTCTTCTCATGTGGAGGTCAGTTCGTGAGGCCGGTCTTCTTCCAAAACGGAGGTCCGTTCACGGGGCTGTTTCAGGAGCCGGAGCCGTTCTCCAGGATGTCGTATTTCCGAGACGTCCATGGGTAAGCACAGTCGTTTGAAGTCGCGGCACCCCCCACTTCGCTTCATGGAGTCTGTCTCCGAGGGCTCCTCCCGCTCGCTGGTTGAGGAGGCAGATTGCAATTCCGCCTCCCGTCTTTCCAGGAGCCGGGGCATACATGACCCAGATGAGGGAGTCTTTTAACTCTCTACACCTCAACTTTGGTTCTCCACCTTCTACTGGAACGCCCACGGGCCCCAAGGAGGTGAGTGGATCCGCACCGGTGGGTTTGTCTTCGGCGTCGGTTGGGCCATTTGAGTCTTTAGATTTGCGCTGGTCGGCATCTGCCGACTCCGCTACGGCACCAGTGCACAGCCCTTCGGGGACTCCACCTTCGGCGTCCGTTATCGATCAGCCGACAGCGACATTGACGTTGGTGGCGCCGATTGAAGTCTCCTCAACGTCATTCGACGTCGGGTGTGGAGTTGGTAGAGCAAACTGGGGTGAATGTGGTATTTTTACTTCCTCCTCAGGGTGAGACTTTGGAGGGTCACCTTGCAACGGTTGATGCAAGGAGGCCTGGGCTTTTTCAGCCCACCTCTGAGATTATCCATTTCAGGTGGAGGAGAGTTGGATATCTGCTCTTGGTGAGGCTAGTGGGCTGGAGTCCTCTTCAGCCTTGGGTCTTCTTTCCCCACCTAACCTTGCTACTGAGGCAAGTTCCTCCTTTGCGCATATGTTGAGGAGAGTGGTGGCAGTGTTGGATGTGTCACTACCTTAGGTGGAGAAGTCCACCGACCCTCTAATTGATGTCCTTTACCAGGGTCAATCAGGGGAAGAGCCTGTTCTGCCATACAGTTAAGCCCTGTTCAACATATTCTTAGGAACTTGGGCCAAGCCTGATTCAGGGGTTTCGGTGGACCGCGCTATATCTCGCAGGCATCTGCCTGCTCCAAGAGATCCAGTTTGACTGCTCAGACATCATACCACGCGTAGCCTGGTAGTTCAGGTGGCTACAGCGTCACAAGATATGGATTCTTCACCCAAGACTCCATTAAATAGGGACTCTCGATGCATGTGGCAAACACATCTTTGCTTCTGCAAGTTCTGCGTTAAGGTCTACCAACACATCTTGTGTTCTAGGACGGTTTTCCCATGCTCTGTGGGATACCTTGCAGATTATGTTGCCATTGCTTCCGGATAGCCTCTGTTCTGAATTTGAAAACTTGAATAGAGATGGCCAACAGGCAGCTAAGCTGATAAGATGTGGCATGGATACTACTGATTCAGTAGGCCGGGCCATGGCATCTTCGGTGGTGCTCCGGCGTCATGCATGGTTAAGAACTTAAGGTTTTTCAGAGGCGGTGCAGTCGACTTTAGTCGATATACCCTTTGATGGCGCCCATCTTTTTGGGGCTTAGGCCGATTCAGCATTGAGACTCTTCCGTGATAGGAGAAGTGATACAAAGTCTTAATTGCTTTCTCTGTTATGTGTTCTTTAATTTTGACCCTATATTTGGGTTGTATAAATAATGTTTATTTTCTCAAAAGGGCCTAACTTGTTAGGGCATTGACATGTCCCTCTTTTGATTACACCTTGTTAGTGTTTTTGCGGGTGCAGATGTTATTGCCTCAATAATGTCTGTAACAGTTTAAGTGATATAAGGATACCGGAGGTATATTCTCTGTCTTTTTTCCTCTGATAATGGCTTTATGCTCAAGAGGTCATTTGCAGGTGTTGTCTCTTCCAGTTAGGAAGTTTACCTTTTTACATGCTTCTTTTGAAACAGTTTGGTATACTGGTATGTATTACTGTTCACTTGCAGTATCTCTTGAAATGAAATGAAATGAAATTAGATATTTATAAAGCGCACGGATACTCACATAGAGTGTCCCGGCGCTAATCTCCAAAACCAGCAGAAAAACCCCGCCCTGCCTACCATCGTGTTATTGTTGGAACAGCCATGTTTTAAGTTGTTTCCTAAAAGACATCAAGTCCTGAGTCAATCTGAGATGTAGAGACAAGTCGTTCCACAGGCGAGCCGCATGAACCTGAAAGGAACGACCTCCAATCCGAGATCGAGTGAACTTGGGAATCACCATCAGGGATTGTCCAGAGGACCTTAAAACTCGTTGAGGCTGATAGCGTTGGATCCTACTTCTCAGGTAAACCGCACCCGTATCGTGGAAGGCTCGATAGGCAAGCACTAAGGCCTTAAACTGAATCCTCTTTCTCACCGGGAGCCAGTGCAGCGCTTTCAGGTGGGGTGACATGCGTACTCTGGGGCTTACCATAAGAATAGCTCTGGCTGCGGCATTCTGGACAACCTGCAGCCGATTGAGCAAATATTCTGGAAGCCCTAGATACAAGATATACGTAATCCAACCTGGATGTAATTAGGGCTTGCACTACGATCTTACGGGATTCCACCGGGAGTAGAGGGAGAAAGTTTTTTACCATTCTAATCAGTCCGATACAGGTGCCAGCAACAATTTGGATTTGGGACTTCATTGATAGACTAGTGTCCAGCTTAACTCCCAAGTTTTTTACCGTGCTGACTGGGGCCATAGGAGGGGACATTTCGCAAGGCCACCATAAGCTCCAGTCAGCACATGGGGGGCAGCCAAAAAAAATACAGACATATTACTTATGCCAATTGTGAGACCTTGGATGCAGAAGGTATACTTGTTTTCAGTGAATACATTAAATTTCCAACTCAGGGTAGTTTTGGCCTCTGGTTTCACCAGCGCAGTCCTTCTCGCTACTTAGCGGAAAGCACTTTTCATTGAATTCAGGTGGTGCACTGATAGTCTTTGCGTTGGATAATTTTTAGGTTATGTTTCCCGGTGAGAGGGTTATGCCAGTTTTATTATGTGATGGGTTACATACCTGCACATAGGAATTTGTTCCATGGAAGTGTGCTCCTTTTTGCGGAATACATTGTTTGGCAATTGAAGGTGTCTGATTTTAATTCTTCTGAATACTTAAAGTCTTGGTTTCCTCCATTTTTGGAGATCATATTTATTCTTATGTTGAATTTTGGAACATGGTTGTTATGAGAGGTCTGCTTCTAAGGTTGTCTGAGATGCAGTGTCTGAATATTTACCTTAGGGCTGTTTATGACCATGCTTTACATGGTTGGGGAGATATTATTTTTTATCAAAAGAGAAGGTTCGCTTTTTGAGCCTCCTTCACTTCACTTTAAGAACATCCTGGATATTTCCATACTCTTTGGCATTGGTACTATTGATAGTCCTACATTTTCTGTCAGGAGGTTGGATGTTCTCTGTCTCCTTGGGGACATTTCTCTTTCTCTATTAAGCATTTGTTATTTTCTGTACCTTACAGCCCTTTAAGGGATCATAGTGTGAACGTATAATCTGGTACCTTGTGTATTCTTATTGAACTAAATGTGTATTGAGCACTTGTCTGCCGTACAGTTAGATGGGATTTTGGCTCATATGCCTTGTGGACAATTACTCCAACTGGGTTCCCTTTTTGGGTACGTTCCAGGGGCTTGGTTTATTTTATACATCTTGACCTTCTGGTCACGTGTGGTCGTAAGTGCTTGCTGTTGGCAAGGGCTTATTTTCATGTGGGTTTTCTTTAGGTAGTACCAGCCTGTTAAGATACTTTTTACAGGCAGCGTTATCTTAATAAGTCACCCAAGGTGTTTCATTGAGGGTGCGATATCTCTCTTGAAATTATATTATATTATATGGCACTTTGGGACTGCTTTTTTCAGTCCTGTTTATCCATATGTGTATATAGAGTTTACATAAGTGTGTTGCATATGTGTTTACACATGCTAAGATATAGTTCTACTATATGTAATAAAAATATTACATTTAAAAGAAAAATTAAAAATTATTGTGAGATTGGATCTATATATAGATCTGGGTATAATTGATCAATGTTTATAGCAGATTCATATCTGTTTAATTGCCATCTTTCCTTCTTTATGGGCACTATACAATGTGTGAACCTTCGGGTGGTCATTTTGTCTAAAAAAAAAAAAAGTTCTTTTTTTTAAGAATGGACTATGACGTTCATCCATCTTGGTCTGTTCTTCCCGACCTTGCAATGAATGGGTTTATCTGATAGAGACTTCTAGCTGCAGATTCCTTACCTTTGAATTTCCCAGGCGTCAGGCTGGATCTGGAAACTTTTGCTGAGCAATACCCCTTGCGCGCACCGTCGGGTGACTCCATTTGGCTCCGCGTGACGTCGGCGGCGCCTGTTATGACGTTGGGGTACCTATATAGGTGCCACCCCGGCGTGCGGACTTCAGTTCTTTTCGCGGCAGTTAAGCTACCCCTCTGTCGCTTTTTGACAGGCCTTTTCTCAACTTTTTGTCTAATTCGAAATATTTTTCTATTGTGTGCAAGGATGTCTTCGAGGAAGACAGGATTCAAGATGTCCATTACCGACCCCCACCTCGTCTGCCTTTGGTGTCTTGAGTGCGACTACAAACCAAAGTCGTGCTCGGACTGTCGGGCTAAGGCTCCGAAGACCTTGCGGGAGTGGGCATTGGGGCTCCTTGCGCCCCGGCAGTCGACACCATCCGTCCGAGATTCCCGCAGAGGGCCCGGTCCTGATCGAAAAAGAGGAGGTCGCTGGACCTCTCCCAGAGCCCAAAGTCCTCTTCGTCTCACTCGAGTCCGTCTGGACACTCTGGGAAGAGGCACAAGAAGAAGTCCAAACGTACTTCATCTTCACCTCGAATGTTGTCCGTCGACGAAGGAGGTAAGGTGCCCTTTAATGAAGCACTTACCGATGTCCTTCTAGGCACATGGTCCAAACCTAGCACAGGGTCTCCTGTGAATAGGACAATTGCACGCCGCCATCACCCAGCTCCAGGTGACCCAAAGTTCCTCAGCCAACACCCCACCCCAGAAAGTTTGGTGGTGCAGGCCTCTACATCGCAGGGCACGTTCCCTTCCCCCCCTCCGGATAGGGAATCCAAGAAGCTGTATTAATTTGGTAAGAAAATGTTTTCTTCCTCCAGCCTGGCATTGCGGATGGTGAATACCACATTATTGGGCCATTTTTCCCATTCCCTTTGGGAGACGGTTGTGCAAGTGCTGCCACAAGTTCCGGAGGAGTCCCGGGCTGTGCTCTCTCAGGCAGTTACAACACCACCGCCATATGGTACTGCAACAAACAGGGTGGGGTGGGGTCGTGGAGCCTGTATCTGAAAGAGACACGTTAGTGACAGATTCCTTACCTTAGAATATCCCCAGGCGTCAGGCTGGATCCGGAAAGTTTTTACGTAGCAGTACCCTTGCGCGTCGGTAGGCGGCGTCGTGCGGCTCCGCGTCTGTCGTCGGCGTCGTGATCGCCGGGATGACGTCGCGGGCAGTACTTAGACGCCGCCCCTGCGCGCTGACGTCAGTTCTTCTTTTTCCGCGCCAGTAAGCGCAGATCCGGGAAGAGCAGTGCCCTAGTCAATTTTTGACTAAATTTTGGGGTGATTTTTTCACTGTTTCTTTTCGAGTCTTCTCGACTCCTAGGTGTCGGTAGGGATGCCCGGCTTCAAGCCATGCGACGCCTGTGGTCGAATGATGTCGATCACAGACCCGCACTTAGAGTGTCTCTACTGCCTCGGCCGAGACCACGACACGAAGTCGTGCCCTGACTGCCGGGCCTTACACCCGAAGGCTTTGCGAGAGCGGTCTCGAAAGCTCCTCGAGGTCCGGCAGTCGGCTCTGCGCCGCACCAAGCCCCGGTCCCGTGAGAGGTCAAGGGGCCGGTCGCGGAGCCCCCGCCGGTCGGAGTCCAATTCTTCGCACTCCTCGGGTAAGTCGAAGCACAAAAAGTCTAAGAAGCACCATCGCTCTAAGACTTCGCCTCGCCGGTCTCGCGACTCGGCTGAGGCCCCTGTCGGCACCGTCCCCGCGGCTCCGGATGTGCCTGTGGCGCCGCCCCCGCATTACCCGTCCTTCCCGGGTTCGGGGGCGACTCCGGCCGAGATGCAGGAATTCCTGTCGGCCATGGCCCGCCTCTTCGGGCCTCAAGGTCCCTCCGGTGCGCCTTCGGGCCCCGCGGGCCCTGATGGGGTTGCTCCGGCGTCGCCGACGACTCCGGTCCCGGCGTCGCCTGTCCCGCCAGCCTTGATCCCGGCTCCGGCCCCGGCCTCGATCCCGGCTCCGGTGGTACCGCAACCCCGATCGACGCCGGTTGACCTAACCACGGCTCCGCCGGCGCCGATCTCCCCGGTGCCGTTCCCGACGCCGCCCGGGGCTCCGGGCGGCGTCGTTCCCCGGTTCTCTCCGGTTCCGGACATGGAGCCGGACCGACGTCGCTCGACGCCGTCTCCGGCGCCGATGAGACCTTGGGTCCCAGATGTCCCTCCTCCTCCATATTGTACACCAGAGGAGGACCAGGAGAGCTGGGAGGGGTCGGAAGACCCTCTCACACGGCAGTGTGAGTATGATGAGGACTGGGCAGAGGAACTTGGGGATGCCAGTGGTCTAGACACTTCCCCTGACACTGGCATGCTGTCTCCTCCCGTGGCTACGGAGGAGGGAGCAAATTCGCAACGGTGTTGCGTAGAGCAGCTGGAGCCTTGCACCTCCAATTGCCTACTGTGGCTGTCAGGACTAATCTCCTGACAGAAGTGCTTCAGCCGGCAGCTTCCTCCACGGAGACTGTGCTGCCGTTTAATGATGCACTGTCTGACGTTCTTTTGGGCACCTGGTCCAAGCCCACCACAGGGGCTCCTGTGGATAGGAACGTGGCCCGACGCCATCGCCCTGCTCCGGGCGACCCCTTGTTTCTCTCTCAACATCCCACCCCGAGAGCTTGGTTGTCCAAGCCTCTGCCTCCCAAACCGCCTTCCCTACCGCCCCTCCGGATAGGGAATCCAAACGCCTGGACCAGTTTGGGAAGAAGGCTTTTCTTCCTCCAGTGCTGGCTTGCGGTCCGTCAACACCGCTTGCCTTTTGGGCCGATATACCCACTCCCTGTGGGATTCGGTGGCGACTGTTTTGCCCCAGTGTTCTGAGGAGGTCCAGACACTGCTTACCCGCAACATTGCGGAAGGTAGAGATGCGGCTAAATACACCATACGTTGTGGCCTTGATACCGCCGACTCGCTGGGCAGATCGCTTGCAACGACGGTGGCGCTGCGTCGCCACGCCTGTCTGAGAACAACTGGTTTCTCGGGTGATGTCCAGAATACACTCATGGGCATGCCCTTTGATGGAGTCGGTCTTTTTGGTTCCAAAGCAGACCATGCGCTGGAGCGTTTTAAGGACTCACGGGCTACTGCCAAGTCCCTGGGCCTTTCTGTTGTGCGCCCTCCGCTAACCTCTGCTTTTCGCCCCTTTCGTGGCCACGGAAGGGGCGCCCAGTCACGTCCACTGCCCAGCCACCGGCCCGCGCAGCAAGCGTCTTCGTGTGGCCGAGGACGTGGCTACCGCCGTGGCGGTTTGGGCAACCAGCGTGCGGGTCAGGCCACCAACTCCGCCCCGTCCGCGGCCTCCAAGCCCTCCTAGTCCTTCCTTTCAGGTGCACAGCACGCCAGTAGGGGGCAGGGTCCGCCATCACCTTCACCACTGGCGTCCCATCACCTCGGACAGGTGGGTCTTGGACATTGTCCGAAGGGGCTACTCCCTCCCCTTCGAGACCACCCCCAGCCATGCCACCTCAATTCCACCGCATGTCAGGGGATCACTTGGTGCTTCTGCAGAAGGAAGTCACGGCCCTCTTGGCCAAGAGGGCCATCGAGCATGTTCCGACCCCAGAAGTAGGACGTGGTTGCTACTCCCACTACTTTCTGGTGCCCAAAAGGACAAGGAGGACATGCGTCCTATCTTGGACCTCCGGAACGTCAATCGCTTCCTCCGGAAGGAGAAGTTCAAGATGCTCACCCTAGCTCAGGTCTTGACTGCCCTCGACCCTGGAGACTGGTTGGTAGCGTTGGACTTGCAGGACGCTTATTTTCATATCCCCGTCCTGCCGGCCCACCGGCATTACCTTCGGTTCACGGTAGGCCTTGAGCATTTTCAGTTCACCGTGCTCCCCTTTGGCCTTACAAGTGCCCCTCGGGTGTTCACGAAAGTGATGGCGGTGGTCGCAGCTCATCTGCACCGGGCAGGGGTTCCAGTCTTCCCCTACCTCGACGACTGGCTGCTGAAGGAGGGCTCGTCCCAGGCAGTCGTCTCCCACCTCCAGACTACGGCCGAACTCCTGCACTCGCTGGGGTTCTCCATCAATGTGCCGAAGTCGCATCTGATTCCTTCTCCACAGCTCCTTTTCATCGGAGCAGTTCTGGACACGATGCAGTTTCGGGCCTATCCTCCCGAACGGCGAGTCCGGGATATTCAGGCTATGATTCCGATCTTTCAGCCTTTATCCTGGGTTTCGGTACGGATGACCCTGAGGCTGCTGGGCCTCATGGCCTCCTGCATCCTCCTGGTCGATCATGCCAGATGGCATATGCGGGCTCTGCAGTGGGACCTGAAGTTCCAGTGGGCGCAGCACCAGGGCAACCTGTCCGATCACGTCCAGATCTCGGAGGGGACTGCAAGACAGTTGCAGTGGTGGCTCTCGAACCGGCAATGGGTCATGGGCAGATCACTCTCCCTTCCCCAGCCAGAGCACACAGTTGTGACGGACGCGTCCCTTCTGGGATGGGGCGGTCACATGGGAGAGGCAGAGATCAGAGGCCTCTGGTCTCCGGCGGAGTCCCGGCTCCATATCAACCTTCTGGAGCTCCAGGCGATCCGACTTGCACTCAAGGCATTCCTTCCCTCTGTCAAAGGGAAGGTAGTGCAGGTGTTCACAGACAACACCACCGCCATGTGGTACTGCAACAAGCAAGGCGGGGTGGGGTCGTGGACCCTATGTCAGGAGGCTCTGCGCCTCTGGACATGGCTGGAACATCAGGGCATTTTCCTGATGGTTCAACACCTGGCAGGTTCCCTGAACGCCAGGGCGGACGAACTCAGCCACAGGTGCATGATGGATCACGAATGGCGTCTTCACTCGGAAGTGGCGCAAGGACTCTTTCTACAGTGGGGAGAGCCTTGGTTAGATCTATTCGCCACCGAAGAGAACGCGCAATGTCATCAGTTCTGCGCGTTGGAATTTCCAAGGCAGCACTCGCTCGGCGACGCTTTTCGTCGCGAGTGGAGTTGCGGTCTGTTGTACGCTTTTCCGCCTATACCACTTCTACCCAGAGTGTTGAAGAAGATTCGGCGCGACCGGGCCCAAGTCATCCTTGTGGCTCCGGACTGGGCTCGAAGAGTTTGGTATCCCGAGCTACTCAGTATGAGCGTCGATCCCCCGATCCGTCTGCCTCTTCGGGAGGATCTTCTGTCGCAGCAGCAGGGGACGGTCCTCCACCCGAACCTGTCCAGCCTCCACCTGCTTGCGTGGAGATTGAGCGGCGGCAGTTGATTCCTTTCGACGTGCCTCCCGAAGTTTGTGATGTAATTCTGGCAGCCAGGCGTCCCTCCACTAAGGTGGTATACGCCTGCAGGTGGAACAAGTTTGTGGCGTGGTGCACAGCAAAGGCTGTGAATCCCCTCTCTGCCCCTCTTTCTGAGGTTCTTCTGTTCCTTCTTTCCCTGGCCCAACAGGGTTCTGCCCTGGGTACCATCAAGGGCTATCTTTGTGCCATCTCGGCCTTCCTCAGGCTTCCTGATCAGCCCTCCCTTTTCAAGTCCCCTGTTAACAGGTTTCTAAAAGGCATTACACACCTCTTCCCTCCTGTTCCGTTTGTGATGCCTCAGTGGGACTTGAACTTGGTTCTTACCTTTCTTATGTGCGCTCCCTTTGAGCCTCTACATAACTGTCCTCATCGTCTTCTGACTCTGAAGACAGCCTTTCTGGTGGCCATCACCTCCGCTCGGCGGGTGAGTGAGCTCCAGGCTCTATCATGCAAACCTCCCTTTCTGTCTGGCCATCCAGACAAGGTTGTTCTTAGGACGCGTCCGTCCTTCTTGCCAAAGGTGGTTACTGCCTTCCACATTGGGCAGACCATCACTTTGCCCACCTTCTTTCCGCCTCCGCATCCTTCCAGAGAGGAAGAGAGGCTCCACCGTCTGGACCCAAAACGTGCCTTTTCCTTTTATATCAACCGCACACAACACTTCCGGGTGGATGACCAGCTCTTTGTTGGCTACGTGGGCGCCAAAAAAGGTCGGGCGGTGCACAAGAGAACCATCTCCCGCTGGGTAACCTTGTGTATCAAAGCCTGCTATTCTTTGGCTAAGAAGGAGCCTCCTGTTGGGCTGCGTGCCCATTCCACCAGGGCAACGGCTGCTACCACGGCTTTAGGCCGCTGTGTTCCGCTGCAGGATATCTGTCAGGCAGCTACGTGGGCCTCGCTGCACACATTTACAAAGCATTACTGCCTTGACATTCAGGTCCGGAGGGACGGCTTCTTTGGCCGTTCTGTCCTCCGGGACTTCCTTGTCTGATCTTTGTTCGCAGACCCACCACCAGGGTTGGTATTGCTGGGGTATCTATTCTAAGGTAAGGAATCTGTCACTATCGTGTCTCTTTCAGATGCACAAGTTACTAACTTGTGTAACGATATATCTGTAAGAGACAGTAGTTAGTGACAGATTCCTTACCGCCCCACCCATCCTCCCCGTTCTGCGAACTGATTTCCAGGGTTAAGGACATCCCTTTCAGGGCCCTAGTATTTTTCAGACACCTATGTCAGCTTCTTGCATGGCTCTGCGTTCCTGGCGTGGAATGTCGTGTACAGAACTGACGTCAGCGCGCAGGGGCGGCGTCTAAGTACTGCCCGCAACGTCATCCCGGCGATCACGGCGACGGACGCGGAATAGCACGACGCCGCCTACCGACGCGCAAGGGTACTGCTACGCAAAAACGTTCCGGATCCAGCCTGACGCCTGGGGATATTCTAAGGTAAGGAATCTGTCACTAACTACTGTCTCTTACAGATATATCGTTACACAAGTTAGTAACTTGTGCGTCAGAAGGCTCTTCCCCTCTGGACATGGCTGGAACATCAGGGCATGACCCGGGTGGTTCACCACCTGACAGGTTCTCTGAACACCAGGGCGGACGAACTCATCCGTCGGTGCCTGGTAGATCACAAATGGTGTTTTCACTATGAGGTGGTGCAAGGTCTCTTTCAGCGGTGGGGATAGCCTTGGTTAGATCTGTTCGCCACCGAAGTGAACGCGCAATGTCAGCAGTTCTGCATGTTGGATCTTCCAAGGCGGCACTCGCTCAGCGACGCTTTTCGTCGCGAGTGGAGTTGCTGCCTCCTGTACACCTTTCCGCCTGTACCACTTATGCCCTGAGTGCTGAAGAAGATCAAGCACGACCAGGCCCAAGTAATTCTTGTGTCTCCAGACTGGGCACGAAGAGTCTGGTACCCCGAGCTCCTGAGCATGGCCATCGATCATCCGATCAGACTGCCCCTTCGGGAGGATCTTCTGTCGCAGCAGCAGGGGACGGTTCTTCACCCAAACCTGTCCAGCCTCCACCTCCTTGTGTGGAGATTGAGCGGCGACATTTGACAGCTTTTGACCTTCCACCCGAAGTTGTAATGTCATCTTGGCAGCCAGGTGTCCCTCCACTAAAACGGTATACGCCTGTAGATGAAACAAGTTTGTGGCATGGTGCACAGCAAAGGCTGTGGATCCCCTTTCTGCCCGTCTTTCAGAGGTTCTCTTGTATATACTTTCTTTGGCCCAGCAGGGCTCTGCTGTGGGCACTCCTAAAGGCTATCTTGCTGCTATCGCTGCTTTTCTTCGGCTGCCAGATCAGCCATCCTTATTTAAGTCTCCTATTGTAAATAGATTTGTTAAGGGCAATACTCATCTCTTTCATCCATCTCCATTCATAAAGCCCCAGTGGGACTTGAATCTTACTCTAACATATCATATGTGTGCTCCCTTCGAGCCTCTTCACAATTGTCCTCTCAGGCTCCTTACTCTAAAAACTGCCTTCCTTGTTGCTATCACCTCTGCTCGCAGGGTGAGTGAGCTTCAGGCTCTATCTTCTAAGCCTCCTTTCTTCGCTGTGCATCCGGACAAAGTGGTGCTTAGGACGAGGCCCTCATTCCTTCCTAAACTGGTTACACCATTTCACATAGGACAAACGATTTGGCCACCTTTTCCCTACCTCTGCACCCTTCTAAGGAGGAGGAGAGACTCGAACGTCTGTACCCTAAACGTGCGTTGTCCTTCTACCTTGACCGCACAAAAGATTCCCTGGTGGATGATCAACTCTTAGTTGGCTATGTAGATGCCAAGAAAGGTCGGACTGTTCAAAAGCGTACCATCTCTTGATGGGTTGTCTTTTGTATTAAATTCTGTTACGCTTTACCAAAAAAGGAACCTCCAGTGGGGCTGTGTGCTCATTCCACTAGGGCTATGGCAGCAACCACTGCATTAGCACGTGGAGTTCCACTTCTTGACATCTGCCAGGCAGCCCCGTGGGCATCCTTGCACACATTCACCAGACATTACTGCCTGGACAGCCACGTCCGGAGGGACAGCTATTTTGCCTGTTCGGTCCTCCAGGACTTTCTGGTGTGAACTTAGTTCGCAGACCCTCCGCCGGGGTTGGTATTGCTGGGGTGTCTATTCTAAGGTAAGGAATCTATAACTAAGAGTCTCTTTCAGATGAACAAGTTAGTTACCTTCGGTAACAATGTATCTGTAAGAGATATATGTTCGTTATAGATTCCTTACCGCCCCACCCATCCTCCCCGGTCTGCGAATGGACCTCTAGGGATAGGGACTCCCTTATAGGGCCCTAGTTGTGGCGCACCAGTGGTCAGTGTCTTTCGTGGCTCTGCGCTTCTGGCATGGAAAGTCGTGTCAGAACTGACGTCCGCGCGCAGGGGTGGCATCTATGTAGGCATCGCAACGTCATCTCAGCAACGACGACGCCGACGACGGATGCGGAGTCGACTGACACCACCTACCGACGCGCAAGGGTACTGCTAAGAACAAATTCTCCGGATCCAGTCTGACGCCTGGGGGTAATTCTAAGGTAAGGAATCTATAATTAACATATGTCTCTTACAGCTACATCGTTACCAGAGGTAAGTAACTTGTTCTTTGGCAGCCAGGCGGCCCTCCACTAAGACGGCATACGCCTGCCGTTGACAGAAATTTGTATTATACTGTACAGAAAGGTCTATTGTCCCTCTTTCTGCTTCTCTTTCCACTGTTCTTCTATTCATTCTAACCCTTGCCCAACAGGGCTCTGCTTTGGGAACTCTCAAGGGTTATCTTTCTGCTCTGTCTGCTTTTTTTGCGACTGCCAGACCACCGCTCTCTCTTTAAGTCTCCAATTGTAAATAGGTTTTCTGATGGATACATCTGCCTGTGGATTCCTCACCTTATGAATATCCCCTGCGCCAGCATTCCGCGGAATTTTTTCCTAGCTCTCCACGCCGACGAGGACGTCGGCTCCGCTCGCGACTCCATATGACGTCACCGGAGCCATAAGAGAGCCTCGTCGGCGTGATGACGTCAGTTCCCTTTTTTCCGCGCCGTCGACGCGTAACGGTTTTCTAGCACTCTCCATATTTGGTGGAGTTACTTTGTTGTTCTTCATCTTTAACTGTTGCTAGAAGGGATGTCGTCTTAGAAGAAGTTTGGTTTTAAACCCTGTAAAGAATGTGGGGGTCGCATGTCCATCACTGACCCCCATGAAGATTGCTTATGGTGCTTGTCGTCGGATCACGACGTGGAGGACTGTTCCTGTTGTAGGAAAATGAACCCAAAAGCACTTAAGGAACGGGAAGCCAAGTTGTTTCTGTCCAAGGCGAAGAAAGAAGGAAGAGGGCGTAAGCGTGAAAAGTCGAAGTCGAGGTCGTCGACTTCACACACATCGAAGTCGAAAAAGCATAAGAAAAAAAGAAGACATGGATCTCGGCGCCGCTCGACCAAGAGTAAGGCTTCGAGGTCGCCTTCGCCAGCTCCTCGACATCGCCGTAAGGACTTTGTATCTCCTTCGCCCTCTCCTTCTCCTCGTGTGACTCCGGCTTAGCCTAGAGGTACTCCGGCGCATTGTCCGGCACCGAGGGATTCAGCTACTTCAGATGTCGAACTGGTTCAGGATGTACCACCTTCTCCTGTGCCTGAGGTTGAACCGGTGGATTCGGCAGTGGATCCGGTAGGTCCGACGTCGGAGACTCCCCGTTTGGATACTGGTTCGAATCCATATCCTCAATTCCCGGCTCCAGGGGCGGATCCGTCGCATTTTTTAAATGCCATGTACGGAGTTTTCGCAAAGGCGGCCTTCCCATCCGGAGCACCTTCGGGTCCCGTGGGTCCGCTGGCATTCAACTTGGGTGTGCCCCAGCACTATGCCCAGTCACCCTTCATGCCCTTCATGCCGATGGCGCCGTCATGGCAGTTTCCGGCGCCGAGAGTCTCGACGCCGTTGGTGGAATCCTCGGTGCCGTCTGGTGAGCCCTCCTCTCGACCTCGTGTGGAACTCTTGCCGCCCTCGACGCCGGCTTTGGAGCGGTCGGCGCCGCATACGACGCCACCGACGCCGCGTCCGCGGATTCGTTCACGGAGAGGCTCAGAGACTTTTAGAAGAGGAGCAGTATCGTACAGAGGAGGCTGAGGAGGGCGAGTTGGAAGAGTCTCTGGATGGGTTTGAGGGCATTCAGGAGGCGAGCGGTTTGGATACCTCTCCTGAGTGGGAGCTCTCTTCTACAAGGGCTTCTCCTCCTCAAGAGGTAGCTCCCTACCATTTGGTGATAAGGAAAGCTGCGGGGCTGTTGGATTTGCAGTTGCCCACTGCTGAATATAAGCCAAATTTGTTGACGGAGGTGTTGCATTCTCCTTCCTCCACAGTTGAGCCTCTTTTACCCTTTAGTGAGGCCTTGTTGGATCCTATCCTCGAGGTTTGGCGTAAACCACTCTCTTCGCCTGCCGTTTCTAAATCTGTGGCTAGGAGGTATAGGACTGCACCTGGGGATCCGGATTTTCTCTCATCCCATCCATCTCCAGAGAGTTTAGTGGTGCAGGCATCTTGCTCCAAGCAATCTTCAGGTGCTTTCCCTCAGGCCCCAGCTGACAGGGACTCAAAGAAAATGGATCAGTCAGCTAAAAGGTTTTCTCCTCTTCTAGCATGGCACTGAAATCGACCAACGCCACTTGTCTATTGGGCCGTCACATACACGCCTTGATGGACTCGGCAAAGCAATTGGCACCTAAGTTACCTGACGAGGAGAGGGGAAATTGTATGGAGGTCCTGTCAGATGCTCAAGCGGCAGCTAGGCAAGTTATTCAGTCAGGCCTGGATACGGCTGACTCAGTGGCCAGGGTCATGGGCTCCTCCATAGCTGCAAGAAGGCAGGCTTGGCTTCGTTCTTCCGGATTTTCCCCTGATGTCCAGGCCACTCTTTTTGATTTGCCCTTTGACGGGTCAAGGCTCTTTGGGGAAAAAGCGGATTCGGCCTTACAAAGGTTTAAGGATAGCAGAGCTACAGTGAAATCCTTGGGATTGCAGGCCCAGTCGAGAGGTTTTGGGTACAAGAAGTATCGGGGCTTTGGAAGGTCTTCCTTTCGCAACTTCCGTTCACCGCAGCAGCAGCAAAATCCACTCAATAGATCTTATAGAGGAAGAGCCAGAGGTCGCCAACGAGGTTCTGCCCGCAATCTCTCCTCCTCCTCCTCTTCTGCCTCCCCTGCTCCCCCTGGTACCGCAGGAAAGCAGCCCTAGATCCCCATCCTGGATCATGTGGGTCCTGTAGGGGGTCGGCTGTCTCACTTTCTGCAAGGTTGGAAATCGGTCACGACAGACCTTTGGGTTTTGAACCTTGTGGAGAATGGAGTACGCCCTTCCCTTTCGGGAGTTTCCTCCTCTTTACCCTCCTTGCCAGGGATTTTGCTCAGAGGACCATTTGCTTCTTCTGCAGAAGGAGGTTCTTGCATTACTACAAAAAGGTGCGATAGAGGTGGTTCCAGAGTAGGAAAGGGGTCAGGGATGCTACTCCCGGTATTTCCTGATCCCCAAAAAGGACGGCAGGTTACGTCCGATCCTGGACCTCAGGGTCTTGAATTTTTACCTGAAGCAGGAGAAATTCAAGATGCTGACCCTTGCTCAGGTTCTTCTGGCGCTGCAGCAGGAGGACAGGATGGTGTCGATCGACTTACAAAATGCGTATTTTCACATCCCCATTCTGAAGTCGCACAGGAAGTATCTCCGTTTTACGGTTGGGTCGCAGCACTACCAGTTTGCGGTCCTCCCGTTTGGTCTTACTACTGCACCTCGAGTCTTCACAAAGGTGATGGTAGTGGTGGCAGCTCATCTCAGAAGGTCGGGGATTCCAGTTTTCCACTATCTGGACGACTGGCTGCTCAAAGCGGAGTCGCCGGAGATGGTGCTTCATCATCTGCGGGTAACATCTCAACTGTTGTTCAACTTGGGTTTTTCAATCAATGTGCCCAAATCACACCTGGTGCCCTCTCAGCGCAACCTGTTCATAGGGGCGGTACTGGACACTACTGTGTGTAGAGCATTTCCTCCTCCACAAAGAATTCTCGACATTCAGGAGATGATCCCTTTGTTTTACAATGGAGCGGATGTTCCGGTCCTGAAGGTCCTTCGCCTGCTCGGTCTGTTCGCCTCCTGCATTCTGTTGGTCAACCATGCACGCTGGCACATGAGGGCGCTCCAGTGGTGTCTCCGCAGGCAGTGGTATCAGCACAACGGAGATCTCAGAGATTCAGTCAGGATCTCCAGAGAAGCTGCAGCGGAGCTGACTTGGTGGAGCGTGGAGGGCAATCTGTCTCAAGGAAAGCCCTTTCATCTTCCTCCATCGGTGGCCACAGTGATAACGGACGCCTCTACCCTAGGGTGGGATGCTCATCTGGGGGATCTGGAGATCAAGGGTCTTTGGTCTCCAGAGGAAAGGTTGTCTCATATCAATCTTCTGGAATTGCGGGCGATACGTTTGGTGCTCAAGGCCTTTCTCCCTTCCCTTCGCGGTCAGTCGGTTCAAGTCCTGACGGACAACACTACCGCGATGTGGTATGTCAACAAGCAGGGAGGAGTAGGGTCGTACCGTCTCTGCAGAGAGGCGTTGCGGCTTTGGTCCTGGGCTCAGGACCATCGGATTTGCTTGATGGCGAATCATTTGGCCGGAGTGTTGAACGTGCGTGCGGACAGTCTCAGTCGACAGTTCTCCGCCGACCACGAGTGGAGGCTTCATCCGGAGGTGGTTCGACACATCTTCCGGACGTGGGGGACTCCTCGGGTGGACCTGTTTGCCACTCACGAGAACGCGCACTGCCCGTCGTTCTGCAGTCTCCAGTTTCCGTTGCAGGGAGCGTTGGGGGACGAGTTTCAGTTGAGTTGGGACTCTCGACTCCTTTACGCGTTTCCTCCCATACCCTTGATTCCTCGGGTTCTGAGGAAGATTCGCCAAGACTGGGCCCAAGTCTTATTGATCGCCCCGGATTGGCCAAGAAGGGTGTGGTACACAGATCTTCTTCACCTCTCATCGCACCCTCCGCTCCGTCTCCCTCTCAGGGCAGACCTCCTCTCGCAGTCACAGGGGCAGGTTCTACACCCCCACCTCCAGAGCCTGCACCTTCATGCCTGGAGATTGAACGGGGCAACCTGAGTTCTTTCTCTCTCCCGCCTGACGTGGTGGATGTTATTTTATCGGCCAGGCGACACTCCACCAAGTCCATTTACTCCTACAGATGGTCAAGATTCGTTAAGTGGTGTGGAGAGAGATCCATTGACCCTTTAAAGGCCCACTTGTCAAATGTTCTTCTGTTTGCCCTTTCCTTGGCTCAGCAAGGTTGTGCTGTGGCCACGGTTAAGGAGTTATTTGTCAGCCTTATCGGCTTTTCTGTGTCTACCTGATCAGCCGTCTTTATTTAAGTCTCCTATCGTTTTGAGATTTATCAAAGGCCTTACCAATAGGTTTCCGCCTATTCCTTTTGTTATGCCCCAATGGGATCTTAATCTTGTTTTAACTTTTTTGATGGGTTCCCCCTTTGAACCACTTCATAGCTGTCCTTTGAGGCTTTTATCTTTTAAAACTGTCTTTCTGGTAGCCATTACCTCAGCAAGGAGGGTGAGTGAGCTTCAAGCTCTTAGTTCAAAACCCCCGTTTTTGACCATACATGCTGAAAGGATGGTCCTCAGGACCAGGGCTGCTTTTCTGCCTAAGGTAGTTACTCCCTTCCATCTAGGGCAGTCCATAACTCTCCCTGTGTTTTATCCTCCCCCTTCCAAGGAGGAGGAGAGACTTCACCGCTTGGACCCTAAAAGAGCGATGAGCTTTTATTTGGACAGAACAAAGGACTTGCGTTTGGACGATCAGCTCTTTGTGGGCTATGTTGGACGCTCAAAAGGCAAAGCTGTGCACAAGCGCACTCTATCCAGGTGGATCGTCTTGTGCATCAAGATCTGCTACGCCCTTGCTGGTAAGGAACCACCTGAGGGTATTAGAGCCCATTCTTCTAGGGCTAAGTCTTCCACCTCTGCTCTAGCCAGAGGTGTTCCTGTGTTGGATATTTGTAAAGCAGCGACCTGGGCCTCCCTCCACACTTTCGCTAAGCATTATTGCTTGGATTCCGAGGTGAGGAGGGAGGGCCATTTGCGCGCTCTGTCTTGCATGACTTTTGGTATATGAAAGGTGGACACCCTCCTCCGGGAGTGGGACTGCTGTGGGAATCTATTCATAAGGTGAGGAATCCACAGGCAGATGTATCCATCAGAAGAACAAGTTACTTACCTTCGGTAACGCTTTTTCTGGTGGATACAGTATCTGCCTGTGGATTCCTCACTGACCCACCCTCCTCCCCGTTGTCCACCTTTGTATACCTTGAGGTATGCCTTAATTGGCTTGTTGTTGTTTTACAATTGTATCTGGTACATTTATAGGAAATGCTGATGTTCTTTAGCTTTCCTTTGTGATTTTTGTACTGTGTATATTGGTTCAAATGTTGTGTACTGTGTATACTTTAAATCTGTTGTCGGTCCACCTGTTCGCCTCGGAGGCACGGAAAAAATGGGTGGAACTGACGTCATCACGCCGACGAGGCTCTTATGGCTCCGGTGACGTCATACGGAGTCGCGAGCGGAGCCGACGTCCTCGTCGGCGTGGAAAGCTAGGAAAAAATTCCGCGGAATGCTGGCGCAGGGGGATATTCATAAGGTGAGGAATCCACAGGCAGATACTGTATCCACCAGAAAAAGCGTTACTGAAGGTAAGTAACTTGTTCTTTAGAGAATCTGGCGCACTTGTTTCCGCCCAAGCCCTTCATTATGCCGCTGTGGGACCTTAATTTGGTCCTTACTTATATTATGTATGCTCCCTTCAAGCCTTTACACAGCTGTCCGCTCCAGCTGCTTATATCTGAAAGAGACACATCTGAAAGAGACACGTTAGTGACAGATTCCTTACCTTAGAATATCCCCAGGCGTCAGGCTGGATCCGGAAAGTTTTTTGCGTAGCAGTACCCTTGCGCGTCGGTAGGCGGCGTCGTGCGGCTCCGCGTCCGTCGTCGGCGTCGTGATCGCCGGGATGACGTCGTGGGCAGTACTTAGGCACCGCCCCTGCGCGCTGACGTCAGTTCTTCTTTTCCGCGCCAGCAAGCGCAGATCCGGGAAGAGCAGTGCCCTGGTCATTTTTTGACCAATCTTTTTGGGTGAATTTTTCACTGTTTTCTTCAATCGACTTCAAGGTGTCGTAGGGATGCCCGGGTTTAAACGTTGCGGCGCCTGTGCTCGGATGATGTCCATCACAGACCCGCATCGGGAGTGTCTCTTCTGCCTCGGCCGAGGCCACGACACGGAGTCTTGTTCCGACTGCCGGGCCCTCAACCCGAAAGCTTCGCGAGAGCGGTCTCGAAAGCTCCTAGAGGCCCGGCATTCGGCTCCGCGCAAGCCCCGGTCGCGTGAGAGGTCCAGGGGTCGATCGCGGAGTCCACACCGGTCGTCGGCATCGAAGTCTTCTTCGTCCGGTAAGTCCAAACACAAAAAGTCCAAGAAGCATCGTCGCTCTAGGACTTCGCCTCGCCGGTCTCGCGACTCGGCTGAGGCCCCTCCCGGCACCGTCCCCGCGGCCCCGGACATGCCTGTGGAGTCGCCCCCGCAATACCCGTCCTTCCCGGGTTCGGGGGCGGATCCGGCCCAAGCTACAGGAATTCCTGTCGGCCATGGCCCGCCTCTTCGGGCCTCCAGGTCCCTCAGGTGCGCCTTCGGGCCCCGCGGGCCCAGATAGGGTTGCTCCGGCGTCGCCGGCAGCTCCGGCCCCGGCGTCGCCCGTGCCTCCAGCCTCGATTCCGGCCCCGGCCTCGATCCCGGCTCCACAACCCCCATCGACGCCGGTCGACCCTAACGACACCTCCGCCGGCGCCGATGTCTCCGGTGCCGTTCTCGGCGCCGCCTGGGGCTCCGGGCGGCGTCGTCCCCAGTTCCTTCCGGCTCCGGACATGGACCCGGACCGGCGTCGCTCGGCGCCGGTTCCGGCGCCCGATGAGACCTTGGGTCCCAAATGTCCCTCCTCCCCCTTATTTTGAACCAGAGGAGGATTGGGAGGGGTCTGATGACCCTCTGGCACTAGTGTCAGTACGATTAGGACTGGACAGAGGGTCTAGGGTATGCCAGTGGTCTAGATACTTCCCCTGACACTGGCATGCTGTCTCCTCCCGTGGCTACGGAGGAGGGAGCCAATTTTGCAACGGTGTTGCGTAGGGCGGCTGGAGCCTTACATCTCCAACTCCCTACTGTGGCGGTCAAGACTAATCTCTTGACAGAGGTGCTTCAGCCGGCAGCCTCCTCTACGGAGACTGTGCTGCCGTTTAACGACGCCCTCACTGACGTTCTTTTGGGCGCCTGGTCCAAGCCCAACACAGGGGCTCCTGTGGATAGGAACGTGTCCCGACGCCATCGCCCAGCTCCGGGCGACCCCTGTTTCTCTCTGTCCACCCCACTCCTGAGAGCTTGGTTGTCCAAGCCTCCGCTTCCCAAACCGCCTTCCCTACCGCCCCTCCGGATAGGGAATCCAAACGCCTGGATCAATTTGGGAAGAAAGGTTTTCTTCCTCCAGTGCTGGCTTGCGGTCCATCAACACCGCTTGTCTTTTGGGCCGATATACCCACTCCTTGTGGGATTCGGTGGCGAATGTTTTGCCCCAGTGTTCTGAGGAGGTCCAGACACTGCTTTCCCGCGCCATTGCGGAAGGAAGGGATGCGGCCAAATACACGATACGATGTGGCCTTGATACCGCCGACTCGCTGGGCAGGTCTATTGCAACGACGGTGGCGCTGCGACGCCAGCCTGGCTGAGAACCACTGGTTTTTCAGGGGATGTCCAGAATACTCTCATGGACATGCCCTTTGATGGAGTCGGTCTTTTTGGGTCCAAAGCAGACCATGCGTTGGAGCGCTTTAAGGACTCACGGGCTACTGCCAAGTCCCTGGGCCTTTCTGCTACACGCCCTCCGCTGACTTCTGCTTTTCGCCCCTATCGTGGCCACAGTAGGGGCGCCCCTTCACGTCAGCAGCCCAGCCACCGGCCCGCGCAGCAGGCGTCTTCGCGTGGCCGAGGACGTGGATTCCGCCGTGGCGGATCGGGCAACCAGCGTGCGGGTCAGGCCACCACCTCCAACCCGTCCGCGGCCTCCAAACCCTCCTAGTCCCTCCTTTCAGGTGCACAGCACGCCAGTAGAGGGCAGGGTCCGCCATCACCTTCCCCACTGGCGTACCATCACCTCGGACAGGTGGGTCTTGGACATTGTCCGAAGGGGCTACTCCCTCCCCTTCGAGTCCACCCCCCAGCCATGCCACCTCTATTCCACCGCATGTCAGGGGATCACTTGGTACTTCTGCAGAAGGAAGTCACGGCCCTCTTGGCCAAGAGGGCCATCGAGCATGTTCCGACCCCAGAAGTAGGGCGTGGTGGCTACTCCCACTACTTCCTGGTGCCCAAAAGGACAAGGAGGACATGCGTCCTATCTTGGACCTCCGGAACGTCAATCGCTTCCTCCGGAAGGAGAAGTTCAAGATGCTCACCCTAGGTCAGGTCTTGACTGCCCTCGACCCTGGAGACTGGTTGGTAGCGTTGGACTTGCAGGACGCATATTTCCACATCCCCGTCCTGCCGGCCCACCGGCGTTACCTTCGGTTCACGGTAGGCCCCGAGCATTTTCAGTTCACCGTGCTCCCCTTTGGCCTTACCAGTGCCCCTCGGGTGTTCACGAAAGTGATGGCGGTGGTCGCAGCTCATCTGCGCAGGGCAGGGGTTTCAGTCTTCCCCTACCACGACGACTGGCTGCTGAAGGCGGGCTCGTCCCAGGCAGTCGTCTCCCACCTCCAGACTACGGCCGAACTCCTGCACTCGCTGGGGTTCTCCATCAATGTGCCGAAGTCGCATCTGATTCCTTCTCCACAGCTCCTTTTCATCGGAGCAGTTCTGGACACGACGCAGTTTCGGGCCTATCCTCCCGAACGGCGAGTCCGGGATATTCAGGCTATGATTCCGATCTTTCAGCCTTTATCCTGGGTTTCGGTACGGATGACCCTGAGGCTGCTGGGCCTCATGGCCTCCTGCATCCTGCTGGTCAATCATGCCAGATGGCATATGCGGGCTCTGCAGTGGGACCTGAAGTTCCAGTGGACGCAGCACCAGGGCAACCTGTCCGATCACGTCCAGATCTCGGAGGGGACTGCAAAACAGTTGCAGTGGTGGCTCTCGAACCGGCAATGGGTCATGGGCAGATCCCTCTCCCTTCCCCAGCCAGAGCACACAGTTGTGACGGACGCGTCCCTTCTGGGATGGGGCGGTCACATGGGAGAGGCGGAGATCAGAGGCCTCTGGTCTCCGGCGGAGTCCCGGCTCCATATCAACCTTCTGGAGCTACGGGCGATCCGACTTGCACTCAAGGCATTCCTTCCCTCTGTCAAAGGGAAGGTAGTGCAGGTGTTCACAGACAACACCACCGCCATGTGGTACTGAAACAAACAAGGCGGGGTGGGGTCGTGGACCCTTTGTCAGGAGGCTCTGCGCCTCTGGACATGGCTGGAACATCAGGGCATGTTCCTGATGGTTCAACACCTGGCAGGTTCTCTGAACGCCAGGGCGGACGAACTCAGCCGCAGGTGCATGATGGATCACGAATGGCGTCTTCACTCGGAAGTGGCGCAAGGTCTCTTTCTACAGTGGGGAGAGCCTTGGTTAGATCTATTCGCCACCGAAGAGAACGCGCAATGTCATCAGTTCTGCGCGTTGGAATTTCCAAGGCGGCACTCGCTCGGCGGCGCTTTTCGTCACGAGTGGAGTTGCGGTCTATTGTACGCCTTTCCGCCTATACCACTTCTACCCAGAGTGTTGAAGAAGATTCGGCACGACCGGGCCCAAGTCATTCTTGTGGCTCCGGACTGGGCTCGAAGAGTTTGGTATCCCGAGCTACTCAATATGAGCGTAGATCCCCCGATCCGTCTGCCTCTTCGGGAGGATCTTCTGTCGCAGCAGGGGACGGTCCTCCACCCGAACCTGTCCAGTCTACACCTGCTTGCGTGGAGATTGAGCGGCGGCAGTTGATTCCTTTCGACTTGCCTCCAGAAGTTTGTGATGTGATTCTGGCAGCCAGGCGTCCCTCCACTAAGGTGGTATACGCCTGCAGGTGGAACACATTTGTGGCATGGTGCACAGCAAAGGCTGTGAATCCCCTTTCTGCCCCTCTTTCTGAGGTCCTTCTGTTCCTTCTCTCTCTGGCCCAACAGGGTTCTGCCCTGGGTACCATCAAGGGTTATCTTTGTGCTATCTCGGCCTTCCTCAGGCTCCCTGATCAGCCCTCCCTTTTCAAGTCCCCTGTTGTTAACAGGTTCTTAAAGAGCATTACTCACCTCTTCCCTCCTGTTCCGTTTGTGATGCCTCAGTGGGACTTGAACTTGGTTCTTACCTTTTTAATGTGCGCTCCCTTTGAGCCTCTACATAACTGTCCTCTTCGTCTTCTGACTCTGAAGACAGCCTTTCTGGTGGCCATCACCTCCGCTCGGCGGGTGAGTGAGCTCCAGGCTCTATCTTGCAAACCTCCCTTTCTGTCTGTTCATCCAGACAAGGTTGTTCTTCGGACGCGTCCGTCCTTCTTGCCAAAGGTGGTTACTGCTTTCCACATTGGGCAGACCATCACTTTGCCCACCTTCTTTCCGCCTCCGCATCCTTCCAGAGAGGAAGAGAGGCTCCACCGTCTGGACCCAAAACGTGCGCTCTCCTTCTATATTGACCGCACAAAACACTTCCGGGTGGATGACCAGCTCTTTGTTGGCTACGTGGGCGCCAAAAAAGGTCGGGCGGTGCACAAGAGGACCATCTCCCGCTGGGTTACCTTGTGCATCAAGACCTGCTATTCTTTGGCTAAGAAGGAGCCTCCTGTTGGGCTTGCGCGCCCATTCCACCAGGGCAACGGCTGCTACCACGGCCTTGGGCCGCGGTGTTCCGCTGCCGGTTATCTGTCAGGCAGCTACGTGGGCCTCGCTGCACACGTTTACAAAGCATTACTGCCTTGACAATCTGAAAGAGACACGTTAGTGATAGATTCCTTACCTTAGAATATCCCCAGGCGTCAGGCTGGATCCGGAAAGTTTTGCGTAGCAGTACCCTTGCGCGTCGGTAGGTGGCGTCGTGCGGCTCCGCGTCCGTCGTCGGCGTCGTGATCGCCGGGATGACGTCGCGGGCAGTACTCAGACGCCGCCCCTGCGCGCTGGCGTCAGTTCTTCTTTTTCCGCGCCAGTAAGCGCAGATCCGGGAAGAGCAGTGCCCTGGTCAATTTTTGACCATACTTTTTGGTGATTTTTTCACTGTCTTTTTCCACCATTCAGGTGTCGTAGGGATGCCCGGCTTCAAGCGATGCGGCGCCTGTGCGCGGATGATGTCCGTCACCGACCCGCATTGGGAGTGTCTCTTCTGCCTCGGCCGAGGCCACGACACCGAGTCTTGTCCCGAATGCCAGGCCCTCAACCCGAAGGCTTTGCGAGAGCGGTCTCGAAAGCTCCTCGAGGCCCGGCATTCGGCTCCGCGGAAGCCCCGGTCGCGTGAGAGGTCCAGGGGTCGCTCGCGGAGTGCACACCGGTCGTCGGCGTCGAAGTCTTCTTCGTCCGGTAAGTCTCGACACAAGAAGTCCAAGAAGCATCGTCGCTCTCGGACTTCGCCTCGCCGGTCTCGCGACTCGGCTGAGGCCCCTCCCGGCACCGTCCCCGCCCCCGCGGCCCCGGACTTGCCTGTGGAGTCGCCCCCGTCATACCCGCCCTTCCCGGGTTCGGGGCGGATCCGGCCAAGGTACAGGAGTTCCTGTCGGCCATGGCCCGCCTCTTCGGGCCTTCAGGCCCCTCCGGTGCGCCTTCGGGCCCCGCGGGCCCTGATGGGGTTGATCCGGCGTCACCGGCGGCTCCGGCCCCGGCGTCGCCCGAGCCTCCAGCCTCGATCCCGGCTCCGGCTCCGGCCCCGGCCTCGATCCCGGCTCCACAACTCCCATCGACGCCGGTCGACCTCACGACACCTCCGCCGGCGCCGATGTCTCCGGTGCCGTTCTCGACGCCGCCCTGGGCTCCGGGCGGCGTCGTCCCCCAGTTCCTTCCGGCTCCGGACATGGTCCCGGAGCGACGTCGCTCGACGCCGGCTCCGGCGCCGATGGGACCTTGGGTCCCAAATGTCCCTCCTCCTCCTTATTTTGAACCAGAGGAGGACCAGGAGGACTGGGAGGGTCTGATGACCCTCTAACACGCAACTGTCAGTATGATGAGGACTGGACAGAGAGTCTAGGGGAGGCCAGTGGTCTGGATACTTCTCCTGACACTGGCATGCTGTCTCCTCCCGTGGCTACGGAGGAGGGGGCCAATTTTGGTACGGTGTTGCGTAGGGCTGCTGGGGCCTTACGTCTCCAGCTCCCTACTTTGACGGTCAAGACTAACATCTTGACAGAGGTGCTTCAGCCGGCAGCCTCCTCTGCGGAGACTGTGCTGCCGTTTAACGACGCCCTCACGGACGTTCTTTTGGGCGCCTGGTCCAAGCCCAACACAGGGGCTCCTGTGGATCGGAGCGTGTCACGACGCCATCGCCCCGCTCCGGGCGACCCCTGTTTCTTTCTGTCCACCCCACTCCTGAGAGCTTGGTTGTCCAAGCCTCCGCTTCCCAAACCGCCTTCCCTACCGCTCCTCCGGATAGGGAATCCAAACGCCTGGATCAGTTTGGGAAGAAAGGTTTTTCTTCCTCCAGTGCTGGCTTGCGGTCCGTTAACACCGCTTGTCTTTTGGGCCGATATACCCACTCCCTGTGGGATTCGGTGGCGGATGTTTTGCCCCAGTGCCCTGAGGAGGTCCAGGCACTGCTTTCCCGCGCCATTGCGGAAGGAAGGGATGCGGCCAAATACACTATCCGTTGTGGCCTTGACACCGCCGACTCGCTGGGCAGGTCGATTGCAACGACGGTGGCGCTCCGGCGCCACGCCTGGCTGAGAACCACTGGTTTTCAGGGGATGTCCAGAATACTCTCATGGACATGCCCTTTGATGGAGTCGGTCTTTTTGGGTCCAAAGCAGACCATGCGTTGGAGCGCTTTAAGGACTCACGGGCTACTGCAAAGTCCCTGGGCCTTTCTGCTACACGCCCTCCGCTGCCTTCTGCTTTTCGCCCCTATCGTGGTCACGGTAGGGGCGCCCCTTCACGTCAGCAGCCCAGCCACCGGCCCGCGCAGCAGGCGTCTTCGCGTGGCCGAGGGCGTGGATTCCGCCGTGGCGGATCGGGCAACCAGCGTGCGGGTCAGGCCACCACCTCCAACCCGTCCGCGGCCTCCAAGCCCTCCTAGTCCCTCCTTTCAGGTGCACGGCACGCCAGTAGGGGGCAGGGTCCGCCATCACCTTCCCCACTGGCGCACCATCACCTCGGACAGGTGGGTCTTGGACATTGTCCGAAGGGGCTACTCCCTCCCCTTCGAGACCACCCCCCAGCCATGCCACCTCAATTCCACCGCATGTCAGGGGATCACTTGGTGCTTCTACGGAAGGAAGTCACGGCCCTCTTGGCCAAGAGGGCCATCGAGCATGTTCCGACCCCAGAAGTAGGGCGTGGTTGCTACTCCCACTACTTTCTGGTGCCCAAAAAGGACAAGGAGGACATGCGTCCTATCTTGGACCTCCGGAACGTCAATCGCTTCCTCCGGAAGGAGAAGTTCAAGATGCTCACCCTAGCTCAGGTCTTGACTGCCCTCGACCCAGGAGACTGGTTGGTAGCGTTGGACTTGCAGGACGCGTATTTCCATATCCCCGTCCTGCCGGCCCACCGGCGTTACCTTCGGTTCACGGTAGGCCCCGAGCATTTTCAGTTCACCGTGCTCCCCTTTGGCCTTACAAGTGCCCCTCGGGTGTTCACGAAAGTGATGGCGGTGGTCGCAGCTCATCTGCGCCGGGCAGGGGTCTCAGTCTTCCCCTACCTCGACGACTGGCTGCTGAAGGCGGGCTCGTCCCAGGCAGTCGTCTCCCACCTCCAGACTACGGCCGAACTCCTGCACTCGCTGGGGTTCTCCATCAATGTGCCGAAGTCGCATCTGATTCCTTCTCCACAGCTCCTTTTCATCGGAGCAGTTCTGGACACGACGCAGTTTCGGGCCTATCCTCCCGAACGGCGAGTCCGGGATATTCAGGCTATGATTCCGATCTTTCGGCCTTTATCCTGGGTTTCGGTACGGATGACCCTGAGGCTGCTGGGCCTCATGGCCTCCTGCATCCTGCTGGTCAATCATGCCAGATGGCATATGCGGGCTCTGCAGTGGGACCTGAAGTTCCAGTGGGCGCAGCACCAGGGCAACCTGTCCGATCACGTCCAGATCTCGGAGGGGACTGCAAAACAGTTGCAGTGGTGGCTCTCGAACCGGCAATGGGTCATGGGCAGATCCCTCTCCCTTCCCCAGCCAGAGCATACAGTTGTGACGGACGCGTCCCTTCTGGGATGGGGCGGTCACATGGGAGAGGCGGAGATCAGAGGCCTCTGGTCTCCGGCGGAGTCCCGGCTCCATATCAACTTTCTGGAGCTCCGGGCGATCCGGCTTGCACTCAAGGCATTCCTTCCCTCTGTCAAAGGGAAGGTAGTGCAGGTGTTCACAGACAACACCACCGCCATGTGGTACTGCAACAAACAGGGCGGGGTGGGGTCTTGGACCCTTTGTCAGGAGGCTCTGCGCCTCTGGACATGGCTGGAACATCAGGGCATGTTCCTGATGGTTCAACACCTGGCAGGTTCTCTGAACGCCAGGGCGGACGAACTCAGCCGCAGGTGCATGATGGATCACGAATGGCGTCTTCACTCGGAAGTGGCGCAAGGACTCTTTCTACAGTGGGGAGAGCCTTGGTTAGATCTATTCGCCACCGAAGAGAACGCGCAATGTCATCAGTTCTGCGCGTTGGAATTTCCAAGGCGGCACTCGCTCGGCGACGCTTTTCGTCGCGAGTGGAGTTGCGGTCTGTTGTACGCCTTTCCGCCTATACCACTTCTACCCAGAGTGTTGAAGAAGATTCGGCACGACCGGGCCCAAGTCATTCTTGTGGCTCCGGACTGGGCTCGAAGAGTTTGGTATCCCGAGCTACTCAATATGAGCATAGATCCCCCGATCCGTCTGCCTCTTCGGGAGGATCTTCTGTCGCAGCAGCAGGGGACGGTCCTCCACCCGAACCTGTCCAGTCTACACCTGCTTGCGTGGAGATTGAGCGGCGGCAGTTGATTCCTTTCGACTTGCCTCCCGAAGTTTGTGATGTGATTCTGGCAGCCAGGCGTCCCTCCACTAAGGTGGTATACGCCTGCAGGTGGAACAAATTTGTGGCATGGTGCACAGCAAAGGCTGTGGATCCCCTTTCTGCCCCTCTTTCTGAGGTCCTTCTGTTCCTTCTCTCTCTGGCCCAACAGGGTTCTGCCCTGGGTACCATCAAGGGTTATCTTTGTGCTATCTCGGCCTTCCTCAGGCTCCCTGATCAGCCCTCCCTGTTCAAGTCCCCTGTTGTTAACAGGTTCTTAAAAGGCATTACTCACCTCTTCCCTCCTGTTCCGTTTGTAATGCCTCAGTGGGACTTGAACTTGGTTCTTACCTTTTTAATGTGCGCTCCCTTTGAGCCTCTGCATAACTGTCCTCTTCGTCTTCTGACTCTGAAGACAGCCTTTCTGGTGGCCATCACCTCCGCTCGGCGGGTGAGTGAGCTCCAGGCTCTATCTTGCAAGCCTCCCTTTCTGTCTGTTCATCCAGACAAGGTTGTTCTTCGGACGCGTCCGTCCTTCTTGCCAAAGGTGGTTACTGCTTTCCACATTGGGCAGACCATCACTTTGCCCACCTTCTTTCCGCCTCCGCATCCTTCCAGAGAGGAAGAGAGGCTCCACCGTCTGGACCCAAAACGTGCGCTCTCCTTCTATATCAACCGCACAAAACACTTCCGGGTGGGTGACCAGCTCTTTGTTGGCTACGTGGGCGCCAAAAGGTCGGGCGGTGCACAAGAGGACCATCTCCCGCTGGGTTACCTTGTGCATCAAGACCTGCTATTCTTTGGCCAAGAAGGAGCCTCCTGTTGGGCTGCGTGCCCATTCCACCAGGGCAACGGCTGCTACCACGGCCTTGGGCCGCGGTGTTCCGCTGCCGGTTATCTGTCAGGCAGCTACGTGGGCCTCGCTGCACACGTTTACTAAGCATTACTGCCTTGACAGTCAGGTCCGGAGGGACGGCTTCTTTGGCCGTTCTGTCCTCCAGGACTTCCTTGTCTGATCTTTGTTCGCAGACCCACCACCGGGGTTGGTATTGCTGGGGTATCTATTCTAAGGTAAGGAATCTATCACTAACGTGTCTCTTTCAGATGCACAAGTTACTAACTTGTGTAACGATATATCTGTAAGAGACAGTAGTTAGTGATAGATTCCTTACCGCCCACCCATCCTCCCCGTTCTGCGAACTGATTTCTAGGGTTAAGGACATCCCTTTCAGGGCCCTAGTATTTTTCAGACACCTGTGTCAGCTTCTTGCATGGCTCTGCGTTCCTGGCGCGGAAAGTCGTGTACAGAACTGACGTCAGCGCGCAGGGGCGGCGTCTAAGTACTGCCCGCGACGTCATCCCGGCGATCACGGCGCCGACGACGGACGCGGAGCCGCACGACGCCACCTACCGACGCGCAAGGGTACTGCTACGCAAAACTTTCCGGATCCAGCCTGACGCCTGGGGATATTCTAAGGTAAGGAATCTATCACTAACTACTGTCTCTTACAGATATATCGTTACACAAGTTAGTAACTTGTGCGTCAGGTCCGGAGGGACGGCTTCTTTGGCCGTTCTGTCCTCCAGGACTTCTTTGTCTGATCTTTGTTCGCAGACCCACCACCGGGGTTGGTATTGCTGGGGTATCTATTCTAAGGTAAGGAATCTGTCACTAACGTGTCTCTTTCAGATGCACAAATTACTAACTTGTGTAACGATATATCTGTAAGAGACAGTAGTTAGTGACAGATTCCTACCGCCCACCCATCCTCCCGTTCTGCGAACTGATTTCTAGGGTTAAGGACATCCCTTTCAGGGCCCTAGTATTTTTCAGACACCTATGTCAGCTTCTTGCATGGCTCTGCGTTCCTGGCGCGGAAAGTCGTGTACAGAACTGACGTCCAGCGCGCAGGGCGGTGCCTAAGTACTGCCCGCGACGTCATCCCGGCGATCACGACGCCGGCGACGGACGCGGAGCCGCACGGCGCCGCCTACCGGCGCGCAAGGGTACTGCTACGCAAAAAACTTTCCGGATCCAGCCTGACGCCTGGGGATATTCTAAGGTAAGGAATCTGTCACTAACTACTGTCTCTTACAGATATATCGTTACACAAGTTAGTAACTTGTGCGTTAGTGACAGATTCCTTACCGCCCACCCATCCTCCCCGTTCTGCGAACTGATTTCTAGGGTGAAGGACATCCCTTTCAGGGCCCTAGTATTTTTCAGACACCAATGTCAGCTTCTTGCATGGCTCTGCGTTCCTGGCGCGGAAAGTCGTGTACAGAACTGACGTCAGCGCGCATGGGCGGCGTCTAAGTACTGGCCGCGACGTCATCCCGGCGATCTCGCCGCCGACGACGGACGCGGAGCCGCACGACACCGCCTACCGACGCGCAAGGGTACTGCTACGCAAAACTTTCCGGATCCAGCCTGACGCCTCGGGATATTCTAAGGTAAGGAATCTGTCACTAACTACTCTCTTACAGATATATCGTTACAGTAGTTAGTAACTTGTGCGTCAAAGGTAGTCACACCCTTCCATATAGGGAAGACCATCATTTTTCCCGCTTTATATGCACTTCCCTCTTCTTCCAAGGTAAAGGACCAGCTTCAACCTATGGACCCTAAAAGGGCCCTTAGTTTCTACATTGACAGGATCAGGGAATACTGGCAGGATGACCAACTATTCTTCGGTTTCTCTGGAACATAAAAGGACAAAGTAGTGCAAAAGAGAACCATTTCCCTAAGATCTGCTATGGACTGACTAAAAAGCAGCTCCCAGAAGAATTGTGTGCTCATTCCACCAGAGAAAAGGCTGCTGCCAGTGCACTGGCGCACGGTGTGCTAATCTTGAACATCTGCCAGTCAGCTACATGGGCATCCTTCCACACTTTCACAAAGCACTGTTGCCTGGACAGCCAGGTTCAGCAGGATGGGATTTTGCCCAATCTGTCCAGCAGGATTTTCTGATCTGAGCCAATCTACAGATTCACCACCTGAGAAGATACTGCTATGGTATCTATTCACAGGGTGAGGAATCTGCGGTTAGAAATCTCTGTAAGAAGAACAAGTTACTTACCTTGGATAAGATCTTTTCTGGGAGAGACTCTAGCTAACCACAGATTCTCCACTGACCCACCCTCCTCCCCATACTGTGGAATGGACTCATAGTCCATTAATAAGATCCGAATCTAAAAGTCTGCACACTGCCAAATTCTGATTTCAATGGCTCTGCATCTGCTGGCGCAGTCTGAGTTCAGTCGGAAACCAACATCAGCACGTGGAGATGGTGCAGATATAGTGGCCTTGACATCACATCACAGCGGGATGGACCTGACGCAGAGTCGCCCAACGGCACCTACATACATGCAAGGGAATTGCTACGAAAGTTTCCTGATCCAGTCTGGAGCCTCTGGAAATTCGCACGGTGAGGAAACTGCAGTTAGATACTCTGCTAGAAAAAGTGTTATGGAAGGCAGGTAACTTGCTCTTTACAGCTTTACATGAATTACTTGGCCTACCTTTAGGAACCAGTTAAGCACAAAAGCGGGTGATCAGTTTCTGTTTCACTGGTAAGCTAAATAGTGTTTGAGACAACATAAACTAGAGTTGACCTCTGCACCTTATGTGGGGCTGGGCATTACGGAGTTTCGAAGGGCACAGAACATAGCCCATAAAAAGTGCTTCTCTTTTGTGCACCGGTGACATGATGCTAAGTGTTTGTGGACACAATAGTGACTCTGATGTTTTAATTTTGGATTGCCCGAGGAAATATGACTCCTTCCACTAATTACTATGCTCTTGTATGATCAAAGGTACATGAGAAGTGTAAGTGTTTCTTGAAAAGAGGCGCCAAAACTGGATAAAAAAAGCTGTCAACATGCATAAAAAAACCTTCAAGGCAAGAAAGGCAGATAGGACCCAAGAGGAGATGAGGAAGTCTGGTACAAAACAGCGCAGAAAAAGGCTAGAACACCTGCACTGCATAGGACTCAGACCAAATGTGCTGCATAACGAAAAGCATCTTCAAGAACCAAAATAGCCAGGAGTGATAATAAAAAACTCCGCTGCCATGCAGTGGGATGTAGTCTGTTGGCCTTTGAGATACCACCTGTGTGATCTACCACGTGAATCGTGATGCTGTTGTGGAACACAACTGGTTGCGGCCTACGACAGCAGGTAGTAAGAAGGATCGGCTATTGCTGAAACCCCAAACGCCTCAGACCCTGTCCGCTGGACTCAAGATGTGAAAACTAAAAAGGGGCTTCGCATGCTTTAGTTTTGGGACAAATTCCGCATGGTGCTTTTTCTGGTCTGCAATATTTTTTTAATTTGACCCCTAGAGTCACTAATTTTATCATGTGTGAACGTAATGAGAAACTTTCAATGTAAATATGTTGTCTACTGTGAAGATCGTTGTTTATCTGTGCATTCTGCTGTAATTCTAACTGCATTGCTAAAATACAAACCGTCAGCGGCATGCATATAATTAACACAGATTCTTGTTTTATGTAGTATAATCCTGTCTGATATGGAAACTCATCAAGATGCATGGCCTTTCCTATTGCCTGTAAACCTGAAACTTGTTCCTGGTTATAAGAAGGTCATTAAAAAACCAATGGACTTCTCCACAATAAGGGAAAAACTAAACAGCGGACAGTACGTATGAAACCTTCTATCAAGTGGTAGACAATCTTGAATTTTACTGTGTAATAACTTCTCACTGATTGACAGCACAAATTTCCTTACATAAAATGAGGCTGTGAAACATTAAATCAGTTTACTTGTATTCCATATATCTACAGTTATTCAGCTTAGGTTATTCATATTAGGTTTCTGTAAGTGTACCCATCAGTGTAGAAAAGCTTCAAGCGTTCCTCAAACAACTATATAGCGAGACAGTCTTTTCCAGTGACACTGTAGCAATGCCCACTATCACAATCTTGGGGTTGTATTAGAAACGGGGAAAAAAGTGAAAAAAGGAAGTCAAAGTTATTGAATAAGTTAAAGTTGAAGAAAATAAATAATAAAACAATGATGTGTTTTAAAGTACACTGATTGGGCACTGATTAATAATGGTTGTGTGAGGCGGTACTGTTGACGTGCACCTTGCAATAACTGTACATTGAGAAATCTCAAAAAAGGTTCTTAACCGCTATGCTGTAGTCAGAAAAGTCTGAACATCACAGGAAAAGTTAGCAACTAAATCTTTCAATCTAGGTAAAAGAATCGTATCTGGCTATGGAGTTATAAACACGAATATTCATTGACGAGATTGCACATGCAAGTTCTTACTAGTATCTTCAATGTCAGCAGTTCTTTAATATAGTATCTTACTGGTAAACCGCAGAAAATTAATCATTCATCTTGTGTTTCTTATATTATATCTAATAAGGAAAATGCTACTTACCAGTATGCATCTGTTCTTGGCATGTAGAGCTGTAGATTCGTATACTTGTGCATAGATCTCCATCTGGTGTTAGGCTCGGATGTTTGCACTTTGTTTTTGTCTTGGAAGAAGTCTTTGTAGTCACGAGGTAGGTGACTCCTCCTTAGGACAATAGTGCGCATGGGCATCGACTCCATCTTCAGATTGTTTTGCTATGGAGGGTTATGATGGAGTTAGTAGGAAATAGAAAAGGATGTCCATGTGTAATGTATCTAAGTAAGATAGTACTGGAACAGATAGAGGTATCCGGGGAGGCGGGTGGGCGTATACAAATCTACAGCTCTACATGCCAAGAACGGATGCATACTGGTAAGTAGCATTTTCCGTTCGAGGCAAATGAGCTGTAGATTGTATACTTGTGCATAGACTATAAAGCAGTTACCTCCTTAGCGGTGGCTACCTGTCTCTGTTGCAGTGGTTTGAAAAAGTGTTTTTAATACAGCCTGGCCCACACTAGCTTGTTGTTTTGCTTGCACATCTACACAATAGTGTTTTGTGAAAGTGTGTGGTGTAGAACAAGTTGCTGCTTTGCAGATATCATCTAGGGGAATGTTTCCTAAGAATGCCATAGAGGCCCCTAGTTTGCGTGTGGAATGAGCTCTAGGGGGAACGGTTAGTGTGCGTTTGGCTGTAAGATAGCATATTTGGATGCATTTAACAATCCACCTTGCAATACCCGCTTTGGAAATGGGATTACCCTTATGAGGTGGGGAGAAAGCCACAAAGAGTTGTTTGGTTTTCTTAAAGGATTTTGTCCTTTCAATGTAGTAAAGTATTGCTCTCTTAACGTCTAACGTGTGAAGAGCTCGTTCTGCCACTGAGTCTGGTTGTGGGGAAAAAAACTGGGAGTTCAACAGACTGGTTAAGATGGAAGGCAGAAACGACTTTAGGTAAAAATTTTGGGTTAGGCCTAAGAACCACTGTGTTATGATGGATTTGTAAAAATGGATCTGAAAGAGACACGTTAGTGATAGATTCCTTACCTTAGAATATCCCCAGGCGTCAGGCTGGATCCGGGAAAGTTTTGCGTAGCAGTACCCTTGCGCGTCGGTAGGCGGCGTCGTGCGGCTCCGCGTCCGTCGTCGGCGTCGTGATCGCCGGGATGACGTCGCGGGCAGTACTTAGGCGCCGCCCCTGCGCGCTGACGTCAGTTCTTCTTTTTCCGCGCCAGTAAGCGCAGATCCGGGAAGAGCAGTGCCCTGGTCAATTTTTGACCATACTTTTTGGTGATTTTTCACTGTCTTTTTCCACCATTCAGGTGTCGTAGGGATGCCCGGCTTCAAGCGATGCGGCGCCTGTGCGCGGATGATGTCCGTCACCGACCCGCATTGGGAGTGTCTCTTCTGCCTCGGCCGAGGCCACGACACCGAGTCTTGTCCCGAATGCCAGGCCCTCAACCCGAAGGCTTTGCGAGAGCGGTCTCGAAAGCTCCTCGAGGCCCGGCATTCGGCTCCGCGGAAGCCCCGGTCGCGTGAGAGGTCCAGGGGTCGCTCGCGGAGTGCACACCGGTCGTCGGCGTCGAAGTCTTCTTCGTCCGGTAAGTCTCGACACAAGAAGTCCAAGAAGCATCGTCGCTCTCGGACTTCGCCTCGCCGGTCTCGCGACTCGGCTGAGGCCCCTCCCGGCACCGTCCCCGCCCCCGCGGCCCCGGACTTGCCTGTGGAGTCGCCCCCGTCATACCCGCCCTTCCCGGGTTCGGGGGCGGATCCGGCCAAGGTACAGGAGTTCCTGTCGGCCATGGCCCGCCTCTTCGGGCCTTCAGGCCCCTCCGGTGCGCCTTCGGGCCCCGCGGGCCCTGATGGGGTTGATCCGGCGTCACCGGCGGCTCCGGCCCCGGCGTCGCCCGAGCCTCCAGCCTCGATCCCGGCTCCGGCTCCGGCCCCGGCCTCGATCCCGGCTCCACAACTCCCATCGACGCCGGTCGACCTCACGACACCTCCGCCGGCGCCGATGTCTCCGGTGCCGTTCTCGACGCCGCCCTGGGCTCCGGGCGGCGTCGTCCCCCAGTTCCTTCCGGCTCCGGACATGGTCCCGGAGCGACGTCGCTCGACGCCGGCTCCGGCGCCGATGGGACCTTGGGTCCCAAATGTCCCTCCTCCTCCTTATTTTGAACCAGAGGAGGACCAGGAGGACTGGGAGGGTCTGATGACCCTCTAACACGCAACTGTCAGTATGATGAGGACTGGACAGAGAGTCTAGGGGAGGCCAGTGGTCTGGATACTTCTCCTGACACTGGCATGCTGTCTCCTCCCGTGGCTACGGAGGAGGGGGCCAATTTTGGTACGGTGTTGCGTAGGGCTGCTGGGGCCTTACGTCTCCAGCTCCCTACTTTGACGGTCATGACTAACATCTTGACAGAGGTGCTTCAGCCGGCAGCCTCCTCTGCGGAGACTGTGCTGCCGTTTAACGACGCCCTCACGGACGTTCTTTTGGGCGCCTGGTCCAAGCCCAACACAGGGGCTCCTGTGGATCGGAACGTGTCACGACGCCATCGCCCCGCTCCGGGCGACCCCTGTTTCTTTCTGTCCACCCCACTCCTGAGAGCTTGGTTGTCCAAGCCTCCGCTTCCCAAACCGCCTTCCCTACCGCTCCTCCGGATAGGGAATCCAAACGCCTGGATCAGTTTGGGAAGAAAGGTTTTTCTTCCTCCAGTGCTGGCTTGCGGTCCGTTAACACCGCTTGTCTTTTGGGCCGATATACCCACTCCCTGTGGGATTCGGTGGCGGATGTTTTGCCCCAGTGCCCTGAGGAGGTCCAGGCACTGCTTTCCCGCGCCATTGCGGAAGGAAGGGATGCGGCCAAATACACTATCCGTTGTGGCCTTGACACCGCCGACTCGCTGGGCAGGTCCATTGCAACGACGGTGGCGCTCCGGCGCCACGCCTGGCTGAGAACCACTGGTTTTTCAGGGGATGTCCAGAATACTCTCATGGACATGCCCTTTGATGGAGTCGGTCTTTTTGGGTCCAAAGCAGACCATGCGTTGGAGCGCTTTAAGGACTCACGGGCTACTGCAAAGTCCCTGGGCCTTTCTGCTACACGCCCTCCGCTGCCTTCTGCTTTTCGCCCCTATCGTGGTCACGGTAGGGGCGCCCCTTCACGTCAGCAGCCCAGCCACCGGCCCGCGCAGCAGGCGTCTTCGCGTGGCCGAGGACGTGGATTCCGCCGTGGCGGATCGGGCAACCAGCGTGCGGGTCAGGCCACCACCTCCAACCCGTCCGCGGCCTCCAAGCCCTCCTAGTCCCTCCTTTCAGGTGCACGGCACGCCAGTAGGGGGCAGGGTCCGCCATCACCTTCCCCACTGGCGCACCATCACCTCGGACAGGTGGGTCTTGGACATTGTCCGAAGGGGCTACTCCCTCCCCTTCGAGACCACCCCCAGCCATGCCACCTCAATTCCACCGCATGTCAGGGGATCCCTTGGTGCTTCTACGGAAGGAAGTCACGGCCCTCTTGGCCAAGAGGGCCATCGAGCATGTTCCGACCCCAGAAGTAGGGCGTGGTTGCTACTCCCACTACTTTCTGGTGCCCAAAAAGGACAAGGAGGACATGCGTCCTATCTTGGACCTCCGGAACGTCAATCGCTTCCTCCGGAAGGAGAAGTTCAAGATGCTCACCCTAGCTCAGGTCTTGACTGCCCTCGACCCTGGAGACTGGTTGGTGGCGTTGGACTTGCAGGACGCGTATTTCCACATCCCCGTCCTGCCGGCCCACCGGCGTTACCTTCGGTTCACGGTAGGCCCCGAGCATTTTCAGTTCACCGTGCTCCCCTTTGGCCTTACAAGTGCCCCTCGGGTGTTCACGAAAGTGATGGCGGTGGTCGCAGCTCATCTGCGCCGGGCAGGGGTTTCAGTCTTCCCCTACCTCGACGACTGGCTGCTGAAGGCGGGCTCGTCCCAGGCAGTCGTCTCCCACCTCCAGACTACGGCCGAACTCCTGCACTCGCTGGGGTTCTCCATCAATGTGCCGAAGTCGCATCTAATTCCTTCTCCACAGCTCCTTTTCATCGGAGCAGTTCTGGACACGACGCAGTTTCGGGCCTATCCTCCCGAACGGCGAGTCCGGGATATTCAGGCTATGATTCCGATCTTTCGGCCTTTATCCTGGGTTTCGGTACGGATGACCCTGAGGCTGCTGGGCCTCATGGCCTCCTGCATCCTGCTGGTCAATCATGCCAGATGGCATATGCGGGCTCTGCAGTGGGACCTGAAGTTCCAGTGGGCGCAGCACCAGGGCAACCTGTCCGATCACGTCCAGATCTCGGAGGGGACTGCAAAACAGTTGCAGTGGTGGCTCTCGAACCGGCAATGGGTCATGGGCAGATCCCTCTCCCTTCCCCAGCCAGAGCATACTGTTGTGACGGACGCGTCCCTTCTGGGATGGGGCGGTCACATGGGAGAGGCGGAGATCAGAGGCCTCTGGTCTCCGGCGGAGTCCCGGCTCCATATCAACATTCTGGAGCTCCGGGCGATCCGACTTGCACTCAAGGCATTCCTTCCCTCTGTCAAAGGGAAGGTAGTGCAGGTGTTCACAGACAACACCACCGCCATGTGGTACTGCAACAAACAAGGCGGGGTGGGGTCGTGGACCCTTTGTCAGGAGGCTCTGCGCCTCTGGACATGGCTGGAACATCAGGGCATGTTCCTGGTGGTTCAACACCTGGCAGGTTCCCTGAACGCCAGGGCGGACGAACTCAGCCGCAGGTGCATGATGGATCACGAATGGCGTCTTCACTCGGAAGTGGCGCAAGGACTCTTTCTACAGTGGGGAGAGCCTTGGTTAGATCTATTCGCCACCGAAGAGAACGCGCAATGTCATCAGTTCTGCGCGTTGGAATTTCCAAGGCGGCACTCGCTCGGCGACGCTTTTCGTCACGAGTGGAGTTGCGGTCTATTGTACGCCTTTCCGCCTATACCACTTCTACCCAGAGTGTTGAAGAAGATTCGGCACGACCGGGCCCAAGTCATTCTTGTGGCTCCGGACTGGGCTCGAAGAGTTTGGTATCCCGAGCTACTCAATATGAGCATAGATCCCCGATCCGTCTGCCTCTTCGGGAGGATCTTCTGTCGCAGCAGCAGGGGACGGTCCTCCACCCGAACCTGTCCAGTCTACACCTGCTTGCGTGGAGATTGAGCGGCGGCAGTTGATTCCTTTCGACTTGCCTCCCGAAGTTTGTGATGTGATTCTGGCAGCCAGGCGTCCCTCCACTAAGGTGGTATACGCCTGCAGGTGGAACAAATTTGTGGCATGGTGCACAGCAAAGGCTGTGAATCCCCTTTCTGCCCCTCTTTCTGAGATCCTTCTGTTCCTTCTCTCTTTGGCCCAACAGGGTTCTGCCCTGGGTACCATCAAGGGTTATCTTTGTGCTATCTCGGCCTTCCTCAGGCTCCTGATCAGCCCTCCCTTTTCAAGTCCCCTGTTGTTAACAGGTTCTTAAAAGGCATTACTCACCTCTTCCCTCCTGTTCCGTTTGTGATGCCTCAGTGGGACTTGAACTTGGTTCTTACCTTTTTAATGTGCGCTCCCTTTGAGCCTCTACATGACTGTCCTCTTCGTCTTCTGACTCTGAAGACAGCCTTTCTGGTGGCCATCACCTCCGCTCGGCGGGTGAGTGAGCTCCAGGCTCTATCTTGCAAACCTCCCTTTCTGTCTGTTCATCCAGACAAGGTTGTTCTTCGGACGCGTCCGTCCTTCTTGCCAAAGGTGGTTACTGCTTTCCACATTGGGCAGACCATCACTTTGCCCACCTTCTTTCCGCCTCCGCATCCTTCCAGAGAGGAAGAGAGGCTCCACCGTCTGGACCCAAAACGTGCGCTCTCTTTTTATATTGACCGCACAAAACACTTCCGGGTGGATGACCAGCTCTTTGTTGGCTACGTGGGCGCCAAAAAGGTCGGGCGGTGCACAAGAGGACCATCTCCCGCTGGGTTACCTTGTGCATCAAGGCCTGCTATTCTTTGGCTAAAAGGAACCTCCTGTTGGGCTGCGTGCCCATTCCACCAGGGCAACGGCTGCTACCACGGCCTTGGGCCGCGGTGTTCCGCTGCCGGTTATCTGTCAGGCGGCTACGTGGGCCTCGCTGCACACGTTTACTAAGCATTACTGCCTTGACAGTCAGGTCCGGAGGGACGGCTTCTTTGGCCGTTCTGTCCTCCAGGACTTCCTTGTCTGATCTTTGTTCGCAGACCCACCACCGGGGTTGGTATTGCTGGGGTATCTATTCTAAGGTAAGGAATCTATCACTAACGTGTCTCTTTCAGATGCACAAGTTACTAACTTGTGTAACGATATATCTGTAAGAGACAGTAGTTAGTGATAGATTCCTACCGCCCACCCATCCTCCCCGTTCTGCGAACTGATTTCTAGGGTTAAGGACATCCCCTTCAGGGCCCTAGTATTTTTCAGACACCTGTGTCAGCTTCTTGCATGGCTCTGCGTTCCTGGCGCGGAAAGTCGTGTACAGAACTGACGTCAGCGCGCAGGGCGGCGCCTAAGTACTGCCCGCGACGTCATCCCGGCGATCACGACGCCGACGACGGACGCGGAGCCGCACGACGCCGCCTACCGACGCGCAAGGGTACTGCTACGCAAAACTTTCCGGATCCAGCCTGACGCCTGGGGATATTCTAAGGTAAGGAATCTATCACTAACTACTGTCTCTTACAGATATATCGTTACACAAGTTAGTAACTTGTGCTTCTTGTATGGTTAACGCCTGGAGTTCACTAACTCTTCTGAGAGGTGTGATAGCGACTAGGAAGGCTACTTTCCAAGTGAGGTACTGTAGTTCACATTTGTGCAGGGGTTCGAAAGGGGGACCCATGAGTCTAGTAAGGACAATATTTAAATTCAATACTGGAGAGGGTGGAGCTCTAGGTGGAATTATTCTTTTAAGTCCTTCCATAAATGCTTTAATAAGGGGTACTCTAAACAAAGTAAGTGTTGTCTGTTTTGGAGATAAGCTGCTATTGCAGCAAGATGTAGTCTTATGGATCTATATGCTAGGTTACACCGTTGTAGGTGCAGAAGATAGCATATTATGTTTTGAATAGAAGCATCTAGTGGATTGATTTTGTTATTTGTACAATAAATTACAAATCGTTTCCACTTTGCGGCGTAACATGCTCTGGTGGTAGGACGTCTAGCTTCTTTAATGATGTTCATGCAGTCTAATGGGAGATTAAGGTAACCGAACTCGAAGACTTCAGTAGCCAGATCGCAAGATTGAGTTGATTGGGATCTGGGTGCCTTATCTCTCCATGGTTCTGAGTGAGAAGCTTGGGTGAGAGGTATAGTTTTTGATGAGGAACTACTGATAGTTCCAAGAGGGTTGTGAACCATGGTTGTCCGGCCCATGTTGGAGCAACCAGGATCATTGTGAGGGAATGCTGTTTGAGCTTCCGAACCACTAACGGAATTAGTGGGAGAGGCGGAAAAGCGTAAGCAAATTTGTCTGACCAGTTCATCCATAGCGCATTACCTTTGGACATTGGGTGTGGATACATGGAGGCGAAGCTTGGGCATTTTGTGTTTTGATGTGTGGCGAACAGATCTATTTCTGGCTGGCCCCACATGTGAAAGAATGGAAGAAGAACTTGAGGGTGAAGTTCCCATTTGTGGATCTGCTGTGTTTGACGACTGAGCAGATCTGCAATCTGAATGTGTACCCCTGGGAGGTGTTCTGCAAGAAGATATACGTTTTGCGGAATGGCCCACCTCCATATGCTTTGAGCTAGGTGTGAAAGCTGTAGAGAGTGTGTCCCCCCTTGTTTCTGTATGTAGTACATTGCTGTCATATTGTCTGTACGAATTAGAACAGCTTTGCCTACTATATGGAGTTGAAAGGATTTTAGTGCTAGGAAAATTGCTAGTAGTTCCAGGTAATTTATGTGGTGCTGTTTTTGCCGAGGGGTCCACATACCCTGGATGGTGTGGTTGTGAAGATGAGCTCCCCAGCCGGAGAGAGATGCGTCTGCTGTTAGCACTATCTGTGGAACCGGGTCGAGAAACGGCCGCCCTTTGGAAAGGTTTTGTGTGTTCCACCACTGCAGAGAGCGATGTGTGCGGTCGTCCACCACCACCAGATGTTAGCTGACCTTGAGCCTGGTTCCACTGATGTGCCAAACACTCCTGTAAGGGACGCATTTGGAGTCTTGCATAAGGAACGATGAGAATGCAAGAGGCCATCATCCCAATCAACTGCATGAACACTCGAGCTGGTAATGAGTGTTGAGGCTGAAATTTGGATATTAGAGCTTGCATACTGCTTATCCTGAGAGGGTTGGGGTATACTAAAGCTTTTGAGGTGTCTATTGTAGCACCTAGGTATTGTTGTGTGTTGGGCGGTTGGAGGTGGGATTTGGTGAGATTTACCGTGAATCCTAAGTTGTGAAGCAGTTGGATTGTTTTGTGTGTGTGTTGCACACAGCTGCTGTGTGACTTGGCTTTTATGAGCCAGTCGTCCAGATAAGGGAACACGTGAATGTGTTGTCTTCGTAAATGAGCCACTACTACTGCGAGGCACTTGGTGAAGACGCTGGGTGCTGTAGCCACTCCGAACGGAAGGACTTTGAATTGATAATGTTCGGCGTCTACCAGGAACCTGAGATTTTCTGTGAGCGGGGTGAATGGGAATATGAAAGTAGGCGTCCTTTAGATCTAGAGTGGAGAGAAAGTCGCCCTGTTGAAGCAGTGAGTGCACCTGTTGTAGAGTGACCATGTGGAAGAAGTGGTCCGACTGAATGTAGAGATCTGAAAGAGACACGTTAGTGACAGATTCCTTACCTTAGAATATCCCCAGGCGTCAGGCTGGATCCGGAAAGTTTTTTGCGTAGCAGTACCCTTGCGCGTTGGTAGGCGGCGGCTCCGCGTCCGTCGTCGGCGTTGTGGTCGCCGGGATGACGTCGCGGGCAGTACTTAGACGCCGCCCCTGCGCACTGACGTCAGTTCTTCTTTTTCCGCGCCAGTAAGCGCAGATCCGGGAAGAGCAGTGCCCTAGTCACTTTTTGACTATCCTTTTTTGTGAATTTTTTCACTGTTTCTTCATCGAGTCTTCACGACTCCTAAGGTGTCGTAGGGATGCCCGGCTTTAAGCCATGCGAGGCCTCTGGTCGCATGATGTCGATCACGGACCCGCATCTCGAGTGTCTCTTCTGTCTCGGCCGAGACCACGACACGAAGTCGTGCCCTGACTGCCGGAAACTTCATCCGAAGGCTTTGCGAGAGCGGTCTCGAAAGCTACTCGAGGTCCGGCAGTCGGCTCCACGCCGCACCAAGCCCCGGTCCCGGGAGAGGTCGAGGGGCCGGTCGCGGGGTCCCCGCCGTTCGTCGGAGTCCAAGTCTTCGCGCTCCTCCGGTAAGTCGAAGCACAAGAAGTCTAAGAGGCGTCATCGCTCTAAGACTTCGCCTCGCCGGTCTCGCGACTCGGCTGAGGCCCCAGTCGGCACCGTCCGCGGCCCCGGACATGCCTGTAGAGCCGCCCCCGAATTACCCGTTCTTTCCGGGTTCGGGGGCGACTCCGGCCGAAATACAGGAATTCCTGTCGGCCATGGCCCGCCTCTTCGGGCCTTCAGGTCCCACCGGTGCGCCTTCGGGCCCCGCGGGCCCTGATGGGGCTGCCCGGCGCCGCCGCCGACTCCGGTCCCGGCGCCGCCTGTCCCACCAGCCTTCATCCCGGCCTCGGCTCTGGCCCCGGCCTCGATCCCGGCTCCGGTGGTACCGCAACCCCCATCGACGCCGGTTGACCTAACCACGCCTCCGCCGACGCCGATGTCCCCGGTGCCGTTCCTGACGCCGTCCGGGGCTCCGGACGGCGTCGTTCCCCGGTTCTCTCCGGCTCCGGACATGGAGCCGGGCCGACGTCGCTAGACGCCGGCGCCGATGAGACCTTGGGTCCCAAATGTCCCTCCTCCTCCATATTTTGAACAAGAGGAGGACCAGGAGAGCTGGGAGGGGTCTGAGGACCCTCTCACACAACAGTGTGAGTTTGATCCGGACTGGGCTGAGGAACTTGGGGATGCCAGTGGTCTAGACACCTCCCCTGACACTGGCATGCTGTCTCCTCCCGTGGCTACGGAGGAGGGAGCTAATTTTGCAACGGTGTTGCGTAGAGCAGCTGGAGCCTTACATCTCCAGTTGCCTACTGTGGCCGTCAGGACTAACCTCCTGACAGAAGTGCTTCAGCCGGCGGCTTCCTCTTCGGAGACTGTGCTGCCGTTTAATGATGCACTCACTGACGTTCTTTGGGTGCCTGGTCCAAACCCACCACAGGGGCTCCTGTGGATAGGAACGTGGCCCGACGCCATCGCCCTGCTCCGGGCGACCCCTTGTTTCTCTCCCAACATCCCACCACTGAGAGCTTGGTTGTCCAAGCCTCTGCCTCCCAAACCGCCTTCCCTACCGCCCCTCCGGATAGGGAATCCAAACGCCTGGACCAATTTGGGAAGAAGGCTTTTTCTTCCTCCAGAGCTGGCTTGCGGTCCGTCAACACCGCTTGCCTTTTGGGCCGATATACCCACTCCCTGTGGGATTCGGTGGCGGCTGTTTTGCCGCAGTGTTCTGAGGAGGTCCAGACACTGCTTACCCGCGCCATTGCGGAAGGGCGAGATGCGGCTAAATACACCATCCGTTGTGGCCTTGATACCGCCGACTCGCTGGGCAGATCGCTTGCGGCGATGGTGGCGCTACGTCGCCACGCCTGGCTGAGAACAACTGGTTTCTCGGGTGATGTCCAGAATACACTCATGGACATGCCCTTTGATGGAGTGGATCTTTTTGGTTCAAAGGCAGACCATGCGCTGGAGCGGTTTAAGGACTCACGGGCTACGGCCAAGTCCCTGGGCCTTTCTGTTGTACGCCCTCCGCTCACCTCTGCTTTTTGCCCCTTTCGTGGCCACGGAAGGGGCGCCCAGTCACGTCAGCTGCCCAGCCACCGGCCCGCGCAGCAAGCGTCTACGCGTGGCCGAGGACGTGGATACCGCCGTGGTGGTTCGGGCAACCAGCGTGCGGGTCAGGCCACCACATCCAACCCGTCCGCGGCCTCCAAGCCCTCCTAGTCCCTCCTTTCCGGTGCACAGCACGCCAGTAGGGGCAGGGTCCGCCATCACCTTCACCACTGGCGTCCCATCACCTCGGACAGGTGGGTCTTGGACATTGTCCGAAGGGGCTACTCCCTCCCCTTCGAGACCACCCCCCAGCCATGCCACCTCAATTCCACCGCATGTCAGGGGATCACTTGGTACTTCTGCAGAAGGAAGTCACGGCCCTCTTGGCCAAGAGGGCCATCGAGCATGTTCCGACCCCAGAAGTAGGACGTGGTTGCTACTCCCACTACTTCCTGGTGCCCAAAAGGACAAGGAGGACATGCGTCCTATCTTGGACCTCCGGAACGTCAATCGCTTCCTCCGGAAGGAGAAGTTCAAGATACTCACCCTAGCTCAGGTCTTGACTGCCCTCGACCCTGGAGACTGGTTGGTAGCGTTGGACTTGCAGGACGCTTATTTTCACATCCCCGTCCTGCCGGCCCACCGTAGGCCTCGAGCATTTTCAGTTCACCGTGCTCCCCTTTGGCCTTACAAGTGCCCCTCGGGTGTTCACGAAAGTGATGGCGGTGGTCGCAGCTCATCTGCGCCGGGCAGGGGTTCCAGTCTTCCCCTACCTCGACGACTGGCTGCTGAAGGCGGGCTGGTCCCAGGCAGTCGTCTCCCACCTCCAGACTACGGCCGAACTCCTGCACTCGCTGGGGTTCTCCATCAATGTGCCGAAGTCGCATCTGATTCCTTCTCCACAGCTCCTTTTCATCGGAGCAGTTCTGGACACGACGCAGTTTCGGGCCTATCCTCCCGAACGGCGAGTCCGGGATATTCAGGCTATGATTCCGATCTTTCAGCCGTTATCCTGGGTTTCGGTACGGATGACCCTGAGGCTGCTGGGCCTCATGGCCTCCTGCATCCTGCTGGTCAATCATGCCAGATGGCAATGGGTCATGGGCAGATCCCTCTCCAATCCCCAGCCAGAGCACACAGTTGTGACGGACGCGTCCCTTCTGGGATGGGGCGGTCACATGGGAGAGGCGGAGATCAGAGGCCTCTGGTCTCCGGCGGAGTCCCGGCTCCATATCAACCTTCTGGAGCTCCGGGCGATCCGACTTGCACTCAAGGCATTCCTTCCCTCTGTCAAAGGGAAGGTAGTGCAGGTGTTCACAGACAACACCACCGCCATGTGGTATTGCAACAAACAAGGCGGGGTGGGGTCGTGGACCCTTTGTCAGGAGGCTCTGCGCCTCTGGACATGGCTGGAACATCAGGGCATGTTCCTGATGGTTCAACACCTGGCAGGTTCCCTGAACGCCAGGGCGGACGAACTCAGCCGCAGGTGCATGATGGATCACGAATGGCGTCTTCACTCGGAAGTGGCGCAAGGACTCTTTCTACAGTGGGGAGAGCCTTGGTTAGATCTATTCGCCACCGAAGAGAACGCGCAATGTCATCAGTTCTGCGCGTTGGAATTTCCAAGGCGGCACTCGCTCGGCGACGCTTTTCGTCGCGAGTGGAGTTGCGGTCTGTTGTACGCCTTTCCGCCTATACCACTTCTACCCAGAGTGTTGAAGAAGATTCGGCACGACCGGGCCCAAGTCATTCTTGTGGCTCCGGACTGGGCTCGAAGAGTTTGGTATCCCGAGCTACTCAGTATGAGCGTAGATCCCCCGATCCGTCTGCCTCTTCGGGAGGATCTTCTGTCGCAGCAGCAGGGGACGGTCCTCCACCCGAACCTGTCCAGCCTCCACCTGCTTGCGTGGAGATTGAGCGGCGGCAGTTGATTCCTTTCGACTTGCCTCCCGAAGTTTGTGATGTGATTCTGGCAGCCAGGCGTCCCTCCACTAAGGTGGTATACGCCTGCAGGTGGAACAAGTTTGTGGCATGGTGCACAGCAAAGGCTGTGAATTCCCTTTCTGCCCCTCTCTCTGAGGTTCTCCTGTTCCTTCTTTCCCTGGCCCAACAGGGTTCTGCCCTGGGTTACCATCAAGGGCTATCTTTGTGCCATCTCGGCCTTCCTCAGGCTTCCTGATCAGCCCTCCCTTTTCAAGTCCCCTGTTGTTAACAGGTTTCTAAAAGGCATTACACACCTCTTCCCTCCTGTTCCGTTTGTGATGCTTCAGTGGGACTTGAACTTGGTTCTTACCTTTCTTATGTGCGCTCCCTTTGAGCCTCTACATAACTGTCCTCTTCGTCTTCTGACTCTGAAGACTGCCTTTCTGGTGGCCATCACCTCCGCTCGGCGGGTGAGTGAGCTCCAGGCTCTATCATGTAAACCTCCCTTTCTGTCTGTCCATCCAGACAAGGTTGTTCTTAGGGACGCGTCCGTCCTTCTTGCCAAAGGTGGTTACTGCCTTCCACATTGGGCAGACCATCACTTTGCCCACCTTCTTTCCGCCTCTGCATCCTTCCAGAGAGGAAGAGAGGCTCCACCGTCTGGACCCAAAACGTGCGCTTTCCTTTTACATCAACCGCACACACCATTTCCGGGTGAATGACCAGCTTTTTGTTGGCTACGTGGGCGCCAAAAAAGGTCGGGCGGTGCAAAAGAGAACCATCTCCTGCTGGGTAACCTTGTGTATCAAAGCCTGCTATTCTTTGGCTAAGAAGGAGCCTCCTGTTGGGCTGCGTGCCCATTCCACCAGGGCAACGGCTGCTACCACGGCTTTGGGCCGCGGTATTCCGCTGCAGGATATCTGTCAGGCAGCTACGTGGGCCTCGCTGCACACATTTACAAAGCATTACTGCCTTGACAGTCGGGTCCGGAGGGACGGCTTCTTTGGCCGTTCTGTTCTCCGAGACTTCCTTGTCTGATCTTTGTTCGCAGACCCACCACCGGGGTTGGTATTGCTGGGGTATCTATTCTAAGGTAAGGAATCTGTCACTAACGTGTCTCTTTCAGATGCACAAGTTACTAACTTGTGTAACGATATATCTGTAAGAGACAGTAGTTAGTGACAGATTCCTTAACGCCCACCCATCCTCCCCGTTCTGCGAACTGATTTCTAGGGTTAAGGACATCCCTTTCAGGGCCCTAGTATTTTTCAGACACCTATGTCAGCTTCTTGCATGGCTCTGCGTTCCTGGCGCGGAAAGTCGTGTACAGAACTGACGTCAGCGCGCAGGGGCGGCGTCTAAGTACTGCCCGTGACGTCATCCCGGCGACCACGACGCCGACGACGGACGCGGAGCCGCACAGCGCCGCCTACCGACGCGCAAGGGTACTGCTACGCAAAAAACTTTCCGGATCCAGCCTGACGCCTGGGGATATTCTAAGGTAAGGAATCTGTCACTAACTACTGTCTCTTACAGATATATCGTTACACAAGTTAGTAACTTGTGCGTTTAGTGGTCTGAGGTCCAGTACTGGCCTTAGAGAACCGTCCTTTTTTGGGATTAGAAAGTAGAGGGAGTAAACCCCGGTGCCTTGATGAGGTAAGGGGACTGGTTCTATTGCATGTTTTTGTAATAGAGAACCTCTTGTTTTAGAAGTGTTAGATGTTCCGAGGACATTGGACGTTGTCTGGGAGGAATATTTGGGGGAGTAGAGGTGAGTTCCAGGCAATAACCATACTGGATAATTTGTCTTACCCACTTGTGTGTTGTGATTGAATTCCAGACAGGTAGGAACTTTGAGAGACGTCCCCCGACAGGAGTGGGTTGATCGGGGGGAAGTGAAGGGAAGTCACTGTTTGGTGGTAGGGGAGTTGCGGGTATTGTTACCGCGGCCTCTTCCCTTGCCGTTGTTGCCTCTATAGCCTCCGCGAAAGTATCCTCTGGAGGACGTTTGATTGGGGCTCTTATAGGAAGAGGGGGGATGTTCTGAACCTACGGTTTTGGAGCCCGCTTAGTAAAAGGAGTGGCGAAAAGAACCTCTAGGGCAGTGGTTCCCAAACTGGGGTCCGCGGACCCCCAGGGGTCCCTGACACATTCCCAGGGGGTCCAAGGCAGCAGTCTTAAAAGCAATGCAAAGTTCCTTGTATAATCTGCAGTTTTCGGACAACACTAAAAGTGTCAAGGTAACTCGAGTGATTAATGTACCTGCTGGAAAGAGATGGTAGGTAGGGCAGAGGGTTAATATGCCTGCTCCAAAGAACGTGTACCATGCATTTTTAATAAAACAGTATTTTATGTGCATAGCTCAGTGGGTTACTGCTTTTGTCACAGAGATTCTTTTGTTACTGTGCAGTTCATAATTTACTATCATAGTCTAGCACCGTCAGCTATGAACTGCCGTCAAAGAGCTGCATGCAAACTGCATGGTACAAGTTAGTATGCCATCTTTTTTCCCAGTCTTTCATTATCCTGATGCTGCCAAAAGGTATGTTTGGGTAGAATTAAATTGTTAAAATTAAAGTCAACGCTAACCACTGTTACGTTCTGAAACCAGATTTTGTGCTTCTCCAAATCAAGCACTCTTAAAAATGCTTACCAGTATGGATGACATGTGAATCCTACACCTTGAAGTCCCCTTTCCCCTATGTAACATTTTCTATACACTGATTTACACACGTATGATTCATTGGGGAGATTTACTAAGCTTTTGCGCCATGTTTGCACACAAAAGTGACGCAAAGCGACGCCAAAATAATTTTTTGTAATTTACTTTCCAGCGCTAGACTTGTTCCCATGCAACCACCCAAGGTTTCTCACGCTAAACCCAATTTACTAAAAACAGTAGATTGGGTTTAGTGTAGAAAACTGCGCCCTTTTCAACTAGGCACAAGGAAGGAGAAATGCTTTCATTTCTCCTTCCTTTCTCCGACTTTGCATGCGTGGGAAAAGCTTTTCCTCGTGTCTAGCATAGTATTTTGTACAGGAAGGGTACCCTTCCTGTACAAAACCTATGCTACACTCATGCACACACCGTAGCGCTAAGGTGTGTGCGCCATGGCGCAGGGCTGCTGAAATCAGCACCGGCGCAAGGGAAAGGGGAGTAGAGAGCCATAGCTTTGAAAATATGGTGCTCCCTCCCTGTCGTGCAACGCAGCGCAGCCTCGCGGGGGGCTGCGCTGCATAGCGCAACTTTTTTGTAAATCTCCCCCATTGTTTCTGTATGTGTGTGATGTAAAGTGCTCTGACACCCTACACTAGTATGAGAGATGCTATAAAACAAATGAAATACATTTGACAGAGGTGCTATGGGAAGAAGAGAGGCACTGTTGGAGGATAATAGTGAGGATTTATGGAAGAGCCCCAAAAGATTGTTGTATTGGTGCATAGTAAGGTCATCATTTACTATGCTTTAAAAGCAAATACAATTCAATATATAATTACAAATGTGTTGTAGAATGCGCCATTTTTCCCCAAATTTTCTTGGTGGGAGAGCCCCTAAAAGTCCGCTTTGTAGTGGCCAGGCTCACTCACTGCACTTGGTGTGCACCGTACGGGGACTGGTCTGACAACATTTGCCAGGTCTGATTTGGGTTCCAATCCGGCCCCGTCAGGAGCAGGAGCCTCACACTCTAAAATAAAGCCAAATATTGAAAAGTTAGTCGCCGAAATGCAGCACCAACCTTCCTATTAAAATGTTTTGATTTTGCAAATTTTTTCAATATAAAATACTAAAAGCTTTAGTAATTCGGGTATCTGTTTGGTGTGCACACGTGTTTATTTTTTTCGAATTACTGTATCTGAAAGAGACACGTTAGTGACAGATTCCTTACCTTAGAATATCCCCAGGCGTCAGGCTGGATCCGGAAAGTTTTTGCGTAGCAGTACCCTTGTGCGTCGGTAGGCGGCGTTGTGCGGCTCCGCGTCCGTCGGCGGCGTCGTGATCGCCGGGCAGTACTTAGACGCCGCCCCTGCGCGCTGACGTCAGTTCTTCTTTTTCCGCGCCAGTAAGCGCAGATCCGGGAAGAGCAGTGCCCTAGTCAATTTTTGACTAAATTTTTTGTGAATTTTTTCACAGTTTCTTTTTCGAGTCTTCACGACTCCTAGGTGTCGTAGAGATGCCCGGCTTCAAGCCATGCGGCGCCTGTGGTCGCATGATGTCGATCACGGACCCGCATCTGGAGTGTCTCTTCTGTCTCGGCCGAGACCACGACACGAAGTCGTGCACTGACTGCCGGAAACTTCACCCGAAGGCTTTGCGAGAGCGGTCTCGAAAGCTACTCGAGGTCCGGCAGTCGGCTCCGTGCCGCACCAAGCCCCGGTCCCGGGAGAGGTCGAGGGGCCGGTCGCGGAGTCCCCGCCGGTCGTCTGAGTCCAAGTCTTCGCGCTCCTCGGGTAAGTCGAAGCACAAAAAGTCTAAGAAGCATCATCGCTCTAAGACTTCGCCTCGCCGGTCTCGCGACTCGGCTGAAGCCCCAGTCGGCACCGTCCCCGCGGCCCCGGACATGCCTGTAGAGCCGCCCCCGCATTACCCGTCCTTTCCGGGTTCGGGGGCGACTCCAGCCAAAATACAGGAATTCCTGTCGGCCATGGCCCGCCTCTTCGGGCCCCGCGGGCCCTGATGGGGTTGCCCCGGCGCCGCCGTCGACTCCGGTCCCGGCGCCGCCTGTCCCACCAGCCTTCATCCCGGCCTCGGCCTTGATCCCGGCTCCGGTGGTACCGCAACCCCCATCGACGCCGGTTGACCTAACCACGCCTCCGCCGACGTCCCCGGTGACGTTCCTGACGCCGTCCGGGGCTCCGGACGGCGTCGGTCCCCGGCTCTCTCCGGCTCCGGACATGGAGCCGGACCGACGTCCGCTCGACGCCGGCTCCGGCGCCGATGAGACCTTGGGTCCCAAATGTCCCTCCTCCTCCATATTTTGAACAAGAGGAGGACCAGGAGAGCTGGGAGGGGTCTGAGGACCCTCTCACACAACAGTGTGAGTATGATCCGGACTGGGCTGAGGAACTTGGGGATGCCAGTGGTCTAGACACCTCCCCTGACACTGGCATGCTGTCTCCTCCCGTGGCTACGGAGGAGGGAGCTAATTTTGCAACGGTGTTGCGTAGAGCAGCTGGAGCCTTACATCTCCAATTGCCTACTGTGGCCGTCAGGACTAACCTCCTGACAGAAGTGCTTCAGCCGGCGGCTTCCTCCTCGGAGACTGTGCTGCCGTTTAATGATGCACTCACTGACGTTCTTTTGGGTGCCTGGTCCAAACCCACCACAGGGGCTCCTGTGGACAGGAACGTGGCCCGACGCCATCGCCCTGCTCCGGTCGACCCCTTGTTTCTCTCCCAACATCCCACCCCGAGAGCTTGGTTGTCCAAGCCTCTGCCTCCCAAACCGCCTTCCCTACCGCCCCTCCGGATAGGGAATCCAAACGCCTGGACCAATTTGGGAAGAAGGCTTTTTCTTCCTCCAGTGCTGGCTTGCGGTCCGTCAACACCGCTTGCCTTTTGGGCCGATATACCCACTCCCTGTGGGATTCGGTGGCGGCTGTTTTGCCGCAGTGTTCTGAGGAGGTCCAGACACTGCTTACCCGCGCCATTGCGGAAGGGCGAGATGCGGCTAAATACACCATACGTTGTGGCCTTGATACCGCCGACTCGCTGGGCAGATCGCTTGCGCCCGACGGTGGCGCTACGTCGCCACGCCTGGCTGAGAACAACTGGTTTCTCAGGTGATGTCCAGAATACACTCATGGACATGCCCTTTGATGGAGTCGGTCTTTTTGGTTCAAAGGCAGACCATGCGCTGGAGCGTTTTAAGGACTCACGGGCTACTGCCAAGTCCCTGGGCCTTTCTGTTGTACGCCCTCCGCTCACCTCTGCTTTTCGCCCCTTTCGTGGCCACGGAAGGGGCGCCCAGTCACGTCAGCTGCCCAGCCACCGGCCGCGCAGCAAGCGTCTTCACGTGGCCGAGGACGTGGATACCGCCGTGGCGGTTCGGGCAACCAGCGTGCGGGTCAGGCCACCACCTCCAACCCGTCCGCGGCCTCCAAGCCCTCCTAGTCCCTCCTTTCCGGTGCACAGCACGCCAGTAGGGGGCAGGGTCCGCCATCACCTTCACCACTGGCGTCCCATCACCTCGGACAGGTGGGTCTTGGACATTGTCCGAAGGGATTACTCCCTCCCCTTCGAGACCACCCCCCCAGCCATGCCACCTCAATTCCACCGCATGTCAGGGGATCACTTGGTACTTCTGCAGAAGGAAGTCACGGCCCTCTTGGCCAAGAGGGCCATCGAGCATGTTCCGACCCCAGAAGTAGGACGTGGTTGCTACTCCCACTACTTCCTGGTGCCCAAAAAGGACAAGGAGGACATGCGTCCTATCTTGGACCTCCGGAACGTCAATCGCTTCCTCCGGAAGGAGAAGTTCAAGATGCTCACCCTAGCTCAGGTCTTGACTGCCCTCGACCCTGGAGACTGGTTGGTAGCGTTGGACTTGCAGGACGCTTATTTTCACATCCCCGTCCTGCCGGCCCACCGGCGTTACCTGCGGTTCACGGTAGGCCTCGAGCATTTTCAGTTCACCGTGCTCCCCTTTGGCCTTACAAGTGCCCCTCGGGTGTTCACGAAAGTGATGGCGGTGGTCGCAGCTCATCTGCGCCGGGCAGGGGTTCCAGTCTTCCCCTACCTCGACGACTGGCTGCTGAAGGCGGGCTCGTCCCAGGCAGTCGTCTCCCACCTCCAGACTACGGTCGAATTCCTGCACTCGCTGGGGTTCTCCATCAATGTGCCGAAGTCGCATCTGATTCCTTCTCCACAGCTTCTTTTCATCGGAGCAGTTCTAGACACGACGCAGTTTCGGGCCTATCCTCCCGAACGGCGAGTCCGGGATATTCAGGCTATGATTCCGATCTTTCAGCCTTTATCCTGGGTTTCGGTACGGATGACCCTGAGGCTGCTGGGCCTCATGACCTCCTGCATCCTGCTGGTCAATCATGCCAGTTGGCATATGTGGGCTCTGCAGTGGGACCTGAAGTTCCAGTGGGCGCAGCACCAGGGCAACCTGTCCGATCATGTACAGATCTCGGAGGGGACTGCAAAACAGTTGCAGTGGTGGCTCTCGAACCGGCAATGGGTCATGGGCAGATCCCTCTCCCTTCCCCAGCCAGATCACACAGTTGTGACGGACGCGTCCCTTCTGGGATGGGGCGGTCACATGGGAGAGGCGGAGATCAGAGGCCTCTGGTCTCCGGCGGAGTCCCGGCTCCATATCAACCTTCTGGAGCTCCGGGCGATCCGACTTGCACTCAAGGCATTCCTTCCCTCTGTCAAAGGGAAGGTAGTGCAGGTGTTCACAGACAACACCACTGCCATGTGGTATTGCAACAAACAAGGCGGGGTGGGGTCGTGGACCCTTTGTCAGGAGGCTCTGCGCCTCTGGACATGGCTGGAACATCAGGGCATGTTCCTGATGGTTCAACACCTGGCAGGTTCCCTGAACGCCAGGGCGGACGAACCTCAGCCGCAGGTGCATGATGGATCACGAATGGCGTCTTCACTCGGAAGTGGCGCAAGGACTCTTTCTACAGTGGGGAGAGCCTTGGTTAGATCTATTCGCCACCGAAGAGAACGCGCAATGTCATCAGTTCTGCGCGTTGGAATTTCCAAGGCGGCACTCGCTCGGCGACGCTTTTCGTCGCGAGTGGAGTTGCGGTCTGTTGTACGCCTTTCCGCCTATACCACTTCTACCCAGAGTGTTGAAGAAGATTCGGCACGACCGGGCCCAAGTCATTCTTGTGGCTCCGGACTGGGCTCGAAGAGTTTGGTATCCAGAGCTACTCAATATGAGCGTAGATCCCCCGATCCGTCTGCCTCTTCGGGAGGATCTTCTGTCGCAGCAGCAGGGGACGGTCCTCCACCCGAACCTGTCCAGCCTCCACCTGCTTGCGTGGAGATTGAGCGGCGGCAGTTGATTCCTTTCGACTTGCCTCCCGAAGTTTGTGATGTGATTCTGGCAGCCAGGTGTCCCTCCACTAAGGTGGTATACGCCTGCAGGTGGAACAAGTTTGTGGCATGGTGCACAGCAAAGGCTGTGAATCCCCTTTCTGCCCCTCTTTCTGAAGTTCTTCTGTTCCTTCTTTCCCTGGCCCAACAGGGTTCTGCCCTGGGTACCATCAAGGGCTATCTTTGTGCCATCTCAGCCTTCCTCAGGCTTCCTGATCAGCCCTCCTTTTCAAGTCCCCTGTTGTTAACAGGTTTCTAAAAGGCATTACACACCTCTTCCCTCCTGTTCCGTTTGTAATGCCTCAGTGGGACTTGAACTTGGTTCTTACCTTTCTTATGTGCGCTCCCTTTGAGCCTCTACATAACTGTCCTCTTCGTCTTCTCACTCTGAAGACAGCCTTTCTGGTGGCCATCACCTCCGCTCGGCGGGTGAGTGAGCTCCAGGCTCTTTCATGCAAACCTCCCTTTCTGTCTGTCCATCCAGACAAGGTTGTTCTTAGGACGCGTCCGTCCTTCTTGCCAAAGGTGGTTACTGCCTTCCACATTGGGCAGACCATCACTTTGCCCACCTTCTTTCCGCCTCCGCATCCTTCCAGAGAGGAAGAGAGGCTCCACCGTCTGGACCCAAAACGTGCGCTTTCTTTTTATATCAACCGCACACAACACTTCCGGGTGGATGACCAGCTCTTTGTTGGCTACGTGGGCGCCAAAAAGGTCGGGCGGTGCACAAGAGAACCATCTCCCGCTGGGTAACCTTGTGTATCAAAGCCTGCTATTCTTTGGCTAAGAAGGAGCCTCCTGTTGGGCTGCGTGCCCATTCCACCAGGGCAACGGCTGCTACCACGGCTTTAGGCCGCGGTGTTCCGCTGCAGGATATCTGTCAGGCAGCTACGTGGGCCTCGCTGCACACGTTTACCAAGCATTACTGCCTTGACAGTCAGGTCTGGAGGGACGGCTTCTTTGGCCGTTCTGTCCTCCGGGACTTCCTTGTCTGATCTTTGTTCGCAGACCCACCTCCGGGGTTGGTATTGCTGGGGTATCTATTCTAAGGTAAGGAATCTGTCACTAACGTGTCTCTTTCAGATGCACAAGTTACTAACTTGTGTAACGATATATCTGTAAGAGACAGTAGTTAGTGACAGATTCCTTACCGCCCACCCATCCTCCCCGTTCTGCGAACTGATTTCTAGGGTTAAGGACATCCCTTTCAGGGCCCTAGTATTTTTCAGACACCTATGTCAGCTTCTTGCATGGCTCTGCGTTCCTGGCGCGGAAAGTCGTGTACAGAACTGACGTCAGCGCGCAGGGCGGCGCCTAAGTACTGCCCGCGACGTCATCCCGGCGATCACGACGACGGACGCGGAGCCGCACGACGCCGCCTACCGACGCGCAAGGGTACTGCTACGCAAAAACTTTCCGGATCCAGCCTGACGCCTGGGGATATTCTAAGGTAAGGAATCTGTCACTAACTACTGTCTCTTACAGATATATCGTTACACAAGTTAGTAACTTGTGCTTTAATGTTTGAAATTTAAATCGTACGAATTGCTTGGGGGTCCTCAGCTTCCAGTAGTGACTCAATAGGGGTCCTCAGGAGTCAAAAGTTTGGGAACCACTGCTCCAGGGGAAGGTAATTGCAAGGCCCCCATGGACTTAGCAGTGACAGTATCTTTTTTCATTTTTTCTAAAGATGTGTCAACTGTGGGCCCGAAAAGATGTTCTTGATCAAAGGGCTGGTTAAGAATAGCAGATTGCACTTCCTGCTTGAATCCGGAAATTCGGAGCCAAGCGTGCCTGCGTAGCAAAACGCTAGTGTTAATGGCACGGGATGCGGTATCAGCCGCGTCTAGCGCACATTTAATTGAGGTGTTAGTTATTAATTTCCCCTCCTGTATAAGGTCGTTAGCTTTTTCTTTATATTGGTCAGGAAGGTGTTGCATGAGCTTTTCAAGCTCATCATAATGAGCTCTGTCATACCTGAACGCAAAAAAGAGGTACGCAGTTCCTCAGTATGCAGGTAGTGTCCCAGGCACCCAAAAAGGAGGGGAATTCCTCCTTTTGGAACTGAGGCCCTCACACACCCAGCAAGCTAGGTGTCATGCTTCATCATATGGGTCTGCTCCTCGTCGGGTCGGCGCTGCAATACCCGACGGGCACCCATAGAGGGGCTCTTTGCCGGAGATCTTTTGTTCCTGCCGTAAGGGTGCCGTGGGTGTAAGGGACCTAGTGTGAGTGTAGATGTGCTGGAAGTGAATATAAAACAAGAGGGGATTCCTATGAGAGCAAATTTTATTCTAAATGGATCCCTACTTGATTAAAAATAGTGAGGAGAGGCGACTAACAAGCTACCAGGGTTCAAGAGGCGCTCTACTCCTTGATGGTCGACATGTTTCACGCCTGTGGCGTTTCTTCAGGACTGTGAGAAATGACTATCTACAGTGAAATGGGGTGTGCAACATGCCCCATAGCTAAAAATAAAACTTGTAATAGTGTGAGGATATTGCCTACTACTATAAGGATAAACAGGGTACTACCTGTTAGTACTGGGACAAACCTAATAAGTATCAGAATGACGCCCCATCTGTTACAGCACTAAATACAGACATCTGTAGTAGGATGTCCGCTTCCACTAGAAGCCGCGCTAAACACCTACCCCTTCGTGCTGCAACGTCATACCTGGCCAACAAAGCTTGGGCATTGGCAATCCGCCAATGATTTGCAGCCTGTTACGCGATACGTTTTCCAGATGCATCTCTCAGTTTGGATTCCTTATCAGGAGGAGGGGGTGTCGCCTGTACTCTGTGAGTTTGCCCTCTTCCGTGCATTTGACACAAGAGAATCCAAAGGGACCTGACCTTTAATGTAAACTGGGTCATTGGGAGCTGCTTTATATTTTTTGTCCACCCTGGTGTTGAGAATCCTGCCTCTGACAGGGTCCTTAAAAACTTCTGGCGCATGTTTTAGCAAGCCTTATAACATTGGCAGGGTGTGCGTGGACTTTTGTGAGGGTGCAAAGGTTTCTAGTAAAAAGTCTTCCTCTAAGGGATCAGAATGTAATTGTACCCCGTGGTATTGAGCAGCCCTATTAATTAGTTGCGCAAAACCAACATTGTCATCTGGTGGTGATGGCCTAGATGGATAGAGGTCCGGATCATTATGTGGGTCGGGATCTGTGTTGTAGTCATCCCAAGGGTCTAAGTTGTGTGGGATGGTATGTGCATCATCTGAAAGAAACACGTAGTGATAGATTCCTTACCTTAGAATATCCCTAGGCGTCAGGCTGGATCCGGAAAGTTTTCGTCAGCAGTACCCCTGCGCGTCGGAAGGTGGCGTCGTGCGGTTCCGCGTACGTCGTAGGCGTCGTGATCGCCGGGATGACGTCGCAGCAGCTACTTAGACGCCGCCCTCGTGCGCTGACGTCAGTTCTTTATTTTTCCGCGCCAGCAAGCGCAGATCCGGAGAGAGCGGTACCACCAGTCATTTTTGACTGAGTTTTTGGACATTTTTGTCTCAGCTTTTTTGAGTCGTTTCGACTCCTGGTGCAGTCAGGGATGACCGGGTTTAAATCTTGCGAGGACTGTCATCGCTTGATGTCGGTGACGGACCCGCACCGAGTGTGTCTCTTCTGCCAGGGGCGCGACCACCACCCCAAGTCGTGCCCCGACTGCCGGGCCATGGCACCGAAGACTTTGCGGGAGCGGTCCCAAAAGCTGCTTGAAGCCCGGCAGTCGGCTCCGCGCCGTCAGAGGTCCCGGTCCAGAGGGAGGTCGAGGGACCGGTCGCGGAGCCGCCCACAGCGGAAGTCGTCCGAATCGAAGTCTTCGCACTCTGGGTAAGGTAAGGCGAAGCACAAAAAGAAGTCGAAGAAACGTCCTCGTTCTTCGACTTCTCCTCGCCGGTCGCGCGACTCGGCTGAGAATGTGGGTGGTGCCACCCCGCGGCTCCGGCGGAGCCTACGCAGTCGTCGGTGACCTACCTTCCCCGGGTTCATCGGCGACTCCGGCCCAGGTACAGGAATTCCTGTCCGCTATGGCTAGCCTATTTGGGCTGGCGGGCGCTTCTGGTGCGCCTTCGGGCCCCGCGGGCCCGACTGGGAGTCCTCGCCCTTTGACGCCGGTGGCTCCGGCCCTGGCATCGCCGTCGGCTCTCCCTTGGATTCCGTCGTGGATCCCAGTCGACGCCGGTTGACCTAGTCACACCTCCACCGACGTCGACCCCACCGGCACCACGTTGGACGTCGCCCGGCGCGCCGGACGACGTCGGCCCCGGTTTCAGCCCCGACGTGGATACGGTGCCGGAACGGTGTCAACCGACGCCGATTCCAACACCGTTTGGGAATCTGTTTCCCTATATCCATCCTCCTCCTTTTCGGCCTGTACAACAGCAAGAGGAGGAAGGGGAGGACTGGGAGGGGTCTGAAGACCCTCTCACAGCTCAATGTGAGTATGACCCAGACTGGGCTGAGGAGCTGGGGGACGCCAGTGGTCTAGACACCTCTCCAGACCTTGGCATGATGTCTCCTCCTACCGTGGCTACGGAGGAGGGTGCTAGTTTTTCTGTGGTGTTGCGTAGGGCTGCTGAGGCACTCCACCTTCAGCTACCTACTGTGGCCGTCAGGACTAACCTCCTGACAGAAGTGCTTGAACCAGCAGTTTCCTCTGCGGAGCCGCTGCTGCCCTTTAATGAAGCACTTTCTGACGTTCTTCTGGGCTCCTGGTCCAAGCCCAGCACAGGGGCTCCTGTGGACAGGAACGTGGCCCGACGCCATCGCCCGGCCCCGGGCAACCCCCTTTTCCTCTCTCAACACCCCACCCCTGAGAGCTTGGTTGTCCAAGCCTCTGCTTCCCCAAGCGCATTCCCTTCCGCACCCCCGGATAGGGAATCCAAGAGGCTGGAACAGTACGGAAAGAAGATTTTTTCTTCCGCCATCCTAGGGCTGCGGTTGGTGAACACCGCATGCCTCTTGGGCCGCTATTCGCACTCCTTGTGGGATACGGTAGCGCAGGTGCTGCCTAGCTGTCCGGAGGAGGCCCGGACGGGACTCACCCAGGTTGTTGCTGAGGGGAGAGATGCAGCCAAGTTCACAATCCGTTGTGGCCTTGACACCGCCGACTCGCTAGGCAGGGCGATTTCCATGACAGTGGCGCTCCGCCGCCACGCCTGGCTGAGGACAACTGGCTTTTCGGGGGATGTCCAAAACACTTTAATGGACATGGCATTCGCCTCTTTGGCAACAAGGCAGACCGTGCTTTGGAGCGCTTTAAGGACTCACGGGCTACGGCTAAGTCCTTGGGCCTTTCGGCCACGCGCCCTCCTCAGCCTTCTGCCTTTTGCTCCTTTCGTGCTCGCGGAAGGGGCAACCCACCACGTTCGCAACAGAGCCACAGGCCGGCGCAACAGTCCACGCGCGGCCTTGGACGTGGGAACCGCCGCAGCGGTTCAGGGAGCCAGCGGCCGAGTCAGTCCACCCCCGCCACCACTGCCTCCAAACCTTCCTAGTCCGACCTTTCTGGCCCATCAAACGCCAGTGGGTGGCAGGCTTTGCCATCACCTCCCCCACTGGCGCACCATCACGTCGGACAGGTGGATTTTGCAAATAGTCCGAAGGGGCTACTCCCTCCCCTTCGAGACTACCCCTCTAGCCGTGCCACCTCAGTACCACCGCGTGTCGGGCGATCACTTGGCACTTCTCCAGCAGGAAGTTGCGGCCCTCTTGGCCAAGGGGCCATAGAGCACGTTCCGACGCCAGAAGTAGGTCGTGGTTGTTATTCCCACTACTTTCTGATTCCAAAGAAGGGCAAGGGCCTGCGTCCTATCTTGGACCTTCGGGACGTCAATCTCTTCCTCCGGAAAGAGAAGTTCAAGATGCTCACACTTGCTCAGGTCTTGTCTGCCCTAGACCCACAAGACTGGCTGGTAGCGTTGGAATTGGAGGACGCTTACTTTCATATTCCCATCCTGCCGGCCCACCAGCGTTACCTACGGTTCACGGTAGGCCACGAGCATTTTCAGTTCACCGTGCTCCCTTTTGGCCTTACCAGCGCCCCTCGGGTGTTCACGAAAGTGATGGCGGTGGTCAGAGCTCATCTGCGCAGATCAGGGGTTTCAGTCTTCCACTATCTCGATGACTGGTTGTTGAAGGCGGGCTCGCCCCAGGCAGTCGTCTCCCACCTCCAGACTACGGCCGACCTCCTGCATTTGCTGGGGTTCTCCATCAACGTGCCGAAGTCGCACCTGATTCCCTCTCAGAAGCTCCTCTTCATCGGAGCAGTTCTGGACACAGCGCAGTTTCGGGTCTATCCTCCCGAACAGCGAGTCCAAGATATTCAGGCTATGATTCCAATCTTTCAGCCCTTGTCCTGGGTTTCGGTCAGGATGACCTTGAGGCTGCTGGGCCTCATGGCCTCCTGCATCCTGCTGATCAATCATGCCAGACGGCATATGCGGGCTCTGCAGTGGGACCTGAAGGTCCAGTGGGCGCAGCATCAAGGGAATCTGTCTGATTACGTCCAGATCTCGGAGGGCACTGCAAGATAGTTGCAGTGGTGGCTCACGAACCAGCATTGGGTCAGCGGCAGATCCCTCTCCCTTCCCCAACCGGAGCACACAGTGGTGACGGACGCGTCCCTCCTGGGATGGGGCGGCCACATGGGAGAGGCGGAGATCAGAGGCCTCTGTTCTCCGGCGGAGTCCAAGCTCCATATCAACCTTCTGGAGCTTCGGGCGATCCGACTTGCACTCAAGGCATTCCTCCCCTCTCTCAAGGGGAGAGTGGTGCAGGTGTTCACCGACAACACCACCGCCATGTGGTACCGCAACAAACAGGGCTGGGTGGAGTCGTGGACCCTATGTCAGGAGGCTCTGCGCCTCTGGACATGGCTGGAACATCAGGGCATTTCCCTGGTGGTTCAACACCTGGCGGGTTCACTGAACGCCAGGGCGGACGAACTCAGCCGCAGGTGCATGATGGATCACGAATGGCGTCTTCACTCGGACGTGGCGCAAGGTCTCTTTCAACAGTGGGGAGAGCCTTGTTTAGATCTATTCGCCACCGAAGAGAACGCGCAATGTCAGCAGTTCTGCGCGTTGGAATTTCCAAGGCGGCACTCGCTCGGCGACGCTTTTCGTTGCAAGTGATGTTGCGGTCTCTTGTACGCCTTTCCGCCTATACCACTTCTACCCAGAGTGCTGAAGAAAATCAGACGCAACCGGGCCCAAGTTATTCTTGTGGCCCCGGACTGGGCTTGAAGAGTTTGGTATCCCGAGCTACTCAGTATGAGCGTGGGTCCCCCGATCCGACTGCCTCTTCGGGAGGATCTTCTGTCGCAGCAGCAGGGGACGGTTCTCCACTCGAACCTGTCCAGCCTCCACCTCCTTGCGTGGAGATTGAGCGGCAACAGCTGATTCCATTTGACTTGCCTCCTGAAGTCTGTGATGTCATTCTGGCAGCCAGGCGTCCCTCCACTAAATCGGTATACGCCTGCAGGCGTCAGACTGGATCCGGAAAGTTTTTCGTCAGCAGTACCCCTGCGCGTCGGTAGGCGTCGTCGTAGGGTTCCGCGTACGTCGCTGGCGTCGTAGCCGCCGAGATGACGTCGTCGGAGCTACTTAGACGCGCCCACGCGCGCTGACGTCAGTTCTTTCTTTTTCCGCACCAGCAAGCGCAGATCCGAGAGAGAGCGGTACTCCTAGTTAATATTTTAACTTGGTTTCTGAGAACTTGTTTCTCTTGTTTTGTCGAGTACTCGACTCCTGGTGCAGTAGGGATGCCCGGGTTTACGTCCTGTAGGACCTGCCGTCGGAACATGTCGGTGGCGGACCCGCACGACGTGCGTCTCTTCTGCTTGGGGCACGCCCATGACCCCGAAGCGTGCCCCGATTGTCGGGCCATGACGCCGAAAGCTTTGCGGGAGCGTTCCCGAAAGTTGTTGGAGGCCCGGCAATCGGTTCCGCGCCGATCAAGGTCCCGCTCCGGTGGGAGGTCGGAGGACCGGTCGCGGAACCGACATCATCGTTTGTTGGAATCGGGGACAGGTAAGTCACGGCGCCATAGGAAGTCGAAGAAGCGACGTCACTCTTCGTCTACCCCTCACCGGTCACGGGACATGGTGGAGGGGGCGGGTGGTCACTCCCCCGCGGCTCCAATGGAGCCTCCGTTGTTGCCTGCGGCCTACCCGATCCAGGGCCCGCACGAGACTCCGGAAGAAATACAGGTCTTCCTGTCGGCCATGGGCTGTTTGTTTGCCCCATCAAATCCCTCCGGCGCGCCTTCGGGCCCCGTGAACCCGTTGGGTGGTTCTGCCCCCGTGCCGCCGCCTTTGGCCCCGGCAACGCCGGCAAGATACCCTGGAGCGCCGCTAGCGCCGGCCTCGGCGCCGCCGCTGGCTCCGACCTCGGCACCGCCGCTGGCGCCGGCCTTGGCGCCGCCACTGGCTTCCACCTCGCCGCCGATGTCTCCAGCCACGGCACAGTTGCCTCCACGGCCGGGCTACGTTGAGCCTGGATTGGCCTCTTCTCACAGCTTCCTAGTCCGGGAGGGGCAATTTTATCCCTTTCCCCGGGCTCCTCGTCCTTCTCGGCCTCTCAAACAGCCCACGGACGACGGCAAAGACTGGGAGAGGTCTGAGGACCCTCTCACAGCTCAGTGTGAGGATAACGACGGCAAACACTGGGAGGGGTCTGAGGACCCTCTCACAGCTCAGTGTCCGGATGAATCAGGGGGATGACACTGGGGAGGATCCAGGCAATCTGGATTTTTCTCTGGTGAACTGTTTCCCTTCTTCCGTGGCTACGGAAGAGGTTGAAATATTTTATGTGGTGTTACATGGGGCGGCCGGGGCTCTTCACTTCGAGCTCCCGACAGTGCCTATCAGCACCAATCTCTTCTGAAGTGTTGCACACAATGGCCTCCTCGGCGGAGCCGCTACTGCCCCTTTCACGACGCACTTCCAGACGTTTCTTTACACGCCTGGTCCAAACCTAACACAGGGGCTCTTGTGGGCGACCGCAGTTTCCTCACTCAACGCCAGGGAGTCTGGGTGTCCAGGCCTCTGCCTCTCCAAGCGCATTCCCTTCCGCACCTCCAGATCGGGATTCCAAACCACTAGAGCAATTGGACAAAGAAATCTTCCACTTCCGCCAGTTAAACTGCGGTCGGTGACTGCTGCTTGCCTTTTGGGTCGCTGTACCCACACTGTGTGGGACGCAGTGGCGTCGGTGCTGCCTCACTGTCCGGCGGAGGCTCGGGCGGTGCTTTCCCAAGCCATTACCGAGGGGAGAGATGCGGCATAATTCACTATCCGTTGTGGCCTTCACACCGCTGAGTCCCTCGCTTGGGCAAATTCCACAAAAGTGGCACTCCGCCGTTGAGCCTGGCTCAGAAGGCTTCTCGGGAGATGTCAGGACCACCTTGTTAGGCATGCCCTTTTGATGGCACGCCCTTTCTTGGTGACAAAGCGCATTGCACGTTGGCACGCTTTAAGGACTGCCAGGCAACGGCCCAGTCCTTGGGCCTTTCCGCCACGCGCAGTCTTAGCGCAGCCACGGACGGGGGTCCCCCTGCGGTGGGCCACGGGGCCAGCGGGCGGGTCAGTCCACCACTGCCCCGGTCGCCACAGCCTCCCAACCTTCTTAGTCCGGTGTTTCAGGCCCACCTCACGCCAAGGGGCGGCAGGATTTACCATCGCCTCCTCCACTAGCGCACCGTCACTTCGGACAAGTGGGTTCTGCAGATAGTCCGAAAGGGCTCCTCCCTCCCCTTCGAGACTACCCCTCCAACCATGCCTACTCCGTTCCACCGCATGTCGGGGGCTCACTTCGAACTTCTCCAGCAGGAAGTTGCGGCCCTCTTGGCCACGGGGGCCATCGAGCGTGTCCAACGCCCACAGTGGGTCGTGGTTGTCATTTCCCACTACTTCTTGCTTCCAAAGAAGGACACAGGTATGCGTCCTCTCTTAGCCCTCCGAATGTCAATCGCTTCCTCGGGACGGAGAGGTCCAGGATGCTGATTTCCCCTAAGACGCTCCTCTTCATCGGAGCGGTTCTGGACACGGCGCAATTTCGGGTTTCTCCTCCCACAATGCGAGTCTGGGACATTCGGGCTATGATTCCGATCTTTCAACCCTTGTCCTGGGTTTCGGTCAAAACCACACTGAGGCTGCTGGGCCTCATCGCATCCTGCATCTTGCTGATCCCTCAATCCAATTGATGTATGCGGGCTCTGTGGTGGGACCTGAAGTTCCAGTGGACGCAGCATCAGGGACACAAGTCCGTCTACGTCCGGATCTCGGAGGGCACTGCAAAACACTTGCAGTGGTGGCTCCCGAACCAGCGTTGGGTCAGCGGCAGATCCCTCTCCCTTTCCCAACCGGAGCACACAGTGGTGACGGACGCGTCCCTCCTGGGATGGGGCGGCCACATGGGAGAGGCGGAGATCAGAGGCCTCTGGTCTCCGGCGGAGTCCAAGCTCCATATCAACCTTTTGGAGCTCAGGGCGATCCTACTTGCACTGAAAGCATTCCTTCCCTCTGTCAAGGGGAGAGTAGGGCAGGTGTTCACGGACACCACCGCAATGTGGTACTGCAACAAGCAGGGCGGGGTGGAGTTGTGGACCCTATGTCAGGAGGCTCTACGTCTCTGGACGTGGCTGGAACGTCAAGGCATTTCCTCAGCCGCAGGTGCATGTCGGATCACGAATGGCGTCTTCACTCAGAGGTGACACAAGGTCTCTTTCAACAGTGGGGAGAGCCTTGGTAAGATCTATTCGCCACCGAAGAGAACGCGCAATGTCAGCAGTTCTGCGCGTTGGAGTTTCCAAGGCGGCACTCGCTCGGCGACCCTTCTCGTCGCAAGTGGAGTTCCGGTCTGTTGTACGCCTTTCCGCCTATACCACTTCTACCCAGAGTGCTGAAAAAGATCAGACGGAACCGGGCCCAAGTCATTCTTGTGGCGCCGGACTGGGCTCGAAGAGTTTGGTATCCCGAGCTACTCAGTATAAGCGTGGATCCCCCGATCCCACTGCCTCTTCGGGAGGATCTCCTGTCGCAGCAACAGGGGACGGTCCTCCACCCGAACCTGTCCAGCCTCCACCTCCTTGCGTGGAGATTGAGCGGCGACAGCGGATTCCATTTGACTTGCCTCCTGAAGTCTGTAATGTGATTCTAGCAGCCAGGCGTCCCTCCACTAAAACGGTATACGCCTGTCGGTGGAAAAAATTTGTGGCATGGTGCACAGCGAAAGCTGTAGATCCTCTTGCTGCCCCTCTTTCTGTGGTCCTATTGTTCCTTCTCTCTTTGGCCCAGCAGGGCTCTGCTCTGGGCACTATCAAGGGCTACCTTTCTGCTCTTTCAGCCTTTCTTAGGCTGCCTGCTCAGCCCTCTTTTCAAGTCCCCTGTTAACAGATTTCTCAAAGGCATTACTCACCTTTTCCCTCCTGTTCCTTTTGTCATGCCTCAGTGGGACTTGAACCTGGTTCTCACATACTTAATATGCGCTCCCTTTGAGCCTCTTCATAACTGTCCTTTGCGGTTATTGACTTTGAAAACTGTCTTCCTGGAGGCCATCACTTCCGCTCGGCGGGTGAGTGAGCTCCAAGCTCTTTCCTGTAAACCTCCTTTCTTGGCGATTCATCCGGACAACGTTGTGCTTCGACCGCGTCCCTCCTTTCTACCAAAAGTAGTCTCTGCCTTTCATCTCGGGCAAACTGTAACTCTGCCCACTTTCTTTCCGCCTCCGCACCCTTCAAGAGAAGAGGCTCCACCGTCTGGACCGCACACAGCAGTTCCGGGTGGATGACCAGCTCTTTGTTGGCTACGTGGGCGCCAAGAAAAGCCGGGCTGTGCACAACAGAACTATCTCACGATGGGTTGTCTTGTGCATTAAAGCCTGTTACTCTCTGGCTAAAAAGGAACTGGCTGCGCGCCCTTTCTACCAGGACGACAGCAGCTACTACAGCATTGGGACGCGGTGTCCCCCTGCAAGACATCTGTCAGGCGGTCACTTGGGCCTCGTTGCATACTTTCACTAAGCACTATTGCCTTGACAGTCATGTCCGGAGAGACGGCTTCTTTGGCCGTTCAGTTCTCCGTGACTTTCTGGTGTAATCTCACTTTGCAGACCCGGCACCGGGGTTGGTATTGCTTGGGTATGTATTCTAAGGTAAGGAATCTATCACTAACGTGTCTCTTTCAGATGCACAAGTTACTTACTTGTGTAACGATATATCTGTAAGAGACATTAGTTAGTGATAGATTCCTTACCGACCGCCCATCCTCCCCGTTCTGCGAACTGTTCTCTTGGGTTCAGATCATCCCTTTCAGGGCCCTAGTTCTATTGCACCAGTAGTCGGTCTCTGGCATGGCTCTGCGCTCCTGACGCGGAAAAGTTGTGTACAGAACTGACGTCTGCGCGCGTGGGCGCATCTAAGTAGCTCCGACGACCTCATCTCGGCGGCTACGACGCCAGCGACGTACGCGGAGCCCTACGACGACGCCTACCGACGCGCAGGGGTACTGCTGACGAAAAACTTTCCGGATCCAGTCTGACGCCTGGGGATATTCTAAGGTAAGGAATCTATCACTAACTAATGTCTCTTACAGATATATCGTTACACAAGTAAGTAACTTGTGCTACTGTTCCAACAGTGATGCAGGGTACAAGTTCTGTTTGACTTTTTTGTTTCTGACCAAAAAATGAGCAAAATCCTACAGAAAAGCCTATTGCAAGAGAGGTGCAAGGTAATTTAACAACAGACTGTTGTGGTAATGTACGTGGTATTTAGGAGTCCGTCATGACAGGCTTGATTGCATAGCCCAAGTAGGATCTCGAAGATTAGTCATCATTTGGAAGTAGAAACGTATAATAACTTTGGGAAAAGAGTCACATTTCCCCCCTATGGTCGATTGTGCACATTCCATCCTATCTACCGGTAGGCCCACAGGAGTTTGTAGGTGGGGCTGGTGCTGACAAAGGACCAGAAATAACCTTCAGTCAATGACTGCAAAATCCTCATAAGACTGAGGAACGGCTGCATAAGGCGGATAAAAAAAGCAGCTCTGTGATTATATCATGAGGACTGATGAGTGCCTAATGGACGGTTAATTGTTTGTTGCTTCTGTGAAGGTCTTTCTTGGCCACAACATTATTTAAACAGATGTTATATCTCTGTATCAAGGGATGTTATGAGGCAGCCAACAAATGTCGGCTTGAAAGTATGACAGTGCACACCCTCACTGGACAGTGACCGCTGTCTCATAGTGAGCCTTTGCAGGAGATTTGTAAATTGTCCATTTTATCTTTGTGGTATACATTTACAAAGCATCCTTGCCTAGAATGTGATGCTGTAGTTCAGCGTTTCCCAAACTGTGGGTCATGACCCACGGTTAGGTCGCCAGCCTATTTCCAGTGGGTTGCAAAAGAGCAAATAATAGAGATGCTGTTACACTTTGTATTTATCTTATCACATTTGTTGCGTGTTTAAACACAAATGTCAGGCTATGTCTCCTGACAAATTGCTGCGTATTCTTATAAAATGAGTATTGGTGTTTACTCCGTGGCGGCTCCTCCGCTATGGCTGGGAAGCGTTGCCCCACTGCTTTTAAGCAGTGCAAATAAAGGAAACATAAAATGATAATAACTTTGATTTGTTATCATTTTATATTTCCGTGCTGCTTTGCGGGCGGGCGGGGCTGCTCTGCTATCGGAGCAGGGCAGGGGAGGAGTGGTTTGCCCACTCCTAAGTGCACATGGCTGTTTGGCCGGCCCTCTGGGACTGGCCAAACAGTCATGCACACTTTCTCTGTTCTCCACGCAGGCTGCATTACAAGCCTGTGTGGAGAACATGCCCAGGCCCCCATTCCCTGGCTGAGCGTTGAACCACGAGGCTCAGACCAATCAACGCTTCATTGCAGCCTTGTGATTGGTCAGGGGAGCCTGGCAGTGCTTCCTGTTCCTGGAGGTCCCCCTCCAATTCTCCCATTCACCCCTCCCCCCACCGCGCCCACCACCACCCGCAAGCCATGCCGGCCGCTAATGTGTACATAGTGTGTGAAAGGAAAGGCTGTGGAAATATAATTTTTTTTAACACACAACAAAACGTAAATACCTGTTAATGAACTGTACACATTTCAGAATAAATCCGCAATTACGGAAGTACAAAAGCAAAAATAAAACACATTTTTTTTAAAATTCTGAACTGTGATGGAAACGAAGATTTTAACAAGATCATATCAAGACACTTTTACTTGGTGGTGCGCAAATGATAATTATTTGCTGTAATCCGATTTCCACCCATCATTTGTGTGCTATATAGTTTTATCAGTAAAACTTTGCTTTTTAGCATATATAGTGGCCATTCCCATGGGAAATGTGCTGTCTGTAAAGGACAGTCCACTACTGCACGATGCTTTAGAAATATATTTGCAACAGTGTGCTCCAAAACGCACCACCAGCTACATACTATACTCTTACCACTCACCTGTTGAATAAATTTGCCACACTTTGAAGCTAGGATATTTTGCAATCCCCATGACTTCAGTGATGTAACATTGATGTCAGCAGCCCCCATTCTAAAAATTGTTCCAGCACCACTGGTGCTAAAGGTGCTGAACCATGTTCCCAAGTCCAGTTTAAATACAAACCCTTGCAAATATTGTCAAGCAAGACTCAGAGGGAACCGTCCAGTATTTTTTGCTGCTGGTTTTCTACTTCACAAAGTCATTTAAACAGAAAATATGCTCACTATGTGTGATCATACTGAATCATCCCACTTGTGTATGACTTTCACAGATAATTTAAGAATTTTGGATGTGGCCTAATGGCTAGAGTTGCTGACTTTTGATCTGGGGAACGAGGTTCAAATCCCGGTGTTTACTCCGGGCAGATCACTTAATCTCCCATGCTTAAAATAGAATGAACCTGACCTTATGTAATGTAATCTGGTGCTCATTTAAAGTGCTTCAGTGCCCTTGAGCAGTGCTCATGTTATATAAAACTGCAATATGGATCCATTTATATAGAGTCCCAAATGCACCATTCAGCTTTGTTTTAACACAAAAACTGATATGAGGCCTTCCCTCCCCATACTCTGCTGCAAAAGGTGGTTTTTCAAATTTGCTGAAATCAGTTGTAGGAACACCAAGATTTTTCAGAAGCCTTGTGATTTTCGCAAACGGATGCCACAGGCCAGCACCTCACTCTGAAATGTGTTCCAGCTCCGGTGCAGTTCACCATGTGCCACTTTTATGGGGAGCCAGTATCGTGGCCACAATCCTATAAAGACATATCCAATAGAGACTTCTAGCGGGAGATTCCTCACATTAGAATAACCCCCAGGTGCCAGACTGGATCTGGACGTTTTTGAGCAATACCCCTGCGCACCTATAGGTGACGTAGTTCTGCTCCACTTCGGCCGTGCCGGAAGTGACATGCACAGTACTTATATCAGCACCACCCAGGCACTCTGACATCAGTTCTCTCCTTTCCGCGTCAGATAGCGCTGATCGAGTCAAAGCTACCCTCAGTCATATTTTTACTTGCTTTTTCTTGACTTTAAGTGGACACTTTTTTGTAAGATTTTCTCTCTTAGTGTAACTGATGGAGCGATTCCTCAAGCTCCTCATCACCCGACGTCGGATGACCCTGCCCCGACCTCGGATGACCCTGCAGCGTTCAAGATCCCAGTCATGCAGAAGGTCCCAGGACCGTTTGCGGAACTGCACCTGATGATTGTTGTTGCACTCAGTCATCAGGGAAGTCGGGTAAGTCCCACAAGAACAAAAAATCAAAGAAGTCGAAGAGGTCTTCAACTTTGCCACGTCCGTCGAAGTCTTCTGATGAGGCGCAGGAGCGTCGGCACGCCAGGCCTCGTGCTTCGGCAGAGCCTGACTCAGGGTCTGCTCTGCGCTTCCCTGACTTTCCCAGAGCCGAGTCGACCCCAGCCCAGCTGACTTTTTTGGGGCCATTCATCTCATATTTGGGCAGCCCGGTCTCTATGAAGCTCCTTTGGGCCCCACGAGCTCTGGAGGGAACCCCACGAATACTCGCAGGCAGGTTCGCCCTCTGCGCAAGTTTGGCCCCCCATGGATCCCATGTAGGATCCAGAGCAGAGCCGCCGGTGAGGCTAAGACATTCCTCGGTGTAAGCTCTGTAGGAAAGTGCCTGTTTTTGACATGGTCACCCCCCTTTTAGCCCATTTGTACTGATGCTTTTTGATGGAAGTGTACTGGTCATCACTAACCAGGTGCCAGTTCCCTTTCTCTAAAACAAGAAAAATGTTAATTGCAACCCAATTTGCAATGACTTGAGCACCCCTGAAAGTCCCTGGTAAATGGTACCCCTTGGTACCCAGAGCATGGGTACCAAAGAGGGTCCCTAAGGGGCTGCATCATGTATTATGCCACCCTAAGGGACCCACACACACACTGCATGCAGACTGTCATTGCTGGATGTGTGAAATGGTGCAAACCATTCTGAAAAAACAACATTGCCCACTCCCTGTGTGCAGTGCCTAAGTACACTACATGTATTATATGTAAGTCCCCCTTACAGTAGGCCTTTAGAGTCCTACGGCAGGGTGGATTATATTACATGTGAGGGTGCGTCTGCATGAGTATGTATGCACCTGTGATGCCTAGTTAGATTGCTAGGCATCGCAGGTGATCAAGAAGCCATTTTAAAGGATTGTTCTAGGCACGGGTCATCACTATTTACCCAGCTACATAATGGCTTCACCTAAAATAATGGTGTTTGGTATCAAACAACTCGTCTTAATAAATCCGTTCTGATGCCTTGGAGGTGCCCCCTGTAACCTTGCTAGTCACTTAGTGTTTTGGCTCAGTGGTACCTTCCAGCCTGCCACCACAGTCGAGTTTCTGACCCCTGCCAGGGAGAGCTTGCGCTCTCAGAGGCCTGAAACAATGCCTGCTCGGCAGAAGGTGTTCCCACCTCCTCCTGCAGGATGGCTAGGGAATTAGCATATCAAGACCAGAGGCTTCAAAGTCTCTGTCACCTTTAAAATGCAACCCTAGCTTCCCCCCAGACCTGGGGAATGGCACCCCCCGCCCTGAGGCCCATTTGGCACCAGGGCAGGTGGGGAATTAGATATTCAGGAGGCTTGTTTCAGTAGTATGCTCGTCACACCCCTAATGTGGGCTACCTGAAGTGAACAGCCTGAGAAGGGTTTCACCATCTTGTTTTTGATGAAAATAGGGACTTCTGGGTGGGGTTATGCTCACTCCCCACAGGAAGTGGTCATATAGCGAGATGTAGTCACCCCAGTGATAAGTAGCCCATTGGCTACTACCATATACTCCCCTAAACGCCCCTAAATTGAGTATTTAAGGGTACCCCTGACACCAGAGAGACGGATTTGACTACCTTGAAACAGATGAAGGACATAGAAGAGCAGAAACTGCAAGAACTGAGGACCTGCATCAATCTTTGCGCCAAACCCTGTCTGGCTGCTGGTACCTCGACAGCTGCAACGACCCGACCTTGTGCATCCTACCCAACACTTGGAGAACTGTTCAGCACTTCACCAACCATCTAGCATCTCCGGTACCCTGTGTTGTTGGCAATGGGGTCCACTGAGGCAGCAGCACAACAGGAGGAGGTCTTTGTCGCTCTTGAAGGTCAGCCCCGTCTCTCCACCGAGTTTCAAGACACTAGACCCCCCAGTAGCATTCCTACACCAATACCCTGCGTACTAGGGTCTTTGCATCAGCCAAGGCTTGTCCTTCGTCCAATCCGGACACAACCGCCTTGGAAGCCTGCCTACATGTTGAGGACTTCAGAACGACAAGATCCACGACCAGAGTGGCCCTGCTGTTGTGGATTCCTTTCTTCTGCAGAGCCGACTGACAACCATGAGAGCCTCAAACTCCAGTGGCCAGGCAGCCAAGACCCTCTGCACCCGAGCTACACAACCCGGTGCCGTGACTACATGAAACGTTACGCGTCGACGGCATGGAAAAAGGGAATTGACGTCAGCACGCGACAAGGTCTTCTTATAGCTCCGATGATGTCGCGTGCAGAGACGCTTCATTGTGACGTCCTCGTCGACGTGAGAGTGCTGAGGAGAAAGGTTTCGGTGGAATGCTGCGCATGGGGGTAATTCAAAAGGTGAGGAATCCACAGACCGATACTGTACCCACCAGAAAAAGCATTACGGAAGGTAAGTAACTTGTTCTTCAGCCGGGAGTCGCCCCTTCCGAACCTTTACTCCCCTTTAATTAAACACTAACCGATGTCCTACTGTGGGCCTGATCTAAGCTTCTGTGGATAAGACGATTGCCCGCCTCCATATCCCCGCTCCTGGGGACCGCAGTTTCCTTGCCCAGCCCCCCACTCCAAGGAGTTTCGTGGTTCAACCCTCCACCTCCAGGATTAACCCCGGCATGTTCCCTACCACTCCACTGGATAGGGAATCCAAGAGGCTGGGCACCTTTGTCAAGAGAATGTTCTGTTCCACCAGCCTTGTACTGCTGTCGGTGAACAGCGCATGCCAATTGGGCAGATATTCCCATAAGATCTGGGATTCGATTGTGCATGTGCTGCCTATGGTCTCGGAGGAGACCTGATCCATGCTCTCCCTGGCTATTGCTGACTGGAGAGAGGCCGCAAAGTTCACCATATAATCTGGACTGGACACGACCAACTCGCTGGGTAGATCGATTTCATCATCAGTGGCCTTGAGGCACCACGCCTGACTGAGAACCACTGTTTTTTCAGGGGTTAGCCAAGCCTCGCTTATAGACATGCCCTTTGATGGCTCTCATTTTTTTGGGAGCGATGGCGGACTCGGCATTGGAGAGCTTTAAGGATAGCAGAGCTTGTCTATGGACCCTTATCGTCCCCAATCTGCCTTCTGCCCCTTTTAGGCCCCTTTCACCATCACAGAAGTGGTCCTCGACCATGTCCATACCCTCCCAGCCACCACGGCCAACAGGTTTCCCAGTCTCTTCGTGGCTGAGGATGTGGGTCCCATAGACCATGTGGAACAGGTAGCCAGAGGTCAGGCCAGTCCACCACTCTCGGCAACCGCAGCCTCCAAGCCCCTTAAGTTTGCCCTCCGACCATCATGGGCATCCAGTGGGTTGCAGGGTACACCAATACCAGCATACTGGCGGTCAGTTACATCGGACCATTGGGTTTGGCAAATCGTTCAAAGACCCTCTCCCCTCTGTGACTACCCCCCTATTCATGCCACCTACTTACGACCGGCCGATGGAGAATCACCTCAGGGTATGCTGGCTTTCTTGGCCAAGGTAGGAAATATAGAGCATGCTGGCATCAGAAGTAAATTGTGGTTGCCAGCCCTGCTACTTTCTGGTGCCCCTATCCTAGACCTGCGCCTTCTCAGTCTCTTCCTGAAAAAGGAGAAATTCAAGATGCTCGTGCAAGTTCTGTCTGCCCTGGACTTGGGAGACTGGATAGTAGCGTTGGACTTGCAGAACGCATATTTCCACATCCCAGTCCCGCCTGCCCACAGACGTTACCTGCGGTTCATGTTGGCCCAAGAGCACTTTCAAGTATGCCATGCTCCCCTTAAGCATTACCAGCACCCCAGCCGATCACGAAAGTGATGGCAGTGGCTGCAGCTCATTTGCGGAGGTCAGGGGTCCCAGTCTTTCCCTACTTCGACAATTGACTGTTAAAAGCGGGCTTGCCCCGAGCAGTCTCTCCCCTCCCCCCTACCTCCAGACTATGGCAAACCCCTGAACTCGCTGGAACGTGCCGAAATCACACCTGACTCCCTCTCAGCTGTTCCCTTTTTTCAGAGCTGTTCTGGACATGGTGCAGTTTCGGGGCTATGCTCCCGAGCGGCGAGTCCAGGATATTCAGTTTGACACCTTTGTTTCAGCTTCTATCCTGGATTTTGGTGAGAATGACCTTGAGGTTGTTGGATCTCATGGCCTCCTGCATCCTGCTTGTAAGTCATGCTCATTGGCATATGTGGGCTCTGCAGTGAAACTGAAGTCCCAGTGGGCGCAGCATCAGGAGAATCTCTCCGAAATGGTCCAGATCTCAGAGGGAACAGCAAAAGATCTGCAGTGGTGGCTGACAAACCGTGATTGAGTCACTGGCAGACCTCTCTCCCTTCCCGAACCAAAGCTAACTGTGGTGACAGATGTCACTTTTAGGATGGGATGGCCATCTGGGAGAGGTGGAGATCAGAGAACTCTGGTCTGTGGCTTAGTTAGAGCTCCACATCAACCTGTTGAAGCTTCGGGCGATTCACTTGGCATTGAAAGCCTTTCTTCCTTCGATCAAGGGAAGGCTGGTGCAGGTTTTTACAGACAACACCACAGTCATGTGATACTCCAACAGACAATACAGGGTGGTTTCTTTGTCAAGAGACTCTGCATCTCTGGACCTGGCTGCAACACCAGGACATTTCCCTGGTGGTTCAACACCTGGCGGGCTCTAAATGCCAGGGCAGACAAACTTATCCAAAGATACTTAGCCGATCACGAATGGCGTATCCACCCAGAGGTGGTGCAAGGCCTCATTCACCAGTGGGAAGATCCGTGGTTAGATCTGTTTGCCACCGCCAAATGTCTGCGGTTTTGCACTCTAGAGTTTCTAAGGCGACTCTCGCTCCGAGACACTTTTCGTCTTGAGCGGTGCTCTGGCCTCCTGTATGCCTTTACACCAATACCACTCCTGCCCAGAGTCTCAAGAAGATCAGGAATGACCGGGCCCAAATTATTCTTGTGGCTCCGAATTGGGCATGGAGAGTCTGGCATCCTGAGCTGTTGAGAATGACCATTGGCCCTCCCACCAGGCTGCCTCATCAAGCAACTTCAAGCAACTCTTCAACTGTTGTAGCAACGGGGCAGATCTGAAAGAGACACGTTAGTGACAGATTCCTTACCTTAGAATATCCCCAGGCGTCAGGCTGGATCCGGAAAGTTTTTGCGTAGCAGTACCCTTGCGCGTCGGTAGGCGGCGTCGTGCGGCTCCGCGTCCGTCGTCGGGATCGCCGGGATGACGTCGCGGGCAGTACTTAGACGCCGCCCCTGCGCGCTGACGTCAGTTCTTCTTTTTCCGCGCCAGTAAGCGCAGATCCGGGAAGAGCAGTGCCCTAGTCATTTTTTGACTATCTTTTTGGTGATTTTTCACTGTTTTTCTCACACGAGTCTCTCGACTCCGAAGGTGTCGGTAGGGATGCCCGGCTTCAAGCCCTGCGACGTCTGTGGTCGTATGATGTCGATCACAGACCCGCATTTAGAGTGTCTCTACTGTCTCGGCCGTGACCACGACACAAAGTCGTGCCCCGACTGCCGGGCCTTGCACCCGAAGGCTTTGCGAGAGCGGTCTCGAAAGCTCCTCGAGGTCCGGCAGTCGGCTCCGCGCCACACCAAGCCCCGGTCACGTGAGAGGTCGAGGGGCCGGTCGCGGAGTCCTCATCGGTCGTCGGGGTCCAAGTCTTCGCACTCCTCCGGTAAGTCGAAGCATAAAAAGTCTAAGAAGCGTCATCGCTCCACGACTTCGCCTCGCCGGTCTCGCGACTCAGCTAAGGCTCCTGTCGGCACCGTCCCCGCCCCGCGGCTCCCGGAGTGCCTGTGGAGCCGCCCCCGCATTACCCGTCCTTCCCGGGTTCGGGGGCGACTCCGGCCGAGATACAGGAATTCCTGTCGGCCATGGCCCGCCTCTTCGGGCCTCAAGGTCCCCCCGGTGCGCCTTCGGGCCCCGCGGGCCCTGATGGGGTTTCCCCGGCGCCACCGACGACTCCGGTCCCGGCGCCGCCTGTCACACCAGCCTCGGTCCCGGCTTCGGCCCCGGCCTCGATCCCGGCTCCGGTGCTGCCGCAACCCCCATCGACGCCGGTTGACCTAACTACACCTCCGCCGGCGCCGATGTCTCCGGTGCCGTTTCCGACGCCGCCCGGGTCCGGGCGGCGTCGTTCCCCGGTTCTCTCCGGATCCGGACACGGCGCCGGACCAGCGTCGCTCGACGCCGGCTCCGACGCCGTTGAGACCTTGGGTCCCGCGTGTCCCTCCTTCTCCTTATTTTGAACCTGAGGAGGACGAAGAGGACTGGGAGGGGTCGGAGGACCCTCTCACACAGCAGTGTGAGTACGAACAGGACTGGGCTGAGGAACTTGGGAATGCCACCTCCAATTGCCTACAGTGGCCGTCAGGACTAACCTCCTGACGGAAGTGCTTCAGCCGGCGGCTACCTCCTCGGAGCCACTGCTGCCGTTTAATGACGCACTTTCTGACGTTCTTTTGGGCACCTGGTCCAAGCCCGCCACAGGGGCTCCTGTGGATAGGAACGTGGCCCGACGCCATCGCCCCGCTTCGGGCGACCCCCTGTTCCTCTCCCAACACCCCACTCCTGAGAGCTTGGTTGTCCAAGCCTCTGCTTCCCAAACCGCCTTACCTACCGCTCCTCCGGATAGGGAATCCAAATGCCTGGATCAATTTGGGAAGAAAGTCTTTTCTTCCTCCAGTGCTGGCTTGCGGTCTGTCAACACCGCTTGCCTTTTGGGCCGATATTCCCACTCTCTGTGGGACTCGGCGCAAGCTTTGCCCCAGTGTCCTGAGGAGGTCCAGACACTGCTTTCCCGCGCCATTGCGGAAGGAAGAGATGCGGCTAAATTCACCATTCGATGTGGCCTTGATACCGCCGACTCGATGGGTAGATCAATTGCAACGACAGTGGCGCTGCGCCGTCACGCCTGGCTGAGAACCACTGGTTTCTCGGGTGATGTCCGGAACACTCTTATGGACATGCCCTTTGATGGGGTCGGTCTTTTTAGGAATAAGGCAGACCATGCGCTGGAGTGTTTTAAGGACTCGCGGGCTACGGCCAAGTCCCTGGGCCTTTCTGCTGTACGCCCTCCGCAGCCATCTGCTTTTCGCCCCTTTCGTGGCCACGGAAGGGGCGCCCAGTCACGTCCGCTGCCCAGCCACCGGCCCGCGCAGCAAACATCTTCGCGTGGCCGAGGACGTGGCGGGTCAGGCAACCAGTGTGCGGGTCAGGCCACCAACCCCGCCCCGTCCGCGGCCTCCAAGCCCTCCTAGTCCTTCCTTTCAGGTGCACAGCACGCCAGTAGGGGGCAGGGTCCGCCATCACCTTCACCACTGGCGTGCCATCACCTCGGACAGGTGGGTCTTGGACATTGTCCGAAGGGGCTACTCCCTCCCCTTCGAGACCACCCCCCAGCCATGCCACCTCAATTCCACCGCATGTCATGGGATTACTTGGTGCTTCTTCAGAAGGAAGTTGCGGCCCTCTTGGCCAAGAGGGCCATCGAGCGCGTTCCGACCCCAGAAGTAGGACGTGGTTGCTACTCCCACTACTTTCTGGTGCCCAAAAGGACAAGGAGGACATGCGTCCTATCTTGGACCTCCGGAACGTCAATCGCTTCCTCCGGAAGGAGAAGTTCAAGATGCTCACCTTAGCTCAGGTCTTGACTGCCCTCGACCCTGGAGACTGGATGGTAGCGTTGGACTTGCAGGACGCTTATTTCCACATCCCCGTCCTGCCGGCCCACCGGCGTTACCTGCGGTTCATGTTGGGCCTCGAGCATTTTCAATTCACCGTGCTCCCCTTTGGCCTCACAAGTGCCCCTCGGGTGTTCACGAAAGTGATGGCGGTGGTCGCAGCTCATCTGCGCCGGGCAGGGGTTCCAGTCTTCCCCTACCTCGACGACTGGCTGCTGAAGGCGGGCTCGTCCCAGGCAGTCGTCTCCCACCTCCAGACTACGGCCGAACTCCTGCACTCGCTGGGGTTCTCCATCAATGTGCCGAAGTCGCACCTGATTCCTTCTCCACAGCTCCTTTTCATCGGAGCAGTTCTGGACACGACGCAGTTTCGGGCCTATCCTCCCGAACGGCGAGTCCGGGATATTCAGGCTATGATTCCGATCTTTCAGCCTCTATCCTGGGTTTCGGTACGGATGACCCTGAGGCTGCTGGGCCTCATGGCCTCCTGCATCCTGCGGGTCGATCATGCCAGATGGCATATGCAGGCTCTGCAGTGGGACCTGAAGTTCCAGTGGGCGCAGCACCAGGGCAACCTGCCCGATCACGTCCAGATCTCGAAGGGGACTGCAAAACAGTTGCAGTGGTGGCTCTCGAACCGGCAATGGGTCATGGGCAGATCCCTCTCCCTTCCCCAGCCAGAGCACACAGTCGTGACGGACGCGTCCCTTCTGGGATGGGGCGGTCACATGGGAGAGGCGGAGATCAGAGGCCTCTGGTCTCCGGCGGAGTCCCGGCTCCATATCAACCTTCGGGAGCTCCGGGCGACCCGACTTGCACTCAAGGCATTCCTTCCCTCTGTCAAAGGGAAGGTAGTGCAGGTGTTCACAGACAACACCACCGCCATGTGGTACTTCAACAAACAAGGCGGGGTGGGGTCGTGGACCCTATGTCGGGAGGCTCTGCGCCTCTGGACATGGCTGGAACATCAGGGCATATTCCCGATGGTTCAACACCTGGCAGGTTCCCTGAACGCCAGGGCGGACGAACTCAGCCGCAGGTGCATGATGGATCACGAATGGCGTCTTTACTCGGAAGTGGCGCAAGGACTCTTTCTACAGTGGGGAGAGCCTTGGTTAGATCTATTCGCCACCGAAGAGAACGCGCAATGTCATCAGTTCTGCGCGTTGGAATTTCCAAGGCGGCACTCGCTCGGCGACGCTTTTTGTCGCGAGTGGAGTTGCGGTCTGTTGTACGCTTTTCCGCCTATACCACTTCTACCCAGAGTGTTGAAGAAAATTCGGCGCGACCGGGCCCAAGTCATCCTTGTGGCTCCGGACTGGGCTCGAAGAGTTTGGTATCCCGAGCTACTCAGTATGAGCGTCGATCCCCCGATCCGTCTGCCTCTTCGGGAGGATCTTCTGTCGCAGCAGCAGGGGACGGTCCTCCACCCGAACCTGTCCAGTCTCCACCTGCTTGCGTGGAGATTGAGCGGCGGCAGTTGATTCCTTTCGACTTGCCTCCCGAAGTTTGTGATGTGATTCTGGCAGCCAGGCGTCCCTCCACTAAGGTGGTATACGCCTGCAGGTGGAACAAGTTTGTGGCATGGTGCACAGCAAAGGCTGTGAATCCCCTCTCTGCCCCGCTTTCTGAGGTTCTTCTGTTCCTTCTTTCTCTGGCCCAACAGGGTTCTGCCCTGGGTACCATCAAGAGCTATCTTTGTGCAATCTCGGCCTTCCTCAGGCTCCCTGATCAGCCCTCTCTTTTTAAGTCCCCTGTTATTAACAGGTTTCTAAAAGGCATTACACACCTCTTCCCTCCTGTTCCGTTTGTCATGCCTCAGTGGGACTTAAACTTGGTTCTTACCTTTTTAATGTGCGCTCCCTTTGAGCCTCTACATAACTGTCCTCTTCGTCTTCTTACTTTGAAGACAGCCTTTCTGGTGGCCATCACCTCCGCTCGGCGGGTGAGTGAGCCCCAGGCTCTATCATGCAAACCTCCTTTTCTGTCTGTCCATCCAGACAAGGTTGTTCTTAGGACGCGTCCGTCCTTCTTGCCAAAGGTGGTTACTGCCTTCCACATTGGGCAGACCATCACTTTGCCCACCTTCTTTCCGCCTCCTTCCAGAGAGGAAGAGTGGCTCCACCGTCTGGACCCAAAACGTGCGCTTTCCTTTTATATCAACCGCACACAACACTTCCGGGTGGATGACCAGCTCTTTGTTGGCTACGTGGGCGCCAAAAAAGGTCAGGCGGTGCACAAGAGAACCATCTCCCGCTGGGTCACCTTGTGTATCAAAGCCTGCTATTCTTTGGCTAAGAAGGAGCCTCCTGTTGGGCTGCGTGCCCATTCCACCAGGGCAACGGCTGCTATCACTGCTTTAGACCGCGGTGTTCCGCTGCAAGATATATGTCAGGCAGCTACGTGGGCCTCGCTGCACACGTTTACCAAGCATTACTGCCTTGACAGCCAGGTCCGGAGGGACGGCTTCTTTGGCCGTTCTGTCCTCCGGGACTTCCTTGTCTGATCTTTGTTCGCAGACCCACCACCGGGGTTGGTATTGCTGGGGTATCTATTCTAAGGTAAGGAATCTGTCACTAACGTGTCTCTTTCAGATGCACAAGTTACTAACTTGTGTAACAATATATCTGTAAGAGACACTAGTTAGTGACAGATTCCTTACCGCCCCACCCATCCTCCCCGTTCTGCGAACTGATTTCTAGGGTTAAGGACATCCCTTTCAGGGCCCTAGTATTTTTCAGACACCTATGTCAGCTTCTTGCATGGCTCTGCGTTCCTGGCGCGGAAAGTCGTGTACAGAACTGAAGTCAGCGCGCAGGGGCGGCGTCTAAGTACTGCCCGCGACGTCATCCCGGCGATGCCGACGACGGACGCGGAGCCGCACAACACCGACGACGGACGCGCAAGGGTACTGCTACACAAAAACTTTCCGGATCCAGCCTGACGCCTGGGGATATTCTATGGTAAGGAATCTGTCACTAACTACTGTCTCTTACAGATATATCGTTACACAAGTTAGTAACTTGTGCTTCTGCATCTGAACCTACACACCTTTGATCTTCATGCCTGAAGATTAAGCGGCGACAGTTGACCGCTTTTGACCTTCCTCCCGTAGTCTGTGATGTTATTTTGTCAGCCTGGCATCCCTCTACCAAGTCAGTATATGCCTGCCGTTGGGATAAGTTTGTGACATGGTGTGACAACATCATCTCTTTCTGCACCTCTTTCTAAGGTTCTTCTGTTTGCTCTATCATTGGCCCAGCAGGGTTCTGCTCTGGACACAGTTAAAGATCCTCTATTAGGCATTTCGGCATTTTCATGGTTGCCGGACCAACCTTCTTTATTTAAGTCACGTGTTGTGTCTAGGTTTCTTAAAAGCTTCAGCACATGTTTCCCCCCAGGCCATTCACCATGCCCCAATAGGATCTAAATCTTGTTTCCACCTTCTTGATCTGTGCACCCTTTCAGCTTGTGCATAATTGCCCTCTTAGGCTATTGACCATCTGCTTTTCTAGTGGCTATAACATCGACCAGGAGGGTCAGCAAATTGCAGGCACTCCCAGGGCACCCTCCCTACACCACTTTCTACCCAGACAAGTTGGTCTTCCAGACACATGCCTCCTTCCTTCCGAAGGTTGCGACTCCCTTCCATGTAGGCCAGAACATCACCATGTCTACCTTCTTTGCTCCTCCTCACCTCTCCAAATAGGAGGAGAGACTCCACCATCTGATAGAGACATCTAGCCGCAGATTCCTTAACTTAGAATATCCCCAGGCGTCAGACCGGATCCGGAACAATTTTGCGCAGCAGCACCGCTACGCGCCGGGGGGTGGCGCCGCCTGGCTCCGCCCTGACGTCGTCCCCGGACAGGACGTCAGTGGAGCTACATAGGACCCCCCCGGCTCGCTGACGTCAGTTTCCTTCTTTCCCGCGTTCCAACGCGGATCCGGGATTCAGCTGTTCCTCTGGCCTGTTTTTCTTCAGGCCCTTTTTTGACGTCCTTTGGTGTCGGGGAACAGTGTGCGAAGCCTTCGGGCTTTAAATTGTGCGAGACTTGTTCGCGTCATATGTCGGCGTCGGACCCGCACGCCATTTGTATGTGGTGTCTTGGGTCGCACCACGACTCCGTGGAGTGTGCCGCCTGTCTGCAGATGCGCCCGAAGTCCCTACGGGAGCGTCGGATGAAGCTCTTGGCCGCCCGGATTTCCCGCACGGCGTCTCCCTGACGTTCTCCGGTTGGTTCTTCGCTCCACGTCCGCTCCCGGAGTCGATCCTGCGAACTTCGCTCGACAGGTAAGTTGAAGAAAAAGTCACGGAAGTCGAAGTCCTCGCCTCCACGTGACGATGGGGGTCATGGTTCCCGTTCTCACAGAGCCGTGCGCCCCGGAGTCAGCCTCCCTTTACCCGCCCTTTCCGGGTACTGGTGCGACTCGGCCCCAGATGGAAGCCTACTACAAGGCTCTGCACTCCATCTTTGGGTCACCTCCTCTCCCTGGCGCGCCTTCGGGTCCCACAGTGGAGGTAGGCATTCAGGTCGGATCTCCGCCGGCGGGTTCGCCCTCGGCGCCGACCGAGTGCCTCGGCTCCGGAGCCGTGCCGTTGTCGGGTACCAACCCCGATGGGTGTTTCAGCCCCACGCCGTGCCATTCTGCCTTGTCTCCGCATAGCCCCTGGCGGCTCCCTGCGTCGACATCGGCGCCGGCGGCCGAGTGCCTCGACTCCGGCTCCAGAGTCATGCCGGCTTCAGGTCCTAACCCCGATGGGTGTTCCAGCCCCCCGCCGAGCCATTCTGCCTTGCCTCCGCATAGCCCCTGGCGGCTCCCTGCGTCGACCTCGGCATTAGCGGCGCCAGCGGCGCCGTGCCTGTCGCCACCTGGTCCTCAGGCTCTGTCTCCGCGCCTCTCCATGGTGGGTTCGACGCCTTTGCGGCGTCGGAGCGGCGTCGTTCGGCGCCGGAGCGGTCGCCGGCACCTGTCGGTTCTCCGCTTCCGGATGACACAGGCCAGGTATGCCCGGACTTGTCTCCACGCCAGTTGCCTCCAATGCCATGGGGGCAGTGGGCCCTTGTTCCTCCTCCTGTGGGACGTGTCAGCTTGCAACCGTCCCCTACAGATGGGCTATTGTCACCCCCCACCACGCCCACTGAAGCTGGTGTTTTGTTTTTGAGGGGTGTTCGTAGGGCTGCAGCTGTTTTACATTTGCACCCTCCTTCGGTCTCCTTGTCTTCCGACCCTTTATTGGATCTCCTCCACCAGGGTGCGGTAGATATTGAGCCCTTGCTGCCTTTTAGTGGCTTATTGTTCAACACCCTTCTCGGGACATGGGCACGGCCCTCTTCCGGAGATGCTGTCGACAGGGCTGTGGCGCATTGGCACCGTCCAGCCCCTGAGAGCCCAGCCTGTTTGTCCCTTCAGCCTGGGGCTTACGGCCTCGTAGTGCAGGTGTCTTTGGCCACGCAACCTTCCTCTCCACCTTTTATGCAGCCTCCTACTAGGGAGTCTCGTTGGTTAGAGGCGTGTGGACGCGGCATTTTTGCGTCCTCTAGTTCAGCCTTACGTGTTCTAAACACGGCTTGCGTCTTTGCCCGGGCTTCTTCTGCCCTATGGGACTCGGTGGAGTGTCTTTTGCCTGCCCTCCCTGAGTGTACTTGCGCTGACGTAGCTCGTCTTCTTCACGAAGGCCGAGAGATGGCGCGCTTTACCGTTCCGCCGTTGACACTACCGATTCGGTGAGTCGGCAATGGCGAGGTCTGTTGCTTTGCGCAGCCATGCTTGGCTGCGCGACAGGGGTTTCCCCGAAAATGTCCGTGACAGTCTCCGGGTCTTACCATTTGATGGTGTGTCCCTGTTTGACGCACATGCGGACTCTGCGGTTCACCGCCTTCTGTCTACCCTTCCGTAGTGTGTCTTGCTTCATGTTGGCCCTGGGTTCATGCTGTAATACCTGAACGGCCTAAGCGGCTTCTCGCCGTATTTGCTTTCTTTCATACAGCAGGTCAGCTGCTTATTTTTCTGAATCACTATGGCCTAGTGGTTCAGGTTGCACGCCCTTACCCCAAGGGTTATGTGTTCAGAACCTGTGGTTTCTGTGTTCCCAATTTACGTCCTCTGTCTATGAGTTCACGCTCAAGAGGTGCCCCCTGTTCGGGTTGATGCTTACCCTATGTGGGGTATTTGTTAGCAATTGTATAGCTGCCTTCTTCCCACAGCAGTCTTTGTACGCTTCTGTGGGGCCCTTTTTATTAGGTTGTTCTGCGGCTGTGCCTGTGCACTTTTACTGCTGCTGCATGGCCTCCCTGGGCCTTCTTGCGGTCCATTTGTTGGGCTCTCTCATAGTGGCTGCTGCTGGTCTGTGGCGCTCCCCTGCATCTCACTAATCCATTTCTTGAGGCCGGAAGGGCTTTCAGGTCCCTGCTGTCTCGTCTTGGTTCTTTCGCTGCGGCCGTTCCATCTCTGGACTGCCTATCACAGGGCCCTGTCGCTGTGTTCTATTACGTACAGTGACTGCTCCCTAGTATGCTCGCTCTCACAGGCTGGTGCGTTTTCCGGCACCTTTCCGTTGCACAGTTCTACTCTCCTATACCCATGCTGCGTAGTCCTTTCATGTCTGGACTTCGCTCTCCGTGGCGGCATTCTGGCCCCAGACGTTGATGCTGTCATTGTCTTGTGCCTTGCTTTTTTGGCCACTTCCCCTGCCAGGGCTTTCCATTTCCCTGCTGCATTCCGCGCAGGTGTTGTCCTGTTTTTCCTTCCAGCTGCGGTTGGTGCTCTCAGCGGGAGTGTTCTCCTCCGAGCTGTGTATTCTCTGGTGGAGTATTGTGCGTATATCCACTCTTGTTCCTCCGCAACGTTTCGTACTGTCTCCTTCCAGTACTGTTCGGCCTTCCTGTCTGCCAGTGGATCTTTCCTACCGCCTGTGTCTGGCTCTGGGCCAGTACCACTGCTACGTAGCTGTTGGTGCTATGGTGTTTTTTCTTTCTCAACTCATCCACCGGGCTGGGCCCTGTCTTCTTTAGTCCTGTCCGGCGTACTACACACACCCAAACCTCCCACAGGCGTACTCTTCCTTGCGGTGGCTGTGGTCTTGTTCCTCACTTTCGTGCGCGCAAGTCTTCGACGTGTGTTAGTTTTGCCTGCTCTCTTTCACACGATACACCTATTAGTGCGTCTCTCGTGTCTCAGCTTTTGCTCGTGGCGCTTTATGGGGCCTTCTCCTCTCCATGGTGTGGTTCTGGCAGTACATACGGTTTCTCTTGTGTACTTCTGTTCCCCACATTCGTGGCACTGGTTGTTGCCATTCTTCTCTGCCCTTCTGCCTTTTCATGCCCGCCCTTTCACATGTCCGGTGCATGGGCCACAGTGCATTAGCAGGTCTTGTGTTTCCTTTAACACTGCCTCATCCTGGGAGTCATCAGCATCCTTTCGCTGCTGTTCTCGCTTCCACGGTGCTTCTGCATGCCCGTCCTGCCTGCTCGGTCCATTCTTGTACCCTAGCTACACCTTTCTCTTTTGAAAGTCCATCAGATCCTGTGGATCCCTCATATTATACAATTGGTTCCTCCCCTTTTTCGGAAGGTATCCACTTTTATTCCGCACTGCCCTTCTGGTTCTGTGCTCACTTTCTCCTCTGTTTCACCAACAGGGATTTCCTGCCGCCCTCGGCAGCTTTAATGCCATTGCCTCTCATTGTTGGCCACTCCCTATGGAGTATCCTAGTCCGGTGTTGGCCACTCTGGCAGTTCTGCCCCCACTGTGTTTAGCCGGCTGCTTGACACTTCTGTTCCCCTAACAACTTAGTGAGGTTCTCTCGCAGACCCGCCTCCTATGGGGTATGGCTTTGGTATCTATTCTAAGTTAAGGAATCTGCGGCTAGATGTCTCTATCAGATGTACGAGTTACTTACCTTCGGTAACAATGTATCTGGTAGAGACGTTGTCTAGCCGCAGATTCCTTAACGCCCACCCATCCTCCCCGATCTGCGAGGACCTGTTCAGGTGGGGTTTTCTGCATTCGCCTCCCTTGGAGTGGTTTATCCTTCTACGGGGCGGTATCTTTCGCCACCCTCCCCGTCAGGCTTATTCTTTGGATTTACTTGTTCTGCTTCTCCCAATCTCATGCTTGGGCGATAGGTTCAGGTGTCCTTCTGCGTTTTTTCACATCAGTTTCCTCCAGTATGGGGCCTACTGGTGTTCTCTACCCTCCCATCCACCTTCTCCATTGCCACTCCTACAGCCCATTAGTTTTGAGGTCTTTCTCAGTCCAATGGTTCTATCATAGGGGACAGAGTCTCCCTATTTCTTTCTTTAATCCTGTGGGTTGGGGCTTTCTTGTTTGTCGCTGTTGGCTCAATTCATTACTCCTTTTGCCTCAGGAGAGAGCATTCTCTCGCTTTTGTGGGGTTGCTTTTCATTCCCTTCATCAAGTGCAGACTTTCTGTCGTCTGCCGTCTTCTTTTTATACATCTATTTCCCTCAGGGGTGACATTCACTTCGCTTTGCGAAATAGCTTCTCCATGTATTGCTCTGCTCTTTCCTTTTCAACACCTTTCAGTCAACAGTGCTTCTCACTGTTGTTCATGGTGCTTTCTCACCCATTTTCTTTTTTATTCGCACACTGTTCCCATACTCTCACAGTTTTGCTGGGGGCTCCGCGTTGTGGCGCGGAAAAGTTCCTCCGAAGAAAACTGACGTCAGCGCGGGGGGGTCCTTTGTAGCTGCACTGACGTCATGTCCGGGGACGACGTCAGGGCGGAGCCGCCCCCCGGCGCGCAGAGGTACTGCTGCGCAAAATGTTTCCGGATCCAGTCTGACGCCTGGGGATATTCTAAGTTAAGGAATCTGCGGCTAGACAACGTCTCTACCAGATACATTGTTACCGAAGGTAAGTAACTCGTACATCTGGACCCAAAAAGAGCATTGTCGTTCTACCATGACCGTACATAACAGTCCTGGGTGGACAGTCAACTCTTTGTGGGCTAAGTAGGAGCTGAAAAAGAGAAGGCTATGCAGAAATGTACCTTCTCACAATGGATAGTGCTCTGCATCAAGATCTGTTATGCATTAACCAAGATGTGACCCCCTGAGTGTTTGCATGCTCATTCCACCAGAGCTAAGGCTGCGACCACTGCGTTAACCAGCGGAGTCCCTGACTTGGACATCTGTCAGGCAGCAACGTAGGCATCATTCCATACGTTAACCAAACACTACTGTCTGGACATTAAAGTCTGTTGCGGTGGGCACTTGCCCATTCGATCCTGCAGGACTTTTTGGGTTACAATTGGCTTCGCAGACCCACCTCTGGGGAGGTATTGCTTGGGTATCTATTCTAAGGTAAGGAATCTACGGCTAGAAGTCTCTATCAGGTGAACAAGTTACTTCCTTCAGTAACGCCTTATCTGGTAGAGACTCTTATCTAGATGCAGATTCTGTACCGACCCTGCCATCCTCCAAGCTCTGCAAACTGATTTCTAGGAACAGGGCTTAACCCTTTCAGGACTCTAGTTTTCCTCACCAGTGGTCAGTGTAATTTGTGGCTCCGCGGGGAAACAGCCTTTAGAACGCATGCTTAAGCACGTGTGCCATTTCTCCGCAAGCAGAACACCACTTGCCTTAACCACAGATATACGTGGTTAAGATAGTCTGTGTTCTAGCTATCTGAGCGGGGAGAGGAACCAGAAGTATCGCAGCAGGAAGAAGGACCGGGACGCAGCTTGGTAATTTGGGCTGGGGCTGATGGGAGGTGGAGGTAGGTTTTAGGGTTGGGGGCTGGTTTTAGGGCTCAGGGCGGGTGGGCTGGGGTCGGGGTAGTTTTTAGGGCGGGCTGAATTTTAGTGCTCAGGGTTGGGGTTGGGATAGTTTTTTTGGGCTTGGGAGTTGGGTTTCAGGGCTCAGGGTAGGGGGTCGGGTAGTTAATAGGGCTGGGGCGGGTAGATTACAACGCAGGACAGACGGATTTTAGGGCTCAGGGCAGAGGGGGCTGGGGTGGGATCTTTATCACACATATACCTTTACCAATCATGCCTTTACAACGAAATTCATTGTAAAGGCATGCGTGGTAAAGACTCGGTCGTTGTGAAGACCGCATGGTTAAGGCATGCATGGTTGTGTCGTACAACTGGCTCCGCACTTCTGGCGTGGAAAGTCGCAAAAAGTATCTGACTTCAACACGCCTCGGTGGCACCTATTAAGGCACCGCGAACATCTCTTCTGGCACGTGCAACGCCACGCAAAGTTCAACTGCGCCACCTACTGGCGTGCAGGTGTACTGCTTACTTAACATTTCTGCATCCAGTCTGATGCCTGGGGATAATTCTAATATAAGGAATCTGCAGCTAGAGTCTCTACCAGATAAGGCGTTACCGAAGGTAAGTAGCTTGTTCGACAAGTTGACTCGCTTGTTGCTTTCATGTCGGAGGTGCTGTTTGTATTATGCGTAGCCCGGCATGGCCTTGCACTGGGCATTGTTAAAGGTTACCGGTTTGCTATCTCGGTCTTTTTGCGGTTGCCAGATCAGCCCTTATTTCAGTCACCCGTTACAGCATCTGTTCCCACCTACCCGTTTTGTTATGCCCCAATGGGACCTTAATTTGGTGTTAACTTTTCTTCCATGTTCAACTTTTGAACCCATGCACAGAACCTATTTGAGGCTTCTGAGGCGTAAGACAGACTTTTTAGTGGCAATTACATCAGCCAGAAGGGTGAGCAACCTTCAAGCACTTTCTATTAATCCTCCTTACACCAGTTTCTACCCTGACAAACTGGTTCTTCTGATAAAAATCTGATAAGCAATGGCTAAGAAGCAGCCTTCTGAAGGTTTTCAGGCTTATTCCACCAGAGCCAAAGCGGACACTACTGCGTTAGCATGTGGAGTGCCTGTCAAGGGCATCTTTAGGCTGCTGTGTGGGTGTCACTCTACACGCTCATGAAACACTAATGCCTGGACAGTCGGTCTGTCAATTTCAGCACTTTGCCCATTTGCTCCTTCAGGACTTTTTGGTTTAAACTGGTTCGCAGACACACCTCCGGTGAGGTATTGCTTGGGTATCTATTCTGTGGAGAGGAATCTACAGTTAAGAGTCTCTATCAGAAAAACAAGTTACTTACCTTTGGTAATGTTTGTTCTGGGAGAGACTCTCTCTAACTGTAGATACCTCACCGACCCTCCCATCCTGCCTGCTCTGCGAAATAGACTCTTCACCCAAAAGATCTTGTTAGATTCTGCACACTGGTCACACATCATTTAGTCATGGCTTCGCGTTCTGGCATAGAAATATTGACGAAAGAATCTGAAAGAGACACGTTAGTGACAGATTCCTTACCTTAGAATTCCTTACCTTAGAATATCCCCAGGCGTCAGGCTGGATCCGGAAAGTTTTTGCGTAGCAGTACCCTTGCGCGTCGGTAGGCGGCGTCGTGCGGCTCCGCGTCCGTCGTCGGCGTCGGGACCGCCGGGATGACGTTGCGGGCAGTACTTAGACGCCGCCCCTGCGCGCTGACGTCAGTTCTTCTTTTTCCGCGCCAGTAAGCGCAGATCCGGGAAGAGCAGTGCCCTAGTCAATTTTGGACTAAATTTTTTGTGAATTTTTTCACAGTTTCTTTTCTAGTCTTCATCGACTCCTAGGTGCCCGGCTTCAAGCCATGCGACGCCTGTGGTCGAATGATGTCGATCACAGACCCGCATCTAGAGTGTCTCTACTGTCTCGGCCGAGACCACGACACGAAGTCGTGCCCTGACTGCCGGAAACTTCACCCGAAGGCTTTGCGAGAGCGGTCTCGAAAGCTACTCGAGGTCCGGCAGTCGGCTCCGCGCCGCACCAAGCCCCGGTCTCGAGAGAGGTCGAGGGGCCGGTCGCGGAGTCCCCGCCGGTCGTCGGAGTCCAAGTCTTCGCGCTCCTCGGGTAAGTCGAAGCACAAAAAGTCTAAGAAGCATCATCGCTCTAAGACTTCGCCTCGCCGGTCTCGCGACTCGGCTGAGGCCCCTGTCGGCACCGTCCCCGCGGCCTCGGACGTGCCTGTGGAGCCGCCCCCGCATTACCCGTCCTTTCCGGGTTCGCGGACGACTCCGGCCGAAATACAGGAATTCCTGTCGGCCATGGCCCGCCTCTTCGGGCCTCAAGGTCCCCCCGGTGCGCCTTCGGGCCCCGCGGGCCCTGATGGGGTATCCCCGGCACCGCCGGCGACTCCGGACCCGGCGCCGCCTGTAACACCAGCCTCGGTCCCGGCCCCGGCCTCGATCCCGGCTCCGGTGCTGCCGCAACCCCTATCGACGCCGGTTGACCTAACTACGCCGGCGCCGATGTCTCCGGTGCCGTTCCCGATGCCGCCCGGGGCTCCGCACGGCGTCGTTCCCCGGTTCTCTCCGGATCCGGACATGGCGCCGGACCGGCGGCGCTGGACCGGCGTCACACGACGCCGGCTCCGACGCCGCTGGGACTTTGGGTCCCACATGTCCCTCCTCCTCCTTATTTTGAACCTGAATTGGAGGACGGAGATAACTGGGAGGGGTCTGATGACCCTCTCACACAACAGTGTGAGTTTGATCAGGACTAGACTGAGGAACTTGGGGATGCCAGTGGGCTGGACACCTCCCCTGACTCTGGCATGCTGTCTCCATCCGTGGCAACGGAGGAGGGAGCAAACTTTGCAACGGTGTTGCGTAGAGCAGCTGGGGCCTTAAACCTCCAGTTGCCTACAGTGGCTGTCAGGACTAACATCCTGACGGAAGTGCTTCAGCCGGCGGCTACCTCCTCGGAGCCACTGCTGCCGTTCAACGAGGCGCTTTCAGACGTTCTTTTGGGCTCCTGGTCCAAGCCCACCACAGGGGCTCCTGTGGATAGGAACGTGGCCCGACGCCATCGCCCTGCTCCGGGCGACCCCCGTTCCTCTCTCTACACCCCACCCCTGAGAGCTTGGTGGTCCAAGCCTCTGCTTCCCAAAGCGCCTTCCCTACCGCTCCCCGGATAGGGAATCCAAACGCCTGGATCAATTTGGGAAGAAGGTCTTTTCTTCCGCCAGTGCTGGCTTGCGGTCAGTCAACACCACTTGCTTCTTGGGCCGATATTCCCACTCCTTGTGGGACTCGGTGGCACAAGTTCTGCCCCAGTGTCCTGAGGAGGTCCAGACACTGCTTTCCCGCACCATTGCGGAGGGAAGAGATGCGGCAAAGTACACCATCAGATGTGGCCTTGATACCGCCGACTCGCTAGGCAGATCGCTTGCGACGACAGTGGCGCTGCGCCGTCATGCCTGGCTGAGGACCACTGGTTTCTCGGGTGATGTCCAAAACTCTCTTATGGACATGCCCTTTGATGGAGTCGGTCTTTTTGGGACAAAGGCAGACCATGCGCTGGAGCGCTTTAAGGACTCGCGGGCTACAGCCAAGTCCCTGGGCCTTTCTGCTGTGCGCCCTCAGCAACAGTCTGCTTTTCGCCCCTTTCGTGGCCACGGAAGGGGCGCCCAGTCACGTCCGCTGCTCAGCCACCGGCCCACCCAGCAAGCGTCTTCGCGTGGCCAAGGACGTGGCTCCCGCCGTGGCGGGTTAGGCAACCAGCGTGCGGGTCAGGCCACCAACCCCGCCCCGTCCACGGCCTCCAAGCCCTCCTAGTCCTTCCTTTCAGGTGCTCGGCACGCCAGTAGGGGGCAGGGTCCGCCATCACCTTCACCACTGGCGTGCCATCACCTCGGACAGGTGAGTCTTGGACATTGTCCGAAGGGGCTACTCCCTCCCCTTCGTGACCATCCCCCCAGCCATGCCACCTCAATTCCACCGCATGTCAGGGGATCACCTGGTGCTTCTTCAAAAGGAAGTTGCGGCCCTCTTGGCCAAGAGGGCCATCGAGCGGGTTCCGACCCCAGAAGTAGGACGTGGTTGCTACTCCCACTACTTTCTGGTGCCCAAAAAGGACAAGGAGGACATGCGTCCTATCTTGGACCTCCGGAATGTCAATCGCTTCCTCCGGAAGGAGAAGTTCAAGATGCTCACCCTAGCTCAGGTCTTGACTGCTCTCGACCCTGGAGACTGGATGGTAGCGTTGGACTTGCAGGACGCATATTTCCACATCCCCGTCCTGCCGGCCCACCGGCGTTACCTGCGATTCACTGTAGGCCTCGAGCATTTTCAGTTCACCGTGCTCCCTTTTGGCCTTACCAGCGCCCCTCGGTGTTAACAAAAGTGATGGCGGTGGTCGCAGCCCATCTGCGCCGGGCAGGGGTTCCAGACTTCCCCTACCTCGACGACTGGCTGCTGAAGGCGGGCTCGTCCCAGGCAGTCGTCTCCCACCTCCAGACAACGGCCGAACTCCTGCACTCGCTGGGGTTCTCCATCAACGTGCCGAAGTCGCACCTGATTCCTTCTCCACAGCTCCTTTTCATCGGAGCAGTTCTGGACACAACGCAGTTTCGGGTTTATCCTCCCGAACGGCGAGTCCGGGATATTCAGGCTATGATCCCGATCTTTCGGCCTTTATCCTGGGTTTCGGTATGGATGACCCTGAGGCTGCTGGGCCTCATGGCCTCCTGCATCCTGCTGGTCGATCATGCCAGATGGCATATGCGGGCTCTGCAGTGGGACCTGAAGTTCCAGTGGGCGCAGCACCAGGGCAACCTGTCCGATCACGTCCAGATCTCGGAGGGGACTGCAAAACAGTTGCAGTGGTGGCTCTCGAACCGGCAATGGGTCATGGGCAGATCCCTCTCCCTTCCCCAGCCAGAGCACACAGTTGTGACGGACGCATCTCTTCTGGGTTGGGGCGGTCACATGGGAGAGGCGGAGATCAGAGGCCTCTGGTCTCCGGCGGAGTCCCGGCTCCATATCAACCTTCTGGAGCTCCGGGCGATCCGACTTGCACTCAAGGCATTCCTTCCTCTGTCAAAGGGAAGGTAGTGCAGGTGTTCACAGACAACACCACCGCCATGTGGTATTGCAACAAACAGGGCGGGGTGGGGTCGTGGACCCTATGTCAGGAGGCTCTGCGCCTCTGGACATGGCTGGAACATCAGGGCATATTCCTGATGGTTCAACACCTGGCAGGTTCCCTGAACGCCAGGGCGGACGAACCTGCAGCCGCAGGTGCATGATGGATCACGAATGGCGTCTTCACTCGGAGGTGGCGCAAGGTCTCTTTCAGCAGTGGGGAAAGCCTTGGTTAGATCTGTTCGCCACCGAAGAGAACGCGCAATGTCAGCAGTTCTGCACGTTGGAATTTCCAAGGCGGCACTCGCCGGCGACGCTTTCGTCGCGAGTGGAGTTGCGGTCTGTTGTACGCCTTTCCGCCTATACCACTTCTACCCAGAGTGTTGAAGAAGATTCGGCGCGACCGGGCCCAAGTCATTCTTGTGGCTCCGGACTGGGCTCGAAGAGTTTGGTATCCCGAGCTACTCAGTATGAGCCGCCGATCCCCCGATCCGTCTGCCTCTTCGGGAGGATCTTCTGTCGCAGCAGCAGGGGACGGTCCTCCACCCGAACCTGTCCAGTCTACACCTGCTTGCGTGGAGATTGAGCGGCAGCAGTTGATTCCTTTCGACTTGCCTCCCGCAGTTTGTGATGTGATTCTGGCAACCAGGCGTCCCTCCACTAAGGTGGTATACGCCTGCAGGTGGAACAAGTTTGTGACATGGTGCACAGCAAAGGCTGTGAATCCCCTTTCTGCCCCTCTTTCGGAGGTTCTTCTGTTCCTTCTTTCTCTGGCCCAACAGGGTTCTGCCCTGGGTACTATCAAGGGCTATTTTTGTGCGATATCGGCCTTCCTCAGGCTTCCTGATCAGCCCTCCCTTTTCAAGTCCCCTGTGGTTAACAGGTTTCTTAAATGCATTACACACCTCTTTCCTCCTGTTCCGTTTGTAATGCCTCAGTGGGACTTGAACTTGGTTCTTACCTTCTTAATGTGCGCTCCCTTTGAGCCTCTACATAACTGTCCTCTTCGTCTTCTTACTCTGAAGACAGCATTTCTGGTGGCCATCACCTCCGCTCGGCGGGTGAGTGAGCTCCAGGCTCTTTCATGCAAACCTCCCTTTCTGTCTGTTCATCCAGACAAGGTTGTTCTTAGGACGCGTCCGTCCTTCTTGCCAAAGGTGGTTACTGCCTTCCATATTGAGCAGACCATCACTTTGCCCACCTTCTTTCCGCCTCCGCATCCTTCCAGAGAGGAAGAGAGGCTCCACCGTCTGGACCCAAAACGTGCGCTTTCCTTTTACATCAACCGCACACAACAGTTCCGGGTGGATGACCAGCTCTTTGTTGGCTACGTGGGCGCCAAAAAGGTCGGGCGGTACACAAAAGGACCATCTCCCGCTGGGTCACCTTGTGTATCAAAGCCTGCTATTCTTTGGCTAAGAAGGAGCCTCCTGTTGGGCTGCGTGCCCATTCCACCAGGGCTACGGCTGCTACCACGGCTTTAGGCCGCGGTGTTCCGTTACAGGATATATGTCAGGCAGCTACGTGGGCCTCGCTGCACACGTTTACCAAACATTACTGCCTTGACAGTCAGGTCCTCCGGGACGGCTTCTTTGGCCGTTCTGTCCTCCGGGACTTCCTTGTCTGAATCTGTTCGCAGACCCACCACCGGGGTTGGTATTGCTGGGGTATCTATTCTAAGGTAAGGAATCTGTCACTAACGTCTCTTTCAGATGCACAAGTTACTAACTTGTGTATTTGAAAGAGACACGTTAGTGACAGATTCCTTACCTTAGAATATCCCCAGGCGTCAGGCTGGATCCGGAAAGTTTTTGCGTAGCAGTACCTTTGCGCGTCGGTAGGCGGCGTTGTGCGTCTCCGCGTCCGTCGTCGGCGTCGGGACCGCCGGGATGACGTCGCGGGCAGTACTTAGACGACGCCCCTGCGCGCTGACGTCAGTTCTTCTTTTTTCCGCGCCAGTAAGCGCAGATCCGGGAAGAGCAGTGCCCTAGACATTTTTTGACTAACTTTTGGTGATTTTTCCCTGTTTTCTTCGAGTCATCTCGGCTCCACGGTGTCGGTAGGGATGCCCGGCTTCAAGCCATGCGACGCCTGTTGGCGAATGATGTCGATCACAGACCCGCACTTAGAGTGTCTCTACTGTCTCGGCCGCGACCACGACACAAAGTCGTGTTCCGACTGCCGAGCCTTGCACCCGAAGGCTTTGCGAGAGCGGTCTCGAAAGCTCCTCGAGGTCCGGCAGTCGGCTCCGCGCCGCACCAAGCCCCGGTCACGGGAGAGGTCGAGGGGCCGGTCGCGGAGTCCTTGCCCGTCATCGGAGTCCAAGTCTTCGCACTGCTCGGGTAAGTCGAAGCACAAAAAGTCTAAGAAGCACCATCGCTCTAAGACTTCGCCTCGCCGGTCTCACGACTTTGGTGAGGCCCCTGTCGGCACCGTCCCCGCGGCTCTGGAGGTGCCTGTGGGACCGCCCCCGCATTACCCGTCCTTCCCGGGTTCGGGGGCGACTCCGGCCGAAATACAGGAATTCCTGTCGGCCATGGCCCGCCTCTTCAGGCCTCAAGGCCCCTCCGGTGCGCCTTCGGGCCCCGCGGGCCCTAATGGGATTGCCCCGGCGCCGACGACGACTCCGGTCCCGGCGCCGCCTGTCCCACCAGCCTCGCTCCCGGCCTCGATCCTGGCTCCGGTGGTACCGCAACCCCCATCGATGCCGGTTGACCTAACCACGCCGACGCCGATGTCCCCGGTGTCGTTCCTGACGCCGCCCGGGGCTCCGGGCAGCGTCGTTCCCCAGTTATCTCCGGATCCGGACGCGGCGTCGGACCGACGTCGCCCGACGCCGGCTCTGGCGCCCATGAGACCTTGGGTCCCGGACGTCCCTCCTCCTCCTTATTTTCAACCTGAGGAGGACCAGGAGAGCTGGGAGGGGTTGGATGACCCTCTCACACAGCAGTGTGACTATGATCAGGACTGGGCAGAGGAACTTGGGGATGCCAGTGGTCTGGACACTTCCCCTGACACTGGCATGCTGTCTCCTCCTTCCGTGGCTACGGAGGAGGGAGCAAATTTCGCAACGGTGTTGCGTAGAGCAGCTGGAGCCTTACACCTCCAATTGCCTACAGTGGCTGTCAGGACTAACCTGACGGAAGTGCTTCAGCCGGCAGCTACCTCCTCGGAGCCATTGCTGCCGTTTAATAATGCACTTTCTGACGTTCTTTTGGGCACCTGGTCCAAGCTCCGCCACAGGGGCTCCTGTGGATAGGAACGTGGCCCGACGCCATCGCCCTGCTCCGGGCGACCCCTTGTTTCTCTCTCAACATCCCACCCCTGAGAGCTTGGTTGTCCAAGCCTCTGCCTCCCAAACCGCCTTCCCTACCGCCCCTCCGGATAGGGAATCCAAACGCCTAGATCAATTTGGGAAGAAGGCCTTTTCTTCCTCCAATGCTGGCTTGCGGTCCGTCAACACCGCTTGCCTTTTGGGCCGATACTCCCACTCTCTGTGGGATTCGGTGGCGCTCGTTTTGCCCCAGTGTCCTGAGGAGGTCCAGCCACTGCTTTCCCGCACCATTGCGGAAGGAAGGGATGCGGCAAAGTACACCATCCGTTGTGGCCTTGATACCGCCGACTCGCTGGGCAGATCGCTTGCAACGACGGTGGCGCTGCGTCGCCACGCCTGGCTGAGGACTACTGGTTTCTCGGGTGATGTCCAAAACACACTCATGGACATGCCCTTTGATGGAGTCGGTCTTTTTGGTACGAAAGCAGACCATGCGCTGGAGCGTTTTAAGGACTCACGGGCTACTGCCAAGTCCCTGGGCCTTTCTGCTGTGCGCCCTCCGCTAACCTCTGCTTTTCGCCCCTTTCGTGGCCACGGAAGGGGCGCCCAGTCACGTCCGCTGCCCAGCCACCGGCCCGCGCAGCAAGCGTCTTCGCGTGGCCGAGGACGTGGCTCCCGCCGTGGCGGGTCAGGCAACCAGCGTGCGGGTCAGGCCACAAACCCCTCCCCGTCCGCGGCCTCCAAGCCCTCCTAGTCCTTCCTTTCAGGTGCACAGCACGCCAGTAGGGGGCAGGGTCCGCCATCACCTTCACCACTGGCGTGCCATCACCTCGGACAGGTGGGTCTTGGACATTGTCCGAAGGGGCTACTCCCTCCCCTTCGAGACCACCCCCCCAGCCATGCCACCTCAATTCCACCGCATGTCAGGGGATCACTTGGTGCTTCTGCAGAAGGAAGTCACGGCCCTCTTGGCCAAGAGGGCCATCGAGCATGTTCCGACCCCAGAAGTAGGACGTGGTTGCTACTCCCACTACTTTCTGGTGCCCAAAAAGGACAAGGAGGACATGAGTCCTATCTTGGACCTCCGGAACGTCAATCGCTTCCTCCAGAAGGAGAAGTTCAAGATGCTCACCCTAGCTCAGGTCTTGACTGCTCTCGACCCTGGAGACTGGATGGTAGCGTTTGACTTGCAGGACGCATATTTCCACATCCCCGTCCTGCCGGCCCACCGGCGTTACCTGCGGTTCACGGTAGGCCTCGAGCATTTTCAGTTCACTGTGCTCCCTTTGGCCTTACCAGCGCCCTCGGGTGTTCACGAAAGTGATGGCGGTGGTCGCAGCCCATCTGCGCCGGGCAGGGGTTCCAGTCTTCCCCTACCTCGACGACTGGCTGCTGAAGGCGGGCTCGTCCCAGGCAGTCGTCTCCCACCTCCAGACAACGGCCGAACTCCTGCACTCGCTGGGGTTCTCCATCAACGTGCCGAAGTCGCACCTGATTCCTTCTCCACAGCTCCTTTTCATCGGAGCAATTCTGGACACGACGCAGTTTCGGGTTTATCCTCCCGAACGGCGAGTCTGGGATATTCAGGCTATGATCCCGATCTTTCGGCCTTTATCCTGGGTTTCGGTACGGATGACCCTGAGGCTGCTGGGCCTCATGGCCTCCTGCATCCTGCTGGTCGATCATGCTAGATGGCATATGCGGGCTCTGCAGTGGGACCTGAAGTTCCAGTGGGCGCAGCACCAGGGCAACCTGTCCGATCACGTCCAGATCTCGGAGGGGACTGCAAAACAGTTGCAGTGGTGGCTCTCGAACCGGCAATGGGTCATGGGCAGATCCCTCTCCCTTCCCCAGCCAGAGCACACAGTTGTGACGGACGCGTCCCTTCTGGGATGGGGCGGTCACATGGGAGAGGCGGAGATCAGAGGCCTCTGGTCTCTGGCGGAGTCCCGGCTCCATATCAACCTTCTGGAGCTCCGGGCGATCCGACTTGCACTCAAGGCATTCCTTCCCTCTGTCAAAGGGAAGGTTGTGCAGGTGTTCACAGACAACACCACCGCTATGTGGTACTGCAACAAACAGGGTGGGGTGGGGTCGTGGACCCTCTGTCAGGAGGCTCTGCGCCTCTGGACATGGCTGGAACATCAGGGCATGTTCCTGATGGTTCAACACCTGGCAGGTTCCCTGAACGCCTGGGCGGACGAACTCAGCCGCAGGTGCATGATGGATCACGAATGGCGTCTTCACTCGGAAGTGGCGCAAGGACTCTTTCTACAATGGGGAGAGCCTTGGTTAGATCTATTCGCCACCGAAGAGAACGCGCAATGTCATCAGTTCTGCGCGTTGGAATTTCCAAGGCGGCACTCGCTCGGCGACGCTTTTCGTCGCGAGTGGAGTTGCGGTCTGTTGTACGCCTTTCCGCCTATACCACTTCTACCCAGAGTGTTGAAGAAGATTCGGCACCGACCGGGCCCAAGTCATCCTTGTGGCTCCGGACTGGGCTCGAAGAGTTTGGTATCCCGAGCTACTCAGTATGAGCGTAGATCCCCCGATCCGTCTGCCTGTTCGGGAGGATCTTCTGTCGCAGCAGCAGGGGACGGTCCTCCCCCGAACCTGTCCAGCCTCCACCTGCTTGCGTGGAGATTGAGCGGCGGCAGTTGATTCCTTTCGACTTGCCTCCCGAAGTTTGTGATGTGATTCTGGCAGCCAGGCGTCCCTCCACTAAGGTGGTATACGCCTGCAGGTGGAACAAATTTGTGGCATGGTGCGCAGCAAAGGCTGTGAACCCCCTTTCTGCCCCTCTTTCTGAGGTCCTTCTGTTCCTTCTTTCTCTGGCCCAACAGGGTTCTGCCCTGGGTACCATCAAGGGTTATCTCTGTGCTATCTCGGCCTTCCTCAGGCTCCCTGATCAGCCCTCCCTTTTCAAGTCCCCTGTTGTTAACAGGTTCTTAAAAGGCATTACACACCTCTTCCCTCCTGTTCCGTTTGTGATGCCTCAGTGGGACTTGAACTTGGTTCTTACCTTTTTAATGTGCGCTCCCTTTGAGCCTCTACATAACTGTCCTCTTCGTCTTCTGACTCTGAAGACAGCCTTTCTGGTGGCCATCACCTCCGCTCGGCGGGTGAGTGAGCTCCAGGCTCTATCATGCAAACCTCCCTTTCTGTCTGTCCATCCAGACAAGGTTGTTCTTAGGACGCGTCCGTCCTTCTTGCCAAAGGTGGTTACTGCCTTCCACATTGGGCAGACCATCACTTTGCCTACCTTCTTTCCGCCTCCGCATCCTTCCAGAGAGGAAGAGAGGCTCCACCGTCTGGACCCAAAACGTGCGCTCTCCTTCTATATCGACCGCACAAACCACTTCCGGGTGGATGACCAGCTCTTTGTTGGCTACGTGGGCGCCAAAAAAGGTCGGGCGGTGGACAAACGAACCATCTCCCGCTGGGTTACCTTGTGCATCAAGGCTTGCTATTCTTTGGCTAAGAAGGAGCCTCCTGTTGGGCTGCGTGCCCATTCCACCAGGGCAACGGCTGCTACCACGGCTTTGGGCCGCGGTGTTCCGCTGCAGGTTATCTGTCAGGCAGCTACGTGGGCCTCGCTGCACACGCTTACAAAGCATTACTGCCTTGACAGTCCGGTCCGGAGGGATGGCTTCTTGGCCGTTCTGTCCTCCGGGACTTCCTCGTCTGATCTTTGTTCGCAGACCCACCACCGGGGTTGGTATTGCTGGGGTATCTATTCTAAGGTAAGGAATCTGTCACTAACGTGTCTCTTCAGATGCACAAGTTACTAACTTGTGTAACGATATATCTGTAAGAGACAGTAGTTAGTGACAGATTCCTTACCGCCCCACCCATCCTCCCCGTTCTGCGAACTGATTTCTAGGTTTAAGGACATCCCTTTCAGGGCCCTAGTATTTTTCAGACACCTATGTCAGCTTCTTGCATGGCTCTCATGCTCCTGGCGCGGAAAGTCGTGTACAGAACTGACGTCAGCGCGCAGGGGCGGCGTCTAAGTACTGCCCGCGACGTCATCCCAGCGGTCCCGACGACGGACGCGGGGCCGCACGACGCCGCCTACCGACGCGCAAGGGTACTGCTACGCAAAAACTTTCCGGATCCAGCCTGACGCCTGGGGATATTCTAAGGTAAGGAATTCTAAGGTAAGGAATCTGTCACTAACTACTGTCTCTTACAGATATATCGTTACACAAGTTAGTAACTTGTGCACCGATGCCAGCTCGTCTGGATGGCGCCCATATCGGCACCATTCATGTCACTTCCGATTCAGATGTTGTCAGTGCAGAGCCACTCGACGCCACCTACTGGTGCACCTACGTACTGTTCATGATTTTCTGCATCCAATCTGACAACTGAGTAATATTCCAAGTTGAGGAATCTGCAGTTAGTCTCTACCAGAAATAATGTTACAGAAGGTAAGTAACTTGTTCATCTGATAGCGACTTCTAGCTGCAGATTCCTTACTTTTGAATTTCCCAGGCATCAGACATGATCCGGAAACTTTTGTTTGTGAGCAGTACCTCTGCACGCCGTTGGGTGGCTCTGTGTGATGTCAGTATGGACGTCGTGGTCACCTAGGCGCTGCGTCAGTTCTTTTCTTTCCGCGCCAGTTAGCGCTGATCCAGAGAAGAACTACCCCTCTGTCTCTTTTTGACAGACTTTTTTTGACATTTTGTTGAGAGATGTTTTTTTTGTGTCTCGAGGGATGACCTCTAGGCGGGTTGGTTACAAGCCGTGTGGTGCCTGTCACCACGCCATGTCAGTAACTGACCCCCCATCTTCTTTGCTTGTCGTGTCTCGAACGCAACCACGACTCTAAGTCGTGCTCAGACTGCCGGACCATAACACCGAATGCCTTGCGGGAGAGGTCTATGAAACTCCTTGCGGACCAGCAGTCAACGCCGTCAAGCGTGACTCCTCAGAGGTCCTGGTCCCGATTGAGGAAGAGATGGTCGCGGGACCGCTGCAGGAGCCCTAACTCCTCTTCGCACTCTGGACACTCGGGGAAGAGGCATAAGGAAGAAGCCCAAATGGACTTCGGCTTCACCTTATCTGTCGTCCGTCGACGAGATGGGTGGGGAGCATCGACGCTCCAGGCACGGTTCCGCAGAATCTTTGCTGGGTCCAACTCCGCCTTGCCCCATTTCGGGGAGGCCAGAGCCACCCCCGCTTAAATTAAAGAGTTTTACGAGGCCATGCGCTGAGTATTTAAGCGGGCCAACCTCCTGGGGCACCTTTGGGCCCTGTGGGCCCGGAGTAGGCCCCACCGGGCTCCATGCTGACAGCTACGTCCTCTGCGCCGGTGGGGTCTCGTAGATCTGGGTCTCTGCCAGTCGTGCCAATGTGACCTTCCCCGGCACCGGCTCTGAAGTCGATGCTCCCGGCGCCACCGGAGCTCACCGGCGGCGCCAGCCCCATTCTGATGCCCAACAACTCGGACTTGGATCGACGTCGGTCGACTCGGGTGCCAACGGAGCCGAGAGGTTCTACATCGTCTGTTCATTTTGAAGAGGTTTCAGGCATGGAAGAAGAATGGGAGGGGTCTCTGGACCCTTTAAAACACCAGTTGGACGCTCCTTGTGAGCAATTGCGCTGGTACGAGCAGCTTGGAGAGGCCAGTGGACTGGACACATCTCCAGATACTGGTATGCTCTCTCCATCTAAATTGGCTACGGAGGAGGGAGCATCTTCTGCCATGGTGGGAGGATTGCGGCGGAGGTCCTAGACCTGGAGTTGCCCTCTGTGCAGGTGAAGACTAATCTCTTGACCAAAGAGCTTCAGCCTGGGGCTTCTTCATCTGAACCCCTTTTGCCCTTTAATGAAGCACTGACAGATGTCCTTCTAGGCACGTGGTCCAAGCCTAGCACAGGGGCTCCTGTGAACAGGACAATAGCACGCCGCCATCGCTCGGCTCCGGGTAATCCAAGTTTCCTCAGCCAACAGCCCACTCTTGAGCGCTTGATATTTCAGGCTTCCATATCACGCGGCACTTTTCCTTCCACTCCCCGGACAGGAAATCCAAGAGGCTGGATGCACTTGGGAACATCCCTGCTCTGTGGAGTGACCCCTTTTTAACATCTAAAAAGTTCCCAACTTGGAATTCAGAGCAGTATTACTAATAGATGTCCATCTGAGAGCGCGAAAAGGATAAAGAAGCTGATGTTAGTAAGCAAGGTTGGCACTTAAATGCGGCACCTCTGTCACTTCCAGGGTGGGGAGGAACCATACAGTGGCACCAAGTGACATGTGGGAGCGCTACTGTGAAAAAATCTGCAGATCCAGTCTGGCGCTTAGGGGATATCCTAAGGTTAGGAATCTGAGATTAGATAGAGTATCCACCAGACAGAGCATTACTGAAGGTAAGTAACTTCTTCATCTGTAGGTGGGTATTAGTGCATCACGGGAATGTTTTTCACCAAGGAGTTCTGAGTGACATCATATTGACAAGAGTGAAGCTTGAGTTATTTGTGCTGTCACTCAGAACTATCAACTTTAATCCAGATATAATTTTATGTTCTGTAAGTCTCAGCCCTCTCCCTCTTCCCCGGCTTAGATGTGCAGAGGAGAGAGTAGTTATGGGAGAGCCATACATAACAAGTCCTACCACCCAGTCCTATTGCCATAAAAAATAACCCCCTACTTGGTTTCCTGCCCCCTTATTTATTCATCCTCAAAAATACCCTGCCCTAACCCAATAAAATAAGTAATACTTGGCATGTTGCTACCCTCCCACACAACCCTCAGTATTAACCCACCCAAATATATTAAAAATATATACCTGCCACCAGCGCTTCATTTGTTAAAAAAAAGTAAATGCCAGGACCGTTCCGTTGGGGCCCCTGCAGCTTGCCCCTATTAGCACTGCCAATGGCAGTACCCACATAACTAATAACCATATCTGAAAGAGACACGTTAGTGACAGATTCCTTACCTTAGAATATCCCCAGGCGTCAGGCTGGATCCGGAAAGTTTTTGCGTAGCAGTACCCTTGCGCGTCGGTAGGCGGCGTCGTGCGGCTCCGCGTCCGTCGTCGGCGTCGTGATCGCCGGGATGACGTCGCGGGCAGTACTTAGACGCCGCCCCTGCGCGCTGACGTCAGTTCTTCTTTTTCCGCGCCAGCAAGCGCAGATCCGGGAAGAGCAGTGCCCTAGTCATTTTTTGACTAACTTTTTTGGTGAATTTTTTCACTGTTTCTTCTAATCGACTCCAAGGTGTCGTAGGGATGCCCGGCTTTAAACGTTGCGACGCCTGTGCTCGGATGATGTCCATCACAGACCCGCATCTGGAGTGTCTCTTCTGCCTCAGCCGAGGCCACGACACGAAGTCGTGTTCCGACTGCCGGGCCCTCAACCCGAAAGCTTTGCGAGAGCGGTCTCGAAAGCTCCTCGAGGCCCGGCAGTCGGCTCCGCGCCATTCCAAGCCCCGGTCGTGTGAGAGGTCGAGGGGTCGGTCGCGGAGTCCTCACCGGTCGTCGGGATCCAAGTCTTCGTCGTCCGGTAAGTCTAAGCACAAGAAGTCCAAAAAGCATCATCGCTCTAGGACTTCGCCCGCCGGTCTCGCGACTCGGCTGAGGCCCCTCCCGGCACCGTCCCCGCGGCCCCGGACATGCCTGTGGAGTCGCCCCGCAATACCCGTCCTTCCCGGGTTCGGGGCGGATCCGGCCCAAGTACAGGAATTCCTGTCGGCCATGGCCCGCATCTTCGGGCCTCAAGGTCCCTCCGGTGCGCCTTCGGGCCCCGCGGGCCCTGATGGGGTTGCCCCGGCGTCGCTGCCGGCTCCGGTCCCGGCGTCGTTCGTGCCTCCAGCCTCGATCCCGGCTTCGGCCCCGGCCTCGATCCCGGCTCCGGTGGTACCGCAACCCCCATCGACGCCGGTCGACCTGACCACGCCTCCGCCGGCGCCGATGTCTCCGGTGCCGTTCCTGACGCCGCCCGGGGCTCCGGGCGGCGTCGTCCCCATGTACTCTCCGGCTTCGGACATGGAGCCGGACCGACGTCGCTCGACGCCGGTGCCGGCGCCGATGGGACCTTGGGTCCCAAATGTCCCTCCTCCTCCTTATTTTGAACCGGAGGAGGACCAGGAGGACTGGGAGGGGTCTGAGGACCCTCTGGCACAGCAGTGTCAGTATGATGAGGACTGGGCAGAGGAACTAGGGGATGCCAGTGGTCTAGATACTTCCCTGACACTGGCATGCTGTCTCCTCCCGTGGCTACGGAGGAGGGAGCCAATTTTGCAACGGTGTTGCGTAGGGCAGCTGGAGCCTTACATCTCCGACTCCCTACGGTGACGGTCAAGACTAATCTCTTGACAGAAGTGCTTCAGCCGGCGGCCTCCTCCTTGGAGACTGTGCTGCCGTTTAACGATGCACTTACTGACGTTCTTTGGGCGCCTGGTCCAAGCCCAACACAGGGGCTCCTGTGGATAGGAACGTGTCCCGACGCCATCGCCCAGCTCCGGGCGACCCCTTGTTTCTCTCTGTCCACCCCACTCCTGAGAGCTTGGTTGTCCAAGCCTCCGCTTCCCAAACCGCCTTCCCTACCGCCCCTCCGGATAGGGAATCCAAACGCCTGGATCAATTTGGGAAGAAGGGTTTTTCTTCCTCCAGTGCTGGCTTGCGGTCCATCAACACCGCTTGTCTTTTGGGCCGATATACCCACTCCTTGTGGGATTCGGTGGCGACTGTTTTGCCCCAGTGTTCTGAGGAGGTCCAGACACTGCTTTCCCGCGCCATTGCGGAAGGAAGGGATGCGGCCAAATACACCATACGATCTGTCCTTGATACCGCCGACTCGCTGGGCAGATCTATTGCAACGACGGTGGCGCTGCGTCGCCACGCCTGGCTGAGAACCACTGGTTTTTCAGGGGATGTCCAGAATACTCTCATGGACATGCCCTTTGATGGAGTCGGTCTTTTTGGGTCCAAAGCAGACCATGCGTTGGAGCGCTTTAAGGACTCACAGGCTACTGCCAAGTCCCTGGGCCTTTCTGCTACACGCCCTCCGCTACCTTTCTGCTTTTCGCCCCTATCGTGGCCACGGAAGGGGCGCCCAGTCACGTCAGCAGCCCAGCCACCGGCCCGCGCAGCAGGCGTCTTCGCGTGGCCGAGGACGTGGATACCGCCGTGGCGGTTCGGGCAACCAGCGTGCGGGTCAGGCCACCACCTCCAACCCGTCCGCGGCCTCCAAGCCCTCCTAGTCCCTCCTTTCAGGTGCACAGCACGCCAGTAGGGGGCAGGGTCCGCCATCACCTTCACCACTGGCGTCCCATCACCTCGGACAGGTGGGTCTTGGACATTGTCCGAAGGGGCTACTCCCGCCCCTTCGAGACCACCCCCAGCCATGCCACCTCAATTCCACCGCATGTCAGGGGATCACTTGGTGCTTCTACAGAAGGAAGTCACGGCCCTCTTGGCCAAGAGGGCCATCGAGCATGTTCCGACCCCAGAAGTAGGGCGTGGTTGCTACTCCCACTACTTTCTGGTGCCCAAAAAGGACAAGGAGGACATCCGTCCTATCTTGGACCTCCGGAACGTCAATCGCTTCCTCCGGAAGGAGAAGTTCAAGATGCTCACCCTAGCTCAGGTCTTGACTGCCCTAGACCCTGGAGACTGGTTGGTAGCGTTGGACTTGCAGGATGCCTATTTCCACATACCTCGTCCTGCCGGCCCACCGGCGTTACCTTCGGTTCACGGTAGGCCTCGAGCATTTTCAGTTCACCGTGCTCCCTTTGGCCTTACCAGTGCCCCTCGGGTGTTCACGAAAGTGATGGCGGTGGTCGCAGCTCATCTGCGCCGGGCAGGGGTTTCAGTCTTCCCCTACCTCGACGACTGGCTGCTGAAGGCGGGCTCGTCCCAGGCAGTCGTCTCCCACCTCCAGACTACGGCCGAACTCCTGCACTCGCTGGGGTTCTCCATCAATGTGCCGAAGTCACATCTGATTCCTTCTCCACAGCTCCTTTTCATCGGAGCAGTTCTGGACACGACGCAGTTTCGGGCCTTTCCTCCCGAACGGCGAGTCCGGGATATTCAGGCTATGATTACGATCTTTCAGCCTTTATCCTGGGTTTCGGTACGGATGACCCTGAGGCTGCTGGGCCTCATGGCCTCCTGCATCCTGCTGGTCAATCATGCCAGATGGCATATGCGGGCTCTGCAGTGGGACCTGAAGTTCCAGTGGGCGCAGCACCAGGGCAACCTGTCCGATCACGTCCAGATCTCGGAGGGGACTGCAAAACAGTTGCAGTGGTGGCTCTCGAACCGGCAATGGGTCATGGGCAGATCCCTCTCCCTTCCCCAGCCAGAGCACACAGTTGTGACGGACGCGACCCTTCTGGGATGGGGCGGTCACATGGGAGAGGCGGAGATCAGAGGCCTCTGGTCTCCGACGGAGTCCCGGCTCCATATCAACCTTCTGGAGCTCCGGGCGATCCGACTTGCACTCAAGGCATTCCTTCCCTCTGTCAAAGGGAAGGTAGTGCAGGTGTTCACAGACAACACCACCGCCATGTGGTACTGCAACAAACAGGGCGGGGTGGGGTCGTGGACCCTCTGTCAGGAGGCTCTGCGCCTCTGGACATGGCTGGAACATCAGGGCATGTTCCTGATGGTTCAACACCTGGCAGGTTCCCTGAACGCCAGGGCGGACGAACTCAGCCGCAGGTGCATGATGGATCACGAATGGCGTCTTCACTCGGAGGTGGCGCAAGGACTCTTTCTACGGTGGGGAGAGCCTTGGTTAGATCTATTCGCCACCGAAGAGAACGCGCAATGTCATCAGTTCTGCGCTTTGGAATTTCCAAGGCGGCACTCGCTCGGCGACGCTTTTCGTCACGAGTGGAGTTGCGGTCTATTGTACGCCTTTCCGCCTATACCACTTCTACCCAGAGTGTTGAAGAAGATTCGGCACGACCGGGCCCAAGTCATTCTTGTGGCTCCGGACTGGGCTCGAAGAGTTTGGTATCCCGAGCTACTCAGTATGAGCGTGGATCCCCCGATCCGCCTGCCTCTTCGGGAGGATCTTCTGTCGCAGCAGCAGGGGACGGTCCTCCACCCGAACCTGTCCAGTCTACACCTGCTTGCGTGGAGATTGAGCGGCGGCAGTTGATTCCTTTCGACTTGCCTCCCGAAGTTTGTGATGTGATTCTGGCAGCCAGGTGTCCCTCCACTAAGGTGGTATACGCCTGCAGGTGGAACAAATTTGTGGCATGGTGCACAGCAAAGGCTGTGAATCCCCTTTCTGCCCCTCTTTCTGAGGTCCTTCTGTTCCTTCTTTCTCTGGCCCAACAGGGTTCTGCCCTGGGTACCATCAAGGGTTATCTTTGTGCTATCTCGGCCTTCCTCAGGCTCCCCGATCAGCCCTCCCTTTTCAAGTCCCCTGTTGTTAACAGGTTCTTAAAAGGCATTACACACCTCTTCCCTCCTGTTCCGTTTGTGATGCCTCAGTGGGACTTGAACTTGGTTCTTACCTTTTAATGTGCGCTCCCTTTGAGCTCTCTACATAACTGTCCTCTTCGTCTTCTGACTCTGAAGACAGCCTTTCTGGTGGCCATCACCTCCGCTCGGCGGGTGAGTGAGCTCCAGGCTCTATCTTGCAAACCTCCCTTTCTGTCTGTTCATCCAGACAAGGTTGTTCTTCGGACGCGTCCGTCCTTCTTGCCAAAGGTGGTTACTGCCTTCCACATTGGGCAGACCATCACTTTGCCTACCTTCTTTCCGCCTCCGCATCCTTCCAGAGAGGAAGAGAGGCTCCACCGTCTGGACCCAAAACGTGCGCTCTCCTTCTATATCGACCGCACACAACACTTCCGGGTGGATGACCAGCTCTTTGTTGGCTACGTGGGCGCCAAAAAGGTCGGGCGGTGCACAAGAGAACCATCTCCCGCTGGGTTACCTTGTGCATCAAGACCTGCTATTCTTTGGCTAAGAAGGAGCCTCCTGTTGGGCTGCGTGCCCATTCCACCAGGGCAACGGCTGCTACCACGGCCTTGGGCCGCGGTGTTCCGCTGCTGGTTATCTGTCAGGCAGCTACGTGGGCCTCGCTGCACACGTTTACAAAGCATTACTGCCTTGACAGTCTGGTCCGGAGGGACGGCTTCTTTGGCCGTTCTGTCCTCCAGGACTTCCTTGTCTGATCTTTGTTCGCAGACCCACCACCGGGGTTGGTATTGCTGGGGTATCTATTCTAAGGTAAGGAATCTGTCACTAACGTGTCTCTTTCAGATGCACAAGTTACTAACTTGTGTAACGATATATCTGTAAGAGACAGTAGTTAGTGACAGATTCCTTACCGCCCCACCCATCCTCCCCGTTCTGCGAACTGATTTCTAGGGTTAAGGACATCCCTTTCAGGGCCCTAGTATTTTTCAGACACCTATGTCAGCTTCTTGCATGGCTCTGCGTTCCTGGCGCAGAAAGTCGTGTACAGAACTGACGTCAGCGCGCAGGGGCGGCGTCTAAGTACTGCCCGCGACGTCATCCCGGCGATCACGACGCCGACGACGGACGCGGAGCCGCACGACGCCGCCTACCGACGCGCAAGGGTACTGCTACGCAAAAACTTTCCGGATCCAGCCTGACGCCTGGGGATATTCTAAGGTAAGGAATCTGTCACTAACTACTGTCTCTTACAGATATATCATTACACAAGTTAGTAACTTGTGCCTCACTTCTACAAGTTTGCAATTCTGACTACTTCAGGCCACCCAAAGTTAGAAAAATGGCATTGGTTGCAGATATTATTCATTTTCAATGTAAGTTAAATTATTAAACACTGTCTGCTCATCTCAAAATGTGATAGATAGAGCCACCATGTTGTACGCTGTCTAAACCGGTGTTGGAAGAGTGCCAGTACCGGTGCCGAGCTCGGAAACCACCGGCTCAGATTAAGCACTGCCTGCCACCTACCCCAAAGACCTCGTATGATTCCTCCCTCTCCCCACCAATCTGCACTTTTCGCTATCTCGCGCACCCAGAGAGCTGGTGCCTTTCTGACATCGGCTGTCTGAGAGGCGCTCGACAGTTCATCTTGTTGTCCCCTGTTGACAGACGTCTGCAGAGACCCAATCCGGGACAAGGTGATCGGCAGCGGAAGTGCGCACCCCGTTGTCCTGCCTCTCTGGGGCATGTAGACCCGAGAGAGACAAGTGAGAGAGACAAGTGAGAGGCGGGTTAGATCGCCATCCATCCTTTTCTCTTTACTCTCTGTACTTTGGGCCCAGACCTGAGCAGAGCAGTGACGTGAAACAGTACGAAACAACTTGTGTTTCCCAATGTTGTTTCGTCACAATAGTGAATAACCGGATTTTGATCAGGGTAAAAAGCTGTAATGAGAGCTGGCTTACGTCATGTATTCCTTTGTTTTGTTTTCTGTTCAGCTTTTAACCATGCGCTCACTCACGTGCTTGCATGCACGCTCTTCTGTATCTTTTGAAATGTTAACAGTTGTTGCATGCGCGCATAATGTTATGCATTTCATGTGTATTTATAAATGTGCATTCTCGTGCCTGCTATCACTCGTTGAAGTCCGAATGCCGCTAACAGACATTGGCAACTCGGACTTCAAGGAGGATAGACGCACTCCAGTGGTGTACCGCTTTGGCTTGAATAAAGCTTATTCAATTTACCTTTGAGCCTTCATGCCAGTCATTTCTTCAGTACTTTTCATCTGGCAACGAGCGACTACTTCTGGCTGATTTTCGTGCACACCACCAAGTTTTGTGCTTTCTTTCTTCATTTTACTGCTTCGAGAGCTCTTCAAAGCGGCCGGCTTTCCCTGCGCTGCCTCCTTCGACTTAGTGCCTTCGCTTTGCGCACCACTCCGGCTGGAGCCTCTACCGGCGTTCCGTTTCCTCAAAGACGTGAGCTCTCCCAAAAACCTCTTCGCCCCGCTACTACGATGACGTCATCACGGAGATGACGCGCGGTGGCCATTTTGGTTTGGGAGCTCACACTTCAATTTATCCAAAGGTTAGCAACAGCTTAAACGCATTTAACGCGCAACGTCAATTACAGTATTCAATTACCCATACGCCTGTGTCAACTTCTTTTACAAGCTTCTCCTCACACGCGCTTCACGCGTTCAATGTGAATTGAGGGGAAAATTCAAGTTTTGTTCCGGGGATTTCATCCATGATATTTTCTTCAAGAATTCCTTTCTGGTGCCAATTTCTTCAAATTTATAAGGTACTGTTTCACTTCTATTTTACATTTATCTTTTATTATTGTAAATGGCTTCCTCTCAACAATTATTTCAACTGGATCATTTTCTTCCAAAGCCTGGTAAGCCAAAAGAATCTTGGAAACTGTGGTTTCGCTCTTTTGAAAATTACCTGGTTGCAATTGATGCGGAATCTTACTCTCCCAAGCGCAAATTGGCAATCTTATTTAATTATCTTGGCAGTGCAGGCCGAGAAATTTTTGACAATCTTCCTCTGACACTACCCCCACCAGGAGAGGGTGATGGCTGGAATGTTTACTCTGATGCAGTAATAAGACTTAACAAAAAGTTCTTGGAACAACCCAGCGTTATGCATGAAAGGTTCAACTTTATGAAAAGGAAGCAGGAACCTGATGAATCAGTTGAAGAGTTCATTTCAGTATTAAGAAATTTAGCAGCTACTTGTAACTTTGGTGCAGGATTAGATTATCATCTCAGAGATGAATTTGTGTATAGTTGTTATTTTAAAAGAATTCAGGAACGTATTCTCAGCTGTAGGGATCCCTCTTTAGCTGAGGTTATTGACATTGCGAAGGGCATTGAAAGGTCTATTATTTCTTCAAAATGTATCGCTAATGATAATGTCAATTCTGTTAATGCAATCCTTCCGGATTCCTCTGTTAATGCTGTTTCTTACAGGTCCAAATTTACAAAACCATTTCAAAACAAACAATATAAACCTAATGCCTTTTGTTACAGGTGTGGTTCCAGATCTCATCTCAGAGATAGCCCCATGTGCACTGCTTTGGGTAAAAAATGCACCAATTGTAACAAAATAGGTCATTTTCAATCTGTTTGTAGGGGCAAGAAAATGGTCAGAGTTAGCACCCTTCAAGCATCTGATCTTCCTATTATTGATAATTCTATTCAGAATGATGATGTATTAAATGATTTGGAGAGACTCATGCTCTCCATTGATGCTATTTCTTTGGTGTCATCCTCTCTCAGAGTCAAAGATCCCATATGTCAAGTTACTGTTGGTAATCTTCTTCTTGACATGATGGCTGACTCGGGAGCACCTGTCACCATTGTATCAGATATCTTGTATAAGCAGCATTGGTCAACTGATAAATCTCTGGAGGTTTTAGACATCATCCCCAAGGCATATGGAGATCACACAATTGACATATCTGAAAGAGACACGTTAGTGATAGATTCCTTACCTTAGAATATCCCCAGGCGTCAGACTGGATCCGGAAAGTTTTTCGTTAGCAGTAGCCCTGCGCGTCAGTAGGTGGCGTCGTGCGGCTCCGCGTCTCTCGCTGGCGTCGTAAGCGCCGAGATGACGTCACGGAGACTACTTAGGCGCCACCCATGCGTGCTGACGTCAGTTCTTTCTTTTTCAGCGCCAGTAAGCGCAGATCCGGTTAGAGCATGTACCTTAGTCACTTTTTGACTACCCTTTTTGAGACTTTTGTCTCCTGTAAGCTCTGGTTTCCTTGGTGCACATAGGGATGCCTGGATTTAAGTCTTGTGGGGCCTGCCGTCGCAATATGTCGGTGGCGGACCCCCACGATGTCTGCCTCGAGACCGACCACGACTCCCGGTCCTGTCTGGATTGTCGGGCCATGGCCCCGAAGGCCTTGAGGGAGCGGCACCGGAAGCTGCTGGAGGTCCGGCACTCGTCCCAGCGCCGTTCCCGGTCCAGGGGCCGTTCCAGGGAACGCTCGCGGGGCCACAGTAATCGCTCCTCGGGCTCCAAGTCTTCACCCTCGGATTCAGGTAAGAGACGACACAAAGAGAAGTCGAAGAAGCGTGTTCGCTCTCCGACGTCCCCCCGTCGGTCCCCGGATGCGGACAAGGGGGACAGGGGCTTTGCCCCTGCGGCTCCTTCGGAGCTCGAGAGACCCGCGGCCTACCCACCTTACCCGGGTCCGTCGGCGACTCCCGCACAGGTGCAAGAGTGTCTTCCTACCATGGACCACCTTTTTAGGCCTCGGGCTCCCGCCGGCGCGCCCTCGGGCCCCGCGGTCCCATGTCAGGATCCTGTTGGGCCGTCGGCGCCGCCGGCGGATCCAGCTTCGGCGCCACAGGATCCTTCGCCATCGGCTCCGGCCACGGCGCCACAAGGTCCATCGCTGCCGGCTCCGGCCCCAGCGCCACCCTCGGCGCCACCTCCGGCGCCGCAGTGGGTGCCATTTGTCCCGCCCTTGTCCAGGTTCCACGACCATTTTGCTCCTACCTGGGATCCGCATTGGGACACGGCGCCGGTCCGGCCCCGGCCGGCGCCGTTCCCGACGCCGTTTGTTCCTTCTCCGGCTCCTGCCCTGCCGCCGCGGTCTGTGCCACATGCGGCGGAGGTGGAGGATGACCGGGAGTGGTCCGAGGACCCTCTTGCTCGTCAGTGTGACTCTGAGCAGGACTGGGCGGACGATTTGGAGGATGCCGGCGGCCTCGACGTCTCCTCTGACCCGGAGTTTGCCTCTCCCCCGCCTACCATGGAGGAGGGCGCCTCCTACATAATGGTGCTCCGTCGGGCAGCTGAGGTTCTCAACCTTGATCTCCCTACGGTGGCCCTCAAAACTAACCTCCTCACTGAGGTGCTCCAGACGGCGTCCACTTCGTCGGAGCCCCTGCTGCCATTTAATGACGCCCTCACTGACGTCTTGCTGGGCACTTGGTCGCGGCCAGCCACAGGGGCCCTTGTGGATAAGAACGTCGCCAGGCGTCATCGCCTGGCGCCTGGTGACCCTGCCTTTCTGACCACTCATCCTACGCCTGAGAGCCTGGTCATCCAAGCTTCGACGTCCCAGAGTGCCTTCACCACGGCTCCGCCGGATAAGGACTCCAAGAAGCTGGAGCAGTTCGGCAAGCGGTTGTTCTCTTCGGCCAGCTTGGGGCTGCGGTCGGTGAACACCGCTTGCCTATTGGGCCGCTATTCCCACGTGGTGTGGGATACAGTTGCACAGGTGTTGCCTCAGTGTCCTGAAGAGGCCCAAACTGTGCTGTCCCAGGCTGTTGCCGAGGGTAAAGATGCGGCTAAGTTCGCCATTCGGTGTGGTTTGGACACCGCGGACTCACTAGGAAGAGCGATTTCTACGACTGTGGCGCTTCGTCGCCACGCCTGGTTGAGATCTACCGGGTTTTCGCCAGATGTCCAAAGCTCGCTCATGGACATGCCCTTTGATGGCACTCGCCTGTTTGGCGATAAGGCCGACAGTGCGCTGGAGCGTTTTAAGGACTCGCGGGCCACGGCCAAGTCCTTAGGTCTTTCCACGAAAAGCCCAGCCACTCCTGGTTTTCGTTCCTTTCGTGGCCATGGAAAGGGCGCCCAGGCACGTTCTTTCAGCAAGCCTGTGCAGAACCAGCCTCAACGCGGCCGCGGTTTCCGCAGGGGCGGGTCTGGGAATCAGCGTGGGGGTCAGTCCACCTCCGCCCCCGCTGCTTCTGCCTCCAAACCTTCCTAATCTGAGCTTTGGGGGGCACCCCACGCCAGTGGGTGGCAGGATCCGCCATCATCTCCCCCACTGGCACGCTATCACATCAGACAAGTGGGTGTTGCAGATCATCCGCAAGGGTTACGCCCTTCCCTTTCAGTCCACCCCTCCAGCCCTGCCACCTCAGTTCCACCGCATGTCGGGGGACCACTTGGTACTTCTCCTGCAGGAAGTCACGGCCCTCTTGGCGAAGGGGGCCATCGAGTGTGTTCCTGGGCCAGAAGTAGGGAGTGGTTGTTATTCCCACTACTTTCTGGTCCCCAAGAAGGACAAGGGGGCTTGCGCCCCATCTTGGACCTCAGGAACGTCAATCACTTCCTCCGGAAGGAGAAGTTCAAGATGTTGACTCTGGCTCAGGTCTTGGCTGCCCTCGACCCTGGAGACTGGATGGTAGCGTTGGACTTTCAGGACGCCTATTTTCACATCCCCGTCCTGCCGGCCCACCGGCATTACCTGCGGTTCACGGTAGGCCAGGAGCATTTTCAGTTTGCCGTGCTCCCCTTCGGCCTTACCAGCGCCCCTCAGGTGTTCACGAAGGTGATGACGGTGGTCGCAGCTCATCTGCGCAGGTCAGGGGTGTCAGTCTTCCCCTACCTCGACGACTGGTTGTTGAAGGCGGGCTCGCCGCAGGCAGTCGTCACCCACCTTCAGACTACGGCCGACCTCCTGCATTTGCTGGGGTTCTCCATCAATGTGCCGAAGTCGCACCTGAGTCCCTCTCAGAAGCTCCCTTTCATCGGAGCGGTTCTGGATTCGACGCTGTTTCGGGTTTATCCTCTCGAGCAGCGAGTCCGGGATATTCAGGCTATGATTCCGATCTTTTAGCCTCTATCCCGGGTTTCAGTCAGGATGACCCTCCGGCTCCTGGGCCTGATGGCCTCCTGCATCCTGCTGGTGCAACATGCCAGATGGCATATGCGGGCTCTGCAGTGGGACCTGAAGTTCCAGTGGGCACTGCATCAGGGCAACCTGTCCGATCATGTCCAGATCTCGGAGGGCACTGCACGACAATTGCAGTGGTGGCTTATGAATCGCGATTGGGTCAATGGCAGATCCCTCTCCCTTCCCCAACCGGAGCACACAGTGGTGACGGATGCGTCCCTCCTGGGATGGGGTGGCCACTTGGGAGAGGCGGAGATCAGAGGCCTCTGGTCTCTGGCAGAGTCCCGGCTCCATATCAATCTTTTGGAGCTTCGGGCGATCCGGCTTGCACTGAAGGCATTCCTTCCCTCTGTCCGGGGAAGTGTGGTGCAGGTGTTCACGGACAACACCACCGCCATGTGGTATTGCAACAAGCAGGGCGGGGTGGGGTCGTGGACCCTATGTCAGGAGGCTCTGCGCCTCTGGACTTGGCTGGAACGTCAATGCATTACCTTGGTGGTTCAACACCTGGCAGGTTCTCTGAACGCCAGGGCGGACTAACTCAGCCGCCGGTGCTTGATGGATCACGAATGGCGTCTGAACTCGGACGTGGCGCAAGGTCTCTTTCTGTGGAGAAGTGTGGCTCAATGGTTAGAGCGGCAGACCCTGATGCAGAGATCTGGCCCGGGACCAGGGTTCAATTCCCGCCTCGGCGGGTCTTGGGCTCAATTTCCTCGGACCTGATAATTCTCGCCTCGGTGCCTATTCTAATCATGGGTCCCACTCTGCAACTCTGGGCAATAGCTTGCTTAATCTCCACAACGGCCCCAACAGCGCTGGGATGCCTGGCTTCACCCTGGGGGTGCCCAGGAGTGGACATTTCACAGGGAAAAGCCAGGAAGGGTTCCACAGCGGTATGCGTACAGCACCTGGACACCCCTTTGGGGGTATGGGTGCGCTTTACAAGTACAAATTTCATTTAATTTCATTTCATTTCATTTCTGCAGTGGGGAGAGACTTGGTTAGATCTATTCGCCACCGAAGAGAACACGCAATGTCATCAGTTCTGCGCGTTGGAGTTTCCAAGGCGGCACTCGCTCGGCGACGCTTTTCGTCGCGAGTGGAGCTGCGGTCTGTTGTACGCCTTTCCGCCTATACCACTTCTGCCCAAAGTGCTGAAGAAGATTCGGCGCGACCGGGCCCAAGTCATCCTTGTGGCTCCGGATTGGGCACGAAGATACTGGTATCCCGAGCTACTCAACATGGCGATCGATCCCCCGATCCGACTGCCTCTTCGGGAGGATCTTCTGTCGCAGCAGCAGGGGACGGTCCTCCACCCGAACCTGCCCAGCCTCCACCTCCATGCGTGGAGATTGAGCCGCGACAGCTGATTCCTTTTGACTTGCCTCCTGAAGTCTGTGATGTCATTCTGGCAGCCAGGCGTCCCTCCACTAAATCGGTGTACGCCTGCAGGTGGAACAAATTTGTGGCATGGTGCACAGCTAAGTCTGTAGATCCCCTTTCTGCCCCTCTTTCTGAGGTCCTTCTGTTCCTACTATCCTTGGCCCAGCAGGGTTCTGCCCTGGGCACTGTCAAAGGTTATCTTTCGGCCATCTCCGCCTTTCTCCGGCTTCCAGATCAGCCTTCTCTCTTTAAGTCCCCGGTTGTTAACCGTTTCCTGAAAGGCATTACACACACGTTTCCTCCCGTGCCTTTCATAATGCCTCAATGGGACTTAAATCTTGTCTTGACCTATCTGATGTGCGCTCCCTTCGAGCCCCTTCATAACTGTCCCTTACGTCTTCTTACTCTCAAGACGGCTTTCCTGGTAGCTATCACCTCTGCCAGAAGAGTGAGTGAGCTCCAGGCTCTTTCTTCTAAACCTCCTTTCCTTTCTGTTCATCCGGACAAGGTGGTTTTAGGGACCCGTCCTTCTTTCTTGCCAAAGGTTGTCACGCCCTTCCATATCGGGCAGACCATCACTTTGCCCACTTTCTTTCCGCCTCCTTCAAAAGAGGAAGAGAGGCTCCATCGTCTGGACCCAAAACGTGCGCTCTCGTTCTATCTCAAACGCACACAACAGTTTCGGGTGGCTGACCAGCTCTTTGTTGGCTACGTGGGCGCCAAAAAAGGTCGGGCTGTGCACAAACGCACCATCTCTCGGTGGGTCGTTTTGTGCATCAAAGCATGTTACTCCTTGGCTAAGAAGGAGCCTCCTGTGGGGCTGCGTGCCCATTCTACCAGGGCAACAGCAGCCACTACTGCCTTGGGACGCGGCGTTCCCTTGCAGGATATTTATCAGGCAGCCACGTGTGCCTCGCTGCACACATTTACCAAGCATTACTGCCTTGACAGTCCAGTCCGGAGAGACGGCTTCTTTGGCCGTTCTGTTCTCTGTGACTTTCTGGTGTAATCTATTCGCAGACCCTCCACCGGGGTTGGTATTGCTGGGGTATCTATTCTAAGGTAAGGAATCTATCACTAACGTGTCTCTTTCAGATGCACAAGTTACTACTTGTGTAATGATATATCTGTAAGAGACATTAGTTAGTGATAGATTCCTTACCGCCCCCCTCCCACCCCCCCCCCAATCCTCCCCGTTCTGCGAACTGATTGCTAGGGTTACGGTCATCCCTTTCAGGGCCCTAGTTTCATGGCACCAATGGTCAGTTTCTTGCATGGCTCTGCGTTCCTGGCGCGGAAAGTCGTGTACAGAACTGACGTCAGCGCGCATGGGTGGCGCCTAAGTAGTCTCCGTGACGTCATCTCGGCGCTTACAACGCCAGCGACGGACGCGGAGCCGCACGACGCCACCTACTGACACGCAGGGGTACTGCTAACGAAAAACTTTCCGGATCCAGTCTGACTCCTGGGGATATTCTAAGGTAAGGAATCTATCACTAACTAATGTCTCTTACAGATATATCATTACACAAGTTGTAACTTGTGCGTTAGGTTATTTCATTGAGTCTATATCCTGTTTGGAAAATCGTTACAAAAGTTTATGTGGCCATTAAAGGCAAGAACATTGTTGGCTGGCAGGATTTAGCCATAATGGGTCTCAAATTTGTTCCTGGATCTGATAATCCAGTACAAATAAATGATGTTTGTGTTTCATCAATTTCACAGTGTTCAGAAAACGACTCCTCAAATATAATTTCTGAATTTCCTGAAGTTTTTTCTTCCACTATTGAAAACATTTCCAAATTTGAACATGTAATCAAATTAAAAGCAAATGCTATTCCTATTTCTCACAAACCAAGGCCCATTCCTTTGAGCGTAAGGGATGACCATACGGTTTTATTAGACAAATTAGTTGCTGAGGGTATTATCAAAACGACTGACTCATCTGAATGGGTCAGTCCCATTGTCATAGTTAGAAAAAAGGATCAATCTATTCGCTTGTGTGCTGATTTACGCTCACTTAATAAAAACATAGTAGTAGATTGCCATCCATTACCCAAAATCCAAGATTTATTGTCAAATATTGCTGGTGATACTTACTTTTCTCTTTTAGATCTCCGATCAGCATACCACCAGATTCCACTCTCTGATTCCTCTACTGACCTCACTACATTTGTTACTCCTTTTGGGGCATATACATTTTTGAGATTACTGTTTGGTTTAGCCTCAGCAGCTAGTGTTTTCCAAAGGTTCATGGATCATATTTTAAAAGGTATTGATTCAGTCCAAGCGTACCAAGATGATGTACTAATATTTTCTAAGAACAAGTCAGATCACTCAGTCACACTTAGAAAAGTTCTTAAGTTCAAAGAAATTGGTGTCACCTTAGGTACTCAGAAATGTAAATTCATGGTTACTTCACTTGATTATTTGGGACATAAGATTTCTGCATCTGGCATCACTCCCAAATTCTCTCTTACACAAGCCATTTCTCAAGTTACAGTGCATAACAATAAGGATTCTCTTAGATCCTTCTTGGGCATGACCGAGTATTATTCTAGGTTTATTTCTGGTTATGCACAAGTTGTCCAACCACTACGCATTCTTTTCAAGAAAAACACAAGTTTTAGCTGGACTCAGGAGACACAAGAGGCATTTGATCTTGTGAAAAGGTTCATTCTGGAGGCACCTGCACTTACTGCGTTCGCACCTGGCCATAAGTGCACCATTTCAGTAGATGCAAGTCAACGTGGTCTTGGAGCTGTTCTCTGTCAATGGTTTAATGGTAAAGAAAATACAATTGGTTTCTCTTCCAGGTCATTAACAACTGCAGAAAGTAACTACAGTACCATTGAGAGAGAGGCTCTTGCCTGTTCCTGGGCTGTAGAGAAATTCAGGACATTCATTTGGGGCACTCATTTTGAAATTTGTTCAGATCATAAACCATTAATTAATTTGCTCAATGGTAATGGCACGGGCAAAGCTTCTTCCAGACTAGTACGTATCCTTTCACGTTTGCATGAGTACAATTTTATTATAAAATACATTCCTGGGGGACGCAATGTCAGGGCTGATTGTTTGTCCAGACTACCTTTACAGGATGATTCATCCTGTTCAAGGTTTGATGATGTTGAATGTGTGGTTGCGAGCATTGAAGATTTCATTGGTAGCATGGCTTCCATTTCTCAAGAAGACTGGCTTAAAGCTTCAGATGAAGACAATGTCCTTTTGGCAGTTAAAAATATGATCATTACTGGCTGGCCAAGGGAACGCTCTTTACCTGCTCCCTTGAAGTCTTTCGCACAAGTTTCTGATGAGCTTTCTGTTGTTGAAAATGTATTCATGCGAGGTGATCTAGCTGTACCTCCTGTTTCTCTTCGGTGTAAGATTTTCCAATTAGCACATGAAGGGCATTTAGGTGTGGGTGCAACGTCTAGAAGATTAAAAGACAATTTTTGGTGGCCTGGTTTGAAAAGAGATGTTTCTACATGGATACATTCTTGTCAAACCTGCCTTGTTTCAGACAAGCACTGGAAAACATTGAAGACCCCTTTACATAATGTACCTGTTCCAGTGGAAGCTTGGTCCAAGTTAGCCCTTGACTTCGCTGGACCTTTTGAAGTTTTGCCAAGTGATAAAAAGTACATTATTGTCTTAATTGATTATTTCACAAAATGGGTAGAATTTGAGTTCTGTTCCTCACCCAATACCTCGTCTGTGATTAATTTTCTTTCTAGAGTTTTTCTGTCTGAAGGTTTTCCCAAAGAACTTGTCACAGACAATGGATCTCATTTTACTTCAATTTCTATGGCTGATTTTCTTACTGCTCATGACATCTGAAAGAGACACGTTAGTGATAGATTCCTTACCTTAGAATATCCCCAGGCGTCAGGCTGGATCCGGAAAGTTTTGCGTAGCAGTACCCTTGCGCGTCGGTAGGCGGCGTCGTGCGGCTCCGCGTCCGTCGTCGGCGTCGTGATCGCCGGGATGACGTCGCGGGCAGTACTTAGACGCCGCCCTGCGCGCTGACGTCAGTTCTTCTTTTTCCGCGCCAGTAAGCGCAGATCCGGGAAGAGCAGTGCCCTGGTCAATTTTTGACCATACTTTTTGGTGATTTTTTCACTGTCTTTTTCCACCATTCAGGTGTCGTAGGGATGCCCGGCTTCAAGCGATGCGGCGCCTGTGCGCGGATGATGTCCGTCACCGACCCGCATTGGGAGTGTCTCTTCTGCCTCGGCCGAGGCCACGACACCGAGTCTTGTCCCGAATGCCAGGCCCTCAACCCGAAGGCTTTGCGAGAGCGGTCTCGAAAGCTCCTCGAGGCCCGGCATTCGGCTCCGCGGAAGCCCCGGTCGCGTGAGAGGTCCAGGGGTCGCTCGCGGAGTGCACACCGGTCGTCGGCGTCGAAGTCTTCTTCGTCCGGTAAGTCTCGACACAAGAAGTCCAAGAAGCATCGTCGCTCTCGGACTTCGCCTCGCCGGTCTCGCGACTCGGCTGAGGCCCCTCCCGGCACCGTCCCCGCCCCCGCGGCCCCGGACTTGCCTGTGGAGTCGCCCCGTCATACCCGCCCTTCCCGGGTTCGGGGGCGGATCCGGCCAAGGTACAGGAGTTCCTGTCGGCCATGGCCCGCCTCTTCGGGCCTTCAGGCCCCTCCGGTGCGCCTTCGGGCCCCGCGGGCCCTGATGGGGCTGATCCGGCGCCGCCGGCGGCTCCGGCCCCGGCGTCGCCCGAGCCTCCAGCCTCGATCCCGGCTCCGGCTCCGGCCCCGGCCTCGATCCCGGCTCCACAACTCCCATCGACGCCGGTCGACCTCACGACACCTCCGCCGGCGCCGATGTCTCCGGTGCCGTTCTCGACGCCGCCCTGGGCTCCGGGCGGCGTCGTCCCCCAGTTCCTTCCGGCTCCGGACATGGACCCGGAGCGACGTCGCTCGACGCCGGCTCCGGCGCCGATGGGACCTTGGGTCCCAAATGTCCCTCCTCCTCCTTATTTTGAACCAGAGGAGGACCAGGAGGACTGGGAGGGGTCTGATGACCCTCTGACACGCAACTGTCAGTATGATGAGGACTGGACAGAGAGTCTAGGGGAGGCCAGTGGTCTGGATACTTCTCCTGACACTGGCATGCTGTCTCCTCCCGTGGCTACGGAGGAGGGGGCCAATTTTGGTACGGTGTTGCGTAGGGCTGCTGGGGCCTTACGTCTCCAGCTCCCTACTTTGACGGTCAAGACTAACATCTTGACAGAGGTGCTTCAGCCGGCAGCCTCCTCTGCGGAGACTGTGCTGCCGTTTAACGACGCCCTCACGGACGTTCTTTTGGGCGCCTGGTCCAAGCCCAACACAGGGGCTCCTGTGGATCGGAACGTGTCACGACGCCATCGCCCCGCTCCGGGCGACCCCCTGTTTCTTTCTGTCCACCCCACTCCTGAGAGCTTGGTTGTCCAAGCCTCCGCTTCCCAAACCGCCTTCCCTACCGCTCCTCCGGATAGGGAATCCAAACGCCTGGATCAGTTTGGGAAGAAAGGTTTTTCTTCCTCCAGTGCTGGCTTGCGGTCCGTTAACACCGCTTGTCTTTTGGGCCGATATACCCACTCTCTGTGGGATTCGGTGGCGGATGTTTTGCCCCAGTGCCCTGAGGAGGTCCAGGCACTGCTTTCCCGCGCCATTGCGGAAGGAAGGGATGCGGCCAAATACACTATCCGTTGTGGCCTTGACACCGCCGACTCGCTGGGCAGGTCGATTGCAACGACGGTGGCGCTCCGACGCCACGCCTGGCTGAGAACCACTGGTTTTTCAGGGGATGTCCAGAATACTCTCATGGACATGCCCTTTGATGGAGTCGGTCTTTTTGGGTCCAAAGCAGACCATGCGTTGGAGCGCTTTAAGGACTCACGGGCTACTGCCAAGTCCCTGGGCCTTTCTGCTACACGCCCTCCGCTGCCTTCTGCTTTTCGCCCCTATCGTGGCCACGGTAGGGGCGCCCTTCACGTCAGCAGCCCAGCCACCGGCCCGCGCAGCAGGCGTCTTCGCGTGGCCGAGGACGTGGATTCCGCCGTGGCGGATCGGGCAACCAGCGTGCGGGTCAGGCCACCACCTCCAACCCGTCCGCGGCCTCCAAGCCCTCCTAGTCCCTCCTTTCAGGTGCACGGCACGCCAGTAGGGGGCAGGGTCCGCCATCACCTTCCCCACTGGCGCACCATCACCTCGGACAGGTGGGTCTTGGACATTGTCCGAAGGGGCTACTCCTCCCCTTCGAGACCACCCCCCAGCCATGCCACCTCAATTCCACCGCATGTCAGGGGATCACTTGGTGCTTCTACAGAAGGAAGTCACGGCCCTCTTGACCAAGAGGGCCATCGAGCATGTTCCGACCCCAGAAGTAGGGTGTGGTTGCTACTCCCACTACTTTCTGGTGCCCAAAAAGGACAAGGAGGACATGCGTCCTATCTTGGACCTCCGGAACGTCAATCGCTTCCTCCGGAAGGAGAAGTTCAAGATGCTCACCCTAGCTCAGGTCTTGACTGCCCTCGACCCAGGAGACTGGTTGGTAGCGTTGGACTTGCAGGACGCGTATTTCCACATCCCCGTCCTGCCGGCCCACCGGCGTTACCTTCGGTTCACGGTAGGCCCCGAGCATTTTCAGTTCACCGTGCTCCCCTTTGGCCTTACAAGTGCCCCCTCGGGTGTTCACGAAAGTGATGGCGGTGGTCGCAGCTCATCTGCGCCGGGCAGGGGTTTCAGTCTTCCCCTACCTCGACGACTGGCTGCTGAAGGCGGGCTCGTCCCAGGCAGTCGTCTCCCACCTCCAGACTACGGCCGAACTCCTGGACTCGCTGGGGTTCTCCATCAATGTGCCGAAGTCGCATCTGATTCCTTCTCCACAGCTCCTTTTCATCGGAGCAGTTCTGGACACGACGCAGTTTCGGGCTTATCCTCCCGAACGGCGAGTCCGGGATATTCAGGCTATGATTCCGATCTTTCGGCCTTTATCCTGGGTTTCGGCACGGATGACCCTGAGGCTGCTGGGCCTCATGGCCTCCTGCATCCTGCTGGTCAATCATGCCAGATGGCATATGCGGGCTTTGCAGTGGGACCTGAAGTTCCAGTGGGCGCAGCACCAGGGCAACCTGTCCGATCACGTCCAGATCTCGGAGGGGACTGCAAAACAGTTGCAGTGGTGGCTCTCAAACCGGCAATGGGTCATGGGCAGATCCCTCTCCCTTCCCCAGCCAGAGCATACAGTTGTGACGGACGCGTCCCTTCTGGGATGGGGCGGTCACATGGGAGAGGCGGAGATCAGAGGCCTCTGGTCTCCGGCGGAGTCCCGGCTCCATATCAACCTTCTGGAGCTCCGGGCGATCCGGCTTGCACTCAAGGCATTCCTTCCCTCTGTCAAAGGGAAGGTAGTGCAGGTGTTCACAGACAACACCACCGCCATGTGGTACTGCAACAAACTGGGCGGGGTGGGGTCTTGGACCCTTTGTCAGGAGGCTCTGCGCCTCTGGACATGGCTGGAACATCAGGGCATGTTCCTGATGGTTCAACACCTGGCAGGTTCTCTGAACGCCAGGGCGGACGAACCTCAGCCGCAGGTGCATGATGGATCACGAATGGCGTCTTCACTCGGAAGTGGCGCAAGGACTCTTTCTACAGTGGGGAGAGCCTTGGTTAGATCTATTCGCCACCGAAGAGAACGCGCAATGTCATCAGTTCTGCGCGTTGGAATTTCCAAGGCGGCACTCGCCGGCGACGCTTTTCGTCGCGAGTGGAGTTGCGGTCTGTTGTACGCCTTTCCGCCTATACCACTTCTACCCAGAGTGTTGAAGAAGATTCGGCACGACCGGGCCCAAGTCATTCTTGTGGCTCCGGACTGGGCTCGAAGAGTTTGGTATCCCGAGCTACTCAATATGAGCATAGATCCCCCGATCCGTCTGCCTCTTCGGGAGGATCTTCTGTCGCAGCACCAGGGGACGGTCCTCCACCCGAACCTGTCCAGTCTACACCTGCTTGCGTGGAGATCGAGCGGCGGCAGTTGATTCCTTTCGACTTGCCTCCCGAAGTTTGTGATGTGATTCTGGCAGCCAGGCGTCCCTCCACTAAGGTGGTATACGCCTGCAGGTGGAACAAATTTGTGGCATGGTGCACAGCAAAGGCTGTGGATCCCCTTTCTGCCCCTCTTTCTGAGGTCCTTCTGTTCCTTCTCTCTGGCCCAACAGGGTTCTGCCCTGGGTACCATCAAGGGTTATCTTTGTGCTATCTCGGCCTTCCTCAGGCTCCCTGATCAGCCCTCCTTTTCAAGTCCCCTGTTGTTAACAGGTTCTTAAAAGGCATTACTCACCTCTTCCCTCCTGTTCCGTTTGTAATGCCTCAGTGGGACTTGAACTTGGTTCTTACCTTTTTAATGTGCGCTCCCTTTGAGCCTCTGCATAACTGTCCTCTTCGTCTTCTGACTCTAAAGGCAGCCTTTCTGGTGGCCATCACCTCCGCTCGGCGGGTGAGTGAGCTCCAGGCTCTTTCTTGCAAACCTCCCTTTCTGTCTGTTCATCCAGACAAGGTTGTTCTTCGGACGCGTCCGTCCTTCTTGCCAAAGGTGGTTACTGCTTTCCACATTGGGCAGACCATCACTTTGCCCACCTTCTTTCCGCCTCCGCATCCTTCCAGAGAGGAAGAGAGGCTCCACCGTCTGGACCCAAAACGTGCGCTCTCCTTCTATATCGACCGCACGAAACACTTCCGGGTGGATGACCAGCTCTTTGTTGGCTACGTGGGCGCCAAAAAGGTCGGGCGGTGCACAAGAGGACCATCTCCCGCTGGGTTACCTTGTGCATCAAGACCTGCTATTCTTTGGCTAAGAAGGAGCCTCCTGTTGGGCTGCGTGCCCATTCCACCAGGGCAACGGCTGCTACCACGGCCTTGGGCCGCGGTGTTCCGCTGCCGGTTATCTGTCAGGCAGCTACGTGGGCCTCGCTGCACACGTTTACTAAGCATTACTGCCTTGACAGTCAGGTCCGGAGGGACGGCTTCTTTGGCCGTTCTGTCCTCCAGGACTTCCTTGTCTGATCTTTGTTCGCAGACCCACCACCGGGGTTGGTATTGCTGGGGTATCTATTCTAAGGTAAGGAATCTATCACTAACGTGTCTCTTTCAGATGCACAAGTTACTAACTTGTGTAACGATATATCTGTAAGAGACAGTAGTTAGTGATAGATTCCTTACCGCCCCACCCATCCTCCCCGTTCTGCGAACTGATTTCTAGGGTTAAGGACATCCCTTTCAGGGCCCTAGTATTTTTCAGACACCTGTGTCAGCTTCTTGCATGGCTCTGCGTTCCTGGCGCGGAAAGTCGTGTACAGAACTGACGTCAGCGCGCAGGGGCGGCGTCTGAGTACTGCCCGCGACGTCATCCCGGCGATCACGACGCCGACGACGGACGCGGAGCCGCACGACGCCGCCTACCGACGCGCAAGGGTACTGCTACGCAAAACTTTCCGGATCCAGCCTGACGCCTGGGGATATTCTAAGGTAAGGAATCTATCACTAACTACTGTCTCTTACAGATATATCGTTACACAAGTTAGTAACTTGTGCATTAAGCATTTGAGAGTGGCATTATATTCTCCTTCCTCTAATGGCTTAGTAGAACGAATGAATAGGTTCATTAAAGAAGGTATTCAGTCCGCCCTAGCATGTCATTCTCCTGTAGAACTGTTTCTAAAAAAAAAGATTTGGTCTTATCTTACCACCCCTCACTCTTCAACAGGTGTCTCTCCTTTCAGATTGCTTAAGAAGAGAAACCCTAATGGTACCTTGTGCCCTAACTGGTTAAAGGTTTTAAGAAAAGAAGATGAGCTCTGTTTGGTGTGTAAAGATAAACAAAGGATGTTAAAGAATGTTACTGATCAACAACTTATTCAAAACAAATTGTTTGACTCTAAGACTTGTAACACCACCCATGAATTTCAAATTGGTGATTGGGTCATGTTGAAACTTCCTAATAAGGTTAAAAAGGTCTTTCAAAGTTTTCTCTCCCCGTACAAGTTATCTGAAAGAGACACGTTAGTGACAGATTCCTTACCTTAGAATATCCCCAGGCGTCAGGCTGGATCCGGAAAGTTTTTTGCGTAGCAGTACCCTTGCGCGTCGGTAGGCGGCGTCGTGCGGCTCCGCGTCCGTCGTCGGCGTCGTGGTCGCCGGGATGACGTCGCGGGCAGTACTTAGACGCCGCCCCTGCGCGCTGACGTCAGTTCTTCTTTTTCCGCGCCAGTAAGCGCAGATCCGGGAAGAGCAGTGCCCTAGTCACTTTTTGACTATCCTTTTTGTGAATTTTTTCACTGTTTCTTCAAACGAGTCTTCACGACTCCTAAGGTGTCGTAGGGATGCCCGGCTTTAAGCCCTGCGAGGCCTGTGCTCGCATGATGTCGATCACGGACCCGCATCTCGAGTGTCTCTTCTGTCTCGGCCGAGACCACGACACGAAGTCGTGCCCTGACTGCCGGAAACTTCATCCGAAGGCTTTACGAGAGCGGTCTCGAAAGCTGCTCGAGGTCCGGCAGTCGGCTCCGCGCCGCACCAAGCCCCGGTCCCGGGAGAGGTCGAGGGGCCGGTCGCGGAGTCCCCACCGTTAGTCGGAATCCAAGTCTTCGCGCTCCTCCGGTAAGTCGAAGCACAAGAAGTCTAAGCGGCGTCATCGCTCTAAGACTTCGCCTCGCCGGTCTCGCGACTCGGCTGAGGCCCCAGTCGGCACCGTCCCCGCGGACATGCCTGTAGAGCCGCCCCCGAATTACCCGTTCTTTCTGGGGTCGGGGGCGACTCAGGCCGAAATACAGGAATTCCTGTCGGCCATGGCCCGCCTCTTCGGGTTCAGGTCGCTCAGGTGCGCCTTCGGGCCCCGCGGGCCCTGATGGGGTTGCCCCGGCGCCACCGTCGACTCCGGTCCCGGCGCCACCTGTCCCACCAGCCTTCATCCCGGCCTCTGCTCTGGCCCCGGCCTCGATCCCGGCTCCGGTGGTGCCGCAACCCACATCGGCGCCGGTTGACCTAACCACGCCTCCGCCGACGCCGATGTCCCCAATGCCGTTCCTGACGCCGTCCGGGGCTCCGGACGACGTCGTTCGCCGGTTCTCTCCGGCTCCGGACATGGAGCCGGACCGACGTCGCCCGACGCCGGTTCCGGCGCTGATGAGACCTTGGGTCCCAAATGTCCCTCCTCCTCCATATTTTGAACAAGAGGAGGACCAGGAGAGCTGGGAGGGGTCTGAGGACCCTCTCACACAACAGTGTGAGTTTGACCCGGACTGGGTTGAGGAACTTGGGGATGCCAGTGGTCTAGACACCTCCCCTGACCCTGGCATGCTGTCTCCTCCCGTGGCTACGGAGGAGATGGCTAATTTTGCAACGGTGTTGCGTAGAGCTGCTGGAGCCTTACATCTCCAGTTGCCTACTGTGGCCGTCAGGACTAACCTCCTGACAGAAGTGCATCAGCCGGCGGCTTCCTCTTCGGAGACTGTGCTGCCGTTTAATGATGCACTCACTGACGTTCTTTTGGGTACCTGGTCCAAACCCACCACAGGGGCTCCTGTGGATAGGAACGTGGCCCGACGCCATCGCCCTGCTCCGGGCGACCCCCTGTTTCTCTCCCAACATCCCACCCCTGAGAGCTTGGTTGTCCTAGCCTCTGCCTCCCAAACCGCCTTCCCTACCGCCCTCCGGATAGGGAATCCAAACGCCTGGACCAATTTGGGAAGAAGGCTTTTTCTTCCTCCAGTGCTGGCTTGCGGTCCGTCAACACCGCTTGCCTTTGGGGCGATATACCCACTCCCTGTGTGATTCGGTGGCGGCTGTTTTGCCGCAGTGTTCTGAGGAGGTCCAGACACTGCTTACCCGCGCCATTGCGGAAGGGCGAGATGCGGCTAAATACACCATCCGTTGTGGCCTTGATACCGCCGACTCGCTGGGCAGATCGCTTGCTACGACGGTGGCGCTACGTCGCCACGCCTGGCTGAGGACAACTGGTTTCTCGGGTGATGTCCAGAATACACTCATGGACATGCCCTTTGATGGAGTCGGTCTTTTTGGTTCAAAGGCAGACCATGCGCTGGAGCGGTTTAAGGACTCACGGGCTACGGCCAAGTCCCTGGGCCTTTCTGTTGTACGCCCTCCGCTCAGCTTCTGCTTTTCGCCCCTTTCGTGGCCACGGAAGGGGCGCCCAGTCACGTCAGCTGCCCAGCCACCGGCCCGCACAGCAAGCGTCTACGCGTGGCCGAGGACGTGGATACCGCCGTGGCGGTTCGGGCAACCAGCGTGCGGGTCAGGCCACCACCTCCAACCCGTCCGCGCCTCCAAGCCCTCCTAGTCCCTCCTTTCCGGTGCACGGCACGCCAGTAGGGGGCGCAGGGTCCGCCATCACCTTCACCACTGGCGTCCCATCACCTCGGACAGGTGGGTCTTGGACATTGTCCGAAGGGGCTACTCCCTCTACTTCGAGACCACCCCCCCAGCCATGCCACCTCAATTCCACCGCATGTCAGGGGATCACTTGGTACTTCTACAGAAGGAAGTCACGGCCCTCTTGGCCAAGAGGGCCATCGAGCATGTTCCGACCCCAGAAGTAGGTCGTGGTTGCTACTCCCACTACTTCCTGGTGCCCAAAAAGGACAAGGAGGACATGCGTCCTATCTTGGACCTCCGGAACGTCAATCGCTTCCTCCGGAAGGAGAAGTTCAAGATGCTCACCCTAGCTCAGGTCTTGACTGCCCTCGACCCTGGAGACTGGTTGGTAGCGTTGGACTTGCAGGACGCTTATTTTCACATCCCCGTCCTGCCGGCCCACCGGCGTTACCTGTGGTTCACGGTAGGCCTCGAGCATTTTCAGTTCACCGTGCTCCCTTTGGCCTTACAAGTGCCCCTCGGGTGTTCACGAAAGTGATGGCGGTGGTCGCAGCTCATCTGCGCCGGGCAGGGGTTCCAGTCTTCCCCTACCTCGACGACTGGTTGCTGAAGGCGGGCTCGTCCCAGGCAGTCGTCTCCCACCTCCAGACTACGGCCGAACTCCTGCACTCGCTGGGGTTCTCCATCAATGTACCGAAGTCGCATCTGATTCCTTCTCCACAGCTCCTTTTCATCAGAGCAGTTCTGGACACGACGCAGTTTCGGGCCTATCCTCCCGAACGGCGAGTCCGGGATATTCGGGCTATGATTCCGATCTTTCAGCCTTTATCCTGGGTTTCGGCACGGATGACCCTGAGGCTGCTGGGCCTCATGGCCTCCTGCATCCTGCTGGTCAATCATGCCAGATGGCATATGCGGGCTCTGCAGTGGGACCTGAAGTTCCAGTGGGCGCAGCACCAGGGCAACCTGTCCGATCACGTCCAGATCTCGGAGGGGACTGCAAAACAATTGCAGTGGTGGCTCTCGAACCGGCAACGGGTCATGGGCAGATCCCTCTCCCTTCCCCAGCCAGAGCACACAGTTGTGACGGACGCGTCCCTTCTGGGATGGGGCGGTCACATGGGAGAGGCGGAGATCAGAGGCCTCTGGTCTCCGGCGGAGTCCCGGCTCCATATCAACCTTCTGGAGCTCCGGGCGATCCGACTTGCACTCAAGGCATTCCTTCCCTCTGTCAAAGGGAAGGTAGTGCAGGTGTTCACAGACAACACCACCGCCATGTGCTACTGCAACAAACAAGGCGGGGTGGGGTCGTGGACCCTTTGTCAGGAGGCTCTGCGCCTCTGGACATGGCTGGAACATCAGGGCATGTTCCTGATGGTTCAACACCTGGCAGGTTCCCTGAACGCCAGGGCGGACGAACCTGCAGCCGCAGGTGCATGATGGATCACGAATGGCGTCTTCACTCGGAAGTGGCGCAAGGACTCTTTCTACAGTGGGGAGAGCCTTGGTTAGATCTATTCGCCACCGAAGAGAACGCGCAATGTCATCAGTTCTGCGCGTTGGAATTTCCAAGGCGGCACTCGCTCGGCCTATACCACTTCTACCCAGAGTGTTGAAGAAGATTCGGCACGACCGGGCCCAAGTCATTCTTGTGGCTCCGGACTGGGCTCGAAGAGTTTGGTATCCCGAGCTAGTCAGTATGAGCGTAGATCCCCCGATCCGTCTGCCTCTTCGGGAGGATCTTCTGTCGCAGCAGCAGGGGACGGTCCTCCACCCGAACCTGTCCAGCCTCCACCTGCTTGCGTGGAGATTGAGCGGCGGCAGTTGATTCCTTTCGACTTGCCTCCCGAAGTTTGTGATGTGATTCTGGCAGCCAGGCGTCCCTCCACTAAGGTGGTATACGCCTGCAGGTGGAACAAGTTTGTGGCATGGCGCACAGCAAAGGCTGTGAATCCCCTTTCTGCCCCTCTCTCTGAGGTTCTCCTGTTCCTTCTTTCCCTGGCCCAACAGGGTTCTGCCCTGGGTATCATCAAGGGCTATCTTTGTGCCATCTCGGCCTTCCTCAGACTTCCTGATCAGCCCTCCCTTTTCAAGTCCCCTGTTGTTAACAGGTTTCTAAAAGGCATTACACACCTCTTCCCTCCTGTTCCGTTTGTGATGCCTCAGTGGGACTTGAACTTGGTTCTTACCTTTCTTATGTGCGCTCCCTTTGAGCCCCTACATAACTGTCCTCTTCGTCTTCTGACTCTGAAGACTGCCTTTCTGGTGGCCGTCACCTCCGCTCGGCGGGTGAGTGAGCTCCAGGCTTTATCATGTAAACCTCCCTTTCTGTCTGTCCATCCAGACAAGGTTGTTCTTAGGACGCGTCCGTCCTTCTTGCCAAAGGTGGTTACTGCCTTCCACATTGGGCAGACCATCACTTTGCCCACCTTCTTTCCGCCTCCGCATCCTTCCAGAGAGGAAGAGAGGCTCCACCGTCTGGACCCAAAACGTGCGCTTTCCTTTTACATCCACCGCACACGCCATTTCCGGGTGGATGACCAGCTCTTTGTTGGCTACGTGGGCGCCAAAAAAGGTCGGGCGGTGCACAAGAGAACCATCTCCCGCTGGGTAACCTTGTGTATCAAAGCCTGCTATTCTTTGGCTAAGAAGGAGCCTCCTGTTGGGCTGCGTGCCCATTCCACCAGGGCAACGGCTGCTACCACGGCTTTGGGCCGCGGTGTTCCGCTGCGGGATATCTGTCAGGCAGCTACGTGGGCCTCGCTGCACACGTTTACAAAGCATTACTGCCTTGACAGTCCGGTCCGGAGGGACGGCTTCTTTGGCCGTTCTGTCCTCCAGGACTTCCTTGTCTGATCTTTGTTCGCAGACCCACCACCGGTGTTGGTATTGCTGGGGTATCTATTCTAAGGTAAGGAATCTGTCACTAACGTGTCTCTTTCAGATGCACAAGTTACTAACTTGTGTAACGATATATCTGTAAGAGACAGTAGTTAGTGACAGATTCCTTACCGCCCCACCCATCCTCCCCGTTCTGCGAACTAATTTCTAGGGTTAAGGACATTCCTTTCAGGGCCCTAGTATTTTTCAGACACCTATGTCAGCTTCTTGCATTGGTCTGCGTTCCTGGCGCGGAAAGTCGTGTACAGAACTGACGTCAGCGCGCAGGGGCGGCGTCTAAGTACTGCCCGTGACGTCATCCCGGCGACCACGACGCCGACGACGGACGCGGAGCCGCACGACGCCGCCTACCGACGCGCAAGGGTACTGCTACGCAAAAAACTTTCCGGATCCAGCCTGACGCCTGGGGATATTCTAAGGTAAGGAATCTGTCACTAACTACTGTCTCTTACAGATATATCGTTACACAAGTTAGTAACTTGTGCCTCAAGGTGGCGAAAGGTTCTCTTTTCCTGGAAAAAAAAGGTTGGTGGAACAAAAGAATGATTGTCAAGTTAACCCCTGTTCAAGCTTCAAAAATTTTGACTCACAAGACAACTAATCTACAAGAGGATTATCATTTTTCACATTTTTCACACGATTCATCCTTTAGTGAATCTATCTCAACCAATGATAATGAGCAACAAGTGGTGTTTTCTCTCCTTTCTTCCACAGAGCCTTTATCCACAAACTCACCTCAGCATTATCGTTCCATTCCAATGTCAGGTCTTGCTTTGTGAAGGTCCTCACGCAATTGTTCTTTTCCCTCCAAATTTAAGGATTTTTACATGTCTTAAGTCATGTCCAGGTTAAAAAAAAATATATATAGTTGTTTATTCATTTTCTTTAACCTCTTGAGTGCTCATGACGGCTCCCGGCCGTCATGAGTCACAGTAGACGTGTGCTCATGACGGCCGGGAGCCGTCCGAACGTTGCCGCTCCGCCCACGCGGTATTAATTCCCCACCTGTGCGGGGAAATTAATCAGTGGGCCGGTTTCGGACGGCTCCCGGCCGTCATGAGCACACGCCCACTGTGACTCATGACGGCCGGGAGCCGTCCTGAGTACCCGAGTGCCATGCCCAACCCCGCCCCCTCTCGCACCGCGGGGGAATTTGCCCCGCAGCGAAGGGGTTAATAGGGGGAGGGTGATGTAATGAGAGCTGACTTACGTCATGTATTCCTTTGTTTTGTTTTCTGTTCAGCTTTTAACCATGCGCTCACTCACGTGCTTGCATGCACGCTCTTCTGTATCTTTTGAAATGTTAACAGTTGTTGCATGCGCGCATAATGTTATGCATTTCATGTGTATTTATGAAAGTGCATTCTCGTGCCTGCTATCACTCGTTGAAGTCCAAATGCCGCTAACAGACATTGGCAACTCGGACTTCAAGGAGGATAGACACACTCCAGTGGTGTACCACTTTGGCTTGAATAAAGCTTATTCAATTTACCTTCGAGCAATTCATGCCAGTCATTTCTTCAGTACTTTTCAAAAGCTTCCTAAAAGAACCATGTATAACAAAAGCGTAGTGATTTCTGAGGAGCGTATTTACTCTGTGACAAAAATATCAAGATCAAAGCACTGTGCCTTGTATATTGGGATTAGTGTACCAAGAGGCAGTGTATGTTGATTTTCTATTTCTGCTATCCACTAAATTATACAAGATTGCTTGAATAGTAAATTTAACGTGTTTTCTGTCTTGCAAATGACCAATATTATTATTAATGTTTTAATTTCTCTTTTTTCAGGTACACTAGTTTTGAAGCGTTTGCTTTAGATATAAGACTTGTTTTCAATAACTGTGAAACATTTAATGAAGATGATTCCGAGATCGGGAGGGCTGGCCATAACATGAGGATATATTTTGAAAACAAATGGACTGAAATGTTTAAAGTGAGCTGAAATTATCAAACGCGGTTTTCAAACGTTTGAGGACAGTGAAACCAGCAAGACGAGCTGTTTGTGTGTACGAAAGCAAGGCACTCATACAAATGACTCGCTGATTGTTTTTTTCAAGAAAAGAATATCGCAAAAGAGGGACTTCACTCCTGCAGAGACCACAGCCTTTGAATAATGGATTGTGTCTTTTGTCAACTCACTAGGTAGAACAGGGATGCGCACCCAGATCATTTCAGACAAAAGGGGTGTTCTAGTGCAATAGCAATTAAAAAAATCCAAACGCACTGAATAGTTAACTACCGGAGCTCTAATGGGAAATGCTACTTTTTTTCCATCTCAATAAAATATCTATTTTTCATTTTTTTATTTTGTAGTTTATTTTTTAGTGAATGTATTTAATTTTATGAATTATTTATTAATAAACATACAGAGTCTTCGTTTTCTGTGAAAAGGAAGAATAGAAAATTGCTTTAATTCTTTAAACCACAAGGAATGTTTTAAAAAATAAGACAAAGCCAAGTAAAACTGTTTACACTGAAGAAACTTTACTGTAGAGTTACAATTACATTTACACACATATGTAGATAAATGTATGTCTGTGTGTGTGTATATATACATGTATGTATATATATATATGTGTGCTTGTGTGTGTACATGAAAATACACACATATAAATATATATATATAAATATATATATATATATACACACACATATATATCACTTGTGTATTTCAAGATGGGAAAGACGAACATTATACATATGTATATACTGTCCATTTTTGTTTATATAAAGTCTTGTTTTTAAATATGTATGATGTGTACATATTGTTTGCAGATATTACTATTGTTTAAGCCTTAGAAAGATTGTAGCATTTTATTTGGTCTTAAAGTGATTATCAAAATATCGCTGTACATTAAATATACTCTGCCAACACTGTGGAGTTTCCTTAATCTTGGTAGTGCCTGCCTTTAAAACAGGGTGTTGGGGATATTAGTTTTCCATCTTTTTTCTATTTTGTTATGTGATTTTGAGACACCATGGCCTCAATTTCGAGTGTAATCATTTGTATCCATGCAAAATAAAATTGTGACAATTTCGTACTCGCACAGTATTTTTTTCAGGTAAACATTTCTCTGCATTGTTTGGCTACCAAAATAATAGTAGAGCAACATAAAGCCATTTGTAACCACTGTGTTTTACCTACCATGTGTCGAGGAGGCCTTTTGGAGGCGAAGATCTCTGATTTGTTCCTACCGGTGTGAGAATATCCAAAGTTGTTTTATTTAAAACAAAATGTTGTGTACAAGGTAGCGTTCTTTATTTACCCCTTTGGGAGTGTTTTTCATTCGTATGTGTGGCACGAGTACAATAAAAGACTGTTTTCCAAAGAAGTTGTATTTAAATTCTTAATATTTTATCCATTTTTTTTTTTGTTTAATAAAACTGATCAATAATGTCCATTACGTTAAAAATGCCATACCTCCTTTGATTATATAAGTATTCAAAAAAGTGATAGATCCATTGTTATTTTGCACACCATGCCACCTCAGTTTAGACCCAGCTATATGCTAAATGTCAGCCTTGACCATGCTCCAATCGGAACAGTCCAGTCTGAACTGACAAGCCAGGTCCTCCCTGAACTGGAGCACAAGCAACACAGGACCGGTTTCGCCCTAGTTATAGGCTCATCAGCCGGGTACAGTTTGGTTCCAGTGGCACACTGTGCACGGGTTCCATGTCTGGGCATACCCATCCTGTAGGAAGCTTGCTTTTTATGTAGTTGTGCTGATGTATGGGGCCCACCATGCAAAAAGTACAGACGGCCCTTATTGGTTTACAGGGCATAACTAAATAATCCCAAGTGCTCTATTTGTGGTAGTGTGGTCGAGCAATTTAGGCTTATCAGAGGGTAGTGTTAAGCATTTGTTGTACATACAAAGTCAGTAAATGAGACACATACTCAAAAAGGAAATTCGAGACCAATTTAGAAAAATAACAGATTTTAATATAATTTTAAACACCAAGATCATCGTAATCAGGTAAGTACTTTCAGAGTCATAGATTTTTGTAGAACTAGTAAAAAATACAGTCTAATAACGGTTTTGAGGTATGAGCCTCGAACGCGGAAATGTTATCCTAATGGAGAAATATACACTGCATAGATGTTAATGTTAGGGGGATTTATAGAGCGCACTGTTACCAACCGGTGTACTGGCGTTAACCATTAATCGGATCAGAAGAAAATCAGGACACATTACCAATAGTCAGATCTGCTAAAAAGCCAAGTTTTCAACTCTCGTCTGAATTCCACTAGAGAGGAAGCTGAGCGGATAGACATCGGGAGTTTGTTCCAAATGGTGATGGTACCGAGGTAGAAACTTCTACACCCCCAACTCACTTTTTAAAATCTAGGTACCACTAAGGCTCTAGAATTAGAGGATCTAAGTGCCATACCGGGCAAGTACCATTGAATGTACTGAGCTAGGTCACGCAGTCCAATATTCTGCAAGGCCTTATACGCAAGGCATAAGGCTTTGAATTGAATCCTCTCCCTAACTGGCAACCAGTGTAACTGTTTAATCGTATTCCTGACTGAGACCTTTTTTGGCGTACAAGTAAGAACTCTTGCTGCAGTATTCTGCAAAACCTGCAGTTTATTCAAATGTTGGGCCTGCATATTAAGATAAAGGCCATTACAATAGTAGAGTCTGGCCAGTATCAGGGCTGATATAACATGTTTTTGATAATTTCCTGGAATAAAAGGCAGAATCTTTTAGATTTTTCTCAAAATGAAAAAGGTGGACGAGGAAAGGTTATTAATCTGGTTAGCAAAGGTAAGCCTGTTATCAACAATAATCCCAATGTTTTTGGCCTTTTCCACAGGTTTCGGGAGATCACCTAAGTTTGTTGGCCACCATTCCGGAGACCAGAAGGACGGGTCATTGCCAAAAAGAACCACCTCAGTTTTGTTGGAATTCAGTTTCAAACTATTCAAACTCATCCACCGGCTTACCGCTGACATACAATCATTAAACTGTTTACTAATGGTGGATGGTTGTTACGACGATTTGGGTATCGTCGGCATAGGAGGGAATGGACAAGATACACTTGCAAACGTTTTTGGAGGGTGCCTTCTAGGACGTAAGGTGCTTAGGGGCCAAGTTTCAAGAAACCACCAGCAGTTCGGGTTTACCTGCCCTGGGGTGTCCGGTGCAGAGGTGCTGGTCGCGTTGGTAGCCTCGGGCGCTATGCGGTAAAATCAATGGAAGAAGTACCTGCAACAGAAAGGCTGCAATTGGGGACTTGGGGACAAGTCTGGCAGAACCCACAGGGGTGCTCGGCTCTTGATAGTCTCTGGGACACATGGATGTAGTCTGTTTACATGAACCCGGGCTCGGGTATCGAGGTGTTTTGTCCGACGGGTCGCTGTAGTTAGAGGCTCTCACTTGGCTTTGGTGACCTGGAGAGGGAGAGAAAGCAGGAGAGCAGGGCCACTCTCGAAGGCAGGTCAGTGTTGCAGTTGGTGATGTCTGGACTGGACACACAAGCGTTGGTAGTTGCAAGGGCTCAGTTACGCAGGGTATTGGTGCTGAGAGACTCCTGGAGGAGTCAGCTTCTAGAGACTTGGTGAAAGCGGCAGGCTGGCCTCCTGGACTCACAACAGCCTCTTGGTGGCAATTTGCTCCTTCAGTGGGCCCGATGGCCAGCAAGACTAAGTATTGTGTTGATGCGGTCGGTGCCTGCAGATACAGGGGATGGCTCCTTCACCCCAAGGGAGATGCTGCTTGGTTGTTGAAGAGGAGAACAGTTTACAAAGGTTTGGGGAGACTGTCTAGGTTCTGCACGAGTCGGTCTTTGTGATTGTTGCAGTGCAAGCAGCCAGGGAGGGTTTGGAGCCAATCTCAGTGCAGAACCTCTGTTCTCACGACTTTGGCTCTTCTTTGTCCTTCCTTCGGTACTCAGTAGAAGAATCTGAGTTCCTGGTGTCGGGATCCCTAAATATTGAATTTACAGGCATTAAGGGGAGTGTAGGGTAGTAGCTAATGGGTTACTTACCTCTGGGGTGACTATTCCCCTCATATGACCTCTTCCTGTGGAGAGCGGGCATAAACCTGACCCAGAGTTCCTAGTTTCACCAAAAACATAGTTAAACCCTTCCTCGACTGTCCACTTCAGGTGGCCCATCTTAGGGGTGTGCCTGGCCTGAAAGTGTGACACGCCTTCTGACTATCTAATTATATGATGGAGACCTCTAGCTGCAGATTCCTTACCTTTGAATATAACAGGCGTCGGACTGGATCCAGAAACTTTTACGTGAGCAGTACCACTGCGCGCCATCAGGTGGCTATGCCTGGCTCCGCGCGACATTGCCGGCATTGTTGGTATTGGTCGCGGTGTCGCAGTCACCTATATAGGCGTGGTGTCAGTTCTTTAATTTCCATGCCTGTTAGCGCTTATCCAGAGAAGAGCTACCCCTCTCTTTTTAATAGGCTTTTTTCAACATTTTGTCGAGAATTTTTCTTGTGTCGAGGGATGACTTCTAGACGGGTAGGTTTCAAGCCATGTGGCGCATGTCCCCGCACCATGTCTGTAACCGACCCCCAACTTGTCTGTTTGTGGTGTCTCAAGCGCAAGCGCGACCACGACTCTACGTCATGCTCGGAATGCTGGGCCAAGATGCCGTTCCGGGAGCTGGAGCGACCCCCCACTCAAGTGAAAGAATTCTACAAGGCCATGCAGTGCATATTTGAGTAGGCCGACCCCTCTGGTGCGCCTTTGGGCCCCACGGGCTCTACGCCGACAGCTCCGGCGCTGGGTGGGTTTCATGGATCCAATACCGTATCCAGGTCGGCGCCAGTCGTGCCAACGTGACCTTCCCCAGTGCCGGCCTGAAGTTGATGCTGCCAGCGCCAGCCCCATTCTGATACCCAACAACTCTGAGTTGGATTGACATTGGTCGACTCCGGCACCGATGGTGCCCAGCGGTTCTACGGCGTTGCCTATTCATTATGAAGAGTTTTCAGGTTTGGAAGAAGAATGGGACGGGTCTCTGGGCCCTTTAGAAAATCAGTTGGACGCTCCTGTTGAGGAATTTGACTGAGATGAGGTACTTGGGGAAGGCCAGTGGACTGGACACCTCTCCAGATACTGGTATGGTCTCTCCACCTAGTGTGGCTACAGAGGAGGGGGCATCTTATGCAATGGTGTTGAGGGGAGCAGAGGTCCTTGACCTGGAGCTACCCTCAGTGCAGGTCAAGACTAATCTCTTGACCGAAGTGCTTCATCCTGGGGCTTCTTCATCTGAACCTCTTTTGCCTTTTAATAAGGCACTAACAGATGTCCTTCTAGGCACTTGGTCCAAGCCTAGCACAGGGGCTCCTGTGAACAGGACTATAGCACGCCGCCATCGCCCTGCAGTGGGTGATCCAAGTTTCCTCAGCCAACACCCCACCCCTGAGAGTTTGATGGTTCAGGCTTCAATGTCCGATGGCACTTTCCCTTACGCTCCCCTGCACAGGGAATCCAAGAGGCTGGATACACTTGGGAAGAAGATGTTTACTTCCACCAGCCTTGCATTGTGGTTGGTGAACATCGCATGCTTATTGGGCCGTTTCTTGCACTCCTTATGGGAAACGGTTACGCAAGTGCTGCCACAGGTCCCAGAGGAGGCCAGGGCCATGCTGTCCCAGACAGTGAAGGATGGGAGAGATGCAGCAAAGTACACCATTAGGTGTGGCTTAGATACAACTGACTCTCTGGGTAGTCAGGCTAACCTCATGGACATGCCCTTTGACGGAACTCGTCTTTTTGGAGAGAAGGCAGACTCGGCATTGGAGCGATTCAAGGAATCTCGAGCTACAGCCAGGTCCTTGGGCCTCTCGGTTACACCTCGTGGTCAGTCTACCTTTTGCCCCTTTCATGGCAATGGAAGGGGTTATCAACCGTGTCAGCCATACCCTAGCCACTATCCTGCGCAGACTCCCCAAGTTGTGCAAGGACGTGGACGCAGTACATTCCGACCTCATGGGAATGATGGCCAGAAGTCGCCTGCCACACAGCCCCAACAACTGCAGCCTCCAAGCATTCCTAATTTGGTTCTGCAAGACCATGCCACTCCATTTGGAGGGAGAATTCAAAATCATCTCCTCTGCTGGAGGTCCATAACATCGGGCAAATGGGTCTTTCAGATCATTCAAGATGGCTATTCTCTTCCCTTTCTTTCTTTTCCTCTTCCTTTACTGCCAACTCAAGAATGGCTGGCGGAGGACCCTCCATTATTACTCCAAGATGAAGTTTTAGCTCTCTTGGCCAAGGGAGCTATAGAGACAGTTCCGATTTTAGAAGTAGGCAGTGGTTGTTACTCCCGCTACTTTCTAGTATCGAAAAAGAACAAAGGTCTACGTCCTATTCTGGACCTCCGAACCGTCAGTCTCTTCCTCAATAGGAGAAATTCAAAATGGTCACTTTGGTGGAGGTCTGGTTTGCACTAGACCAAGGAGACTAGCTGGTAGCGTTGGACCTGCAGGATGCGTATTTTCACATCCCAATCCTGCCGGGCCACAGGCGTTATCTGCAGTGTAGGCCACAAGAGCTTTCAGTTTACCGTGCTAACTTTTGGCCTTACCAGCGTCCCTCGGGTGTTCACCAAGGTGATGGCGGTGGTCGCAGCTCATCTGCGCAGGTTAGTAATTTCAGTATTCCCTTACCTCGACGAATGGCTTTTGAAGGCGGCCTCGCCCCAGGCTGTCGTCTCCCACCTTCAGACTACGGCTGACCTCCTGCATTTGCTGGGGTTCTCTATAAACGTGCTGAGGTCACACCTGACTCCTTCTCAGACGCTCCCTTTCATCGGAGCTGTTCTGGACACAGTGCAGTTTCAGCTTAGCCTCCTGAGCAGTGAGTCCAGGATATTCAGGTTATCATACAAATGTTTCAGCCTAAAGCTGGATTTTGGTGAGTCTGACTCTGAGGCTGCTGGGCCTCATGGCCTTCTGCTGGTAAAATACGCCAGATGGTGTATGCCGGCTCTGCAGTGGGACCTGAAGTTCCAGTGGGCGCAGCATCAGGGGAATCTCTCTGACATGGTCCAGATCTCAGAGGGAACTGCAAAAGACCTGCAGTGGTTGATGAACCGTGATTGGATCAGAGGCAGACCCCTCTCCCTTGCCCAACCAGATCTCACAGTAGTGACCGGTGCGTCACTTCTGGGATGGGACGGTCATCGGGCAGAGGTGGAGATCAGGGGACACTGGTCTCCGGCGGAGTAGGGGCTCCACGTCAATTTGTTGGAGCTTTGAGCGATCCGGTTGGCATTGAAAGCAGTTCTTTCCTCTATCAAGGGGAAGTTAGTGCAGGTGTTCACAGACAACACCACTGCCATGTGGTACTGCAACAATCAGGGCGGGATGGGGTCGTGGACCCTTTGTCAAGAGGCCCTGCGTCTCTGGACATGGCTGGAACAGCAGGACATAACCTGAATGCCAGGGCAGACTAACTCCGCCGTCGATGTCTAGCGGATCACGAATGGCGTCTCCAGTCAGAGGTGGCGCAAGGACTCTTTCAGCAGTGGGGAGAGCCTTGGTTAGATCTGTTCACCTCCAAAGAGAACGCGCAATGTCAGCAGTTTTGCGCACTGGAGTTTCCAAGGCGGCTATCGCTTGGCAACGCTTTTAGTCGCGGGTCGAGCTCAGGCCTACTGTGCGCCTTTCCACCCATACCACTTCTGTCCAAGGTTCACAAGAAGATCAAGAACAACCAGGCTCAAGTCCTTCTTGTTGCTCGAGGACTCGGCAAGGAGAGTCTGGTATCCGGAGCTTCTGAAAATGAGCATCTGAAAGAGACACGTTAGTGACAGATTCCTTACCTTAGAATATCCCAAGGCGTCAGGCTGGATCCGTAAAGTTTTTGCGTAGCAGTACCCTTGCGCGTCGGTAGGCGGCGTCGTGCGGCTCCGCGTCAGTCGTCGGCGTCGGGATCGCCGGGATGACGTCGCGGGCAGTACTTAGACGCTGCCACTGCGCGCTGACGTCAGTTCTTTCTTTTTCCGCGCCAGTAAGCGCAGATCCGGGAAGAGCAGTGCCCTAGTCATTTTTTGACTAAGTTTTTTGGTGATCTTTTCACTGTTTTCTCGAGTCTCTCGACTCCGAAGGTGTCGGTAGGGATGCCCGGCTTCAAGCCATGAGACGCCTGTGGTCGAATGGTGTCGATCACAGACCCGCATCAGGAATGTCTCTACTGCCTCGGCCGCGACACGAAGTCGTGCCCTGACTGCCGGGCCTTGCATCCGAAGGCTTTGCGAGAGCGGTCTCGAAAGCTCCTCGAGGTCCGGCAGTCGGCTCCGCGCCAAGCCCCGGTCACGTGAGAGGTCGAGGGGCCGGTCGCGGAGTCCTCATCGGTCGTCGGGGTCCAAGTCTTCGCACTCCTCCGGTAAGTCGAGCGACAAGAAGTCGAAGAAGCGTCATCGCTCGACGACTTCCCTCGCTGGTCTCGCGACTCGGCTGAGGGTCCTGTCGGCACCGTCCCCACCCCCGCGGCTCCGGGAGTGCCTGTGGAGCCGCCCCCGCATTACCCGTCCTTCCCGGGTTCGGGGGCGACTCCGGCCGAGATACAGGAGTTCCTGTCGGCCATTGGCCGCCTCTTCGGGCCTCAAGGTCCCCCCGGTGCACCTTCGGGCCCCGCGGGCCCTGATGGGGTTTCTCCGGCGCCGCCGGCGACTCCGGTCCCGGCGCCGCCTGTCACACCAGCCTCGGTCCCGGCCCCGGCCTCGACCCCGGCTCCGGTGCTGCCACAACCCCGATCGACGCCGGTTGACCTGACTACACCGGCGCCGATCTCTCCGTGCCGGCTCGACGCCGCCCGGGCTCCGGGCGGCGCTGTTCCCCGGTTCTCTCCGGACACGGCGCCGGACCGGCGCCGCTCGACGCCGGCTCTGACGCCGATGAGACCTTGGGTCCCGCATGTCCCTCCTCCTTATTTTGAACCAGAATTGGAGGACGAAGAGAACTGGGAGGGGTCTGATGACCCTCTCACACAGCAGTGAGAGTTTGATCAGGACTGGGCTGAGGAGCTTGGGGATGCCAGTGGTCTGGACACCTCCCCTGACTCTGGCATGCTCCCTCCTCCTTCCGTGGCAACGGAGGAGGGAGCAAACTTTGCAACGGTGTTGCGTAGAGCAGCTGGGGCCTTACACCTCCAGTTGCCTACCGTGGCTGTCAGGACTAACATCCTGACGGAAGTGCTTCAGCCGGCGGCTACCTCCTCGGAGCCACTGCTGCCGTTTAACGAGGCGCTTTCAGACGTTCTTTTGGGCACCTGGTCCAAGTCCACCACAGGGGCTCCTGTGGATAGGAACGTGGCCCGACGCCATCGCCCTGCTCCGGGCGACCCCCTGTTCCTCTCCCAACACCCCACCCCTGAGAGCTTGGTGGTCCAAGCCTCTGCTTCCCAAAGCGCCTTCCCTACCGCTCCCCCGGATAGGGAATCCAAACGCCTGGATCAATTTGGGAAAAAGTCTTTTCTTCCTCCAGTGCTGGCTTGCAGTCCGTCAATACCACTTGCCTCTTGGGCCGATATTCCCACTCCTTGTGGGACTCGGTGGCGCAAGTTCTGCCCCAGTGTCCTGAGGAGGTCCAGACACTGCTTACCCGCACCATTGCGGAGGGAAGAGATGCGGCAAAGTACACCATCAGATGTGGCCTTGATAGCGCTGACTCGCTAGGCAGATCGCTTGCAACGACAGTGGCGCTGCGCCGTCATGCCTGGCTGAGAACCACTGGTTTCTCGGGTGATGTCCAAAACACTCTTATGGACATGCCCTTTGATGGGGTCGGTCTTTTTGGGAACAAGGCAGACCATGCGCTGGAGCGTTTTAAGGACTCGCGGGCTACGGCCAAGTCCCTGGGTCTTTCTGCTGTACGCCCTCCGCAGCCATCTGCTTTTCGCCCCTTTCGTGCCCATGGAAGGGGCGCCCAGTCACGTCCGCTGCCCAGCCACCGGCCCGCGCAGCAAGCGTCTTCGCGTGGCCGAGGACGTGGCTCCCGCCGTGGCGGGTCAGGCAACCAGCGTGCCGGTCAGGCCACCAACCCCGCCCCGTCCGCGGCCTCCAAGCCCTCCTAGTCCTGCCTTTCAGGTGCACAGCACGCCAGTAGGGGGCAGGGTCCGCCGTCACCTTCACCACTGGCGTGCCATCACCTCGGACAGGTGAGTCTTGGACATTGTCCGAAGGGGCTACTCCCTCCCCTTCGAGACCATCCCCCCAGCCATGCCACCTCAATTTCACCGCATGTCAGGGGATCACTTGGTGCTTCTTCAGAAGGAAGTTGCGGCCCTCTTGGCCAAGAGGGCCATCGAGCGCGTTCCGACCCCAGAAGTAGGACGTGGTTGCTACTCCCACTACTTTCTGGTCCCCAAAAAGAACAAGGAGGACATGCGTTCTATCTTGGACCTCCGGAACGTCAATCGCTTCCTCCGGAAGGAGAAGTTCAAGATGCTCACCCTAGCTCAGGTCTTGACTGCTCTCGACCCGGGAGACTGGATGGTCGCGTTGGACTTGCAGGACGCATATTTCCACATCCCCGTACTGCCGGCCCACCGGCGTTACCTGCGGTTCACGGTAGGCCTCGAGCATTTTCAGTTCACCGTGCTCCCTTTTGGCCTTACCAGCGCCTCGGGTGTTCACGAAAGTGATGGCGGTGGTCGCAGCTCATCTGCGCTGGGCAGGGGTTCCAGTCTTCCCCTACCTCAACGACTGGCTGCTGAAGGCGGGCTCGCCCCAGGCAGTCGTCTCCCACCTCCAGACTACGGCCGAACTCCTGCACTCGCTGGGGTTCTCCATCAACGTGCCGAAGTCGCACCTGATTCCTTCTCCACAGCTCCTTTTCATCGGAGCAGTTCTGGACACGACGCAGTTTCGGGTCTATCCTCCCGAACGGCGAGTCCGGGATATTCAGGCTATGATTCCGATCTTTCGGCCTCTATCCTGGGTTTCGGCACGGATGACCCTGAGGCTGCTGGGCCTCATGGCCTCCTGCATCCTGCTGGTCGATCATGCCAGATGGCATATGCGGGCTCTGCAGTGGGACCTGAAGTTCCAGTGGGCGCAGCACCAGGGCAACCTGTCCGATCACGTCCAGATCTCGGAGGGGACTGCACAACAGTTGCAGTGGTGGCTCTCGAACCGGCAATGGGTCATGGGCAGATCCCTCTCCCTTCCCCAGCCAGAGCACACAGTTGTGACGGACGCGTCCCTTCTGGGATGGGGCGGTCACATGGGAGAGGCGGAGATCAGAGGCCTCTGGTCTCCGGGCGGAGTCCCGGCTCCATATCAACCTTCTGGAGCTCCGGGCGATCCGACTTGCACTCAAGGCATTTCTTCCCTCTGTCAAAGGGAAGGTAGTGCATGTGTTCACAGACAACACCACCGCCATGTGGTACTGCAACACACAGGGCGGGGTGGGGTCGTGGACCTTATGTCAGGAGGCTCTGCGCCTCTGGACATGGCTGGAACATCAGGGCATATTCCTGATGGTTCAACACCTGGCAGGTTCCCTGAACGCCAGCGCGGACGAACTCAGCCGCAGGTGCATGATGGATCACGAATGGCGTCTTCACTTGGAGGTGGCGCAAGGTCTCTTTCAGCAGTGGGGAGAGCCTTGGTTAGATCTGTTCGCCACCGAAGAGAACGTGCAATGTCAGCAGTTCTGCGCGTTGGAATTTCCAAGGCGGCACTCGCTCGGCGACGCTTTCGTCGCGAGTGGAGTTGCGGTCTGTTGTACGCCTTTCTGCCTATACCACTTCTACCCAGAGTGTTGAAGAAGATTCGGCGCGACCGGGCCCAAGTCATCCTTGTGGCTCCGGACTGGGCTCGAAGAGTTTGGTATCCCGAGCTACTCAGTATGAGCGTCGATCCCCCGATCCGTCTGCCTCTTCGGGAGGATCTTCTGTCGGAGTAGCAGGGGACGGTCCTCCACCCGAACCTGTCCAGTCTACACCTGCTTGCGTGGAGATTGAGCGGCGGCAGTTGATTCCTTTCGACTTGCCTCCCGAAGTTTGTGATGTAATTCTGGCAGCCTGGCGTCCCTCCACTAAGGTGGTATACGCCTGCAGGTGGAACAAGTTTGTGGCATGGTGCACAGCAAAGGCTGTGAATCCCCTTTCTGCCCCTCTTTCTGAGGTTCTTCTGTTCCTTCTTTCTCTGGCCCAACAGGGTTCTGCCCTGGGTATCATCAAGGGCTATCTTTGTGCAATCTCGGCCTTCCTCAGGCTTCCTGATCAGCCCTCTCTTTTTAAGTCCCCTGTTGTTAACAGGTTTCTTAAAGGCATTACACAAATCTTTCCTCCTCTTCCGTTTATAATGCCTCAGTGGGACTTAAATTTGGTTCTTACTTTCTTAATGTGCGCTCCCTTTGAGCCTCTGCATAACTGTCCTCTTCGTCTTCTAACTCTGAAGACAGCTTTTCTGGTGGCTATCACCTCCGCTCGGCGGGTGAGTGAGCTCCAGGCTCTTTCTTGCAAGCCTCCCTTTTTGTCTGTTCATCCAGACAAGGTTGTTCTTAGGACGCGTCCGTCCTTCTTGCCAAAGGTGGTTACTGCCTTCCACATTGGGCAGACCATCACTTTGCCCACCTTCTTTCCGCCTCCGCATCCTTCCAGAGAGGAAGAGAGGCTCCACCGTCTGGACCCAAAACGTGCGCTTTCCTTTTACATCAACCGCACACAACTGTTCCGGGTGGATGACCAGCTCTTTGTTGGCTATGTGGGCGCCAAAAAAGGTCGGGCGGTACACAAAAGGACCATCTCCCGCTGGGTCATCTTGTGTATCAAGGCCTGTTATTCTTTGGCTAAGAAGGAGCCTCCTGTTGGGCTGCGTGCCCATTCCACCAGGGCAACGGCTGCTACCACGGCTTTAGGCCGCGGTGTTCCGTTACAGGATATTTGTCAGGCAGCTACGTGGGCCTCGCTGCACACGTTTACCAAACATTACTGCCTTGACAGCCAGGTCTGGAGGGACGGCTTCTTTGGCCGTTCTGTCCTCCGGGACTTCCTTGTCTGAATCTGTTCGCAGACCCACCACCGGGGTTGGTATTGCTGGGGTAACTATTCTAAGGTAGGAATCTGTCACTAACGTGTCTCTTTCAGATGCACAAGTTACTAACTTGTGTAACGATATATCTGTAAGAGACAGTAGTTAGTGACAGATTCCTCACCGCCCCACCCATCCTCCCCGTTCTGCGAACTGATTTCTAGGGTTAAGGACATCCCTTTCAGGGCCCTAGTATTTTTCAGACACCTATGTCAGCTTCTTGCATGGCTCTGCGCTCCTGGCGCGGAAAGTCGTGTACAGAACTGACGCCAGCGCGCAGGGCGGCGTCTGCATTCCCGCGACGTCATCCCGACGACTGACGCGGAGCCGCACGACGCCGCCTACCGACGCGCAAGGGTACTGCTACGCAAAAACTTTCCGGATCCAGCCTGACGTCTGGAATCTGTCACTAACTACTGTCTCTTACAGATATATCGTTACACAAGTTAGTAACTTGTGCATCTGAAAGAGACACGTTAGTGACAGATTCCTTACCTTAGAATATCCCCAGGCGTCAGGCTGGATCCGAAAAGTTTTTTGCATAACAGTACCCTTGCGCGTCGGTAGGCGGCGTCGTGCGGCTCTGCGTCGGGATGGCCGGGATGACGTCGCGGGCAATACTTAGACGCCGCCCCTGCGCGCTGACGTCAGTTCTTCTTTTTCCGCGCCAGTATGCGCAGATCCGGGAAGAGCAGTGCCCTAGTCATTTTTGACTAAATTTTTGGTGATTTTTTCACTGTTTTTCTAAACGAGTCTCTCGACTCCGAAGGTGTCGGTAGGGATGCACGGCTTCAAGCCCTGCGACGCCTGTGGTCGCATGATGTCGATCACAGACCCGCACTTAGTGTCTCTACTGCCTCGACCACGACACGAAGTCGTGCCCCGACTGCCGGGCCTTGCACCCGAAGGCTTTGCGAGAGCGGTCTCGAAAGCTCCTCGAGGTCCGGAGTCCTCATCGGTCGTCGGGGTCCAAGTCTTCGCACTCCTCCGGTAAGTCGAAGCATAAAAAGTCTAAGAAGCGTCATCGCTCGACGGCTTCGCCTCGCCGGTCTCGCGACTCGGCTGAGGCTCCTGTCAGCACCATCCCCGCGGCTCCGGGAGTGCCTGGGGAGCCGCCCCCGCATTACCCGTCCTTCCTGGGTTCGGGGGCGACTCCGGCCGAGATACAGGAATTCCTGTCGGCCATGGCCCGCCTCTTTGGGCCTCAAGGTTCCCCCAGTGCGCCTTCGGGCCCTGCAGGCCCTGATGGGGTTTCCCCGGCGCCGCTGGCGACTCCGGTCCCGGCGCCGCCTGTCACACCAGCTTCGGCCCCGGCCTCGATCCCGGCTCCGGTGCTGCCGCAACCCCCATCGACGCCGGTTGACCTAACTACACCTCCGCCGGCGCCGATGTCTCCGGCGTCGTTCCCCGGTTGTCTCCGGATCCGGACACAGCGCCGGACCGACGTCGCTCGACGCCGGCTCCGACGCCGATGAGACCTTGGGTCCCGCATGTCCCTCCTTCTCCTTATTTTGAACCTGAGGAGGACGAAGAGAACTGGGAGGGGTCGGATGACCCTCTCACACAGCAGTGTGAGTTCGAACAGGACTGGGCTGAGGAACTTGGGGATGCCAGTGGTCTGGACACCTCCCCTGACTCTGGCATGCTGTCTCCTCCTTCCGTGGCAACGGAGGAGGGAGCAAATTTTGCAACGGTGTTGCGTAGAGCAGCTGGGGCTTTACACCTCCAACTGTCTACGGTGGCTGTCAGGACTAACCTCCTGACGGAAGTGCTTCAGCCGGCGGCTACCTCCTCGGAGCCACTGCAGCCGTTTAATGACACGCTTTCCGACGTTCTTTTGCGCACCTGGTCCAAGCCCGCCACAGGGGCTCCTGTGGATAGGAACGTGGCCCGACGCCATCGCCCCCCTCCGGGCGACCCCCTGTTCCTCTCCCAACACCCCTCTCCTGAGAGCTTGGTTGTCCAAGCCTCTGCTTCCCAAACCGCCTTCCCTACCGCTCCCCCGAAAGGGAATCCAAACGCCTGGATCAATTTGGGAAGAAGGTCTTTTCTTCCTCCAGTGCTGGCTTGCGGTCTGTCAACACTGCTTGCCTTTTGGGCCGATATTCCCACTCTCTGTGGGACTCGGTGGCGCAAGCTTTGCCCCAGTGTCCTGAGGAGGTCCAGACACTGCTTTCCCGCGCCATTGCGGAAGGAAGAGATGCGGCTAAATACACCATCAGATGTGGCCTTGATACCGCCGACTCGTTGGGCAGATCGATTGCGACGACAGTGGCGCTGCGCCGTCACGCCTGACTGAGAACCACTGGTTTCTCGGGTGATGTCCAAAACACTCTTATGGACATGCCCTTTGATGGGGTCGGTCTTTTTGGGAACAAGGCAGACCATGCGCTGGAGCGTTTTAAGGACTCAAGGGCTACGGCCAAGTCCCTGGGTCTTTCTGCTGTACGCCCTCCGCAGCCATCTGCTTTTCGCCCCTTTCGTGGCCATGGAAGGGGCGCCCAGTCACGTCCGCTGCCCAGCCACCGGCATTCGCAGCAAGCGTCTTTGCGTGGCCGAGGACGTGGCTCCCGCCGTGGCGGGTCAGGCAACCAGCGTGCGGGTCAGGCCACCAACCCCGCCCCGTCCGCGGCCTCCAAGCCCTCCTAGTCCTTCCTTTCAGGTGCACAGCACGCCAGTAGGGGGCAGGGTCCGCCATCACCTTCATTACTGGCATGCCATCACCTCGGACAGGTGGGTCTTGGACATTGTCCGAAGGGGCTACTCCCTCCCCTTCGAGACCACCCCCCCATCCATGCCACCTCAATTCCACCGCATGTCAGGGGATCACTTGGTGCTTCTTCAGTAGGAAGTTGCGGCCCTCTTGGCCAAGAGGGCCATCGATCGCGTTCCGACCCCAGAAGTAGGTCGTGGTTGCTACTCCCACTACTTTCTGGTGCCCAAAAAGGACAAGGAGGACATGCGTCCTATCTTGGACCTCCGGAACGTCAATCACTTTCCTCCGGAAGGAGTAGTTCAAGATGCTCACCTTAGCTCAGGTCTTGACTGCCCTGGAGACTGGATGGTAGCGTTGGACTTGCAGGACGCATATTTCCACATCCCCGTCCTGCCGGCCCACCGGCGTTACCTGCGGTTCACGGTAGGCCTCGAGCATTTTCAGTTCACCGTGCTCCCTTTTGGCCTTACCAGCGCCTCGGGTGTTCACGAAAGTGATGGCGGTGGTCGCAGCTCATCTGCGCCGGGCAGGGGTTCCAGTCTTCCCGTACCTCGACGACTGGCTGCTGAAGGCGGGCTCGCCCAAGGCAGTCGTCTCCCACCTCCAGACTACGGCCGAACTCCTGCACTCGCTGGGGTTCTCCATCAACGTGCCGAAGTCGCATCTGATTCCTTCTCCACAGCTCCTTTTCATCGGAGCAGTTCTGGACACGACGCAGTTTCGGGCCTATCCTCCCGAACGGCGAGTCCGGGATATTCAGGCTATGATTCCGATCTTTCAGCCTCTATCCTGGGTTTCGGCACGGATGACCCTGAGGCTGCTGGGCCTCATGGCCTCCTGCATCCTGCTTGTCGATCATGCCAGATGGCATATGCGGGCTCTGCAGTGGGACCTGAAGTTCCAGTGGGCGCAGCACAAGGGCAACCTGTCCGATCACGTCCAGATCTCGGAGGGGACTGCAAGACAGTTGCAGTGGTGGCTCTCGAACCGGCAATGGGTCAGGGGCAGATCCCTCTCCCTTCCCCAGCCAGAGCACACAGTTGTGACGGACGCGTCCCTGCTGGGATGGGGCGGTCACATGGGAGAGGCGGAGATCAGAGGCCTCTGGTCTCCGGCGGAGTCCCGGCTCCATATCAACCTTCTGGAGCTCCGGGCGATCCGACTTGCACTGAAGGCATTCCTTCCCTCTGTCAAAGGGACGGTAGTGCAGGTGTTCACAGACAACACCACCGCCATGTGGTACTGCAACAAACAAGGCGGGGTGGGGTCGTGGACCCTATGTCAGTAGGCTCTGCGCCTCTGGACGTGGCTGGAACATCGGGGCATATTCCTGATGGTTCAACACCTGGCAGGTTCCCTGAACGCCAGGACGGACGAACTCAGCCGCAGGTGCATGATGGATCACGAATGGCGTCTTCACTCGGAGGTGGCGCAAGGACTCTTTCTACAGTGGAGAGAGCCTTGGTTAGATCTATTCGCCACCGAAGAGAACGCGCAATGTCATCAGTTCTGCGCGTTGGAATTTCCAAGGCGGCATCTCGCTTGGCGACGCTTTTCGTCGCGAGTGGAGTTGCGGTCTGTTGTACGCCTTTCCGCCTATACCACTTCTACCCAGAGTGTTGAAGAAGATTCGGCGCGACCGGGCCCAAGTCATCCTTGTGGCTCCGGACTGGGCTCGAAGAGTTTGGTATCCCGAGCTACTCAGTATGAGCGTCGATCCCCCGATCCGTCTGCCTCTTCGGGAGGATCTTCTGTCGCAGCAGCAGGGGACGGTCCTCCACCCGAACCTGTCCAGTCTACACCTGCTTGCGTGGAGATTGAGCGGCAGCAGTTGATTCCTTTCGACTTGCCTCCCGAAGTTTGTGATGTGATTCTGGCAGCCAGGCGTCCCTCCACTAAGGTGGTATACGCCTGCAGGTGGAACAAGTTTGTGGCATGGTGCACAGCAAAGGCTGTGAATCCCCTTTCTGCCCCTCTTTCTGAGGTTCTTCTGTTCCTTCTTTCTCTGGCCCAACAGGGTTCTGCCCTGGGTACCATCAAGGGCTATATTTGTGCAATCTCTGCCTTCCTCAGGCTTCCTGATCAGCCCTCTCTTTTTAAGTCCCCTGTTGTTAACAGGTTTCTTAAAGGCATTACTCACCTCTTTCCTCCTGTTCTGTTTATAATGCCTCAGTGGGACTTGAATTTGGTTCTTACCTTCTTAATGTGCGCCCTTTGAGCCTTCTGCATAACTGTCCTCTTCGTCTTCTGACTCTGAAGACAGCCTTTCTGGTGGCCATCACCTCCGCTCGGCGGGTGAGTGAGCTCCAGGCTCTTTCTTGCAAGCCTCCCTTTCTGTCTGTACATCCAGACAAGGTTGTTCTCAGGACGCGTCCGTCCTTCTTGCCAAAGGTGGTTACTGCTTTCCACATTGGGCAGACCATCACTTTGCCCACCTTCTTTCCGCATCCTTCTAGAGAGGAAGAGAGGCTCCACCGTCTGGACCCAAAACGTGCGATTTCTTTTTATCTAAATCGCACACAACAGTTCCGGGTGGACGACCAGCTCATTGTTGGCTACGTGGGCGCCCAAAAAGGTCGGGCGGTACACAAGCGGACCATCTCCCGCTGGGTCGTCTTGTGTATCAAGGCCTGTTATTCTTTGGCTAAAAAGGAGCCCCCTGTTGGGTTGCGTGCCCATTCCACCAGGGCGACAGCCGCCACCACGGCTTTAGGACGTGGTGTCCCTTTACAGGACATTTGTCAGGCAGCTACGTGGGCCTCGTTGCACACGTTTACCAAGCATTACTGCCTTGACAGCCAAGTCCGGAGAGACGGCTTCTTTGGCCGTTCTGTTCTCCGAGACTTCCTTGTCTGATCTTTGTTCGCAGACCCACCACTGGGGTTGGTATTGCTGGGGTATCTATTCTAAGGTAAGGAATCTGTCACTAACGTGTCTTTCAGATGCACAAGTTACTAACTTGTGTAACGATATATCTGTAAGAGACAGTAGTTAGTGACAGATTCCTTACCGCCCCACCCATCCTCCCCGTTCTGCGACCTGATTTCTAGGGTTAAGGACATCCCTTTCAGGGCCCTAGTATTTTTCAGACACCAATGTCAGCTTCTTGCATGGCTCTGCGTTCCTGGCGCGGAAAGTCGTGTACAGAACTGACGTCAGCGCGCAGGGGCGGCGTCTAAGTACTTCCCGCGACGTCATCCCGGCGATCCCGACGACGGACGCGGAGCCGCACGACGACGCCTACCGACGCGCAAGGGTACTGCTACGCAAAAAACTTTCCGGATCCAGCCTGACGCCTGGGGATATTCTAATGTAAGGAATCGGTCACTAACTACTGTCTCTTACAGATATATTGTTACACAAGTTAGTAACTTGTGCATTAATCCTCCGATCAGACTACCCTTTCAGGAGGATCTTCTGTTGCAGCAGCAGGGAAAGGGTTGTCCACCCTAACCTGTCAACTCTCCGCCTCCATACGTGGAGATTGACTGTCGACAGTTGTTAGCTTTCGACCTTCTTCCAGAAGTATGTGAGGTTATTTTGGCAGCCAGACAGCCCTCCACCAAGATGATATACGCCTGCAGTTGGCAAAAGTTTGTAAAATATTGTATAGAAAAGTTGAATGAACCTCTTTCTGCTTTTTTATCTACTATCCTTTTCATTATTACCCTGGTACAGCAGGGTTTTGCGTTGGGTACTCTCAAGTGTTATCTTTCTGCTCTGTCCGCTTTCTTTCGGCTGCAGGACCAACCCTCTGTTTAAATCTCCTGTTATAAATAGATTCTTAAAAGGGCTTGTGCATATGTTTCCACCAACGCCCTTTATCATGCCACAGTGGGACCTTAATTTGTTTCTTACTTTTCTTATGTGCGCTACTTTCCAGCCTTTGAATAATTGTCCCCTCTGGCTTCTTACCATCAAAGCAGCCTTTCTGGTGGCAATAACATCGGCCCGGAGGGTGAGTGAGTTGCAGGCATTGTCATCCAAGCCTCCATATATGATGATCTTTGTAAATAAAGTGGTGCTTCATTCTTGCCAAAGGTGGTGACCCCATTCCATCTGGGTCAATCATTCACGCTGCCCACCTTTTTTACTTCCCCGCATCCCTCGAAGGAAGAGTAGCGGCTCCACCATCTGGACCCAAAAAGAGCGTTGTCGTTCTACCTTGACAGTACAAAAGAGTTCGGGATGGACGACCAACTCTTTGTGGGGTACGTGGGAGCTAAAAAGAGGTCGAGCAGTGCAGAAACGGGTCATTTCTCACTGGATCATTCTCTGCTTTAAGATCTGCTACGCCCTGGCTAAGAAGCAGCCCCCTGAGGGCTTACGAGCTCATTCCACGGGGGGTGGGGGCTGCAACCATGACATTGGCTCGGGCTGTCCCAGTCCTACACATCTGCCAGGTAACAATGTGGGCGTCTTTGCACACACTTGCCAAGCACTGCTGCCTGGACAGTCCGGTCCACACAGATGGGCATTTTGCCTGTTTGGTCCTGCAGGACTTCTTAGACCGAGAAATCTGTCTGCAGCCCACCACCAGGATAGTATGGCTTGGGTATCTATTCAAAGGTAAGGAATCTGCAGCTAGAAGTCTACAAGATGAACAAGTTACTTACCTTTGCTAACGCATTATCTGGTAGAGACAATATGTAGCTGCAGATTCCTTACAGACCGATCCATGCCCCCTGCTCTGCGGACTCATTTATCTGAAAGAAACACATAGTGATAGATTCCTTACCTTTGAATATCCCCAGGCGTCAGACTGGATCCGGAAAGTTTTCGTCAGCAGTACCCCTGCGCGTCGGTAGGGGCGTCGTGCGGCTCCGCGTCCGTCGCTGGCGTCGTGGTCGCCGAGATCACGTCGCGGGCGCTACTTGGACGCCGCCAACGCGCGCTGACGTCAGTTCTTTCTTTTTCCGTTCCAGCAAGCGCAGATCCGGAGAGAGCGGTACCCTAGTCTTTTTTTTACTACGTTTTTGAGACCTTTTTCTCACCTTTTTTCGAGTCGGTATCGACTCCTGGTGCAGTTAGGGATGCCCGGTTTTAAATCCTGCGAGGACTGTCATCGGATGATGTCATTGACGGACCCGCACCGCGTGTGTCTCTTCTGCCTGGGGCGCGACCACGACCCCAAGTCGTGCCCCGACTGCCGGTCCATGGCTCCGAAGTCTTTGCGGGAGCGGTCCCGAAATCTGCTTGAAGCCCGGCAGTCTGCTCCGCGCCGTGAGAGGTCCCGGTCCAGAGGGAGGTCGAGGGACCGTGCGCGGAGTCATTGGTGATCGTCGGGATGGAAGTCTTCGCACTCGGAGTCAGGTAAGACGAAGCACAAGAAGTCGAAGAAACGTCATCGTTCTCCGACTTCCCCTCGCCGGTCGCGCGACGCGGCTGAGGGTACGGGTGGTGCCACCCCCGCGGAGTCCATGGAGTCGCCGCCCGACTACCCCCCCTTCACGGGGTCGGCGGCGACTCTGGCCCAGATACAGGATTTCCTGTCGGCCATGGCTCGCCTCTCTGGGCCGTCGGGTCCCGCCGGTGCGCCTTCGGGCCCTGCATGGGTGTCCTCACGTTTCATCGCCGGCGGCTCCGGCCCCGGCGTCGCTGTCGGCTCTGGCACCGCAGGACACCCTTGGATCCAGGCCTGGATCCCGGTCGACGCCGGTTGACCTCGTTACACCTCCTCCGACGTCGACCCCACCGGCACCGATTCTGACGCCGCCCGCTCCTCGGGACGACGTCGACCTCCGGTTCAGCCCCGAAGTGGACGCGGCGTCGGTCCGGCGTCGGTCGATGCCGTTCTCGACGCCGTTTGGGGATTTCTATCCCCATGTCCCTGCTCCTTATTTTCGGCCTGTTGAACAGCCTGCGGAGCAAGGGGAGGACTGGGAGGGGTCGGACGACCCTCTCGCTGCAGCCTGCGAGTCTGAACAGGACTGGGCTGAGGACTTGGGGACGCCAGTGGTCTGGATACCTCACCAGACCTTGGCATGCTGTCTCCTCCTACCGTGGCTACGGAGGAGGGAGCCAGTTACGCAGTGGTGTTGCGTAGGGCAGCAGATGCCCTACACCTCCAGCTCCCTACTGTGGCCGTCAGGACTAACCTCCTGACAGAGGTGCTTCAGCCAACAGCTACTTCTGCGGAGCCGCTGCTGCCCTTTAATGAAGCCCTTTCGGACGTTCTTTTGGGCACTTGGTCCAGGCCCACCACAGGGGCTCCTGTGGATAGGAACGTGGCCCGATGCCATCGCCCGGCTCTGGGTGACCCCATTTTCCTCTCCCAACACCCCACTCCCGAGAGCTTGGTTGTCCAAGCCTCTGCTTCCCCAACCGCCTTCCCTTCCGCCCCGCCGGATAGGGAATCCAAGAAGTTGGATCAGTTTGGGAAGAAGATTTTCTCTTCCACCAGCTCTGCGCTGCGGTCCGTGAACACTGCATGCCTCTTGGGCCGTTATTCTCACTGCCTGTGGGATACGGTGGCGAATGTGCTGTCTCAGTGTCCGGAGGAGGCTCGGCCTACTCTCGCCCAGGCTGTTGCAGAGGGGAGAGACGCAGCCAAGTTCATGATCGTTGTGGTCTAGACACCGCCGACTCACTGGGCAGATCCATTGCAACGACGGTGGCGGTTCGCCGTCACGCCTGGTTGAGGACAACTGGATTTTCAGGGGATGTCCAAAACACCCTTATAGACATGCCCTTTGATGGGCGTCGGCGACAAGGCGGACAGTGCGTTGGAGCGGTTTAAGGACTCACGGGCTACGGCCAAGTCCTTGGGACTCTCGGCAGTCCGCCCTCCTCCACCTTCCGCTTTTCGCTCCTTTCGTGGCACAGGAAGGGGCGCCCCGCAGCGTTCGCAACAGAGCCACCGGCCGGCGCAACAGTCATCCCAGCGCGGACGCGGTTTCCGCCGTGGCGGACAAAGGGGCCAGCAGGCGGGTCAGACCACCACCACCACCCCCGCCATCTCTGCCTCCAAACCTTCCTAGTCCGAACTTTCAGACCCATCAAACGCCAGTGGGCGGCAGGCTCCGCCATCACCTCCCCCACTGGCGCACCATCACTTCGGACAGGTGGGTTTTAGAGATAGTCCGAAGGGGCTACTCCCTCCCCTTCGAGACTACCCCCCCAGCCATGCCGCCTCAATACCACCGCATGTCAGGGGATCACTTGGTGCTTCTTCAGCAGGAAGTTGCGGCCCTCTTGGCCAAGGGGGCCATCGAGCGCGTTCCGACGCACGAAGTAGGTCGTGGTTGCTATTCCCAATTCTTTGTGGTGCCCTAGAAGGACAAAGGCCTGCGTCCTATCTTGGACCTCCGGAACGTCAATCGCTTCCTCCGCAAAGAGAAGTTCAAGATGCTCACTCTAGCTCAGGTCTTGTCTGCTCTCGACCCACAAGACTGGATGGTGGCGCTGGACTTGCAGGACGTCTATTTCCACATCCCCGTCCTGCCAGCCCACAGGCGTTCCCTACGGTTCATGGTAGGCCACGAGCACTTTCAGTTTACCGTGCTCCCTTTGGCCTTACCAGCGCCCTCGGGTGTTCACCAAGGTGATGGCGGTGGTCGCAGCTCATCTGCGCAGATCAGGGGGCTCAGTCTTCCCCCTATCTCGACGACTGGTTGTTGAAGGCAGGCTCGCCCCAGACAGTCGTCTCCCACCTCCAGACTACGGCCGACCTCCTGCACTTGCTGGGGTTCTCCATCAATGTGCCGAAGTCGCACCTGATTCCCTCCCAGAAGCTCCTCTTTATCGGAGCGGTTCTGGACACGGCGCGGTTTCGGGTCTATCCTCCCGAACAGCGAGTCCGGGACATTCGGGCTCCGATTCCCATCTTTCAGCCCTTGTCCTGGGTTTCGGTCAGAGTGACTCTGAGGCTGCTGGGCCTCATGGCCTCCTGCATCCTGCTGGTCAATCATGCCAGGTGGCGTATGCGGGCTCTGCAGTGGGACCTGAAGTTCCAGTGGGCGCAGCATCAGGGAAACCTGTCCGATCACGTCCAGATCTCGGAGGGCACTGCACGACAGCTGCAGTGGTGGCTCACAGACCGGCATTGGGTCGACGGCAGATCCCTCTCCCTTCCCCAACCGGAGTTCACAGTGGTGACAGATGCGTCCCTCCTGGGATGGGGCGGCCACATGGGAGAGGCGGAGATCAGAGGCCTCTGGTCTCCGGCGGAGTCCCGGCTCCATATCAACCCTTTGGAGCTACAGGCGATCAGGCTTGCACTGAAAGTATTCCTTCTCTCTGTCAAGGGGAGAGTAGTGCAGGTGTTCACGGACAACAACACCGCCATGTGGTACTGCAACAAACAGGGCGGGGTGGGGTCGTGGACCCTCTGTCAAGAGGCTCTGCGTCTCTGGACATGGCTGGAACATCAGGGCATGTCTCTGGTGGTTCAACACCTGGCAGGTTCTCTGAACGCCAGGGCGGACGAACTCAGCCGCAGGTGCATGCTCGATCACGAATGGCGTCTTCACTCGGAGGTGGCGCAAGGTCTCTTTCAACAGTGGGGAGAGCCTTGGTTAGATCTATTCGCCACCGAAGAGAACGTGCAATGTCATCAGTTCTGCGCGTTGGAATTTCCAAGGCGGCACTCGCTCGGCGACGCTTTTCGTCACGAGTGGAGTTGCGGTCTGTTGTACGCCTTTCCGCCTATACCACTTCTGCCCAGAGTGCTGAAGATCAGGCGCGACCGGGCCCAAGTCATTCTTGTGGCTCCGGACTGGGCTCGAAGAATATGGTATCCCGAGCTACTCAGTATGAGCATCGATCCCCCGATCCGACTGCCTATTCGGGAGGATCTTCTGTCGCAGCAGCAGGGGACGGTCCTCCACCCGAACCTGTCCAGCATCCACCTCTTTGCGTGGAGATTGAGCGGCGGCAGTTGATTCCCTTCGACTTGCCTCCTGAAGTTTGTGAAGTTATTCTGGCAGCCAGGCGTCCCTCTACTAAAGTGGTATACGCCTGCAGGTGGAACAAATTTGTGGCATGGTGCACAGCAAAGGCTGTGGATCCCCTTTCTGCCCCTCTTTCTGAGGTTCTACTGTTCCTTCTTTCTTTGGCCCGGCAGGGCTCTGCTCTGGGCACTATCAAGGGCTACCTTTCTGCTATTTCGGCCTTTCTCAGGCTCCCTGATCGGCCCTCTCTTTTCAAGTCCCCTGTTGTAAATAGGTTTCTTAAAGGCATTACTCACCTTTTACCTCCTATTCCTTTCGTGATGCCTCAGTGGTACTTGAATCTGGTTCTGACGTACTTGATGTGCGCTCCCTTTGAGCCACTTCGCAACTGTCCTCTTCGTCTTTTGACGTTAAAGACTGCTTTCCTGGTGGCCATCACTTCCGCCAGGCGGGTGAGTGAGCTCCAGGCTCTTTCCTGTAAGCCTCCTTTCCTTTCAGTCCATCCGGACAAGGTTGTGCTCAGGCCCCGTCCTTCCTTTTTGCCAAAAGTGGTTACAGCCTTTCACATTGGGCAGACTATTACCTTGCCCACCTTTTTTCCGCCTTCGCATCCTTCCAGAGAGGAAGAGAGGCTCCACCGTCTGGACCCAAAACGTGCGCTTTCTTTTTATCTTAACCGCACACAGCAGTTCCGGGTGGATGACCAGCTTTTTGTTGGCTACGTTGGCACCAAGAAAGGTCGGGCGGTCCATAAGAGAACCATCTCCCGCTGGGTTGTCTTGTGTATCAAAGCCTGTTACTCTTTGGCTAAAAAAGAACCTCCGGTGGGGCTGCGTGCTCATTCCACCAGAGCTACTGCAGCCACTACTGCATTGGGACGTGGTGTCCCCCTGCAAGACATAGGTCAGGCAGCCACGTGGGCCTCGCTGCACACGTTTACCAAACATTACTGCCTGGACAGCCAAGTCCGGAGAGACGGCTTCTTTGGCCGCTCTGTTCTCCGTGACTTCCTGGTGTGATCTTTGTTCGCAGACCCACCACCGGGGTTGGTATTGCTGGGGTATCTATTCTAAGGTAAGGAATCTATCACTATGTGTTTCTTTCAGATGCACAAGTTACTTACCTTCGGTAAGGATATATCTGTAAGAAACATTAGTAGTGATAGATTCCTTACCGCCCCACCCATCCTCCCCGTTATGCGAACTGATTTCTAGGGTTAAGGTCATTCCTTTCAGGGCCCTAGTTTCAATGCACCAGTGGTCAGTATCTTGCATGGCTCTGCGTTCCTGGCGCGGAAAGTCGTGTACAGAACTGACGTCCGCGCGCGTGGTTGGCGTCCAAGTAGCGCCCGCGACGTCATCTCGGCGACCACGACGCCAGCGACGGACGCAGAGCCGCACGACGCCCCTACCGACGCGCAGGGGTACTGCTGACGAAAACTTTCCGGATCCAGTCTGACGCCTGGGGATATTCTAAGGTAAGGAATCTATCACTACTAATGTTTCTTACAGGTATATCGTTACCGAAGGTAAGTAACTTGTGCGTTAGGGCTAGAGTTGCTCCTTTTCAAGGTCCTAGTTATGACACACACTCTTGTCAGTCACTCCATGGCTCTGCGCTCTGGCGTGGAAAAGTGAAAAGTATTGACGTTCGCGCGCCTAGGTGGCGCCTATATAGCTGACCGCAACGACGTAACCGATGCTAACGACGTCACACGGCGCCGAATGGAGCCACCTGACGGCATGCACAAGTGTACTGCTCACGCAAAAGTTTGCGGATCCAGCCTGAGGCCTGGGAAATTCAAAGGTAAGGAATCTGCAGCTAGATATTGCCTCGACCAGGAAATGCGTTACCAAAGGTAAGTAACTTGTTCTTTAGTGGAATTGATACGTCTGCTGCATATCATCAGATCAACTTGCATGAGGTATCTAAATATCTTACTTAATTAGTTACGCCGCTAGGGACCTTTCGTTATTGACTAATGCCATTTGGGTTGGCGTCAGCCTCCGCGGTGTTCCAAACAATGATGCAGCGGATATTTGATGGTCTCAAAGAAGTTCTCTATTTCAGGATGATGTTTTGATTGTAGGAAAAGATAGTAAGAAGCATGATGTGTTGATGGACAAGGTGATGGGGAGAATTAGAGACCACAGATTAACAATAAAAAGGAGAAATGCCAATTGAGAAATACACAGGTCACTTACTTGGGGCATGAAATATCCAAGGATGGATCAAACCTAAAAAAAAGTATTGTAAGGCAGTGGAAAATGCACCTAATCCTGCTAACAAAGACCAATTGAAATCCTTTTTAGGGTTAGCAGAGTATTGCTCAAAGTTAGTGGCTAACTTTACAGAAATTGTGGAATCTTGGAGGTTACTGATTTAAAAAAATGGGTCCTCTTTGACTGGAGAGGAAGTTGTGATGTAGCCTTCAACAAGGTAAAAGAGGGTATATTGCGAGTTCCCACATTGGGTCACTTCGATACGACTGATAGAACGTATATTACAACTAGGGCTCCCTGTTTTATGGTATTTATTTTTTAACAGTTCCGTCTGTATTTATCCATATTTATTTTTTGGTCATTTTATCTACATTTATTTTTGTTGCAAACAAAAGAAGACTCTGCAGCTAGTATTTTTCCACATTTATTTAAATAGACATGCACACTTGCACTTAGTTGTTATAGGTTGTTGTAACTGTTTTTCAAATTGGGGCCCATTCTAAGTGCAAATTTACATATTGGGAACAAACATCTTGCCAGTCCTTTTAAGAAAAGATGCGCGAATTAGTGTTATTGATTAGGTCTCGTTTGCGCAGCTGTCTGGCAAAAAGTGAAAGCAATACTCCCTCCTTTACTTGCATTTTATCAGCCATCACAGAGTGTCTGCTTGAAGACAATCATTCAGAGAGTCTTGAAGTTCCAGGGATCAGATTTTGGGAGGCCCTCTCTCCAGACAATAGAACGCAGACTACTTCCTGACACCCCGAACATGAACAAACCTTGGCCGGGTACCTGTTTGTTTGATTTTGAGTGAGCCCCGCGATGAGGGGCCTTTTCACCAGATTAATGTGGTCACCTTCAAGATACGCAGGGAACTGGGGGGCATATTTACAAGCCCCTATCGCCACAACGTCAATTTCAGTGACGTTGTGATGGCGAGAGGGGCTTAACGCTGCCTTGTAAATAAGGCACCCTTTCACGCTGTATTTAACGTGAAAGGGGAGGGCAATGGGTGTTGTGGTGGGCGTTCCACCGCAACACCCATTGATTTTAACGCTGTCCCCTATTTACAAGGGTGGCGTAAACAGGAGGAGGCGCGAAAATTAAGACCAGGGAAAACCTGGTCTTAAACATGCGAAACGAGAAATGCTTTATTTCTCCGCGTTTTTGCTGTTTCCAAGTGTGCTGTGTTGTGCAGCACACACAGAAACAGCAAATTGCCATTGATTGTTTATGTGCAGGAAGGTGTCCCTTCCTGCACTTAACCCCTTTGGTGCTTGCGTCGGCCAATGGCCGACGCAAGCACTACCTCCCTGGTGCGGCGCACGTCCATTGGCCGTCACCAGGGAGGGCCCCCTTTAAACCTCCGGTGCATCGCACCGGAGATTGTTTTTTTTTATTCTCCCTGGGGAGACGTGGAAGGCTTTCCGCGTCTCCCCCGCCCCCTTCCCGCCCATCTGTGACGCCAGCGCGCCGCGAGGCGCTCTGACGTCACTGATTTTCCCACCGGAGCCGAGGACAGCAGCAGGTAAGGCCGCGCTCGACTCCGATGGGGAAATCCGGCCGAAAACGGCCTCCCAGCTTTCAGGAGGCCTCGCTTGAAAGGGAGAGTCTCCCTTTCAAACGAGGCCTTCTGAAAGGTTTCTGGCCGTGGATCGCGGCAGCGCTGCGATCCACGGCCAGGAAACCCCACTAGACACCAGGGATGTCTTTGGGGGTCGGCCCTCATGGTAATGGGTCGGCCGCCCCGGGGCATATTTATTTTAATTTTTGAAAGTTGGCTTTGTTTGGGGTGCGCGATCGCACCCCAAAAATGAAAAAAACGGGAAAAAAATGGCGGCGAGATTGGCAGGGGGTCGGTCCTCCTGCTCAGTGGCCGACTCCCTGTGGGGGCATATTTTTATTTACACATGTTGGCTTTCCTTGGGGGCACGATCGCCCCCAAAAATGCTAAAAATATTTTTTTAAAGTACAATGGTGGCAATATTGGCAGGGGGTCGGTCCTCCTGCTCAGTGGCCGACCCCTGTGGGGCAATTTTTTTTATACCTATGTGTTTTCCGTGGGGGCCACAATCGGCCCCCAGGGAAGCCATAGCTATAAAAAAAATTAGAGAAAGAGAGAGATCTTTCTTTATATATATATATATATATTATCTACTGGCGGTCGCCAGTAGATAGTTATAGTTAGAACCTATTTTCCATAGGAAATCCGCGACATTCTATTTGAAATAACTCTCTTGCCGGTTGACGTATCTTCGCAAAATTTTCAAACTTTGTGGGCGCTCCGGTCCGCTCCTACCCTGAAAGTCTCGGGGTGATTCGTCAAGCGGGGGCCGAGAAAAAGGGGGTCCCAAAACGCGTTTTCCCCATTCATTTTTCCATAGGAAACTTTAGACACGGCTACAGCCCGAACTGCTGAACGGAATTACACCAAATTTGGCAAAGAGGTAGTTCTTGGTTCAGAAAGAACCCTTTTGTTAAATGGTGTAAATCCGTTCAGTAGTTGCTGAGAAAATCAAAAGTAAAAGTACATATATATCTATGGGCACGGAGGATCCGCGCACCCTGAGCGCACCCTGCGCGCACCGTCCCGATCACGAGCTGCATGTTAATTGGCTGTCAGCTGGCTGTCAACATTCCGATTCAGGAAATGTTGGCAGCCATTTTGTCCCTCGGTAGAACCGAGGGACAGAAACAAGTGCGCAAAGCGCACAAAGGGGGCAGGGTAGAAACACCCTGACCCCTAGGTCTGCTCAGGGGTCCCATAAGGACCCCCTGGGCAGAAAAAGCATTTTTTAAATCGGCAGGATGCGCTCAGGGTGCGCGGATCCTGCAGATAAAAAGAAAAATCGAAGCGCGGTCTCCTGCGCTCGATAGCTAATTTGCCCCGGGTGGGCCAAGTCCCGGGGGCATGCTGGGGGTGTTTGTTTTATGTATGGGGGCCTCTAAGGCCCCCAAGCCCGGGGACCGCCACCCCCGGGCTTTCTTTTAAAATGGTGCGGGAGGGCTCTGAGCCCTCCCGCAGCCCCGGGGACCACCACCTCCCCGGGGCTTTTTTTTTTTTTTTCCTGTGTGGGGGTGGCTCGAGCCCCCCACACGCCCGGGACCTCCACCTCCCTGGGGCACTAACAAATTAAAATGGGGTCCGTTTTGGACCCCGAAGCCTCGAGGACCACCACCTCCCCGGGCTGTGCTGATGTGGGGAGGGGGCCGCGCGGCCCCCTCCTGGAGCCTGTGGTGGCCCTGGGGACCGCCACCCCCAGGGCCGGCTCCTGCAGTGTCCCGGGTGCCTACCCCCGGGACACTGCTGCTTGCAATGACAGGACGGAGCCTCGCGGCTCCCGTCCTGTCATTGCAAACTGCTTTGGATATTGGAAGAGAGAGCAGGGAAACCTGCTCTCGCTTCAAATATCCAAAGACAATTGCTTTTCCACACGGGGAGCAGCATGTTAGCTGCTCCCCATGTGTAAAGCAATGCCGGCTCCCGTAGGACACGGGGAGCCGGCGGGACTGTGGGGGTTTGGGGACCCCCACAGTCCCCAACCAGAGGCCAGGCCCCGGGGGATGGGGTCCCCGGGGCAAGTAGTGGCTCGGGAGGGGGCCACGCGGCCCCTCCCCAGAAATAATTTTTTTTTTTAAATTAAAAAAAAAAAGGGGGTAAGGCCCTGGGGGATGGGGTCCCCAGGGCCCAAAAATAAGAAAGGAAGGGGGGCCACACAGCCCCCTTCAGGAAAAAAAAAAAAAAACGATCGGCCCGCAGGCCCCGCCCCCTTCCTTCACCACTCTGCAAACGCGCCCTGGCGCGTTTGCAGATGGGGAAGTAATCCCTTTGAATACTGGGGTCCCTGGGGCCAACTAGCCCACCAGGAACCTCCAGTATGCGCCAGGGGCTGCGTTGCAGAGAGGTGTACAGAGGCCCACGCCCTTTATACACCTCTCTGCAACGCAGCTCTGTGGCGCTTTTGGAGGTACATGGTGGGCTAGTTGGCCCCCAGGAACCCTCAGGATTCAAGGGGACTTAATCCCGCAACTTAAAACGCGCCACGGGGCGCGTTTGCACAGTGGTGAAGGGAGGGGCGGGGCTTCAGGTGACATGTGTGAAACAGGCCCCGTGGCGCGTTTTAAGATGGGAATTAAATCCCTTCACTCCTGAGGGTCTCTGGGGCCAACGAGCCCAACAGGTACATCCAGAAAGCGCCACAGAGCTGCGTTGCAGAGAGGTGTAAAAGGGGTGTGGCCCCTCTACACGTCTCTGCAACGCAGCCCCTGGCGCATACTGGAGGTTCCTGGTGGGCTAGTTGGCCCCTAGGGACCCTCATGATTCAAGGGGACTTAATCCCCCAACTTAAAACGCGCCACGGGGCGCGTTTGCACAGATGTCACCTCAGGCCCCGCCCCTACCTTCACCATTGTGCAAATATTCCTCTAAAATCTGCCGAACTACGAATTCGGATTTACTCACCTGTTATCAGGAGAGACCTCAGTGCTGCATCTTTCAGCTCAGTACTAATCCTGAAAAGTAATTTTAACCGTACTTACCAGTAACTTGAATTTCCTTCCATAGGATATCATTGCCTGCTTTTTGCTGAAAAAGTTTCTAAGTGTTGATTTTTGAAACATACAAATATTCCTCTAAAATCAGCCGAAATACGAATTCCGATTTACTCACCTGTTATCAGGAGAGACCTCAGTGCTGTATCTTTCAGCCCAGTACTGGTCCTGAAAAGTAATTTTAACCGTACTTACCAGTAACTTGAATTTCCTTCCATAGGCTAACATTGACTGGTTTCACTTGGAAATTCTTCTAAGTGTGGAGTTTTGGAACTTTAAAATATTCCTCTAAAATCAGCCGAAATACGAATTCCGATTTACTCACCTGTTATCAGGAGAGACCTCAGTGCTGCATCTTTCAGCCCAGTACTGATCCTCAAAAGTAATTTTAACCGTACTTACCAGTAACTTGAATTTCCTTCCATAGGATATCATTGTCTGCTTTTTGCTGAAAAAGTTTCTAAGTGTTGATTTTTGAAACATACAAATATTCCTCTAAAATCAGCCGAAATACGAATTCCGATTTACTCACCTGTTATCAGGAGAGACCTCAGTGCTGTATCTTTCAGCCCAGTACTGGTCCTGAAAAGTAATTTTAACCTTACTTACCAGTAACTTGAATTTCCTTCCATAGGCTAACATTGACTGGTTTCACTTGGAAATTCTTCTAAGTGTGGAGTTTTGGAACTTTAAAATATTCCTCTAAAATCAGCCGAAATACGAATTCCGATTTACTCACCTGTTATCAGGAGAGACCTCAGTGCTGTATCTTTCAGCCCAGTACTGATCCTCAAAAGTAATTTTAACCGTACTTACCAGTAACTTGAATTTCCTTCCATAGGATATCATTGCCTGCTTTTTGCTGAAAAAGTTTCTAAGTGTTGATTTTTGAAACATACAAATATTCCTCTAAAATCAGCCGAAATACGAATTCCGATTTACTCACCTGTTATCAGGAGAGACCTCAGTGCTGTATCTTTCAGCCCAGTACTGGTCCTGAAAAGTAATTTTAACCGTACTTACCAGTAACTTGAATTTCCTTCCATAGGCTAACATTGACTGGTTTCACTTGGAAATTCTTCTAAGTGTGGAGTTTTGGAACTTTAAAATATTCCTCTAAAATCAGCCGAAATACGAATTCCGATTTACTCACCTGTTATCAGGAGAGACCTCAGTGCTGCATCTTTTAGCCCAGCACTGACCCTGAAAAGTAATTTTAACCGTACTTACCAGTAACTTATATTTTCTTCCATAGGAATCCATTGTCTGGTTTTCAGCAGAAAAGTTTCAAAGTGTCGATTTTCACAAACTACAAATATTCCTTAAAAATCGCCTGTATGACTTAAACGCATTCTTTCAACTGTTTACAGGAGATGCACCAGTGCTGGATCCAGGATCCAACACTGAGTAAGAAAAGTAATGATAACAGTTTTTACCTGCTAAGTGAATTTCCTTCCATAGGATAACATTGGTGATTCTATGAGAAAAAGTTTCAAAGTGTCAACTTTTAAAATACAATAATATTCCTTAAAAATCACTAATGTAACCAAAACGCTTTTACTCAACTGTTTACAGGAGATGTCCCAGGACTGAATCTAGGATCCAGTCCTGTGGTTAGAAAAGTAATCCATAAAGTAACTAATTGCATTTAACTAGAAATTCACATTGAGCTGAATGTTGCATTGTGTTTGAAAATGTGTTGCCCATTGCAACAACTGTAACTACTGTACTTAAAAGTCTATTGCCTATGTGCAAAGTATTTAAACTAAAGTAATTCATTCTGAGAAAGTATTTTTGTAATGTATAATGTAATTACAATGTAATTTAAAAAATAAAATATGTAAAAAAATTGTTTCTAAAAATGTAGTAAATCAGTATTAAAAAATAAATATAACAATTAATACATTTAAAAATTGTCATTTACAAAACCTTTGAAATTCACTGAAAAAACCGTAGGTTTCAGACATGTTATAGTTAGGAATTAGCATTTAAAAAACCTTTGAAATTCACTGAAAAAACCATAGGTTTCAGACACGTTATAGTTAGAAATTAGCATTTAAAAACCTTTGAAATTCACTGAAAAACCATAGGTTTCAGGCACGTTATAGTTAGAAATTTGCATTTAAAAACCTTAAAAATCACTGAAAAACCATAAGGTTTTAGGGACAGTTATAGTTAGTTGGACATTGCACTCGTACAAAACCCGTGAAATTCCCCGTTATAGTTAGTTCAGGTAACTATAACTCGCGCCCCCGCAATGCACTGCTGATGACGTCACATATTACATCACTCATGACATGGTCAGTGACATCACTGATGACATCACTGATGCCATCATCCATGTGAGAATTTAATGCATCTTCTCACACCCTAATATAAGTTTTGAAACACCCACTCTAAATTACAGACTGCCATTCTCAAAACCATACACACTCCAATACCAATAAGTACATACCCACTCACTGATTCTTAGGTCTACACACACACATCTACTCACTCACCCGTACAGTCACTCATACTTACAGTCACTCAGTACAGGACTATCATATGCACTCATACGCCTATATAAACACTCACACAACGCAACTCATCCATAGAGGTACTCACACACCTAGTCAGTCATGCAAATAATTAATCACACTCCAATTTACTCACCTATACAGTTATACACACCAGCTCACTTACTCATAAAAATACTAGCACATTCTTACGCTCCTATGCAATCACTGATGCAAGCACACACTCATCCATATAGCCACTCTCACAATCACACACTCTCACTTATAGCCATTTATATACTCCAACACACATATATACTGCCTTTCACATATGTAGTTACTCACACATGTACCACTGAGATATACATTCAATCACTAACACACCCATACACACACTCACCCACCCATACAGTCCATCACAGACGCACTCTTGAAACCATGCACCCAGTGAATCACCCACTCACACATCTATGCACAGAGTCACACTCACCCCACCCACACAAACACTGAGGCACCCATACAGATACTCAGAGAATCAATCCATAACCCATATAGACGCTCATTTAGCTAGTCAGAAACCCATGCAGCTGCTTACACAACAACAGACAGACGGATACAGACATTCACAGTTTAGTCACTCACCCATGCATCCAGTAAGATACGTTTAATCACTCACTTATAGACTCAGTCACGTACCTACTAAATCATCCATTCAGACACTTATACACCCACTCATTCTTCAATACGCCTTTCCCTATATATATTAAACATATTTAAACTTTACACAAACACACAGTCACTGGATGATGTCATCAGTGATGTCATCAGTGATGTCATCAGTGATGTCATTTGAGATGTCATCAGTGATGTCATCAGTGATGTCACTGACCATGTCATGAGTGATGTAATATGTGACGTCATCAGCAGTGCATTGCGGGGCGCGAGTTATAGTTACCTGAACTAACTATAACGGGGAATTTCACGGGTTTTGTACGAGTGCAATGTCCAACTAACTATAACCGTCCCTAAAACCTTATGGTTTTTTCAGTGATTTTAAGGTTTTTTAAATGCAAATTTCTAACTATAACGTGCCTGAAACCTATGGTTTTTTCAGTGAATATGTATATAGATACATATATATACATATATCATCTACAGAGAGAAAGACTCTCTCTATATATATATATTCACTGAAAAAACCATAGGTTTCAGACACGTTATAGTTAGAAATTAGCATTTAAAAACCTTTGAAATTCACTGAAAAAACCATAGGTTTCAGGCACGTTATAGTTAGAAATTTGCATTTAAAAAACCTTAAAAATCACTGAAAAAACCATAAGGTTTTAGGGACAGTTATAGTTAGTTGGACATTGCACTCGTACAAAACCCGTGAAATTCCCCCGTTATAGTTAGTTCAGGTAACTATAACTCGCGCCCTGCAATGCACTGCTGATGACGTCACATATTACATCACTCATGACATGGTCAGTGACATCACTGATGACATCTCAAATGACATCACTGATGACATCACTGATGACATCATCCAGTGACTGTGTGTTTGTGTAAAGTTTAAATATGTTTAATATATATAGGGAAAGGCGTATTGAAGAATGAGTGGGTGTATAAGTGTCTGAATGGATGATTTAGTAGGTGCGTGACTGAGTCTATAAGTGAGTGATTAAACGTATCTTACTGGATGCATGGGTGAGTGACTAAACTGTGTGAATGTCTGTATCCGTCTGTCTGTTGTTGTCTAAGCAGCTGCATGGGTTTCTGACTAGCTAAATGAGTGTCTATATGGGTTATGGATTGGTTCTCTGAGTATCTGTATGGGTGCCTCAGTGTTTGTGTGGGTGGGGTGAGTGTGACTCTGTGCATAGATGTGTGAGTGGGTGATTCACTGGGTGCATGGTTTCAAGAGTGCGTCTGTGATGGACTGTATGGGTGGGTGAGTGTGTGTATGGGTGTGTTAGTGATTGAATGTATATCTCAGTGGTACATGTGTGAGTAACTACATATGTGAAAGGCAGTATATATGTGTGTTGGAGTATATAAATGGCTATAAGTGAGAGTGTGTGATTGTGAGAGTGGCTATATGGATGAGTGTGTGCTTGCATCAGTGATTGCATAGGAGCGTAAGAATGTGCTAGTATTTTTATGAGTAAGTGAGCTGGTGTGTATAACTGTATAGGTGAGTAAATTGGAGTGTGATTAATTATTTGCATGACTGACTAGGTGTGTGAGTACCTCTATGGATGAGTTGCGTTGTGTGAGTGTTTATATAGGTGTATGAGTGCATATGATAGTCCTGTACTGAGTGACTGTAAGTATGAGTGACTGTACGGGTGAGTGAGTAGATGTGTGTGTGTAGACCTAAGAATCAGTGAGTGGGTATGTACTTATTGGTATTGGAGTGTGTATGGTTTTGAGAATGGCAGTCTGTAATTTAGAGTGGGTGTTTCAAAACTTATATTAGGGTGTGAGAAGATGCATTAAATTCTCACATGGATGATGTCATCAGTGATGTCATCAGTGATGTCATCAGTGATGTCACTGACCATGTCATGAGTGATGTAATATGTGACGTCATCAGCAGTGCATTGTGGGGCGCGAGTTATAGTTACCTGAACTAACTATAACGGGGGAATTTCACGGGTTTTGTACGAGTGCAATGTCCAACTAACTATAACTGTCCCTAAAACCTTATGGTTTTTTCAGTGATTTTTTAAGGTATTTTAAATGCAAATTTCTAACTATAACGTGTCTGAAACCTATGGTTTTTTCAGTGAATTTCAAAGGTTTTTTAAATGCTAATTCCTAACTATAACATGTCTGAAACCTACGGTTTTTTCAGTGAATTTCAAAGGTTTTGTAAATGACAATTTTTAAATGTATTAATTGTTATATTTATTTGTTTAATACTGATTTACTACATTTTTAGAAACAATTTTTTTACATATTTTATTTTTTAAATTACATTGTAATTACATTATACATTACAAAAATACTTTCTCAGAATGAATTACTTTAGTTTAAATACTTTGCACATAGGCAATAGACTTTTAAGTACAGTAGTTACAGTTGTTGCAATGGGCAACACATTTTCAAACACAATGCAACATTCAGCTCAATGTGAATTTCTAGTTAAATGCAATTAGTTACTTTATGGATTACTTTTCTAACCACAGGACTGGATCCTAGATTCAGTCCTGGGACATCTCCTGTAAACAGTTGAGTAAAAGCGTTTTGGTTACATTAGTGATTTTTAAGGAATATTATTGTATTTTAAAAGTTGACACTTTGAAACTTTTTCTCATAGAATCACCAATGTTCTCCTATGGAAGGAAATTCACTTAGCAGGTAAAAACTGTTATCATTACTTTTTCTTACTCAGTGTTGGATCCTGGATCCAGCACTGGTGCATCTCCTGTAAACAGTTGAAAGAATGCGTTTAAGTCATACAGGCGATTTTTAAGGAATATTTGTAGTTTGTGAAAATCGACACTTTGAAACTTTTCTGCTGAAAACCAGACAATGGATTCCTATGGAAGAAAATATAAGTTACTGGTAAGTACGGTTAAAATTACTTTTCAGGGTCAGTGCTGGGCTAAAAGATACAGCACTGAGGTCTCTCCTGATAACAGGTGAGTAAATCGGAATTCGTATTTCGGCTGATTTTAGAGGAATATTTTAAAGTTCCAAAACTCCACACTTAGAAGAATTTCCAAGTGAAACCAGTCAATGTTAGCCTATGGAAGGAAATTCAAGTTACTGGTAAGTACGGTTAAAATTACTTTTCAGGACCAGTACTGGGCTGAAAGATACAGCACTGAGGTCTCTCCTGATAACAGGTGAGTAAATCGGAATTCGTATTTCGGCTGATTTTAGAGGAATATTTGTATGTTTCAAAAATCAACACTTAGAAACTTTTTCAGCAAAAAGCAGACAATGATATCCTATGGAAGGAAATTCAAGTTACTGGTAAGTACGGTTAAAATTACTTTTGAGGATCAGTACTGGGCTGAAAGATGCAGCACTGAGGTCTCTCCTGATAACAGGTGAGTAAATCGGAATTCGTATTTCGGCTGATTTTAGAGGAATATTTTAAAGTTCCAAAACTCCACACTTAGAAGAATTTCCAAGTGAAACCAGTCAATGTTAGCCTATGGAAGGAAATTCAAGTTACTGGTAAGTACGGTTAAAATTACTTTTCAGGACCAGTACTGGGCTGAAAGATGCAGCACTGAGGTCTCTCCTGATAACAGGTGAGTAAGTCGGAATTCGGATTTCGGCTGATTTTAGAGGAATATTTGTATGTTTCAAAAATCAACACTTAGAAACTTTTTCAGCAAAAAGCAGGCAATGATATCCTATGGAAGGAAATTCAAGTTACTGGTAAGTACGGTTAAAATTACTTTTCAGGATTAGTACTGGGCTGAAAGATGCAGCACTGAGGTCTCTCCTGATAACAGGTGAGTAAATCCGAATTCGTAGTTCGGCAGATTTTAGAGGAATATTTGCACAATGGTGAAGGTAGGGGCGGGGCCTGAGGTGACATCTGTGCAAACGCGCCCGTGGCGCGTTTTAAGTTGGGGGATTAAGTCCCCTTGAATCATGAGGGTCCCTAGGGGCCAACTAGCCCACCAGGAACCTCCAGTATGCGCTAGGGGCTGCGTTGCAGAGACGTGTAGAGGGGCCACACCCCTTTTACACCTCTCTGCAACGCAGCTCTGTGGCGCTTTCTGGATGTACCTGTTGGGCTAGTTGGCCCCCAGGGACCCTCAGGATTGAAGGGGATTTAATTCCCCATCTTAAAACGCGCCACGGGGCCTGTTTGCACACATGTCACCTGAAGCCCCGCCCCTCCCTTCACCACTGTGCAAACGCGCCCCGTGGCGCGTTTTAAGTTGGGGGATTAAGTCCCCTTGAATCCTGAGGGTTCCTGGGGCCAACTAGCCCACCATGTACCTCCAAAAGCGCCACAGAGCTGCATTGCAGAGAGGTGTATAAAGGGGCGTGGCCTCTGTACACCTCTCTGCAACGCAGCCCCCTGGCGCATACTGGAGGTTCCTGGTGGGCTAGTTGGCCCCCAGGGACCCCCAGTATTCATAGGGAATTACTTCCCCATCTGCAAACGCGCCAGGGGGCGTGTTTGCAGAGTGGTGAAGGAAGGGGGCGGGGCCTGTGGGCCGATCGTTTTTTTGTTGTTTTTTTTCCTGAAGGGGGGCTGTGTGGCCCCCTTTCCTTTTTCTTATTTTTGGGCCCTGGGGACCCCATCCCCCAGGGCCTTACCCCCTTTTTTTTTTTTTTTTTTTATTTAAAAAAAAAAATTATTTCTGGGGAGGGGGGCTGCGTGGCCCCCCTCCCGGGCCACTACTTGCCCCGGGGACCCCATCCCCCGGGGCCTGGCCTCTGGTTGGGGACTGTGGGGGTCCCCAAACCCCCACAGTCCCGCCGGCTCCCCGTGTCCTACGGGAGCCGGCATTGCTTTTACACATGGGGAGCAGCTAACATGCTGCTCCCCGTGTGGAAAGCAATTGTCTTTGGATATTGGAGCGAGAGCAGGTTTCCTGCTCTCTCTTCCAATATCCAAAGCAGTTTGCAATGACAGGACGGGAGCCGCGAGGCTCCCGTCCTGTCATTGCAAACAGCAGTGTCCCGGGGTAGGCACCCCGGGACACTGCAGGAGCCGGCCCTGGGGGTGGCGGTCACCAGGGCCACCACAGGCTCCAGGAGGGGGCCGCGCTGCCCCCCTCCCCACATCAGCACAGCCCCGGGGAGGTGGTGGTCCCCGGGGCTTCGGGGGTCCAAAACTGACCCCCATTTTAATTTGTTAGTGCCCCGGGAGGTGGCGGTCTCGGGCGTGTGGGGGGCTCGAGCCCCCCCACACAGGAAAAAAAAAAAAAAGAAGCCCCGGGAGGTGGTGGTCCTCGGGCTGCGGGAGGGCTCAGAGCCCTCCCGCACCATTTTAAAAAGAAAGCCCCGGGGGTGGCGGTCCTCGGGCTTGGGGGCCCTTAGAGGCCCCCATACATAAAATAAACACTCTCCAGCATGCCCCCGGGACTTGGCCCACCCGGGGCAAATAACATCGAAGCGCGGGAGACCGCGCTCGATTTTTTTATCGGCAGGATCCGCGCACCCTGCCGATTTTTTTTTTTTAACAAAAATGCTTTTTCTGCCCAGGGGGTCCTTATGGGACCCCCTGAGCAGACCTAGGGGTCAGGGTGTTTCTACCCTGCCCCTTTGTGCGCTTTGCGCACTTGTTTCTGTCCCTTGGTTCTACCGAGGGATAAATGGCTGCCAACATTTCCTGAATCGGAATGTTGACAGCCAATTAACATGCAGCTCGTGATCGGGACGGTGCGCGCAGGGTGCGCTCAGGGTGCGCGGATCCTCCGTGCCCATAGATATATATGTACTTTTACTTTTGATTTTCTCAGCAACTACTGAACGGATTTACACCATTTAACAAAAAGGGTTCTTTCTGAACCAAGAACTACCTCTTTGCCAAATTTGGTGTAATTCCGTTCAGCAGTTCGGGCTGTAGCCGTGTCTAAAGTTTCCTATGGAAAATGAATGGGGAAAACGCGTTTTGGGACCCCCTGTTTTCTCGGCCCCCGCTTGACGAATCACCCCGAGACTTTCAGGGTAGGAGCGGACCGGAGCGCCCCACAAAGTTTGAAAATTTTGCAAAGATACGTCAACCGGCAAGAGAGTTATTTCAAATAGAATGTCGCGGATTTCCTATGGAAAATAGGTTCTAACTATAACTATCTACTGGCGACCGCCAGTAGATAATGTATGTGTATATAGATACATATATATACATGTCTAAAGAGTGAATGACATATATATGTATAGATATATGTATATAGATGTATATAAATATATGTAGAGATAAAATCTATGTATATATATATATATATGTGTGTCCGTGTGTGTGTGTCTGTGTGTGTATTTATATATATATATTATAGCAAAGGTATTGAATAAACGTCAAGACTGAATGGCAATGCTACCCTTGTGTCGGTGTCCGATTCTTATGAAGATTTCGGAAATGGTTTATGTATATATATATATATATATATATATATATATATATATATATATATATATATATGCTCCTTGATGCACAGTGAACGGCGCACTTGCGGACGGGTGCTTCACAAACGCGGGGTGCGCCCGCGATATTTATCCAGGCTCTGTTTCTTGTTTCCCAAAAGAAAAACAGCACTCGCGGGGCAGTTGCTAGAGTTTATTGGCCCTCGCGAGTGCTGTTTTTCGTTTTGGGAAACAAGGAAACGGAGCTTGGATATATATATATATATATATATATATATATATATATATATATATATATATATATATATATATATATATATATATATATATATATATATATATATATATATATATATATATATATATATATATATATTCAGAAACACAAAGGATGCCACACTCCAGAGATTGGTTTCAGAGTTGCTTTATTTTCACCACGACTGGTGGTAGTGGTGGTGAAAATAAAGCAACTCTGAAAACGGTCTTGGAGTGCGGCATCCGTTGTGTTTCTGAATTTAAATATCGGGTAAGGATTCTACCCGTTGCTGCCTGCACCAGGTATTGAGCGCTCTGACATTGGGAATTAATTGTTATATATATATATATATATATATTTATTTACAGAGATATTTCTCAGTGCTGAAATTATGAGACTGTGAAAGAACTATAATGAGTCTCTTTGAAGTTACCTGAAAGGCAATAAAGTGTGGTACTGCTGCAGAGTACAAAAAAAAATTCTGCTAGATAGAGATATCTGACTTTTGTGTAGTGGCAGTTTTGACGCCATAAAGGGTATGCTGAAACGAACAGATCGGTATTATGTAGACAGCTAAGTGGATTAGTAAAGCCACAAAGTAGAAACACTTTGTAACAGACTAAATGTATGTGAGAGAGGGGTTATGGAGAGATGAGGGGCACGTTTGCAAGGATGGTAGTGGGCGCATCAAAGGAGGTCATAGTGTGCAATTGTAAAGCACACGTTCACCCGTAGGCATCTTGGCGCCAAAATGATGGTTGCAATGGCTCCCACCAGCGCTAAAAGGCTGCGATGATGGGTATGTGGCAAGGTAATGTAATACTGTGTCTTTTTTCTCTCTTTCTTAGTCTTTTTGGAGAGCGTACAGAGTTCGCAAAGGTAAGGAGACTTCGTCATTATTGACTTAAACACTTCACTCACGCGCGCACACACACCTACACTTTAAAACCAACAACCTATCTGCCTTCTACGTAGGATTGTGTTTTAAAAGGATAGTTTAGGCACTAGCAGAGATGGCATATCGTTGGATGGATGCTGCCCAGGCCCTAAATCTGGTTCTGGAGTCCAGCTCTGAGGCAGGATCAGAGACTGAGACAGCAGATACTGAGACAGCATCTGAGGGAGAGGACAATGGAGCCGAATCTGGGAGTGACTTTTCAGTCGGCGCAGTTCCATCCGATGACTCATCGTCCAGCGATTCTGAAGGAGACGATGTCAGTCGTGCTGTGCCTTTGCCAGCACAGTCTGTGCAGCAGGACACCCGTAACAGGTTAGAGCAACCCAGAGTGCAGGCACGTGCGGCCGCAAGCACAGACGGAGTGCTGTCTTGGCAGCCTCCCAATTTAGTTCAGCCCCAAATTCCGCCTTTCACTGGTGACGCTGGATGTAAAGTAGATACGGCAAATTTTTTGCCAATTGACTACTTCCATCTCTTTTTTGGTGTTGACTTCCTAGACGAAATTGTGCAGCAAACAAATTTGCGTGCCGAACAATTTCTGAGAGAGCAAGGAGGCACTCTTGGACCTCATTCTAGGGCGCGCAAGTGGACTCCCACTTCTCTAGGGGAGTTGAAGATATTTTTGGGCCTCACGCTTAAAATGGGGGTAGTGCATAAACCAACCTTGCTATCCTACTGGTCTACTCGCACGGTTTGGTTAACCCCCATCTTCGCACCATACATGAGCAGAGATCGTTTTTGCTATTGCAGCGCATGCTGCATTTCAATGACAACTCTGCTGCATTGCCCCGGGGCCATCCAGACTATGACAGGTTGTTCAAAATTCGGCCTGTCGTGGAACATTTGTCTGCCAGGTTTCCAGAGGTTTATACTCCTGGAAAGAATATAGCCATTGATGAGTCCTTGATCTTGTATAAAGGGCGGCTGCTGTTTAGGCAGTACATTCCGAGCAAACGTGCTCGCTATGGCATCAAGCTGTACATGTTGTGTGAGAGCTCGACTGGCTATGTGTACAGCTTGAGAGTGTATACAGGGAAGGACACAACTCTTAACCCTGTAGGTTGCCCTCCCATGCTAGGGGTCACAGGAAAGATTGTATGGGAGCTTGTCCAGCCACTTCTTCACAAAGGTTATAACCTTTATGTGGACAATTTCTATACAGGAGTAGAGCTGTTCAGTGAGCTCTATAAAGCTGGCACCGTGGCTTGCGGTACAATTCGTTGTCGCCGCAAAGGATTCCCGCAGGAGCTTGTTTGCAAGAAGCTCCAGAAATCCCAGAGCACTGCGTTGCGTTCCAACGAACTGCTCGCAGTTAAGTTCTCAGATAGGCGTGATGTGTACATGCTCACTACAATTCATGCTGAGAGCACTTCCCCTGTCACGGTTTGGGGTCAGATGGCCGAAGTCCACAAGCCCAACTGTATACTTGATTACAACAAGTACATGGGCGGAGTGGACAAGAACGACCAGGTTCTTCAGCCATACAATGCGAGTCGTAAAACTCGCACTTGGTATAAGAAACTGTTTACGCACCTGATCCAGATGGCAACATACAATGCGTATGTTGTTTATCGTGAGACCACCACAGGAAGACTCATGTCTTTCCTTGACTTTCAGTTGTCTGTGATTGAAAGTCTTACTGCTACAGAAGCAGAAGCCTCCACTTCATGTGTTCTGGAGGACGTGGCAAGGCTGCAGGAGCGACACTTTGCAGATAAAATTCCTGCAACACCCAAAAAGGAGCGACCATGTCGTCGTTGTAAAGTGTGCTCGATGCAGGGAAAGAGGCAGGAGACTCGTGTTTACTGTCCCCAGTGCCCAAGTAAGCCTGCCTTCTGTTTTCCTACTTGCTTTATGTTGTATCACACTAAAGCAAAATACTGGGAAATTGACTGAGGTGGAGCTGCCAATAGGATAACCTTTCAATTGGTGTGAATGGATACCTACTGTCTGTGGGCCACTCCTTCACTACGCAAGCAGCTGCAGGATATTTCTTCCTCTACTTCATGAAATCATGGACTTCTCAACACCTTTATCTGCTTTCAGAACGTGGTAGTTGTTCTGTTCGCCAATTGACAAGTGCATTATAGTCCCCACGCTGCACATACTGGTGGACAGAACATATGCCACGTTGTCATGGAGTACCCGTGTTTCACATTCAACCGTTCTTCGTAGTTTATGATGTTCTCTTTAGGAAGTTTTTGAAAATTTCCAGCATGTTTGCCTTAGTTTCAAAGGTAGATATGCTTGCTCAGCTCGAGAAATGTTTTTGCGGCATACTCGGGCACCCCCAACTTGCATCCACAAACTGGAAGGAGTTGGATAGAGCATTGTGAGAGCATTGATAGCTCGTGACAGAAATGTTCACTCAAGCTTCAAGTAGCTAGAGATGAAAGGCATTAGTATAGGGTCTCTTAACAATTGGACAGGGTTAGTCAGGACTCTGAGGACAGACACACGAACGGGTTAGAACAGCTTACAGTAGGTACGCTTTCCGAGGAATATTGCAAAGGTAGAAGGCAGATAGTAAAGGTAGTATAGATACACGTCCTGACTTCTTCTTCACCCATGGATTCAAATCCATTGCTGCCACACTCACACTGAATTTACTGTAGTACTTCTGGGTCAATGCTGCTTGCCATGTTCATCCTCCGTTAGAACTTAGTAGATGGTCAGTTTGCTGTATGATAAGTGCATTACAGTCACTGCACATAACGGTGGATTGGACATATGCTACGTTGTCACGGACTACCCTTGTTTCACATTCATCCGTTCATAGTTTGATATCTTTTGAAAATTTCCAGCATGTTTGCCTTAGTTTCAAAGGTAGATATGCTTGCTCAGCTCGAGAAATGTTTTTGCGGCATACTCGAGCACCCCCCAACTTGCATCCACAAACTGGAAGGAGTTGGATTTAGCATAGTGAGTGCACTAAAGGTGCATGAAAGACATGTCTGCCTGAGCCTCATGTGGCTGTCATGGAAGTCATTAGTATAGGTTCACTGGGCATGAGTTCGGTAACGTTCTGGAAGAAGGAGGTGGAGACTTGACAGGTGGTAGAATATAGTCCGTCATTATGTCTTGTGGCATATGAATGTGATGGGCCCTTGCATGGCGGCAGTATGTTTGTGTGAGTGCAAGTGATATGGTTGTTTGGGCCCGTGGCTGGCGGTACGGAAGTCTTGTGTGTGGTGTGTGAATGGCGTGTGAATGGACCATAAAGTGGTTGGTGCCGTATTCAATATTTATATACTTTGATAAGTATTTGTGCTTTGAAGCCAGCGTTTCTGGAGGTGCTAAAACCAACCTGTGTAAGTGGTGGATTAGCTTTATCAAATGAGTGTTAGATTTATATTTGTGTTGGTTTAATGGCCTTTTGTAAGATATTTTTTTTCACAATGGGTAGCAGGGGACTTTCTGCCCTAGCTCAGTCGTCACCTAGGCAAACCTTTACATTTTTGAGTAGTAGACAAAGGGGGAAGTACAAGGGTGAATGACTTGCATGGTTATCACTGTTTTTTTTTTTACCCAACATGCCCTGCTAGCCTCTTATTTTGTTGAAAAAAATCACTATTTCCACACATTTTTGTGTGGGAAAGTTGTGGCATCGCCGGGCAGACATGCATTTCCTACCACCCAGTGTTCCCCAAGGTCTCCCGATAAAAATGGTACCTCACTCGTGTGGGAGGCCCAAGTACCCGCGACAGGCTAGGGCCCAAAACGTATTGAGGCGACATTAAAATTGCCTATCACAAAACAACCTGGTTTTGTGAGAGGGGTCACCTTGGTTTTTGGCCCGTGCTCGGCGGCCAGCTAGGGAAACCTACCAAACCCACACATTTCTGAAATCTAGACACCCGGGGGTTCCAGGGAGGTATGGCTTGCGTGGATCCCCCAACGTTTTCTTACCCAGAATCCCCTGCAAACCTCGAATTTAGCTGAAAAAATCACTTTTTCCACACATTTTTGTGTGGGAAAGTTGTGGCATCGCCGGGCAGACACGCATTTCCTACCACCCAGCGTTCCCCAAGGTCTCCCGATAAAAATGGTGCCTCACTCGTGTGGGAGGCCCAAGTACCCGCGACAGGCTAGGGCCCAAAAGTTATTGAGGCGACATTAAAATTGCCTATCACAAAACAACCTGGTTTTGTGAGAGGGGTCACGTTGATTTTTGGCCCCGTGCTCGGCGGCCAGCTAGGGAAACCTATCAAACCCACACATTTCTGAAAACTAGACACCCGGGGGTTCCAGGGAGGTATGGCTTGCGTGGATCCCCCAACGTTTTCTTACCCAGAATCCCCTGCAAACCTCGAATTTAGCTGAAAAAATCACTTTTTCCACACATTTTTGTGTGGGAAAGTTGTGGCATCGCCGGGCAGACACGCATTTCCTACCACCCAGCATTCCCCAAGGTCTCCCGATAAAAATGGTGCCTCAATCGTGTGGGAGGCCCAAGTACCCGCGACAGGCTAGGGCCCAAAAGGTATTGAGGCGACATTAAAATTGCCTATCACAAAACAACCTGGTTTTGTGAGAGGGGTCACCTTGGTTTTTGGCCCCGTGCTCGGCGGCCAGCTAGGGAAACCTACCAAACCCACACATTTCTGAAAACTAGACACCCGGGGGTTCCAGGGAGGTATGGCTTGCGTGGATCCCCCAACGTTTTCTTACCCAGAATCCCCTGCAAACCTCGAATTTAGCTGAAAAAATCACTTTTTCCACACATTTTTGTGTGGGAAAGTTGTGGCATCGCCGGGCAGACACGCATTTCCTACCACCCAGCGTTCCCCAAGGTCTCCCGATAAAAATGGTGCCTCACTCGTGTGGGAGGCCCAAGTACCCGCGACAGGCTAGGGCCCAAAAGGTATTGAGGCGACATTAAAATTGCTCATCACAAAACAACCTGGTTTTGTGAGAGGGGTCACCTTGGTTTTTGGCCCCGTGCTCGGCGGCCAGCTAGGGAAACCTACCAAACCCACACATTTCTGAAAACTAGACACCCGGGGGTTCCAGGGAGGTATGGCTTGCGTGGATCCCCCAACGTTTTCTTACCCAGAATCCCTGCAAACCTCGAATTTAGCTGAAAAATCACTTTTTCCACACATTTTTGTGTGGGAAAGTTGTGGCATCGCCGGGCAGACACGCATTTCCTACCACCCAGCGTTCCCCAAGGTCTCCCGATAAAAATGGTGCCTCACTCGTGTGGGAGGCCCAAGTACCCGCGACAGGCTAGGGCCCAAAAGGTATTGAGGCGACATTAAAATTGCTCATCACAAAACAACCTGGTTTTGTGAGAGGGGTCACCTTGGTTTTTGGCCCCGTGCTCGGCGGCCAGCTAGGGAAACCTACCAAACCCACACATTTCTGAAAACTAGACACCCGGGGGGTTCCAGGGAGGTATGGCTTGCGTGGATCCCCCAACGTTTTCTTACCCAGAATCCCCTGCAAACCTCGAATTTAGCTGAAAAAATCACTTTTTCCACACATTTTTGTGTGGGAAAGTTGTGGCATCGCCAGGCAGACACGCATTTCCTACCACCCAGCATTCCCCAAGGTCTCCCGATAAAAATGGTGCCTCACTCGTGTGGGAGGCCCAAGTACCCGCGACAGGCTAGGGCCCAAAAGGTATTGAGGCGACATTAAAATTGCCTATCACAAAACAACCTGAGGTTGCAGGGGATTCTGGGTAAGAAAACGTTGGGGGATCCACGCAAGCCATACCTCCCTGGATCCACCTGGGTGTCTAGTTTTCAGAAATGTGTGGGTTTGATAGGTTTCCCTAGCTGGCCGCCGAGCACGGGGCCAAAAACCGAAGTGATCCCCCTTGCAAAACCAGGTTGTTTTGTGATGGGCAATTTTAATGTCACCTCAATACGTTTTGGGCCCTAGCCTGTCGCGGGTACTTGGGCCTCCCACACAAGTGAGGTACCATTTTTATCGGAAGACTTTGGGGAACGCGGGGTGGGTGGAAATTTGTGGATCCATGCAGATTCCAGAACTTTCCACCACAGAAATGTGAGGAAAATGTGTTTTTTTACAATTTTTTAAGTTTGCAAGGGATTCTGGGTAACAGAACCTGGTGAGAGCCAGTCAAATCACCCCATCCTGGATTCCCTGGGTGTCTACTTTTCAAAAATGTATAGGTTTGAAAGGTTTCCCTAGGTGCCGGCAGAGCTAGGGTTCAAAATCTACAGCTAGCCACTTTGTTGAAAAAGGGTCCGTTTTCACTGCGAAAATGTGGTGTGTCCACGTTGCGTTTTGGGCCGTTTCCTGTCGCGGGTACTTGGGCCTCCCACACAAGTGAGGTACCATTTTTATCGGAAGACTTTGGGGAACGCGCGGTGGGTGGAATTTTGTGGATCCACGCAGATTCCAGAACTTTCCACCACAGAAATGTGAGGAAAATGTGGGTTTTTTGGACAATTTCTTAGGTTTGCAAGGGATTCTGGGTAACAGAACCTGGTGAGAGGCAGTAAAGTCACCCCATCCTGGATTCCCTGGGTGTCTAGTTTTCAAAATATATAGGTTTGCTAGGTTTCCCCAGATGCAGGCAGAGCTAGGATTCAAAAATAACAGCTAGGCACTTTGCCAAAAAGGGTCATTTTTCACTGTGAAATTGGGGTGTGTCCACGTTGTGCTTTGCGCGATTTCCTGTCACGGGCTCTAGGCCTACCCACACAAGTGAGGTACCATTTTTCTCGGAACACTTTGGGGAATGCGGGGTGGGTAGAAATTTGTGGATCCACGCAGATTTCAGGACTTTCCACCACAGCAATGTGAGGAAAATGTGGTTTTTGGACACTTTTTAGGTTTGCAAGGGATTCTGGGTAACAGAACCTGGTGAGAGGCAGTAAAGTCACCCCATCCTGGATTCCCCTGGGTGTCTAGTTTTCAAAAATATATAGGTTTGCTAGGTTTCCCAGATGCAGGCAGAGCTAGGATTCAAAAATAACAGCTAGGCACTTTGCCAAAAAGGGTCATTTTTCACTGTGAAATTGGGGTGTGTCCACGTTGCGTTTGCGCGAATTCCTGTCGCGGGCTCTAGGCCTACCCACACAAGTGAGGTACCATTTTTCACGGAACACTTTGGGGAATGCGGGGTGGGTAGAAATTTGTGGATCCACGCAGATTCCAGGACTTTCCACCACAGAAATGTGAGGAAAATGTGTTTCTTTTGACAATTTTTTAGGTTTGCAAGGGATTCTGGGTAACAGAACCTGGTCAGAGGCAGTAAAGTCACCCCATCCTGGATTCCCCTGGGTGTCTAGTTTTCAAAAATATATAGGTTTGCTAGGTTTCCCTAGATGCAGGCAGAGCTACGATTCAAAAATAACAGCTAGGCACTTTGCCAAAAAAGGGTAATTTTTCACTGTGAAATTGGGGTGTGTCCACGTTGAGTTTTGCGCGATTTCCTGTTGCGGGCTCTAGGCCTACCCACACAAGTGAGGTACCATTTTTCTCGGAAGACTTTGGGGAATGCGGGGTGGGTAGAAATTTGTGGATCCACGCAGATTTCAGGACTTTCCACCACAGAAATGTGAGGAAAATGTGTTTTTTTTGACAATTATTTAGGTTTGCAAGGGATTCTGGGTAACAGAACCTGGTGAGAGGCAGTAAAGTCACCCCATCCTGGATTCCCCTGGGTGTCTAGTTTTCAAAAATATATAGATTTGCTAGGTTTCCCTAGATGCAGGCAGAGCTAGGATTCAAAAACTACAGCTAGGCACTTTGCCAAAAAGGGTCATTTTTCACTGTGAAATTGGGGTGTGTCCACGTTGCGTTTGCGCGATTTCCTTCGCGGGCTCTAGGCCTACCCACACAAGTGAGGTACCATTTTTCTCGGAAGACTTTGGGGAACGCGGGGTGGGTAGAAATTTGTGGATCCACGCAGATTCCAGGACTTTCCACCACAGAAATGTGAGGAAAATGTGTTTTTTTTGACAATTTTTTAGGTTTGCAAGGGATTCTGGGTAACAGAACCTGGTCAGAGGCAGTAAAGTCACCCCATCCTGGATTCCCCTGGGTGTCTAGTTTTCAAAAATATATAGGTTTGCTAGGTTTCCCTAGATGCAGGCAGAGCTACGATTCAAAAATAACAGCTAGGCACTTTGCCAAAAAAGGGTAATTTTTCACTGTGAAATTGGGGTGTGTCCACGTTGAGTTTTGCGCGATTTCCTGTTGCGGGCTCTAGGCCTACCCACACAAGTGAGGTACCATTTTTCTCGGAAGACTTTGGGGAACGCGGGGTGAGTAGAAATTTGTGGATCCACGCAGATTTCAGGACTTTCCACCACAGAAATGTGAGGAAAATGTGTTTTTTTTGACAATTATTTAGGTTTGCAAGGGATTCTGGGTAACAGAACCTGGTGAGAGGCAGTAAAGTCACCCCATCCTGGATTCCCTGGGTGTCTAGTTTTCAAAAATATATAGATTTGCTAGGTTTCCCTAGATGCAGGCAGAGCTAGGATTCAAAAACTACAGCTAGGCACTTTGCCAAAAAAGGGTCATTTTTCACTGTGAAATTGGGGTGTGTCCACGTTGCGTTTTGCGCGATTTCCTTTCGCGGGCTCTAGGCCTACCCACACAAGTGAGGTACCATTTTTCTCGGAAGACTTTGGGGAACGCGGGGTGGGTAGAAATTTGTGGATCCACGCAGATTCCAGGACTTTCCACCACAGAAATGTGAGGAAAATGTGTTTTTTTTGACAATTTGTTAGGTTTGCAAGGGATTCTGGGTAACAGAACCTGGTGAGAGGCAGTAAAATCACCCCATCCTGGATTCCCCTGGGTGTCTAGTTTTCAAAAATGTATAGGTTTCCCTAGATGCAGGCAGAGCTAGGATTCAAAAACTACAGCTAGGCACTTTGCCAAAAAAGGGTCGTTTTTCACTGTGAAATTGTGGTGTGTCCACGTTGCGTTTTGCACCGTTTCCTGTCGCGGGCACTAGGCCTACCCACACAAGTGAGGTACCATTTTTCTCGGAAGACTTTGGGGAACGTGGGGTGGGTAGAAATTTGTGGATCCGCGCAGAATTACAGACATTTCCACCACAGAAATGTGAGGAAAATGTGTTTTTTTTGACAATTGTTTAGGTTTGCAAGGGATTCTGGGTAACAGAACCTGGTGAGAAGCAGTCAAGTCACCCCATCCTGGATTCCCCTGGGTGTCTAGTTTTCAAAAATGTATAGGTTTGCTAGGTTTCCCTAGGTGCCGGCAGAGCTAGGGTTCAAAAACTACAGCTAGGCACTTTGCCAAAAAAGGGTTGTTTTTCACTGTGAAATTGTGGTGTGTCCACGTTGCGTTTTGCACCGTTTCCTGTCGCGGGCACTAGGCCTACCCACACAAGTGGGGTACCATTTTTCTCGGAAGACTTTGGGGAACGTGGGGTGGGTAGAAATTTGTGGATCCGCGCAGATTACAGACCTTTCCACCACAGAAATGTGAGGAAAATGTGTTTTTTTGACAATTTTTTAGGTTTGCAAGGGATTCTGGGTAACAGAACCTGGTGAGAGGCAGTAAAGTCACCCCATCCTGGATTCCCCTGGGTGTCTAGTTTCCAAAAATGTATAGGTTTGCTAGGTTTCCCTAGATGCAGGCAGAGCTAGGATTCAAAAACTACAGCTAGGCACTTTGCCAAAAAAGGGTCATTTTTCACTGTGAAATTGGGGTGTGTCCACGTTGCGTTTTGCGCGAATTCCTGTCGCGGGCTCTAGGCCTACCCACACAAGTGAGGTACCATTTTTCACGGAACACTTTGGGGAATGCGGGGTGGGTAGAAATTTGTGGATCCACGCAGATTCCAGGACTTTCCACCACAGAAATGTGAGGAAAATGTGTTTCTTTTGACAATTTTTTAGGTTTGCAAGGGATTCTGGGTAACAGAACCTGGTCAGAGGCAGTAAAGTCACCCCATCCTGGATTCCCCTGGGTGTCTAGTTTTCAAAAATATATAGGTTTGCTAGGTTTCCCTAGATGCAGGCAGAGCTAGGATTCAAAAACTACAGCTAGGCACTTTGCCAAAAAAGGGTCATTTTTCACTGTGAAATTGGGGTGTGTCCACGTTGCGTTTTGCGCCATTTCCTGTCGCAGGCTCGAGGCCTACCCACACAAGTGAGGTACCATTTTTCTCGGAAGACTTTGGGGTACGCAGGGTGGGTTGAAATTTGTGTATCCACGCAGATTCCAGAACTTTCCACCACAGAAATGTAGGGAAAATGTGTTTTTTTAAACCATTTTTTAGGTTTGCAAGGGATTCTGGGTAACAGAACCTGGTGAGAAGCAGTCAAGTCACCCCATCCTGGATTCCCCTGGGTGTCTAGTTTTCAAAAATGTATAGGTTTGCTAGGTTGCCCTAGGTGCCGGCAGAGCTAGGGTTCAAAAACTACAGCTAGGCACTTTGCCAAAAAAGGTTCGTTTTTCACTGTGAAATTGTGGTGTGTCCACGTTGCGTTTTGCACCGTTTCCTGTCGCGGGCACTAGGCCTACCCACACAAGTGAGGTACCATTTTTCTCGGAAGACTTTGGGGAACGTGGGGTGGGTAGAAATTTGTGGATCCGCGCAGATTACAGACCTTTCCACCACAGAAATGTGAGGAAAATGTGTTTTTTTGGACAATGTTTTAGGTTTGCAAGGGATTCTGGGTAACGGAACCTGGTGAGAGGCAGTAAAGTCACCCCATCCTGGATTCCCCTGGCTGTCTAGTTTTCAAAAATGTATAGGTTTGCTAGGTTTCCCTAGATGCAGGCAGAGCTAGGATTCAAAAACTACAGCTAGGCACTTTGCCAAAAAAGGGTCATTTTTCACTGTGAAATTGGGGTGTGTCCACGTTGCGTTTTGCCCCATTTCCTGTCGCAGGCTCTAGGCCTACCCACACAAGTGAAGTACCATTTTTCTCGGAAGACTTTGGGGAACGCAGGGTGGGTTGAAATTTGTGTATCCACGCAGATTCCAGAACTTTCCACCACAGAAATGTAGGGAAAATGTGTTTTTTTACCATTTTTTAGGTTTGCAAGGGATTCTGGGTAACAGAACCTGGTGGGAGCCAGTCAAGTCACCCCATCCTGGATTCCCTGGGTGTCTAGTTTTCAAAAACGTATAGGTTTGCTAGGTTTCCCTAGATGCCGGCAGAGCTAGGGTTCAAAAACTACAGCTAGGCACTTTGCCAAAAAAGGGTCATTTTTCACTGTGAAATTGGGGTGTGTCCACGTTGCGTTTTGTGCCATTTCCTGTTGTGGGCACTAGGCCTACCCACACAAGTGAGGTACCATTTTACTCGGAAGACTTTGGGAACGCGGGGTGGGTGGAAATTTGTGGATCCATGCAGATTCCAGAACTTTCCACCACAGAAATGTGAGGAAAATGTGTTTTTTGGACAATTTTTAGGTTTGCAAGGGATTCTGGGTAACAGAACCTGGTGAAAGCCAGTCAAGTCACCCCATCCTGGATTCCCCTGGGTGTCTAGTTTTCAAAAATTTATAGGTTTGCTAGGTTTCCCTGGGTGCCGGCAGAGCAAGGGTTCAAAAACTACAGCTAGGCACTTTTTAAAAAAAGGGTAATTTTTCATTGTGAAAATCTGTTGTGTTCACGTTGCGTTTTGAGCCGTTTCCTGTCGTGGGCACTATGCCTACCCACACAAGTGAGGTACCATTTTTATCGGGACACTTACGGTAATTCAGATTTCTAAAGCAACTGTTATTACCTATTGACTTTCGATGCATTTCTGCCTTCCAAATGAAAGACAATGTGTAAAAAAGAAGTTATTTTGAAAAATGACCTATAATTCTCATGCTAGTATGAGTATTACCAATTTCAGAAATGTGCAAATATCTACTGTTTCTAAACTCTATATTGTGTTCCCATTTCAGAAATACATGGGAGTCTTTCATACCGAATATTCCATGTATACATTTTCCCAGAATAATTGCTATATACCCTGTACATAATAAAAACCATTGCAAGACGCTGCTCAGTTTTTGGCTCTGGGTTCGTCGGGTTCTTGGTGAACCTACAAGTCCTATATATCCCCACAACCAGTGAGGTCCAGTGGATGTAACGGTATATTGCTTTCAAAGAGCAGTCATAATTAGAAGAAGTTACAGGTGAAAACGTTGACACAAAAGGCTGTTTTTTTCAACTAATTTTCCATTTTTCCTATATTTAACTGTTAGTTTCTATAAAGAAACCTTGATGGATTTACACAAATGACCCCTTGCTGAATTCAGCATTTTGTCTACTTTTCTAAAATGTATAGATTTCCAGGATACATTATTGCTTTCATACCCATTTCTACCATTAACTGAAAGGAGTTTGAAAGCACAAAAATAGCAAAAATAGGCTATGTCCCAGAAAAATGCCAAAACTGTGTAAAATTTTTGGTTTTCTGACAAAAGTCTGTCATTCCCTAAAAGCTGGGAAAATGGAGATTTCAGCCCCACAAACACTTTTTTGATACCATTTGCAGGGAAAACCCAGACACTTTCATATGCGGGACTTTTTTCCCATTTTTCCTCAAAAACCAAAATATAGCTGTATTTTGGCTAAAATCTGGGACCCTCCAGGGGAATCCACAAACCCTGGGTACCTTTAGAATCCCCATGATGTTGGAAGAAAAGGATGCAAATTTGGCGTGGATACCTTATGTGGTCAAAAAGTTACAGAGGCCTAATCGCGAACTACTACAAATAGCCAAAAAGGGCTCAGCACTGGGGGAAAAGGCCCAGCAGTTAAGGGGTTAAACAATCAAAAAAAAGAAATTACATTTTGCCACTTCTATGTGTGCTGCATTAAGCAGCACACACAAGTTACAAAACGTCATTTAAAGAATACATGTGCAGGAAGGGAGATCGTCCTGCACATAAACAATCTTCCCCTCAATGCAGACACCCTTGCACTATTGTGCAAGGGTGCCTGAATTGGCGCTAGGCTGCTAAGTTTAGCGCCAGCGCAGGGGGAAAAGCAGGACTGCACCATATTGTTGCAAATATGCTGCAGCCCTGCGTTAATGAAGTGGCGGAGTGCAGTTTTAAGCCAGGAAGGCTAACGCCACACTCCGTCACTTCATTGTAAATATGCCCCTGGATGTGAACACTGGTACAGCAAGAGATACCAAAATTCAATATTCACAGGACTGCAGCTATCCATAGCGGGCAAGAGTCACGTGCCTTTTAATGAGGCAGAACTAGCCCTTTTCAACAGGGTTTCTATGATTTTAATGGTCTGCACAATCACTTCATGGCAGAGAGCAGATACTTTGTGCATAAATGCTGATTAAGACATATAATTTTAAAGGGCCATTTGAGTTTCCTAAATGTTTCATATAGTCATTTTGGTTTGCCCAAAAAATGAAGCACTGAATTTTGAAACCTGTTGTTCTGCAGACACGGAGCTCCCGACTGCACTTGTTCACCCCTCTCCAGAGTGGCAGTTTGACTGCAGCGGTTTCATTTTTTTTCCACACGGATTTTCCAGAAGAGCACAGAGGCAGCATGAGCATTTGATTTGTCAGTATTTTTCCGTTTTTATATATAAATACAGACGAAAAAAAAGTTTTCTGTCTGTATTTATATGGAAAAATCTGTTTCAACGGAAAACCGGGAGCCTTAATTACAACCGATGCAAGCAGTGTGGGAATAGGGGCAGTGCTAACTCAGGTAAAAGATGGCCAGGACAAAGTAATTGATTTGCTTCAAGACGTCTCCAGAAAGCGGAATCCTCCTATTCTGTTATCAAAAGGAAACCCTAGCATGTTGTTGGGGAAACAAACACTTCAGATATTTTGTGTGGGGGTTACCTTTCAAGTTGAAAACCAACCATAAGCCCCTGATCCATTTGTTTAAAGGGGGAAAAGGTTTGGAGGGAAAATTGACACCACGGCTATCCAGGTGGATGCTGCCTGTGGTGGAATAAAATTTTGAGATGGAGTATGTGAAGGGACTAAAAAATGTGATTAGCGGTTTGTTGATCTAGAATGCCTGTGGATGAACAAGGTCTGGATGCAGAAATGAGTGTAGATGTGAGACGGGAGTGAGGAGTTTGCTCTTGAGAAGGAATAATGGGATTCAGCAATGGCAGAAGATTCTTTACTAAGAGAAGTATGGGAATGTGTGTCTGCAGGTTGGAAGGACAGGCAAGTTGGTAGCACACATCTCAATGGGTACCATCATGTAGAAGATGAACTGAGCGTGTGTGATGGGAAACTGTTGAGAAGGAATCAAATTCTTCCACCTGAGAAACTTAGGAAGAGGATAATCCAATTGGTGCAAGAGGGACACCCGGGTCGCAATATGACTAAAAGGTGTGTTCGCCAATCCTTCTGGTGGCCCAGTATGGATGGAGAAATTGAGTGTGTGGTTAAGGAATGTTATGCTTGTGCCAATAGTGACAAGACAAAAATTGTGAGATAACCTCTGCTTTCATGGTCACCCCCACTTTTTGCTGGTGTCATTATGTTTTACTGACTAGTCTGACTGGGATCCTACTAATCAGGACCCCAGTCTCTGTGCTTCTTCCCTAAATTGAACATGGTGAGTACGTAGGTACACTCCATATTGGCTACTGGTGTACCCTGCTAAGTCCCTAGTATATGGTACTAAGGTACCCAGGGCATAGGTACACTAGGGGTCTCCCCTGGGCTGAAGCATGTATTATGCCACCCATGAGAGACCACTCAAATTGTGACTATAGGCCTGCCATTGCAGCCTGTGTAAGCTGGTGGTAGCACCACTCAACGACAGATATAAGTTTCCTTATATCTGAAGTCACTTCACTTAAAACCTATAAGTCACCCCTAAGGCAGGCCTTTCAATCCTGAAGGCAGGGTGCTTGGTTCTAAGTGTGAGGGTGTCTCTACATGAGCAGGACACCCCTACAACGTTCTGGGGTCCATTCTCCCGGGTTGTAAGTGCATCAGTCATTAAGATACATAGAGGGGCCATGCGTCACTGCGTGATGACCATCTCTAAACTGGCTGTAACGATTCCTGTCGTGTTTGGTATCAAACGTAGGAATCATACCCTCACACCGTAAACTGTGTGGGAGGTATGATTCCATGGCACTGTAAAGCTTCTCTGTGAGGCCCTCAGTGCTCCCGGTACCAGTCTTCTAGACCCGGACAGCAAATTATGGCTGTTGCCAACCAGCGACACGATTCTGCCCTCCTGCTGCTGAGCCAAGCCCGAGCAGAGGAAGGCAGGACAATAGGTATCCTGTCACAGGGAGGTGTGACCAGCTCCCAGACAGGACTTAGTGTATTGGGACAGGGTGGGGGCACTTGCCAGCGCCACTCAGACTGCTTTAAGGGCACATTTGGTGCCCTCCTTGCATACTCCAGTCCAAACCAGTTCAGGGAGCCATTGGCTCCCGCTCTGGCGCGAAACTGGACAAAGGACATGGGAGTATCCTCCCCACTGTCCAGCCCCTCCTTTGGGAGGGACCCCTGAATCGTTCCAACCCTTTCCTTAAGGTACTTAAGGGCTTACCTGTTGGTGTGTCCCTAGATTTGTCGTGGGACAAGATTCAGTTCACATACCACTTCAACTTCGACCGTCTGGGCACTCTGGACCTCGCTGGACTTCGCGTTGGGGACCGAGACTGCAACTGGGAAGACTCCTGCTGCTCCTGGTCTCGTCGTCCTGCAAGTCTGCTGCAATGTCTATGCCTGTGCTCCATACAGGTTCTTCACCAGGCCTGTGGACATCCAAGACACCCGAAGGAATCTCCCTTGGAGTGAAGGAGTCAATCCCCTGCATCTGCACGCAACGTAGCTAACCGGTCTGCTGATCCTGGGCTCCCACAGACTCCGAAAGGCTCAGCAACACAGGTGGTGATTCTGTAACTCCCTCGAGGCCTGCACTGTCTTCACACCGAGTTTGAGGCCAGCATCCCTCGTCAGAACCGCTGAAACAGCACCCCTATGCACCGCGTCGACTTGCCGTTGCCAAGGCTTGTTGACTCTCTCCTCCACGGATCTTTGGGCTGCAAGAAGCTCCAACCTCAAGCATCTCCTGCAGCCAAGATCTTCGTACGTATCGCATCCTTTGCACCGTGGGCCTGCATCCTTTGGTGAGCTGCTCGAGGTCCTCTCGCGACTCCTGTGCCCGTGGGTCTTCTTTGGCTTGAGTGGGCTCCCCTGCTTGCTCACGCCTGCTCTGACTTACCTGCTCGTGGTGAGTCACTTGGACCTTGCTGGTCCCGACACTGCACCCCGTTGGCAAGGCTTGTTGGTGCCCCTGCCAGACACTGACGCTTGGCTCTTGACATCCGATGTGGGACAGCTCGTGCACGGCTCCTGGTCCTCCTCTGCATCACCTGGTCTGTACAGCTGCAACTACAAGGACACCGTCAACTCCCCTGCATCTCCGACATCGGTGGGCATTTGTCTTCCGTGCCTCCTGGTGACTCCTAAGTGGCATAGACTCTGTCCCCTGTGCTTGCAGGTATCTCTCACCTTGAATCCACATCTGGGTTCCAGCGGACACTTTCACCTCCTTCACTAGCGGCATCTTTTCCGAAGTCCTCCATTGTGGTCTACGGCGGTTTCTGACGTCACTTCACACCAATGCACTCGTCTTCCCTGGTGTAGGTATCCTGGTTCCTGGGGTATCCATGAGTGGGGTCACTCTCCAATCTTCCACTGGGTTTCTTCGGGGTCCGTTGGGAAGGGTCATTCTTCTTTAAAATTGCAACAGCGACTTACCGATTGACTAACATTGAGCATGCGGTCATGTTCCCACTCTGCACACGACCTCCATGGGGTTCCTAGATACTAGTTCCTTGGGTCTCCGGCTCTTCTTCGTCTTCTGGGTCCATTCTCAACTTAGGTTGTGGTTCGCATTCCACTGTTTAATGAGGCTTTGACGGAGCCCATATTAGAAGTATGGCAGAAGCCTATGACTGCCCCTGCTGTGTCCAGATCGGTGGCAAGACGGTACAAAGTAGCGCCTAAGGATCCGGCTTTTTTATCGTCACATCCATCTCCTGAGAGCTTGGTAGTTCAGGCGTCATGCTCTACAAAACAATCTTCTGGCTCTTTTCCTTCCACGCCTGGAGATAGGGAATCTAAAAGGATGAAACAATACGCCAAGAAGGAATTTTCCTCAGCCAGCATGGCTTTAAATCGACAAATGCGACGTGCCTAGTGGGTTGCTACATTCATGCTTTAATGGATTCGGCTAAGGAGGTGATCCCTAAGCTTCCAGAGGACGTTCAGGGCCATTTTGCGGAGGTTCTGTCGGACACTCGAGCGGCGGCCCGTCAGGTCATTCAATCTGGACTTGACACAGCTGATTCTGTTGCTAGAGTGATGGGTTCTTCAGTGGCTACTAGGGGGCATGCCTGGTTAAGGGGGTCTGGTTTTTTCTCCGTATGTGCAGGCCACCCTTTTGGAGTTGCCCTTTGATGGCTCTCGACTCTTTGGTACCAAGGTGGACTCAGCGCTGCAGCGCTTTAAAGATAGTAGGGCCACTGCTAGATTGTTAGGCCTGCAGTTCCAACCTAGAGCCTTTGGTTACCGAACACTTCGAGGGTTTGGCAAGGCTGCCCCATTTCGAGCCCAGCAGCAGCAACAACAGCAGGCGAATCCACTGTATAGATCAATCTGAAAGAGACACGTTAGTGACAGATTCCTTACCTTAGAATATCCCCAGGCGTCAGGCTGGATCCGGAAAGTTTTTGCGTAGCAGTACCCTTGCGCGTCGGTAGGCGGCGTCGTGCGGCTCCGCGTCCGTCGTCGGGCGTCGTGATCGCCGGGATGACGTCGCGGGCAGTACTTAGGCGCCGCCCTGCGCGCTGACGTCAGTTCTTCTTTTTCCGCGCCAGCAAGCGCAGATCCGGGAAGAGCAGTGCCCTAGTCATTTTTTGACTAACTTTTTGGTGAATTTTTTCACTGTTTCTTTCATATCGACTCCAAGGTGTCGTAGGGATGCCCGGCTTTAAACGTTGCGACGCCTGTGCTCGGATGATGTCCATCACAGACCCGCATCTGGAGTGTCTCTTCTGCCTCGGGCGAGACCACGACACGAAGTCGTGTTCCGACTGCCGGTCCCTAAACCCGAAAGCTTTGCGAGAGCGGTCTCGAAAGCTCCTCGAGGCCCGGCAGTCGGCTCCGCGCCACACCAAGCCCCGGTCGCGTGAGAGGTCGAGGGGTCGGTCGCGGAGTCCTCGCCGGTCGTCGGGATCAAAGTCTTCGTCGTTCGGTAAGTCTAAACACAAGAAGTCCAAAAAGCATCATCGCTCTAGGACTTCACCTCGCCGGTCTCGCGACTCGGCTGAGGCCCCTCCCGGCACCGTGCCCGCCCCCGCGGCCCCGGACATGCCTGTGGAGCCGCCCCCGCAATACCCGTCCTTCCCGGGTTCGGGGGCGGAACCGGCCCAAGTACAGGAATTCCTGTCGGCCATGGCCCGCCTCTTTGGGCCTCAAGGTCCCTCCGGTGCGCCTTCGGGCCCCACGGGCCCTGATGGGGTTGCCCCGGCGTCGCCGACGACTCCGGTCCCGGCGTCGCTCAAGCCTCGGTCCCGGCTCCGGCTTCGGCCCCGGCCTCGATCCCGGCTCCGGTGGTACCGCAACCCCCATCGACGCCGGTCGACCTGACCACGCCTGCGCCGATGTCTCCGGTGCCGTTCCTGACGGCGCCCGGGGCTCCGGGCGGCGTCGTCCCCATGTACTCTCCGGCTCCGGACATGGAGCTGGACCGACGCCGCCGACGCCGGTTCCGGCGCCAATGAGACCTTGGGTCCCAAATGTCCCTCCTCCTCCTTATTTTGAACCGGAGGAGGACCAGGAGGACTGGGAGGGGTCTGAGGACCCTCTGGCACAACAGTGTCAGTATGATGAGGACTGGGCAGAGGAACTAGGGGATGCCAGTGGTCTAGATACTTCCCTGACACTGGCATGCTGTCTCCTCCCGTGGCTACGGAGGAGGGAGCCAATTTTGCAACGGTGTTGCGTAGGGCAGCTGGAGCCTTACATCTCCGGCTCCCTACGGTGACGGTCAAGACTAATCTCTTGACAGAAGTGCTTCAGCCGGCAGCCTCCTCCTTGGAGACTGTGCTACCGTTCAACGATGCACTCACTGACGTTCTTTGGGCGCCTGGTCCAAGCCCAACACAGGGGCTCCTGTGGATAGGAACGTGTCCCGACGCCATCGCCCAGCTCCGGGCGACCCCTTGTTTCTCTCTGTCCACCCCACTCCTGAGAGCTTGGTTGTCCAAGCCTCGGCTTCCCAAACCGCCTTCCCTACCGCCCCTCCGGATAGGGAATCCAAACGCCTGGATCAATTTGGGAAGAAGGGTTTTTCTTCCTCCAGTGCTGGCTTGCGGTCCATCAACACCGCTTGTCTTTTGGGCCGATATACCCACTCCTTGTGGGATTCGGTGGCGACTGTTTTGCCCCAGTGTTCTGAGGAGGTCCAGACACTGCTTACCTGCGCCATTGCGGAAGGAAGGGATGCGGCCAAATACACCATACGTTGTGGCCTTGATACCGCCGACTCGCTGGGCAGATCTATTGCAACGACGGTGGCGCTGCGTCGCCACGCCTGGCTGAGAACCACTGGTTTTTCGGGTGATGTCCAGAATACCCTCATGGACATGCCCTTTGATGGAGTCGGTCTTTTTGGTTCCAAAGCAGACCATGCGTTGGAGCGTTTTAAGGACTCACGGGCTACTGCCAAGTCCCTGGGCCTTTCTGCTACACACCCTCCGCTAACTTCTGCTTTTCGCCCCTATCGTGGCCACGGAAGGGGCGCCCAGTCACGCCAGCAGCCCAGCCACCGGCCCGCGCAGCAGGCGTCTTCGCGTGGCCGAGGACGTGGATACCGCCGTGGCGGTTCGGGCAACCAGCGTGCGGGTCAGGCCACCACCTCCAACCCGTCCGCGGCCTCCAAGCCCTCCTAGTCCCTCCTTTCAGGTGCACAGCACGCCAGTAGGGGGCAGGGTCCGCCATCACCTTCACCACTGGCGTCCCATCACCTCGGACAGGTGGGTCTTGGACATTGTCTGAAGGGGCTACTCCCTCCCTTCGAAACCACCCCCCAGCCATGCCACCTCAATTCCACCGCATGTCAGGGGATCACTTGGTACTTCTGCAGAAGGAAGTCACGGCCCTCTTGGCCAAGAGGGCCATCGAGCATGTTCCGACCCCAGAAGTAGGACGTGGTTGCTACTCCCACTACTTCCTGGTGCCCAAAAGGACAAGGAGGACATGCGTCCTATCTTGGACCTCCGGAACGTCAATCGCTTCCTCCGGAAGGAGAAGTTCAAGATGCTCACCCTAGCTCAGGTCTTGACTGCCCTCGACCCTGGAGACTGGTTGGTAGCGTTGGACTTGCAGGACGCCTATTTCCACATCCTCGTCCTGCCGGCCCACCGGCGTTACCTTCGGTTCACGGTAGGCCTCGAGCATTTTCAGTTCACCGTGCTCCCCTTTGGCCTTACCAGTGCCCCTCGGGTGTTCACGAAAGTGATGGCGGTGGTCGCAGCTCATCTGCGCCGGGCAGGGGTTTCAGTCTTCCCCTACCTCGACGACTGGCTGCTGAAGGCGGGCTCGTCCCAGGCAGTCGTCTCCCACCTCCAGACTACGGCCGAACTCCTGCAGTCGCTGGGGTTCTCCATCAATGTGCCGAAGTCGCATCTGATTCCTTCTCCACAGCTCCTTTTCATCGGAGCAGTTCTGGACACGACGCAGTTTCGGGCCTATCCTCCCGAACGGCGAGTCCGGGATATTCAGGCTATGATTCCGATCTTTCAGCCTTTATCCTGGGTTTCAGTACGGATGACCCTGAGGCTCCTGGGCCTCATGGCCTCCTGCATCCTGCTGGTCAATCATGCCAGATGGCATATGCGGGCTCTGCAGTGGGACCTGAAGTTCCAGTGGGCGCAGCACCAGGGCAACCTGTCCGATCACATCCAGATCTCGGAGGGGACTGCAAAACAGTTGCAGTGGTGGCTCTCGAACCGGCAATGGGTCATGGGCAGATCCCTCTCCCTTCCCCAGCCAGAGCACACAGTTGTGATGGACGCGTCCCTTCTGGGATGGGGCGGTCACATGGGAGAGGCGGAGATCAGAGGCCTCTGGTCTCCCGGCGGAGTCCCGGCTCCATATCAACCTTCTGGAGCTCCGGGCGATCCGACTTGCACTCAAGGCATTCCTTCCTCTGTCAAAGGGAAGGTAGTGCAGGTGTTCACAGACAACACCACCGCCATGTGGTACTGCAACAAACAAGGCGGGGTGGGGTCGTGGACCCTTTGTCAGGAGGCTCTGCGCCTCTGGACATGGCTGGAACATCAGGGCATGTTCCTGATGGTTCAACACCTGGCAGGTTCCCTGAACGCCAGGGCGGACGAACTCAGCCGCAGGTGCATGATGGATCACAAATGGCGTCTTCACTCGGAAGTGGCGCAAGGACTCTTTCTACAGTGGGGAGAGCCGTGGTTAGATCTATTCGCCACCGAAGAGAACGCGCAATGTCATCAGTTCTGCGCGTTGGAATTTCCAAGGCGGCACTCGCCGGCGACGCTTTTCGTCACGAGTGGAGTTGCGGTCTCATTGTACGCCTTTCCGCCTATACCACTTCTACCCAGAGTGTTGAAGAAGATTCGGCACGACCGGGCCCAAGTCATTCTTGTGGCTCCGGACTGGGCTCGAAGAGTTTGGTATCCCGAGCTACTCAGTATGAGCGTAGATCCCCCGATCCGTCTGCCTCTTCGGGAGGATCTTCTGTCGCAGCAGCAGGGGACGGTCTTCCACCCGAACCTGTCCAGTCTACACCTGCTTGCGTGGAGATTGAGCGGCGGCAGTTGATTCCTTTCGACTCTGCCTCCCGAAGTTTGTGATGTGATTCTGGCAGCCAGGCGTCCCTCCACTAAGGTGGTATACGCCTGCAGGTGGAACAAATTTGTGGCATGGTGCACAGCAAAGGCTGTGAATCCCCTTTCTGCCCCTCTTTCTGAGGTCCTTCTGTTCCTTCTTTCTCTGGCCCAACAGGGTTCTGCCCTGGGTACCATCAAGGGTTATCTTTGTGCTATCTCGGCCTTCCTCAGGCTCCCTGATCAGCCCTCCCTTTTCAAGTCCCCTGTTGTTAACAGGTTCTTAAAAGGCATTACACACCTCTTCCCTCCTGTTCCGTTTGTGATGCCTCAGTGGGACTTGAACTTGGTTCTTACCTTTTTAATGTGCGCTCCCTTTGAGCCTTCTACATAACTGTCCTCTTCGTCTTCTGACTCTGAAGACAGCTTTTCTGGTGGCCATCACCTCCGCTCGGCGGGTGAGTGAGCTCCAGGCTCTATCTTGCAAACCTCCCTTTCTGTCTGTTCATCCAGACAAGGTTGTTCTTAGGACGCGTCCGTCCTTCTTGCCAAAGGTGGTTACTGCCTTCCACATTGGGCAGACCATCACTTTGCCTACCTTCTTTCCGCCTCCGCATCCTTCCAGAGAGGAAGAGAGGCTCCACCGTCTGGACCCAAAACGTGCGCTCTCCTTCTATATCACAAAACACTTCCGGGTGGATGACCAGCTCTTTGTTGGCTACGTGGGCGCCAAAAGGTCGGGCGGTGCACAAACGAACCATCTCCCCGCTGGGTTACCTTGTGCATCAAGACCTGCTATTCTTTGGCTAAGAAGGAGCCTCCTGTTGGGCTGCGTGCCCATTCCACCAGGGCAACGGCTGCTACCACGGCCTTGGGCCGCGGTGTTCCGCTGCCGGTTATCTGTCAGGCAGCTACGTGGGCCTCGCTGCACACGTTTACAAAGCATTACTGCCTTGACAGTCAGGTCCGGAGGGACGGCTTCTTTGGCCGTTCTGTCCTCCAAGACTTCCTTGTCTGATCTTTGTTCGCAGACCCACCACCGGGGTTGGTATTGCTGGGGTATCGATTCTAAGGTAAGGAATCTGTCACTAACGTGTCTCTTTCAGATGCACAAGTTACTAACTTGTGTAACGATATATCTGTAAGAGACAGTAGTTAGTGACAGATTCCTTACCGCCCCACCCATCCTCCCCGTTCTGCGAACTGATTTCTAGGGTTAAGGACATCCCTTTCAGGGCCCTAGTATTTTTCAGACACCTATGTCAGCTTCTTGCATGGCTCATGCGTTCCTGGCGCGGAAAGTCGTGTACAGAACTGACGCCAGCGCGCAGGGCGGCGTCTAAGTACTGCCCGCGACGTCATCCCGGCGATTACGACGCCGACGACGGACGCGGAGCCGCACGACGCAGCCTACCGACGCGCAAGGGTACTGCTACGCAAAAACTTTCCGGATCCAGCCTGACGCCTGGGGATATTCTAAGGTAAGGAATCTGTCACTAACTACTGTCTCTTACAGATATATCGTTACACAAGTTAGTAACTTGTGCTACAGAGGGAAAAGTAGAGGTCTCCTGCGAGGCTCAGCTCGCCAACAAGTCTCCTCCTCCTCTCCTGTTCCCCCATCTGGTACCGCAGGGAAGCAGCTCTAGATCCCCAATCTTAGAGCATGTTGGTCCAGTGGGAGGTCGAGTGCCCCAATTTCAGTTATCATTTTATGTTTCCTTTGCAGGTGGGCGGGGCTGCTATGCTCTCGGAGCAGGACAGGGGAAGAGTGGTTTGCCCACTCCTAAGTGCCACCCAAACCAGTCATGCGCACTTTCCCACTTCTCCATGCCGGCTGCATTACAGCCTGCATGGAGAACATGCCCACCCCTCCAGCCCCTGGCTGAGCACCGTGTCACGGCGCTCAGACCAATCACAACGCTGCTCTGCAGCGTTGTGATTGGCTTAGGGAAGGGAGCCTGGCTGCCTGCTTCCTGAAGTCGGAAGCAGGAGCAGAGACGCGGGACCCAGAGGCGGCAAGGTAAGTGATTTTAAATTTTTTTTAAATTTTGCTCTCTCCCTCCATTGCAACCTCAGCCCAACCCACCCCCCGCGTGCGAGCCATGCTGGCCGCAACTGAGCCCTGCTGCAGAAGAAAAAGTCTCCAAACCCTGCCTGCTGCTCCCAGGACTCGGCAATCACTGCTGCTGTGTCCTCCTGAAACCTGAGAGGACTCCAAGAACACCTCCAGCCTTCAAGAAATCACTGAGAAGCTGCCTTGGAGTGAAGGTATCACTCCCCTGCACGCCACAGGACTGATCCCGTGAAGTCCGGTTTGCCGACTTGCTGCTCCCCAATGACCTCGACGCAGCACCAAAGCAAGAGAAGGCACACAGCTCCAGAGGGTCAGATCTGTCTCCCACCAAGTCTGGAGACACCAGGGCATACCGGACCCACGGCGTACTAATACCTGGGCTACCAGACCACCAACAACAACAAAAACACCAAGAACAAGAGTCCACTCCGGGATCCCAAAGCACCGGAAGCAAGCACCCATCGAGGGACATGGAAACACTTCCTGAGTGGCCCAGCTCCCGAGATTGCCTCTCCAAATTTCCTGACCACGAGGACCTTAAGACGCACAGCGCCCGGCTGACGTGTTCGCTCTGCACCCAGCCTCACCTGCCCGAGCACCGACCAACCAGCCCTACTCCATGGTTCCCAGGCCCTTGCGACCTCCTCCCTCCCTGGAAGTCCCTCTGTGCAGTGCATTTTTATTTGGCCCCCTTGCTCTTCTATGTCTTCTGGGTCCATTTTCGACTTAGGTCGTGGTTCGCATTCCACTATTTTAGTATATGTATCTGAAAGAGACACGTTAGTGACAGATTCCTCACCTTAGAATATCCCCAGGCGTCAGGCTGGATCCGGAAAGTTTTTTGCGTAGCAGTACCCTTGCGCGTCGGTAGGCGGCGTCGTGCGGCTCCGCGTCCGTCGTCGGCGTCGTGATCGCCGGGATGACGTCGCGGGCAGTACTTAGGCGCCGCCCTGCGCGCTGACGTCAGTTCTTCTTTTTCCGCGCCAGTAAGCGCAGATCCGGGAAGAGCAGTGCCCTAGTCACTTTTTGACTATCTTTTGTGAAATTTTTCACTGTTCTCTTCAACGAGTCTTCACGACTCCTAAGGTGTCGTAGGGATGCCCAGCTTTAAGCCCTGCGAGGTATGTGGTCGTATGATGTCCATCACGGACCCCCACCTCGAAAGTGTCTCTTCTGCTCGGCCGAGGCCACGACACGAAGTCGTGCCCTGACTGCCGGAAACTTCATCCGAAGGCTTTGCGAGAGCGGTCTCGAAAGCTCCTTGAAGTCCGGCAGTCGGCTCCGCGCCGCAGCAAGCCCCCGGTCCCGGGAGAGGTCGAGGGGCCGGACGCGGAGTCCCCGCCGTTCGTCGGAATCCAAGTCCTCGCGCTCCTCCGGTAAGTCGAAGCACAAGAAGTCTAAGCGGCGCCATCGCTCTAAGACTTCGCCGCCGGTCGCGCGACTCGGCTGAGGTCCCTGTCGGCACCGTCCCCGCCCCGCGGCCCCGGACGTGCCTGTCGAGTTGCCCCCGCATTACCCGTCCTTCCCGGGTTCGGGGCGACTCCGGCCGAAGTACAGAAATTCCTGTCGGCCATGGCCCGCCTCTTCGGGCCTCAAGGTCCCTCCGTGCGCCTTCGGGCCCCGCGGGCCCAGATGGGGTTGCTCCGGCGCCGCCGTCGACTCCGGTCCCGGCGCCGCCTGTCCCACCAGCCTTCGTCCCGGCCTCGGCTCCGGCCCCGGCCTCGACCCCGGTTCCGGTGGTGCCGCAACCTCCATCGACGCCGGTTCACCTAACCACGCTCCGCCGACGCCGATGTCCCCGGTGCCGCTTCCGACGCCGTCCGGGGCTCCGGGCGGCGTCGTTCCCCGGTTCTCCCGGGTCCGGACATGGAGCCGGACCGGCGCCGCCCGACGCCGGTTCCGGCGCCGATGAGGCCTTGGGTCCCTTATGTCCCTCCTCCTCCATCTTTTCAACCTGAGGAGGACCAGGAGAGCTGGGAGGGGTCTGACGACCCTCTCACACAACAGTGCGAGTTTGACCCGGACTGGGTTGAGGAACTTGGGGATGCCAGTGGGCTGGATACCTCCCCCGACTCTGGCATGCTGTCTCCTCCCGTGGCAACGGAGGAGGGGGCTAATTTTGCAACGGTGTTGCGTGAGCTGCTGGAGCCTTAAATCTCCAGTTGCCTACAGTGGCCGTCAGGACTAACCTCCTGACTGAAGTGCTTCAGCCGGCGGCCTCCTCTTCGGAGCCTGTGCTGCCGTTCAACGATGCACTCACTGACGTTCTTTGGGTGCCTGGTCCAAACCCACCACAGGGGCTCCTGTGGATAGGAACGTGGCCCGACGCCATCGCCCGGCTCCGGGCGACCCCCTGTTTCTCTCCCAACACCCCACCCCTGAGAGCTTGGTTGTCCAAGCCTCTGCCTCCCAAACAGCCTTCCCTACCGCCCTCCGGATAGGGAATCCAAGCGCCTGGATCACTTTGGGAAGAAGGCTTTCTCTTCCTCCAGTGCTGGCTTGCGGTCTGTTAATACCGCTTGCCTCTTGGGCCGATACACCCACTCCCTGTGGGATTCGGTGGCTGATGTTTTGCCGCAGTGTTCTGAGGAGGTCCAGACACTGCTTACCCGCGCTATTGCGGAAGGGCGTGATGCGGCTAAGTATACCATCCGCTGTGGCCTTGATACCGCCGACTCGCTGGGCAGATCGCTTGCAACGACGGTGGCGCTGCGCCGCCACGCCTGGCTGAGAACCACTGGTTTTTCAGGGGATGTCCAGAATACTCTCATGGACATGCCCTTTGATGGAGTCGGTCTCTTTGGTTCAAAGGCGGACCATGCGCTGGAGCGTTTCAAGGATTCACGGGCTACTGCTAAGTCCCTGGGCCTTGCTGTTGTGCGCCCTCCGCATACGTCTGCTTTTCGCCCCTTTCGTGGCCACGGAAGGGGCGCCCAGTCACGCCCACAGCCCGGCCAACGGCCCGCGCAGCAAGCGCCTCGCGTGGCCGAGGACGTGGATACCGCCGTGGCGGTTCGGGCAACCAGCGTGCGGGTCAGGCCACCACCTCCAACCCGTCCGCGGCCTCCAAGCCCTCCTAGTCCCTCCTTTCAGGTGCACAGCACGCCAGTCGGGGGCAGGGTCCGCCATCACCTTCACCACTGGCGTCCCATCACCTCGGACAAGTGGGTCTTGGACATTGTCCGAAGGGGCTACTCCCTCCCCTTCGAGACCACCCCCCAGCCATGCCACCTCAATTCCACCGCATGTCAGGGGATCACTTGGTGCTTCTACAGAAGGAAGTCACGGCCCTCTTGGCCAAGAGGGCCATCGAGCATGTTCCGACCCCAGAAGTAGGGCGTGGTTGCTACTCCCACTACTTTCTGGTGCCCAAAAAGGACAAGGAGGACATGCGTCCTATCTTGGACCTCCGGAACGCCAATCGCTTCCTCCGGAAGGAGAAGTTCAAGATGCTCACCCTAGCTCAGGTCTTGACTGCCCTCGACCCCGGAGACTGGTTGGTAGCGTTGGACTTGCAGGACGCCTATTTCCACATCCTCGCCCTGCCGGCCCACCGGCGTTACCTTCGGTTCACGGTAGGCCTCGAGCATTTTCAGTTCACCGTGCTCCCCTTGGCCTTACCAGTGCCCCTCGGGTGTTCACGAAAGTGATGGCGGTGGTCGCAGCTCATCTGCGCCGGGCAGGGGTTTCAGTCTTCCCCTACCTCGACGACTGGCTGCTGAAGGCGGGCTCGTCCCAGGCAGTTGTCTCCCACCTCCAGACTACGGCCGAACTCCTGCACTCGCTGGGGTTCTCCATCAATGTGCCAAAGTCGCATCTGATTCCTTCTCCACAGCTCCTTTTCATCGGAGCAGTTCTGGACACGACGCAGTTTCGGGCCTATCCTCCCGAACGGCGAGTCCGGGATATTCAGGCTATGATTCCGATCTTTCAGCCCTTATCCTGGGTTTCGGCACGGATGACCCTGAGGCTGCTGGGCCTCATGGCCTCCTGCATCCTGCTGGTCACTCATGCCAGATGGCATATGCGGGCTCTGCAGTGGGACCTGAAGTTCCAGTGGGCGCAGCACCAGGGCGACCTGTCCGATCACGTCCAGATCTCGGAGGGGACTGCAAAACAGTTGCAGTGGTGGCTCTCGAACCGGCAATGGGTCATGGGCAGATCCTCTCCCTTCCCCAGCCAGAGCACACAGTTGTGACGGACGCGTCCCTTCTGGGATGGGGCGGTCACATGGGAGAGGCGGAGATCAGAGGCCTCTGGTCTCCGGCGGAGTCCCGGCTCCATATCAACCTTCTGGAGCTCCGGGCGATCCGACTTGCACTCAAGGCATTCCTTCCCTCTGTCAAAGGGAAGGTAGTGCAGGTGTTCACAGACAACACCACCGCCATGTGGTACTGCAACAAACAAGGCGGGGTGGGGTCGTGGACCCTTTGTCAGGAGGCTCTGCGCCTCTGGACATGGCTGGAACACCAGGGCATGTTCCTGGTGGTTCAACACCTGGCAGGTTCCCTGAACGCCAGGGCGGACGAACCCAGCCGCAGGTGCATGATGGATCACGAATGGCGTCTTCACTCGGAAGTGGCGCAAGGACTCTTTCTACAGTGGGGAGAGCCTTGGTTAGATCTATTCGCCACCGAAGAGAACGCGCAATGTCATCAGTTCTGCGCGTTGGAATTTCCAAGGCGGCACTCGCTCGGCGACGCTTTTCGTCACGAGTGGAGTTGCGGTCTCATTGTACGCCTTTCCGCCTATACCACTTCTACCCAGAGTGTTGAAGAAGATTCGGCGCGACCGGGCCCAAGTCATTCTTGTGGCTCCGGACTGGGCTCGAAGAGTTTGGTATCCCGAGCTACTCAATATGAGCGTAGATCCCCCGATCCGTCTGCCTCTTCGGGAGGATCTTCTGTCGCAGCAGCAGGGGACGGTCCTCCACCCGAACCTGTCCAGTCTACACCTGCTTGCGTGGAGATTGAGCGGCGGCAGTTGATTCCTTTCGACTTGCCTCCCGAAGTTTGTGATGTGATTCTGGCAGCCAGGCGTCCCTCCACTAAGGTGGTATACGCCTGCAGGTGGAACAAATTTGTGGCATGGTGCACAGCAAAGGCTGTGGATCCCCTTTCTGCCCCTCTTTCTGGGGTCCTTCTGTTCCTTCTCTCTCTGGCCCAACAGGGTTCTGCCCTGGGTACCATCAAGGGTTATCTTTGTGCTATCTCGGCCTTCCTCAGGCTCCCTGATCAGCCCTCCCTTTTCAAGTCCCCTGTTGTTAACAGGTTCTTAAAAGGCGTTACTCACCTCTTCCCTCCTGTTCCGTTTGTGATGCCTCAGTGGGACTTAAACTTGGTTCTTACCTTTTTAATGTGCGCTCCCTTTGAGCTCTCTACATAACTGTCCTCTTCGTCTTCTGACTCTGAAGACAGCCTTTCTGGTGGCCATCACCTCCGCTCGGCGGGTGAGTGAGCTCCAGGCTCTATCTTGCAAACCTCCCTTTCTGTCTGTTCATCCAGACAAGGTTGTTCTTCGGACGCGTCCGTCCTTCTTGCCAAAGGTGGTTACTGCTTTCCACATTGGGCAGACCATCACTTTGCCCACCTTCTTTCCGCCTCCGCATCCTTCCAGAGAGGAAGAGAGGCTCCACCGTCTGGACCCAAAACGTGCGCTCTCCTTCTATATTGACCGCACAAAACACTTCCGGGTGGATGACCAGCTCTTTATTGGCTACGTGGGCGCCAAAAAGGTCGGGCGGTGCACAAGAGGACCATCTCCCGCTGGGTTACCTTGTGCATCAAGACCTGCTATTCTTTGGCTAAAAAGGAGCCTCCTGTTGGGCTGCGTGCCCATTCCACCAGGGCAACGGCTGCTACCACGGCCTTGGGCCGCGGTGTTCCGCTGCCGGTTATCTGTCAGGCAGCTACGTGGGCCTCGCTGCACACGTTTACAAAGCATTACTGCCTTGACAGTCAGGTCCGGAGGGACGGCTTCTTTGGCCGTTCTGTCCTCCAGGACTTCCTTGTCTGATCTTTGTTCGCAGACCCACCACCGGGTTGGTATTGCTGGGGTATCTATTCTAAGGTGAGGAATCTGTCACTAACGTGTCTCTTTCAGATGCACAAGTTACTAACTTGTGTAACGATATATCTGTAAGAGACAGTAGTTAGTGACAGATTCCTTACCGCCCACCCATCCTCCCCGTTCTGCGAACTGATTTCTAGGGTTAAGGACATCCCTTTCAGGGCCCTAGTATTTTTCAGACACCTATGTCAGCTTCTTGCATGGCTCTGCGTTCCTGGCGCGGAAAGTCGTGTACAGAACTGACGTCAGCGCGCAGGGGCGGCGCCTAAGTACTGCCCGCGACGTCATCCCGGCGATCACGACGCCGACGACGGACGCGGAGCCGCACGACGCCGCCTACCGACGCGCAAGGGTACTGCTACGCAAAAAACTTTCCGGATCCAGCCTGACGCCTGGGGATATTCTAAGGTGAGGAATCTGTCACTAACTACTGTCTCTTACAGATATATCGTTACACAAGTTAGTAACTTGTGCTTTAGTCTTCCCCTGGCGACCACTGTGTATTCTGTGCTATTTACAAATTCTATTGACAAAGTATTGTGTTTTTTGTATTGTATCTCCGGTTAGGAGATTATACAGTGTGTTAGTGAGTGTTAATAATAAATATATATTTTTATAACTGCACTGTGTGGTTCTTTTTCACTTAACCATACAATAAGATTAAGTACTGGTAAAACAAGCTGTTCTGATGGATACATCTGCCTGTGGATTCCTCACCTTTTGAATTCTCCCCTGTGCCAGCATTCCACGGAAACTATTTTCTAGCTCTCCCACGTCGACGAGGACGTCATAATGGTACGGCTCCGCTCGCGACTCCGTATGACGTTACCGGAGTCACAAGTAGACCTCGTCGGCGTGCTGACGTCGGTTCCCTTTTTTCCGCACTGTTGAGGCGTAACGGTTTTCTGGGACTCTCCATTTTCTTTACAGTTACTTTATCTGCTGTTTCTCTTGGTGTTGCAGTGCTACAGCGACATCAAAGAAGTCGGGTTTCAAGCCCTGCAGAGCGTGTGGGGGTCATATGTCTATCACTGACCCTCATGAAGACTGTTTGTGGTGTCTTTCTTCGGACCACGACGTCTGAGGCTGCTCCAGTTGTCGGAAGATGAATCCGAAGGCTTTGAAGGAGTGTGAGGCAAAGCTCTTTATGGCGAAGGCGAGAAAGGAGAAGAGGGGGCGAAAGAGGTTGAACTCTAAATCGAAGTCGTCGACTTCGCATACTTCGAAGTCGAGGAAGTATAAGAAGAAGAGAAGGCACGGTTCCTGGCGTTGTTCATCGAAGGATAGAGCTTCGAGGTTGCCTTCTCCGGCTTCACGACGTCGTTCTATGGACTTCACCTCGCCGTCTCCTTCTCCTCAAGCAACTCCGGCACACACTCCGTCGCCGAGGGGTTCTCCGGCGAAGTCACCGACGCCGAGAGGTTCTCCGGCGCCAAGGTTATCTCCGGCGCCGAGAGATACTCAGGAGCCTAGGTCGTCTTTGCCTGTGCCTACGACCTCACCTGTTTTGGGTCCGAAGGCCCCAACGCCGACTCAGCCTCGACTGGATTCTGACTCGCCCTCTTATCCACCTTTTCCTGGTCCTGGGTCGGATCCTTTGCATTTTCTGAATGCGATGTATGGCATGTTTGCCAGAGCGGCCTACCCCACTGGTGCGCCGTCGGGCCCAGTTGGTCCGCTTGCTTTCAATTTGGGTATTCCACAACAGTATGCCCAGGCACCCTTCGTGCCTTTTATGCCGACGGCGCCGTCTTGGCAGTTTCCGGCTCCGAGGTTCTCAACGCCGTTTCTCAGTCTCAGGCGCCATCTGGTGGACCTTCTTCCTCTCCGCTTCGATCGGCGCCGATGCCTTCATCGGAGGCTCTTCCATCGACGCCGGTGTCTCCGGCACCGCGCTTGGCGCCGCCGACGCCGGTCCCGAAGTTGCGGTCTAGAAGAGAGGCTCAGAGGCTGTTGGATGAGTTTGGGGGCCTTCAAGAGGCTAGTGGTCTGGACACCTCCCCAGAGTGGGAGGTTTCTTCTCCAAAGGCCTCTCCTTCTCATGATGTGGCGCCTTATCACGCTGTGATCAGAAAGGCTACGGAACTTTTAGACCTTCAGTTGCCCACGGCTGAGTTCAGGCCTAATATTCTTACAGAAGTTTTGCATTCCCCATCTTCTGTGATTGAGCCTCTTTTGCCTTTTAATGAGGCTTTGACTGAACCAATTCTTGGAGGTGCGTCGGAAGCCCCTTTCTGCTCCTGCCGTTTCAAGGTCGGGGCAAGGAGGTACAGGCCTGCTCCTGGTGATCCTGCTTTTCTTTCTGTACATCCTACTCCGGAAAGTTTAGTTGTGCAGGCTTCCTGTTCTAAACAGTCAAGGGGATCATTTTCTCAGGCTCCTGAAGACACTCTAAAAAATTGGAACAGTCTACCAAGAAGGTCTTCTCTTCTTCCAGTATGGCGTTGAAATCCACCAATGCTACGTGCTTGTTGGGGAGATATATTCATGCCCTAAAGGATTCGGCCAAGCAGTTGGCTCCCAAATTGCCGGATGGTGATCGTGGTTCTTTTTTGGAGGTGCTGGCGGATACGCAGGCTGCAGCTCGTCAGGTCATCCAATCTGGTTTGGATACTGCTGATTCAGTGGCCAGGGTGATGGGTTCCTCTATTGCCACCAGGAGGCATGCTTGGCTCAGGCCTTCGGGATTTTCGCCAGATGTGCAGGCTACTCTCCTCGATCTGCCGTTCGATGGGTCCAAGCTGTTTGGAGAGAAAGCCGATTCTGCGCTGCAGAGGTTTAAAGACAGTAGAGCTACTGCAAAATCTTTGGGTCTTCAGTCTCAAACCAGGGGTTTTGGATATAAAACATACCGTGGTTTTGGTAAGGCGGCTTCCTTTCGTGGCCGGCAGCAGCCTCGACAGCAACAGAATCCTCTGTACAGATCTTACAGAGGAAAGGGCAGAGGTCGTCTGCGAGGTGCATCCCGTCAACTCTCCTCCTCCTCTTCTTCCTCTCCTGCCCCCACCACTGGTACCACAGGAAAGCAGCTCTAGATCCCCCCATCTTGGAGCATGCTGGTCCTGTAGGGGGTAAGGGGGTCCCATTTTCTTCAAGATTGGAAATCTATCACTTCAGACCTTTGGGTTTTGAATCTTGTGTAAAATGGCTACGCCCTTCCCTTCGGGGAGTTTCCTCCTCCTTACCCTCCTCGCCAGGGCTGGTGTTCAGAGGATCATTTGTTGCTTCTGCAGCAGGAGGTTCTTGCCTTATTGCAGAAAGGCGCGATAGAGGTGGTTCCGGAGCAGGAAAGGGGTCAGGGATGTTACTCCCGGTATTTCCTGATTCCCAAGAAGGACGGCAGATTAAGGCCTATCAAGACCTCAGGGTCTTGAATTTTTACCTCAAGCAGGAAAAATTCAAGATGTTGACCCTAGCTCAGGTTCTTCAAGCGCTGCAACAAGAGGACTGAATGGTGTCGATCGACTTGCAGGATGCATATTTTCACATTCCCATCCTTAAGTCGCACAGGAAGTATCTCTGTTTTACAGTAGGGTCTCAGCACTACCAGTTTGCAGTCCTTCCGTTCGGCCTTACTTCTGCGCCTCGAGTCTTCACAAAGGTAATGGCGGTGGTGGCAGCTCATCTCAGGAAGTCGGGGTTTCCTGTTTTCCCCTATCTGCACGACTGGCTGCTCAAAGCAAAGTCGTCGGAGATGGTGCTTCATCATCTGCACGTGACAGCACGGCTGTTGTTCAGCTTGGGCTTCTTGATAAATGTGCCCAAATCTCACCTGGTGCCCTCACAGCGCAACCTGTTCATAGGGGCAGTACTGGACACGGTTGTATGTCGAGCTTTTCCGCCTCCACAGAGGATTCTCGTCATTCAAGAGATGATTCCTTTGTTTCACGATGGAGCGGTTGTTCCAGTCCTGAAGGTCCTACGCCTGCTCGGTCTGTTCGCTTCCTGCATTCTGTTGGTCAACCATGCACGCTGGCACATGAGGGCTCTCCAGTGGTGCCTCCGCAGGCAGTGGTATCAGCACAACGGAGATCTCAGAGAGTCGGTCAGGATCTCCAGAGACACTGCAGCGGAGCTGTCTTGGTGGAGTGTGGAGGGCAACCTGTCTCAAGGGAAGCTCTTTCATCTTCCTCCACCGGTGGCCACATTGATCACGGATGCCTCCACTCTAGGGTGGGGTGCTCATCTGGGGGATCTGGAGATCAAGGGCCTTGGGTCTCCGGAGGAAAGGTTGTTTCACATCAACCTGCTGGAATTGTGGGCGATACGTTTGGCACTCAAGGCCTTTCTTCCCTCCCTTCGTGGTCGGTCCGGACAACACTACCGCGATGTGGTATATAAACAAACAGGGAGGAGTAGGGTCGTATCGTCTCTGTAGAGAGGCTCTGCGATTCTTGTCCTGGGCTCGGGACCATCAGATTTGTGTTATGGCAAATCATCTGGCAGGAGTGTTAAATGTTCGTGCGGTCAGTCTCAGTCGGCGCTTTTCGGCCGATCACAAGTGGCGGCTTCATTCGGAGGTGGTCCATCTCATCTTCAAGATGTGGGGATTTCCTCGGTTGGCCCTCTTTGCCACTCGCGAGAACGCGCACTGCCCGTCGTTCTGCAGTCTCCAGTTTCCGATGCAGGGAGCTTTGGAGGACACGTTTCAGTGGGAATGGAGTTCACAGCTCCTTTACGCGTTTCCCCCATACCCTTGATTCCTCGAGTTCTGAGGAAGATTCGCCAAGACCGGGCCCAAGTCATATTGATCGCCCCGGATTGGCCAAGAAGGGTGTGGTACACAGATATACTTCACCTCTCATCGCACCTTCCGCTCCGTCTCCCTCTCAGGGCAGATCTCTTCTCGCAGTCGCTGGGGCAGGTTCTACACCCCCACCTCCAGAGCATGCACCTTCATGCCTGGAGATTGAACGGGGCAACCTGAGTACTTTCTCTCTCCCACCGGATGTGGTGGACATTATTTTATCTTCCAGGAGACAATCCACCAAATCTATTTATTCCTCCTGGTGGTCCAATTTTGTGAAATGGTGTGGAGAGAGGTCTATTGATCCTTTGAAGGCACGTTTGTCTGATGTGCTGAGTTTCTCTCTTTCCTTGGCCCAGCAGGGTTGTGCTGTGGCTACGGTTAAAGGTTATTTGTCGGCTTTCCTTGGTTTGCCGGACCAGCCGTCTTTGTTTAAATCTCCAGTTGTTATGAGGTTCATTAAGGGCCTCACCAATAGGCTTCCTCCTATTCCCTTCGTTATGCCTCAGTGGGATTTAAATCTTGTACTCCCTTTCCTTATGGGTTCTCCGTTTGAGCCTCTTCATAGTTGTCCGTTGAGGCTTCTGTCTTTCAAAACGGTCTTTCTGATCGCTATTACCTCGGCCAGGAGGGTAAGTGAGCTTCAGGCTCTTAGTTCCAAGCCTCCGTTTTTAACCATTCATGCAGAAAAGATGGTTCTCAGGACCAGGGCTGCTAGGACAATCCATAACCTTACCTACCTTCAATCCTCCCCCTCACCCTTCCAAGGAGGAGAAGATACTTCATCGCTTGGATCCTAAGAGAGCTGTCAGTTTCTATCTGGACAGAACCAAGGATCTGAGACTAGACGATCAGCTCTTCGTGGGCTAGGTTGGACGTATGAAGGGCAAGGCTGTTCACAAGCGGACTCTCTCCAGGTGGATCGTCTTGTGTATCAAGATCTGCTACGCCTTGGCCAAGAAGGAACCGCCTGAAGGTATTAGAGCTCATTCCACCAGAGCAAAAGCTTCTTCTTCTGCTTTGGCTAGAGGTGTTCCTGTTGTTGACATTTGTAAGGCAGCAACTTGGGCCTCCCTCCACACCTTTGCGAAGCATTACTGCTTGGATTTGGAGGTTAGGAGGGATGGCCATTTTGCACGCTCTGTGCTTCAGGATTGTTTGGTATAGGTTGGTGGACACCCTCCTCCAGGAGTGGGACTACTGTGGGTTTCTATTCAAAAGGTGAGGAATCCACAGGCAGATGTACCCATCAGAAGAACAAGTTACTTACCTTCGGTAGCGCTTTTTCTAGTGGATACAGTATCTGCCTGTGGATTCCTCACTGACCCACCCGCTTCCCCTTTGTCCAACTTCGTATACCAAAGGAGTTATTGGTTATTTGACATGTTTGTTTCCATATGTATTTTGATTGCCTTGCTATTGGTTTATAGGAAATGCTTTGTTTCTTTAGCTTTTCCTATTTTTCTTTATACTGTGTGTATTTGTGTTTATATTGTATACTGTGTATACTCCAATTATGTTGTCGGTCCACCCGTTCGCCTCGGAGGCACGGAAAAAATGGAACTGACGTCAGCACGCCAACGAGGTCTAATTGTGGCGCCGGTGACGTCATACGGAGTCGCAAGCGGAGCCGTGCAATTAGGACGTCCTCGTTGACGTGGGAGAGCTAGAAAAAGGTTTCTGTGGAATGCTGGCGCAGGGGAGAATTCAAAAGGTGAGGAATCCACAGGCAGATACTGTATCCACCAGAAAAAGCGCTACCGAAGGTAAGTAACTTGTTCTTTTACACTCCTTCTAGACTAAGCGGGGGGGGAGAGGTGTGGCGCCGCGGCCAGGGCGACTGACGCTGGACGCTGGGGATCACGGTTCGATCCCTGGCTCCGGCGGCAGGGGTCTGCCCAGCACCATGCGACTCTGGGCAATAGCTCGCTTAATCTTCCCAACGGCCCCCAGCGCCGAGATACCCCTTCGGGGGTGATTCGTGCGCTATACAAGTACTGGATTTAAGCCTGAAGGCTGCTCTCCAGAGCTACCACTTAGAGAGCTTTCTAAGATTGTCTAAGACCACTAAAATCACCATAAGGGTTGTCTGGATGAGTGCAAGGTGCTACACTTACATAAGTAAGCACCATATACTAAGCCAGTCTCCCACACAACCCCCTTTGTGTTGTGTGGATTTACCCAAAAGGCCTTGGGAGACAGTAGCTATTGATATTTTGGGCCTGGTAAATAAATAGGGTGTGAGGAGTAAATATATTGTTGTGCTTATAAATTACCACTCCAAATGGTTCGTTGTGGAAACTATGGATTCGATTGACACGGAGGTGATTGGGTTCTTGGAGAGGGCATTCATGAATGAGGGTATCCCAAAGACTTTGCTGTCTGATAATGGGGTACAATTCATTTCCAGGAGTATGAGCAAATTTCTGAATTAACCGCCTGATCATGGAAATTTTCCAGCTCTCTGTGGCTAACGGTTTGCCCTGAAATGTTAATTTGGGCATAGAGAGCCAGGATTGACGGAGGTTCCTGCACTGTTGAAAGACATGGAATGTGTGTGGGTGGATGGTGGTGTGGCAAAGAAACAATGGAGAGCCAAGGAATATTATGACGCCAAGAAAGGTGTTGAGGTACTGGACATTAGGAAGGCTTATTGGGTGGCGATCAGATGAGGTGGCATTGTAAAAAAAAAAAAAAAAAGTGAGAGCAATTTATCCAAACCTGTCCACGTGAAGCAGGTGAAGAAGAGTGTTGTAATTCTGGTGGATGGATGTGTGTGGAGCATGGGAACTGTTTGCAACTGTCCCCAGGGTGCTCTAAGTAGCATGCAATTAGGGTGCTCTTACCTGAGGTAACACTGAACGGTTCTCTCTGATGGATACATCTGCCTGTGGATTCCTCACCTTTTGAATTACACCTTGCGCAGCATTCCACAGAAACTTTCCTCCATAGCTCTCCCACGTCGACGTCGCAATAGAATGGCTCCGCTCGCGACCCTGCGCAACGTCATCGGAGCCATAAGAAGACCTTGTTGGCATGCTAACGTCCGTTCCCTTTTTTCCGCGCCTTCGACGCGTAACGGTTTTTCCAGGGCTCTCCATTTCTGAGTGTTTCATTTACAGGTTCTCCTGAAATTGTAGCAGTGCGATGGCTGCTCAGAAGAAATCTGGTTTTAAACCTTGTAGGGAATGCGGGGGTCATAAGTCCATCACGGACCCCCATGATGATTGTCTCTGGTGCCTGTCCTTGGACCATGACGTAAAGGGATGTTCGTCGTGCGGACGCATGAATCTCAAAGAGAGGGAGGCCAAATTGTTTATGGCCGGGCAAAGAAGCAGAAGAGGAGCCGAAGAAGGACGAGATCGAAGTCCAAGTCACCGACTCTGCACACCTCGAAGTCATCGAGGAAGCATAAGAAGAAGCAGCATCATGGCTCCAGGCATCGTTCTTCTAAGGACAAGTCACCGAAGTCGGGGTCCCCAACTCCACGGCATCACAGAAAGGATGAAGTCTCACCTTCCCCTTCACCTCAGGTGACTCCGGCACACTCCGACTCCGAGAGGCTCTCCGACGCCCAGAGAAGCGACGCATTCGCCTCCGACCACTCAGCCTCTGGCTCCAGTGTCTCCGGCGCCGCAGCCAGAACCAGTCTTACAGCCTCGAGCTGAACAGGCGGTACCGGATCCGTACCCACATTTCATAAATGCGATGTATGGCATGTTCGCCACGGTGGCTAACCCTACTGGTGCGCCTGTTGGCCCCATGGGACCGCTGTCTTACAACCTGGGAGGTTTACCACCTCAGTTTGCAGGCACCTTTCATGCCATTCTTGCCGATGACTCTTGAGTTGGACTCTCCAGACGTCGAGGTTCTCAGCACCGGTGCAATCCCAGAAGGGAATACTGGAGTATTCTCCGGCACCGTCGGGTCCCGGTCCGGCGCCGGCTTGGCTTCGCACAGCACCTTCAACTATTCCTGTAGAGCCTCCATCGATGCTGGCCCCGTAGTCACCGGCACCACGTCTGGCGCCGCTGACGCCGATACCCAAGTTGAGATCTAGAAGGGAGGCACAGAGGTTACTGGAAGAGGAAAAATACCAGGAGCAACAGGAAGAGGCTGAAGAAGGGGAGATTATTGATCCCATGCAGGAGTTTGAGGGGCTTCAGGAGTCTAGTGGGCTAGATATGTTTCCAGAGGGGGAACTCTTCTCCCGAGCGCCTTCCTTCGCAGGAGGTCTCTTCTTACCACTCAATTATCAGAAAGGCGGCGGATCTTCTGGACTTGCAGTTGCCCACTGCGGATATCAAGTTGAACATCAGAGAGATTTTTCACTCTCCTTCATCTGTGACAGAGCCTCTGCTCCCATTTAATGAGACTTTGACAGAGCCCATATTAGCAGTATGGCAGAAGCCTATGACTGCCCCTGCTGTGTCCAGATCGGTGGCAAGACGGTACAAAGTAGCGCCTGGGGATCCAGCTTTTTTATCGTTACATTCATCTCCTGAGAGCTTGGTAGTTCAGGCGTCATGCTCTACAAAACAATCTTCTGACTCTTTTCCTTCCACGCCTGGAGATAGGGAATCTAAAAGGATTGCTGTGTTGTGATTGGCTTAGGGAAGGGAGCCTTGCTGCCTGCTTCGTTAAGTCGGAAGCAGGAGAGCAGGAGCAGAGACGCGGGGCCCAGCGGCGGCAAGGTGAGTAATTTTTAAAAAATGTTTTTATTTTGCTCGCTCCCTCCATTGCAACCTACCCCCAACCCACCCCCACGTGCGAGCCATGCTGGCCGCAACTGAGTCCTGCTACAGAAGATAAAGGCTCCAAACCCTGCCTGCTGCTCCCAGGACTCGGCAATCACTGCTGCTGTGTCGTCCTGAAACCTGAGAGGACTCCAAGAACCCCAGAACACCTCCAGTCTTCAAGAAATCACTGAGAAGCTGCCTTGGAGTGAAGGTATCACTCCCCTGCACGCCACAGGACCGACCCCGTGAAGTCCGGTTTGCCGACTTGCTGCTCCCCAACGACCTCGACGCAGCACCAAAGCAAGAGAAGGCACACAGCTCCAGAGGGTCAGATCTGTCTCCCACCAAGTTTGGAGACACCAGGGCACACCGGACCCACGGCGTACCAATACCCGGGCTACCAGACCACCACCAATAACAACAAAAACACCAAGAACAAGAGTCCACTCCGGACTCCCAAAGCACCAGAAGCAAGCACCCATCCAGGGACGTGGAAACACCCAAGACCCACTTCCTGAGTGGCCCAGCTCCCGAGATTGCCTCTCCAAATTTCCTGACCGCGAGGACCTTAAGACGCAAGACGCACGACGCCCGGCTGACGTGTTCGCTCTGCACCCGGCCTTCACCGGCTCCAGCACTGATCAACCAGCCCTACTCCATGGTTCCCAGGCCCTTGTGACCTCCTCCCTCCAAGAAGACCCACCGGGCTTACCTGTAAGTCCCTCTGTGCAGTGCATTTTTAATTGGCCCCCTTCGTCTTTGTGCACAGCTTCCAAGACCTCATCACCTCTGCTCCCCGCCGATCCAGTACGCTCCTGCACTTCTCCTGCTTGAACTTTGGACCTAGTCTCGACATCAACCTAAAACGAGAAGGTGAGCTTTGTCAAAGCATTGCCTGATTTTCTATGCATTTTTCTGCTTTTTCCCCATTGTTTCCTATGGTGCGTAGTTGCGCACAAAAGGGATATATTTTCTGAACTTTACAAAATCGTAACTCCGAAAGTACTTACCTTAGAACTGTGTTCATGCAATGGCAAAGGGCGACAGAATTAGCACAAATTACAGAAGGCATGAAATACTTGAGGGTCTTTCTCTCTGACAGGCAGCGGATTTGGGAGCGCAATTCGGGACCCATAACTGAAAAGGTTAAAGGAGACAGAGCTTGGACAGGACTGCCATTATCCCTGTATGGTAGATCGGCAATATTTAAAAAGATCTTGCTCCCACGGTTACTATATCAACTACAGAACCCCCTGTATCCGATCCCACAAACATGGTGCCATCAGATTAATGCTATACTAAGACAATTCCTCTGGGGGGGGAGGGGCGCATCCAGGGTAGCACTACGCACATGCTTCCAAGCCACCTACTGCGGAGGCATTGCCGCTGCAGACCTTCAGTCATATCATGCAGCGGAGCATCATCAAGTGCTTAATGACTGGTGGTACAGCTCAAGAGATGACCCAGCATACGCGGTAGAACACTGAATGCTGGGAGACCCCACGCTACATGCATATCTATATAGCCGATCAGACATCCGAGACCTACCCTCAGCCACTAGAGTCGTGATACTAGTATGCCACCAATCTCTCCGACGCATAGGTTGGTGAGGCCGCCTCACAGGTGAAACACCGCTATGGCGCAATGAATTATTACTCCAACTGGCCGCCCTACAAGGATTTCGAGGGTGGGACCAGATAGAGATTTCCACTTTGGGCAACGTTATGCACGGGCACATCCTTAAATCATTTCAAGACCTATGCAAAGAATACTCCATGCCTCAAAGTCAAGTTTTTAGATATCTTCAGCTTCGTCAAGCACTAACACCCTGCATAGCTGACCTAACAATACTGCCAGAGTTTAACCCACTAGAAGGTAAAGTGCTGATGGGGAATTTAGGAGACCATAAAATTTCAAAAATGTACCAAACACTTACTACAAATAGTCAGACTACACTAGACACATTGAGGACGGCATGGCAGTCAGACTTAGGATGACTGGACAGAAGCGCTAGAATCTCCTAAAACAGCGACAATTTCGACACGCCACCGACTAATCCAGTTCAAATACCTTCACAGGTCATACTATACAAGGTATAGGCTGTGGAGAGCGGGACTAATAGCCCCCCGGAATGTGTTCGCTGTAGGCGAGCCAAAGGAACACTCCTACATATAGTGTGTACCTGTGAGGTTCTAAACAGATTTTGGGGAGAGGTGCTGAGATGTCTCATGGAAGTTCTGGGATGGGACTTACCTAAGTCCCCAAAGCTAGTTATGTTACATATCACAGACGAGAAAGGAGGCAACCGATACAAACGCCACCTTTTATTTTTAGGTCTCACACTAGCTAAGCGGGACATAGCTCAATTATGGAAAACAGAAACACCACCACGGGTAAGGACATGGAAGAAAGGGATGTATTTTTGTATGGGACTAGAAGAGGCAGTCTTCAAAGCACGGGGTTGCCCCCAGAAACACAAGAAGATCTGGCAACAATGGGCAGACTACAGAGGGCTCATCCTGAGACCCCAGGAATCGCCAATCAGAAACATAGACGAGGAAATAAGGTCATACAAATGAGGAATGTCTACTTCCCTGCAAAGTAATCCAGGCTATATAGACGATGCGTATAACAAATTGGAGAGACATGGGCATGCTACACCGCAGCATATTTGACATTTAATTGGTTATATTTTGTTATATTATGCCAAAAATGTACTATGAAGCTTTTTGTATATATGTATGACAGTTTGAGCTTTCCTATGGTACAAAACTCAATAAAAATATTGTGGAAAAAAAAAACGATATTATTTTTACAAATTGGTTTCAAATTTATCCTTGTGTGTCTCACATTTATTGCCTCTGTGAGTACAACAAATGCTTAGCGCTACCTAACTGCTCGCCCACACTACCACAAAAATAGAGTTAGTATTATCTACTTATACCTCTGCATACCCATTGGGGATCATCCGAACTCTCTACATTGTGTACTTCATTTTAGTGCACCGTACAGAGAGCCAGTTTCCTACTTTGGTGGTTCAGCAGTGGGATAGAAGACTTTGCATTTGCTGGAACCATTTTGTCAATAAGTGACTGTAGGAGGCTGGCATAGTATATGAAGCACACTTAAAGGAGTGATGCACCTTGCACTAATCCAGGCAACACTTATGATGATTTTAGTAGTCTTTGATAACCTGAAAGCTCTCAAAAGGGTAGCTGTGGAGAGCAGCCTTCAGGCTTATCTTGAAGGAGTGTAAAGCAGCTTGTTTAACCACATTTAATCAATAGTGTAGATTAGATGAGAAAGAACCACACAGTGTTTATGAAAAATAAGGATATGTATTACACAATCACTATCCCTTGGCATATCTCCTATCCAGAGATATCAATAATACACATAAGAATACTTCAAAAAAATCAGGTAAGTAGCACAAATATACACTGGACTCCAGGGGAGACCATACCAAATACTAAATAAGTGGATTGCGAAATGCAAAGGAGAACGGGACTTGGACCAAAGAACTTAAAAGAGCTTGTGGAACCAGGAACCACCCAACGCAAGTAACCAGTAACTCCAAGGAGGCTGTGTGCAGAGTGGAAACACAGCCACATGTTCAACAGAAGTCAATGGAGAAGTCGCGGTTGCAGTTTTAAAGAAAAAGGACCATTCCCAGAGGACCACAAAGAAACCCTTTGGAGGACGGAAGGTTGGAGAGCCACCCTGCCCATGAATGCCTCAGAAACCACGTTATCTGATTAGAGACTTCTAGCTACAGATTCCTTACCTTTGAATTTCCCAGGCATCAGTCTGTATCCGGGAACTTTTGCTGAGCAATACCCCTTGCGCGCGGCGTCGGGTGGCTCCATTCAGCTCCGCTTGACGACGTTGGTGTCAGTAGCGTTGTTTGACATTGTGGTGCCTATATAGGTGCCACCCAGGCACGCGGACATCAGTTCTTTTCTTTACACGCCAGTTAAGCGCAGATTCGGGAAGAGCTACCCCCTCTGGTGCTTTTTGGCAGGTTTTTTCTCGACTTTTGCCGAAATTTAAAAAAAAATCCACTTTGTGTGCAAGGGATGTCTTCGAGGAAGACAGGTTTCAAGCCATGTGGTGCCTGCCACTGCATGATGTCGGTCGCCAATCCCCACCTCGTCTGTCTCTGGTGTTTCGGGCGTGACCACGACTCAAAGTCGTGCTCGGACTGCTAGGCAATGGCTCCAAAGGCCTTGAGGGAGCGAGCGGTGAAACTTCTCGCGGCCCGGCACTCAACACCGTCCAGCGAGACTCCGCGGAGGTCCCGATTGAAGAAGTGGTCGTCGCGGGACCGCTCTCGGAGTCCTAAGTCCTCTTCTTCCCACTCGAGGTCCTCCGGACACTCGGAGAAGAGGCATAAGAAGAAGAAGTCCAAGAGGATTTCATCTTCACCTCGGCTGACGTACGTCGGCGAGAGAGGTAAGGAGCACCAACACTCTAGGCACAGTTCCGCGGAGCCAGAGTTGACTTTGCGCCTCATTCCCAGCCCCATTCTCATCCCCGACGACACGGAGCCGGAACGACGTCACTCGATTCCGACGTCGATTGAACCCAGGGGTTCTATGTTGTAGTCTGAGCACTTTGAAGATGTGCTAGGCTCAGGAGAGGAATGGGAGGGGTCTATGGACGCTCTGGAAAACCAGGATGTCTATGTGGAGAACTTGGACTGGTATGGGGAACTTGGGGAAGCCAGTGGACTGGACACTTCCCCAGATACTGGCATGCTTTCTCCGCCAACAGTGGCTACGGAGGAGGGGGCATCCTTGGTGGTAGAGAGGGCAGCTGAGGTCCTTGGACTAGAGCTACCCTCCGTGCAGGTCAGGACTAATCTCCTGACCGAGATGCTTCAACCAGGGGCTTCCACTTCCGAACCCCTTTTGCCCTTTATTGAGGCACTTACGGGCTGGGCAGATCATTTTCAACGACGGTGGCCTTGAGGCACCATGCCTGGCTTCGAACAACTGGCTTCTCGGGCGATGTCCAAGCTAATCTGATGGATATACCCTTTGATGGAACCCGTCTTTTTGGGGAAAAGGCAGACTCGGCCCTGGTCAGGTTCAAAGACTCTCGAGCTACTGCCAGATCCTTGGGCCTCTCCTCCACTCCTCATGGCCAGTCTTCATGGCCACAGACTGCCCAAGGAATGCGTGGACGTGGTGCATTCCGAACTAGGAATGGAGGCCAGAAGTCGTCGGCCACACTGCCTCCAGCAGCCGCAACCTCCAAGCACTCCTAGGCTGATTCTGCAGGACCACACTACTCCAGTTGGTTGGAGAATTCGTCATCATCTCCCCCACTGGAGATCCATAACATCAGACAAGTGGGTCTTGCAGATCGTCCAGGAGGGCTATTCTCTGCCTTTCATCTCTTTTGCTCCTCTCATTCTCCCAAATCAGGAACGGCTGACGGAGGATCATTTAAGATTACTCAAAGAGGAAGTGACAGCTCTTTTGGCCAAGGGAGCTATATAAAGGGTCCCTGTTTCAGAAGTAGACAGTGGCTGTTATTCCCGCTACTTTCTGATTCCGAAGAAGAATAAAGGGTTGCGGCCGATTTTAGATCTTCGGACCGTCAATCTCTTCCTCAAGAAGGAGAAGTTCAAGATGCTCACTCTGGCTCAGGTCTTGTCTGCCCTCGACCAAGAAGCCTGGATGGTAGCATTGGGCCTACAAGATGCGCATTTTCACATTCCCATCCTGCCGGGCCACAGGCGTTGCCTGCGGTCAGTTTGCCATGATCCCCTTTCGGCCTTACCAGTGCCCCTAGGGTGTTCACCAAGGTGATGGCGGTGGTCGCAGCTCATCTGCGCAGGTTAGGGGTGTCAGACTTCCCCTACCTTGATGACTGGCTGTTGAAGGCTTCCTCGCCCCAGGCTGTCGTCTCCCACCTTCAGACTACTGCGGACCTCCTGCATTGGCTGGGGTTCTCTATAAATGTGCCAAAGTCACACGTTCTCAGACGCTCCCTTTCATCGGAGCTGTTCTGGACACAGTGCAATTTTGGGCCTATCCACCCGAGCTGCAGGTCCAGGAGATACAGGTTATGATTCCGACGTTTCAGCCTCTATCCTGGATTTCGGTGACACTGACTCTGAGGCTGTTGTGCCTCATGGCCTCCTGCATCCTGTTGGTAAAGCATGCCAGGTGGCGTATGCGGGCTCTGCAGTGGGACCTGAAGCTCCAATGGGCACAGCATTGAGGGAAGTCTCACCGACGTAGTTCAGATCTCGGAAGGAACTGCGAAGGATCTGCAGTGGTGGTTAACGGACCGCGATTTGGTCAACGGCAGACCTCTCTCCCTCCCCCAACCAGATTTCACAGTCGAGACGGATGCGTCACTTCTGGGATGGGGCAGCCACATGGGAGAGGTGGAGATCAGGGGTCACTGGTCTCCGGCGTAGACTGGGCTCCATATAAACTTGCTGGAGCTTCGAGCGATTCGGTTGGCATTGAAAGCATTTCTTCCCTCTGTCAAGGGGAAGTTAGTGCAGGTGTTCACAGACAACACCACTGCCATGTGGTACTGCAACAAGCAAGGCGGGGTGGGGTCGTGGACCCTTTGTCGGGAGGCCCTGCCTCTCTGGGCATGGCTGGAACAGCAGGGCATAACCCTGGTGGTTCAACACCTGGCAGGTTCTCTGAACGCCAGGGTGGACGATCTCAGCTGTCGATGCCTTCAGGATCACGAATGGCGTCTCCAGTCGGAGGTGGCGCAAGGTCTCTTTCAACAGTGGGGAGCACCTTGGTTAGATTTGTTCGCCTCCAAAGAGAACACGCAATGTCAGCAGTACTGCACGCTGGAGTTTCCAAGGCAGGCATCGCTCGGCAACGCCTTTCGTCGTGAGTGGAGCTCAGGCCTGCTGTATGCCTTTCTGCCCATACCACTCCTGCCCAGGGTTCTGAAGAAGATCAGGAGCGACCGGGCCCAAGTCATCCTTGTGGCTCCGGACTGGGCGAGCTGAGTCTGGTATGCAGAGCTTCTGAGAATGAGCATCGATCCTCCGATCAGGCTGCCTCTTTGGGAGGATCTTCTGTCGCAGCAGCAGAGGAGCATTCTCCACCGGAACCTGTCAACTCAGCACCTCCATGCATGGAGATTGAGCGGCGACAGTTGATAGCTTTTGACCTTCCTCCCGAAGTATGTAATGTTATTCTGGCGGCCAGGCGCCCCTCCAAGATGGTATACACCTGCTGTTGGCAGAAATTTGTTTTATACTGTACAGAAAGGTCTATTGACCCTCTTTCTGCTTCTCTTTCTACTGTCCTTTTGTTCATTCTGACCCTTGCCCAGCAGGGCTCTGCCTTGGGAACTCTCAAGGGTTACCTTTCTGCTCTGTCTGTTTTTTTTGCGTCTGCCAGACAAGTTCTCTCTCTTCAATTCTCCCATTGTGCATAGATTTATGAATGGGGTTGCCTCATCTGTTTCCACGTACGCCCTTTGTTATGCCACAGTGGGACCTTAATTTGGTCCTTACCTATCTGATGTGCGTTCCTTTTGAGCATTTACACAATTGTCCCCTTCGGCTGTTGACCATCAAAACAGCCTTCTTGGTGGCGATTACATCAGCCCGGAGGGTGAGTGAACTGCAAGTGTTATCTTGCTCACCTCCTTATTTTATGTCTTTTCCCGACAAGATGGTGCTTCGCACCCGAGCATCCTTTTAGCCAAAGGTTGTGACCCCTTTCCATCTGGGTCAGTCCATCATGTTGCCACCTTCTTTGCTCCCCTGCATCCTTCTAAAGAAGAGGAACGTCTCCACCGGCTGGACCCAAAAAGAGCGTTGTCGCTCTACCTTGACCGCACAAAAGAGTTCCAGGTGGAGGACCAACTCTTTGTGGGGTACGTGGGAGCAAAGAAGGGAATAGCAGTGCAGAAAAGGACCATCTCTCACTGGGTCGTTCTCTGCATCAAGATCGGTTATGCCCTGGCAAAGAAGCAGCCCCCTGAGAGATTAAGTGCCCACTCGACTGGGGAAAAAGGCTGCGACAACGGCCTTGGTTCGGGGTGTCCTAGACATCTATCAGGCTGTAACATGGGCTTCATTGTACACGTTTGCAAAACACTACTGCCTGGATGGTCAAGTCTGTAGAGATGGGCACTTTGCCCGCTCGGTCCTACAGGACTTTCTAGTTTAAGGTATTGGTCCGCACCCACCGCCGGGATGGTATGGCTTGGGTATCTAATTCAAAGGTGAGGAATCTGCAGCTAGAAGTCTCTATCAGATGAACAAGGTACTTACCTTTGGTAACGCATTATCTGGTAGAGACTATCTAGCTGCAGATTCCTTACAGCCCCACCCATGCCTCCCGCTTTGCAGACTAATATTGTAGGGCTAGGCTTACTCCCCTTTCAGGGCCCTAGTTTTGCACACAACTATGTCAGTTACTTTGTGGCTCTACACTTTTGGCGTGGAAAAAACGAAAAGTACTGACGTCTGAGTGCCTGGATGGCGCCTATATAGGCAATGCTATGTCATAACCATCGCCGACGACGTCACACAGAGCCGAATGGAGCCATCCGACGCCACACGCAAGTTTCCTGATCCAGGCTGAGGAAATTCAAAGGTAAGGAATCTGCAGCTAGATAGTCTCTACCAGATAATGCGTTACCGAAAGTAAGAAACTTGTTCATTTCTTCACTAAAATCACACTGCAAAACAGATAAAATTCTACAACAAAAGGAGTTGTCCTGTAGCCTTCTTGCAATTAAACAGATAGAAAGGACAGCTGTTCCCATATGTGGGCTTTCACATGACTACTAATGGATCTGATGGATTCGTAGTACTGTAGTCTTGGTGTGTTTCTAATGAACTAATTAGACCAATACATCTGATGATAATGATTTGAAGATTAAAAGCCCAGAATCGGAGCATGGAATAAAGTGACCATTCTAGATCAGCTGGTGCAGTCATACATTAGGTCTTCCTGTCAAGGTGTTCCCTTTACATTTTGGTAACTTCACCCCTCCTAAAGTGAAAAACAAACTATTAACATGCCTGTCCATTCACGCTCATTTAGTGGGTTTTTAGTTTTATTTATTTAGGAGTTTTATATAGCGTTGGCAAGATCCGAGGGTGTCGGAGAGATTTACATCTGTTCATTACAAACAGTGAGTATAATTACATCTCAGCGATAAGATCACATTGAGTCCAAGTTTGCGTACAAGGGAGGTAAAATAAAAGGGGAGGGATGTAGGGAGAACTGAAGGTTGATTTCATGTCTTAAGGGCCAATTGGTCTTCTGTTAGTTGAGACGTTGATTGAGGAGGGGATCTTTTAGCTGTCTCTGGAAGTTCAAGAAGGAGGGGTTTGTCCTCATGTACTGGGATGGAGTTCCAGATTTTAGGGGCATTGCTCGAGAAGGAGCGTGCCAGGGCTTTTTGTTTATGGGCTTTAAGCGGAATGAGGAGTAAGGTGTTTGAGCTTCTTGGGTATCTTAACTGGCCTGCCTTTTTGAGTTTTGAGGCGAGATAAGTGTGAAGGGCTTTGGGAGTGAGACAAGCAGTTCTGAAGTTGCAGCAAGCTTCAATTGGGAACCATTTCAGTTCTTTCAGGGCAGGGGAGATGTGGTCATATTTTTTGATTCTAGTGACCAATCTGGCTGCTGCGCTGAGAGTGGTTCTAAGGGGTGCAAAGTGGGATTTCCTAGTGAATGTGTAGTCTAATCTAGACAATACCAGCACTTGACTAGCAGATTTGAGGTCAATTGGCGGTAGGCAGGGTTTGATTTTTTTCATAACTTTCAGGTTGTAGAAGGCACCCTTAGAAATGTTCTTTATATGATCTTTCATGCTCGGTTTGGGGTCCAATGTGATTCCTATAGATTTAGCGGAGTTGGCTAAGGTGAGGTTGCAGTTAACAGCATGAACGGAGTTGAGCTATTCTTACATCTTGGGGGATTGCTCTGTCTTTGACATGAGCAGAATTTCTGTCTTGTCTTGGTTGAGTTTTAGATGGTTGCAAGATAGCCAGTGTTGAACTTTTTTGAGGGTGGTATTTAGTCGGTGGATATCTTCTAGTGAGGAGATTTCCAAGTAGAGCCGGGTGTCACCTGCGTGTAGATGGAAGGGGATGTTTGCTTGGTTGAGAATGACGGTGAGGGGCTCCATGTAGATAGGAAACCTGCTTCACTCTCCAACAATATTTGTTTTTCAATCACTTTAATAGGCCTACCCTCTTAAACATCTGGCTGCATTGCCACTCAAAAGTTAACATGCATTTACAAATATAAAAAATGGGACACTGAAACTAAAATTACACAATCTATTTGTAAAACACTTTAAGACTTCTAAGCTGGTGAAAACGAGGTTTAAAGAAGAAAAGTATAAACTATTTAAACACCGCCCATTACTATAGGTTTAGTGTTCAGGTGAAAATAGCATGCTAGGCAAGCAAAGGAGGCTCAAAATAAGGATCTTCATGTTCACAATAAAACAGTAGGGGTCTGGCTGCTAAATGTTCAGTGCTCTGGTGTCGACTGCAGCCCCTCATTGTATGCATTCTGTTTAGATGCATGTTCCAGCTAAAGTTACGGACTGCCAGTGTCCTCAGAGCACCATGCACAAACTCCCTGTTTAAAGGATTGTTGAATCTTGATGGGAATAAAGGACCATAAAATCTACACGTGGAGGCGACTATTTTGGAGAAAATATGTGGAAAATGCAGCTAGACCACTCACCTCCGTTAGCCTTGCCTGTGAAGTCTAAAAAGTACTTCAGTGGGCATTTTCAATGCAGCTCCGACTTGCCAAGACACAAGTGTTTGCCAGACCTGGGCAACATAAAAGAAGGACTTGTGCAAGCATTCACTGCTTGTAGCCCACCTTGTACACTGAACTGGGTCTCTATGGAGACAGACGAAAAGCTCTAATTATAGAAGGACATCTACTGATCCTGCAGCTTACTTCTGCCTTATCAGTCCCTTATAGAAAAGGAAAAATTCTTCACCTAAGTTGAAAAGAGTTCCTTTATAGACTTACCCTGCTTGATCCCTGGAACAGAAGAGAAAAATCTCTGAAAGACGGCCCAGGATTATCGAGATAGACTAAACATCTAACATTATGAGCTCTAAATCCAGTATGGACAGTCCAGGCTTTTATTCTTCTGAGTTGAACTAATACCCAAGAGGCCTGAGTCAGGACCTCTGGTTTGATATGTAAAGACCGCAGACTGCCAGAGAGAGAGAGCGAGGGAGTGAAGATACAGCACAAATGGAGCTACAGGCCTCACAATGTTTTTCAGATGCGTCTTACTTTTCTTCTTGCCTACCTTCTTCAATTGTGTCTAGCTGTTTGAGATTTTAGACCTACTTGTTGTTTCTCCCCTGCTGTCTTACCCGCATATGCATCTTGATTGTTAGTTTTGCTAACATATCATCTTGTGTGGTCTGTTCTGGTCCCACCTAACATGTACTTTCCATGGTGGACCTCTGGTTACTAACTCTAGACTATCTCAACACCCTAAAGCTGCTGCATCTGTCCTACATTTGGCAGTTAATAGCAACATTTGGTCTTCTAATTTTAGCTCATTTAATCTTGACAATCCCCTATTTAATTTCAAAGATGACCCATGCTGATACTCCCTCTTGGTTGAAACTTGATTAAATCAGGACCTAACTCCTTAAATAATTTATCCCGCTATTTTGTCTAAATATGCATCTAAACACACAAAAGTTTGAGAGAATTCCCTGAAACTCTATAGATGACCAATATCACTGCAGCCAAAAAGGAAAACTCAAAACAGACTTTACATACTTGACACTGCCTTTGGTGCGAACTCTTCATAAGGTCCTGAATATCTCTTCAACTGTTAATACTTTATTGTTGAAAGCTAACTGTGTCTCTACCGATTTCAGCGGCAATCTTTGAATTTCTGTTTTAACAATGGCAATATCATGATTCAATTGAGGATGATAGTCTCTCTTTGACTGATCATCTCTATCAATGTCTATCAGTTAACAGTTAAGTTTATTTGATTTAGTTCTCAACTGAGAACCACAAATATTCAATACATGATATACAATTTTAAGCAGTTTAGTTAAAAAGGTTTTCATTCTAATACAAAAATTAAAATAGGTTTTAAAAATGTATATAAATTGTAGCAGACAAACTCATTTGGTGGAGCCTTACATAATGTGATCAATTCCTGTACAGAGTTAATTCTACATTTTATATAAATTCGTTGTAAAAACCTTTTTTTCGCCTTTACCAATGTCACATTTGGGCAAGTGAACAACAAATGTTCCAAGTCCTGCTCCCCACCATTACACAAATTACAGAGAATACTTGTTTTTTCTTTAGGTAGCCACTTATATGTAAAAGATTTTAAAGGAAGTATCCCAAATCGAAGCAGTACAATCGATCTCCTGACCCCATGCTTTAAATTAAAATTAATATACTGTTGTGTTTTCTTAAAAACCATAGTTTCTGCAATTTTTTTATATAAAGACAATTTAGCACAGTGTTGAGAGTCAAGATCAAAGCTGAGTCTTGGAGTAAAGTGTTTTAAAAAGAGCTTCAGCTGAGCAGGAGTCCATGACTGTAACAAATTAATATTAACATTAGATAACTTAAAAGCAGTTAAAACATTCCTTGAAAATACATGTTTCGAAGATTCTTTTTCAAATGTCTCTGTTTTAAGTAGAGATCGAAGCGTTCCTTCTTCCGCATGGAGGAGGTTATATGCCCATCTAATGATATTGGTAATTCCTCTGGCATAGGAGCTGGTTAATGAGAACTCGAGGCGGAGAGCTTGTACCGGTACAGCTTGAGACAGCTTTGTTAGTTTCCGTAAGATCTTCCCTTCTTTTAGGTCTAGATAGTTCCATTGGCTTATTGGGATGTATTCAAGAGCATATGACAGTACTGGTGGAATCTTGGCGCTGTATACCTGAAGCAGAGAAGAAAAGTGTCTTTGTCCAGCTGAAGCATATAAGCGTGAAAGTGCCCCCACATGAACGTCGGATTTACGAGTCAAGTTCTGAGTATGGAGCATATTTTGTAGAGACTTTGTGAAGATTCGACCTAAATATGTATACTCATTTGTCACTTCCAACGTTTTTCCCCCTAGAGTCCAGTTGAATTTGGCACTCTGTTTCTTTCCTGAAAACGGAACTATTTTTGTTTTTGCGATGTTCGGTATTAAATAGTTTTCCTCCGTATAATTGTGCAGTGCTTGCAGGCTTCTTTGCAGGCCAAATGGTGTTAGGTCTAAAATGATTACATCGTCTGCATACATCATGGTGTGGATTTTGTGGAGGGCAATTTTAGGTGGAAAGTTGCAGATCTGTTTAAAACATTCAGGCAGATCGCTGAGATAAAGGGAAAACAATAGGGGAGCAAGAAGGCATCCTTGCCTAAGGCCGTTTGGGGTTGGGATAGGACTTGTGAGACCCTTTTCCCTCCCCATTTGAACCTGACACCAAGTCCCGGAATGTAATGATGTTATTATATGGAGTAATTTATCCGGGATACCCATTTTGGTAAGTTTTCTCCAAAGTGTTCCTCTATCCACTCTATCAAATGCGGTGGTAAAGTCAATGAAAGCAGCATACACAATCTGGGATTTTATAGCCACATATTTGTCTAAGATGGTTTGCAGCACAAATATTGTCAGTGACCGAATGCTTTGGTCTGAATCCGGCTTGATATAGGGGGATTAGTCCTGATGAGAAAGCCCAGTCCTTAAGGTGGTCTAATACCGCTGCTGTGAAAATCTTTCCTGTTGCATCTAGAAGGGCTATCTGCCTATAGTTGCCAGGATGCAGCCTTGAACCCTTTTTGTGTATAGGTATTACAATGCTCCCCTTCCAAGATTTGGGAATTTCCCCGGTGGTAAAGATATGGTTAAAAAGGGGAAATAACATCTTGCTCCATGCTTTGGGATTGCATTGGAGGACCTTGATCGGGATTTGGTCGGGACCCGTTGCTCCCGTCGTTCTCGCCTTTTTTTAAATATAACTCGATTGAAAAGGGACTTGGTGCTCCGATATTTAAAAAATTTACTTCTGGATTTCTAGCCAGATTATTAGATATTTCTGAATTAGTATTTAGTTTATATAGATTGGCAAGGTATGATTCCCATTCTGCCGGAGGCACAGGGATGGCTTGTAATGCTTTTTTCGTGCCTGTTTCTATAGCAATTATATTCCAATAGGCGCGTTGGTTATTTTGTTTTGCTGCTATCTGAATGTCTACCCAGTTTTTATCCTGGGTTATTCCCTTGTTTTTGCCTTTTCTCTCCTGCGTTGATTTTTCAATTTGTTAATTTCTAGCTGTTTTGATACTGAGTATTCAAGAAACTGCGATCTTATCAATTTATTTAATTGTTTTGTATTTGTAGCTAATTTTGGTTTTTCGTATTGATTCTTTGTTGTACCCCGTTGTTTTAACTTTTCCTGTAGTTTTTGTAATAACTTTTTAATGACCATTTCAAAGTTTATTATCGGATTTATAGATTGAATTATTTGCAATAGTTGCGTTGTATCGATTATGGTAATAATTTTATTGAGTTTTACTGAGTTCCATTGAATCAGTCTTTGGGCCTGATTTACCAAAACTGTGCTATGAATGTACATAATATGGCTTGAAAAAGAAAGTTGTATCTTCCACTCTGTATCTGCTTGCAGGATAGCATGGTCACTGCCATGAACAAAATTAATTTTGAGGTGTGAAACTGTTCCGAACAGATCCAAGCTACAAATCATGTAGTCCAGGAGTGAGGAGCTACAGTTCCCTTGTCTTGTATTTGATGCGGGAATGTCTCCTTCTATATTACCATTTAGTATTATTCCACTTAACAATGGGAGTGAGGCTAATAGAATTTTCCCTCTTTTATCAGCTTTGTTTTCTTTAGGAAATAGTGGAATGGAGATTGCCAGGGCCTCTTCTTTGTGCCAGTTTGCCCATTTTTGAAGTAGCTCATTTGATATTTTCCCATTGAAGTCGCCCATGATGAAGAATGATGGATAACCTTGTCCTTCTACTGTCTTTTCGATATCCTCGAGGATTTCTATAGCAAGTAAGTCCATTTTTGCTCCAGGGGGGATATAAACATTACAAATTAGTAGATCTTTTAGAGTTTCTAGTGGGTCTATCCCAAACTTAATCTTGATACATTGAAAATTCTTTGAGTTAGTTGGGATTATTTCTTGGGATCACTTGTAATCTTTATTAAGTAAAATCACTATCCCACCTTTCGCATGGCCCCGATCAACCTGCTCTGCGGGGATATCATATACGTAGTATTTTTCTTGATCGAAATTTGATGTAGACTAGGTTTCTTGTAGGGCCACTATCGCTGGACAGTTTTTTTATTATTTCAGCCATCTTATCTTGAGTTTTCCCAGCGATATTCCAAGAAGAGATAGTCAAGCCTATGTTAACCCCTTCGCTGCTAGGCCTTTTCCCCCCCTGTGCTAAGCCATCTTTTGGCTATTTTGGGTAGTGCGCGCTTAGGCCCCTGTAACTTTTTAACCACATAAGGTATCCATGCCAAATTTGCGTCCTTTTCTTCCAACATCATGGGGATTCTAAAAGTACCCAGGGTTTGTGGATTCCCCTGGAGGGGTCCCAGAAATTAACCAAAATACAGCTAAATTTTGGGTTTTTGGGAAAAATGCGAAAAAGGGCTGCAAATGAAAGCGTCTGGGTTTTTCCCTGCAAATGGTATCAAAAAGGGTTTGTGGGGCTGAAATCACCATTTTCCCAGCTGTTAGGGAATGACAGACTTTTGTCAGAAAACCAATATTTTTTACACAGTTTTGGCATTTTTCTGAAACATAGCCTATTTTTGCTGGTTTTGCATGGGGGGTCCCATGAGTTTTTGGCCCGGGGCTCGCAGCCATCTAGGGAAACCTACCTAACCCACACATTTCTGAAACTAGACACCCGGGAGTCCAGCGAGGTATGGCTTGCGTGGGTCCCCCATCATTCTCCTACCCAGAATCCAGTGCAAACCTCAAATTTCGCTGAAAAATTCACTTTTTCTCACATTTCTGTTGTGGAAAGTTCTGGAATCTTCGTGGATCCACAAATTTCCTCCCACCCAGCGTTCCCCCAGGTCTCCCGATAAAATGGTACCTCACTTGTGTGGGTAGGCACAGTGGCTGCAGCAGGAAATGGCCCAAATCGTACTCTGGAGACTTCAAAATTACCTACAGCAAAACCACCTGGTTTTGGTGGGGGCACCTGAGATTTTGGCCTCGGGCTCGGCGGCCATCTTGGAAAACTACCAAACCCAAACATTTCTGAAAACTAGACACCGGGGAGTCCAATGAGGTATGGCTGCGTGGATCCCCCAACGTTTTCCTACCCAGAATGCAATGCAAACCTTAAATTTAGCTGAAAAAACACATTTTCCACATATTTGTGTGTGGAATCACCGTGACGGCACAAATGTCCTACCACCCAGCGTTCTCCTTGTTCTCCGAGTAAAATGATACCTCACTTGTGTGGGTGGGCCAAAGACCTGTGGCTAGGAAGAGCCCAAAACATAGGGATTTAGAGAATAGCACCAAGAATTCTAAGCGCTACATTTTTTTTAAAAATACGGTTTTAGCCAATTCTGCTTTGGACACCCACACAAGTGAGGTATCATTTTACTCGGGAGAACAAGGGGAACGCTGGGTGGTAGGACATTTGTGCCGGCACGTTGATTCCACACACAAATATGTGGAAAATGTGTTTTTTCAGCTAAATTTAAGGTTTGCATTGCATTCTGGTAGGAAAACGTTGGGGATCCACGCAAGCCATACCTCATTGACTCCCCGGGTGTCTAGTTTTCAGAAATGTTTGGGTTTGGTACTTTCCCAAGATGGCCGCCGAGCCAGGGGCCAAAATCTCAGGTGCCCCCCCCCACCAAAACCAGGTAGTTTTGCTGTAGGTAATTTTGAAGTCTCCAGAGTACGATTTGGGCCATTTCCTGCTGCAGCCACTGTGCCTACCCACACAAGTGAGGTACCATTTTATCGGGAGACCTGGAGAACGCTGGGTGGGAGGAAATTTGTGGATCCACGAAGATTCCAGAACTTTCCACCACAGAAATGTGAGAAAAAAGTGAATTTTTCAGCGAAATTTGAGGTTTGCACGGGATTCTGGGTAGGAGAATGATGGGGGACCCACGCAAGCCATACCTCGCTAGACTCCCCCGGGTGTCTAGTTTCCAGAAATGTGTGGGTTAGGTAGGTTTCCCTAGATGGCTGCGAGCCCTGGGCCAAAAACTCATGGGACCCCCCCAAGCAAAACCAGGTTGGTTTGTGATAGGTAATTTTGATGTCGCCTCAATAGCTTTTGGGCCCTTGCCTGTCGCGGGTCCTTGACCCACCCACGCAAGTGAGGTACCATTTTTATCAGGAGACCTGGGGGAACGCTGGGTGGGAGGAAATTTGTGGATCCACGCAGGTTCCAGAACTTTCCACCACACGTGAGAAAAAAGTGAAATTTTCGGTAAAATTTGAGGTTTGCAGGGGATTCTGTGTAGGAGAATGATGGGGGACCCACGCAAGCCATACCTCGCTGGACTTTCCCGGGTGTCTAGTTTCCAGAAATGTGTGGGTTAGGTAGGTTTCCCTAGATGGCTGCGAGCCCCGGGCCAAAAACTCATGGGACCCCCCTTGCAAAACCAGGTTGGTTTGTGATAGGTAATTTTAATGTCGCATCAATAGGTTTTGGGCCCTTCCCTGCAGCGGGTACTTGGCCCACCCATACAAGTGAGGTACCATTTCTATTGGGATACTTGGAGAATTGCTGGGGGGTTGGAAATTTGTTGTTACTTTCTGCAGTGTGAAAATTTGGACACAATAATGCAAGGAAAATGTCGCAGTCACATTTTGAGGTTTGCAGGACATTGTGGGTAAGATAACTTGTTGGAATCCACAAGAGAGACATCACCATGCACTCCCATGGGTGTTTAGTTTACTGACAAAAACTACAGTCGTTAGGTTATTCTTAGATGAAATGTACAGCTTGGCAGAGAGACAAAACAGACAAAGATTACTGCAGAGCCATCTATTCTTCAAGCACACACACATACTGGTTGGATTTGGCACGAGGGCGAGTGATGGTTCAGTATATAAAATTTTATTAACAAGAGATTTCACAAAAATGAAATGCACTGTCAATAATTGAAAGGACAAAAACCTGAACCAGTGACTCGCAGATCGTGAGCTGTAAAGCCACTTCAAAGCACCAACCGCTTTACAGGCCATTCACACACCTTTCATACATGATACACAGAAGACCATTCACACCACCAGGCACAAAACCAACACATTACAACATTCACCAAAAAGGACAAGGTACACCCTGCTTGACAAAAACAGAAAATACATTTGTATGCACAACCACCTATTCCTCACGCACACATACATACTGGTTGGATTTGGCACGAGGGTGAGTGATGGTTCAGTATATACAGTTGTATTAACCAGAGATTTCACAAAAATGAAATGCACTGTTAATTGAAAGGACGAGAAACTGAACCATTGACTCACAGCTCGTGAGCTGTAAAGCCACGACAAGGCACCAACCTCTTTACAGGCCATTCATACACCTTTCATACGTGTGACACATACAAAACCATTCACAACGCCAGCCGCGGGCCCAGCACATTACAACACTCACACCAGCAGACAGCGCCATTCAAGGGCCCATCACTTTCACATGCCCACATTCCTGACACAGCAACCACACCAGCTCACGGATTGCGTTGAGTGGCGTTTGGCTAGCAGTGTGTGTAGTGACCAGCAGCTAGTCACTACTTACACACCGCCAGCCAAGTGCCAGTCTACGTACACCGCCAGCCGAGCACCAGTCCACGCACACCGCCAGCCAAGCGCCAGTCCACACACACCGCCAGCCAAGCGCCAGTCCACGCACACCGCCAGCCAAGCGCCAGTCCACGCACACCGCCAGCCAAGCGCCAGTCCACGCACACCGCCAGCCAAGCGCCAGTCCCCACACACCGCCAGCCAAGCGCCAGTCCACGCACACCGCCAGCCAAGCGCCAGTCCACGCACACCGCCAGTCCACGTACACCGCCAGCCAAGCGCCAGTCCACACACACCGCCAGCCAAGCGCCAGTCCACGCACACCGCCAGCCAAGCGCCAGTCCACGCACACCGCCAGCCAAGCGCCAGTCCAAACACCGCCAGCCAAGCGCCAGTCCACGCACACCGCCAGCCAAGCGCCAATCCAAACACACCACCAGCCAAGCGCCAATCCAAACACACCGCCAGCCAAACACCAGACCACGCACACCGCCACACAAGCGCCACTGCACGCACACCGCCATCACATTTAGGATTTTTTTTATATAAATAAGAAAACACAAACAAATTGCAAATAAATACAAATCTACTAACACAAAATCTGAAACTAAATACACTACACAAATGCCAACCTTGAAACTGAACAAAAAATATTAAACAATAGAGGCCAGGCAGTTCACTTTACCACTCATGGATGCTCCCAAAAATTATTTTGTGTGTGGTACATTCTAAAACAAGCAGGCACACACAGCCCAGGGTTAGAAGGACACTTGGGGCAGTACATACGAGTCTCCTTCCGCATACCTCTTCGCCAACAGACTCTACATCTCCTACTGGGAAAGTCTTTTGAGGGTGTAGGAGGAATGTGATCAGGAAAGTGGCGATCTTTCAATCTAGCAACATCCTCCACCACTCCAACTCTAGGAACACTTGCCTGTTCCACTAAAACAAGGCTGCCTATTACAGACTCCTGAAACTTAACTAAAGTCATCTTTGACTCAGGACAAGAATCCTGGAACACAACAAAAGCATTAAAGGTTGCCAAGTGGAAAAGATGGATAGCCAACTTCTTATACCAAATGTAAGCCTTACGAAGAGCAGCGTAAGGTTCCAACCTCTGATCTACTCTGTCAACACCACCCATGTGCCTATTATAGTCTAAAATGCACACAGGTTTGCGCACTTCAGCAATGTGACCCCAAACAGTCACAGGTGCAGTGCTTTCATCATGGATGGTAGTCAGCATGTAGACATCTCTCCTGTCTGAAAACTTCACAGCTAGAAGCTCCTCGCAACGCAACGCACTGCACTGTCCCCGCACAAGCTTTTGGCAAACAAGTTCTTTTGGGAAACCTTTACGGTTAGAGCGGATTGTGCCACAAGCAACAGTGTCCACTTTGGCCAATTCCCTGAACAACCGCACACCAGTGTAGAAGTTATCTACATATAAATGGTGGCCTTTGTTAAAAAATCCTCTACCAAGTTCCCACACAATTTTCTCAGTCACTCCAAAAGTGGACGGACAACTAGGGGGTTAATCCTGGATTCCTTACCGGTGTACACCCTGAAATTAGAGACATATCCAGTCCTACTGTCACACAGCATATACAGCTTAATTCCATAGCGTGCCCTCTTACTAGGAATGTATTGCCTAAAAACCAAGCGGCCCTTGAACAACACCAAAGACTCATCCACTGCAATTTCCTTCCCAGGAGCATAGATCTCAGAAAATCGATCAACAAAGTGATCAATGACAGGCCGAATCTTAAAAAGACGGTCACATTCAGGGTGATCTTGTGGCAACGCTAAACCATTATCGACAAAATGCATCATCCGAAGCAGAAGCAAATACCTATCACGACTCATGACTGCCGGAAATATAGCCGTTGCCATCAAGGGACTAGTAGACCAATATGAAGACACTGATGGCTTCCTTAGCAAGCCCATCAAAAAAGTTAAACCCAAGAACTTCTTCATCTCTTCCAAATTTGTGGGAGTCCAACGGGTAGCTGTAGAGTGGGGCTTAAGGCTGGCACTGTTGTCCCTCAAAAACTGTTCGGCATACAAATTAGTCTGCTCAACAATCTCTGCCAAAAACACATCGTCCATAAACAACTGAAAAAAATGTATCGGCAAAAAGTTTTCAGTATTCACTCTACACCCTGGAACACCAGTAAAGTCTGGCAATGCCGGCTGCACCATGCCTGGGGCAACCCAGAGGTCAGCACTTTCAACAGGAAGCCTTGCAGCCCCAGGCTGCAGCCCAGATGCCTCTTGCCGCACTACACCAACGGGAAGCCTTGCAGCCCCAGGCTGCAGCCCAGATGCCTCTTGCCGCACTACACCAACAGGAAGCCTTGCAGCCCCAGGCTGCAGCCCAGATGCCTCTTGCCGCACTATCGGCACATCAATGTCCTCCTCTAACACAGGCACTTCATCCGCACTGAGAGTAGCTTCATCATCCGATGATTCCATGTGGAGAGAAAACTCACTGCCTGAATCGTCCCCTGCCCCCTCTGCCTCAGATGCAGAGTCAGTCTCTGAACCATGGTCAGAGGAAGACTCAAAAAGCATACCAACAACCTGCTGAGCAGTAATCCTGTGGCTAGCCATTATCCTTACTAAGAAAGGAGACTGCACAAACAAGTCAACAACAACCAACACTGTGCAAAGCAAGTAAGTAAAAAAATGTGTGCCTTTATCACAAAGATCTATATACTCAAAAACTATACGATTCACTTACAAGAGACAGCTACACTCACCAGCACCTACTCTGCAGAGACACAGCAAAAACCAACGATATCCCACTAGAAAGAAAAAAACAAAACCAATTACTCACAATACAACAAAATACACATCGAGCACAAATGCAAAAAGTTTTTGACACACAAAAACAGAAGCCAAACATACTGCTATTATTACACCATTCGCAAAAAACACATTCATGCAGAGAAATAAAACTCATTTACATTGTACAAAAAAGTCTCTTACCAAACACATGCAACTACGCAAACAGTAACGAAACCGCAACCTGGAACAGTCTAAAGAGCAAAAGCCTTGACCTAACAAAAAAGGAGAAATAAAGCATTACAATTGCAATTCACAAGAAATAAAACAACATTATAACATGCTATGTCACTACCCAAATGGGAGCAGAAAGGCCAAATACACATTAAAAAATATATGTCCCCTGGAAGCGGCCAATTTATTTATTTTTAGATACCTGGCTCTAGTGGGCTATTCTGCCCCCACCCCGGGCCAGAAATGCCATAAAATGCAGGTGATCTGTCCCCAGGGGGCAGAAAAGTCTTAAAAATTATTTAGGCCCATAAGGAGCGACCCTTGGCCAAGGGGTCGCTTCCATTTAAAATGTAAAACTCTCCCTGGTGTCTAATGGGGTTTTATGCCCCCTGGCCAAATACACAAACCGATCTGCCCCCAGGGGGTAGAATATAATTTTTTTAAATATGGCCCTGAAAGCGACCCTTGCCCAAGGGGTCGCTTCCAATTTAAAAAAACAAATTCCCTGCCTCTAGTGGGCTTTTCTGCCCCCCTGGGTCCAGAAACGCCAAAAAAATCAGGCTATCTGTCCCCAGGGGGCAGAATATACTTTTTTTTAATTTAGCCCCTGGAAGCGACCCTTGCCCAAGGGGTCGCTTCCATTTACAATTAAACAAAATCCCTGGTGTCTAGTGGGGTTTCTGCCCCCCTGGGGGCAGAAAGGCCAAATAAAAAACTGATCTGCCCCCAGAGGGGCAGAATATACTTATAAATTAATTGGCCCCCAGGAAGCGACCCTTGCCCAAGGGTCGCTTCCAATTTAATTCTAAAAAGATCCCTGGCTCTAGTGGGCTTTCTGCCCCCTGGGTCCACAAACGGCCAAAATCGGCCGATCTGTCCCCAGGGGGCAGAAAAGTCTTTAATTTATTTGCCCCCTTAGGAAGTGACCCTTGCCCAAGGGGTCGCTTCCTTTATAGAAAAAAAGGAATCCCTGGTGTCTAGTGGGACATTCCTGGTGCACGATCGCGACGCTGTGCGCGATCGTGCACCAGGAATGCCCTGCATTGAGACATCAGGGAGAGGAAACACAGTTTCCTCTCCCCGATGCCTCAAGGCATCCAGATTTGGGCCCCCTGCCCCACCGCACCAACAAACACTCACCCTCCCTCTGGACGCGCTGGAAAGAAATGATTTCCAGCGCGTCCAGCGCTTCCTGATGACGGCGCGCTGCTGCGCGCTGGACGTCATGGGGAAGCTTGGGGGCCGGGGGTGGCAGCGGAAACTCTTCCGCTGCCATCCCTCTCTGTGGGGGCAAGATCGATGCCCCAGGGGGGGAGCGCCAGCGCTTCCCCCAGGGGCTGTGCTCATGACTGAGCGGTTCCGTCATAAGCACAGCCCAACCGATGCTCATGACGGAACCGCTCCGTCATGAGCATCGAAGGGGTTAAACGGAAGATTTATTATTCTTGAGTTGTTTGTTACTGTTCAGGTTCTCCGAGAACCAGGTCCATGAGTAATACCTCATTATTATATCCCTCTTAGGAGTATTTTTACTCCAAATTCCTCTTTCACCATTCTTTATGGAGACAAATATATTTTCTGCATAGGGATCTGGGGAGTTGTTCGTGGCGTTAAGGCTTTGATTCAGTCGCTGCGTTTTAAAAGATTCTTATGTTATTTCTATCTTTTGGACTTCGCGACTTAATACTGGAGTCAAATCATAGCCGTATTTGTGGAGAGTCTCACTCTCCTTTAATATAATTCCTGGTATTACTGGAGACCAGAATTCTACAATCGCTGTTGTTGTTTTAGTTTTTTCCGGGAAAGTAACTGGTTTTATTTCATTTCTCGCTAGGGAGTGTAACGGCTGTAACTTTTGAAGCAGACTGATAATTCGGTCACGGTTAAGTGGAGCATCACCTGAAGGGAATAGATCTGTGATTTCCAGATGGCTTGGCCTAATCCCCTCTACTTGTGAATTCTTTTTCCCGACGGTGAAAGTTCTGTTTGGGATATCCCTTAATGCCGGGATCATAGGTCCGTGATCTACTAATGAGAAACTTGTCGCCTTGGGATTAAGTTTGTTAAGTTGGTTAGAATTGACTCTTTGTATTTTAACTGGCGAATTCTGCTCTTTTACCTTCGAGTTCTGAGCCATTTCTAACCTTTCCTCTTTATCTAATGATCGGGTTGGGGTAGGGGAAATGTTCTGGAACCTTGTTTTACGGGCTTTCTTTTTCTCGATCCTTCTTAGCGCCTTTATCCTTTTCAATTTGATCTTCTTTTGTTTTCTTTTACTATTTGGAATTTCTGGGCCCTGAGAGGCGTTGGAAGATAGCCCAGTATCAGCTGTTGCTTTAGAATGTGGTATTGCTGGACTGCTCAAATTCAATTGTGGTTTAGCTTTTATTTTTGTGAAAATTGGATAATATGCTATAGGCAGTTGATGAGTCTCTGGTTTATTATCCTCCTTGAAAAGTTTTCTGAGTGACTATATCTGGTTATGATCCTGTTTGTCCTTAGATTCATTAGGTAGTTTCCTTCCAGTTTGAGTTGCGATTTCTTTCTTCAGTGGAGAAAGAACTTTTATAATTTCACCTTTTGGTTTGGGAGGAATTTCCACTTAACATTTTCCACAAACTCCTGCTATTAGTGTTGATTTTAATTGCTCTTTCTTCCTTTTTTTCTCCACTAAATATTTTAGCATTCCTAATTGGGTATCGAGCATTTGATCGGAATTTTCCAATATATTCCCTAAATGAGTAAGAACTGATTCCAGGATACTTTGCCAAGTGAACAGAGATTTGGATACTGGGGTGTAATTATTAGAGTGTCCTGTAGTTTTAAAAAGAAAAGAATCTGGTGATTTATCGAGGAATCCCTCTTGATCAGATGGTTTTTGTGGAGTACTATTCTGAATGTTCTGTGGCTCCTTTTGGGATCCCGTGTGAAATATCAGATCTTTGATATTAATATCTGAGCAAGTGATGTTGTACTCTTGAGACTGCTGTATTTGGAATGATTCCGGTATTGTTGATTCAGATACAGTAAGGTTAGTAATTGACTCCTCCAGATCTAGCGGGGTACTTTTTTTTTTTTGGACCTCTACTGTTCTTTGATTTTGAATTTGGGTTTGATCGTTGGTTTGTATTCCATTCTTTCCGGCCTCATTATTCCCTTTTTTTTGATAGTCTATCTGATGATCCTTTTGTAATTGCCCCTGTTCATCTGAGCTGAGTTTTGCAAAGTATTTTTTTATTCCGGGGATCAATACAGACTTTCCTGCTCTTATCATCTTCCCAGCGCTCTTTCTAGTTGCCTCTTCTGTTCCCATCCTCTTCATAAAGATAGTTCTTGATCTTAATTTTTTATAGGCCATTAGAATGCAGAAGATAACTTAGTGTGATTTCAGTCGTGCTGGTTATGCCAAGGGGGTACTACCTGGTGGATCGTGACCAGTCGAGCACTTAATCCTACTGTTCCCTGCTGTCCCCCTACTTTTTTTTGATCCGGCGGGGTCGTATCACTAGACAGTAGTGCACTCCTTGCTGAGCCAACACAGCCAGGGAGGTTTAGCTCCAAAGCTCCAAAGCGCCAATGCACCGGTGCGCCGCTCATGCAACACCGAACCTAGCGCCAAGTTTCCACTCCCTAACTCACAGCTTCTTATGCGGTTATACAGTTTTCACAGACATTAGTCATTAGTCATTAGTTAGTTAATTACTATACTGCTATTACCGCTGGTTATTCCTGCTGCTCAAGCATCCTGGTAATTAAAGCCTGTTTCCAGATTAGGCTTAAGCCACAACCAGGGCCTTGATAGACACTATAGTAAATACAGATGGCCACTTGGATGTGATTAGAGGCAAATGCCAGTGGTAGACTTCATCCACCACGACCCCCTTGTTCACATAGACCACCGTCTCCTGTACTCACGGTCTCTCCTCACAGCCCGCGCGGCTCTTCACGGCGTCTTCACGGCGTCCTCGCTCTGCTGCTCTGCTCTGCTACTGTTGAAATGAATTGCAACTCCTGCCGGGTAAGAAGGCAACTCGCGGCTTTCTGCCGCACTCAGCAATGTTTTTGCGGCCCCTGCCGCGATGAGAAGCCCACACGGCCGCGCCGGGCAAGGATTCCGCGGCAAGCAGGAAAGCAACTCTCGGCTCCTGCTGCACAGGAAAGCAATTCGCGGCTCCCGCCGCACTGTAAGGCATCTCGCAGATCTCCACCGCGCTCAGCAATGCCCTGCGGGTCCTGCCGTGTTGGAAGGCAACTCGCAGCTCCTGCCGCACAGGAAAGCAATTCGCGGCTCCCGCCGCACTGGAAGGCAACTCTGCGGGTCCTGCCGTGCTCAGCAATGCCCTGCGGGTCCTGCCGCGTTGGACGGCAACTCGCGGCTCCTGCCGCACAGGAAAGGAATTCGCGGCTCCCGCCGCACTAGAAGGCAACTCTGCGGGTCCTGCCGCGGGTCCTGCCGCGTTGGGAGTCACTCGCGGCAGGCTCACGGGAGAGAGCACTCTGCCGTAAACAACAGCAAACAACAGCGCCAGCAGTAGCTTCTGGCTGTAAGATCTATCGATTTTTTTTTATTTTTCTTTGTCTCACTGTTATATTCTTTAAGTGCAATTTCCCTCCAATTCAGAAAGTGACACAGTTAGTTCTCTCCGCCTAGGTTGTCACCCTCTAACTTTTCTCTTCCCTTCTTCACCCACGGTTGGGTTGAATATGCCTCCTCCAGGGTGAATGGGTGTATCCCTGCCCAGATTGACCTAACTGAATGTGAAATTGGTATCCTGACTTTTTGTTGGCCGTGCACACACGTTAATTGAGCATGTATGCTGTGGCCGAGGAATGTCCATAGAAATGCAAAGGTGAATAAACTGTTCTGTGACCTAGAGAGACCCACAAGCATGCTCTCAGAACTGACATAGTACTAATGCCAGTGGTGTGGGGTGATTACATGCAGCAGTCAGTGGTGGCAGCATGCTGAGTGTTGTGAATCAGTAGTCCTGATCAGCCCTTTTTCCTGTGTCAGAGAGGACTGTAATCTACTGACGACACTCATGTAAAGTTCTGATTTAGTTTGACTTTCCCAGAACTCTGTGCTGATATTCCGTCTATGTGTCGAGTGTGCATATACACTGTGTATGTGTGGGTCATGCATGACAGCGAGACCTTATGTATTGCGAATATGAGTACTGGGACCAGTGGATCCATTTTGGATAGCCCCTTTATTTGACTGACACAAGATGGAGCGTGGATACAGCTTCTCCAAACAGTGGAAGTGTACTGACTGCATTCCTGTGACTGGAGAAAGGAGACTCAGACAATGAAGTAAGGGAGGAAGAGACGCGGCAACCCTTTTAAATTCAATTAAGTCCTTTTAGCAAGTGTCTCAGGGGTTTTCAGCCTTTTTTGCAATAAGAGCTACTTATGTCCAATGAAAATCATCCTGAGCTATTAACATTATTTGTGTTGTAATAATGACCAGTCAGACAAGATTATATTAGTGGCTCCCCTATGCAAGTTTACTAGCAGTAAAAATCGCAGTCCACCAGGCAGGGTTGCCAGCAGTAACGTTAAAAAGGCTTTGTCTATTTGGAACGACTATACATGAGTAATACATAACAGCCATAGCTGCAGTGCCCCTCAAATATCACATTTAAATATATTTTGGAAATTTAGCCATGTTTCTTGAAAAACACTAGCTTATGGGTTATGAAAATAAACACATTTTCATCCCAATTAAACACTCTCAATGTTGGTATAAATATTATTTCAACCAAGCAAAAGGTTCTAATTTAGTAGGGTGGGCTGCACATAAAAGAGCTACTTGTAGGTAGCTGGATAGCTACCAGCAGCTCGCAAGCTACTCATTGAGAAGCCTGTGTGTCTTCTGATTATATTTTCCCAATTACTACCATTTGGTGTATGGTGGGGGGGTGAGTCATCAGATTCAGTTGCTGAAAGCAGAGACACTTCTAGGAACGACCTGCCCTTTTGTCTTTCCCTGATTGCCATGTGAGTAAGGCTGATGAAAGCCAGGTTGCAGTCTTCACAGTTCATTGTGCTAATGCTTTGGATACTCCTGCTTGGTGTCAGCTTAGCCATTATTTGCTGTGAGAGCCACTACTTTGCATTACAGCTATGATTGCACTGCAGACAGAAAATGATATTGAAAAGGGAACCAAGAATTTAGACAGTGGATCCAGATCCCACATATGGAAAAGGAGTATACTAGGGGGACACAAACTACCCTCAATTTGTTCCAGTTCCAAATTCATCTTGATCAAGGAAGGGAGTTCTCTGCAGAGTACTCTAGGAGCGGATGTGTACCTACTAGTCTGGCTGATGAGGGCGATACCCTGAAACCGGTCCTAGGATGCTTGTTTCCGGTCCAGGGAGGACCTGCTAGTTCAGGCTGGACTGTTCCCATAGGGATCTTGGTCAAGACTGATTTGCATATGGCTGGGTCCAAACTGGAATGGCATGGTAAGCAAAAAAAACTATGGATTTAGGCCCAGCTCTCTGTACTGGGGGTGAATGTTTGACATTGTTCAGCATTCCATCCATCATTTGTTCTTTTTGCAATTACCTGCATGACAGCCAGTCTCTCAAAGGTGAGGGGCCATCACCTGAAGCCTGCAACTTGCTAGACTACCTGAGGGTCTTCCTTGCACCTAGAAGCCTGCCTCAGAGAGACATGGAGATTATCTGGTCCTGCAAGAGGAGTGACTGTCTTGGAGGAGAACCCAGTTGTGTTGCCAGCATGACTAATACCCAGAAGCAGCTGACTGCCATTGGGTGCAAAGCTGGGGCCAGCCCATGTTGTGAGGGATCTCGCAGTCTCTTTGTGCAGTTCCTGTGAAGGACCACTTAAAGAACGTGAACCCAACACTGTGCCTTCCAGCACTTCTACAGTATGCCCAAGGACTGGTGCTGCCTCTGCTTAACATTTGGTGTACCTAGTGAGTGAGCTATCATCACAACTGAAGCGAAAGCCCTGTTCTCGGCTCTGATGCCACAACTGCCAAAGGCGCTAACACCTGTCTGCATCCAGCCCAATTGTCCAAACTGCCAAAAATGAGCAACCATCTGCATTTGGCTTGGAGGCCACAACTGCTGAAAATGAGCACCTCTCTGCATTCTGTCAAGAGGTGGCAACTGCTGAAGACAAGCACCCCTCTGCATTCAGCCAGGAAGCTGAAACTGCTGACGACAAGCACAAGTTGCGTCTAGAGCAGGTAAAGTGGGGCTTTAGAATGTTAGGCTAAGTCTGAACTGAAAACAAAGAGGTAAATCTGACATGAGAACACTAACTATAGCACCCCTCACCACTTTCTATTTGAACTGATCTAAAACGTATCCCCATGGAGTAATCACTAGCAGACTGCACCTGTGTCTAATCTATGCCAATGTCTGCACCTTTATATAAGTTACTGTATACATTGGGAAAGCTTCCTAGGATAGGGAGAGGGCACAATAGTGGCTGTAATTGCAACGGGTGACTTGGAATCATATATGAGATATCAGCCCGGTAGCTGAGACCTGTTGAGCTGAATAGTATTTTGTTTTGCTTTGGTAATTAAAGTACTTTCTTTTTTAACTAAAATAAGCACTGAGCTGGACAATACATTATTGTGTCTGTTGTTTGACTGTTGAGTTCTGAGCTCCCCCACCCCAACATTAACTACACATGAAGCCTTCACTGTTCACCCTTGCTACTATGAAACCCCAGTGCAGAAAGGGTTTACTTGACCGAGTTTGCAGAGCCATAGTAAGCTGGGCCCCAGGACACCAGTGGCAAACAAAATCAACTGGTTCTCACAAGGAGGGAAGGGGGCGTTAAGAAGGTCCAGCATACATGCCCCAGGGCGTAGAGGTCAGAACTGGGTATGCAGTTCCTGTGGAGGGGGACCAAGAGGTCACCAAGAGAGAAGGAAAGGGCAGGACGGGGTACTCCAGGTAAAGGAAGGAAGACAGTGGGAGTGGGGGAGAGATCCTATAAGGAGCAAGGGCCCTCACACGCCCCGAGAGGTGTCATGCTTCATCATACAAATTCGGCGAGCATCGTTCCTTCATCTCGCCCGTACTTTTTGACACAGAGGCATTATCTTGCCTGGATACATTGAATTATACTCAGCAGTCTCACTCAGATTCTCGGAACGAGTTGAGCCCGAGTATCTGTTGTTTCCTCCCCGGTCATCTGGACCCCCCGAACGCTTCCACTGGCTGCGCCAATTCTCCCCTCGCCAGTTCCACCTCTATTGTGGATCTCCACCAGCTCGGGTTGTGTTAGAAATGGGATTTTTGGCAGGCTACGGCATGTGCCAAAGCCAGGCAGAAACCACCACTCTAGTCAGGATAAGGGAGTTACACTCTTAAAATAACCCCTGCTCACCCCCTTGGTAGCTTGGCACAAGCAGTCAGGCTTATCTTAGAGGCAGTGTGTAAAGCATTTGCACATAACCAACAGTAATACAGTATAAGCACTACAAAAGGACACCACACCAGTTTAGAAAAATATCCAATATTTTTATATACTTAAGACAAGACCAAAAACGATAAAAATCCACAATACAGTACTTAAAAATCTTCAGTTATCAAAATATGCTTCAAAAACAGTTCCTTGATGTCGATAGCTCCGTCAGGGGCTATCACGGCGTCGTGAGCAAACAAATCCAAACAGTTCTGGCTGACCGCGGCGTCGCGGGCCAGCTACGGTGCCGGGAAGACCCGCAAACAGTACCTTTTAGAAATGCAGGGCGTCGGCGACCTCTCGTTGAGCTTCCGAAAGCACGGCGTCCGCAGGCGTCGGTTCCGGAGGTCGGTGCAGGAGTCGTCGGGGCCCTCGAAGTCACACGCGTTGCAAATCGATCTCCTCTCTGTTGAAGTCAGGAGCGCTGGCGTCGGCAGGCGCCGGTTGCTGCGGTGCGAAGTGCAGCGGTGCGGTGCCCTCAGGTCGCGGTGCGAGCAGCGGCTCGGTGGTGGCGTCGGATGGCATCGTCGGTGAGACCAGGGTCGCGGTGCTCGTCACGGTGCTGGCAGGTCACGGTGCAAGCAGCGGCGTCGTCGTTGCTGAAGCGCTGTTGTCGGCTGACGAACTGGAGTCGATGGTACCGGCGTCGGTAGGCCAAGGCTGCAGTGCGGGATGAGGGCGGTGCGTCGTGTAACTTTACAAGCGGTGCCCTCGAACCACGGTGCAAGCAGCGGCGTAGATTTCGGCGTGGAGCAGCGTCGTCTGGGATACCAAGGCGTCGTCGCGAAGCGGTGCGGAGTGCGGTGCCAACAGGTCGCGGTGCGAGCAGCGGCTCGGTGGCGGCGTCAGCAGGCGTCGTCGGTGAGACCAGGGTCGCGTTGCGGCGGTGCCCACTGCGATGCCTTCGGGACACGGAGTCGGCAGCGGCGTCGTTGAGTTGCTTTTCTTCTGTTGCAGCACAAAACACACAGTCCCCAGTGCTGAGGGCAGAAGAACTTGAAGTCTTTGCTGTTCCTGAGACTTCTTGAACAGGGGGCAAGCTCTACCTCAAGCCCTTGGAGAAACTCACAAAAGTAGATTGCAGAAAGTCCAGTCCAGGCCTTTCACTGCCCAAGACAGAAGCAGCCACTGCAGGCCAACACAGCAAAGCACACGGCCAAGTGGTAGTTCCTCCTCACAGCTTCTCCGGCTCTTCTTCTTGGCAGTCTTCTTGATCCAACAGAGTTCTAAAGTTCAGGGGTCTGGGCCCCAGTATTTGTATCCAAAAATCCTTTGATCTTTCAGGCAGAGGGTGTCTGTGCCCGGCCAGAACCAGTTCTGCCTTCTCTGGTGTGATTTCCTGGCAGGAGGTGGAGACGGCATTGTCAGAGGCAGACCAGGCCCTTTGAGGTGCAAGGAAATCTCCTCCCCCTTCCCCGCCCAGGTCTATTCAACCCTTTCCTGACCTACCTAGACTATCTGGAGCCCCTCCGGCCCCCCAGCCTTCTGTCATCCAAAACCCAGACAGGCAATCCACATTCCAGCAGAGGCACACGGGATGACTGAGCAAGAAAATACCTACTTTCTAAAAGTGGTATTTTCAAACACAGAATGTAAAAATCACCTTCACTAAAAGATGCATCTTTAGATTCTGAGTTCAGGCATACTAAATTCTATTTTCTTACCGAATTCCCTGGGCCAGTTATGTTTATAAGATGTTATAAACAAACCTCCCATTCTATCCTATGGGGAACTGGTAGCCTTGCAATAGTGAAAAACGAAATTGGCTGTAATTCACTATCAGGATATGCCACACACACCAGGGCATGTCCCACCTTTCACATACACTGCACCCTGCCCACAGGGGTACCTTGGGCCTACCTGAGGGGTGTCTGACATGTAAGAAAAGGGAAGGTTAGGGACCGGCCAGTGTGTGCACTGGCCAAGTCGACATGGCAGTTACAAACTGCGCGCAGACTCTGCAATGGCAGGTCTGAGTTACCGTTTTCAGGGCTACTCACTGGGGTGGCACAACCAGTGCTGCAGGCCCCCGAGTAGCATTTGATTCACCAGCCCTGGCTCACGCAGTGCACTTTACTAGGGGCTAACAGGTAAATCAAATATCCAATCATGGAAACACCCATCCATAACACAATTTACACATAGAGCATATGCACTTTAGCACTGATTAGCAGTGGTAAAGTACCCAGAGTCCTAAACCCAACACAAACAGGTTAGGAAAAGATAGGAGGAAGAAGCAAAAAGTTTGGGGATAACCCTGCAAAAAGGGCCATTTCCAACACAACCCCCTTCCAGCCTAAAGCCAGGGTAGACCAATCCATACCTCGATGGACTTCCCTGCTTGGGGCGATAGAACATGGGACCTGGCCCGCAACAGCAGGGTTTTCTTCCCATTCTACGCCTTCCTGAACCTAGTTGGATCCCTCTATCCATACTCTCAGGGCCCACTAAGCTGACCCATGGGGAACCCTTCTCCTCACCTGTGGACCCCATCTGTACAGCACCTAAACTTACTTTGCTCACAGATGTGTCCCAACAGGCTGTCAGTACCCACATGGCCAACACAATGGGGTGGCCCAGTCTACCCCCGGGGTGTGCCTCCTGTACCCCTCCCAGGGGCAACTCTGTCCACCAGGACAGCCAGCCACAGTGGCCACTGACAAATGTCAGTGATGAGAGCCAGGCCTTATGCCTTTCAGGCAACTCCAACCGCTGTGGTGTCAGAGAGTGGGGGGCGGTAGCCCCAGGTGCCTGGCACCCTTCCTCCACTCTCCCCTCTGCCAAGTCCGGTATGGCATCCTGACACTGGCCCACTAGCCCAGGGCCTCTACCGTGCGGCTGGACAAGAGACTGGGGTGGGCTCTCCCACACCCTCTCCTTCTCCCTGGGGCTCTGTACCCTCCCACCTGGAGCAGTACCCCCCTCCAGAATTGTCAGGGCACCTGTGGCAGGTGTCCTGCTCAATTCGCCCACCAGTTCAGGGGTGCTATCCTGCAACTGGTACACCAGCCCAGGGTCTGTACCCTGAGGCTGAACAAGGGACTGGGGTGGGCTCCCCCACACCCGGTCCTCCTCCCTGGGGCTCTGTACCCTCCCAGCTGGAGCGGCACCCCCAGAAGACAAACTGGTAGAGGCACTGTTAGCAGTCGCCCCTTCCTCCAGGTCAGGGGGGACACCCTGAACCTGGTCCTCCAACCCAGGGTCTGTACCCTAAGGCTGACCAGAGGTCTCGGGCGAGGCTCTCTTCCCCTCACCTCTCCTTCTGGGGTCCTGCACTCTCCTCCCAGGAGAAGCACTCCCAGAACCAAAAACTGTCAGGACGCTGGAACCGGACCTCCTACACAGTTCTTCCACCAGTTCAGGGCCTTGACCCTGCAACTGATCCACCACCCTCGGATCTAAACCCTCAGGTTGAACCGGGGTGAGAGGCGAGGACTCCCTCCCTCTGCACCCCCTTCCAGAGTTCGGTACCCTCCCACCCAGAGTGGTACCCCTAGAAGACAAACCGGTCAGGACACTGCTTACAGTCGTCCTTCCCTCCAGGTCAAGCAGGACCTGAACCAGGCCTCCCAACCCAGGGACTAAACCCTGCGGCTGAGCACCTGCTCGGCGCACCAGGACTTCCTTGGGAGCACGCATGCCCCCCCAGAGGGTAACACATGACTCATGTGTTGTGTGACAGTCTGCCTGGCACAGATCTCCCGACCCCTGTCCATCTGACAGTGCACGAAGATCCCCTAGGACAGAAGTGGTGTCACCATGGTCACTCCTAGGAGGCTCAGCCCTTCTGGCTGGCCCCTGACCCACTGGTCCTCCCACTGGGGAACGCATCCCCCTCTCACCCCTCCATCCGGACTTCTGCACCCTCCACTTAGGAGCGGCACCGCCAGACACCAGAACCGCTGGAGCTCTGTTTACAGACACTCCACGTTCTCCTGCCACTAGGAGGTCCCCCTCAACAGACGGCCTACCAGTACAGCCTAGGCTCCCCACCTGGTGTTCCCTCCTGGAACCACCCAGGCTCTGGGACCGGGTTTTAGGCACCGTGGGCCGCAGCCCATTCCCACTCCTTCTCCGCGGAGACAGGACATGAGTCCCTATACCCTTCCCACGACACCGGGACCTATCTGGGCTACCACAAACCTTTCCCACCACCCTCGGTTGGGAAATACCTAAGCCGCTTCCTTCCGGGTCACCCCCAGATGCTTCTCCAGACCCTCTGGAATCCACCAAAAGGTCTGCCTCCAGTGCAAGCTCCCTGGGGTCAGAGAACTCACACTCCACTTGGTGTTGGCATAGCTCTGGAAAACAGGGACTTAAAATATGCTCTCCAACAATTGAATCACACAGCCCCACACATGTGTTAACCAAACTACCCTTCACCCATCCATCCAGTGCCTCAGACAAGTACCCCACATCATTCTCACAAGACTGGTGAGACAGTGTCTGACTGTTGCTGTCTCTTAACCCATACTCTTCTGGCTGGTTTCCATACTCACTGACTAGGGCTTCTATCATGGGGGAACCCCTCTCCCTGCACCTCTCATCTAGAGTCAGTAGAGTGTCCCTCCCACTACCAGGAACCTGATCCCCTGTGCCAGTTCCCCAATCCACCTCAGGGACACTGCGCACCACTGGAGTACCCTCACAATCCTGAACCCCCTGGTGTATGTCAACCCCCTCCTTGAAGCAGGGCCCCAAATATGTGTGTGTGTGTGTACCTCATCCTCAGTACTGAACCTAACACTTTTGCTGCCACCATCCGGGCTGGACCTAGCCCTACTGGCTTCCCAGTCCAGCTCTCTCATTTTAAACTCATGGTCTAACATCATCTTCCTTTCCTCCATGGCTATTCTTTTGTCTTCCCTCTCACTTTCTATCCTGAGTTTCTCCAATTCGAACTCCCTTGCTTCCCGCCTGTCCTCCAGCTCCTCTGGGGACAAACTGCTGCTGCCTGGTTGAGAGGGTGCCCCCCCCTCCCAAGAATACATCCACCCTTGGAATAGGCTCCTCTGCCTCCATGCCAAGATCCCCAGACAGCTCACTAGCATGTCTGGCTGCTACCCAGGCCCTCAGTGCCTTTTGTAGCTCCTCTCTTCTGGTGAGGCCCCTGATTTGGATTTTGAGGTTTTTGCAGATCACCTTCAATTCCTTCACATTGTAGGTTTCTAACCTCTCCTCCTCAAAGGCCACTTCCAAGGATGCAACCTATGATGCAATTGATTCAGGCAAGACAAAGTAGCAAGTTCAAACTGGCAAGACCAAAAAAAAATAGGCCAAAAAGAAAAAGAACCAGTATGTGGCACGTAATGGTCTGCGATATGGTAGTAGTGCACACCAATCACTAAGTCAAGTGCAAACACAAGTCCTATCCTCACCGCTGACAACAAATGTTAGAAATGGGATTTTTGGCAGGCTAGGGCATGTAAACTTAAACAATATGGACGAACCCACTATGTGTATGTAGATAAGTCACTGTATGTAGTATGAACTTGGACCCATTAGGTATTCTTAAAAGACCCCTCACACACCAACCTAGTTGGTGTCATGCTTCATCATTGGGGTCCCAACCGGGCGGCCGAGTGCCCCCCGGTTGTGCTACGACGCCTGATTACAGCGGAGCTGGTGTTGGTGCGTAAAGTGTGATGTGAAGTGAATTTTTTCAGTTAAAAATATCTCTGAGAATCCTTGCCTCTAATTTTAATGTTGGCGGCTCAGGATATGTCTAAAAATAGATATGTGTAGTGCAACTATTCATGGATTATTACCATTAAGTTGACTATGTGTGGCGGTCTACATGTTTCAGCCCCTAGGGAGAAAGTAAATGGGGCTTTCTTCAGGACCAGGTGAGTGGCAAAAGTGAAGGATGCCACGTGAAAACCAGTGCGGTACCTACACACGCGCTAAGGTGTGTGGTAAAAAAGTCGGCGTACTCACTGATACTTTAAAAAGCAAAAATTCAATGCTAATGGGTTTAAGGCAGATATCGAGGCTCGGGGGTGGGGTGCTCGTCCAAGATTCCAATTTGGTAATGGAGAGTCATCCGCTGTAAACCTCATTCGGTCCCCCGTAGTCCCTGCTGGTGCCAAAGCCAGGCAGAAACCACCACTCTAGTTAGGATAAGGGAGTTACACTCCTAAAATAACCCCATCTCACCCCCTTGGTAGCTTGGCACGAGCAGTCAGGCTTATCTTAGAGGCAGTGTGTAAAGCATTTGCACATAACCAACAGTAATACAGTATAAGCACTACAAAAGGACACCACACCAGTTTAGAAAAATATCCAATATTTTTATATACTTAAGACAAGACCAAAAACAATAAAAATCCACAATACAGTACTTAAAAATCTTCAGTTATCAAAATATGCTTTAAAAACAGTTCCTTGATGTCGATAGCTCCGTCAGGGGCTATCACGGCGTCGTGAGCAAACAAATCCAAACAGTTCTGGCTGACCGCGGCGTCGCGGGCCAGCTACGGTGCCGGGAAGACCCGCAAACAGTACCTTTTAGAAATGCAGGGCGTCCGCGACCTCTCGTTGAGCTTCCGAAACCACGACGTCCGCAGGCGTCGGTTCCGGAGGTCGGTGCAGGAGTCGTCGGGGCCCTCTAAGTCACACGCGTTGCAGATCGATCTCCTCTCTGTTGAAGTCAGGAGCGTCGGCAGGCGCCGGTTGCTGCGGTGCGAAGTGCAGCGGTGCAGCGTGCGGTGCCCTCAGGTCGCGGTGCGAGCAGCGGCTCGGTGGCGGCATCGGATGGCGTTGTCGGTGAGAACAGGGTCGCGGTGCGAGATGAAGGCGGTGCTCGTCACGGTGCTGGCAGGTCACGGTGCAAGCAGCGGCGTCGTCGTTGCTGAAGCGCTGTTGTCGGCTGACGAACTGGAGTCGATGGTGCCGGCGTCGGTAGGCCAAGGCTGCGGTGCGGGATGAGGTCGGTGCGTTGTGTAACTTTACGAGCGGTGCCCTCGAACCACGGTGCAAGCAGCGGAGTAGATTTCAGCGTGGAGCGGCGGCGTCGGGGATACCAAGGCGTCGTCGTGAAGCAAGGCGGTGCGGAGTGCGGTGCCCACAGGTCGCGGTGCAAGCAGCGGCTCGGTGGCGGCGTCAGCAGGCGTCGTCGGTGAGACCAGGGTTGCGTTGCGGCGGTGCCCTCTGCGGTGCCAAGGCGTCGTCGTGAAACGGTGCGGAGTGCGGTGCCCACAGGTCGCGGTGCGAGCAGCGGCTCGGTGGCGGCCAGGGTCGCGGTGCGGCGTTGCGGCGGTGCCCTCTGCGATGCCTTCGGGACACGGAGTCGGCAGCGGCGTCGTTGACGTCGTTGAGTTGCTTTTCTTCTGTTGCAGCACAAAACACACAGTCCCCAGTGCTGAGGGCAGAAGAACTTGAAGTCTTTGCTGTTCCTGAGACTTCTTGAACAGGGGGCAAGCTCTACCTCAAGCCCTTGGAGAAACTCACAAAAGTAGATTGCAGAAAGTCCAGTCCAGGCCTTTCACTGCCCAAGACAGAAGCAGCCACTGCAGGCCAACACAGCAAAGCACACGGTAAAGTGGTAGTTCCTCCTCACAGCTTCTCCGGCTCTTCTTTTTGGCAGTCTTCTTGATCCAACAGAGTTCTAAAGTTCAGGGGTCTGGGCCCCAGTATTTGTGTCCAAAAATCCTTTGATCTTTCAGGCAGAGGGTGTCTGTGCCCGGCCAGAACCAGTTCTGCCTTCTCTGGTGTGATTTCCTGGCAGGAGGTGGAGACGGCATTGTCAGAGGCAGACCAGGCCCTTTGAGGTGCAAGGAAATCTCCTCCCCCTTCCCCCATCGCAGCCCAGGTCTATTCAGCCCTTTCCTGACCTACCTAGACTATCTGGTGCCCTTCCGGCCCCCCAGCCTTCTGTCATCCAAAACCCAGACAGGCAATCCACATTCCAGCAGAGGCACACGGGATGACTGAGCAAGAAAATACCTACTTTCTAAAAGTGGTATTTTCAAACACAGAATGTAAAAATCACCTTCACTAAAAGATGCATCTTTAGATTCTGAGTTCAGGCATACTAAATTCTATTTTCTTACCATAGCATCAGCGCCCAGCGAATAAAGTTATTTTGGACTCTTAGCAATTTTTAGACACACACTCACAAACCCACTCTACTCATCTCGCACACGCTCCCACACCGCTTCATCTAGGGCCCTTTGGCAAACTATACTGAAGAACTCCGGCAAAGAGCCCCCCTGCGGGGCCTGTTGGGCATTGCAGCGACGGCCCAACGAGGAGCTGCCCTATGATGAAGCAAGACACCTCTCGGGGTGTGTGAGGGCCCTTGCTCCTTATAGGAGCTCTCCCCCCTCCCACTGTCTTCCTTCCTTTACCTGGAGTACCCAGTCCTGCCCTTTCCTTCTCTCTTAGTGACCTCTTGGTCCCCCTCCACAGGAACTGCAAACCCTGTTCTGACCTCTAATCAAAATCAACCACCACAGTTGTGGCTCAGTAGCCCCTGTTTTTGCTCTGTGGCACACCCCTCCCCAACAGGTTCCGATACTCTTTTTTTGTTGACAACCCATTTGTGGTTCCGATCAGTTCTCAGGAGGCTGACAATACTGTCTTTCTATCTTTATGCACCTCTTCCAACCACTCTAAGGGCCAGATGTATGAAACTATTTTGCGTTCGCAAACGGTGCGAATCGCAACATTCGGCTGTTTTCTGAATGCAAAATGGCCTTTCCTTATGTATGGAAGGCTTTGGCATTCGGAATTTAGGTAATCACATTTTCTGTTGGATACATCTGCCTGTGGATTCCTCACCTTTGGAATTACCCCTTGCGCAGCATTCCACGGAAAAATTTCTCCATAGCTCTCCCACGTCGACGAGGACGTCACAATGGGACGGCTCCGCTCGCGACCCAGCGCGACGTCATCGGAGCTATAAGAAGACCTTGTCGGCGTGCTGACGTCAGTTCCCTTTTTTTCTGCACCGTCGACGCTTAACGGTTTTTCCAGGGCTCTCTATTTCTGAGAGTTTCATTGCTATAGGTTCTCCTGAAATTGTAGCAGTTCAATGGCTGCTCGGAAGAAATCTGGTTTCAAGCCTTGTAGGGAATGCAGGGGGCATAGGTCTATCACTGACCCCTATGATGATTGTCTTTGGTGCCTTTCGTCGGACCACGACGTCAAGGGGTGTTCGTCATGTCGACGCATGAATCCGAAGGCCCTCAAAGAGAGGGAGGCCAAGTTGTTCATGGCCAGGGCAAAAAAGCAGAAGAGGAGCCGAAGAAGGACGAGATCGAAGTCTAAGTCACTGACTCCGCACACCTCGAAGTCATCGAGGAAGCACAAGAAGAAGGAGCGTCATGGGTCCAGGCATCGCTCGTCCAAGGATAAGTCTCCGAAGTCGGGGTCCCCGGTACTTCGGCATCACAGAAAGGATGAAGTATCACCCTCCCCTTCTCCTCAGGTGACTCCGGCACACTCTCCAGCTCCGAGAGGTTCTCCGACGCCCAGGGAAGCGACGCCTTCGCCTCTGACCATTCCACCTCTGGCTCCAGTGTCACCGGCGCCGCAACCTGAGCCAGTCTTACAGCCTCCTCGAGCTGTCCCTGAACAGGCGGTACCGGATCCGTACCCACCCTTTCCGGATGCTTCGCATTTCTTGAATGCGATGTTTGTCATGTTTGCCAGGACGGCTAACCCTACTGGTGCGCCTGTTGGCCCCATGGGACCTCTGTCTTTTAACCTGGGAGGCTTGCCACCTCATTTTGCACAGGCACCTTTTATGCCGTTCATGCCGATGAGCCCGGGAAGTTGCCCTCTCCCGGTGCCGAGGTACTCGATGCCGATGCAATCTCTGGAGGGAAGAATGGAGTATTCTCCGGCACCATCTGGCTCCGGTGCTGTCTCGGCCTCGCCCGGTGCCTTCAGCTATCCCTGTGGAGCCTCCATTGATGCCGGCCCCGTAGTCACCGATACCTAAGTTAAGATCTAGAAGGGAGGCACAGAGGTTACTGGAAGAGGAAAAATACCAGGAGCAACAGGAAGAGGCTGAAGAAGGGGAGATTATTGATCCCATGCAAGAGTTTGAGGGACTGCAAGAGGCTAGTGGTTTAGATATGTCTCCAGAGTGGGAACTCTCTTCTCCAAAAGGCCTTCCTTCGCAGAAGGTCTCTTCTTACCAATCAATCATAAGGAAGGCAGCTGATCTACTGGACTTGCAGTTGCCTACTGCAGAAATCAAGTCAAACATCCTGACAGAGGTTCTTCACTCTCCTTCTTCTGTGACAGAGCCTATGCTCCCCTTTAATGAGGCTTTAACAGAGCCTATCTTAGAGGTATGGCAGAAGCCTATGACTGCCCCTGCTGTGTCCAGATCGGTGGCGAGAAGGTACAAAGTAGCGCCTGGGGATCCGGCTTTCTTATCTGCACATCCATCCCTCGAGAGCTTACTAGTTCAGGCGTCATGCTCTACAAAGCAGGCTATTGGCTCTTTTCCATCCACGCCTGGAGATAGGGAATCTAAGAGGATGGAACAAACAGCTAAGAAGGTGTTTTCCTCAGCCAGTATGGCCTTAAAATCCACAAATGCAACGTGCCTGCTGGGTCGCTATATTCATGCTTTGATGGATTCAGCTAAAGAAGTGATCCCTAAGCTTCCAGAGGACGTTCAGGGCCATTTTGCGGAGGTTCTGTCGCACACTCAAGCTGCGGCCCCTCGAGTCATTCAATCTGGGCTTGACACAGCTGACTCTGTTGCTAGAGTGATGGGTTCCTCAGTGGCAACTAGGAGGCATGCCTGGCTAAGGGGGTCTGGTTTTTCTCCAGATGTGCAGGCAACGCTTTTGGACTTGCCTTTTGATGGCTCTCGTCTCTTTGGTACCAAAGCGGACTCAGTGCTTTAAGGATAGTAGGGCCACAGCTAGATCGTTGGGTCTGCAGTCCCAGCCTAGAGGCTTTGGTTACCATAGATTTCGAGGGTTTGGCAAGGCTACTTCTTTTCGGGCCCAGCAGCAGCAACAGGCGAATCTTCTGAATAGATCATACAGAGGGAAAGGTAGAGGTCACCTGCAAGGCTCAGCTCGCCAGCAAGTCTCCTCCTCCTCCCATTACCCCAACTGGTACAGCAGAAAAGAAGCAGCTCTAGATCCCCCATCTTAGAGCATGTTGGTCCTGTGGGAGGTCGGGTGTCCCATTTTCTACGAAATTGGATCTGTTACATCAGATCTCTGGGTTTTGGATCTCGTAGAAAATGGATACACCCTTCCTTTCCTCCTCATTTCCCTCCTCGCCAGGGCTGGTGCTCGGAGGAACATCTGTTGCTCCTGCACAAGAGGTTCTGTCTTTACTACAGAAAGGTGCGATAGAGATTGTTGCGGAGCAGGAAAGGGGTCAGGGATGCTACTCCCGGTATTTCCTGATCCCCAAAAAGGACGTGCGATTGAGACGGATCCTAGTCCTCAGGATCTTGAATGTTGTACCTCAAACAGGAGAAATTCAAGATGCTGACCCTAGCTCAGGTTCTTCTGGCACTCCAACAGGAAGACTGGATGGTGTTGATCGATTTACAGGATGCATATTTTCACATTCCCATCCTGAAGTCGCATCGGAAGTATCCCCGTTTTACGGTGGGATCTCAACACTACCAGTTTGCGGTCCTTCTGTTCGGTCTTATATCCGCTCCACGGGTCTTGACGAAGGTGATGGCGGTGGTAGCGGCACATCTCAGAACATCGGGGATTCCTGTTTTCCCCTATCTGGACGACTGGCTGCTCAAGGCAAAGTCACCAGAGATGGTGCTGCATCATCTACAAGTAACAACACGGCTGTTGTTCGACTTGGGTTTTTCGATAAATGTAACCAAATCTCACCTGGTGCCCTCTCAGCGCAACCTGTTCATATGGGCATTACTGGACACTACTGTGAGTCGTGCTTTCCCGCCTCCTCAGAGGATTCTAGACATCCAGGCAATGATTCCAATTTTTCAAGATGGAGCAGCTGTTCCAGTCCTGAAGGTCTTACGCCATCTCGGTCTGTTCGCTTCCTGCACACTGTTGGTCAACCATGCACACTGGCACAAGGGCACTCCAGTGGTACCTCCGCAGGCAGTGGTTTCAACACGATGGAGATCTCAGGGAGGTGGTCAGAATCTCCAGAGATACTGCAGCGGTGCTGTTATGGTGGAGTGTTTCAGACAACCTGTCTCTAGGGAAGCCGTTTCAACCTCCGTCTCCGGTAGCCACAGTGATAAAGGATACCTCCACTCTAGGGTGGGGAGCTTTTCTGGGGGATCTGGAGGTCAAGGGCCTTTGGTCTCCAGAGGAAATATTGCTGCACATCAATCTTCTAGAATTGTGGGAGATACGTTTGGCTCTCAAGGCATTTCTTCCCTCCCTTCGCGGTCAGTCAGTTCAGGTCCTGACGGACAAAACTACCGCCATGTGGTACATAAACAAACAGGGAGGAGTAGGGTTGTATCGTCTCTGCAGAGAGGCTCTGCGACTCTGGTCCTGGGCTCAGGACCATCAGATTTGTGTGACTGCGAATCGTGCGGATAGTCTCAGTTGGCAGTACTCGGCCGATCACAAGTGGCGTCTCCATCCGGAGGTGGTTCATCACATTTTCAGGATGCAGGGGTTTCCTCGGTTGGACCTGTTTGCCACTAACGAGAACGCGCACTGCCCGTCGTTCTGCAGTCTCCAATATCCGATGAGGGGAGTGTTGGGGGACGCGTTTCAGCTAGACTGGGACTCACAGCTTCTCTACGCGTTTCCTCCCATACCCTTGATTCCTCGAGTTCTGAGGAAGATTCGCCAAGACCGGGCCCAAGTCATATTGATCGCTCTGGACTGGCCAAGAAGGGTGTGGTACACAGACCTCCTTTACCTCTCATCGCACCCTCTGCTCTGTCTACCTCTCAGGGCAGACCTCCTCTCCCAGTTACAGGGGCAGGTTCTACACCCCCACCTGCCGAGCCTGCACCTTCATGCCTGGAGATTGAACGGGGCAACCTGAGCTCTTTCTCTCTTACGCCGGCTGTGGTGGATGTTATTTTATCGGCCAGGAGACACTCCACCAAACCTGTTTACTCCGGTAGGTGGGCTAGGTTTGTAAAATGGTGTGGAGAGAGATCGATTGATCCTTTACGAGCTCACTTGTCTGATATTCTCAGTTTCTCGCTTTCTCTGGCTCAACAGGGTTGTGCAGTAGCAACAGTCAAAGGCTAGTTGTCTGCCTTTCTTTGCTTACCAGACCAACCCTCTTTGTTTAAATCTCCCATGGTCATGAGATTCATTAAGGGTCTCACTAACGGGTTTCCTCCCACTCCATTTATCATGCCTCAGTGGGATTTGAATTTAGCCCGTCTCCCTTTGAACCCCTGCATAGTTGTCCATTGAGATTTCTAGCATTTAAGACAGTTTTTGTGATTGCAATTACTATTGCCAGGAGGGTTATTGAGCTGCAGGCCCTTAGCTCTAAGCCTCCTTTTACCTCAATTCATGCGGATAAGATGGTTCTTAGGACCAGAGCTGCTTTCCTACCTAAGGTGGTCAGTCCCTTCCACTTAGGACAATCTATCACTTTACCCACTTTCTATCCTCCCCCTCACCTTTCCAAGGAGGAGGAGAGACTTCATCGCCTGGACCCTAAGAGGGCGGTCAGCTTCTACCTGGACAGGACTAAGGACTTCAGGTTGGATGACCAGCTCTTCATTGGATATGTGAGCAAGATGAAAGGCAAGGCTGTCCACAAGAGAACACTGTCCCGGTGGATCATCCTCTGCATCAAGATCTGCTATGCCTTGGCCAAGAAGGAGCCTCCTGAAGGTATTCAAGCTCATTCCACCAGAGCTAAGTCTTCTTCTTCGGCTTTAGCTAGAGGTGTCCCTGTTGTAGACCACTGCAAGCCGGCAACTTGGGCCTCCCTCCACACTTTTGCAAAGCATTACTACTTAGACTCGGAGGTGAGGAGGGACGGCCACTTTGCACGTACAGTGCTGCAAGATTTTTTGGTGTAGGCAGGCACCCTCCTCTGGGAGCGGAACTGCTTGTGGATTCAATTCAAAAGGTGAGGAATCCCCAGGTAGATGTATCCATCAGAAGAACAAGTTACTTACCTTCGGTAACGCTTTTTCTGGAGGATACAGTATCTGCCTGTGGATTCCTCACTGACCCACCCGCCTCCCCATTGCCTGCCTGTTTATACCGAAAAAAATAATTGCCATGAAATTCATGTATTTTATTTTTATTTGAAATAATATATTTGTCACTAGGAAATGTCTATATCTTAGAATTTCCAGTTTCTTTCTTTAAATTGTATACTGTGTATACTTGTGGAAATGTCGGTTCACTCGTTCGCCTCGAAGGCACGGAAAAATGGTGGAACTGACATCAGCATGCCGACGAGGTCTTCTTATGGCTCCGATGACATCGCGCAGGGTCGCGAGCAGAGCCGTTCCATTGTGACATCCTCGTTGACATGGGAGAGCTATGTAGAAAAGTTTCCGTGGAATGCTCCGCAAGGTGTAATTCAAACAGTGAGGAATCTACAGGCAGATACTGTATCCACCAGAAAAAGCGTTACCGAAGGTAAGTAACTTGTTCTTTTAGAGATTACCTAAATTATCAATCAATCAATCAATCACAGAATTTGTAAAGCGCACTACTTACCCGCGAGGGTCTCAAGGCGCTAGGGAAAAAAAGGGGGGGGGTGCTGCTACTGGTCGAACAACCAGGTCTTGAGTAGCCTCCTGAAGGTCAGCAGGTCTTGGGTCTGTCGTAGGCTTAGTGGAAGGGTGTTCCAGGTCTTGGCGGCGAGGTGGGAGAAGGATCTGCCGCCGGTGGTAGTTCTTCGAATGCGAGGGACGGTGGCGAGGAGAGGTCGGCGGAGCGGAGTTGGCGGTTGGGGACGTAGAAGAGGAGTCGTCTGTTGAGGTAGGCTGGGCCAGTCTTGTGGAGTGCCTTGTGTGCGTGGATGAGGAGTTTGAAGGAGATTCTCCTGTCGACGGGGAGCCAGTGCAGGTTCCTCAGGTGGGGGTGATGTGGCTGTGGCGTGGTACATCGAGGATCAGGCGTGCGGAGGCGTTTTGTATGCGTTGCAGTCGCTTGATGAGCTTGGCCGGGGCTCCTGCGTAGAGGGCGTTCCCATAGTCAAGTCTGCTACTGACGAGGGCCTGGGTGACTGTTCTTCTTGTGTCTGTCGGGATCCACCTGTAGATCTTGCGAAGCATGTGGAGGGTGTTGAAGCAGGAGGATGAGACTGCGTTGACTTGCTAGGCCATGGAGAGCGTTGAGTCGAGGATGACTCCCAGGTTGCGTGCGTGGTCGGTGGGTGTCGGGGCTGCTCCCAGCGTCGTTGGCCACCAGGAGTCATCCCAGGCTGAGGGGTTGGAGCCGAGGATGAGGACCTCTGTCTTCTCCGTGTTCAGTTTTAGTCGGCTGATCTTCATCCAATCGGCGACGGCCTTCATTCCTTCATGGAGGTTGGATTTGGCGGCAAGGGGGTCCTTGGTGAGGGAGAGGATCAGTTGAGTGTCGTCGGCGTAGGAGATTATGTTGAGGTCGTGCTGTCTGGCGATGCGTGCGAGCGGGGCCATGTAGATGTTGAACAGTGTTGGGCTGAGGGACGATCCCTGGGGTACGCCGCAGATGATCTCGGAGGCTTCGGATCGGAATGGTGGGAGGCGGACTCTCTGGGTTCTGCCGGCGAGGAAGGAGGTGGCCCATTCCAGGGCCTTGTCTCGGATCGCTGCGTCGTGGAGGCGTGCGCGTAGAGTGCGGTGGCAGACAGTGTCGAAGGCGGCGGAGAGGTCCAGCAGGATGAGGGCTGCGGTCTCACCGTTGTCCAGCAGGATCCTGATGTCGTCGGTGGCGGCGATGAGGGCAGTCTCAGTGCTGTGGTTGCTGCGGAACCCCGATTGGGATGGGTCCAGGATGCTGTTTTCTTCGAGGTATCGGGTTAGCTGTTTGTTGACGATCTTCTCTATGACCTTGGCTGGGAACGGAAGCAGGGAGATGGGCCGGAAGTTCTTGAGGTCTCTCGGGTCCGCCTTGGGTTTGCAATGCAAATGGGTGAATGCAAATGGCGAATCCCTATTGCACATGTAAGAAGCCTTTCCTAAATGCGAACTGTGCATTTATGAAACGCTATTACCATCAACTTTAAGTTGATGGTAAACAAATGCAAACTTTGAAAAATGAGCAAACAGCATTTTTCAAAGTGCCACGTAGCGCACACATGCCCTTAGGGCATGCGAGTGCCTTACATGTGCACCTTTTTTTAGGGGTCCTTCAGGGGGGCCTTAGGCCCCCGAGCACCCTTGCCTTTGCATTACCTAATTTGCGATTGCCAATTAGGTAATCACAATTTAGGTAATGCAATACCATTTTCACCTATGGGTCTTGAGGCCCATAGGAACGAATAGAGTCGGAATTACAAATATCGATTCCCTGATTGCGTTTGCGATTTTTAAGAAATCGCAATTAGGGAATCGCTATTTACTGTCTGTTTTGTTTCATCGCATTTTGCGATTACCAAATAGCAATTTCTTAAAAATCGATATTTAGTAATCGCAAAATTATATTTTCATAAATGTGGCCCTAAGCCTCAAATTTCTCGCTCAATCCATCTTCTTTTCTCACCTTTTTTGGCTAGTTTACACTCCGTCACCCCTGTTACTTACTGACCTCAGTTCAATTCCTCAAACTCACACCAATCCTGTGCTTCCTCCATCCTATAGATTTCTCATTCCTAATCTCCACTGTGTGTCTACATGGTAAATTACTTCCCTCCTACCTCTTTTGCCAGGTCCCTGTCCTCGGATAGGAATGTTGCCAAGCAGCAATGAAAAGAGGTGCCATAGGTTTGAAGGTTAATACTTCAATCTCCCTGAACAGATGTCCCCAGAGTTACAAGATTGTATACAACTCTGAGTGTCCTGCACAGGTAAAAAGGGGTTTAGGGTGAGGGGAGAAAGAGAAGACAGAACACAACTGCAGTCTTCCATCACAGGAGGCACTTCTCATGACTCATACAGATAATAGTGTCTAGGTAACATCTAGCTCTAGGGTGTTCCTTACGATAATGAGAAGCATAACATCATTAATAAATTAACTAGCCCAGAACACAATACCTATTTCAAAAAAGTGTGTAAAGTGACTCGCCGGATCCTTCAGAACAATGGGCAATGTTAAACCCGTGCAGGCACCAGGAAACACCCCAGGACTCCAAAGGAACCTGGCTATTAGATCCTTTCAGACCCTTCCACATCGGAATAGCCACTGGCGAAGAGACAGAGAAATGAAGACCGAGGAGGGATCCCAAAATAACAAAAATGAAGGATGCAAAGTCAGAGATTAACAAAGTAAGAGATAACAACGAAAACCTTCCAGGGACCATCTTGGTACTTCTGAGCCAATTGTTTTGGAACCTGAAACCAATGTGAATGCTCATCTGCCTCTGATTACACTGCCCTGAAGTGAGTGAGTGTTTCTGCATTATTGTGTGTGCCCCAGCAGAACAAAGCTGGTCCTTTGCAAGCTTCATAGTCGGCTTCTCCATAGTGTCCTATAGCACACACCTCTTCCTTTGTGTTCTCTTGACTGAAAATATGACGGTAAACACCTTCAGCGCAAAGTAGACCCCCTCACCTGATCCCCTGATGGTTTGTGTGGGAAAGCTGCATGAAAGATCTTTTCCAGTCTAGGCGCATTTACAAACGCAGCAGGTTTCCATGACACCTCTGAAGCATCATATCCCTTTCAGGCTATGAGATAATGTAATCCCCCCAAATCCCCATATCCTGGAATGTAGAACTGCATAACCTCCTAGATCTGTGGCCCATCCACTAGTACTGGTGGATAAGATTTGTGTATATAGATCTGGCTGGTTTAACTCTGGACACACGTGCAACAAGATGGATTCTCCATGTGCACTTTCAGGCCAAGCATAAAGAGGAGCCTACCAACTGAGTGATCTTAAACGGACCCACAAATTGAGGCACACACTTAGGGTGGGATCCAGGAATGTGGAGATGAGAAGGGGAGAGCCAACCCTATCTTCCACTTGATACTAGGAACACGTCTTCCCTGCTTAATAAAGAAACTTGTGTAATCTGCCTTAACCTTAGTTAACTGAAAAACATCAAATTTCTGATTGGAATCCAAGATGTGAAAGATGGTTCTATAGCATTAGATGATGTATAGGACTAACCCCTGGATGAAACACATATGTGCAGCAGAAAAGAGAACAACCTAATGTACCATGAAGGGAGTTATTGTATGTGTGTGCTGCTAATGAAACCCGGGAAGACCAAGCTTTCGGATGTTCCATAATAAAGCATCTCAAACACTGCTGTATTCACTGATTCAACCTTTTGGGCTCTATCTTCAGGTGCTAACTTGTGGATTTAAAAGTAGCAGTACCCAGAGTTTGTAATAGGAAATACCAGAACTTCGCTATGAACTGTGAACCTCTGTCAGTAACAATAACCCCAGAAAGTCTATGAAATCTTAGTATAGAAGTCAAAAAATGCTGGCCTAGTACAGAACCATTGGGACCCTATCAGGCTCTATATTCCGATCCTTCACTCTACTGGCAAGAACACTGATCACTTTCTCAAAAATGACTGTAAAAAGCATTAAACATATTTAATGTCCATTTTATTTCATCCTGCATTCCCTAAGATTATTTGCTTTTTTCAAGATGTTGTGTTTCTGTATTCTTTCATGAAGCATATGACTCTTGTATAGCAAAAGCTTTGAACTCTATCTCCTCTAGTTGTTGAGTGAGTTCATGTTGTGGGTGGGTGTTTGACAGTGCATGATTGAGAGCTCTGAAGATCAGCCAGAAGGCAGGGCGAGTTTTCACCGTGCCTCTCAGAGGGTCAGAAAGGTGTTGACTACATTCACATCCGATCCTTGGCCCCCCTGCAAAGGACAGAGAGCGATGGTCACATATATGCCAATTATAATTGTGGGAAAATGTGAGATATGCAGATAAAGGATTTCAGAAAGATGTTGGGAGAAAAGGCTGTACATGGCTGAGTAACAGACTGCAGAGGAAAGTGGGATGAGGGGTGAACCATAGTGTCCGAGACACTCTGAAAGCCAATATCCCTTCCGCCGACCAAACTAATGCTTAAGTCACTTTCTCATATTTTCTAAATGTAAACATTTTCAATTCTAGTAAATCAAAACAGAATCATTGTTATTATTCTGCTTTATCTAACAGCTAATTAGCATTGACAAATGCTTAATTGTTGTGTGACGTGTGAAAGCAATAACCGAAAACTTGCAGAGGAGCATCCATATACTGTTCAAGTGGCACTCTGTGTGAAGCATAGGATTTTTACATGTTTTAAGCCACACCATTAATTATATAGGCCATGTCTCTTGGAAATAATTCCTAGTTACACTTCTTTGGCGACACCTCTTTAAGAAACCCTCCCAGCCCCACCTTTTCATCCCCCTTGAAGCACTGGGCACACCTCACAACCTCTCACCTTATTGGCCCAACCTTCTCACCACCCATCCAATTTTTACTGATTGTAAGTCTTTCACCGTTCACTACTCCTGTCTCAATTGTATTGCTTTTCGGCCACATTTGCCTGACTCACCTACAATTTTTTCTATCGCGGTAAACTTTTCTTTTCCCATTTGCTGGCTACTGCTGAAATGCTACTCGTTTTTAGGTCTCGGCTCTAAGACGGGGCATGCGCTGTCTTGAACCGAGACGCGATGTATCTACTTCTGGGCTTACAGCCCGCCTATAGGCTTCCCATTTGCTGTAGCCATTGTCGATCCAGTCTGCATCTCCCCATTTGTCGAAGGCATGAATAAGTCATGCCTCTTCTCGTGTTTAGCCCTCCCGAGCGATCCGCCCTACTACCGTTAGACATACGCAGGGGGCATTGTAGGGCACTGTTTAAGGACTACTTTATTATTTTTTTAAGTGCGCTCTTGTTTTTACTCGCAGCAGTCGGCAACACTGCCTCTCCGATAATTTTGCACACAATCTTGTTGAGTTTTCGCCGGGTAATTCGCTTTTTTTTCCATTTTTTTGGGGGGGAGTTTCAAAAACCTTTATTTGTAAGTTCAAACAAATACAGACAGCGACCAATTGAGATAAGGAAAAGCAGGAGCATAAATGTGTAACAGGATGCGCACCATCCACTCAACAGTTCAAGACAAAGCAACCTGTTAGGGCACACCAAAGTGCCCGTAAGTCCATAGAGTCCACCCTGTCTTCCAGCAGTCGGTGCTCAGCAAGAGCCATTGCAGTCACGCGCTAACAGAGGGGATGCAACTTCGCATCCAATGCAGAGAAGGAACAAGGTGGGGGGGGGAAGGTGGGGACCTCTCTGGTCATATGGAAATAGAAACGGAGAAAGCGTTTAGTACTTAGAAAGCAGAGGGTGACCCCCTCCCAACGGACGCCCAAACCATCTCTATCTCGTCTACCCCTCTACAGCAGAGGCCTGAGCTTGATCACTGCGGTGTGCTTGCAAAAACTCGCTCAAGGGTTCCCAGATATCTAGGGGTCGCGCCTGCGTGGGCATCAAATCCCAGAACTCAGACAATTGTGTATGGCAGAAAGCCGCATCTGACAGCCAGTCATCTCTCCGCGGCCTGCGCCTACCGCTCCAGCAGATCGCCACTCGCCTCTTCGCCAGCAGCAACATCATGGCTGCAAGTCGCCTGATGCTTTTAGGTAAAGGTTTAACATAGCCTAGCAGGGCAACTAACGGGGTGCGCTCCACCCTTTACTCCAGCATTTCATCCAAAGCATCAAATACACGCCCCCAGAAATTCACAACCTCCCGGCAGTCCCATGCAAGGTGCATGAATGAGGCCTCAGGTGCTCAGCATCGCACACAGCGCGCCTCCGCGCTCAACCCCGCCCTGCACAACCACACCGGGGTTCTGTAGAGCCTGTGGAGAAACTTGAAGTGGACTAATCGAAGTCTGTAGTTGGGCGACAGATCCCTAGATTGCGTGCAGCAGTATGCCCACACACCCTCCTCAAATTGCACACCTAGGCACTCCTCCCAAGCCACCTGTGCCAAGGGCACACGAACAGGGTAGTCCCGCTGCATACCGGTGTACAGACGTGTTATAGTTTACGGGGTGAGGAATTTGATAAAAATGCTTCCAGCACATGAAACGTTGGTGGAGCTACCGGGAAAGAGGCAAATCTTGCACGTATGGCCGCCCGTAACTGAAAATAAGTCATTCTGTCCAGGAGTCCCGTATGCTCATCGCCCAGAGCTGCATCCAGGTCTATAAAAACCCCCTCCGGGAATGCCCGACCCAGCGTGTGCACCTGCAGGTTGCGTAGCCGCCGGCAGACCCCTGCCTCCTTCGCGAAAGGCAACTCCGGGTGCCCCGTTATCGGCACTGAGGGCGCGAATAGAGTGTCCAAGCCCGCCATTCGGCGGAGCACTTGCCATGCCCAGATCGTGCTGCCGACCGTGTCTATCCCCGCCCGCGGGCGGTTCTGCGAGCGGAACATCACCATAGGTAGTGGAGTCGGGTTTGCCAGGTCGCACTCCAAGGCCGCATGCACCAGAAACGGCGTCGGAAAAACCCAATGAAATGCGAACTGCGCCTGGGCGCAGGAGTGATACAATTCCATATCTGGCGCCCCCAGGCCCCCCTGCTTGAACGGGAGCGTGAGAGTTTCCCAGGTGACCTGCGGTTGCCCACCCGCCCTTACCAAGGAGATCAAATTGGATCGGAGTCGCTTCTTAAATGCAACCGTGAGTGGGAGCGGGAGATTTACAAAAGTATAAAGGAACTTGGGCAGTATCATCATCTTGGCGATGGCAAGTCGTCCCGTGAGAGAAAGAGGGAGTGCCCGCCAGCGGGGAAGCCAGCCCTCAAGCCATTCCATGAGTCTACCATAGTTGTAGCGCCACAGTTCCTCATGGTCCCTACTAATCCAGATCCCCAAGTATTTCACGGGAGAGTCAGCCCATTTTAGCGGGAATTCCGATTGAAATGCAACGGTGACTGCCATAAGTGGAAAGATTATAGATTTCCCCCAGTTGATGGTAATCCCCGAGAGGCCGCCAAACCGAATGATCTCCCGTATGAGAGGATCAAGATTATCCGATGGGTGCTGGACGTAAAGAGTCGCATCGTCCGAATACATTGATTCAAGGACCACCCTGGGCGTGAAATCGAGGCCTCTCTGCGCGTGGAACTGTCTCAACCGGGCCCCCAGTGACTCCATCGCGACCGCAAAGAGAAGGGGCGACAGTGGGCACCCCTGTCTAGTGCCCCGGGCAATCTCAACTGGGGGGAAGACGACTCCATTGACCCGCAATCTAGCCGAGGGGGAGGTATATAGCAGCACGATTTTCCTGAGAAACGCAGGGCTCAGGCCAATTCGGGCAAGTAACGAGAAGAGGTAATGCCATTCTAGTGTATCGAACGCTTTAGTAGTGTCGAGGAACACCGCTGCCGCAGGGAGGTCGGGATCGACCCCCTGCATTACAGCAAAGAGGGTGCGGAGATTGTGGGCAGTGCTTCTACCCGGGACGAAGCCGCACTGGTCCGGCCGAAGGATTGTAGGAAGCAAGGGAAGCAAACGTGAGACAAGAAGCTTCGCGAGAATTTTATTATCAATATTATTCATGGAGAGAGGACGATAAGAGTCGCACAATAACGGGTCTTTATCCGGTTTAAGTATGGTCACGAGGAGCGCCTCACGGAGGGAGGGGGGAGGATGCCCTGCTCCAAGGAGTCCTCGTACATGTTAAGCAGATGGGGCGCGAGCAACGGCGCAAACTCCTTATAAAAGGCGGAGGTGAGCCCGTCCAGCCCCGGAGCCTTGTCCCCAGGCATAGTACAAATTACACCGATTACCTCCTCTATGGAGAATGGTTCATCTAAATATCTGCGGTGGGCGTCACTGAGCCAGACCAGCTCAATTGAATCAAAGAAGGAAAGTAGGTCCGCAGGGACCCTTGGTTGATGCGAGGCGTATAACGAGGCATAGAACGCCATCATTTCAGCCTGGATCGCATCCTGCCCAACCACTAACTCGTCCTCGCCTGAGCGCAGCTCACTGATGTAATCATTAGCCCACGGCTTCCGAAGCAGTCCTGCAGGGGTCTTACCGGCTCTATCGCCCTCACCGTACCTACGGGCGCGCGCCTCCTTCCCCAGATAGTGTGTCTCCCGTAGCACAGCTTCCTCAAACTCTTCCAGCTTGGACTTGAGCTGAGCGAGGAGAGGAAGGCGATTAGTGTCAAAGTATTCCCGCTCCAGCAGCCGTATCTCGCCTTCCAGGCGCCTCAAGTCCCCACGAAGGGTGCGAAGGATGCCAGCCTGCTTAGCAATGCATTTACCCCTGATAACTGTCTTAAAGGCTTCCCATAACGTGGATGGGGAGTCCACTGAGTCCTCATTTTTTTTTTTTTTTTTTTTTTTTTTTTTTGTTTAAATCTGTTTTTATTAACTTTTAGGTTACATGTACACAAAAATAATAAACATTCTGAGAACTATCCATTCATTGGAGCACTCCGCCATGTCAGAAACATATTATTGATGCATAAAGTTTGGACATTTCTAGTGTACGTATGGCGTTTGTTGTGCCAGGTAGCCTGTAGTTCCATTATTTAGTTCAGTCCATGAGTGAGATAGGTAACATTTCGATGATAACCTAGTTTCATGAGTTCAGCGTGTATAGTCTGCCAGGTGGATCAATATGGACTTCCAAACAGATGACGTATAATGAAAACAATCAAAACCCAAACAACCACAACATAGACCGGTGCTAGTATAAGTATCACCACCCCCTGTCCCCCCCCCCGCTTCCTCCAACAGTGAGCCATAGCACAACAATTTGACTGTTACTGCCTGACAGTAGCGGCAGCCGAGCTCGCCCCCTGTATCTGTTCGGATATTCATTTGCATGGAACACTGCAGCTGCACACAGACATGTCCTCCGTCACCTACTCTGGGTCCACATCCCTCTCCACATGTTGTTCCCCTAAGCGTATTTCCGCCGTCTGCTGAAGTGCTTGGAGTAATCCCTCCCACTGAGCAGCTATGGGCTCCTTCCTCAATCCCAGTGTCTCTTCCCGTCGGATGGCCGTTCCCTCTGCACTAGCCCATGCGGAGAGCGAGTGTCTCCATGCTTGTGCGTGAGGTGGGTCGTGTGCCTTCCACTTCCTAGTAATGAGACGCTTGGCGACAACTAGCCCGAGGTCGAGGAACCGGGAGGTTACTTTTGTGGTCGGGGTTCTACGGAAATGGTGTAGCAGGTAAACCGTCCAGTCAAAGGGTATGTCACGCCCTGTGCTTGCGTGTAGTAGCTCACTGATTGTGTGCCAATATGTGTGTAATCTATGGCAACTCCATAGCATGTGGACCAGGCCCGCCCCGGGTTCGGCGCATCTAGGGCACATTGCATCTGTACGGTGGAAGTACCGATTGATCAGTTCCGGTGTGAGATATGCCCTATGCACAATAAACAGTTGTATTTGTCGGAACCTCATGTTCCTGGGTATGTGCACTGGACTCTTCAATACCCGTTCCCATTCCCTATCTTCCAGTTGCCTCCCCAAGTCCAGTTCCCATTTGCGTCGGAGGGGCTCTAGAGTGATCGCCGCATGAATGCGCAGTGACGCCGCGAACCAACGAATTCGGTGTCTACCTCGCCCCATAACGTGGAGGTATTGTATGGTAAGGTGTTCACTGGGCTCTGTGGACATATCTCCCAATTTAGCGGTCAGGGTCGCAATCAGCGAGCGGTGTATTAGGAATTGCCCCGGTGATAATCCCTCGTCTGCGACCAGGGATTCATATGGAATGAGTGTGCCATCCCGATATAGATCTCCCAGGGTCTGTATGTCAGCATCTCGCCATCGCGTAAGTGTAGGAGAGGTGAGCGTCCGTGTCCCACTAGGGGAGCCTTCCAGCGGTATCGCAGGTGCATAAGGGGTCAAGGCTCTGGTTAGGAATAGGCTCCTGCGATAACACTTGTGCGCCAGGGCCAGAAGGAGCGGTGTTGGCTTCGCAGACTTGGTGGCTGGATGGAAAAGTGTGAGTATCTGCGTTAGGGAGCACGGGGGTAATGTAGATGCCGTGTCTTCACGACCTTTCTCCGCGAGCCAGCGGGCTATCCATTGTAGCTGTGCCGCTAAGTAGTAGTGCTCGAAGCAGGGCGCAGCCAGTCCCCCCTGGTCTGTGGGTAGGTATAGCTTCGCTAGTGTCATCCTGTGTCGGCTGCTCCCCCAGATGAGGTCCCTTAGCAGTTTGGTTAGTGTGACAAAGAAAGCCGCGGGGACATACAGAGGCAGGTTAGTAAAGTAGTATAGTAGTCTGGGGAGAATCACCATTTTGGACAGTGCTACCCTGCCAGTGACCGTGAGCGGCAATGTGGTCCAGAAACGTATTTGTGACTTGACAGCTGTGAGGGCCAGCCCCAGGTTACCATCGAAAAGATCTGCCGGTTGACGGTATATCTGGATTCCCAGGTATCGGAAGGTGTCCCCTCTCCACTGTACTTGCGTACCGTTAAGGATGTATCCCGGGTCTTGGCTCCCCTCCCCAAATGCATAGAGACAGGACTTGCTGGCATTTACTCGGAGTCCCGGAATGGCGGCAAAATCTTGTAAAGTGCGGGCCAGCTGGGCTGGAATATCTTCTATGTCTCTCACGTATATCAGCAGATCGTCTGCATATAACGACACCTGGTGTACTGCATCGCCAAGGGGTATTCCGTCCCCTAGTGTTGCGCGCAAGGCTGCCGCCAGGGGCTCGATCGCCAATGCGAACAGGAGCGGTGATAATGGGCATCCCTGTCTTGTACCTCTACATATGGGTATGACCTGAGATATGTACGGACCTAGCCTTACCCTAGCTGTGGGGTTCTTGTATAAGAGGCCCACCATTTGTAGAAACCCCAGTCCCAGGTCATATCGTTGCAGCAGTTGCGCCAAGTAGTCCCACTCCAGGCAGTCAAATGCCTTTTCCAGGTCTAACATTAGGCATCCCACTCTTGGCCATTCCTGTATACTATCTGCAGCCACTCTGAAGAACCTTCGCAGGTTCAGCGACGTGCTTCGGTTGGGCACGAAACCATTTTGGTCACTGTGGACTAAGTCGGGTATCACTGGTTTCAAACGCTCCGCAAGTACTTTGGCAAGTATCTTGCAGTCTACATTGAGGAGCGCCAGCGGCCTATAAGATCCCCAGAGTGTGGGATCCCGGTCCGGTTTGAGCAGAGACACCAGGTATGCCTCGCGCATCGAGGGGGGCAGCGTGCCCTTCTCCAGCGCCGTTGTGTAAAGCGTGTGCAAGCATGGCACCAAAGAGTCCCGGTAAGCTTTGTAGAATTCAGTGGGTAGGCCATCGGGACCCGGCATTTTCCCAGATGCCATAGTTGCGATCGCGTCTTTATCTCCTCCAGGGTGAGGGGGCCATTAAGTAGCTCCTGATGTGTTCCCGAGGTTGTGGGAAGCTGGGTTTGCTCAAGAAACTTCTCCAAGTCTTGACCTACAACGTGAACTCTCGACCGATACAGTTGTGTATAATGACCCACCATGACCCTGTGAATTTCCCGTTGTGTGTACACTAAGTCTCCCTCCAGTGTACGTATAGCTGCAATCGGAGCGCGTGCATTCTCTTGTTTTAGTAGCCAGGCGAGCAAGCGGCCTGCCCTATCGGCTGTGGCGTGTGTCCTGGCTGTGTGAGCCGCATAGTTATGGCACCGCAAGCGCTCAAGAAGTTCTTCGTGTTGTGTCCGAAGGGATTCTAGACGGATTGAGTGCCTGCCCCCTCCCTCCCCCTCGCGTTCATATTGTAACAGTTGGGATTCAAGGCGGGTGAGTGATGTGGCTAGTTGTTTCCGTATGTTCCATGTGGCTCCTAAACAGTGGCCCCTGAGCGTTGCTTTAAGAGCGTCCCATTCCACCAGCGTATCGCTCGCTGTACCTTCATTGAGGTCAAAGTATGTGAGGATGGCTGTCGCTAGTGAGGAGCGAAATTCGGGATCTTCCAGCGCAGTGGGCTGGAGACGCCATGTGGGTATGGGGGGTCGATCAGCTTCCCAGCTGAGCTGGAACCACAGAGGGTTGTGATCCGAGTGCGTCCGCCCAAGGTATTCCAATTTCGTGACTAACGGCAGCAGAGACTGGGATCCCACCACCCTATCAAGTCGTACATGCAGATCATGCGTCGCCGAGTAGTAAGAGTAAATGCGTTCAGTGGGGTGGTGGACCCGCCACATGTCCAGTAGTGCCCAGTGTGTGAGCCAGTCTGTGTCTGCGCATTCGAGGTCGCTGTTGTTTTACTGAGAGGGGGAAAGGATCTATCAGTGTGCACATCGAGTACTGAATTAAAATCACCCCCCAGTAACCAGGGGAGCCCAGCATAGGGGGTCATCACCAGTGACAACTGTGCTAGGAATGTTACCTGATCAGTGTTTGGAGCATAAATCGAGGCCAGCAATATGGATTGTCCATTCAGCGTTCCATGTGCTATCGTGTACCTGCCTTCAGGGTCTATTACCGTGGCTGTGCTAACGAACGGGACACCCGCTCTTACCCAAATGAGTGTGCCCCTAGCGTGGGCCGAGTACGCAGTACCATACACTTGCCCCCTCCAGCGTATGCGTAGTTTGTCCAACTCCGGTTGTGTCATGTGTGTTTCCTGTAATAGGGCGATTCCAACTGAGTGCCTCTGGAGATAAGCAAATACAGAGTATCGCCGTGTGGGAGTGTGCATGCCGCGTATATTCCATGTTAGTATATTAACTCGTGTCATAGCTAGGGTGGTCAGCCAACGGGGAGGTCAGGGATGGGGTATGTCTCGGTGAGTGCAGGATGTGGTCGAGCGTTTGTGCACCGGTCTGTGGTAACAATAACAATGTGTAAACTGTGGACAACATAACGTCCAGGGCGAACTTTGCGTGTTTGTCCGTCCAAACTTCTGTAATCATGCAAAGGTAGAAACTAGGTCAATGTGAGGCCTTGTGGGGTGTGTGCGTAAGTAGCATCGGACTGCGGCTGTCCCCTCCTTGCCCTATGCGTGTGGTGTGCCGTTGAAGGGTTCCGTTAGTGTAGCTTGTGGAGTCAGTAGCGTTCGGATTCCGATGTAAGGACCTTCGCAGATCTAGTAACAGACTACAAGGAAATCCACAAGATGTCTGAGTGGAAGTGTAGTTGCGCCGGGATAGTGTCTAATGGGCATGTGCAGACAGCAGCATGATTGGCTTACCTCCGCCCCCCACATATTATGAACAGAATCATGTTAGCAAACAACGGACTACTTGCGTGGACGGTCTGCCATCAAGTTCAGCACAATAATGTTCTCATCCTAGAATGTCGTCGGCGGTCTGCGGTGTGACCTCCGGCAGGCAAAGGTCATCGGAAATGTCTGTTGATGGCGACGACGAGCTGCTCGCTATTACCATGGGGTGGTCGAAGGGATCTAAGCGATCCTTAGCACCTGAAGAGCCAAGTGTTGTGACCGCCGCTAACACATTTTGACGTTCCAATCGCATTTTTTCTGGGCTTGGGGCTACTGCTTTCGGTGTTGGCCCACGTAACGCCTTTCGCCGTCCGCGTCGTCCATTCCTTTTGCCTGCCGAGGCGTCTGGCTCTGGATCCGTCGGTCGCGTTCCTGTCCATAGTCCAGTGTCTTCGAGCCAGTCCCACGTGTCTGCAGGGGAATCGAAGAAGCGAGCTTTACCTTTCATAACCACCCGCAGCCTAGCAGGAAACAGCAGTGAGTACGGCAGCTCCAGCTCCCTGAGTTGACGTTTCACCGCCATGTAGTTGTTTCTGCGGCGCTGCACAAGAGCAGTGTAGTCGGGGAAGAGCATGACACGGCTGCCACTCACAGTGAGGCTGTCTAGTTTTCGAGTCTCTCGTAGCACCGCGTCTCTGTCTCTGTAATTGAGGAGTTTAAACAGGAAGGGACGTGGTCTGGCTCCTGGCTGAGGCCTCTGTGTTGGTACCCGATGAGCCCGGTCCACGACAAACTGTTTCGACAATGTTCCCTGTGGCATAAGGTCACGCAGCCAGTTCTCGATATACTGTTCTGGGTTCCTACCCTCCTCTCCCTCGGGCAATCCCACAGCGCGGATGTTATTGCGACGAGAACGTCCTTCCGCGTCTTCTGCCCTGTCCTCTAGGGCATGTATACGATCCATCATATCTTGCAGTGCAGCAGCGTGACTGTGAGTGACCGGTTGAAGCTCCTGGAGTGTTTGAGCTTGGGCTGTAACTTTGTCCGCTAGCTTGCGGTGGTCTGCGCGAAGGAGCGTGAAGTCGGAGGTGACCTTATCAATCCGGGCTTCCAGGGAGGTCCTAGTGTGGTCTACTGCAGCTCCTATTTTCTCCACTGCCGCAAGGACAGAGTCCATTTTGGCAGCCAGTGCCGTGGGTGTCGGTTCCGCCTCGTTCTCGTCTCTCAAGCGCGAAGGGTCCAAGCTACCAGCCCGTAGCGGACCCTGTTGCGTCTTGACACGCATACGGCCCATCACGAGTTGTTGCGCCGTGAGCATTCGTAGCCAGTGTCCGGAAGGGTAGGTGCACTGGCGTTACACAGACAATGTATGTAGATTGAGGCTACAAACTTGTCTTATGAGGCTTCCGTTGCAGCGGTCTCGTGTTCACTGTAATATCCGGTCTTCCTGCAGGCAGCCCTCCACGAGATGTATTGTTCGCTTCCTTATCAAGAACTTGTTCCGACGGAGGGATCTCTGGCGTGTCGTCCGTGCTTATCTTCTCATAGCTAGCTCGCTGCGCGGCACGGGACCATTGGTGTTTCCAATACGTCAGCCGTACCTCTCGGTCTTAAGGCACCTAATGAATCTGTGGCTGCAGGGGTCCGATGTCGGCTGTGGGCTGGGAGGAACTCGCCAGGCAAGGAGGCGCCGTGTAGCCGCCGGCTGCGTGCCTACGCGTTCCCCATCCACAGGTCACAGGTGTGTGATGAAAGTCTCACAGCGGGTTTAATGGGTCACCCGGCTTGGCGTTTCGCCCTCAGGGATGGCGTGTGGCGTGGCTATTCGTTAGCTGTAGCTCAGGGACAACAGAGAGAGGCCTCTCAAGCATGTGTCGGGGGAGAGGACTCTCAGTGCAATCGGCAGGAAGTGCGCGTGTTTCTGGTGAGCTCTCCCCGTATAAACAGTCTGCAAGATTCCTGCAAAGTACAGGCAGTGTCTCTTTTACCTGTAATTTCACTGGCGACCCCTGTCTCAGCGCCTCTCTCACCACTGTCTGCTGTGCTCGGTAGATAACTGGGAGATGCGGCCTGCACGCGGCGCCACTAACGTCAGGGCCGCACCACGTAGTACCACACAAGCCTCAACGGAGTAACGGGACGGATCTCCCCTGGTTCCGCGTCGCAGCGTGTGTCGACAGGCTAACTGGCGCCTTGGCAGCAAAGGTCTCTGGCCACACCGGGGGGGGGAGGTTCTCCCTTTCACTCACTCCCCGCCGCCATGCCACCTACCCGACAGCAGGCCCAGACCACACTCCTCCAACGACGTCGCACAGTGTAGCTCCACTGGGGATTTTCACCTTCGTTATAGCCGTCTTGGCCCTTGTCTGTGTTCCCCCCGCCGGCCGCTGCCTCGCACCTCCTCACGGTGGACGTCACCTCAGTTCCCCCGGCAGATACAGTCACCCTCCTCCCGGGAGCTGCCCACACTCCTCACCGGACAGACCGCTGCAGTGTACGGGGCCTCGGGCGTCCAGCGATTCGCGGGTTGCACCACCTTTCATCTCCGCAGGTGGCCCCGCCGGGCTATGCACCCCTCACGGAGGCGCGGCGATCGTGTCCACTGCATGTGTGGAGACCGGGTGCGCGCACGAAGCCAGTTGCGACACCCACTCTGGTAGTCCTTTGTTTCAGGGGCCGTGTGCGTCCCGGTGTAGGTGGCCGCCGTCTGCCTAGGGTCGCCGCCGTACGGCCTCACCGCGCGGAGGCCCTGCCTTTCCACGAAGCCACTGCTGTGACCACGGCGGTGGAAACGGCTCAGGGAGGTGTTTCCCCGAGTCAGCGTCACTTTCGCCGTCTTTCTCCACACAGGAGCTGCTGGGACGGCACACTGGTAGGATAATTAGGGCGGATTACAGGGGATATCGGCCGGAGCGTTACAAGCTCGCGTCCGCCATGTTGGCTGGCTAGCCACGCCCCCCCATCCACTGAGTCCTCATTGCGCTCAAAATATTCTGTTATAGCAAGTTCGATGTCTTCCCGAAAGACCTGATCACGGAGGGCTCCAGCCAGGAGTCTCCAGCTGAAGGACCTGCTCGGCGCGTCGGGCAACGCGAATTCCAGCAACAGTGAGGCGTGATCCGAGAGGGTGCGTGCGAGGTGCGTACAGTGTCGAACCCAGGTATCCACATCATGGGAGATGAGCCAATAATCTATCTTGGACCAGGTGGGGCCCGCGGTGGAGACGCAGGTACTCTCACGGCCATGCGGGTGGAGCCGACGCCAGACATCCGTCACGCCATAGTCCTCCATCAACACCTGGAGCTGCCCCGCAGCTCGAGGGTGGGGCCGGCGTGAACCTCCCAATCTGTCCCTGTCAGGATTAAGCACCACGTTAAAATCCCCACCCCACAGCACTGCCCCTGGGCCCAGAGATTTCACAAGCCTCCTCACTTCGCTAAAAAACTGGGGGTCGTCATCATTAGGCCCATATACCGACACCAGTCTAACGGGGCGCCCGGCCAGAGTTCCCGAGAGCATAGCATAACGACCCTGGGGGTCCAGGATAGTATCACGCGTGCGCCAAGGAAGGGCCTTTCGAAGAACAATGGCTGTGCCCCATGCGTAATTAGAATATCCGGCAATTAATTGTTTCCCCATCCAGCCCGCCCGCAAGCACGAGTACGTGTCACGCGTCAGATGTAACTCCTGCAAGAAACATATATCCGCCCCGTGGCGATTCAGCAGCGCCGCTATAAGCCACACCTTTCTGCAATCATTCAAACCCGCACATCGTGATAGCTTTGAGCATACGCTTGGTGTTAGAGTTATCAGCCATTACCACAGCACCTCAAGTCGCGGGCAATGAAGGAGAGAGAGGAAGAGAAAGCGGAAAGCTCGCAACTGCAATTGGTGGACCAGAGAGGGGGGAAAAGGGGAGACTACAAGGGAAATACACACAAAAAACCCCACATACAATACAATCACCACCCACCCAACCCACCCCCCTCCCACTGCAGCCACCCTACTAGGCTGAAGAATAGCCACCCACCCCAAACCCGGCCGCAGAGGGCCAACATCAAATCGCAACATGGGACTCATCCCAGGGGGTTAGCACCAGGAAGCTCGGTGTATACCAGCCCAAAGAGCTGGGTGGCCGGGCATGAGCCCGTAGGGAGCTCACAATATCAGGCGGGCGGTCATCCCACGCAACACCCAGTGGGTACGAATTACCAAAAAGAGCGAGTACCAGTGTGGCGAGGAACAATGAAACACCAATGTACAATGGAACCGGTCAAACAAGGGAGGCTGCTGCACAGTAATCAGTCATTCCCGTTGAGCGTATCTCCTGCCAGCCGATCGTCATCCACAGTGGCGGCCGGCTTCGATCGTTTAAGAGTGCGGGCGAACTTGGCGGCCAGCTTGGGATCCGTAAAGTAGGATGTCTTGCCGGAGTGAAACACTCGCAATCTCGCAGGGTATAGGAGAGAGTACTTAATGTCCTGCTGCTGTAGCATCCGCTTAACAGGCACAAAGTCACAACGGGCCGCCTGGACCGACAGCGTGAAGTCCGGGAAAAATGAGACAACATTGCCCTGATATCTGGAGTCTGGCAGGTCGTGGGCCTTGCGGAGCACCGTGTCCCGGTCCCTATAGTTCAGCAGCCTCGCGATGATGGGGTGGGCCGGGGCGCCTGGGGGAGGCCGCGGGCCCAGGGATCTGTGGGCGCGCTCCACCACGCACACAGACAGGGCATCCCCAAAGAGGGCCCGAAGCATGTCTTCAACATAGTCCTCCACCCGAGTCATTGCGGTGGACTCGGGGATTCCTACAATGCACAGGTTGTTGCGCCGGGACCGGGCCTCAAGGTCCTCATTTTTGGCGCGGATTACCTCTAGTACCTTCTCCATACTTTGAAGTTTTTCTCATGTCGCCGTGCCCTCATCTTCCAGTGCGGAGGTCCGCTGCTCGACCTCCGCAATGCGCTCATCGTGGTTAGCAACTTTATCTTTTAGCCGGTCCAGGCGGTCGGACATAGTCGATTTTTAAATCAATGGCTGCAAGGGAGTTCTTCAGTTCAACAAACATGGTACGTATGCTGGGCTCCGGGTCCGGCGCAGACGCCATATTCTCTCCTACAGGTTCCTCCAACGCCTTGGGGGTTTTGCGAAGGTTAAAGGAGAGTTTAGGCTGTTTGGCATCGGTTTTGCCCATGATGCCCAGACCACACACCATCCGCCGGTGGACCCCCACAGAGCAGCGCGGTCAGGGTCAGCCAGGCGAGCCGCACTGCGGGAAGGACAAGTCACTCACCGGGGGCCAGGGGTCTTAAGGCCGTCACAGAGCCTGTCGAAAGTAGGGGGAGAACAGCTCCCGTCGTCCCCAGGGCTAGCCAGATCCACCAAGCACCACGACGGGCTGTCCCCCGATCCGACCCCCAGCCAAAGCAACAGAGTCTGCCAAACACAGGGCAATCAGGGGAGCACATGTAGACAACGTGGGGGGTCCGCCTGACCCCCCACCCCCCGGAGTCCGCCCCGCAGTCCACTAAGGTCCGCTGATGTGCCAGCCGTAGGAGGCCCAGAGCCGCTCACCGCGGGGGACCAAACTGCTCACGTCCCAGGGGTCAGCTTCACAAGTGCGCGGAAGAGGCCACGCACCTCACCCCCATCACGGCCCGCAACCAGGCCAGCACCGTATACCCAGGATCCAAACAAGCAGAGCAGGTAGACCGAGCAGGGGCAGGGGCCCGCGAGACCCCCCACCCCGGGCCGCCGCACATAACTATCAAGCGGCACCAGTGGGCACGCCGCAGGAGGCACAGAGTCACTCAGCACTAGGGGCAAGGCCCGATCCCACGCGGGTCCCAGGGGGCCCTCCTCACTGGGGTGCAGGTGGGCTACGGCACCCGCCCCCGTCGATACTTTCAACCCGCGTGGGTGTGCTGGAGGGCCCAGTCCACCGCCCGAGTGGAGAGCAGAGACCCCGGCCCCCCGAACAATGACAGCACACTCCAGGCAAGCGGAGGTCGGGCTCCGGAAGGTCCACAACACAAGTCCTCCGTGCCACACCAGGCGGGAGGGGCACACGACTAGGAGAGCCCGGCCAGGGGCAAGCCCCCCAGATCCAGGGCCGCAACCCCACGAGCCGGCCCCTCACCGGGCGATCCCCCAGCCGACTTTCCCCCACCCGGTGCTACCGCCACTCACTGCGTCTCTCCCAGGGCCGCAGCGGACTCCACGGAGCGTCGACTCGGGGTCCGGCAGACAGAGCCGCAGGCCGCTCGCCCCTGGTCATCCCTCAGCAATCGCAGGCCTCCGGTCCTCACCACCGCCGGCGCCGGTCCACACCGTCAGCCTGCCGCACGAATGAGGCCTCTGCTCCCCCTCCGTACAGAGTCGCGGGCACCACACAGGCCCTGCCAGACAGGGCCGCAGTCAGGCCGAGGCCGCCATGTCACTGCAGGGAGGCAATCCCGCCTCAGATCACTGGAGCCGGTTCCCCGCCAGAGCCGATTTGATCGTCAGCGGGCGCAGCAGCCCACACCAAGTCAATCCCACGCCTTTGCGGGTCTCGATGGGCAGGACCCGCAGGATAAATGGCGGATTAGCTGCCCAGCCTGCAGAGCCTCACAGCGTGGCGGCTGTCTTGCAGCCGGCTCGCTAGCGCCCCCTTCGCCGGGTAATTCGCTGTGGGAGTTCAGGTCTTCAGCCTAAAGTGAGTCCAGTGCTGTGGTGTTTGTTATCTTTCGGTTAGAGAGCATAAGCGTCAGGCTGCCCACAAACCAGATGATGCTATCCCGTGAGGACACACGTACACCGCCCACCCATCTTATGTTGATAAACAGTTCGCATCCACACACGTTCATTCTGTGCTGATACACAGTCAAATTCTGACACATGGTGGCTCTGTGCATCGTTAAATTCACTAGCCAGATGTGCGATTCCGGGAAAGGAGGCTTTCCTCTTCCAGGAACCCGCTGCGGGTGTCCTTTACATGATGCCTGGCGAGTAATGGCGGCTATTAAAGGCTGCAGCTCAGACATGGCTGTGGAATGGCAGCCAACAGTGGCTCTGCAGAGCCCTGCTGTTCAGAGCCGCCTTCTGCATAGAAGCCGACCAGGAAAGAAAGTAAGATCTAGTTTAATGCAGCATCTTTGTTTACATTAACGTCACACACATGCACAGATTGTAGCGAAACGGGTAAAATGCACCATCTACAAGTTTAAGATGTAGAATTTGGTGGAGGGGCTGTTCGGCCCGCTCATGACGTGCGTAAATCCACGTGTAGTTGTCGTAGTACAAACTAGTACAAGAGCCCTTCTTCGTCTAATGGAGAAAAAACACGAATGTCATTTTTTAATGTTCCTACATGTCCTTATGACTGTCTGTATAATTCTTTGATGCCCATGCAAATATACTTTTCGTTATGCACCCCTCCAACCGATTGTAACTCTTTTTTTGATGCTCTCTGTATCATTGATACTAGTTACATCCCTTCTAATAGTGAGAGCTTTACCTTTTTATCCATTCTCTTGGCCCTGTGCATTCTGGGTTTAGTTAGATATCTTTTGTTAAAACAAATACACAATAAAATATGTCATGGCAGATATGCAGGGTAAATTATGCTGTTTATTACCAATGTTGAAGAAGGGGAGAGGTATCATGTCACACTTGAGACTTCACCTCTTTTGAGTCATGGCCCCTCCCCATTAGAGGTGGGCAAGATCCTGGAAGCTCGAGCCTGAAGCCTGGCTCAGCTCAAGTTCCGGTTGGAACCTCCAGCCCATAAGGAGCCGAGCTTTACCTAGCATGTGGTATTACAGCCAGAACTGAAGCTTTTGTAACCGGGAAACGGGATCTCAGCGTCGGCTCACCATCCTGTGATTCTGGGCAACACAGCTGCCTAGAGCCTACGTGGGGACCAAGAGAACAGGTGTGGGCTGTGAGGCTGCAGGGCAACGCGGGAGGCGATGCAAGGCAGGTGATCCTGACCTGCTTCAAGTGCTGACCATCCCTTGCACCACAAACAAGGCCGGGGGACAGTGTGACGGCGAGCAGTGCACGAAGGCCCTGTCCAACTAGACCAGAGGAGGAGCACAACAGGGCAGAGACAATAGGGGCAAAGCAGATAAGCAGCAATCGACTCTCATCTTTGAAACGCGACGCTCCACAAAGACTCAATCTCACATGCAGCAAGACCCAAGGCAGGATATGGCGGAAGGGAATGGCTCCACATTGGAAAAAACACTGCAGGCAATGCAACAAAGTCTGCAGTCTATAGATGGCAAAATTGAAGCATTGAACCTGAGAATGGACCACATGGTTAGTAAACTGGACAAGCATGCTGCCCGTATACAAGAGGCGGAACAGCAAATCTCTATCGCGGAGGATGGGCTGACAACAGTTGCCAATAAATGCTCAGGTATGGAGAAAATGTTATCAATTATCCAAGCTAAAAATGAGGAGGGCCGTTCAAGGAGAAATAACTTGCGTATCACGGGCGTGCCAGAGTCCACAAACACTGGCAAGCTAGAACACTATGTGGAATCTATGTTCAAGGAAATGCTGGGAGCGGAGTATTTTTCCCCCGTGCTAATGGTGGAGCGAGCGCACAGATCCCTGGCCCCGCCCTATACCAGGTGCACCACCATGCCCCATCATTGCTAAGATATTGAATTATAGGGACCCTGACACAGCTTTACACCTAGCGAGTGAAAGTGGGAACACAACATATCAAGGGAACTAGATAGCACTATACCCGAACTTCACTGCGACGGTCCAGGCAGCGCGCCGTGAATTTCAGCAAGTGAAGCGAAAATTACAAGACATGAAATTGCAATATGCTATGCTATATCCGGCCAGACTGAAGATACAACATGACAGCAGATCGAAAATCTTCACAGTCCCAAAGGGCGCAATGGCATACCTAAAAAAAGCTAGAACATGCAGAGCGAGCCCAGAAGAGCGCAGAATATGAACATGAACATGACTCAGATTAAGAGCTAACCCAATGAATGATGACGGCGACCAGGAGGCCGCAGCAAGCTGGACGATGACAACTCACAGTAATGGATCGGAATGTAGGATAGCCCCGCTCCCTGAGAAGTAGTGCTACGCATGGAAATCGAGTGCTTCACCTGGGAGCGGTGCGGCTTATATTGACTGCAACATAGTGTGGCGCAACCCACTCTGAAACGAACTCATGCAAGCAGAGATGAGAAAAGACACAAGTATTTTGATTGCAAGTTGTCCATATCCTAAAACCCCCCTGCCCTCCCGCCGGGCCACCCCTACTTAGTGGCCCCCTAGAGGGTATGACCCATAAGTCTATAGACTCTCTAAATTGGGATAGAAATAGGAACAAATGAAATGTTAAATATGTTCTTGATCTCCAGTTAACAAGGCAAGGGAAACTCTTTGGCAAGTGTGGGTTGCCGAGGTGGGAGGGATGTTATGCCATGTGTAATACCAGTGATCACAAATGCCATCTGATTGTAACCTCATTCAAACATGATTTGTTGACACATACTGACACATCGTGGAGTAGGTAACGCAGCAAGATCAGCAACAGGAATGTTAGGGGTCTAAACAACCCGAGGAAAACTAGACAAGTGCTAGCATATCTAGACCGACATAACATCCAGATCGCACTACTCCAAGAGACATATCTTACAAGCCACTCCGAAGCTCATGTAGCAACACGATGGGCGGGGGTAAAAGTCGCAGCCTCATACTCCTCATACGCTCGAGGGGGTGATGATTCTTATCAAACAGCAGGTACCATTCATAGTCTCACGGGTGATAACGGATGAGCAAGGACGGTACATAATACTACAAGGGACATTGTGCAATACACAATTAATGATAGTCAATCTGTACGGTCCCAATATAGATGAACCAGAATTCTTCACGACTGTCTGGAGTCGCTTACATACTCTGCAATCATCCACAGTCATATGGGGGGGGGGAAGACTTTAATACTATTCTACTCCCGCAGGAAGATCCCTCATTAGCGTCATAAGCGACAGGTGTACGCGCAGCCACTGTGCTTCAAGAGGGGATGTAGGAATATGGCCTTCTATGTATATGGAGAGTGAGGAACCCTGACGGAAGGGAGGGGACACACCACTCATATATCCATAATTCTTGGTCCAGACTGGACTTCTGGTTGAGTACCAAGGATGTGAAAGCTTGGGTCCGCAGTGTCAAACATCTTCCCAAATCACTTTCAGACCACGCACCGGTCCAGCTGGTGATGGATATCCCTGGGCAGGAGCTACCGCAATTCCAGTGAAGACTGCAGGCGTCTGCTTTGCTGGACCAGGTATTCCATGAGGGGGTCTAAGAAACTATAGGCAGATACTTCAATACTAATACAGGCTCGGTGGAAAGTGCAGCTGTGCATTGGGATGCGTTCAAAGAAACAATCCGTGGGGCATATATGGGGCTCCAGGCTGGGGTGCTGAAAGCAATATGTAATTGCTTGAAAACAATAGAATCAACGCTCTCAGATCTGAAGAGATCGTATGAATGTACCCCTGATCCTAGTGTACTAGCACTGATACGTAATGGGATATCTGAATATAATGAGACGGTAGAACAGGAGGTTAAGCATATGTCGCGCAGGTGGACAGTGCGGAACTACTGTGAGGGAGGTAGGCCGGGGCGCGCACTAGCAAAAAAAAAAAGCTGAGCCCTGGGCGAGAACCCATATTGTGGAGGTGGTAACAGATAGGGGCGTCACTTGTCATGACACGCAGAACATCCTGAAAACTTTTGTTAAGTTTTATGAGCATATGTATGCTGACCGGCCCTCCGCCACGGAAGTCCAAACACAACGTTACCTAGAGGATATCGCACTGGTATGGCTCTCGCAGGAGCAGAGAGAATTCTTATCACAACCACTTACCATTGATGAAATAAAGGAGGCAATAAATAAACTTCCAAACAGCAAAGCTTCCGGGAGTGATGGACTACTGGGTGAATTTTATAAAGAGTATGCACATTTATTAGCCCCACATCTTTATGCAATGTATGAAGAAGCATATCAAAAGCAGAGCCTACCACTGACACTCCGCGAGGCCCCAATAGTCACGCTGTTGAAACCCGATAAACCGGCTCAACAATGCGAATCATACCGGCCACTATCCCTCATAAACATAGATGCTAAAATTCACGCGAGCACCCTGGCTGCGTTACTTAGACTCCTACTGCCGGTCATGATTCTCCCGGACCAAACTGGTTTCCTAACAGAGCGCTCCACCGCATATAACCTGCGAACTCTGTTTGCAGTCCCACACCAGCTGGACCCGACACTGCCTGCGGCGGCAGTCCTGTCGGACGCCGCTAAAGCGTTTGACTCCATCCAATGACGCTTTTTGTTCACAATACTTCACCGAATGGGAGTTCCTGCGGCCTTCACCTGTTGGATACAATTGCTATATACTGAACCAGCTGCTCGAGTACGTGTAAATGGCCACACATCTGAAGCTTTTGCGATACGCAGGGGAACAAGGCAGGGTTGCCCGCTGTCGCTGCTGCTTTTTACCATTGCATTAGAAACTTTGGCATGTATTCTGAGGCAACAACATGCGACAACTGCCCTGCAATTCCGCCAACACCCCTTGGCGATTTCACTGTATGCAGATGACATGGTGCTATATGTGAGGGACCCCGGGACCAATCTGGAATGAATAATTAGAGAATACATACGCTACGAAAGACACTCAGGCTTGGGGATAAACTGGTGGAAATCAACTATACTCCCTTTAACCAAGTGCACGACACCGGTGCCACCAGAATTTCCCCTAGAGTGGTGTGACGAGCCAATTAAGTACCTAGGCATATGGATCCATAGAGACCCAAGTTTAGTTTTACAGTACAACGACGGAAAAGCGATATCCCGGCTTCAAGAGCAGGTGTCGAGATGGATACGCTTTCCTTTGTCGCTGGCGGACAGAATAGCGATAAGGAAAATTATAATACTCCGAAAATTTTTGTATCTGTTCACAAACATCCCAATATGCCTGCCCCAAACATTTTTCACAACTCTACGCACACACCTGATCAGGCTGGCATGGGCAGGAAAGCAAACCAGACTAAAATGGGATACTTTAACACTACCCTTCGCAAGGGGGAGGTTTACTGCACCGGATCTAAAACTCTATTATCTATGCACACAGGTGCATTTCACACACTATTGGCTACAAGCCCCTAAATATCAGCCACACATAGCAGTCGAAGCAGACGCTGCATATCCTGTACCACTTAGGGCGATGATCCCATATGAATGCAATGAGGTTATAAAAGACGAAATAAACACTATACACTGCACCACACAAGCCTGGAAAGCCCTCTGACAAAGAGCACAGATAGCACCAATATATGCACCAGCTTTGTCACTCGCACATTATCCGAGGATTTTGGTGTCGTCAGAGGCAGGCTTACTGGCTCTCCTAGGCGCGGCATGGATACACACGCTGGGAGATGCATACAGAGGAGGGAAGTTTATAAATCTGACTGACCTACACTGCGAGGGTGATAGACCCCCGATGCTCACTTTTCTATACTGCAGACTTAGAGCTGCACTCTACGACCTGTACCCGCAGTTCCCTGCGGAACCTCCTGCTTTTGGGCGCTCCAGCTGCTTCTCACGACCAACACTTGAAAGCACATAGTCACCCGATTATATAAAGCGTCCTAGACAGACACTCTTATATGGAATGAAATACTCCCTTCACCATTTACAACGGAAGATTGGCACGCATGCTGTGCACTCACCGGCCAACTTACACCAAACTGCAATTTAAGGATCATACATTTCAAATTCCTACACCAAATGTATTATACCCCACTCCAACTAAACAGGTACGGCCTCAGAGAGAATGCGAACTGTACTAGATGCAGAGCACTGGACGCTGACTTTATGCATTTAGCTTGGGCTGCTCGAAAGTACACCACTACTGGATACAAGTTACACACACAATATCAGAAATGGTGGGAGGGGTGGTGGAATATACTCCGGTGGTATGCCTTCTTGGTTTGACCAAAGGCATCCAACCCATCAACCGCAAGCTGGCAGCAATAGCCCTGCTAATGGCTTAAAGGAGGGTGTCTATTCACTGGGGAGGGAAAGGAAGCCCCAAACACGAACGCTGGATACATGACCTAGTGTATTGTCGGGACCAATTGCCATGCTACGCAGAGGAGCTCCCTCAGGCCTCGCGGCCCAAAGATATCTGGGAACCTCTCTCTACAGACCTACGGAACCAACAGAAAGACTAGATTATATGAGTTGAGTGTCCCACCCTTTGATATGAACTGGTCACCATCAGTAATATATACTTATATGATGTGTTAGACTAATTATTTGTGATGAGATGCTGATATCGAAATGCATGGCATTTTGTTATGTTGTACTGTATTTGAAAATGCAAAAAAAAGTATATCTCCTTACACTGCTCTCGGTTTGCGGAGCTATTTTTTTTCTTCTTTGTTTTTAAGCACTCTTTAGGAGTACTTGTGTTTTCAGGCTGTCTCCCATGTACACATACACACATACCACTAAAATGCATGTGCGTGTACATAAACTAATGCATTTCTTAAAAAGTTGTTAAAATACGAACAGCACTTGTTTACGTCTTTTTTGCACGATCCTATGATAGTAGAGCGCTTGTTCCATTCTCCATCTTGTTCTTTGTTTTCCAGCACTCCATAGGAGTAATCAGGCCCTCTTAATCATACACATATACACATTCCACTAAAATGCATGAATAAACAAATGCATTTCTTAAAAAGTTGTCAAAACACTAACAGCACTTGTTTATTTGTTTTTTGCACGATGCCATGGTATTGGAGCGCTTGTTCCGCCCTCCCTCTTGCCATAGTGCTAACACCAGCTGATGGTATTGAAACGCTTTAAGTGCCCACCAGTTACATTAAACAATGACACATTCATTGTCGTAGGCAAGGGGAAGCGTAAGTGATTTGTCCAGTATCACAAATTGTTCGGCCGACCCAGAGATTCGAACCTGGTTCTGCTGTCAGCAGCTCTAGCCCTTACACCACATCCTCGCTTCACTTGAAAGCTCAACTATCACTTCCACATTTGTTCAGCAAGACCCCGTCAACACCGAACAAGCATTGGGAAAGCCAATAGATCTCAGCGCATACCTGCCAATTCACACTGTGCCACTGTGTGACACACAATATCGGCTCCCATTGCACGGTCTCCCGATGAGGAGCTGATAACACATGGTGGGGAGGGAAACGAGATGAAAAGCACTATAAATAGTGGATTTCAGCTCGTTTTCCGAGGCTTTGAACTGCCGACGACCATTAAGGGGTGTGAAAACACCCCAGGACATCAGCACCAGCCTCAGCAAGCTTTTTTTTGTTTCTTTTCTTTTTTTGGGAGGAGGGGGCTTGGGTGTGGGGTTCAAAAGTGCCTGATAGGTACTGCTTGGCATGAGGCCCCGCCCCCCTCCTCACACTGTGAGATTGGTCTTCGAGTTGGCAGGTATGTAAGCAATGCCCGAGCTATTGGCAATGTCAATGTGAAAATCTTTTAGACATGTTGTTTAGCAGCGCATCTGCTGTTCCGCATGGCTGAGAGTCACTGAAAAAAGCATTATGATGCAGCCACCGCAGTGCACGTCATATCGCTTTTTTGTGCTAGGATGGGCAGTGTAGCGCGGCGCGGCCTGGTGGCTGGGGCCTGGCGCAGCGCTGAATTAATACACACACCACACCGTTATACTGTCATGAGGGAAGACCCCGGGCGGTCTCCCGTCATTTATTTAATACCTCGGGACGAGCCCACCCGAGGAGTGAATGCAAGCAACAATGTATGAGAGAGCCCGGGTGGCTCTCTACATCCCTCCTTTTCTTTAGCACGTGCCTATCATACATCACATGCTCAGGGCGATATGCACACAAAGTCTTTGGCTTGGTGAAAGGTTCGGACGGAGACCATACTTCTGACTCTGGGAGTTGGAACTGATCCCTGCTTCGGCCTGGAAGCTTGAGGTAGGAGTAGGCATGGTGTCTTGGTTGAGAGTCTCAGAGGTTTGCTCAGCCGCGCTAGCCTGGGACCCGTCCGAGTCTCGATCTGGTGTTTGTGATTCCAGGGGGGCGTTGCGGTGATAGCCTCCAGTCCCTTCTGGCTCAGCGAGTTCTTCAGGGTCCGTGCAGTGTTCGTGTGTTTCCTTAAACCATGCCACGTTTCTAGTGACTACCTGCTAACCCTTTTGTGTGGAGACCATCATCCCTTGAACACAAATTACTTTCCATACCACCGGCTCATATGGAGTCCCAAACTTCCAGCCGGGATGTCTGTCTTTAACCACAATGTGGTTTTCCAATTTTACAGATGGTATCCTGGCACCTTTGGCGAGACTCACCTTCTGATTCGTTGCCTCCCTCCGGGATTGTACTGCTGTATCATCTCTTTCTGGAGGCTTCCAGGCCGGATCGGTCAGGATGCTATCTCGTGGGGCTCGCCTGAAGAGGAGATGAGCGGGTGCACATCGAGTGCTGCTGTGAGGGGTCTGTCTGTAGGCATCTAGGAATTGATGAAGGGCTCTTTCCAAGTCTTCTACCTGCTCCACTGCGATGTGAAGCGCCCGGTTGAGCGTTCTCATTAAGCGCTCGACCTCGCCATTTGCTTGTGGCCACTGTGGGGTGATTCTCCGGTGTCGAATGGCTTTCTTCTCTAGGTATTCTTGAAACTCTCGTCCCTGAAAGGGGGGTCCGTTGTCGGACCCGAGTTCTTCAGGGAGGCCCATGAGTATAAAGATCTTGTCTAGAACCTTTTGCACGTGTGTGAATGCCTTGGACACAACCACTTCTACGATCGGAAATTTTGAAAATGAGTCCATGAGTACCAGGGTGCTGCGGCCGTCGGGGAAACTGCCAAAAATCGAAGCTGATTTTGGACCAGGGTATTTCCCTCGGCTCCTCAGTGATGACTGGTGCAGGAGCAGGGTCACCTCCTGTTATGGTGCATGAATGGCAGTGCCTGATCTTCTCGTCCACCATGTTGTCAATACCTGGAAACCATACCTTGCTTCGGAGGCGTGCCTTGGTTTTTGCCATCTTTTTTTTTTTTTTTTTTTTGCAAGTCTGTTTTTATTATTTTCTTGTTTTAAAGAGGTTACAATACTAATAACACCTGCGTGCAAGCAGTAGTATACATTAGAACATGTGACATGAGTATGATACATATACGGTAATATGGCATTATCATAGCATGAGGATCAAAGGCTCAATGTTCATCAGGAATGGAGGGTAACAGTAGCCCCAAGTTAGTGAATATAGTCACATTTCGTGTCCATCAATCAGTTTTAAAAAGGGAAAAAAAACAAAAGGGGGGCGGGGGTAAGAAGCTGTGGAGAAAAAAAAAAGGGAAAAGCAGGGCAACGATTGTGAACATTGGGCATCAGTTGTCCAAAAGATTATACACAGTATAAACTGTCTGTTAATTTGTGTCGTCACACAAGTTAACACGCTACATAGACAATAACATTATTATTTGCACTGTGCTAGGCAGTATCGTAAGTTTAGAGTGAGAAATTAAAACTCAGATTGCGCTAACTTGCAAAAGAAGAACATATTAAAACCGTATTAACTATTGTTCAGCCCTTAACGTCCTGTCGGAAGTTGTGTGTTGTTTACTCACTACCGGAGATTACCAACTGTCATTCCCCCTAGCTATAAGTTGTAGTAGACCGTGTGTACAAGTGGTGTGCAATACGGTAGGGAAGTGACACAGAGTATCCGACACCCAAACTCAGGATGACGTCAGTTACCTACAGGGTGTGGCTCAGGGGGATCCCCTCCTACCATGTCCACAGTGAGCTGCAGCTCATTGTAGAGAGCGTCCCAGCATGTTGCAATGGGGATCTTGCGCAGTCCCAGTATTTCCTCGCGCCTAATGGCAATGCTCTCTGCCTTCGCCCAGGCAAGCATTGAGTTCCGCCAGGCCATTAAAGTGGGGGGGTCGGGCGCCTTCCACTTCTTGGTAATGAGCCGGTTGGCCACTATCAGCCCCAAATCTAGAAATCTCGAAGTAGCCTTTGTAGAGGGAGTTCTTTGAAATTTATGCAACAGGTAGGTCGGCCAGTCATGCGTCAGCATTCGGTCTGTGCAGGTTCGCAGGAGAGAGGCCACTTGGTTCCAGTAGGTACCCACCCGGGCACAACCCCATAGCATGTGGATTAAATCAGCCCCTCGTTCAGTGCATCTCGGACACTCGGCATCTACACGATTGAAGTATTGATTAATTTTTGCAGGTGTGAGATACGCCCTATGAACGATGAAAAGCTGTATTTGCCGGAAAGGCACATAGCGGGGTATGCGTGTCGGGCTTTCAAGTACCCGAGCCCATTCCGTGTCAGTAAGCTGGTGTCCCAGATCATATTCCCACTTATGACGCAATGGGTCGAGGCTAATTGCAGCATGGGTCCTCAGGGAAGCTGCAAACCACTGTGTCAGGTGCCTAACCGACCCCATAACATGCAAGTATTGCATAGTAAGATGTGTCTGTGGCTCCGCAGTCATGTCCCCCCACCTAGCTGTGAGTGAAGCCACCAATGCACGATGAATCAGAAAGTGTCCAGGCGGGAGCCCATCTTCTTCAACCAAGGTCATGTATGGTAAAAGTACCCCCTCCCGATATAAATCTCCAAGTGTTTGAATGTCGTTCTCATGCCACCTATGAAGTATCTGCGTAGAGATTACTGTACGGCCATTGGGGGTTCCCTCCAGAGGTATCGCTGGCGCATAAGGGGTCACCTTACGGGTGATGTACAGGCTTCTGCGGAAGCATCTATAGGCTACAGCAAGTAGTAAAGGCTCGGGTGGCCTGGAGCGTGTACCTGGGTGAAAGAGGCTGACTATATGCTGCAGGGGATAGGGCGGACGCGTAGTGGCAGTATCTGCACAATGACGGCCTGAGAGCCACCGCGCCACCCATTGAAGTTGTGAGGCAAGATAATGCTCAAGACAAGGAGCCGCCATTCCCCCTGGTCCACTGGCAGGTATAATTTCTGCTGCGCCATCTTATGTCTGGCGTTACCCCAGATAAAATCTCAAATTTGTTTTTCTAGGGGGTGAAGAAAGAGGCTGGGATGTAGACCTGGCAGATTTGTGTAATAGTATAAGAGTCTCGGGAGCACTACCATTTTGGTAAGTGCAACCCTGCCTGCTACAGATAGTGGTAGAGTGCTCCAAAATCGCATCTGCGATTTGAGGGACGTCACCGCCCGGCCTAGGTTCCCATCAACAAGATCGTCCATACGGTGGTAGATTTGGATGCCTAAGTAGCAGAATGTGTCTGCCGCCCACTGTACCTTTTTACCGCCCATAACGAAATTAGGGTCCTGTAGTCCCTCTTTAAATGAGTAAATACAGGATTTATCTACATTGACAGTCAGCCCAGAAAACCCAGCGAACTCCTCCAGTAGTTGCGTAAGGCGGGTGGGGGCACGGCTGATGTCTCTAATGTAGATGAGGAGGTCATCGGCATATAGCGACACTTGATGCGTGGCATCTCCCAGGGGCACTACGTCGCCCAGTTGGGTGCGTAGCACTTCTGCCAATGGCTCCATCGCGAGCGACAAACAGGAGCGGAGATAGAGGGCACCCCTGCCGTGTACCCCTCTGTATTGGAATAGATCTGAAAGGTAGGGTCCCGCTTTGACTCTGACCGTGGGGTTGGTGTAGAGGAGATGTCAGTTGGATAAATACTGGGCCCAGCTCGAATTTCTCGAGCACCATAAATAGGTAACTCCATTCCAAGGTTTCAAAGGCCTTCTCCAGGTCCAATACAAGGCAACCCGCCCGGGGCCATGCTTCCGCTGCATACGCAGACACCCTGAAAAAGCGCCATACATTAAGGGTGGTACTACGGGAAGGCACAAAGCCATTTTGATCCATGTGAACCAATGACGGAACAACCTGTGCTAATCTATCTGCTAACACCTTCGCTAGTATCTTGTAATCGGTGTTAAGCAAAGCTAAGGGCCTATAGGAGCCCATCTCTGTAGGGTCTTTATGAGGTTTCAACAGCGATATCAGCTGCGCCTCGCGCATAGATGGTGGAAGCTGCTGGGACTCTAATGCAGTGGTGTATAAGGTGTGGAGACGCTGTTCAAGGGAGACCCAGTATGCTTTATAGTACTCTGCTGGTAGCCCATCAGGGCCCGGTGACCTTCCAGAAGCTCAAGGAAGGAAACTTGGTCGACATTGGGGGCGTAGATGGAACCCAGCAGCACGATTTGGCCATTTAACCGCCCCTTCACAAAGGTGTATCTGCCCTCTACGTCATTGAGGATCTCATCGCAAATAAACGGGGCCCCAGCCCTGACCCACACCAATGTACACCGCGCATGTGCCGAAAAGGTAGTACCGAATACCTGACCCCTCCATCTACTTCGCAGACGCTCCAATTCGGACTGTGACATGTGGGTCTCCTGAAGTAATGCTATGTGCGTCTTATGTCGGTGCAGGTACGAGTATATAGAGTATCTACGGGTGGGCGTATGCATACCGCGTATATTCCACGTTGTCACATTTACTTGTGTCATGTTTGAGTAATATAGGTTGTCGGTACATGTGGGGCGAGCAATGGCGTATCCGGCACATCATGTAGACAGGGAGCGTGGGCTGTTCTTGCTGAACTAAGACGGAAGACATGAACCATAACCATATTAACAATCGGGGCAAACTCCACAGTGACGTTCGTCCAAACTACTACGAGGCAGTAACTATTTCAGTCTGGAGACTGATGGGGGGTGTGGACAAAGTAGGCTTTACTATACCTATTGCCTATCCCTCTAAGTCAGGGAGTAACCACCCAGTTCCCCACCTGCGTGTTAGTGGACGTGGTGCATTAAATCTGTATCATAATGAGTTTAGCATACATACAAATCATGCGTGCGCTGCACGTAGGGCAGCAATATCAGATCGCACCTCAGCGAGCCAACAGCATCACATTTAATCAATACAAGGTAGTCTCTACTTGCGTGTATGGCCTTCTCACACGCCCCGGAGTCTTGGCAGACCCTCACATGAGGTCATCAGCAGTCTGCGGGGTGACATCTGGTAGCCGCAGTTCGTTAGGGTCTTCAGGTCTAGGGGTGGACGAGCCACTAGCAGTTGCCGAACCGGAGGAGCTGATTTCCCTCGCCTCTCGATAGACATGGGTCCCGAATGTCGTAACCGCTTCCAGGGCATCACGACGTTCCATCGCGCTCTGCTCCGGCAGCGGCGCTGCTGCTCGTCTGGACGCGCTGTTCCTCCGCTCTCGCTTACCTCAACGGCGATTTCTTTTGTTGGCCGGTCTAGCTGGATCTTCACTTGAGGTGCGGGGTCCCGTCCACAGGCCGGATTCCTCCAGCCAATCCCATGTCTCATCAGGCGAGTCAAAAAAGCGTGTAGTGCCCTTAGCCACCACTCTCAGCCTGGCGGGGAATAGCAGAGAATAGGGAAGTTCCAACTCACGCAGCTGCCGCTTCACCGCTGTGAAGGTGCTCCGGCGTCTCTGCACCTGTGCCGTGTAATCTGGGAATACCATGATTGAGCTTCCACTGACCTTTAACTCAGAGAGCTTATGAGTCTCACGTAGGATCGTGTCCCTGTCTCTGTAGTTTAAGAGTCGAAAGAGGAAAGGTCGCAGTCGAGCTCCAGGGGGGTCCTCTGGGCCGGCACACGGTGCGCCCTCTCCACTACGAAGTGTGGCGACAACGCCCCAGCAGGTAAGATATCACAGAGCCAGTGTTCCACATATGTTTCCGGGGTCGGTCCTTCCTCTCCCTCTGGGAGACCCACTACGCGGATGTTGTTGCGGCGTGAGCGCCCTTCTGCATCTTCGAATCTGTCCTCAAGTGCATGTACCCGGTCTAGGACATCTTGCAGGGCCGCTGCGTGCCTAGTAGTAACTGGCTTCAATTCCGATAGTGCCTGAGCATGTGATTGGACTTTCTCCGCCAGATTGTGGTGGTCAGCTCGCAATAAAGTGAAACCGGACGCTACTTTGTCGAGCCGAGCTTCAAGAGATGAGTGGGTCTGATCCAACACAGTTCCGATTTTTTCGACCGCTGCCAGTATCGAATCCAGTTTTGCTGTTATACCAGCGTTTGGATCGTCGCCAGTTGCATTGCCCCCTGTGTGTGGCGGCTCCAGCGTGCCGGTACGTGCCACATTCTGCTGCGCATTGGTACGGAGGCGGCCCAGTGCCAATTTTTGCGCCGAGAGCATGGACGTTCGATGTTAGCCAGCCGCAAGGGAGTGTGTATGGAGACAGGCCGTAAACGCGTGGTCGTTCTCGCTGATTGTCTGTGCGCCAGTGAGGTTGGCACTGGCTGCCTCCACACCGTGGTAGGTGTTTCAAGCTCGTCGTGTTTGGCAGTAACGGTCCCTCTGGAAATCGGGTTACCAGGTTCTGGCACAGGCAGGCGTAAAAGGAGCACAAGGTGCAGGGCAGATCGTGTATATCCCACCCGCCGCAGGTGCAAAGCTCATCACCACACGTCACCACAGCAATACATGGAGCAGCACACTTAGTTGCAGGCACAACAGCGGGGTCCACCCGCAAGAAGGGGTATGCCCAGACGTGGGTGCCTTGCTCACTTTGCCACTGGATTCAAGCAAGCCTGGCTGATGACGGCTGAAATGCCAGAAACCGGTCCTGGGATGCTTGTTTCCGGTCCAGGGAAGACATGGCTTGGCAGTTCGGGCTGGACTGTTCCCATGAGGCACAGGGTCAGACTGATTTGCATATGGCCATGTTTGAACTGGGGTGGTGGAGTGAGCTAAAGAATGATGATGGATTAAACCCAGATCAGTTGACTGGGGGTGAGTGTTTGATTGGCTCAAACGTTCCGTCCATCATCCCCTTTTGTATCGCTTTGGTCGCCCTAAGTTGGCGGGGGTATGCCCAGACGTGGGTCCCTTGCTCACTTTGCCACTGGATTCAAGCAAGCCTGGCTGATGACGGCTGAAATGCCAGAAACCGGTCCTGGGATGCTTGTTTCCGGTCCAGGGAAGACATGGCTTGGCAGTTCGGGCTGGACTGTTCCCATGAGGCACAGGGTCAGACTGATTTGCATATGGCCATGTCTGAACTGGGGTGGTGGAGTGAGCTAAAGAATGATGATGGATTAAACCCAGATCAGTTGACTGGGGGTGAGTGTTTGATTGGCTCAAGCGTTCCGTCCATCATCCCCTTTTGTATCGCTTTGGTCGCCCTAAGTTGGCGGGGGTATGCCTAGACGTGGGTCCCTTGCTCACTTTGCCACTGGATTCAAGCAAGCCTGGCTGATGACGGCTGAAATGCCAGAAACCGGTCCTGGGATGCTTGTTTCCGGTCCAGGGAAGACATGGCTTGGCAGTTCGGGCTGGACTGTTCCCATGAGGCACAGGGTCAGACTGATTTGCATATGGCCATGTCTGAACTGGGGTGGTGGAGTGAGCTAAAGAATGATGATGGATTAAACCCAGATCAGTTGACTGGGGGTGAGTGTTTGATTGGCTCAAACGTTCCGTCCATCATCCCCTTTTGTATCGCTTTGGTCGCCCTAAGTTGGCGGGGGTATGCCCAGACGTGGGTCCCTTGCTCACTTTGCCACTGGATTCAAGCAAGCCTGGCTGATGACGGCTGAAATGCCAGAAACCGGTCCTGGGATGCTTGTTTCCGGTCCAGGGAAGACATGGCTTGGCAGTTCGGGCTGGACTGTTCCCATGAGGCACAGGGTCAGACTGATTTGCATATGGCCATGTCTGAACTGGGGTGGTGGAGTGAGCTAAAGAATGATGATGGATTAAACCCAGATCAGTTGACTGGGGGTGAGTGTTTGATTGGCTCAAGCGTTCCGTCCATCATCCCCTTTTGTATCGCTTTGGTCGCCCTAAGTTGGCGGGGGTATGCCCAGACGTGGGTCCCTTGCTCACTTTGCCACTGGATTCAAGCAAGCCTGGCTGATGACGGCTGAAATGCCAGAAACCGGTCCTGGGATGCTTGTTTCCGGTCCAGGGAAGACATGGCTTGGCAGTTCGGGCTGGACTGTTCCCATGAGGCACAGGGTCAGACTGATTTGCATATGGCCATGTCTGAACTGGGGTGGTGGAGTGAGCTAAAGAATGATGATGGATTAAACCCAGATCAGTTGACTGGGGGTGAGTGTTTGATTGGCTCAAACGTTCCGTCCATCATCCCCTTTTGTATCGCTTTGGTCGCCCTAAGTTGGCAGGGGTATGCCCAGACGTGGGTCCCTTGCTCACTTTGCCACTGGATTCAAGCAAGCCTGGCTGATGACGGCTGAAATGCCAGAAACCGGTCCTGGGATGCTTGTTTCCGGTCCAGGGAAGACATGGCTTGGCAGTTCGGGCTGGACTGTTCCCATGCAGGCACAGGGTCAGACTGATTTGCATATGGCCATGTCTGAACTGGGGTGGTGGAGTGAGCTAAAGAATGATGATGGATTAAACCCAGATCAGTTGACTGGGGGTGAGTGTTTGATTGGCTCAAGCGTTCCGTCCATCATCCCCTTTTGTATCGCTTTGGTCGCCCTAAGTTGGCGGGGGTATGCCCAGACGTGGGTCCCTTGCTCACTTTGCCACTGGATTCAAGCAAGCCTGGCTGATGACGGCTGAAATGCCAGAAACCGGTCCTGGGATGCTTGTTTCCGGTCCAGGGAAGACATGGCTTGGCAGTTCGGGCTGGACTGTTCCCATGAGGCACAGGGTCCGACTGATTTGCATATGGCCATGTCTGAACTGGGGTGGTGGAGTGAGCTAAAGAATGATGATGGATTAAACCCAGATCAGTTGACTGGGGGTGAGTGTTTGATTGGCTCAAACGTTCCGTCCATCATCCCCTTTTGTATCGCTTTGGTCGCCCTAAGTTGGCGGGGGTATGCCCAGACGTGGGTCCCTTGCTCACTTTGCCACTGGATTCAAGCAAGCCTGGCTGATGACGGCTGAAATGCCAGAAACCGGTCCTGGGATGCTTGTTTCCGGTCCAGGGAAGACATGGCTTGGCAGTTCGGGCTGGACTGTTCCCATGAGGCACAGGGTCAGACTGATTTGCATATGGCCATGTCTGAACTGGGGTGGTGGAGTGAGCTAAAGAATGATGATGGATTAAACCCAGATCAGTTGACTGGGGGTGAGTGTTTGATTGGCTCAAACGTTCCGTCCATCATCCCCTTTTGTATCGCTTCAATTCCGATAGTGCCTGAGCATGTGATTGGACTTTCTCCGCTAGATTGTGGTGGTCAGCTCGCAATAAAGTGAAACCGGACGCTACTTTGTCGAGCCGAGCTTCAAGAGATGAGTGGGTCTGATCCAATACAGTTCCGATTTTTTCGACCGCTGCCAGTATCGAATCCAGTTTTGCTGTTATACCAGCGTTTGGATCGTCGCCAGTTGCATTGCCCCCTGTGTGTGGCGGCTCCAGCGTGCCGGTACGCGCCACATTCTGCTGCGCATTGGTACGGAGGCGGCCCAGTGCCAATTTTTGCGCCGAGAGCATGGACGTTCGATGTTAGCCAGCCGCAAGGGAGTGTGTATGGAGACAGGCCGTAAACGCGTGGTCGTTCTCGCTGATTGTCTGTGCGCCAGTGAGGTTGGCACTGGCTGCCTCCACACCGTGGTAGGTGTTTCAAGCTCGTCGTGTTTGGCAGTAACGGTCCCTCTGGAAATCGGGTTACCAGGTTCTGGCACAGGCAGGCGTAAAAGGAGCACAAGGTGCAGGGCAGATCGTGTATATCCCACCCGCCGCAGGTGCAAAGCTCATCACCACACGTCACCACAGCAATACATGGAGCAGCACACTTAGTTGCAGGCACAACAGCGGGGTCCACCCGCAAGAAGGTACAGGCCACGCTGCGCCCCCTGTCGGTCCCCCTGGCAGAACAATGTCAGTCCTCTGAAAAGGTGACTGGACACACACAGGCTTAATGTCACCTTCGGCCTCCAGGCATCTGAAGCTGCGCAACGTCTGCAGGTGTGAGCGTAATTCGAGTCACCAGGCTCTGGCATGGGCAGGCGCAAGCTGGACGAAGAGTGCAGGGTAGATCATGTATGCCCCACCTGTCATAGTCATAAGATTCATCTCTACACGCCTCTGCAGTGTCGCGTGTAGCCGCACATACGGGCGCCGGCACAGCAGTGGGGCCACTTGCAATAAGAAATAGGCCACGCCGCGTCCTCAGTCGTTTTCCCGGGTAGATCAATGTCAGTTTACGTGAGTGTCTTGCCCCCTACAGATTGAATGACGCCCTCAGCTTCAAGGCCTCTCCTGTACCCCCAGGGCAGCGATACTGCAGCAAGAATATTCAGAAGCCCTCTCGGTAGCGATCACACAAGTAGGGCATGACTTGCTTGATTTCTCAGGGGGGGGGGGCCAATGCGCGGTAAGGTGCAGGCTATTTCACCCTGTGCAGGCCGTGTCGATGTCTGGGAGAGTGCAGGGTGCAGGACGTAGGACACGGTGCGCGCCACTCACCGGGTGCAAGGTTGTGGTATCGGCGCTTCCCGCAGCGACAGCCGGAGCCCAGAACATCCGCCCCGCAGCGGCCGCGGGAGCCAGGCCCCCCGGGAGCAGGACGCGGGTCGCGGCTGTCTAAGGGCCGCCTCCGCCCATGGGCCAATGGAGTTGAGTCCTCCGGCCTCTGCGTTGTCAGCGGCTCCAGTAGTAGTCCGCAGGTCCCTCTAGTGCCGTCTCGAGAGTGAGGTCCCGCGGTGCCAGGGGAAAAGGCCTCCACCGCGTCCAGGCTGCCTCCGTCAGTAGGGTTAAGGACCGCGATCCAGCCACACCGTAGCAGGTACCGGCTCCAACGACAGCAGCTGCGGTGGCACTCCCCCACGACACCGCACAGGCAAGTACGTCACGGCCGTGTGCTCGCAGAGACACGCCCGCGAGCACCGCCCGATCAGGGCCTCCGTCGCTGGATTCCTGGGGGTAGGGCCTGGGCACTGATGCGACCACGGGCGGCAACGGGGTGAGTAAGTGCCAAGGATGTCTCCTGCAAGCTTCACTGGCGCAGTGACAGTGCGCCTCGTTGTAGGGCAGCGCAGTAGTCGCAAAGGCTGTTATCTAGCTGGTGGTATGTTCCCGCTTCAGCTCCTGAGTTCCACAGGCCGCGTTTTCGCCGCCGCCGCTACAGGCCAGGACAGTGCTTTAGGGGTGCCGCAGGGCCTCAGCCGCAGTCACAGTCTGGCGTCAGCTGAATGCTGCAACTTTCTCTTTCGGATGGGTCGGATGGCAGGGTAAAATCAGGATAATTGAGGGATTGGGCGCAGAGCCTCACGAAGTTGCGTCCGCCATGATGGCTTGCTAGCCACGCCCCCCTTGGTTTTTGCCATCTCTTGATGCCCGACGTGTGCTAGTCCCATGATTCGACCATATAGCTCTCTCGGAACTACGATGACATGGCCTCTCAGCACGACCCTATGCTCTCCTATGCTCAGTTCGCTACAGACTTTCCACAGTTGCTGTCGTGCATGATTGTCCTCGGCGACAAGCGCTTGTGCACCATCCTAGAAATGGGCGCAGCCGTTAGTCTGTAGGGCGTCTTTGACCCTTGCCAGTGTTTCGTCCCTGGTTGTGACTAGCCCGATCTCCTCAAGTGTCACTGCTTTGGGACAGGCTTCCTGAGTGATCATGCTGACGAAGGCCTCCGTGTGTGCTACATCTGGGGGCGTGTGTCGCACCTCTGACACTTCTGGGTGCATTGACAGATAGTCAGCTGGGTTGTGTGCTCTGGGGTGGAATATGACTTTAAATCTGTAAGCTTGCAGTTGAACTGCCCATCTTTCTATCCTGGGGGGTGCCAGCCACGCTGTTCCTGCGAATAGGGGAATTAGCGGCTTATGGTCCGTCACCACTTGGAACTCTTGCCCATAGAGGTACTGGTGGAAGTGCTGGCACGCCATCTTAATGCCAAGGGCCTCTCTTTCAATCTAGGCGTATCTCGTTTCCATGTCCGACAGGGCTCGACTGGCGTATGCAACAGGTGCCCAGGTATCTCAGTTTCTTTCTTGGAGAAGGATTGCCCCAAGGCCAACGGGGCTGGTGTCTACTGCCAGTTCAGTACGCCTTCTTGGGTGAAAGTAGGCCATGACTGTCTTGTCCATTAACGCTGTCTTGATGGCATGGAAGGCGGTGTTAGCGGCAGTGGTCCATTCCCAGGTGTTTCCACTGCGCGTGAGGGCCCTTAGTGGCTCCGACAGCGAGGCCAGATTCGGTATAAACCGGCCGCCGTAGGTAGCCATACCCAGAAAGCTGCGGACCTCCGTTGGCGTGGTGGGAGTACTGGCTGACCAGATGGCTGTCGCTTTCTTGGGATCTACCTTCAGCCCCTCTATTGAAAAGATATATCCAAAGAAGTCTATGGATTCTTGGTAGAAGGAGAATTTGGCCCGGTAGAGAGTTAGGCTGCAATCTTCCAGACGTTGGAGCGTGGCTCGTAGGGGTGTGTGATAGTCCTCTAAGGTGTTTGAGAACACTAAAATGTCGTCGCTAAGGTTGATGACTCCCTGTAAGCCAGACAGGGCTTCCTTGATGGCGTTCTGGAAAACCTCTGCGGCCGAGGATACCCCAAAGCTCTGCCTTTTGTATCTCTGGAGACCCACGTGGGTGGAGAACGTGGTGATGTGTCGGCTCTCCTGTTCTAGTTCTAGCTGATGGGCTCCAGCGTTCAAATCAAGCTTCGAGAACCACATGGCTCCGTTGAGATCCGCCACTATGTTGTCCATCGTGGGCGTCAGATGCCGTTCTCTCTTGACTGCTTGATTTGGGAGGCGCATGTCTACGCACAGCCGGATGGCTCCCGGCTTTTTGGGCTTCGGTGCAATGACTAATGGCGACACCCACGGGGTTGGACCGGATACTTTCTCGATGACATAGAGGTCTTCTAGTTTCTTCAGTTCCGCTTCTACTTGCGGGCGTAGGTGGAACGGCACTCTCCTGTGCCTCAGAGCTGACGGCCTGACAGTTGGGTATGTAGTTTGAATTGTTTGCCCTTGAGTTTCCCCAAGTCCCTAAAACAGTTTTGGGATGTCTAGCAGGAGAGCTTCAGCATGGGAGTCATGCACTTGGTTTACAAAAAAGACCAAGCCTAAGTCTTCTGCCATGTGACAGCTGAGTAAGGTCCCTTTCTTTCCCTCGGTGATGTGGAACCTGGCTTTCGTGGTGTGCTTGTCGCTGGCAACTTCTGTTTCAATCACCCCTCTGAGGGGAGTGGATGAGTTCCTCCATATGTGTATATTCTGGCTTTCGTGGGAGCGAGCGGGGTTATGTGGAGACAGACATTCATATTGTTCAGAGTCCATAACGTTTAGCGACGCCCCGGTGTCAATCAGTGCTTTGACGGTGGAACCGGCCACTTTGACGGAGCACATAGGGGGAGGTCTCTTCTGTTTCTCTGACTGGCTTACAAATGATATGACGAATACATCATCGTCATCGTCTTCCAAGGTGAAAGCGTGTCCTTGTGTTGGACCCTCCACTTGGGCTTGAGGGTCGAGTGACAGTTGCCGCAGTTGTTGTGTTGCCCCTCGTGACTTGGGGTTAGGTCGGCCGAAACCTGCTGCTTCTACAGACTTTCGTAAAGTGGTTTGGTTTCCCACAGCGGGAACAAGTCTTCCCTTTTGCGAGACACGGCCCAGCTGGAGGGTGTTCTGTCCCACAGTTACTGCATGCTCAGCCCGTCTGTGTTCTTGTGGTCATGCGTGCGGCGCTTGGGCGCCGTTGGATGGCTTCGACCCTCTCCTCTTTGACTTGAGGGTATCTGGGAGCGTGAGCCGCAGTGGCGCCTCTGTTGAGACCTGCTTCCATTTCGTCTGCGCAGGCGTCAGATAGCTCATGAGACCTCGCAAGAATGAGTATTTCGTCTAGTGATATCCCCAACTGTCGGAGAATCAGCTTCCGTAGGAGGACTGAGCGACACCCCTGGATCACCTGGGCTCGTATCTCTTCTCTTTGATCCGCAAAGGTGCAGGTGCTCGCTAACCGCCTCAGTTGTGCATAAAACATGTCCACTGACTCAGTGTCTGACTGCTTTGCTTACCGCAGCTTGAATCGCTCGAAATCAGGGTTGAGCGGGGGTCAAAGTGCTGATTGAGCGCGGCGACCGCGGCCTCATAGTCGTTGTCGTCTCCTGTGTTTGGGAGTGTTTCGAATAGGTCGCAAATCTCTCCCCCGCCATAGTATATGAGCAGTGATCTTTTTACTGTTCCATCCGTCTCCCGCGTGCCCTTGAAATAGTGATTGAGACGCCCTATCCAGGCTTTCCAGCACGGGTCCGCTGTTGCTGGGTCCGCTGTTTCGCTGAAGGGGGTAGTGGCGAGACAGCTGCATGGCTGTGTACTTGGGGTGGCGCTGCAGCGCCTGCTTGTGGTTCCCCAGCGTCTGCTTGTGGGCCTGCGGCACCTGCCTGCTGTGATGTGCTCATTGCTGTGTTGATTTGTTTCCACTTGCCCTTTTTTTTTTTTCGTGTTTCAGTGCTTGCCTTCTGGCAGTGTGCATTCTGTATTGCTGTGTGGTGGCCTTGTGCAGCTACTATGCGTGCCTGTACAGTGTCTTTAAATGTCTTTATTTCAGACTGTTCAGTGTTTTTTTTTTGTTCCTCGTGGTGAAAACATGGCGGGACTTATCATGCGTCTGTGACTAGGCCCACCAGTCAGAAGGGGGGGGAGGGGGTGCTGTAGGCATGTGACGCGCTGTGTCTGCTGGGCTTCAGTGCGCTCACCTTAATCGGGCAGTTCATGGTGCTGGTCCCTCTGTTACCCACATGGTTGTAGGCTTTTTCCCAGCTTCAGGGGAGCGCGCGGCTGGGCGTGGCCCCTCGCAGATCGTGCAGCCTGCGGCAGTGTTGATGGCCTCGTGCTGCCTTTGTGTGGCGGCGGTGCGCAGGCAGAGGAGCTGGCCCAACGTTGGGAGCAGAGACGGAGGAGGCAGCCGATGCGCACGGTGCCAGCCAGATCAGCGGGGCTCCGGAGCCAGTGGTTGAAAAGGCAGTGCTGCAGTCCAGAGCGCCGGGGTGGTGCGAGGGAACTTTCAATGGGCCCTGCAGGTACACTGGCGAGGCGCGGGGTTCAGAACCGGCCCCATCGCCAATGTAGTGCAGCGCAGCCTGGGTGGCTGGGGCCTGGCGCAGGGCTGAACTAATACACACACCACACCGTTATACTGTCGTGGCGGTAAGACCCCGAGCGGTCTCCCGTTGTGCAGGCAACAATGTATGAGAGAGCCTGGGTGGCTCTCTACAGGCAGGACAATAAACTCAAATGGGGGAGCGAAGAGACTGCGTCGGCTCAATATCCTGTGATTCTGGGCTTTCAGTAACTTTCAGCCATGCTGAACAGCAGACGTACTGCTAGAAAACATGGCTAAAACACATTCACATTGACAAGGCCAATAGCTCGGGCATTGCAAGACATATTTTCTTTGCCAATGCTTTTCTGTAAATGTTATTTATTTTAGTTTGTTTGCAAAGTGCTCTAATGCCTTTGGCCAACCTTCGTGCAACAGGAACGGCTTATAAATTGCAATACATTGCATGTGCCACTGGAATTTGTTCTACTATGGCAGCGTATTTAATCTGCGGCCAGTGAAGCTGCCACATTGTGATTCAAAGTTAAAATCTGCTAACTAACCGTAGTTCGTTTTAGAAATTCGGTCAGTGGCGGCTCCTCCATTGGGGCGTTGCCCCACTGCTTTCTCGCAGTGCGAGAAGCAGAAACATAAAATGGTAAAACTACCATTTTATGTTTCTGCTTCTCGCACTGCGAGAAAGGAGAAGTGCCTGGTTGGGGGCGGGCGGGTGGGCGGTGCTGCTAGAGGGCAGGGAGGGAGTGGCTTGCCCACTGTTGTGGGTCCTGACTGTTTGGTCGGCCCTCCGGGGCCGACCAAACCAGTCATGCGCAGTGCGCACTCTCCCTTTTTAGGTCTCGCCTAGCGCAGCGCGCATACGCTACTCTAGGAGAGGGCCTCTTGGAATCACTTCAGACTTCCAAGTGACTTCCATGGCCTAGGGGTCTCGGGAGTGAGCAGGGGCGCGCGCAGGGAGGTTTCTGCATTCCTGTGCCCGCCCCCACCATTTGTCTTGAGCGCATCGCGGCCACGCTTCATTTGACTTACATAAACAAATGCTCCATGTTTGCACCCCCTCCCACCGAGCTCTCCCACACAGCTGGTTTGGCTGCTTGTTTTAATTAGCAGCTTGTTAGAATAGTGGACGGTGGTCCAGGCTGTACGTGCGTCTCTGCTGTTCCCTTAGCCACTTACTTATTTTGCGCCATAAAAATCGAGGCTGCAGTCACTCTTTCTTTCCCCGAGCCGCTTGTTTTAAATAGTTTTACATAGCGTAAACTCAACCCGAATGTTTTTGCAGAGCTGTGCGCGAGTAGGTTACATTGCACACGGTCACATTCATTTTTAGGCATAGGGAGAGATACTCCGTGATTTGCCCAGAATCACAGGTTGTAGATTTGACGCCGGGACTCCAATCTGCTCACCCCCTCCCACCGAGCTCTCCCACACAGCTGGTTCGGCTGCTTGTTTTAATTAGCAGCTTGTTAGAATAGTGGACGGCGGTCCAGGCTGTACGTGCGTCTCTGCTGTTCCCTTAGCCACTTACTTATTTTGCGCCATAAAATCGAGGCTGCAGTCACTCTTTCTTTCCCCGAGCCGCTTGTTTTAAATAGTTTTACATAGCGTAAACTCAACCCGAATGTTCTTGCAGCGCTGTGTGCGAGTAGGTTACATTGCACACGGTCACATTCATTTTTAGGCATGGGGAGAGATACTCAGTGATTTCCCAGAATCACAGGTTGTAGATTTGACGCCGGGACTCCAATCTGCTCACGCCCTCCCACCGAGCTCTCCCACACAGCTGGTTCGGCTGCTTGTTTTAATTAGCAGCTTGTTAGAATAGTGGACGGCGGTCCAGGCTGTACGTGCGTCTCTGCCGTTCCCTTAGCCACTTACTTATTTTGCGCCATAAAATCGAGGCTGCAGTCACTCTTTCTTTCCTGAGCCGCTTGTTTTAAATAGTTTTACATAGCGTAAACTCAACCCGAATGTTTTTGCAGCGCTGTGCGCGAGTAGGTTACATTGCACACGGTCACATTCATTTTTAGGCATGGGGAGAGATACTCAGTGATTTGCCCAGAATCACAGGTTGTAGATTTGACGCCGGGACTCCAATCTGCTTTCCCGGTCTAAAATCGGCAGCCGTAGGTTCAGTGGTAAATTGTTGCCCTTTACTCCAGAACTCCCCAGTGGCGAAATACCAAAATAGCCCCATATTCTGAAGAAAATGGTAGCTTCTGAGGAGAAATAAAAAATGAAATAAAATCGACAATTTGGTCAAGCGTTCTAGTCGAAAGCTCATCGGAGCCACAAAATTGCAGAGCCCTGCTTTAAGGGCCCCCATAGCAGGGTCCAAAAGGTGTGTGTGATCAAGAAATCCTTGCGTGATTTCTGAAAATATTTATTAGTGCCGTCTGCCAAATGAAAGTTTCTTTGCGGCTTTGGGCGTGATGTCGAAGAGCAGCGAAGCCTTAGGCACCTCTCTTGACTTATAGTTTTCCATCTAAGCAAGCACACACACGGAATTGCCCCCTAGCGTTTTTAGGTCTGGCTTTTGACAGCTGAGACGTCAACCAGAGCCACTGGTTTCAGTATGTATAAAGTGGTCATTGTGTCTGCCCCATTCAACCATCTGCTCTCGTCATCCAGCCTTTTTCAGCCATTGGCTTAAGCCTTTGTCAATCATACCTTGGATCAGCTCAGTGGGGCATTCGCCTCTCACTTAATGCTATTTGCTCTTTGGGTGTATCCTTCTGCCTCACAAAAATGCATTTGGTGAAGGGAAATGTAAACCAGGAAACGATTCAACTTCATAAGGTGCAAAAACTAGGATATTCGAGAAAATTTGCTTGTGTGAAAAAATTGCACACACGTTATTTTCGAAAGCACTTGGTTGAAACCTGAGATCAGTGTATGCAGAATGCAAAAATAATTGAATAAATACAATACTTAATCACCCAACCGAGTTTACCTACATCAGAAGGATGAAAGATGAACTGGCCCCACTAAGTGCCTTCTCTGTTACCAGCAAGTGCCACATGGATCTGGACGGCAGGCCAGTAACCCACTGAGCAGTGTTACTAGCAGCAGCCCTACAAGAAAACATTAACTCTAATCACACTTTGTGAAATGAAGGCAATAGATTCTGAGTTGGAAGTTTTTAACGTATTACACACAAAGTACTGTGAGAATTGGATAGCTTCTGCCCCTCCCAGCACATTTGCAACCTCGCCCCAGGTCATGCGAGTCCCTGCTGCAGACTTCAAAGATGTTTTACTGTCATTGCTGCAAAGCCCTGACACAGGCACATATTTAAGAAGGTTGGGCTGGATGGGGCAGCCGCTGCAATGTTCCCTCCAGTAACCTTTTAAGTGTACACTCATTTTTGAGTGACGGTGCACGTAGAAAAGCTGAATCACCAGGGAGAAATTCAAAAATTATGTGAAAAGCTTGTGCTTCTAAAAGAGCTGAAGGTCTGAGGCACAGATCTCAAGTTGTCCCAGGTCAGTTGCATCGAGTTTTATTTTGCGCTTTGCATTCTGGTACTTGTAGTTGTGCTTTTTCCATTGTTTATCCTTTTGTTTCATTTGGTTGCAGCATGAGCCTGGCTTGTTGCCCCTTGAACATTACATGGGGCAACAATAACATTTATTATTGCTCTGGGCTGCCAATTTTAGAATGCAAAAGGAAAAAACAAAACTGAGTGAGGTTTTCACACCTCACGTGTGAGGCCATGAGAACTCTGCATGTCTTGAATCTGCCATATTAGGCATTTGAGAACTAAGCTATTTTTAACATGGGATACAACATGTATTCCTGAATCAGACTGCATGACCCAGTGTGTAGCAACTGTACAGCTCTTCAGTTCCTAGCGGCCTAGCACCCAGGCTAATGTACTGCATGCCTAATCACTTATAAGGTCCCAAAGGCGAGACCTATTGGCTATGCCAATGCTTGTTCTCTATGTAGGCTGCATGCAGCAGCCTACATAGAGAAAATGGCCTACCCTTCAGGCGCCCGCCTGGGCGCCGTCCGCACCAATCACAACGCTGCCATTGCAGCGTTGTGATTGGCTTGGGGACGGGAGGGAGGAAGCCTGCTTCCGGACGCGGGACCGGCCAGGAGCAGCAGGAGCTGAGGCGGCAGCGCGTGACCAGGGGAAGGTAAGTTTTTAAAAAGTGTAATTACTGCCCCAGGCCGCTCCCCTCGCTACCCCCACCCCCGTCATGCCGGCCGCAACTTCGACCTAGCACCGGGCATGCGCTGATTCACAGGTGCAGCAGGCGCGAAGCCGGTAGTGGCTAGGGCGCAGCACCAGCAGATCACAAGCAGCGCCGAGCACACTGCTGACCTCACAGCTCTCCCTGTGCATATTTCTGGCACATGTGAAACGCCCGAGAGTGTCTGTAGTGTACTGACAGAGCCACTGCACACTCAAACCCATCACCATGGCACTGCGCTGCTCCGTGTGTATGAGGGCACTGCGTGCATAGTGCCACTACTTGGGTGGAGAGGGAAGGGGAAGGGGGGCAATGTACATCGTACAGCAGAGGCAAAAGAACCCGATGTCCTGAACGGCAGCGGTGTATTGCTGTGCAGAAATGCCATACCTGTGCAGTGATGAGGCACATCGTAATGAGGGCATTCCTGGCATCGCCACCATGTTTGTTACTGTCTCTTCTCCAGCTCAACCGACCCTTTATATCCATTCGCCTTTCTCCTTCATCTTTCCCCCCTACAGAGCAGCAGTTTGCGCTTACAGCACCCAAGTCTGTTTTCCGTGCTCGGGGACGCAGGAGCTATCTCCCCGATCTGTGCGCGCAGGGACCTCTGGCATATCGAGAGGAAGGAAGTGGAGTTAAAAATAAGTCCCCGCTGCGGCCCCCGGGTTACAGAGGGGCGCATTGTAAGACCTGCCTGCAAGAAAACCAAGCTCTTCAAGTTCAGCATCTTTTTCCGATCCTAGCTGTTCGCAAAGAAAGGGACATCTATTTTTAGGCGTCATTTTGCTTTCCTGATCAGTGAATTCAAGAATTACGGATTCCATCTTTGTTTGAGGATGGGTAGTGAGTCCACTCGTATGGGTGAATCTAGGGTGCGTGTAGCTTCTGATGGCTGGCCTCCTGAGTGACTATTACAGTGCTTCGTTCACAGACGAGTGATAGCAAACTGTTGCGTCAAAAGCACTGTGTTGATCATATTAAAAAAAAAAAAAAAGTTCAATGCAATAAAGTAACTTGAAGACAAAAATAATTGAAAGGAATACTTGATAAGTTTAAGAATTCCAAGTCTCCGAGGGCCATATTACAAATAGTGCCCCGAGGGTGCAACAGGCGTTTGTGCCAATTTCTTGCGCCCCCGGCACTTTGGTACCCGAAGGTGGCACAGATACGTGTGCAGCCCCTTCCATAACACGGATCTCAGTGGTGCACATTTTGTGCTGACGCCATGACGAGGAGGTTGTCACTCATTTGCATGGGCTCCTGGTGCCACTCAAATGAGGGAACTCTTAGGCCCTTAATGCTTACACACACTAGAGAAACCTCCCATCTATTAATCGTCCTCAAGGTGTCGTTTTAATTACAGCTACCTCATTACTGCTAATGCTAACGTTCGCCACCCTAACGTGAAGGCAAACACAGTGACGCAGTCGGCAGGTGAGAAAATATGAGAAAAGTGCAGGTGCGATTCATCCAGATTTTAACTACACAACATCTTAGCGAGCCACTGCGCGGGCAAATGCAGCCATTGATCCAGCACTGAATTCCAATGCGCTGGATTTACAGGTGCTCTGATATTCGGCACTCAGTGCTCGTGTAACATGCAAGTGCGACCTCACTAGAAGAACTGCACGACAATTGGGAAATTGTGCAGTCCGCAGAGTGCACGAGAGTCGTATTTAGATAGTTTAGAGTATTTTTTAGGAGGCGTTAAAATAGTGACAAAATGTTTTCACCTACCGAAATGCAAGGACAGAGTTGGTGCTCCAGTTTTCTTACTCAGTCAACATTTCAAAGTAGAATTACTTGGAATTTTTGATAAATATGATGTACTTAATTTTTGTGTAGCTATAATTATCTTGTAGTGCGTTGGTGCTATGTATGCCCATCAGCAAAGCACCCAGTTGTTACTCTACTGACAGCAAGGCGATATAAAAATATGATGTAGATATACAGAAAAAAAGATTTATAATTCACGCTTTCAAAAAAAGCAAAACGTTATTACGTCGACGGTATGTACACGCTTTTCCTACAAAATGAACACTTTGATTATACACAGTTCTGTGTTTTTTTTTTGTATAAATCTATTTTATTTTTCATACAAAGAACAATGAAAGGGTCTATGTATACATAGTACAAGGCCCACAACCCTATGTAGGGCCGGCCGCGCAGGTTAGGGGAGCTACGGGTGAGTTTAGAAAAGCATGCCGAAGTAGATTTTACACAGCATGTCGCCTACAACCCTTGTTGGGCCGGCCGCGTGTTGCATATGCCATAACATTGGATTGCAATCATGGGGGAATTTCAAGACCCATGCTTAACATATACCTTATCATAACGAGGGAAAGGGAAGTAGGGAAAGGCAAGAGGCCGATAAAAAGGGAGAAAATAAAGAATAAACAGAGAAAGAGCGGCGAGAGGGCTATAAGGCCAAGGAGAAGAAAGGTTTCTATGCCAAGGGAGCTATGTTAAGACAGTGGTGATGGGGAAAAGGATGGCGGGCAGGGGGGGAGGCAAGGGGAGCCAGCGGTGTTCACCAATCAGGCCATTGACCGGTGCATGTGACATGCGGAGCAATGGGCAGGGCCATTACGGTTATACAATCAGTCTGTCGGGTTCAATTGGGGCTACAGCATCTTCGAAGAGGCGTAGGGCTTGGAGTTTCGGGGGCAGGAGACGCGTGTGTTCTATTTTACAGAGATATTTAACCAATGGTTGCCAAATTTTGGTGAAGCGTGTGTCGCGGGACTGCAGGCGCGCTGTGAAGAGTTCCATAGTCACTACGTGCCATAGGCGCACGAACCAAGCAGCCGTGGGGGGGTTTCTGTTTTTTTCCAATATAGTGCTATGAGTTGTTTAGCAGCCCCTAGCATATGGAGAGAAATGTACCAGTCACTACGGGTGAACGCTCTTAAATTGTCGGGTTTGAGGCCTAGAAGAACCGTGGCTGCAGAATCAGGCAGAGGGAAGCCAAGTACCTCCTTAATATGGCTAAGGATCTCTTTCCAGAACAGGGCCAGGGGTGGACATGCCCACCAAATGTGTATAAAGTCCCCCGGAGCGCTCGAACATCTCCAGCACAGCGGGGAAGATGTGGGAAACATCCTGTGCAATCGAGTGGGTGTATAGTACCACTGTGTCATGATCTTATACGCAGTTTCTCGTTGTGATACGCTGCGATAGACCTTCGGTATGTCCCGCCACAGGCGGCTCCATTGAGCAGGTGTAATTTCAGTAGAAGATGCCAACTGCCATTGACGTTGGTACGGGTGAGTGGCTACCAGCGGGGGGTGTTGCAGAATCTGGTAAGTCCGAGAGTTAAGTCCCTTGGACTCGTCAAAGGAGCGTACCAATCGCTCGAAGGGGGTGAGTGGGCGGGTGGCTGCCTGTCGCATCTCGGGCGTGGACAGCCAGTGCCGTAGCTGCATATACTGGAGCCTAGCTCCCTCCGGGAGTTGAAACTCTTCTTTGCATTGGGCGAATGTTTTGAGTGCATCCCCGGCGTACAGATCGCGAATCGTTTTGCATCCACCCTCCAGCCATTTAGAGAACGCTTGTGGGTTGAGAGCCGGCGGAAAGAACGGGTTACCTGCGAGGGGAGTGTGAGGGGAAGGGAAGGTCGTGAGCCCCTTGGATACGGCTACTCTGTCCCAGATGTCCAGCACTGTCTTGGTGGGCACCGCGATATAGGCGCTGTGGGAGCGTGCAGCCCGATGGAGCCAGGTAAGGTCCCAGATGGTCCGTCCGGTTGCCGCCCTGTCCATATGAAACCAGACCTTTTCACTCTCAATCGCTGCCCACTCTGAGACGATGCAAAGGTGGGAGGCCCAGTAGTATTCTAGGAGGTTGGGTCACGCTAGTCCTCCTCTATCCCGCGGAAGCATGAGAACCTTGTTGGAGAAGCGAGGTCTACGCCCACCCCAAATGAAGCCGGTGATGTCTCGCTGAAGGCTCTGAATCTGGCGCTGCGGGATGGGGGTGGGTAGGCATTGGAACAGGTACAGAAGTTTTGGGAGCACCGACATTTTGACAGCGTTCAGACGGCCCAACCAGGAGAGGGTCAGGGATTTCCAACCCCTCAGGTCGTCCAAAACGGTTTTCCTACACTCCCGCCAATTCGTTTGGGTCCATGTGGCAAGTGAGGGGGTCAGTTGAAGCCCCAAATATCGAATGGAGCTAGTGGCCCAGTGGTAAGGGGTGAGGGCTTGCAGGGCCGGTATCTCCTCCTCAGGGATTGTAAGATTCAATGCCCAGGATTTCCCATGGTTGATTTTAAGACCCGAGGCCACCTCAAAGGCTTGCAGCAAGGAGTGTAGCGCCGGAAGGGAGACGTGCGGGCGAGATAATGTAAGTATAAGATCATCGGCAAAGAGCGCCACTTTGTTTTGCTGTCCTGCGAAGCGGATGCCATGTATTTCCGCATCCTGCCGAATCATCATAGCCAAAGGTTCTACCACGAGGGCAAACAACAGAGGGGACAGGGGGCAGCCCTGCCGCGTGCCCCTGTGTATGAAGATGGGGTTTGTGAGTTGGCCATTGACTCGCACCCGGGCCTGCGGAGAGAGATAGGGGGCCATGAGCCTAGCTATCATGTTCTGGCCTAGCCCGATTTTATTCAGCACAGCTCGTAGGAAGGTCCAGTCGACTCGATCGAACGCCTTCTCCGCGTCAAGCGATAGAAGGCATGCCGGTATGTTCCAATGTTGTGCTTTCCCCACAAGATGGGCAATTCTGCGCACATTGTCTGCTCCCTGGCGATTCCGGATAAAGCCGACCTGGTCCGGTTCCACAAGGCCGGGCATGTGTGGGTCAAGGCGCTTTGCCAGCATTTTGGTGTAGATTTTAAGGTCTGTGTTCAAGAGGGCTGTGGGTCGAAAGGAGGAGCACAGGGTGGGGTCTTTACCCGGCTTGGGGATGAGGGCTATTTCCGCCATTCCCATAGAGGACGACGGCCCCTCTTTGTCGGAGAAGGAGTTGAACAGTCGTAGGAGGCGGGCCGGAGTTGCGGCAGGAATAGGCGATAGAAAGCCAATGGGAGGCTATCAGGGCCCAGTGATTTCCCGAGGGGGAGGTCCTTCAACGCACCTGCCAGCTCCTCTTTTGTGAGGGGTTCTTCCAGCTGCTTGGCATGGTGGGGGCTGATTGGCGTCCAGGGGCATTTATCTAGGATATCTTTTACCCGGTTCGGGGGCGGCTCATTCGTGGTATAAAGGGCTGAGTAATATGCCTGGAAGGCATCGCGTTTGGCCCGCTCTGTGGTGGCCCTCTCGCCGTCAGCAGCTTGAATGTTAGCTATATGCGCTTTTGCAGTACGCACCCGCAAGCGTCTCGCCAATATCTTACCCACCTTGTCCCCCCCCCCCCCCTCAAAGTGTTGTTGTTTCAACGTTAATAAGGCTCTCTCAGCCTTGTTGGTTCGGAGAGAACGGAGTTGCCCCCGAAGGTTAGCGAGGCGGCGTTTGCATGCAAGTGTGGGGTGTCCCTGGTCCTGCCCCTCCAAGTCCTTAATGTCTTTGGACAGATTATCCTCGAGGAGACGGGCCTCATGCGCCCGTGCAATTGCAAGAGAGGTGATATGGCCGCGAATCGTGGCCTTGAATGCATCCCATACTACAGGGAAGGGAGTTTCGGGAATATCATTCATCGCAAAGTAGGAGTCGATAGCCGTCCGTATGCTCTCCACATCTACCGGATCCCGCAGAAGATGCGGCGGTAGCCGCCATCGTGGGTTACGGGAGGAGCACGCGGCCGGGTCCTGCAGGAGGAGTTCGAGATGCGCGTGATCGGAGATCGAGATAGCAGACATGGATGCCGATCGCTGATCAAGGTTTGAGAAATAAAAATATAATCTATGCGCGAATACGAGCGATGTACATGTGAGTAATACGAATAGTCGCGCGCCTCAGGGGAGTGGTATCGCCAGGTGTCCAGTAAACCAAGATCTGTTATTTGCCTCCGGAGGGCCAAGGACATAGCCCCCGTCCCATGGGAGGAGGTAGCACTGCGGTCTATGTTAGGGTCCCATGCCATGTTGAAATCTCCCCCTACGATTAGCGAGGGGTTGTCTTGTGGGACGTGCTCCCGCAAGATCGTCCGGAGGTAAAGGTCTTGCACCTGGTTGGGTGCATACACATTGCACAGTGTAAAGAGGTGTCGTTCAATCTGAACCTCAGCTCTGAGAAAGCGGCCATCCGGACTGCGGAAGACCCTAGATTCCCCCCGCCTGATGCCAGCTCTGCAAAGGATTGCCACCCCAGCCGTTTTAGTAGGCGCCATAGCCCAGAATTGAAGAGGGTATCTAGGATGGGCCATGCGAGGGATATCAGCTTTTAAAAGATGTCTCCTGAAGGAGGATGATGTCTGGATTATGTTGCAAAAGGTAGCGCCATGTTTGATGTCGTTTGTTGGGGGAGTTAAGGCCCTTAACATTGAGGGATAAAATCTTCAGGGGGCAAGCAGCAGCCATGGTTGGGTCAAAACCTGGGGTAGTCCGTCATGCCACTGTAGGAAGCGAGATGGGATATTAGGAGGGAGACGCAGGGACTTGTCACTCCTGTCAAAGGAAGAGCACTGTCTGGAGGGTATTCCCCGCCCGCCCTGTCGAAGAGTATAGAGAAAGTAGGAAGGAAGGGAGAAAAGAATACAAATATGGACAAACCAAGAGTATATAACCAACATTGGCCAACCGGGCCACAATGTCCTGTTCCAGTCGTGGGTCAGCCTAGACCTTAAGGCTCGGGTGATCCCGGAGAAGTCACTCTCCCAAGAACAGATAGGGGGCGGGTTTGTCAGCCGCTCGTGGAGACATCTGGGTGGATAATCCAGTACCAACAACACTGCAGGTAGGGAGCTGGGGTATGGTTGATTCCAGAAGTTGAGCGCCAACCCCATTGGGCTCTGAGACGGAATCTGAGGTTGGCGTACCCTGCCATGTGCGGAGGTGAGATTACAGTCAGTCAAGGGGATGGGGGACGGGAGCTCGCTGCAGACTTCTCCCCCTCCAAGGACCGGATATGTTGAATAATGTCATTCTTGACTTGCAAGGATGACCGCTCATCAGGGCGTGGGGAGCGCCGGAGGCGGCGAACGGTAGACCATGATGGCCTGGCAGGGGCCCGCGCGAGGGGCGGAAGACGTGTAGGGCTGGGGGGCGGCGTGGAGGAGAGGTGAAGGAGCTGCGCCGCTTCTTTAAAAGACCTTACCACCCGGCGCTTGGACTCCCACTGAAAAATGAGGGCGAATGGGTGGTCCCACTGGTATGGAATATCCATGCTTCGTAGTTTATCCGTCACAGGTCTAAAATCTCGACGTCTCCGGAGGGTATTGGGTGCAAGGTCTTGATAGATCTGGATCTTGACTCCGTTATAGGCGAGGTCCGGCTTGGAGCGTGCTGCCTTAAGTATAGCCTTTTTTTCTGTAAAGAAATGGACCCGGGTCAGGATGTCTGGGAGAATACCCGGTCTGCCAGCAGGGCCGAATACCCGATGGGCCCGATCCAGGGCCGGCGGAGAGGCATCATCATCTCCCCAGACCTCGTGTAGGAGCTGCGCCACGTAGGTCATGATGTCATTCCCCTCCGCCCCAAGAGGAACCCCCCGGATGCGGAGGTTGTTCCGGCGACCCCGGTTTTCCAGGTCCTCCTGTTTCAATTGTAGCTCTATATGTTGTTCCTCCAGTGTGGTAAGGCACTGCCAGAGTTGTTCCTGGTCCTCGGTTCTGGCATCCACGATCTTCTCCAGGCCATCCACTCTTTCCCCGAGATCCGTGACCTCCTTCTTGAGCTCCCGGACACAGGAGTGGACCGCGGTACGCAAGGAGCCAATCTCAGTTTTAAGCTCCGCCATGAAGGTAGCCATAAAAGCCTGGGTGACCGGTGGCGAGTCCCCTCCATGCTGTAGGGCAACCTCCCCAGAGGTCGGTGCGCCAGCCTTGCCCCACATCGCGGCAACATGATTGTCTTTTGGGGTTGCCGCTGAGTCCTTCCCTACTTTGGTGCGTGTCATCTCCGGAGTGTGACCGTCTCCCAACAGTGCCAGGCGAATGAGCTAGTGAGTCACTGAGGGGCCACTCAAGAGTAGGTTTGGGTGTCCAGAGCACCTGTTTTGCCTCAGTCAGCGGGCGGGGGCCGAAGCGCGTCACCCCGGGCTCTGCAATTGACGGTGGGGCGTAGGCCAGGTGAGGTTCTCAGGATCTCCGAACACCGGGGTGGGCTCGCCCCCGCTCCTCACCTGCACAAGAGGTGCGCCTCTCCAGGAGTCCAGTAGGGAGCAATACGTGCAGGGCAGGGAGAGGTGCACGTTCGCGCCCAGCCACAGCCCGCCAGGCCTCCACCTAGATGCCGGAACCCACGTGGGCACAGTCAGCCCCACCCAAGGCCGACGGTCTCTATCTTCATCCACTCGCCCACTAGACCCGTCTTCGCTAGTGGGCGTATGCTGCGTCGTCGGTATGTTGTCAGGGCTTGCAGCGCGGGCTTTTCAACGCCCCAGTAGAGGAGTCATCCGGCAGGGGTTAGACTGGGTGAAGCCCCTATGTTCGCAGGCCTCACACCCGCGTCCGGAAGAGGGCACTGAGCAGAGGGTGTATGGTCCTGGATGTGCTTGTCGTCTAGGTTCAGCGCGAGGAGGAACAGAGGTCGTGGGTCATGCAGGCATCCCGGGCAGGGCCGCGGAGGCCAACCTCACCAGCGCCCGCAGAGGGTCCACCAGTGGTAGGGAGGCCAGGTACTGGTGGCCCCCCCCAGTCGTCAGGCCGATCGAGCTGGTAGTCGCCTAGAGGGCAGTCCGCTGAGATAGGCCTCAGGCAGGCGCAAGGCAGTGGGGCTGCGCGGGGTCCGTGAGGTGCAGGGACCCGGGGGTGTGACGTGAGGTGGCAGTTCAACAAAGGGCGCCCCCACCCCTTACACCTCACCTGCGTTATGCCTAGGTGCTGCCAGGGTCCAGTAGCAGAGCAGGATGAGCCGGGCGCGTATGAGTGCGGGCCCACACCAGACCGCAGGCCCATCAGTCCGGGATGCCGCTGCTGCTAGTGCGCTGCTAACTCCTCCAAGCGCACGTAGTCGGCAGATGTGTCCCAGCTTCGCCCCGTCGCCCAGCCAGCCAATGCAGGACGGGGCCGCCGCCTCAGGGCCCCGTGCCCACCACTCCCTGCCTCACGCCAGTTCCAGGGGGGAGGGGGAAGCCCAGGGCGACAGCCACAGCAGCCCGGGACGTCCTGATGCCCCACAGCTCAGCGGTAGTGTCGGCACAGTAAGCCCCCCACAGGGCCCCCAACGTTCTTCAGGGCCCACGGGCCGCAGGTCACAGCAGGCGCCCACAGCACCAGGCGGCCCGGGAACGCCGCAAACAAGATGGCGGCTGCCTCCGGTCTCAGCCACCAAGGGCAGGGAGCCCACTCTCTCTGCCGGGGCAATTCCAGTCGCCTCCCACACAGATTCGGGTGCCTCAGTCGCTCCGCTGCTCCGGTCCGGGGGGGGGGGACGGCGAGCAGCAGCGCACAGCGCCGGACAGCGTCCAGGGTGCAACAATCAAGATGGCGGCCCAGGTCCGACCAGGGAGGGCCAGGGATCCTCACTCCCGTTCCGGGCCGGTCTCAAACCCCGTCTTATGCCCGCGAAGGCGCCCAAGCACTCCGCCATTGTTGTGTCCAAAGCCGCACAGCACCGGGAAACTCCAATGGGCCCCAGGACAGCTCCCCGCAGCCACCAAGAAGCCCAGGCCCGGGCGCCCCAAAATGGCGGTCGTCCTGGTCCGGGTCGGGAGGCCAAGGTGCAGCGGCCCCTCCACCGCAACCGCCGCGTCCAAGCAGCTCTCCTCTCTGCTACAGGTGCCTCTCACCCTCAGCCAGGTTAAGCACCCCTTAGAGCGGCGCCGACAAGCCCCCAGCTCCGCTGTAAATGCTTTAAAAAGCAGCGAGTGACCGGAGCTCCCGCGGTGTGCGTCTCTCTACATTCCCAGCGAGACCACGCCCCAACAGTTCTGTGTTTTAATTATAAAGTGTGGAAGGACACCTTGTTAACAAGCACAGAAAAACGTGAGTGGTTTATACTGTTTTTATATACGCAAATTCCATGATTGGAAGATAAGTTTTGACTCCAGTACGCTCAATCCTTTTTAAAATGAAAAAAAATATTCTTACAGGCCTCAGAATGATCCATTTAGCATTCTGCTATTGTGACAAACCATCTTCATTTTTTTGCTGTTGCATTTTGATAGCATAATATTGTAAATACTACACGAACTAATAAACTGTGTAATATCACATTCATTGCCCTGCTCCCACAGTTGGCCTTATGGGTGAACACCCTTTGAACGACCCCCATTGAGATGTCAAATACACGTATGTCCCAGTACAGTCATATTTTAACTCTGTTACACATCAGAGGCACGCGCCCTGCATAGACAATACCATCTCAGTCACGGGTGTACTTCTCTAACCAGGCCTCATCCACGACTTGTGAAAAATTACGTCAATTAAGCTGCTGTTTGTATTTGCTTTTGTGTGTGGGGGCGCAGAGGCCTTCACAGTTTCTTCCGAGAACGTCTTAGATTCATAGCAGCTTTGGGAAAATAAATATACATGTGTTGGTAGGCTGCTGTGCTAACGTTCTGCCTTTATTAAAATGCCCGAAGAGTAGATTGAAAGGGAGCATTATAAAATGCCAGGTCAAATATATATTTTTTTCTCTGACAATGTGATGTTGCATGAAGAAAGCAAGATTATTAAACAACATCATAAAGTAAATTCAACTATGGCAGTTGTTGATTGTCTAACCAAAACGTCCTGTTCACTCAGTGCAACGAGAAATCTCAAATTAAAGTGTGAATAAAAAATAGTTCCAGAAAATACCTTTCCAGAAAATACCTTTCCACAAATCCGTTGCTGGTAGAATCAAGTAATTTATGACTGCGCTGACGTCAGACTCCCTGAAAGTCGCCTGGTGGCAGCGGGCACGCTCTATGACCCGCAGAGGTCAAAGGTGAAGGCAATAATAACCTCTTATCACAGATTGGTGACATTTGCAGACAGAGGCCAATTACGGAGGCCTCTTCTCTAGAACCTCAAACAAGGAGCACAGAGCCGGCCCAGCAGACTGAACTCACTATGCTATAGTTAACACTTGCCATACATATAGTTGTGCATTTATTTTTTCACTCTTCCTTCCCTCGTTCAGGGCTTCCAGCAATGAATTTGGAATATATTAATCCCTTTCGCTCTTAACACTTTAAAAAAAAAATCGGCTTGCCTGTGGCTTTAAGCGCTATGTACATGCTGTTTCAGGGATATTGTTCAAGGTCCTTTGTTTTTGAATCCTCACACTTGTGTTGGTGCCCCAGCCTGAAGCATACACCAAAGCCTGTAACTGCTGTGCCCAGGTGCTCATCTGAGAAAGAGATAGAGGACGCAGTGTTTATGGCGCTTTCTTTCTTTCCTTTTTTTGCAGTTTTATATAGCACAAACTCTCACACCACTTTCAAATGTCACCAGCCGCCACTGAATCCGGTCACCATTTCATTGCGCCCTGCTCTCCTCCAACCACTTCTGCCAGGCAACAGTTCGCGATTTCCTCCAGTGTGTGTAGCTGTTGTACTTGCGGGAGCCCAGATATATCTGGGGTCAGCTCCTTGTCACCACAGGTACAGATTTCGTACACGCAGTACCTAATTTCTTTCTAAACGATCACGTCCTAAGCAGTTGGGCGGTTCTCCTTAGGTGTGCGACTCGTGATTTGCCGTGCGGGCCATCATGTTTAAATCCTAACCATTCGCCGTACAGCCTCCAAGCCCTTTCATTAGCACCGTTCACAAACTGGCAATAAGTAAACCTGCATCTTACTTAACTAATTCAAGCCATTCCTTCTTATACTGATGTCGGTTACAGTTACTCTAAAGGAGAGGAATTACGATTCTTAAAATCCTTCATCAGGAGGTAGCGCGCCGTTTCCCTTCTGACAGTTTTCCACGAACATGCCCCTGATTGATTAAACACGCCCCTTTTCATTCGCGCATACCCGGAAGCAGAAGAAAACCCTCCAATAGAAAAAAATACCTGGCAGAGTGTTTATTTTCTTGGCTGTTTTCGCAACTTGTTCCATCTAAAGAGTCACCTTTCGGGTTCTGGTCGTTTCCTGTTTCCAAAATTTTAGGGAGTTTAAGGTGAGGGCTGTTTATTATTGGCTGCCTTTTATATATGTCTGTATTTGAAATTAATCAAGGTGTTGCAAAATTCTAGAACTTTTTCACAATCCAAAAGGATGTTATAATATTCTCATTTTCCTCCAAGGCCTTCCTATGTGTTTCGTTATTAGTTACCACCTACGTTATACTAGCGCTCAATAAGTGTATTGCCTGTTATTGATTTACGTATTATCTGGTTGATATGGGCTTATGCACTCTGTTACAAGCACACTAGCAGTGCTGGAACTGGGGCTATATGTTCCTAGAACTTGCCGATTGGGTGAAGGAGCACGGGGTGTTGTAGCATTTTAACATAAATAAATCAGGACGAATAGTAATCCAAAGGATTATCCTTTCTTTAATATTAGCAACCACTCCCACAGCATGACAGAAGCATCAGCTCCCAATACAAGAATGCCCTTAACATTTCATCTACCCATACTTTTATCTGCAATCTAGAGACAGAGCTTTGACCTAACGCATTCTAAATAGAACAAAAATACACTTTACCTACATCTTATAAATACCCCCAATATTACATAATTCCCCCCTTTTTTAAATTGAACACAGCACCTAAAATAAATATGTAACTGAGTATTAATCATATTGAAACACATCATACTTTCTTGATTTTCTCATGATTCTTCCTCGAGACGTTTTTACTTCCATAGGAACATGAGGATCACCACTGTTATTCGGTCATTGTTTGAAATGTGTTTTCTTGTTCAGACTTAAGGAAACAGTGTTCCCTTATATCTTCAGAATTGCCTTCCAAATTGGAACATTCCTCACTGATATTGTGTTCTCCCACTTCATAAGAGTCAGTCAGTGTATACTCCTGGGCATGATTCACCCACATCCAACCACCAGTAATTACCATAAGAAATGTTTCTTTCCTTCACTCCATCATTACCACTTCCAGCCAACGCAAGTTGACTCATGTGCCACACTTCTCCATTGTCTAACACAGCCGTGTTGTTCTTCACTTGTACTACTTTTCTTGGTTCACTAAATTTGCTCTTACCTTTAGCTACCTTCCTTGCACTCTTACCCATTGTCCAACACCTGTATTGACTTGTTTAGTACCATGTTTGAAGTCGTAATACACTTTATTCTTCATTTGAGATTCTTTGATATTCTTCTTCACTTCATTAACATCACACTCTACCGTGCCACTTCTTCTCATCCACCACGAATTAACCTTAGAGAATGGAACTTTACCTCTCATTGAAGAGAATTAACTTTTGCCTACTGATGCATGGCTAGTTACTCTGTATGTCCATACCATTTTTTAGCTAATTTTCCCATGAAACGTTTGTTTTATTAGATAGTTGTAATATTCCTTTGATAATTCTATTAACTCTCTCCACTACACCATTTGCGCTGGGGTGATAATGATCTGTGAGTTTCTGCTTAATACCTGAAACTTTTAGATGTTCACTCAATTCTTTAGATTTGAGCTACACACAATTGCCAGTGAGAATAGTTGCAGGAAACCCTTCTGTTAAAAACAAATAATTTAAGAATTCAATTACGCTTTTTGTTTTCTCTTTGTCCACAATGCTTAATTCAGACTATTTTGAGAACATATCTATCAAAACTATGATGTTCTTACTGCTTCCATCATACCAACTAATGGGTCCCATTATATCTAAAGCTACATCCTTCCCAAGGCAAATTTGAACAACTTAATGCACCAAAATGGAGATTAAAGTTTTTTTTTGCGATTTGTCGACTCCTTAGCAATTTGCACACATTCTCACATCTTTCTACTGCAGGCCACCAATACAGATCTTTAAGTCTCCTTTTAGTGCGAGTGATGCCTGAATGCCCATCATGACAAAAGTAAATAATTTTCTCTCTAAATGCTTTGGATGGGATAACATTTTCTCCTCGTAAAAGATAATAATCAGATAAACTCAATTCATCTCTGACTTCACAAAATCCTCTCAATTCATCTGCCGCCAGTGCTTAAGTTGTAAAAAAGAAGAAAAAAAAGTGCCAGGGCCATCGCCAGGAGGCCACTGCAGCTTTCACTTCCCATTGCCCCTGCCATTGCTACCAATGACAGTACCAAAACAACTACTAACCATCAGATTACTAAACGTTTGACAGTTCAGACTATTTCAGCCTGCAAATTTATAGGAATGACTTTGGTAGCAGGTATTATTCATTTTAAATGTATATAGAATTCATAAACAACCATAGTTGTGCTCATCTCTAAATGGAACAAACAGTGACATCATGTGGCAGCTGTCATAAGTGCTGGTGTTGACAATTAAGTGCCGGTGCCAAGCACCGGAAACCACTGGCTCAAATTAAGCATTATCTCCTGCACATTTTTTTTCCAGATTAATCCATCCATTAACAACTTTCCTTTTCACCTCACTTAACCCTGCATCTCCCTTTTGAGCTTTCAACCATTCAGTCTGGTCAAAAATATCTTGCAGAATGTTTACTTGTCAAATGCTAGAAACCGAGTACTCATTCCATGGGTCTTTGTCAATTTTAGTTAGGGTACTGCCATCCTACTCAGGAAATCTGCAGTAAAATTCTTTGCTCTAGGAACATACTGGACTTCATATCTAAAATCCTGTAACCACTTCGAGAATCTGGCTATCCTAGCTGTTGCCATGAATAATCCTTCTATAGTCAACAATTTTGTTAAAGGTTTGTGATCACATCTTAAGGTAAATTTCCTACCCCCAAAAAACTTCCTAAAGTGTTCCAATGCCCAGACACACGTTAGAGTCTCCTGCTCTATGATAGAGTATTTTTCTTCCGTTGATGTTAGTGATCTGGAAGTAAAGCAATGACTACTTCATTTCCACTCTCATCAATGTGGGTGAGGACACTACCTAAACCTTTGCTACTTGCAGCGGTGGTGACAGTTTTACTGGCCTTAGGATCAAATCCCTGTAGATTGGATGCTTTGCTAATAGCGTCTTTAATCACATTGAAAGATTGTTGACACTTATTTGACCAATCACAGCATACCTCATTCTTTAATAACGCTCTCATGGCATGTGTCTTATCAGAAAATCTATCCACCAATTTTGAATAAAACTCAGCCAAACCCAATCCAATCCAAAAAGCTTTATTCGACAGCTATGTCATAAAAGCACATTACATAAAAAAGAAAATGTTTCCAAACATAAAACACGATAAGTACGTGAGATATAAAAGCATTTTGGCATTACGTATAAACTGTCATAATCAATGATAAAACACATTAATATGATTAGAAAGTCTAAAACAGATAAGACAAAAACAATTGCAATTCATGTCACAATAAAACAATAGTACCTAAAATGACCTACGGGAGCCTTATGCATACAAAATTACTCTATTCCTTAATACGGTATGTATTAAATAAATAACCAGCTTCATTTTCCAGTTCATTAACACAGGCACAGTTAGAACATAAAAAATGCTTCAGTTTGCGGGGAGTGTATATGATCTAATAACCCACGTCCAGCTCAAAAATTTAGCTACTGCAATGGCAATACAGGGCGTTGTATCTGTGCGCAATATTCTTAATGCATCATTGCTCCGTCTGGTACCCAATGACCTGCAGATTGGCGTGAGCCACACTCGGCGGGGGCCAGCGTATGATGGGCAGACAAACAATAGGTGGGCCAGCAACTCTATTTGGGCCTGACAAGATGGACACGTGCTGTTGCCTGTTTTGACCCATTTTGCTGTGTATGATCTTATTGGCAGAGAGCCCACCCTAAATTGGAGGTACAACTTCCGGTCGTGCGGCTTAGATATTAAATCCCAATAATGCTCCAAACTTGGCCGGAGTTTAATGTGTAAGAACCCTCCCGTCAGTGTAGACATGTCACTATTTCTGAGTGCATTTTGGAACACCAGTTCCCAGTATTTTTCCTTTATGATCTCCTTTGAAGGAAATTGGGCACTCAATGGGTTTTCCCACAGGGAAGACATGCCAATGCTAACTAAGGAGGCTCTTACTTCTCGTAACCAACTAATTTTGTGGAAGCAATCTGTCTTAATTAAGTCACCAAGGCCTGCAGCATAGGTTGCCAGTTCCGGCATGCACCAGATTCTACGCCAGTATAGAATGGGACATAAACTGGCTAAATCAGCCAGTGCTTTTCTACCTAATTCATATAACAATGGATGCACTGGGGTGCTTTGCGGGAGACTGGTGATCTTTCGTAGGAACCTATTTTCTGTGATGGTTAGCTGGGAAAGATTCTCATACCCCCAGAGCTCTGCCCTTTATAGATCAGAGCTCACGACTTTCATGCCATAGATCTGCAACACCGGACTAACTGGCTTGGTGAAAGAGGTGTTGAACTCGGTTTGTAAGGCGCCTGATAATTGCCGGTGTTTCAATGTGGCCGTATTAAGCTGGCGATTCCACCTCATGTCGTTTTGCAAGATAACCCCCAAATAAGTGAAGGCACTAACTTGTTCAAGGGGTCGATTATTCATAGATATGCCTCCTCTGAATGTTCTATGCTGGTTGAAGGTCATAAATTTAGTTTTAGATACGTTAATTTCCAAACCCCGTAGGAGACAAAACTCCTCAAAGAGTAACAAAGCCCGCTGAAGACCGCTAGGTTTTTTTTTAGATGATTAGCGTGTCGTCAGCGAACATTAAAATAGGGATTTTTGTGCCCGTTAAAACTGGGCATCCGTAGGGACAGATGTTAAAAACTTGGCAATCCCGTTAATAAAGAGGGAGAATAATGTAGGGGCCATGACACAGCCTTGGCTCACTCCTTTCTCTATGGGAAAGGGATTGGTGACATTCCCCTGAGAGCCCCACCGTACTTGGGCAAAATTACCCTCGTGAAGGCGACCAATAAGGGAAAGTAGCTCTGGTGCCATCCCTAGCTCCTGCAACACTGCCCAAAGTTTACTACGAGAGACCAGGTCAAAAGCTGACTTGAGGTCGACAAAGGCAGCATAAAGGCTGCCCTTGCCTAAGACCACAGTCCGCCAATGTATTAGCATGAACCGGAACACCTGGTCAATGGTACTGATGTGATCCCGAAAACCCGCCTGCAATGGAGATAGGATATCCTGCTCATCTATCCAGTCTTGGACCTTATTTAATACCAGCCGGCCCATCACCTTTTGCATAGAGTCTATTAGGCTGATGGGCCTGTAGTTGCCTGGAAGGGATTTATCCCCTTTTTCATACACGGGGATGATCTCGGCCCCTTTTCATGAGTCGGGGACTGGGGCGCCTAGTACGATTGCGTTTGCCAGTAGCATGATATACCGACTCCACTTGGGCTTATCGTAGAGGAAGATATCGGCCGGGATACCGTCTAGACCCGGCGCTCCCCCCCCCCTCCCCCCCCCATTACTGCTCCTAAGGCAGCATTGACATCGGCCAAAACAAAGGCCGTGTCATGATAAGGAAAGTGGGGATGCTCAAAAGAGTCTCCCTCGTCTATGCTACGTGCATATTGAGGTTCAAAGTGATTGACCCACTGGTCCTGAGCTACATGGTTTTGTGGCGGTAATGGCTGTCCTCCCCTATCCCATTTTACTATATTCCAGAACTGTTTGGAACTATTGCTGGCACATGCAGTTCTAAGGTCCTGCCATCTGTTTTCATCCCAGCGCTTCTTAGCCTTTTCCTGGGTCCTCCTATAGTTTCTCCTGGCTGTCCGTACACTGCCTGGATCCCCTACTTTGATCGCTTCCCCCAGGACTCTACATGCCAATCTACATTCCTCACTAAACCATTGGCATGATTTTTTTTATTTGTTGGGTGCTCTTGGCCCTACATTGCTTGAAAAAATAAGAGCGTAACTGGGTGAAAAATTTATTATGAGAGGCAGTCATAACCTCAGGGTAGTCGGGATTAATGGAACAGGCCTCTAGCTCAGCTATCATGAGCTCAGTGTCATCAGCAATAGTGGCTAACAATTCGGGTTTCTCTGATATTGTTGCCCATCTCAGTAGCCGCATGTCGTTTGTGGGGACCAAATCAAGAGTGGTAAGTGCGTTAACTAATTGTATGGATTCCTGCTGTGCTTGTAATTCTAGGGTCGAGCACAGCGGGTTGTGATCACTCTCTAGGCGGTCCCTCACAACTATGTCCCGAAGGGCATACCATAGCTTTAGATTGAGTAATAAATAATCTATGCGGCTTGCACTATGGCCGTTATTAAATGTACTCGCCCCATGTCTATCTGAAACGGTTCTCCCATTTGCCGCCCGCAGCCCTTTTTCTAAGCAAATGGATTTAATTTGAATGACCACATCTGAAAATTTTTTGATAGGTGCTAGTTCCAATCTTGGGATACTCCACTGGGCATCTTCCTCCTTTGCAAGATCGTTCTCTTCATTACCAAGGGGCTCAAAGGTCGAATTAAAATCACCCGCGACTAACAATAGGGAATCCCAGGAATGCAGGTCTAGAAGATCGTCAAGGGCTGTTAAATCCCCCCACTGAGTCCCCTCGCATAGACATTATAGATGTCGATGTTACATCGCGGGCCCATCTTCAACCGAATGGCAAGGATATCATTGCTCTGAGTCGGGTGTTCCTGGATGTTATAACCAATGGCTTCACGAACCCAAATTGGTAATCCCCCCGATGGGTGAAATTTTCCCCCACTGGTGGCTGGAATATGGTAGTTTAAGTATACTGGACAATAAAGAGAGTCCATCAGCCATGTTTCCTGAAAGAGGCAGATGTCGTGTTGCTCAATAAAGGTATGCCAGCCAGGAGATGTAACCTTTGACCTCAGCCCGCTATATACCATGATATTACAGGTAGTCTAGGTGGAGTCGCACGAGGTGCGATCTGCCCGTTACACCTAGCGGCTATTTTTGGTCTTATGTGCATCCTTCCCGCCAACGGGGGGGGTGTCGTGGGTGTATTACTTATCTATCGTTATTGGTGATAGGGTCTGTTCCGTAAGATCTTCACACTCGCTGGCAGGTGTTTGTATTGCGTGCTCCATGGGGGCCCCAGCGAGTGAAGATAACCTTCAATCTACCTCCCTTAGTGGTGACAAATTGGGATATATATCCAACTCTGGGGGATTGTATTTAAATCTGATGTTGGAACGAGTGAGGTGTTGGGTGCGGATATCGAAATTCACAAGGTTTTCCACTATGTGGTGGTATGAAAACGTCAGGGCAATATAATCTAGGGGGGCATTAGGGGAAGAGTGTCTCTTAGCCGAAATTATGTCGTCCCTTATTAGGGACCGACAACCCCTACCGTGACGAATCCACTGAATGCACTTGTTAAGGAGGGAGCCCTCATCTTCTCTAGTCGATTCTCCAGAATACTTGGCAACATTAATCATGTACACAACATTTCTCTTACCTAGCATACTACTTGCACTGCCTGCCACTCTCTGCCCACCACCTCGGGTAAGGTAAGGGATTGTGGGGGGTGCAGATGCTACAGCTAGATGCAATGGGGGCCTTGGGGTGGGCACGGTTTTACGCTCCCTGGCGGGCTGCAGATGGTTCTTACCAGTACTGCCTGTGGTTGGGACCCTGGTTAGCCCACCTGCATTAGAATAGTGCGCCGTTTGAACTTTGTTATATGATGCGGGCCGATTACTGGGACCCGCGTCCTCTTGAACGGACGAGCTATGTCTAGGGTAGGCTCCCAGTGAGGATTTAACCTGCTCCACTGCTGAATACACCTCGCTTAGAAAGTCAGTCAGGTTACCAACGGACACTTTAAGGACACTAATTTCATTCATCATGGCGATTAGCTGGGTGGACACTGATCTTTGGAAGGAATCTTCTGTGGGCCAACTGGGCTGCCCCACACTAGCGCTTAGAGCTTTACTGCTATCGCTGGCTTCACATGCTTCATCTAAGCCCTGAGTGTTATGGTATGTACTACACTCTCTGCCTTCCATACCACTGTGTGCCTGGGTCCTATTGCTAGGGGAAGTGGCCGGTGGGTCTTGGTGGTCTGACAGGGTAGAGAATCTATTACTACAGGGAAAATTGGCCAGGGCTTCTTGGGAGACTGGTTGGGAATGGGGAGCTCCCTCCGCTACATAACTTACATGGGGGGCTCTCTGAAAAGTTTAGGGGAAGGGATCCTACTAACTGGCTTTTTAAGCATGTCTGGTATGCGCCCTTCGCATGAGTTACTACTCGGGCCTGTGGTATACTATTTCTTAGCGCCATATCAGAAAGTGAGGTATCCAAGAGGCCCTCGCATTCAGATATTAGATTATCTAGTCTATCCAGTACACCGCCCCCAGAGTCATTGGTTGTACCTGGGCCTTTCTTTTTTCCCTTCTTCGCCTTCTTTTTGTGACCATCACCCATTCCTCCTTCACAAGTTTTTCTCTTTCCCATTCTGGCCCCGAAAGTGGCAATTTGAAATAAAATGTATGAAACAACTATTTGGTGACCACAGGGATTTCGCCAATAGTCAATGTCCTCAATACTCTTTAACTGCAATAGCTGACCCTCTACTACTGGGCTGACTGTGCACAATAATAAACTACTAAAATGTTCACCTGAGCAAAAGGCCAGGAGTCCGGATGTCAGAGGGGTTGCCCAGCCCAGCCTCCTCCGGGCTCTGACGGGCGCGGCCCGGGCACGCCCGCGCACGTTCCACGCTGTGGGAGACCTGTGGCGGCTTTAAACGCCTCCCGGCGTATGATGCGGCGTGGGCGCGCTGGTCGTGCTGTCCTCTGGGGCTTGTTGTCCTGGCCCCCTCCTGGCAGCAAAAGACGGTATTCCCGGTCTCATCTCTGTGCTATTTTGCTCAGCTTCTTTCTTCCAGGGATTCGTGTTGGGCTTTCACTTTGCGGCAGAAAAAAAGAAAATCATCCTTCCTAATTTCATCAATGGGATCAATTAAGGGTGGAGTAAAAAGGGACTATGGCACTTGGAGGCTGGCAGCAGGGGGTGGGCCGAAGCAGTAGTTGGAAGAGCTGACTATGCTTCCGATCCTTTGCTGTTCAGCCCACTCGTATAAGTGGCCTGACAGGACAGGCAGCGGACGAGGCCAGGAATCCAAGTGGAGTCTTAAGTGGGAGAGCAAGGCAAGATGATATCCAGATCCGGGTCAGGTCACAAAAGGAAAGCCAAACTCATTGGCGATCGTTCGAGGATTTGGGTGAAAGAGCATTTACGATTGCTCTCACTAGTTTCTCCTTGGGTTTTAACCCATAACCGCTAACTTCATGTCCTAAGTGTCTTTTTTCTCTGCAAATTTGCATTTTGAAAGTTTGGCAGTTAATCTTTTTTTACACCAAACTCTTAAAACCATCCTCAATCTTTCATCGTGTTCTGTTTTACTACACCCAACAATGAGAATGTCATCTTGAAAAAATACAATCCCCGACATATCACCAAATAGTTGGGACATAAGTCTCTGGAATGCCGCTGCCGCAGAGGTTAAGCCAAAGGGCATGCGACGGAATTGGTAGCACCTGAACGGGGTACAAAATGCAGTAAAACCTCTACTTGAGGGATCTAATGAAATTTGGTGATGTGTTGAGGAAAGGTTGATTGTAGAGAACCACTTGGCACCTCTTAGTGAAAGTATCTCATCAGTTCTTTGAAGTGGAAACTGGTCCACCACTATACTGTCATTCAGACAGCTAAGGTCCACACATAGTCAAATTTTCCTATTGGCTTGTCTGGCTATATCCATAGGCGAAATCAATTCGGATGCTTTGATGGGCTCAATAATACCTGCTTTTTGTAACTTTCCAAGTTCCTTCTTAACATAACTTCATCTCTTACAATGATTGGAACATTACACACCTTATGTATTTTAGGTTTGGCTGAAGTTTTCACTCTTATTTGATGGGTGAAAACCTTGAATTTAGCATTTGTCCCATTAAATACATCCTGAAACTCGTTAACAACCCTCTTCTTGGCATCTTCACCTTTGCAAGTCACCAGGACCATGATATGTAGTTCAGTTTTATATTATATTATATTATATTTTATTTCCATCCTAGTACTGAAGGGCCATCAGCTGCTACATACAACTTTTTTTGCAATCCTTGTTTAAATACGTTCCTTCAGAATCTTCTTCTAACTCGTTCCCTGATGAATCAGATTTACTTTCCGTTAGATATGCTACTCTGTTTTTCTTTTATTTTTCCCTCTTTTTTCTACATACTCTTGCGAAGTGTCCTAAGATTCCACACACTGAACATTTTAGGTTTTAATCTTTTTATTATTATCATTGCCATGTATACAATCGCATGTAGATAGATCACAGGTCACTGGTGTAGCATTTGCATATTACCTCTCCCGTTGCAACGTTTAGCTATGGCTACATTATAACATGTTTTACTGTTAACGAGTGATGCCACATACTTTATAAGTACTGTAATTATAAACCCTCCTCCCCAAAAGAAAACTTCTTAACAACCCCTCCCTCCCCTATCCAGCTCCCTCCCCCCTCCCCGGTATTGACATGCTCCATATCCATTATAACCTGGAATACAGAAATGTATCGAAGTTAGGTATCAGTTTGAATTGTAGGACTTAGTCTGTGCTTGTTAATCTAAGAAGGCGAAGGTATTTCGGACATGTGATTTCGTTGAATTCCGAAGCCAGGAGGTTAAGGAATGGCTTCCATACGTCCTTGAATGCGTCTTGAGAGTTTGTCAGAGTAGCATTGATAATCTGTGGAGCCACCCCAGGTACGTTGGTGTTGTTGGCGTCCCCCAGTGCGACAAAATGTTCTGGAGTGCTGCCCCCAGTACAATGCCTATCTGTTGCCCCCCTCTGGGATTTCAGGGGAAAGGTCAATGGGTTGGACAAACCTAGTATCACGTAGGCCGGGAATCTTGGTATCTGCGTATCAAACTGCCGGTCTATTTTGTCCAATATTTTTGGCCAATATGATGCCAGTGCTCGGCATTCCCATAATATGTGTACCAAAGTACCATCATCCCCACCAGCATGTAAGACTTCGTTCTGGGTTCCTTTTGTTGAGCTGCATTGGCGTCAAGTACCAATACGTTACTATTTTGGTAGCGGTCTCCATACTGGATGCATTTCGCGCTGTGTGTCTAGCCCTATAATACATTTCGCCCCATTCCTTTCGTGATAGATCCCTTCCTAACTCCTTAGTCCAACGATTCTGGCTCAGAGTGGGTTGCATGGGGGCCGAGGGACGGAGCATGGCGTATAGTTCTGAGATCAATTTCTTGTCATTGCTCTTTGTAACTAATCATTTTTCGTATCTCGTCAATTTCCTACTGACTCGTGGGTATACGCTGGGCTGGAGCAACCAGTGCCGTAGTTGCAAGTATCGGAACAGCTCAGACTCCGGCAGTGTGTAGTCTTGTCGTAATTGTGTGAACGGTATAATCCCCTCTACATCGAACATGTGTCCCGCCACTTTGCAGGGTGTGGTTTGCCATACCGCAAATGATGTACTTTCCAAACAGTGGCGTCATCGGGGAGGGGAACGTCGTCAACCCACGTTTAGTTGCCGTCTTGTCCCAAACCTCCATCACTGATTTTGTGATGGGTAAGCGCTGGAGACTCTGCGGCCTGTCTGCTTTCTGTAAGAAGGGTACCTTTCACAATGCGAGACCCGCAATTGCCCTGTCTTGGAATAACCATCTTTTTTCTGACTCCTCTCTGCTCCATTCCACCAGATTTCTCATCTGAGCAGCTCAGAAGTAGTCCATGAGGCTTGGGATCCCCAGCCGCCCATCTACCGGAGACAGGTAGCCCAGATCCCGGCGCATACGCGGTCGCGTGCCCGCCCAGACAAAGTGGTGGATGTCTTTCTGTAATGTCGCTATTGTTCCCTTAGGTGGAGATATCGGGAGTGTTTGGAACAAATATAATATTTTAGGTAAGGTGGACATTTTGATAGCTGCTATACGACCTAGGAGTGAGAGGTGATGATGTCTCCAACTATCCAGTTCCCTCCTAATCTGTCAGGTTAATTTGGCATAGTTTAGCTTGACCGTTTGCTCAATGCTGGGGGCCAACTCTATCCCCAGGTATGGGATTGATTCACTTGCTTACGCTACCGAAAAGCGCTTTCCCCCAATCGTCGAGCCCCTGGGAGTCCCAGATAGGTTGAGTTCTTGCGATTTGCCTACGTTTACCCTGAATCCCGAGGCCTTGCCAAAGGCCTCCAATTCTTCTAGAAAAGCTGGCAGCGATCCCTCGGGCGTCTCGAGGGATCCTAATATATCATCGGCATACTAACTTATTAAGTGGTCCTCCCCCCCCCTCGAAAGGAACGCCTTTGATGTTAGGATTATCTCTCACTCTTTGGGCTAGCGGTTCAATGCAGAGAGCAAACAGGAGGGGCAAAAACAGACACCCATGCCTGGTGCCTCTTTGAATAGAGAAAGGGCGGGAGGATACTCTATTCACCCTGATCGAGGCTGTAGGAGAGCTATAACAGCTCCCCACCCATGATCTAAAGCGCTCCCCCAAACCAAAGTGGGCTAGTGTTTTGGTCTGGTATCCCCAGTCCACGCGATCAAACGCCTTCTCGGCGTCGACCCTCAGTAAGATCGCATCTCAGTTTGTCCTATGGGCCTTATTGATCATGTGCAGGATCCTTTTGGTATTATCTCCACTTTGGCGATTCTGAATAAATCCTGCTTGGTCCGGTTCAATTATGCCTGGCATCATTGGGCCCAATCTCATGGCTAGAATGCTTGTGAACAGTTTTAGGTCCACGTTAAGTAGGGAAATGGGGCGATACGACCCACATATTGTTTTGTACTTCCCAGGTTTGGGTAGCACCACAAAGGTTGCTGTTAACATATTGGCGGGTACCGAGCCCGGACCCCCAAAGGAATTGAATAGCCTAGTCAGTACCAGAGCTAAGAGATGGCAGAATGTTCTATAAAAAATCGCAGAGAATCCGTCTGGACCTGGAGACTTGAGTGGTTTGAGACGCGATATCGCCCCTATTACTTCTTCGATCCGTATTGGGGCTTCCAATAAGTCCGCTGGTCGGTGGTTAATTTAGATGTGTGTACGCCCTCCAAATATGAGGTTGCATGGTGCTCTGCCAGGTTGCCCCCTTTTTACAGTTCTGCGTAGAAGTCTCAGAATGTTTGTGCAATGTCTTCATCTTCCGTATTTTCCTCCCCACCTTCCCCCATGATTGATTGAATCTTTGTCTGATGGCACCTAGCTCTGAGTTTGCTTGCCAGCAGGCGCCCTGATCTTCCCCCCCTACGTAGTAGGAGTGTTTTAAACGCAGCACTGCATACTCCGCCCTATCTAGGTCTAGTCCAGCCATTTGTACTCTCGCCTGCTTTTAGTTGCCGCCAAACTCTTGGTGCCCCTGTGCGGCTATGAACGCTCTCCAACTCCTTAATCTGAGCTTCTAGCTGCTCCCTTTTCTCCCTGCGTTCCTTGTTCTCTGCCGCTGATATAGCTATAAGCTCCCCTCGAACTACTGCTTTCAGGGCCTCCCATAGTGTAGAAATAGTTGTATCGGGGGAGTCGTTTAACTCTAAATATTCAGATATGCATTTAGTGAGTTGCTTCTGCACTGCTGTTTTGTGAAGCATACTGTCTCTCAAGCGCCAGGTCCCTATATGTCTTCGTTGTGGTGGTAGCTGTATTGTGACCCTCACGGCATCGTGGTCGTAGAGTGCAGCTGGTTCAATTTCCACCTCCCTGACTGCTCCGCTGACTTCTGACGTTCCTAGTAAATGATCTAGCCGTGCATAGGTCTTGTGCGCATGTGAATAAAATGTGTACTGTGAAGACTATGGGTGCCCCTCCCTCCATAGATCCACCAACCCCACGGATTTTAACCACTCTTTCCCTTCCTTTGACATCTCTCATGTTTGGTCAAAGCGACTCCCTGATATGTCTTTGGTCAAGTCCCGCCCCCCCACCACTACCATCCTGGATAGGGTGTTCATAACTTCCGAGAGTGCTGTCTTCAGAAACCTTTCTTGACTGGTATTAGGTGCGAAGATTGACCCTACCATAATGGGATGTCCCCCTGCCATGAATGTGTAAGCTAATAGTCTCCCCTTAATCTCTGCCGCCTTGTCTCTAACTTCCCCTCTGAAGCGCCAGGCGATTAATATGGCCACCCCTGCTTTCTTGTCCGAGGTAGAGGAAAACAATTGTTGGGGGAATGCCCGTGCCTTAAGGCAGAGCCAGTCTTTGGACAGCAGATGCTTCTCCTGTAGGAGACAGATATCTGCTTCTGAATTTTCTAAATACGAAAGGATAGCTCTCCTCTTGATAGTATTGTTTAGTCCTTTCACATTAAGTGTGAGGACTTTCAGCGTGTTATGTGACATTGCAGGAGGAAATGGGTTTCTCTAGCCTGGGCCCAAACTGCCCCGCTGGTTTCTTCGTCCACCCCTTCTCATATGACATTACCCGTCCCATAGTTAAACCTGTGACTCTTCCGTAGTTCCATCTTTGTGAATACCCCCCCCTCCCCACCCCTCCCTAACCCCAACAAGAAAATGAAAAATACCCCACATTAGTCCAAGACCCGCAGGTCAAGTCCGTGTGTCCCTGGAAATCTTAAAAAGTTGGGAACATGTTGTGGCCTTGCAACACCCGGTCCCGCCACCCATCACACCTGTTTTAATGCACTTATCTGCCCCCCTCTGGCTCTTCTGTCTTCTTTGGAGATCTATTTGGAAGTCAATGATTCTATGACCACTTGTCGTTCCTGTGCTATCGTCTCTGGATCCGGTTTTGCCGCATGCTCCGTGGAACGATCTTTGCGAACCCGCTGCCACCGGTCTCGGGAAGCTGTGGATCCTTCCCCCCCCCCCCCCGATTATTCTTGCTGTGGATGCTCGATGCCCAGGACCCGGCATGTTTCCTGTAGTGCCCGAAGTTGGTTCAGCTTACCCTCCCACCGGAAAATCAGCCTGAAGGGATGACCCCAGGAGTATGCTATCCCCTGGCTGCGCAGGTGGGCCGTCGCTGGCCGAAAGTCTCTTCTCTTTTGTAACGTGATCATTGCCAGGTCCTGGAAGAGTGCAATGGGGGGCCCTGGAATTTAAGCGGTTGCTTGACTCTGGCTTTTTTAAGGATGAGCTCCTTCAGCTGGAAGTCCGGTAAATAGGCGAGAATATCCGGTGGTGGGGCCGGAGCCCGACGCTGTCGGCCCACCCTGTGCGCTCGTTCAATTTTAATTACGAAGTCCGGTGACTCCTCCAGAATGTCCCTGAATAAATCCTGTAGGTAGAGCATGATATCTGGACCTTCTGCTTTGGATGGAACCCCCTTCACACTAATGTTATTCCGTCGAGAACGGTTCTCCAAATCTTCAGTGTGCGCTTGGAGATCGATTTGCTGGGCCCTCAACCGGATCACTTCTTGTTGTAACTGCTCCACCTCCTTCTCTCTGGACATTTCATGTTCCTCTCTGCTGGCCACTCTCTTCTCCACTGCATCCACGTCCCTTCGAACCTCCTTCAGCTCTCTTTCGCGAACTCCCCCTTGAGGGACTGGAGATCTTCGCGCAGCGTGCTAAACAGCGTTTCTAGGAAGGAGCGGGTGACCGGCTCTTCAGTGCTATCTGAGTCCTGTCCCGCCGGTATAGTGGGTGACACCCTTTCGTCGCCAACGGACAACTTCGGGAGCTTGCAGAGCATGTCTTTTAGGGTTCTGTCCTTCTTCACCCTCGCCGAAGCCATATCAGTCCCCAGCACGTGCGTCGTCCCACTGGCGGCCTGTGAACTCTCGAGCGTTGGCCCAGAATTGGCATTGCGTCTGTTGGAAGTCGGGGTTCGGGGAATCCCGTGGGCCACTCGCAGGGGATCTCTTCACTCTATTCACCCCCTTTTCTCGAGCTCTGTCCTTACTAGATCAATGAGGGTGCCTCCTCCGCTCGAACCGATCTAATTGCCTCCTCTGGGGCCCCACCTCTTGCTCCGGTTCCTCAGCCAGGGCCGGCTTGGGCGGAATCCGCTCGCTCGACCAACGGGATCGGCGGCCACACCACCTGCGATCCGGGGCCTGTAGGTAGTGCTTCTCTCTCTACGCCTACCGGCATATTATTAGCTCTCAAGGGCTCACCAGCCCTCACACCAATCTTCAGCCCCCCTCCTGCAGCCACTTGTGCTCTTCGCCGCGTCTCCCTCCTGCTGGGGCCCGAGCAGGCCCTCCTCGCTAGCCGCCCCTTCTCTATTGCTGACCTCGGGCACTCAATAACGCTTCTCCAGCTGCCTGGTTTACTGCTGCCACGCACCTGCTCCTCGGAGGCCCACTCGGGACCCCATGTCTTCTGCCTGCTCAAAGTCCTCACCCTGGGGCTCCCGGCAATCCCCCGCTGCTGCGTCTCTTTCGGCTCCTCCTTCAACGCTCCCATGCTCCCTAAGGCTCCTGGGGGCCGGTTCGCAATTCCAGCCGACTCCCGCTCCCTCCGTGGCTTTCGAAGCGCCTCCTACGGCTCTCTGAGTCGCCGGCCTGGCGTCACGTCACCAGCTCAGGTCGGCGCCGCCATTTTGCTCTCCCGTAGTTGCGGCCTCCGAGCGGCCCGTTTGGCCCTCCGCTTCAGCCTCCTGTCGCGAGGCCTCCAAATAGCCTCGGGGGGCCCCTTCTTGCTGTGGGGCAATTTGGGGCTGTTTGTGCCGCTGTAGCTGCAGCCGGCGTCACAGCGGGCGGACGGGACCGGGGCCACGCCCCACACTGAACATTTTAGCAATTTCTCTGGGCACTTATCCAATCTGGCATTGTGCGCACTGCTACCACAACGGTAGCACATAAAAGTTATGACTTTTCCCTGGCTGTTGTTAACATCTTAACTTGAACTTTTATTAAAATTACCTCAGTCGTAGTTATTTCTTGCGATCATATTTCTTCCTTTTTTCCCTTCCGAGATCTTATTTACTGAAGGATTTCCAACTTGAGGAGTACCTGCTTTGGCACATCTTTCCGACAGTTCTGCTTTCTTTACCAATGCTGTAATATCCCTTAAATTAGAATCTCCCTCAATCTATAACCTATCTTAGATTCCTTTGTTTCTTGTGCACATAACTATCTGATCCCATACCATCTCATCATGTAGTTTGCCAAATCTGCATGGCGCGGCTAGATTTTTAAGAATAGGCGCATGCTCCTCAATAGACTCATTCTGTGCTCGTTTTCTTTGGAAAAATGTACGTCTTGTAATTGTTACACCATACTATAAGAGAATAGTGTTCATCCAGATCTAAAATGGCACATTTGAACACATCAAAATCGCCAGCGCTTTCCTTTTTTTGCATTTGATTGTAAACTCTGAGCCACTCCGGGCTTAGACAGTTCATCAGAATGAAAAATTTCCTAGCTATCGTAAAGGAAAGTTTTAATTCTATTAAGGACACAGAGGCGAGGATTAGGCTGTTCTTTCTTTACTTTATTACTCCAGCAGCCATTAACAAAACATAACTAAACTACATTTCCCATGAGCCCATGGGAAAAATGGAGATAGAAAAAAGTCCAACAAATTGTCCAATCCTGGGCCAGGATGGCCGGTGACCTTCCCTTGAGGATGCTCTACCCTCTTCTTTCTTCGTGCGACCGCAGCCTGCAAGTCTTCGAATTATAACTGTTTATTGGCATCCGAACCTAGGTCAAATAAGGAAATGGGGTTGAGATTCCGCAATATGTAACAACTTGAACATATTTCAATAACAATGATTCCGCAATAAGCATAGAATAAGAAACACTTAATGCTCTAGCAATCACCAGAGAGAATCGAAAACTAGTTACTCACCACGCTTACGAGGATGTTCTGGGAGGGTTTCTCAATCGGGTGGGCTAATCCTCGCCTCCGCGTCCTTAATAGAATTGAAACTTTCCTCTACGATAGCTACTAAATTTTTCATTCTATGTCAGTACCGGAGGCTTCGGATTAGGCTAGTTTAAAGCTTATCTACCACCAGAGACGCCAGTGATGACACTGGTTTGAAGTAAAACCTCTTGAAGGTAGAGTCTGAGAACCAGTCTGCGGCCTAAGGATATCTTCCAACCGCGCCCCCAAAGAAAAAGCTTTCGATGCCGTTGCACCCCGGACCGAATGAGCCCCGAAAAGAGAAGTGTCTATCCCTGCTTCCTGCATAACCCAGCTAACCCATCTCGCAATCGTAGGAGAGGAGACCGCCCAGTGTGGTTTAGTAAGAGCCATAAACAGTTGTTTGACTCCCTGAGAGTGGGAAACATTGGTTACATTGCAGTGTTTACACCGCAATGTTATATTATGTTATGTTATATGCATTTATATCGCGCACGGCTACTCGAGTGTCCCGGCGCGGTACCTTGCAAGTGAGCTGAGAGTCAACTAAGGAGATTATACGAAAAGCAGCGTTTTCAGCCGTTTCCTGAAAAGCTTTGCGTCTTGTGTGCAGCGAAGTTCAAGAGGGAGTGCGTTCCAGGCCACTGCTGCCTTATAGGTCAGGGAGCTACCGCCTATTCTCACGAGGCGAAAGCGCGGAATCACCGCCAGAAACTGTGCCGCAGAGCGCAGTTGTCTAGGGGGCACATAGAACTTAAACCGATTCCTGAGATATACTGGGCCGGAATGGTACAAGGCTGCGTGCGCCAGGGTAAGGGCCTTGAACCTAACCCTTTCAGCCACCGGTAGCCAGTGAAGATCATGCAGATGTTGCTTTATGCTTGATCTTCCTCGGATGTTCAGTAGAGACCTTGCTGCAGTGTTCTGTATTACCTGCAGTTTCCTCAACTGATACCCAGGTAGGCCAACATAAAGGGCGTTCGCGTAATCAATCCGTGACAATATCAGGGCGCGGGTGACCAATACCTTTACAACGCGGGTATTACAACGCAAGTCATTACAATGACTTGCACTGGATGGCGCTCTAAGCTAAGGAATAGTATGATTTACTATTCCAACACCTTCCCTACTGTAACGTAGGCTGGAGTTGGAATAGTAAATCATACTATTCCTAAGTCCAGCGCCCTCCATCGCAAGTCGTTGTAACGACTTGCGTTGTAATGCATGCGTTGTAAAGGTATCGCGGTGTAAACACCGCGATGTAACGTCGTATATTCCCTGAGGACGTATGTCGACTGTCGCCACTTCATAGGCTTTTAATGCTCTGACCACACATAACTTTGGGACATCCGGGAAAGCGGGATAAGACACTGACCTTGAATTACATTTCGTCCTTCTGGAGATGAGAAAAGTAACTCCCTCCAGAGTGAATACTCGACCCGTAAGGTCTAAGGCTCGTACATCTGAAACTCTGCGGCAGGATATTAGACATAAAAGGGTCGCCAACTTCGCCGACATCTGTTTTCTAGAAAGATATTTATTCAATGGCCATGATCGGAACAGGTTTAAGACTTTATTGACATCCCAAAGGGTAGAGTACCGAGGTTCTGGTGGCCTGGATAGCCTGATACCTCTCAATAGTTTGCACACTAGCGGGTGATCCCCAATAGGGTGACCGTCCACCAGCATATGGCCCGCCGATATAGCAGATCAGAAGGTGTTAACTGACCTGTAGGCCAAGCCTTCCTTGGCCAGAGAAGCTAAGAAGTTAAGGACATAGATAACGTCCGCCCCCATCGTATCAACCTATTGTCGAACACACCAACTCCCCCATCTAGACCAAGCGGAACGGTACCTCTTGTTAGTGCTCTCTGCCCAGGATCTTGCAAGTAATGAGGCAGAGTCCTCCGAAAAGCCTGGCACCTTCCAACATTGCCTGTAACCCGCCAGGCCATCAGTTGAAGGCCCCCCGAGAGGAGGAGGTGATGGGGATTCCCTTGTGGATCTTTGAGGTGATCCCGAAACCGGGGTAGACGGATTGGAAAATCCAAAGAAAGTTCCATCAGAACTGGAAACCAAGCTTGTGACCTCCATATCAGGGTGATCAACACCAGATCCGCTAGCTGTCTTCTCATCTGGGATGACACCCTCATTATCATCGCAAAGGGGGGAAAGGCGTAGCCTTGCTCCATACTCCAGTCGTGCAGGAATGCATCCGTCGCCCAGGCCTCCGGATCCGGGCACCAGCTGTAATACCTCTGTGTCCACCCGAGAGGCAAAGAGGTCTATCGAGAAGGAGCCCCAGAGGGATTGGAGCTCGTGAAATACTCCCGGATGTAGATTCCATAGGCTGGTGTCCTTCCAATGGCGTAAGCACCAATCTGCAACCTGATTGGATGTCCCCGGAAGGTGTTCTGCCGAAAGCGAGATCTGATTGGATAGGCAGTACGTCCAGAGGTCCCGTGCTAGATCCAATAATGCTCTGGATCTTGTCCCCCCTAAATGGTTGATGAAACGTATCGCTGCTACATTGTACATTTTGAGAAGGACACAACATTGGGCTCTGTATTTGGTCCAGCATTTTACCGCAAAGGAGCCCGCCATCAGCTCTAAGCAATTGATGTGAAGGCCTTGCTCCGCGGAGGACCATTTTCCTCTGGTAGAAATAGCCCCGCAGCGGGCCCCCCAACCTGAACCACTTGCGTCGGACTCTATCACTAGGTCGGGTTGTGACCCGAAAATCGCCCGGCCGGTCCAAGCCTCCATGTGCGAGATCCACCATCGCAGTTCTGTTTTGGCCTCTTCCGAGAGAGGAATGAGCTAGGAATAAGTAAGGCCCCTGTGAAGATGTGAGGCTTTGAGACGCTGAAGGGCCCTGTAGTGCAAGGGGCCCGGAAATATGACCTGAATGAACGACAATAAGAGGCCCACTACCCTTGCGAGTTGGCGAAGAGTTATCGTGGGTTTGGCTAGAGTGCGTCGCAGCTCGTGCCTGATCTTTGCTAGCTTGCGAGAGGGAAGGCTCAGAGTAGCCTCGACCGAGTCCACTAGAAAACCTAAGAATTGCATCTTCTGAGCGGGTATGAGATCCGACTTGGATTTGTTGATCACAAACCCCAGGGACTCCAAGAAGCTTACCGTCTGCTGTAGTTGGGCTAACAAGCGTCGGGGGCACTGATTCATTAACAGGATGTCGTCCAAATAAACAATCATCTGTATCCCCTCAGATCTGAGGCGCTCCACCACCGGCTTCATTAGCTTGGTGAAGCACCACGGAGCGGAGGACAGACTGAAAGGAAGAGACGTAAATTCGAACGTCTGCGAGTTCCATTGGAACTGAAGAAAACGCCTGTGAGGGGGGAAAATCGGGATCGTGAGGTATGCATCCTTGAGGTCCAGGCGGACCATCCAATCCCCGGATTGGAGAAGTTCCCTGAGGAGGTGGATACCCTCCATTTTGAAGTGGCGATAAATTAGCCACCCGTTGAAGTCCTTGAGATTTATTACAGGCCGGTAGCCCCCATCCGGCTTCTCCACTAAGAAGATGTTGCTGAGAAAACCCCGGGGTCAATTGGCCTTTTCCTCAAAAGGTCAGATACCTCCTTGTCTATCAGATCTCTCTGTTCCCTTGAAAAGAAGAGCGGCCTCGGGTGAACAAGCTGAGTAGGATGTTCGACATACTCTATCTGAAAACCTTGCACTGTCTGCAACACCCAGGCGCCTGAGGTTAAAGAAACCCAATTGTGGTAGAGACACTGCAGCCTGCCCCCTATTACTACATCCACCGAAAGCTCACCTTGTTGGTTATTGTAGCCGCCGTTTCCTCTTCCTCTACCTCCTCTATGACGTTGCTGTGGTCTGGTAGGGAAGAAGTTCCCAAACTTGTTGGGGTCCTGCCACTGTCCTCGGCGGAGTTCTACCGACTTGAAGGAGGCTTGATTGTAAGGACGGCCGGTCGATCGCCCCCTGCCAGGACCGACTGCCCCAAAAACACACGGGGTGAAGATACGCTTGATAGAGGACTGGGCCTTGTCCAGGGAATTGAATGTGTTGACAAATTTTCCCAACCCCCTGACGAAAGGATCTCCGAAAAGATTGCCTTCCGCCACAGGCAGAGCCTCTGAGGTGGCCAATTCCCCCAGCTTTGGGTCGATTTTAATTAACAGTGATCTGCGGCACTCCGTGGAAATGTCCGCATTAGCATTTCCCAAGAATATGACTGCCCTCTTCGCCCAACTGGAGAGTGTCTCGGGAGAGATGAGCGTGCCCGAGGACTTGGCATCTTCCGCCATGTCCAAGATTTTAGCTTAAGGGCCCGCCGTGTCCAGGAGCTTATCCTGGCACGCTCTCCTGGAACGATCAATGCCCTTCTTAGGGTCCCTAATAAACTTCGCCAAGAAGGTGGCCATTTTAGGATCCACCTCAGGGGTGAGGGCGACCTTTCCCTCTAGTGTCGGTCTCGGACCTACGAAGTCTCCATTGGCTCCCCGTGGAGAAAAGAGTCACTTTCAAAAGCCTCACTCACGCCTACAATTGCCTACACAACAACGGAACCAAATACCTCAACGACAGAATCAACTTCCACGTACCCAAAATAAACCTCCGATCTTCCAACCTCTCACTGGCCGAAACCCCGCGCATCCACAGAGCCAGAGCAGGCGGAAGATCCTTCTCTCACATTGCAGCCAAGACCTGGAACGAGCTACCGGCAGACATCAGATGCGCCCCCTCCCTGAACACCTTCAAGAAGACCCTCAAGACCTGGCTCTTCGGCTAAACAGATCTGCGGACCCCCACCCCCCCCTCAGTGCCTTGAGACCCTCACGGGTGAGTAGCGCGCTTACAATTCCCTGATTGATTGATTGGACATTCTGCTTTCAGGCAGCTTCTAACCTCTTTATCCAAGGGCTTGCGAAGCCTAGATGCCATATACGCAGCCACTTTAGGGGCCGGAACCCATTCAGCTGACCGGGGGTGAAGTAGATCGTCTGGGTTTAGCATGTCACTGCTTACATCCGGCTCCGAAGGTTGGTTTGATCTCGCCGGGCGCCATTGCCTGCCCGAGTCACCATCCCCATCAGAGGTCTGGGGGGGACTCGTCCTAACCCGCCACAGGCAGAGTGTCGGGAAGCCCCGAGGGTCCCGCCAGATCCTCTCAGGATTGGGGAGTAGATGGAGGGGGGAGGGATTGTGCATCCATAGTAGCCTTTTTCAAGCGAGCAAACGCATCAGTGTCCACCTCTGCGTCATCGGCGCGTTTTCTCTTAGGGTCAAGGGCGGAGGTGGAGGGCTGCCCTGGAGTTAGGGGGTTTCATGCCCCCGACTGGTCTTCCCTGGAATCCAGGGGTTTCAGGCACTGGGCCTGCAACTGCATAATCTTCTTCTCCAAGGGCGCCACCACCATCGAAACCGCCTTGAGGATGGAGGAGTCCATAACCTGAAAAAAGTTATCGTCAGTGGGTAGGTATGTGACTTCCTCCTCCTCTTCCTCATAATATTGGTCCTCAAAATCCTCCATTGTTCAAGGATTTGAGACCATATTTAACTGATAAGGGGTTAACAAGAGGGGATTTCCCTGTAATTGAGAATAGCCCTTAGGGTATATTTAATATCAGTGTTGGGACCGTAGCTCCCTACTAATACTGAGGTTGATAATTTGCCTGGGCGGGTCCCTGAAATCAATTAGAATCTTACCCGAGGCACGGGTGTAATGCTCCAGGCAGGGGCTCTTTTATAACCGGCTTTGCCTATTTTGCAAACAATATCTTCCCCCGCGTGTCTGTAATTACAGCTAATTAGCCTCTGACAGAAGAATGGCGCCGAGCAAGTCTCCCCGCGTCAGTTACACTCCTTGAACTGAGGCAACGAGACTCGCCGGCCGCGGGGGGTAACGACGCGTCAAGCACGCTGAGATCAAAGACGCGGTTCCCTAGCGGCGGGAGGGCCGCACCGCGTCAGAGCCTGCCGCTTCTGAGGAAGACCGCGTAAGGAGCGAGAGGCACTCCTGCGGTGACACAAAAACCACTTATTCAGCAAATACAAAACCGCGCGAGGCAGTAAAGCCCAAAGCGTGTAACACTTAAACCAGACGCTCGCGCCAGGCACAATTAAAACAAGAAAAACTTAACATTAAAGTTAGAGAGAAATTTTGACTTAACTCTGTGCTGCTGGAGCAGCGAAGACAGAGGAGGGTAGAGCGTCCTCAGGGTAAGGTCACCGGCCATCCTGGCCCAGGATTGGACAATTTGTCTTACTTTTTCTATCTTCATTTTTCCCATGGGCTCATGGGAAATGTAGTTTGGTTATGTTTTGTTAATGGCTGCTGGATTAATAAAGTAAAGAAAGAACAGCCTAATCCGAAGCCTCCGGTCCTGACAAAGAATTCTCTTTTTCCTTTCCGGTGACAAAACACTACCATTATCTTCTAATGTAACACTGTGGTTTAAAAAGTATTCTTTCCACTCCACCCATCTAACATTAGGTTCTCCTGGATTAGTCAGAAATTCTTTGGTGTATTCAAGGTTATTCCTACATTCATCGTACGGAAACTGGCAGAATTAGTAACAATGGTAAGTGCAAACTTTAATGATGAAAGTAAGCAAATAAAGAATTGTACACCCCTTTAAATTCTTGTGAAAATATAAATATGAAAAATACAGTCGCATAAATAAACCAGAGCTTACTGCTCACTGTGAATGAGCCTGTAAATTGTCTCTTACGTGTGTATAATTCCCGTGTGAATGCTACTCCGGGACATGGGGTTGCTCTGTAGCGGTCCGTGTAATTAATGCGCAGGAAGCTCTGAGAAGCTCCTAGTATTCACCAGTCTGGTCTCATAAAAACAATATGGCGGCTCATAAAGACACACTGCGTGACCTTGTACACACGTAGACTTTGCCAGCATCCAGAGCGCAAGAGTCCTGATGTCAAGAGCTCCGCGGAAGACACGTGACGCACAAGGGAATTCAAAGGCGCGCTATACCAACTATGAGATGCTGCGGCTCCGCTGAGGGCACGCGGTATGTTTTAATAAATACAGGGGTTACAACGGACGACTGTAAAGGTGCACAGAAGATAAATACTAATTGACAAAGATATACAACTTTACTGCGTCCTTGTTATGGTCCGGCCTTGTCAAGGTTATTTCTTAAAATTTCTTGTTTCATGTGGATTATGAAGCAAAAAACGATGAGAGGGATCCGATTGAAATATATAAATCCACGAAATCTATATAAATCCTCCAAGACAGCAGGTTCAGGGGTTGATCACCATCTCGTCGCCAAAATTGTGTAGCATCTTTATATAAATAAATCTGAACAAATAGTAATCCAAAGGATTAAGTCTTCTTTATTATCAACCACTCCGCAGCATGATAGCAGCATCAGCTCTCAATACAAGAATGCCCTGAACATTCCATCTACCCATACTTATATCTGGAATCTAGAATACAGAGCTTTGACCTAACGCATTCTAAATAGAACAAAATACACTTTACTTACATCTTATAAATAACCCTAATACTACATGTGTCTTGAGGTAGCTGCATCGTGCGGAGCGGATTCTGTGACAGGCTATCTCTGCCTCAACTGTGCCTCAAAGTAATTGATTAGCAACTAATATAGAAAAGCTGTTATGCAGTACTTCATTTCTCTCAGGCTTTCACCTAATTTCTCACAGACTGCATTATAAAGTTAGTTTACAGAGTTAAGATACCTGTGATGCCCCCAAAAGGTAGGTTGGGGCAGGCAGCGCGCAGTACAGGATTGTGGCGCTGCAGGTTACATTAATGACGACCACCTTGGTGCTGGGTGCCGGCCGGAAGTCCCGAGCGACTCCGGCCCCTTTATTTAAGCTCTCTGGCCACGCCTGGCCAGAGAGTGTTACATTGTGTGTGTATGCTTCCGGGGCACACCATTGCACGGTGTGCGGGGATAAGCTAGACCGCTACATCCCATCCCAAATCAGTTCTTTGACCAAAATAAATAACTCAAATCAACACACAAAATCAGCTAGTCTCTGGTTCGGTCTGGGGCTAGGCCTTAGGTCGTATCGATGCTGGCGACCACCTTGGCTTCCTCTTTGGCTGACCACCTCCGGTCCGTCAGCTGGGGCTCTGGAGCTGGTGCTTGTAGCTGGTGATGAGGCTGAAGGAGTGTTAGCTATATCCTCACCGGGGCTGGTCCTATTTCCTCACTGGTGACCCCTTCACTCATAGATTGTCTTGAGATCTGTCCTTCGCCCTCTGCTCCTGGGACCCTCTTGAACCATGAAATGTTCCGGGTTATTATTTCCCCATTTCGCTCGGCAGTTATAGCTGTTCCTCGGATTGTCCTGACAGTCCATGGCCCAGATTCATAGGGGGTGCGGAATTTCCCTCCGCCCCGGCGGTTCCTTACTAGGACGGCACATCCAGTCGTCAGCGCTCGGGTTCGCGCTCTCCTCTGTCGACTGGCTTTCTCATTGGTTGACAACCTCCTAGCTTGGGTGCCTGCAGGGTCATATGGTTCTTGCTCCCAATTATCAGCTACAGGGAGGGTGTCGCGTCGGGGCCCTGCCAGCATTAGTGACCACGGGGACCTTTGAGTTGTGCAATGGGGGGTACTCCGGTATTCTCGCAGGAACGTTTGGAGAGTAGCCTCCGGATCCGTTTGTTCAGCCACTGCTATGCGTAGTACTTTGTTCACAGTCCGCATGAAACGTTCTGCCTCTCCGTTGGCTTGTGGCCACTGTGGAGTGATGCGGTGATGCTTTATATCTGAAAGAGACACGTTAGTGATAGATTCCTTACCTTAGAATATCCCCAGGCGTCAGGCTGGATCCGGAAAGTTTTGCGTAGCAGTACCCTTGCGCGTCGGTAGGCGGCGTCGTGCGGCTCCGCGTCCGTCGTCGGCGTCGTGATCGCCGGGATGACGTCGCGGGCAGTACTTAGGCGCCGCCCCTGCGGCGCTGACGTCAGTTCTTCTTTTTCCGCGCCAGCAAGCGCAGATCCGGGAAGAGCAGTGCCCTGGTCATTTTTTGACCATACTTTTTGGTGATTTTTTCACTGTTTTTCCATCTTTCGAGGTGTCGTAGGGATGCCCGGCTTCAAGCGATGCGGCGCCTGTGCGCGGATGATGTCCGTCACCGACCCGCATCGGGAGTGTCTCTTCTGCCTCGGCCGAGGCCACGACACGGCGTCCTGTACCGACTGCCAGGCCCTCCACCCGAAAGCTTTGCGAGAGCGGTCTCGAAAGCTCCTCGAGGCCCGGCATTCGGCTCCGCGGAAGGCCCGGTCGCGTGAGAGGTCCAGGGGTCGATCGCGGAGTCCACACCGGTCGTCGGCGTCGAAGTCTTCTTCGTCCGGTAAGTCGAAGCACAAAAAGTCCAAAAAGCATCATCGCTCTAGGACTTCGCCTCGCCGGTCTCGCGACTCGGCTGAGGCCCCTCCCGGCACCGCTGCCCCGGACATGCCTGTGGAGTCGCCCCAGTTATACCCGCCCTTCCCGGGTTCGGGGCGGATCCGGCCAAAATACAGGAATTCCTGTCGGCCATGGCCCGCCTCTTCGGGCCTTCCAGGCCCCTCCGGTGCGCCTTCGGGCCCCGCGGGCCCTGATGGGGTTGCTCCGGCGTCGCCGGCGGCTCCGGCCCGGCGTCGCCCGTGCCTCCAGCCTCGATCCCGGCTCCGGCTCCGGCCCCGGCCTCGATCCCGGCTCCACAACCCCCATCGACGCCGGTCGACCTAACCACGCCTCCGCCGGCGCCGATGTCTCCGGTGCCGTTCTCGACGCCGCCCTGGGCTCCGGGCGGCGTCGTCCCCAGTTCCTTCCGGCTCCGGACATGGACCCGGAGCGACGTCGCTCGACGCCGGCTCCGGCGCCGATGGGACCTTGGGTCCCCAATGTCCCTCCTCCTCCTTATTTTGCACCAGAGGAGGACCAGGGGGACTGGGAGGGGTCTGATGACCCTCTGACGCGCAACTGTCAGTTTGATGAGGACTGGACAGAGAGTCTAGGGGAGGCCAGTGGTCTGGATACTTCCCCTGACACTGGCATGCTGTCTCCTCCCGTGGCTACGGAGGAGGGGGCCAATTTTGGTACGGTGTTGCGTAGGGCTGCTGGGGCCTTACGTCTCCAGCTCCCTACTTTGACGGTCAAGCCTAACATCTTGACAGAGGTGCTTCAGCCGGCAGCCTCCTCTGCGGAGACTGTGCTGCCGTTTAACGACGCCCTCACTGACGTTCTTTTGGGCGCCTGGTCCAAGCCCAACACAGGGGCTCCTGTGGATCGGAACGTGTCACGACGCCATCGCCCTGCTCCGGGCGACCCCCTGTTTCTTTCTGTCCACCCCACTCCTGAGAGCTTGGTTGTCCAAGCCTCCGCTTCCCAAACCGCCTTCCCTACCGCTCCTCCGGATAGGGAATCCAAACGCCTGGATCAGTTTGGGAAGAAAGGTTTTTCTTCCTCCAGTGCTGGCTTGCGGTCCGTTAACACCGCTTGTCTTTTGGGCCGATATACCCACTCCCTGTGGGATTCGGTGGCGGATGTTTTGCCCCAGTGCCCTGAGGAGGTCCAGGCACTGCTTTCCCGCGCCATTGCGGAAGGAAGGGATGCGGCCAAATACACTATCCGTTGTGGCCTTGACACCGCCGACTCGCTGGGCAGATCGATTGCAACGACGGTGGCGCTCCGACGCCACGCCTGGCTGAGAACCACTGGTTTTTCAGGGGATGTCCAGAATACTCTCATGGACATGCCCTTTGATGGTGTCGGTCTTTTTGGGTCCAAAGCAGACCATGCGTTGGAGCGCTTTAAGGACTAAATCCGTATTTGTAAAGCGCGAACTACTCACCCTTACGGGTCTCAAGGCGCTGGGGGCCGTAGTGGAAATTAAGTGAGCTATTGCCCAGAGTCACATGGTGCTGAGCTGAGCTGCCGCCGGAGCCGGGGATCGAACCGTGAACCCTGTTGCTCCGAAGTCAGCTGCCCTGGCCGCTGCACCACACCTCTCCACTAGAGAGTGTAGCAGTAAGTCCCTGGGCCTTACTGCTACACGCCCTCCGCTGCCTTCTGCTTTTCGCCCCTATCGTGGCCACGGTAGGGGCGCCCTTCACGTCAGCAGCCCAGCCACCGGCCCGCGCAGCAGGCGTCTTCGCGTGGCCGAGGACGTGGATTCCGCCGTGGCGGATCGGGCAACCAGCGTGCGGGTCAGGCCACCACCTCCAACCCGTCCGCGGCCTCCAAGCCCTCCTAGTCCCTCCTTTCAGGTGCACAGCACGCCAGTAGGGGGCAGGGTCCGCCATCACCTTCCCCACTGGCGCACCATCACCTCGGACAGGTGGGTCTTGGACATTGTCCGAAGGGGCTACTCCCTCCCCTTCGCGACCACCCCCCCAGCCATGCCACCTCAATTCCACCGCATGTCAGGGGATCACTTGGTGCTTCTACAGAAGGAAGTCACGGCCCTCTTGGCCAAGAGGGCCATCGAGCATGTTCCGACCCCAGAAGTAGGGCGTGGTTGCTACTCCCACTACTTTCTGGTGCCCAAAAGGACAAGGAGGACATGCGTCCTATCTTGGACCTCCGGAACGTCAATCGCTTTCCTCCGGAAGGAGAAGTTCAAGATGCTCACCCTAGCTCAGGTCTTGACTGCCCTCGACCCAGGAGACTGGTTGGTAGCGTTGGACTTGCAGGACGCGTATTTCCACATCCCCGTCCTGCCGGCCCACCGGCGTTACCTTCGGTTCACGGTAGGCCCCGAGCATTTTCAGTTCACCGTGCTCCCCTTTGGCCTTACCAGTGCCCCTCGGGTGTTCACGAAAGTGATGGCGGTGGTCGCAGCTCATCTGCGCCGGGCAGGGGTTTCGGTCTTCCCCTACCTCGGCGACTGGCTGCTGAAGGCGGGCTCGTCCCAGGCAGTCGTCTCCCACCTCCAGACTACGGCCGAACTCCTGCACTCGCTGGGGTTCTCCATCAATGTGCCGAAGTCGCATCTGATTCCTTCTCCACAGCTCCTTTTCATCGGAGCAGTTCTGGACACGACGCAGTTTCGGGCCTATCCTCCCGAACGGCGAGTCCGGGATATTCAGGCTATGATTCCGATCTTTCAGCCTTTATCCTGGGTTTCGGTAAGGATGACCCTGAGGCTGCTGGGCCTCATGGCCTCCTGCATCCTGCTGGTCAATCATGCCAGATGGCATATGCGGGCTCTGCAGTGGGACCTGAAGTTCCAGTGGGCGCAGCACCAGGGCAACCTGTCCGATCACGTCCAGATCTCGGAGGGGACTGCAAAACAGTTGCAGTGGTGGCTCTCGAACCGGCAATGGGTCATGGGCAGATCCCTCTCCCTTCCCCAGCCGGAGCATACAGTTGTGACGGACGCGTCCCTTCTGGGATGGGGCGGTCACATGGGAGAGGCGGAGATCAGAGGCCTCTGGTCTCCGGCGGAGTCCCGGCTCCATATCAACATTCTGGAGCTCCGGGCGATCCGGCTTGCACTCAAGGCATTCCTTCCCTCTGTCAAAGGGAAGGTAGTGCAGGTGTTCACAGACAACACCACCGCCATGTGGTACTGCAACAAACAGGGCGGGGTGGGGTCTTGGACCCTTTGTCAGGAGGCTCTGCGCCTCTGGACATGGCTGGAACATCAGGGCATGTTCCTGATGGTTCAACACCTGGCAGGTTCTCTGAACGCCAGGGCGGACGAACTCAGCCGCAGGTGCATGATGGATCACGAATGGCGTCTTCACTCGGAAGTGGCGCAAGGACTCTTTCTACAGTGGGGAGAGCCTTGGTTAGATCTATTCGCCACCGAAGAGAACGCGCAATGTCATCAGTTCTGCGCGTTGGAATTTCCAAGGCGGCACTCGCTCGGCAACGCTTTTCGTCGCGAGTGGAGTTGCGGTCTGTTGTACGCCTTTCCGCCTACACCACTTCTACCCAGAGTGTTGAAGAAGATTCGGCACGACCGGGCCCAAGTCATTCTTGTGGCTCCGGACTGGGCTCGAAGAGTTTGGTATCCCGAGCTACTCAATATGAGCATAGATCCCCGATCCGTCTGCCTCTTCGGGAGGATCTTCTGTCGCAGCAGCAGGGGACGGTCCTCCACCCGAACCTGTCCAGTCTACACCTGCTTGCGTGGAGATTGAGCGGCGGCAGTTGATTCCTTTCCACTTGCCTCCCGAAGTTTGTGATGTGATTCTGGCAGCCAGGCGTCCCTCCACTAAGGTGGTATACGCCTGCAGGTGGAACAAATTTGTGGCATGGTGCACAGCAAAGGCTGTGGATCCCCTTTCTGCCCCTCTTTCTGAGGTCCTTCTGTTCCTTCTCTCTCTGGCCCAACAGGGTTCTGCCCTGGGTACCATCAAGGGTTATCTTTGTGCTATCTCGGCCTTCCTCAGGCTCCCTGATCAGCCCTCCCTTTTCCAAGTCCCCTGTTGTTAACAGGTTCTTAAAAGGCATTACTCACCTCTTCCCTCCTGTTCCGTTTGTGATGCCTCAGTGGGACTTGAACTTGGTTCTTACCTTTTTAATGTGCGCTCCCTTTGAGCCTCTGCATAACTGTCCTCTTCGTCTTCTGACTCTGAAGACAGCCTTTCTGGTGGCCATCACCTCCGCTCGGCGGGTGAGTGAGCTCCAGGCTCTATCTTGCAAACCTCCCTTTCTGTCTGTTCATCCAGACAAGGTTGTTCTTCGGACGCGTCCGTCCTTCTTGCCAAAGGTGGTTACTGCTTTCCACATTGGGCAGACCATCACTTTGCCCACCTTCTTTCCGCCTCCGCATCCTTCCAGAGAGGAAGAGAGGCTCCACCGTCTGGACCCAAAACGTGCGCTCTCCTTCTATATCGACCGCACAAAACACTTCCGGGTGGATGACCAGCTCTTTGTTGGCTACGTGGGCGCCAAAAAGGTCGGGCGGTGCACAAGAGGACCATCTCCCGCTGGGTTACCTTGTGCATCAAGACCTGCTATTCTTTGGCCAAGAAGGAGCCTCCTGTTGGGCTGCGTGCCCATTCCACCAGGGCAACGGCTGCTACCACGGCCTTGGGCCGCGGTGTTCCGCTGCCGGTTATCTGTCAGGCAGCTACGTGGGCCTCGCTGCACACGTTTACTAAGCATTACTGCCTTGACAGTCAGGTCCGGAGGGACGGCTTCTTTGGCCGTTCTGTCCTCCAGGACTTCCTTGTCTGATCTTTGTTCGCAGACCCACCACCGGGGTTGGTATTGCTGGGGTATCTATTCTAAGGTAAGGAATCTATCACTAACGTGTCTCTTTCAGATGCACAAGTTACTAACTTGTGTAACGATATATCTGTAAGAGACAGTAGTTAGTGATAGATTCCTTACCGCCCACCATCCTCCCCGTTCTGCGAACTGATTTCTAGGGTTAAGGACACCCCTTTCAGGGCCCTAGTATTTTTCAGACACCTGTGTCAGCTTCTTGCATGGCTCTGCGTTCCTGGCGCGGAAAGTCGTGTACAGAACTGACGTCAGCGCGCAGGGGCGGCGCCTAAGTACTGCCCGCGACGTCATCCCGGCGATCACGACGCCGACGACGGACGCGGAGCCGCACGACGCCGCCTACCGACGCGCAAGGGTACTGCTACGCAAAACTTTCCGGATCCAGCCTGACGCCTGGGGATATTCTAAGGTAAGGAATCTATCACTAACTACTGTCTCTTACAGATATATCGTTACACAAGTTAGTAACTTGTGCTCCTAGCTGAGTTAGGAAGTTTTTGAATTCACTACCTTGGAATGGGGGACCGTTGTCTGTCTTGACTACATGGGGTAGTCCGAAGAGTGCAAAGGTTTTCTCCAGTATCGGTTGCAGGTGGTTAAATGCAGTGGACGGCAGGACCTCCACGATGGGGTACTTTGTGTAACTATCAACCAAGACTGCTGTGACTCTCCCATCCGGGAAACTCCCGAAGTCAAGGCTTATCCATGACCATGGTGATGGAGCAGGATCCTCGGTTATCACCGGAGCCGGTGCCTCTGGATTCCCCGTGAGTTGACAGGCTCTGCAGTTCCGTACCACGGAGTCTACGGCTTCTTCTAGGCCAGGGAACCATACCTTTTCTCTCATTCGGGACTTCATTCTCCCTGTTCCCTGATGGCCTTCATGCGCTAAAACGGTCGCCCGTGCTTGAAGGCTTTGCGGAATGACGATGCGAGATCCTCTCAGTATGACGCCACTTCCGGCTGCGCTCAAGTCATCTCGTACTCTCCAGATTTTTCCTAGCCGAGCTCGGTCCTGCTCATTCCATCCATGAACATCGTGAAGAAATCCTTCCCAAGATCCCTTCTGTAGAGCGTCTGCTACTCTTTTGAGGACCATGTCATCTCCTGTGTGGGTCTTGATTTCTTCAACGGATAGGGCTCGTGGACACGACCACTGGGAAATCATGTTGACGAAGTCTTCCGTCATCTTTTCCTGGGCAGATGTCTCTTCTGCAGGGTGTGCAGGGTGGCGTGACAGGAAATCGGCCGGATTCTTTGCACCAGGCATGTACACCAGTTCCAGTTGATAGTGCTGAAGTTGTATTGCCCACCTCTCAATTCGGGGCGGTGGATGAGGCGCAGTCCCTTTGAAGAGTGGGAGCAGTTGTTGATGGTCTGTTACCACTCTGAATGGATTTCCACTGACGTATAGATGGAAATGGTTGCATGCCCACTTAATGGCAAGTGCTTCCCGTTCAATCTGAGAGTAACGGGTTTCGGTCGCAGTTAGCGCTTTGCTCGCAAAGGCCAATGGGACCCATGTTCCTGGTTCTGTTTCTTGCGCCAGCAGGGCTCCTAGTCCCACCGGGCTGGCATCTACTATCAGTTCTGTTGGCCTAGCTGTGTTGAAATAGGCCATGGTCGTGCTTTCCAGTAGTGCCGCTTTTACTTTACAGAAGGCTTCTTCTTCCACCGGAGTCCACCGCCAGATAGTCTCCTTCTTGGTTAGGTTTTGTAGCAACTCTGCAACGGTGGCGAGATTCGGAATAAATCTTCCGCAATATGTTGCCATGCCTAAAAAGCTTCTGACTTCTGACGCAGTTGTGGGAGCTGGAGCAAGCTGTATTACTTGTGATTTCTTGGGGTCCACCTTCACTCCCTCCTGACTAAATACATATCCAAAAAATTCGATGGATTTTTTGAAGAATTGGCACTTTTCTTTGTGGAGAGTCACTCCATGCTCTGCGAGGCGTTGGAGGGTCGCTCGAAGCTGACGATGATGGTCTTCTATTGTTGCCGAGTGTATTAAAATGTCATCACTGACGTTAATGACACCCTGAAGCCCCGACAGGACTTCTCTTACAGCGTTCTGGAATATCTCTGCTGCTGATGATATTCCGAAATTTAACCTTTTGTAGCGTCTAAGTCCTAGATGTGTCGAAAACGTGGTGATGTATCTACTACTCTCCGCTAGCTTCAACTGGTGGTAACCAGCGTTTAGATCAAGTTTAGAGAACCACTGGGAGCCGGTGAGGTCGGCCAGGATGTCGTCGACTGTTGGTGTCAGGTGTCTCTCTCTCTTTATTGCTTGGTTGGGCATTCTCATGTCGATACAAATCCGAATTTTCCCAGGTTGCTTTGGCTTTTCGGCGATGACCATGGGAGATACACAGGGGGTCGGTCCTGTCACCTTTTCTATTACTCCCTGTTGTTCAAGCTTCAGTAGCTCTTGTTCTACCAGCGGTCGTAAGTGAAATGGGACGCGTCGATGCCGTAGTGCGACTGGCTTTACTGCCGTATCTATATGTAGTTTTACTGGTGGCCTCTTCATGCTTCCTAGACCAACGAATAGTTGCGGGAACAGCTCCAGGATGTCTTCTGTTTGGAGTGATTTCACAGCGTTTGCAACTGTTTGGAGTGATTTCACAGCGTTTGCAAATGTTATTAGATTCAGATCCTCTGCAGTGTGACTTCCAACGAGTATGTCTGCTTCCCTGTCAACTACATGGAACGTGGTCGTGACTTCTTGGTTTTCTGACTTTACTTGAACTGACATTTTCCCTTTTAGGGGAAGTGGTATTTGACTTCCGTACGTGAGGATTCTGACTTTGGATGGCACGAGCGCTGGTCTTGGGCTTAACTTCTTGTAGTGCTGATACCCCATGACGTTCACGGACTCCCCGGTGTCAATGAGAGCTGTGACGGGTGACCCAGCGATCTCAATCGTGCATGTTGGCTGTGGCCTCCGTTTCAAGTCGTTTGCAAAAGATATGAGGTAGTATTCTTCTCCTTCGTCTGTGGACGAGTCTTCAAAACACTGTCTGCGATGTGCCGCTGTCATCGGTGTCCTCGATGTGGTGGGTTCTTCTAGTGAGAGGTGTCTCACTGTTCGTGACGGTGGTCTTCGTCCGGGAGTTCCTTTGTTTCCGCAGTCCTCCTCTACATACACTTGCAAAATGGTTGGGGATTCCACATTTTGCACAGGTCTTGCCCTTGGCTGGGCATTCATCTTGGGAGTGTTCTTCCTTCCCACAGTAACCGCACTGTGGTCGTCTCGAGCTTCTGGCGGGCCAATTCCCTCGCCCGCCGCGAGTCGGCGCGCGGACGGCATCTACTCGCTCTGCCTTGATTGTCAGTGCTGGTTCTGCCTGTTGGTTGAGCGCGGCTTCCATGGCAGTTGCTCTGATAGCTCATGGGAGCGTGCCAGAATAAGAATGTCTCCAAGGGAAATTCGCGGTTGTCGAAGAATCAGGGCCCGCAGGGTCTTGTTGCTGCACCCCTGGATGGCCTGTGCTCTTACCTCCTTGGTTTGATCATCGTCGGGGCATGTACTGGCCAGTTCTCTCAGGCGCGCGTGGAAAGTGTCCATGGACTCCCCTTCTCTCTGGGGGGTTGTCGGAGTTTAAAGCGCTCGTAATCGGGATTGAGTTGCGGGTCAAAATGGGCATTCAAGGCTCTGACTGCGGCGTCGTAATCAGCGGGTGCTCCTGTGTCCGGTAGATGTGCGAACAGTTTGTATATTTCGTCTCCTGCGAAATGTAGCAGCAATGATCTCTTGACCGCATCATTTGTTTCTCTCGTGGCTATAAAATAATTGTCAAGGCGGCTGATCCATATTCTCCACCTAGGCGACGCTGTGGCTGGATCAATTAACTCGCTGAAAGGAGGAAGTGCGCTGACTTGGGAGTGCAGGTGAGTTGGTGGTGCCGCTGGTTGTTGGGCTGCTGCTGCTGGATCAGTCATGGTAAGTGTCTACCCCGTGGCCCTCTGCACTTGTGGTTGCCAATGCTTGTTTGGATGTCTTTTTCCCCTTTTTTTCTTCTCTTTGCTTGTCCCTCTTACAGTGCTATCAGCCAGTGTTTGTTGAGTGGATGCCTCGGGGTGGCAGTGGATCGTGGCAATGCTGACTGTAAATGCTGCTGAGCATGCAGGGGTGTTCAGGGTGTGTTTCCCCCTTGCAGCCACCGGGTGTCAGTGGCGCGCTTCCGAATGTAGAGCTCGGAGGTGTCAGGGAATCACTGCGCATGCGCGCACTGCTGCTGTGAACGCGGGCTCGACCGGAGGTTCACCGGGAGCACCAGCGCTACACACAGTCGACGCGGTTCACTGTCGTGGACAGGGCCCGAGGATCTAGTCCTTGCTGTCACTCACCCGGCGATCAGACGGCTGCTCGGCTCACTGCTCTGCGCATCAGCGCGCCAGTCGCGGTCCGCGGCTCCGGCGAAGTCCCGCTAGGCTGACGGGCTCGAAGCAGCCGAGGTACTCTATCGGGCGATGTGTGCCCACCTTCGTCGCCAGTGTGATGCCCCCAAAAGGTAGGTTGGGGCAGGCAGCGCGCAGTACAGGATTGTGGCGCTGCAGGTTACATTAATGACGACCACCTTGGTGCTGGGTGCCGGCCGGAAGTCCCGAGCGACTCCGGCCCCTTTATTTAAGCTCTCTGGCCACGCCTGGCCAGAGAGTGTTACATTGTGTGTGTATGCTTCCGGGGGCACACCATTGCACGGTGTGCGGGGATAAGCTAGACCGCTACAATACCCACTGCAGACATCTGTGTTCAGCCCACAAGTCTCAGGTTATAATGCTGCTAAAATAACTCAAGTTATCCTTGCTCTTTCTGGACAGATATCGATGTAACCTCTGGTCACATGTTTAAATTGTAAAATAGCTTAGAGGGCTAAGGTGTCTAATTCAGAGCACGGCATGTAACGTGCAGATAACAGATTTCTAGTGTGTATAAACTTGCACAGTAGATTAACGTGTTTGTTGCAGACACCTGTGTGTTACAATCCTGTTAAAGTAACCTTGTGAGTGAAGTGCCTGCTGCAAGTAACCAACTACATAGAGCCTGCAAAACAACTACTCAATGTTTTGTTCTTTACAGTCGGTTAAATGGGCTGTGTAGGCTAGTATTAACACCTGTTATTAAGTGTGAAAACACTTTAGTTTGTAGGCCGCCTGATGGCTTAGAGAATGGAACGCTCACCCCTGAAATATGCCATGATTTGCAAGTCATGAGTTAGAATCATGGCACGGCTGATTGCGCCCTATATTCTCCCTGTTTTGGCTTTGAGTATTCTTACATTGGGGTTTAGTAACCTCTCTTATTTACATTAGCCTGGGAATGGCAGGTGTTATCGTGTGTCTCGTAAATCACAATTTTTCATGTAATTGCACTCCTAGAAAGACATAACACTTTCCCTGGAACAAAATTGGACCTTCATGTTTTACCTAAATGCAGACCTTGAGAAATGAAAAAAACACTTTCATGTCTCAGTGTATCTCTTGGCATTTTATTAACAGACAAGCTCTGTCTTTTGTTTCTCTTTCGGCCAGCTTTGTCTGAAAGGGGAGTGGGTGTGAGGTTCTGTACTGTGTTTGATGCCCAACACTTGCAGACTGCCAAGGACCAGCTTAGACAAAAGGAAATACTGGCTGTTAGTGATGTAAAGCATTTGCAGCTGGGCTGCACTGGTAGGAGTATTGGGGGTGATAGAGAGGCTCCATTTGCATCTTGCAGGCTGCTGCTCAACAAGACACATGCACCGAGTGCCTGTGCCTAGAGTTACACTACACCAGGACACAACCAGGAGGACTCGCAAGGCTAGCAGAAAACCCCATTCTCACTCAGAAGTACCAATCAGAATTGAGGTAGTTCCCACTCAGTTGTGTCTACCCATTGTTATATATTTTTGCCCAACATTCAGCTGTGGTCTTTGGCCCACCCCACTGCTTTCATTGTAAACATGGACATATTAGACCATGTCATGTTTGTTTCCTAAGGCACTGACACTATTGGGGCACATCCCTTTATTTAAAAAAAACGTGTTCAGTGGCTACACGCATTGCCTGCACCTTGGCTTACCATACTTTGTGTTTTTACTGGCGGGAACTGGACCGAGTGGTCCCAGCATTGACGTACTGCGCTCCTTGCATTCAGGGCTACATTCTTCATTCTTCATAGAACTCACCACAGACATTGGAATAAAAGCACACCGTTGCTCCCACATCAATGGACTACATGCAAGATTCTAAATCCTTCAGTGCTGAACAAGAATTACCGTATTGGCTCTAAAAGGAGCCCGATGCTGAAATGTTGCTCATTTGACTTGCCTCTGCATTTTAACAGCTGCAGTAATAGCGCACCCTGCGCGTCTTTTTTTTTTTTTTATATATAACTTTTTATTAAACATACATCGGACATATGTACAACGTACAGAGGAAACATCAAGGTATACATCACATGAATCTCAGGGGTAGTGCTAATCGCTTTTACACATGAGGAATGCTACGGAGTAAGGGGAATGTCCTGTACAGCAGTACAGGGAGGAGCACAGATTTCTCCACAATAGATATTCCAGGGGCCCCATATGCGGGCCCATTTCCCAGGGCAACCCCTGGCCAAATATACTGTCTTTTCTCTGAACATACACCAATCTAAATCCTTTTCCCAGGCATCCAGAGTGGGTTCGTGCGCTGCTCCCCATAACTGTGCAATATTTCTCTTGGCGAGCATGAGCCCAAGTGTAACCCATTGTATCTGGTGGGTGTTCAGGTCAGTAGGTTCCCAGATATTCAAGAGGCACCGCCGCGCCTCCGGCTGGAGACGAACTGATAGAACCGTGTTAATCACGTAATGTATTTTCTGCCAGTAGAGACCCACATGTCTACACTTCCAGATGATATGCATGAAGGGCCCTATGTGTCCACACCGTCGCTTGCATTCACCACTGTCCATCAGCCCCATATGGATCAGGCGGGGTCCTGTGACATAGGCTCTATGGAGGATTTTAAGTTGGACTAGCCTGAGGCGTTCTGAAATGGCTACTACCCGGGGGGAGGAGACCGCGTCCTTCCAGTCCTCGTCATCTATTTCTAGTCCGTCTTGTACCCATTTCCCCCGCAGGGCCTGGAGGGGATCCTCTGTGTTGTTGACTAATTTTTGGTAGATCAGTGAGATAGTTTTGTCGGGGAGGTGGCCGTCAAGTATCCTATCTTCTAATGGGGAGGCGTCAGGAGGGAGCTTGCCCCCGGGGAGTGCCCGTAGGAGTGAGTGAGATACCTGCGCATACCGGAAGAACTCGGTGTTTGCAAGTGCATATTCCGCCTGGAGCTCAGTGAATGTCTTGACCCCTCCCGGGCCCCAGATGTCTCTGACCTGAGAGATGCCAATACGATCCCACCTATCAAATCCTTTAGTTTTCCATAGGCTACCTAATTCCTCTGAGTCCCATAACGAGGTAGACATCGTTAACTGTCGTCCCCTCCCGAGTGAGGAGGACGCCTCGTGCCAGACTCGGACCGTATGCTTAGTGGGTCCCGTCAAGATATATTTCCGGGGTCTTGCGTATAATGCCCTATTATAATTGCCCCCAGGAAGCACCCATTTATCCATCGCATAGCCAGGATCATCAACTCTGCCATAGGTACCGTGGTTAACTGCTGCCAATTGCGCTGCCCAATAATATTTTTTAATATCCGGGAGGCTAATGCCTCCGTCGTACCAGTTTATCGTCAGTTTGTTTAGGGCGATTCGAGGTCGCCCCTCCCAAAGCAGCTGTCTCTGTAGTCCTTCAATTTCTTTGAAATAGCGCGAGGGGACAGGATCTAGGGTGTTATGCAATATGTATAGGAACCGCGGCAGGGGCATCATTTTGAACAGAGTAGCTCTACCCAAGAGGGAGATGGGAAGTGATTTCCACCTGGCTACATCTTTTTTGAGTCTGCTCAGAGGGGGAAGGAGGTTTTGGTCATAACGGGATTGAGGATCTAGTGAGATAAAGATACCCAAATACTTGAAGCCAGCCGTGTTAATTTGTATTGGACAGCCTTGGGGGAGAAGGGGCCGATCCCCACTTAAGACGAATAGTAAGGACTTGTTCCAGTTGACCGTGAAGCCAGAAAATCTGCCAAATACTTTAAGGATATCTAACACTACTATCAAAGATCTCCTGGGGGACGCAAGATAGAGCAATATGTCGTCTGCGTACAATGAGATGCGGTCTTCACATTCCGGGGACCACTTCAAACCTCTCACTCTGGGGTCACGTCGTATCCATGCTGCCAAAGGCTCGACGGCCAATGCGAAGAGGAGGGGGAAGAGTGGGCAGCCCTGACGGGTTCCCCGGCTGAGCCGGAACGTGGTGGAAAGCTTGTTGTTAACAACTACCTGGGCCAAGGGTTCATTATACAAGAGTCGCACCCAGTGAATACATTTCGGGCCAAAGCCCAGTTTTGCCAATACCGCCCAAAGATACGGCCATTCGAGAGTGTCGAATGCCATTGTCGCGTCTAAGGAAGCTATTATCGCAGGCTCCTGGATGGTGTGCGCTCTCCCTATCACTCCGTGGACTCTGCGTAGTTTCTGTGGGGCATGAATCCGGACTGGTCCGGATGGACCAGTTCATTGATTACTTTGATGAGGCGATTGGCTAAGAGTTTGGCAAAAATTTTGGGCTCCGCATTCAGGAGGGAAATCGGCCTGTATGAAGCACATTCTGTTCTGGATTTGCCCTCTTTATGAATAGCCACTATGGTGGCTATCCTCTGTTCCCTAGGCAACGTGCCCAACTCCCTAGACTCCTCAAACATAGATTTTAGATATGGTGCTAGTTTGTCAGGTTGCAACTTATAAAGCTCAATGGGGAGCCCGTTGGGGCCGAGGGCCTTGCCTGAATTCAGGGATCGGATTGCTTGCGCAATTTCGTCCGCTGTCAACTCACCATCCATAATATCTCGATCGCCTGACGAGAGACAGGGGAGTGTGATGTCTCGTATCATTGCCTGCGAGTGTTCCTCTGAACCCCCGGCCAATGTGGTGTATACTGTCTGGAAGTGGTTAGCAAAGCTATTAACAATTTCTTGAGGGTCTGTGATAATAGTGTCGTTGTCTCCTCTGAGTTCAGGGACCAATCTACTCGCCAACTCCTTTTTATCGAGCCATGCAATCAATTTTCCTGCTTCATCTCCTAAATCGTAAAGTCTACTTTGTCGTTCTCTACTAAGGATTTTTGCTTTCTCAGTGACCATCGCCTTGTAATCGTGTTGTTTAAGACTCAGCAGATGAAGCTTTTCTGGGGTGACTCCCGCCTCCAAATCACTTTCTAGCATGTTAATGTCGGCCTCAATATCTGTGGCCTCCTTCTGGTTTTCTTTTTTGGTTCCTGCGATCAGTGATACTGCCTGGCCACGAATCACCGTTTTAAATGCCTCCCATAGAGACTGAGAGGAGAGCACCGTACCCACATTTTCGGTGAAGTAGTCACCCATAGTTTTGATGAGGTGCGTACGGATTTTGGGATTGCGGAGATGCCAAGGATTAATGGGCGCTATTTTTCCCACTGTATTATGGCTAAGGGCAATGTGGATCCATAGTGGTGAATGATCTGATATCCCCCTGGCCAGGTGTCTGATCTCATGGATATATTTGACCTGCTCTGCCGGCACCAAACAGTAGTCCAGTCGGGAAAGGCTGTGATGTGCGCCGGAGTGGAAAGTGTATTGGGCCTGGTCCGGATGATATGACCTCCACCCGTCTACTAACCCCAAGGTGTCAAGAAAGTCGGGCAACCACCGGGAAGAGGGCCCTACATCGCGCGGAGGGAATCTGTCAAGTGTACCCGAGACTATGGCGTTAAAGTCGCCCCCCAGAATGAGAAGACCCTCCGGGACGGAAAGTAACACCGAGCCCAGGTCAGTAAAGGTGGAGCACTGCAGTCCAGGGGGGACATATATTGACATGAGTGTGATGGGTCGGCCCTCCCACATCCCCGAGATTCCTACATATCTGCCCCTGTCATCCGCCCAAGTCGATGTGACCACGAGGGGAAGGGAGGTCTTGATCATAATTCCCACTCCTCGGGACCCTGTCGTGAATCCCGCATGTGCGGCCATTTTGTAACCCCCTCTTTGCATAGCCTTACATACATTTCCCATCAAATGCGTTTCCTGCAACAGGACTACGTCTGGTCCTGTTTTTTGAAGTATTGGAGTACAACACTGCGCTTTATCTTGTCCCCCAACCCGTTGACATTCCAACTCAATACTTTAATATGCTTTTCTCCCATGGTTCATGCTGTACAAAACCTCGGATTGCGATTTCCTCAACAGCTATGTCGGATTCGGACGCCGATGCAAAAACTATAACATAAAACCAATGCAAAACCCCCACCCAACTACCCCCCACCCTGCTACCCTGCCCTCTGGGCTTTGAACTGCCCATAGAAAACTTGCAGAGTGCCTGTCGCCCTATAGTGATCTAGTAGTAGAACTTGTGTGGACATGGCTTCTCGACCCTCTACTTCCTCCTCTAAGGATGAACTCCCTTACTGCCCCCGCGGTGAGTCAGTCCACGCCGTTTATAATGCCATTTATTGAGGGAGAGTGTCCCCGGGGAGACTAGCCGCCACCCTCCCCCCCCCCCCCTTTACCTGTCTCAGACCTTGTTAGGGAGTATTGTACATTACATTCGGGACCATAGTTAGTCTGTGTGAATCCGCTAGATAGAGGTCTGGGAACCAGCTTCTCCTCCCTCGTCGCCACCTCGCCCTGTCCACTCCATGTGGTACTCAAACCAGTCAGTTGCCTCTTCCGGCTGTTCAAAAAACAAAGTTTTCCCCTCTGCTTCTACACGGAGGCGTGCAGGAAACAACATGGAGTATTTCAGGCCCACGTCTCGTAGCTTACGCTTTACCATCATGAAGGATCGTCTCTGCACCCGCTGCGCGTCTTTTTTAGGTCTCGCCTGAGCCAGCGCGCATGCGCTGCTCTGCGAGGCTTCTAGTAAGCACTTTCAACTCTGAGCACACGCTTGTGCGTGTGCTTTTTTTTGTTGCTCACACGCTATTGGCCTTTGCGTGCGTCTTTCTAGGAAAGACAGCACGCAATTGGCTAAAGGGCGGGTGTGATCCAGCGGGTTACTAGCAACAAGCATTCATTCACTAAATACTCACCTGGGCCAATTCATTCATATTACGCTAGCAATTTCCGCTGGTGGGGTCAGTTGTACTCTTTATCAAAATCCCTGCTACCAATTACCTTTCAGATTGAAGAGTAATGACTTACCAATGGACCCTTTGATAACTGGGAAGTTTAAAATGAGAATATACAATACAATTCATAAACCTGAAATAATCACTGACTCAAGAAGTTTTAAAATGTTTATCCAAATTCTTAGCAGAGTAAATTACAAACCACATAATACTTAATCGCATATCAAGGAGGAAGTATACTAAATAATCACCTATTTAATCACAATGACGGTCCCTCAGAAAGGAGAAGATAGAGACAGCAGTACATCTAAAGGTTTACACATTTATAGTTACCTAAAGGTGTGAAAACCAAACCCCTTGGCCAAGGAGTTGGAAAAGGGTCCCAAGAAAGATGAAGACCAAAGACCTCCGGACCAGGTTCAGAACAGGATAGGTGACCTCTCTACCAACGACGCCTGCGTCGTTCCCCTCTCTGACACTTCGTTCCTCCTCGATTCTTCCGTGTCTTCTTTCTAATGGAATCCGCCGCCCCCACCTCAGGACCTCTCTGGACAGCGGTTCAGTCTGCAGTCGATGAGCTCGTTGAGCACCAAAGCCTGATCTAACTAATTAGCTAATTCTATATCTATTATACCCTTCTACACCCAGGTACCTCCCATTAATGTTTCAAAATGATGGGCCCACTACTTCTGATTGGACAGGGACAGGGGGTTGATCCTCACACCATGACAATTTAGTTCATTTTCTTTAAGCCCATTGTTTAAAAAAATACCGCCCCTCACAATTAATACATTTGCTTTATTTCCCACCCGTCTCACGACAAATTTAATACAAAATGTATATACATTGTTGCAATTGATAGAACATCTCAGATGTACAGTGGAGGTGACCAACGGGTCGTGTCCTTGGTAACTTCCAAGTTGACTTCATCGCTTTGTCTTGTTAGTTTTCAGAGCGCATGCGCCCGTTCCTCCTTTTGAGCTGCTGTTCAGTTAACCCAGGCCCATTTTACGAACTAATAGAAATCAAAGAAGAAACATATTAAAATAAAAAATAAATGTTTTCACTGTATACCCCCTAGTTCTATTCTATTCCCATTTAATTATAAAATCTATCCCGCATTAGTAGCGTTAGAATACCACATTATTAATTGCAGCAAATGCGTGAGCTTTAGCACGTGAGAACATCAAGCAGCCATTTTAGCACACACTGCGCAGAAGCAAAGATTCCCTCCAAGCAAAGAAAGACGTCATACCACGTGATATGGTTGACACATGCGCAATTGAGTTCCCGCGCTTTAGCGGCCCTTTTGGATTAGACAAGGATTACTGATTGAAGAGTAATGACTTACCAATGGACCCTTTGATAACTGGGAAGTTTAAAATGAGAATATACAATACAATTCTTAAACCTGAAATAATCACTGACTCAAGAAGTTTTAAAATGTTTATCCAAATTCTTAGCAGAGTAAATTACAAACCACATAATACTTAATCGCATATCAAGGAGGAAGTATACTAAATAATCACCTATTTAATCACAATGACGGTCCCTCAGAAAGGAGAAGATAGAGACAGCAGTACATCTAAAGGTTTACGCATTTATAGTTACCTAAAGGTGTGAAAACCAAACCATTTGGCCAAGGAGTTGGAAAAGGGTCCCAAGAAAGATGAAGACCAAAGACCTCCGGACCAGGTTCAGGACAGGATAGGTGACCTCTCTACCAAAGACGCCTGCGTCGTTCCCCTCTCTGACACTTCGTTCCTCCTCGATTCTTCCGTGTCTTCTTTCTAATGGAATCCGCCGCCCCCACCTCAGGACCTCTCTGGACAGCGGTTCAGTCTGCAGTCGATCAGCTCGTTGAGCACCAAAGCCTGATCTAACTAATTAGCTAATTCTATATCTATTATACCCTTCTACACCCAGGTACCTCCCATTAATGTTTCAAAATGATGGGCCCACTACTTCTGATTGGACAGGGACAGGGGTTGATCCTCACACCATGACAATTTAGTTCAATTTCTTTAAGCCCATTGTTTATAAAATACCGCCCCTCACAATTAATACATTTGCTTTATTTCCCACCCGTCTCACGACAAATTTAATACAAAATGTATATACATTGTTGCAATTGATAGAACAGCTCAGATGTACAGTGGAGGTGACCAACGGGTCGTGTCCTTGGATAACTTCCAAGTTGACTTCATCGCTTTGTCTTGTTAGTTTTCAGAGCGCATGCGCACGTTCCATGGCTCTTGAGCTGCTGTTTAGTTAACCCAGGCCCATTTTACGAACTAATAGAAATCAAAGAAGAAACATATTAAAATCAAAAATAAATGTTTTCACTGTATACCCCCTAGTTCTACTCTATTCCCATTTAATTATAAAATCTATCCCGCATTAGTAGCGTTAGAATACCACATTATTAATTGCAGCAAATGCGTGAGCTTTAGCACGTGAGAACATCAAGCAGCCATTTTAGCACACACTGCGCAGAAGCAAAGATTCCCTCCAAGCAAAGAAAGACGTCATACCACGTGATATGGTTGACCCATGCGCAATGGAGTTCCCGCGCTTTAGCGGCCATGTTGGATTAGACAAGGATTACTTATTAGTTTTAAACACATAGGCAAGCGTCTCTAGGATAAGGTGTAGTGTATGCACTTATTAATAAAGACATTACAAAGTTTTAATTAATACTGTGGGAGGATTGCTTACGAACAAGTCTCTTTGTGGGTCCTTGCTCCATCAATCCCCTCTCTGATGGCGTTTCTGAGCCATCAAAACTACCCACAACCAGATGCCAACTTCTAGCATATTTTTGTCACAGTCTCATTTTTACATTTTCTATTCTTATCTTCTCCTTTCAGTTTCTTGTATATTCCACTTTTCAGATCTTCTAATTCAATTTCATCAAATTTTCATTTCTTGCCTTTTCCTGTCACTCTATGTCTCATTCTTTCTACAACATTTGCACCATATCATTATTGATACTACTATTATTGCTATCCCTACTAAGGGTACTAATATTTGACCTATAAGTCCTTTTCCTACGTTAGTAAACCAGGTACCAATTGACGCAATGCTATTTGTCAATCTTTCCCATACACTATCAACTTCCAGTGGTTTCAGTTCATTCTCAAGTTTTGTTATGTTCTTTATATATGTTCCGATTTCTGCACTTTTGTCAGGAATATACGTGCAACAATGTTTCGTTTTCAACAATTTACAGACTCCGCCCTCTTTTGCTAATATTATATCAAGCGCAAGTCGATTTTGCATAACCATTGATCTAATCGCAACCATCTCCGCATTAATCATTAGAAACCCTCCAGCAGTATCCGTTGATAAACGATCAACCACTGTAGATAATTTACATATTTTCCTTGAGTTCAGAATTATTCCCACTGAAGGTATCAATGCACCAAATATATCACCTACAATTTCAGAAAAACTAGCTCTTTTACTACGTGTTAATTCACTATTATTTTCATTGCTCCCAGTGTTTCTTTTTACGTGGTATACTTTTGGAAAAACTATTCCAAAATAACAACTTCCATACCACTGTGCAGGAAGCCTAAAGTAAGCCTTATTCCCACACACATAATAAATTCCAGGAAAAACTGAATCTGTTCCTCCTTTTAGTCCCCAACCTCCAAGAATTAAGAAATTATGTTCACATTCACTGGTACCAATGAAAATATTGTTATAATCAGTCTTCAACCTATGTAGACAAATTTTCCCCAGCCTTTACAAAATCCAGTGCCATAGCAGCTTGAGCTTTGCCAGGTGTGTAAATACGCTCTTTCTCAGCCCAAGGTGGAAGATGAGCTTTATGCTCAGACGCTTTCTTTTGGAAATTCTGTCTTCTATTCTCTACTAAGTTCAAAAATATATTTTCTTCTTCATGTAATGAACATGTTAGATTGCTTCTATGTGCATGTGTTATGTCTATCGACTTCATTGTTAGGAAACATTCTCCCATAAATTGTGCATCTTGACTACTAAGCACTGGGTTCATATTCTTTCGAATCGGAACCTCTGAAAATATCACATCTATATTTGAATAATAATACTGAAGTTTCCCTGTTCTATAAAATAAACTAGTTAATACACTACATGATATGCCATAAGTTAAAGGCAAATGATGGTATGTTAACCCTTCTGCTACTGATTCAGGTAACTTCATACAAACATAACAGTCACTAACTTCCATTGTATCTACGTACTGAAACAATAATTTAGTGAAAACATTTAAACTAGTATCGTTATCTGTTACCACATGATGAAACTCTGGTTCATCTTCTGCTTCTATTCTTACTCTATCACCTTTCAAGTTATCTATCCTTCCCTTTGTTTCATTGTTAATCTTTTTATCCATTATCATAAGGTAAGGAATTGCTACAATCACAACTAACCACACTATAAGCACCACTACCAGACTACATATGCATATAGCACAGCATCTTTTACAACATTTCCGTTTCGGTCTCCCAGAAACTCTGTCGTCAGGCATTTTGACAAAGAAGATTTCTCTTCTTTTCTTTTTCTTTCAAGACTTTAACGTTATCAAGGTGGTTTCACTTCTTTTTCATAAGTCAGTTCTGCACTTGTTCCTTCGTCACCACTTTCACTTGACTCTGAACTTTCGTAGTCTTCAAGGATTATATAAGTCCAATCAGGACCTTTAAACTTATTGTTCACAAGTTTCAATCTTTTGCTTTTTCGTTTTTCAGTTCCACTTGTCTGTCCAGATAAGCTTGTTACTTCATTTACTTGTTCTGGATCTTCACTTCGTGTTTCTATATGGTATTTTACTCTTTTAATGACACTAGGCCAATGATCACCTTTTCTGACTTTCTTTGTTTGCACTGTATTTTCACTTTCTGAGTCTTTTCCAAAAGTTCTTTTATTTTCAAGGTGTGGCACAAATTGATTTTCCTCGATTTCAGTTTCTTCTTCTATCTGTTCTTGTTCAGGTCTTATTGTTGTTTCTTCAGTTGCCTGAATGTGAGTTTCTACTAACTGACCCTGTTCAGGATTTACGTCTTCGTGCTTGAAGCTTTCTTGCTCGATGTCTTCTTTGTTTTCTTCTCCCTGAACGTGTTTTTCTTGTTCTAACTGGTTCTGATCAGGGCTTATTGCACTTTGTACTTCTGCAGCCTGACCGCGTTCTTCTAAACCTGTCTGTCCCTGCTCAAATTTTGTTGTTTCGTTGTCAATTTGAGCCCAATCTTCTATCCCTTTCTGGGCCTGCTCAGGTTCTCTTATTGTCTCATTCTTCTTAGCCTGAGCTGCTTCTTCTTCACCTATCTGATCCTCACTAATTTCTTCTAATCTAGCTCGACTTCTTGTTTTGTTGTAAACTTCTGGTATGTCAACCACTGGTATCCAGTCCTGACTTGTGCTTGGTTGTTCTTCTTCAGCTTCTCCCAAATCTCTCACCTGCGATTCTTCAGCTGGCCAACCTTCAGCTTCCTCAGTTATTGATGCTGACTGAGGATCTTTTCCTTCAGGAGCTGGCACCCTTTTGGTGTGGCTTACATGAATCCAATTAGGCAATCCTGCACATTTCACTGCTGTGTTTGTAACTAATATAACCTGACAAGGTTCGCCCCACCTGGGTGATAAACACGTTTCTCTGGTGTGATGCTTCACAACCACCCAATCTCCGGGGTTCAGATCATGCTCTTGTTCAGGCTGCCTGGAAACTGCATCTTCTCCAACCTGGTGAGAGACAGAACTCACTAGGTCAGCCAATGCCTTGCAATAATCTAGAACCATATCATCAGTTATGTTCAGCAGTTTATTTGCAGGTACATGTGCTTGTCTCATTGCTCTTCCCATGATGATTTCATGTGGACTCAATCCTGTATTTCTATCAGGAATGCTTCTGAGTCCCATTAAGACAAGAGGCAATGCATCTGGCCAATCTAACGATGTGGATGCACACATCTTTGACAATCTTGACTTTATTGTGCCATTCATTTGTTCAACCACTCCAGAAGCCTCTGGGCGGTACGCACAGTGCAATTTTTGTTCAATTTTGAATGCTTCACAGATTATTCGAATTACATCGTTATTGAAGTGACTTCCTCTATCTGATTCCAAAGTTACTGGGAAACCGAACCTAGGAATGAGTTCTCGTAATAACAGTTTTGCGACTGTAATGCTGTCATTCCTTCTGGTAGGGTAAGCCTCCACCCATCTTGAAAACAGACACACTATGACAAGTACATATTTCAGTCCTTTACATGGTGGTAACTGTATGAAATCTAGCTGCAATCTTACAAAGGGACCTTCAGCCTTTCCAATTTTTCCCAAACCAATTACTGTTCTCCTTCCTGGATTATTCATTTGGCAAGTTAAACACCTCTGGCAAAGACTCTCTGCTGCAGCCCTAAACTTTGGATTGTACCAACTTTGTCTGAAAAGTCTAATCATGGCATCTCTCCCTACATGTGTGTCTCCATGATACATTCTGGCCATTTGTGAAATCAAACAGTCGGGCATGACTGGTCTGCCATCTGTATATACCCATACATCATCATCTGTTCTTCGGGTACACCCTATTTTTATCCAAACATCTCTTTCACTCTCCTCAGCATCATCTTGCAATCTTTTCACATCATTCCATGTTTCAGGTGTTGAACATAGCATAAGTTGGCAGCTGATTCCCATCCTTTCAACTTTTCTGTTTACTGCCAATCTGTTTCTGGCACAATGTTGAGCAACTAGGTCTGCGTATCTGTTACCGGCTACCACCCAGTCATCTCCTGACTGGTGTGCGGCACATTTCACCACTGCCAATTCTTTTGGTGATTGTATTGCCTCCAATAGTTCCTTTACAAACTGCCCATTTTTGATTGGGGATCCTGAAGAAGTCATGAAATCCCTCTGCATCCACAGTTGGCCAAAGTCATGCACAACCCCGTACCCATATTGACTGTCCGTAAATATGGTTACTCTTAAATTTTTCCCAATTTTGGAGGCTTTGATCAAAGCAATTAATTCAGCTACTTGTGCAGATTTGACTCCTGGTAAATAGGATGCTTCGACTATTCCAGATAGTTCACACACAGCATAGGCTGCGCTCAATTTACCATCCTCATGCCTTAGGCATGAGCCGTCCACAAACAGCTCCCTGTCTGGGTCTTTTAGGGGCATTTCCTGTATGTCAGGACGCGGTTTTGTACACAATTCTGTGACCTGTAAACAGTCATGTTCTGGATCGTCCTTAACTTCTTCACAAATTTGATCTGGCAATAATGTAGCAGGATTCACAACAGTGCACCTAGCTATGGTCACATTTTCAGCTCCTAAAATTATTCGTTCATACCTTGTCATCCGACTAGGTGTGAGATGCTGAGTTTTGGTTCTTGTCAACAGGATCACAACTGCATGTGGGACAAACACTTTAACAGGATATCCCATTACTATTGACTCACTTTGTTCAATGCTCATACAGGTAGCAGCGACTGCTTTTAAACAGCCTGGCAATGCTGTCGCCACTGGGTCCAATGTAGCAGAAAAATATGCTATAGGACGCCTGTCTAGTCCATGTCTTTGAGTTAACACTGAAAGTGCACAATTTTCTCTTTCATAGCAAAATAGTGTGAATTCTCTTGTATAGTCAGGCATGCCCAAGGCAGGTGCCTCACACAAAGCATTTCTTAATTTTACAAATGCACCGGCACTTTCATCATCCCATTCAACTGGATCTTTTGCTTTCTTTTTGGTTAGCTGAATTAAAGGCTTTGCTAGTAGTGAAAACCCTATAATCCATTGTCGACAGTATCCTACTATTCCAAGAAACATTCTCACTTCTCTTTGTGTTTCTGGCATTTTCATTTTCTTGATTATTTTTATTCTATCAGATGTTATTCTTCTTGTTCTTCTTTCAATTTGGTGTCCCAAATATTTAACTGCCGTTGTACAAAACTGCAGCTTCTCAGGTGACATTTTGTGTCTTTCTTCAGCCAAATGGTTGAGTAATGCAATTGAATCTGCAACACAATCATCATGAGTTTTGGATGCTACCAATAAGTCGTCAATGTACTGCACCAGGACTGAACTCCTGGGCAGTACTAATTTTTCTAGACACTCTTTCAGTATTTGATTAAAAATGGAGGGACTTTCTGTGTATCCTTGAGGAACACGATACCACACATAGACATGGTTTTCGAATTTAAACGAAAAGAGATATTGGCTATCTGGGTGCAATGGTATTGAGAAAAATGCTTGGCATAGATCAATTACTGTAAACGATTCTGCACTCCATGGTATCTGGTATAGGATCACTGCAGGATTTGGTACTATAGGACAACAAGGTACCACAATTTTATTAATTTTCCGCAAATCCTGAACAATCCTATATTTTCCACTAGGCTTTTTCAAACCCATGATTGGTGAATTACAAGGACTACTCATAACTTCTTTTAATATGCCTTGTTTCACCATTCTGCTAATTTCCTCAATAACTCCTGCTTTTACTTCTGCACTCATTTTGTACTGTCTGGTATTTGGGAAAATTGTGCCTTCCTTTACAGTGATCTTTACTGGGTCTATTTTTGCCATAAGTCCTACTTCTTTCCCAGTAAAATCCCATACCTTGGACCTCAATGTAGTTCTTAACTCTTCTGGTAATTCGTCTTTAGTTATCAAGGAGAACATCTCATCTACTTCCGTACCTTGCTTGGCTATCATGAACTTATAAACATGATCTTCATCCGGGGTCTGTATGGCAACACCATCCGGTGTGCAGAATATAGTGCAATTCATTTTGCACAGTAAGTCTCTACCCAATAAGTTTACTGGACTGGAATCACACACCACAAATTGGTGCATTTCTCGGAAGTTTCCTATTTTTACTTCCATAGGCTCAGTAAGGGGTGTTCTGATCTTTTGATTTGCTACACCTACAACTTGGATAGCTTCTCCAGAGAGAGGGAGGTCTGGGATGTCTGCTGTTCTTACAGTAGAACGGGTAGCACCAGTGTCCAAAAGAAAAGTGATATCATTACCTCTTACTTTCCCTTCAACATATGGACCTGACTGATCTACCGGTAAGGATGCGCCAAGTACGCACTCCTTCTCCCCCTCTCTTAGGCACCGTCATTGATAGTCATACGGACTAAATTCATCCTGTAAAAGAAACTGTGAAGTTACATATTCATTCTTACCACTTCCTCCTTGATATCCGACGTCTGTACCGTGCTTTGCTCTGCTTACATTACCCTGTATAGGGGCAGGTGGCAACTGACTCTGAGGGTTTACACCCTGCTGTGAGTCATTCTGCGTCTGTGGATTTAAATTATGATTTGGGCCATTATTATTTTGAATCTTTTTACATTCGTTCTTCCAATGTCCCAACTTTCCGCATCCATGACAAGGAAATTTCTTTTTAGCCTCTTCTCTACTCATTCGTCCTCTCACTTTTCCACCATTTCCTGAGTCCCCATTCATTCCAGAATCTTTTCCCTGACTATCTGTTGGATTATCCAAATTAATTCCCTGTCGCTCAGCCATTTTCACTTGAGCCCACATCACTTTTTCTTGTAGTTTCTTGTGCCTATCCTCAATGTCGTCTCCACAATATTTAGCATATTTCAAAATTTCGTCAATAGGCTTTCCTTGCCAGCATAACATATGCTGCTTAATCATCTGACAAATCTCTGGTTTTAGACCATAAACAAATCGATAGACAAACTGACTCATATTTTTGTCTCCAATATCCTCAAAACCACTATACTGTTTGAACACCTGTAATAGACGTTCATAATAGGCATGTACCGATTCACTTGCTTCTTGGGTAGTCCTGTCTGTTTTCACCCAATCTGTTTCTTTTGGTGGTATTTTCCCTTTCAAATAAGTTATTACCTGGTGATACTTCTTCATCACATCATTTGATGGGGCACCTGTTTTTGCATCTCTAGGATACTCTTCACTTGGCCAGTCGATTGTAATTTTACAATCTGTCCATAAATCTGCAGGTACCACTATGTCAAACAAACCATCCAAGTCCTTTAACAATACCTTTGACACTTTCACAAACCTCTCAACCTGCTTGTACCATTCAATTGGCTTTTCTCTCAACTTTGGAAAATCATTTGTAAATGACAAAATATCTTGTCTGCTCCATGGGACATGAACGTAACCTCCTCCTGGTACCTCCCGCATCGGGTACATCTGATCTACTTTCCCTGTTTCCTTCAATAAATATTCAGAAGTCGTTCTACTGTAACGTGCCTCTTCCTTTTTCTTTGTCCATCTAGTTTTCCATTTATCTAGTTCTCCCCATTTCTGTAATACTGACATTAATTCTTTCACTTGTAATTTCCTACCAGATGTATTCATATTTTCTAAATCTTTGTCAGTAAAGTCTGCTCTATATGGTTTCTGTAGTACTTTTGACTTTCTTATTTCAATTCCCATTTCTAAGGCCAAATCCGCCAACTTTTCATGGAATATCTTTACATTTCTTGTTATGCTCCTACATACGAACAATAGTTCTTCTTCACTGTAGGTATTTAAACGATCTACTCCTACGTTGCCTGCTATCATTTCTTCTAACTCGACTTTTAATTTATAAATGTCCAAAATCTTTGGGGGTGAACTTTGTCTGTCTATTCCTTGTGCCCATCTTTCTAAGTCTTCTGGGGTTACTACTGTTGCACTCTTAGTTCCTGAAGCTGTTATTATATTTACATCCTTTGAGCAACCAGGTGGAACTCTTCTGGGGGTGCTATTTACGGAGTCTCGAATAGGTAAATCCATTAGTGAAATCATAGATTCACAATCACTGATATGGTCATCAATTATTACTGCTTCATGTTTTGGAGTCTCCACAGGTATAGGCAAAGTTAAAGGCTTTGGACAATTTACTTTGTCACCATATAAAGGAACCACGGGACCAATGGTTACAGGTATTGTCAGGGAATCAGGATGTACATTCAACTGTGTTATTTTCTGTATCAATTCTGCTCTGTTTCTGTCTATAGCCTCTCTTTCCTTATCCTGAAGTACCCTATTAACTGGTGGATTATGCAATACTTGCGGTACCAATGGTGTTCTGAAAATTGGTGCACTTGGAGAACATCCACTTGACCCTTCCTGATATGGTGGAGGGTTCTTTAATATTTCTTCCATAAATTCATCTTCGGATTCTCCAAACCCTGTCAAATGTTTTGTCTTTTCTTTGCATTTGCTCCCTAATGGCTCCTCTGCCATGAATATTGGATACAAACCCTCGGTAAGCATCGCTTGTCTCCACTGTTTCATTTGACTTTCTCGTGTCTCATTCTGGTGTCTAGGAAAAAATCCCCTATAACCTCTATTGCTTCTGGGTCTATCACGTTCAAATGCCTCGGTTTCCCATTCTTCTAGGGCTTCGTATTGAGTTAATCTTGGTCTGGGTTCTAATTCGTTCATTCTTATTCGTAAATTTTGAAGAACTCTCCCATTGAAAGTACCATTCTCTGGGAAAGCTAATATTCCGTCTTCTTTTGTATATTCTATCCAATTTTCTAACCATACGCAAGTATGATAACCCCTCTCCATCATCATGAATGAGGCGGGCGTTTTTGCTGGTGGAATGATAATTCCTTCCCTAGTTTTGATTGGCTTATCCTTCTTAAAGTAATTCTTAATCTTTTGTAGGAATGACATTTTTCTCTTTTCTCCGTACATTTTGGGTAAATATCTATGTATTGAATTATATTCTGCAAAACCTAGAAATCTTCTGTCTGGACGTGTTCCTATTAAAGTCGGATCGCGTTTCCACATATAATCTACACTGTCCACTAAGATTTCGACTTCTATGCTGACAACCAATCAAATTCCAGCTAACATTTGTCTCTGAACCAATCCTAGCGCGGCTTTTCTGTGACGTCTGTCTGACGACCCCTCCTTTACAATCTGCGCTTCTCTGTCCCTCGCTGTTTCAACCAATCCCAGCGCGGCACCTGTGACGTCAGTATTACTCCTGACTACCGACCCCTCCTTCACAAGCTCGCTCCACGCCTACTGTGTCGACCAATCCCAGCGCGGCGTTTGTGACGTCAGCTTTTACTCCACCAGCTGACCCTCCCTTTACAAAATCGTACGCAAAACTTTATTTTCTCAACGCTTCTTATTTAAATTCAGTAACAACATAAAACATTCGCTATCGTGCCAGTTTCTCTACATTGGAAAAGATAGTTTCTCTCACTTCCTAGTAAAACCCTTCCGTTTACTAATCATACACTACGAGTAAAACCCTTCCGTTTACTCTTCATATGAGCTTTGGAAATACCTACTACTTCTTCAATGTTACCCTTTCTAGGTGATATAACATCAAATTTTCACCAGCGTATTCCTTTGCTGTCACTCACACGCACAAAGTCCCTAACGAGTACTGATAGCCCTGCTTAACTTTTCAGTACTATTTCTGCCTGACAGATAACCTCACTGCAGTATGGCTTCCACTTACCATCCGCTATTCAAATTTCCCGGGGATTTCTAGACAACATAAAACAAAACTTTTAAACAACGGATGTTAGTTTATAAAAATAAAATTCTCATTACCCAAGTAACAAAGTAAAACCAAAACCATCCTCTGATAGCCAGAAAACTGATCCAGCGGGTTACTAGCAACAAGCATTAATTCACTAAATACTCACCTGGGCCCATTCATTCATATTACGCTAGCAATTTCCGCTGGTGGGGTCAGTTGTACTCTTTATCAAAATCCCTGCTACCAATTACCTTTCAGATTGAAGAGTAATGACTTACCAATGGACCCTTTGATAACTGGGAAGTTTAAAATGAGAATATACAATACAATTCATAAACCTGAAATAATCACTGACTCAAGAAGTTTTAAAATGTTTATCCAAATTCTTTAGCAGAGTAAATTACAAACCACATAATACTTAATCGCATATCAAGGAGGAAGCATACTAAATAATCACCTATTTAATCACAATGACGGTCCCTCAGAAAGAAGAAGATAGAGACAGCAGTACAGCTAAAGGTTTGCATTTATAGTTACCTAAAGGTGTGAAAACCAAACCCCTTGGCCAAGGAGTTGGAAAGATAGGTCCCAAGAAGGATGAAGACCAAAGACCTCCGGACCAGGTTCAGAACAGGATAGGTGACCTCTCTATCAACGACGCCTGCGTCGTTCCCCTCTCTGACACTTCGTTCCTCCTCGATTCTTCCGTGTCTTCTTTCTAATGGAATCCGCCGCCCCCACCTCAGGACCTCTCTGGACAGCGGTTCAGTCTGCAGTCGATGAGCTCGTTGAGCACCAAAGCCTGATCTAACTAATTAGCTAATTCTATATCTATTATACCCTTCTACACCCAGGTACCTCCCATTAATGTTTCAAAATGATGGGCCCACTACTTCTGATTGGACAGGGACAGGGGGTTGATCCTCACACCATGACAATTTAGTTCATTTTCTTTAAGCCCATTGTTTTAAAAATACCGCCCCTCACAATTAATACATTTGCTTTATTTCCCACCCGTCTCACGACAAATTTAATACAAAATGTATATACATTGTTGCAATTGATAGAACATCTCAGATGTACAGTGGAGGTGACCAACGGGTCGTGTCCTTGGTAACTTCCAAGTTGACTTCATCGCTTTGTCTTGTTAGTTTTCAGAGCGCATGCGCACGTTCCATCGCTCTTGAGCTGCTGTTCAGTTAACCCAGGCCCATTTTACGAACTAATAGAAATCAAAGAAGAAACATATTAAAATCAAAAATAAATGTTTTCACTGTATACCCCCTAGTTCTATTCTATTCCCATTTAATTATAAAATCTATCCCGCATTAGTAGCGTTAGAATACCACATTATTAATTGCAGCAAATGCGTGAGCTTTAGCACGTGAGAACATCAAGCAGCCATTTTAGCACACACTGCGCAGAAGCAAAGATTCCCTCCAAGCAAAGAAAGACGTCATACCACGTGATATGGTTGACACATGCGCAATTGAGTTCCCGCGCTTTAGCGGCCCTTTTGGATTAGACAAGGATTACTTATTAGTTTTAAACACATAGGCAAGCGTCTCTCGGATAAGGTGTAGTGTATGCACTTATTAATAAAGACATTACAAAGTTTTAATTAAAAAAAAATGTGGGAGGATTGCTTACGAACAAGTCTCTTTGTGAGTCCTTGCTCGATCAGGTGCATGTCCCGCCTTCTCTCTCCCCTGGCCTAGGAAGCTCGGGAGCGAGCAGCAGCGCTGCCGGGTGCCAGCTGCATACCTCGCATTCCTTTCGCAGCCGCGTGGCCGCGCTTGTTTTAAAGAGCTACACACGGTGTCTACCTTCCGCTTTAGGGACCTTTGCAGGACAGACCATTTTGCATATTAAAGCTAGTGAAATCAAGATATTTGTCCGCGTTCCCCGTGCACATTATACATTAAAGACTAAAGTAAGATTGTCCCATTGTTCTGCGGACACAACTGGTGTAAAGGGACAGGAGGTGAGCTTCACGCACGCTCTGCCCATGTGACCCTAACACTAAAGATGGCTGGCAGCATCGGTTCTTCCTGTGAAATAAAACTACATTTACAAACCCAGCCGCGAGGAGACCGTCGAAGAACAGCGAAGGGAGCGATGAAGAGAAACTGAAGAGGGGCCCAGGTGAGAGGGAACCATAAAGTGTCTGTGGCATTCGGGGTGCCATTTTAACTTCAGCTGCACACGGGTGTGTGTTCGGATGTTGGCGGCTGGGGCTATGCTGCTGGTGATAATTGAATGATGAATGCACTTTAGGCCCAGACTTTTCTCACTTATCACCACGGAGGCTGCGTATGCTTCTGAGGAATGTCTGCTGCGGGACTGCACGGGGGTCTCGACGCCCTGCACCCCGGATTACTACTATTACTATCGGCCGGGCATGCAGTGTGAGCTACGCGGCATGTCTGCAGACACCTCAACAAAAGAAGGCATTAGGAAAGGAACACGAGAGAGGAACAAAACGAGGCTTGGGAAAGTCACGGGCGCCACTGAAACGGGAGCTATCCACCAAATGTTGGATGTCTTCTAAAAATACCAAAATGTAGGAGTAATATTTTCCCGGAAATAAACCCATATAGAGTTGTGATCAAATGTTGTCTCCAAGAGAGTGTCACTGCTCGAAACCTTATAAAATCCAGCCACACCAATGATTTATTCTCCGTGCATGCCAGGCAAAGAAAGCCCAGATTGTACTGGGAAGCAAGTTACTACTCACACTTGGGAAATAATTCATGGTTCCATGTGGAATACAGGATTTATCATCATCATGTCAGCCCCTAAATCACTCTGCAGTGCTTTATCATTGTCAAGGCCACTAGGGTTATGTGGCCAGGTTATCCAAATTATGTGGCATGGTTATTTAAATTTTATGACAAAATGCCAAATTACGCAAAACATTATTTGGCAGTATATTCATCCATTTCATCTCGGAACATTTTTTTGGTGAAATCTGCAAATGATGTGGCAAATTTTGCAGTAACTGCAACTCCCTAATTATGTGGTAATTGGCTGATGCTACAGGAACACATACATTCACTGGTCCTCACCTTTGTCCATTGTTTATGAACAGTTAATCCATGAAAGTAAACCTAAGCATTTTAATTCGCCTCAGTGCCTATTGTTAGGAGCACTTTGAAAACAAGCATTTGCAATGCAATAGGTCTCGCATTTGCGAGAGTTTGAGCTGTTGGCATTGTAAATGACAATGCCTTTTATTTGCGTGTTGGTTTTTAAAACGCCAATAGCTTAAACTCTCGCAAATGCGAGACCTATTGCAAATGCTTTTTTCTTCCTTATAGCGCTCGCGCGCGCACACCGCTCGCAGGCTAGCAGATGACCATGCAGAGACTGCTTGTTTCTGAAAGGGGTGGATAGTGCGTGTGTGGGTGTGATCCAGCTAAAGCTAGACTGCCGGGCTACAGTAAGACATGGGCTGAACTACGCCAGGGCTTGGACTGGATTCAGCGCTGGCTGGCCCCATTTCTCTAAGCGCATCAAGATGCGGCTGAACGTCACCTCTGCTGAACCACTGACGAGAACTGAAGAGTAGAAACACACACAGCATGAAGCACGGCCAATGCACACAGAAGAAACAGATGGGCCGGCTGCAGCGAAGGATTTGTTGTCAGGACAGCAAGTGTACTCTCGGAGCGCGGAGAGAAAGAGACTGTAGTATAGTGCGTAATGGGTAAGCCAGTCCTATTATTATCAGAACTGTACTATTGTTAACGATCTAGAACTGTAGAACTGTAGGATGTAGTAAGTATTCTCTTTTGGTCATTGACTGCTTGTGCCTTGTTTGTGGTGGATGTTCCTTCATGCGGGGGCTGGAATAAAGGACCTACAAATCTATACTGATTTGTGTCTTCTGTAAGATACTACATTCAATTGGCGACGATCTATGGTCCAGCCCCTGCCAACCATTTCTACAAATCTTCCGCACCGAAGATTCTGCATTCCGTTCTCAGTTCAATGCGTGTTTAATATTGAAACCGACATGCAAACAACAGAAAAGGAATAATACAAGAACAGAAGAGGAACCTAATCGAAACTCCGTTCTCCGTGAGTCTTTCTTTAAGAAATTTACATTTCATTGTACCCCCTTCTGCAACGATAACCGCTGCGCTACTTACTTTTAAATTTCGGCCAACTGTCATTCCATGCGCAGCTTCACGAGGACATTCACACGCTGCCTTCCAAGACGCAAGGACGTGTTCTAATCCTCCTGCGTTCCGCTGATCAGTTCTTTTGGGATACGTGCAATTACGTGCAATTACGAGGTCACGTTACGTGACCCCAGCGGCCATTTTGTATTCCTGTTCGGAAGAAAATACTGCATACTGCGAATTCAGGCTTTCTTAAAGAGATTTTCACATCGTTTTTTTTTTAATTTTATTAAAAATTTCAACGATCGCTTGTAGCAGTTCATGGACTCCAGATCTTGCAGTAAGAATCAAATTCACTTAATTTTCTTTGTGATTTGTTCATTTTTCTTCCTTTATATTATTCTATCATTGTATAAATATGGAAGGTAACTCTACAAGGTCTGCTGGTACAACTTCTAATACAACAAGTGCTACAGCAAGTAACTCTACACAAAATGTCAGTATAAATCTCAATAATCCAAAGGAATTCTTAACTAGCCCAGGAGAACCTAATGTAAAATGGCAAGAGTGGAAAGAATATTTTGTGAATTATATCGCCACTCTTGAAGACAATGGTAGTGTCATGTCTCCTGAAAGAAAAAAATGGATTTTAATGCATTGTTTAGGACCTGAGGGCCTTAGAATTTATAATCAAATGCAGAAAATAGAAAGAAGTGGTGATTTAGATGTTTTCAAATGTGCCATCGCTGATCTTGATGATCATTATTCACCAGTGGTGTGTGTAGCAGTATCTAGACGCACATTTTATAAACGAAAACAAGACCCTAATGAGTCAATTGAAGATTTTGTATCTGCATTGAAGAATTTGGCTATTAAATGCAAATTCGGTACTTTACACGATGACATGATCAGAGATCAGGTGGTTATGTCCACCAAAAACAAAAATATTCAAGACAAGCTATGGATTGAAGGTGAATCCAGTCTCAAGGATATCATAACTTTAGTGAAAAAGGCAGAGCTTTCTGACAGATGTGCAAAAGCAATTACTCTGTCTAATGAACCAGTTTCCGTAAACAAAATCAGTGACAATAGAAAAGAAAAAGCTTACACTTACAAACCGCCAAGGCCATATCAAAATATGAGACCTTATCAAAACGCTAACCTTAGGAAGGAGGAGAATATTACTCAATCTGGTTTTGTATGTTATAGATGTGGCAGTACATCCCATACCGCAAGATTTGACAAGTGTCCTGCTAAATCGGCTAAATGTCTTGAATGTGGACTTATAGGTCATTTCTCTAAGGTTTGCAGAAGGAAACGGTCCAAGAAACCTCGTGTCACTTGCATTATTAACAATGGTTCAGATTTATCGGATAACAATGAGGATGATGAATCTCCTGAAAACTCTGACATCACATCCGCTGGTACTGTAAGACATGTTGTGGTAAATATCACAGATGGTGGCAGCAACAAACCTTTATGCATGATATCTTTTGGTGGTATAATTTTGCAAGTTGCTGCTGATTCAGGATCTCCTTTCACCATCATTGCTCGTTCTATTTGGGATGGAAAATTTGCTAATACTATTGGTTCTTATTTACAGCCTACTGATGTGAATCCTGAGAGTTTTACTGGACAGAAAATTAACATGCTAGGTTTTAGATCTCTTATATTTGAATTTAAAGGTAGGAGAGCGTTGTGCAAATTGTATGTAGCTGCTGATGGACCTTCTGTTTTAGGTTGGAAAGATCAACGTTCACTCGATATCATTTTAGACCCTAACAGTCCTGAACAAGTTTTAGTAATGTGTGATGCAGAAAATACAAAAAAATGGGTTATGGATGAGTTCCCTAAAGTTTTTGCTGGTGGCATTGGGAAACTTGATGGTTTCTCACATAAGATTTGCATCAAAACCAATGCCATTCCCAAGATTCACAAGGTTCGTCATATTCCTTTAATTGTACGAGATGAAGTTAAAAAGAACTTAAAAATTACAGGATGCTAGTATAATAGAACCAGTTGAGGCATCTGACTGGATTTCTCCAATTGTGATAGCCAGACGTGCCAATGGGAAGATTTGCATGTGTATTGACTTAAGGTATTTGAATGATAATATTATCATTGATCAATTCCCTCTCCCAAGAATTGACGAAATGCTTTCATTAACCAAAGGTGCCAAATGGTTTTCGACCATTGATCTTTCCAGTGCATATCACCAGATCTCTTTGCATCCCATGAGTCAACACTTTACAACCTTTTGCACCCCTTTTGGTTGTTATCAATTTCGCCGCATGCCATTTGGGTTAGCGTCCGCAGCTGCGGTTTTCCAAAGACTCATGTATGAATTGTTTGGTGATATGCAAGGGGTAGTGTTTTTCCAAGATGATATCCTGGTTATGGGGGCCAATAAGAAAGTCCATGACGAGCGTTTAAGAAAAGTTATGTGTACATTACAAGAAAAGGGTGTAACAGCAGAACTTTCTAAATGCAAATTTGCGGAAAAAAAAGTTACCTACTTAGGTCATGAAGTTAGTGCGTTGGGTATCAAACCTAAATCCAGTTTGATAAATGCCATTGTTGATGCTCCTGCCCCGCAATCCAAAGAAGATCTCAGGTCTTTCTTGGGACTTGCGGAAAAAAATTAAATTTGTGGATACATTTTCAGAAAGGACTCATGTCATGAGATCGTTACTGAAAAATAAGGTACAATTTGTATGGAGTGCTTCTTGTCAGCTATCCTTTGAAGAGATAAAGAAAGCTATTGCCCATGCGCCAAATCTTCAGGGTTTTGATCCCTTTGCAAACACTATCGTTACTACTGATGCCAGTAGCAAAGGTTTAGGGGGTGTTTTAACCCAATTGGATGACAACCAGAAAGAAGTTATTATCGCTTTTGCTTCACGTTCTTTAACCCCTACGGAAGAACGTTATTCGGTATTGGAACGAGAGACTTTAGCTTGTGTGTGGGCCCTAGAACATTTCAGAACATTTTTATGGGGCAGGAAATTTGTTTTACGTTGCGATCACAAACCCCTTACTAAACTACTCACCACTGAGGGTTTAACTAATGCTACTGCTAGGATTGCTAGACTCTCTATGCGATTACAAGATTTCATGTATAATATACAATATGTACCTGGTGCCAAAAACTTTACTGCTGATTTTTTGAGCCGCATGTCCTTTCCATTAATTGAACTGGATATCCAATTCTTGGAATGATTTTTCTGTGGCTTCCATTTCAGTTGATAGTACACGTGGTAGTTTCAGTAAGGAAGAGTGGCTTGAAGCAGAGAGTTCTGATCAAATTTTACTGGTACTCAAGCAACTTATTGTGAAAGGTTGGAATCGTGTAGACAAAAAAATTGTCAATGATGAGCTTAGAGGTTTCTGGGAAGTGCGCAATGAGCTCAGCCTAAATGATTCTTTGGTCTTACGAGGTGATAAAGTAATTCCACCGAAGGGTTTAAGAAATAGAATACTTGATTTATGTCACGAGGACCACTCTGGTATTACACGCACTAAATTACGTATAAAAGAGCTCTATTGTGGCCTAGAATTGACATTGATGTAGAGAGATGTGTTAGATCATGCATCAAATGTGAGATGTCTGATAAAACTCTTAAAACTTTCAATCCACCTTTGGCCTCTCCTTATTGTCCAAAATGTCCATGGGAAGTAGTAGCCATTGATTTCATGGGACCAGTCTTATGGCAAGATGACTCTCAAAAGTACATTTTGGTTCTTGTTGACACATTTTCTAGGTGGTTAGAAGTGTGTGTTGTTGATGTTATAAATACAAAGACTGTAATTTCATTTTTAGATGATATTTTCTTGAGAGAAGGGTTTCCAAAATGTATATTATCTGATAATGGCGTACAATTCAAATCTTTCGAAATGAAGAATTATTTAGCCGCTTCTGGTGTTCAACAAAGGTTCACTGCTTTATATCATCCCAGCGAAATGGTATTGTTGAGAGGGCTAATCGCAGTATCAAGGGGGTCCTTCAGCTTGCCAACAAAAGTAATTTACCTTGGGAAGAAGAGTTGAAAAAGTTACTCTGGGCATACAGAAGCACTATTCATAATTCCATTGGTAAAAGTCCCTTCTCTTTGATGAGAGGTAGGATTCCCCACTCTAAAATTAATCCTGGTTGGCTGGACAGGAATGGAATGGTCCAGTGTGATATACCAACGGTGAGAAAATGTATCAAACAATCTCAACTTAAAAACAAAGTTTATTATGACCAAAAACATGGTACCAAACAGGTTAATTTATGTGAGGGCCAATGGGTTCGTGTAAAGAGTGCAAAGAAAGTTTCCAAAGGAGAGAGTAAATTTAGCAATCCCAAACTTGTAGTAAAGGTTATGAATAACACTACTTTATTACAGAATGGTGAAGTCTGGCATTTTAGCCGCCTTGCTCCTGTTACATCTAACGGCAATAAGGAATGTGTGAGTATTAAGAAAAACTTTTGGTGGTGGGATACTTTGAACACCACTCAGAATAGTAAAAATTCAAATACCTTGAACACCACTCAGGATAGTGGAAATTCAAATGTTGCTCCCGAAACTGTGGACATACATGATTTTGTTTCTAATGACGAGCAGAATACTATTCCCAATTTAGAACCTGTATTAGGTGAAAATTTACAATATTCCGCAAGTCCAAATGTATCCTCTGGTGACAGTAATGTCATCAAAACTTCATGTGGGAGAACTGTCATGAAACCAAAGTATCTTGAAATGTTTGATTGTAATTAATTGGTTTTTTTAAATTGTTTTTTTTTTATTTTCAAGGGGGGGATTGGGTAGGATAGTGCGTAATGGGTAAGCCAGTCCTATTATTATCAGAACTGTACTATTGTTAACGATCTAGAACTGTAGGATGTAGTAAGTATTCTCTTTTGGTCATTGACTGCTTGTGCCTTGTTTGTGGTGGATGTTCCTTCATGCGGGGGCTGGAATAAAGGACCTACAAATCTATACTGATTCGTGTCTTCTGTAAGAAACTACAGAGACATACCCATGCAGTCTTAGAATAGCTGGTGAGAGCAATCCATCGACGCTTTTAAAGTTAGCAAGTCCCAGATGTAGAGTCTTCCAGGCAAAAGATGCCTTCCATCTTGGGAGCAGAGAGCTGTGCTATTCTACAAACCCAGTATTTATTGCTACTCCAAGTGGGTTACTGAGGGTGGAGAGTGTCCCATCCACACGTGTGGGGCTGTGCTGCGGCATGAACAGAGAGCGCCGAGAGATGTGGCGTCAGTTTGGTCTCGGTGTGCCAAGTGCCGGGCACGTGCAGTAGAATCCTTTTATTTACCAAGGTAACACATCATGGAACAAACCAACAACAGTGAAACCGGAGGTGGGTAGAAGGGGCGTTCCACCTTCAGTGTAACTGTAACACATGCACAATACTACAAACAGAACGGCCTTCCACGGGCCTATATACAAATGACCCTTCATAGTACGACATTCGTGCTTTCTCATTCCTGTGCCTAAATGTTCACTGCATGCCTGGTGCTGTATGCGAGGCGAGCGCCTCGCTACCTGACCCACCACTGCAGCAGCGCTTTCTTTTCATGGACCAGTGTTTTTTTTGCAATTATTGAGAAGATGGAGATGAAAGGCTGCATTGAATGTCCTTGAGCAGCGATGAAATGACGTAGATGCGTGGTTCCGGTCGCCAGTGACGCAGGAGTGCTGCGGTTATGGGCAAGCAGTCACGTGACTGTGCAGTAAACGTTGCCTTGGTTACAGGGTTATCAGGGGATTGAACAGGATCTGGCGATAGAAATGTGTTGGCTTTATACATGTTGTTACTGAAGTGCAGATTGGGACTACAATTTGCAAGGAATTGAGTGTCTGACCCTCTGAGTCACCGGTGCATTCGCTATATGAATTTATTTTGCATTTTGAAATTATATAGCACTTACTACCGCTGACGAGGCATGCAGTTAGACTCCACACACCCTCTCATTCCATTCTGTGAATCCATTATGCTACGCAGGGCCCTCTTGCCTGTCCTATTTAAATAGTACCACAGAACGTAGAACTTGTCTGTTTTGGAAGACTTGAACATGGGAGAACCATCCACGGCTACTCCGGAAAGTTCTCTAATACTGGAAACCCTTTGAAAAGAGAAGGTTTTGAGGGTAGCAGAGGTCGGCCCTTCTAATTAAGTTCTCAATAAAGGTTTTGGAATGTTAGGAGCAGTCGTAAAAAACAGCCAACAGCACAAGAAAGTGAACCCTGTCTAGACACCAGTACAAGTGAGATTGTCTCAGAGCGAGAAGCGTGCTGGGAAGTCGTCAGACACTGCAAACTAGCTGAGGTCATTATGCGAACTATTCTGGGAAAGTAACTTTCAAAAGAGTTGTGCACGTTTGGGTCAAACTGGCTGATGCTTTCTTTCTGAGGGGACAGGGAAATGTACTTTTTAAATGGGAGAGGGTGGACACATTTCAGTGGGGCTGCTAGACTTTACTTGGTCTGGTCCAACTGATAGGGACAGGGACTGGGAGTCTGTGCTTCCTACCCATGCTTCTGTTCTCCCACTGCAACAATACTTCCACTACACACTGAGTGAGACATACAATGGCAGCACTTTGAACAGGAGTCATTGCTGGGCCCTACTTCAATGTCTATCATCCCTGGTCACGACTCTATATTTTGGCTTCAGACAGAATGGGATGGCTCTGTGCTAGGAGGGGTACAGGGATATGTTAGGTCCTTTATCACACTTCTCTGTTAGAAGAAATTTTGTGTCCCCAAACCAGCTGATGGCGATCTGTGACCAGCTCTAGAGTAGCTGAAAAGATGAAACACTGCAAGTCTGGACAGCCTGCAGAATGAGTGCAGGTGGAATGATAGACAAGAAGGCCCTGCACTCAATCGGATTCAAAGGCCACCCCATGTCTGTGCGGCTATAAGGCTTATAAGGTCCCAAAGGCGAGACCTATTGGCTATGCCAATGCTTGTTTCCACATGGTTTTCACCAGACTCCTGCAGTTCGTGTGAACAAATACAACACATTCAGGGTTTGTGCACTTCGGAGGGGGGACACGTGCAGTTAAAGCCTCACTCGCTATTTGGTGGGACAAAACGTACAATGGTGTGGAAATTGTACTCCTGTTAAAACACTGTACCCGGCAGTATCGTACCTGCCAGGGCCTACTTGCGTGGGATTATGTAGGCTTCTAGCCCCTAAGGTGCCTATCTTTACCCAAATTGATTAAATCACAATCAGAAGCCAAACCAAGTTGTATGAAATATGTATAACAGTTCCTCAACGCTTTTGTTAACATGAAAAGCGGAAATCGAGGATGTTTAGCCACGTTTCATTTGGTTTCCTAGGCACATCCTTGGGTCCCAAGGATTGTGGGAGCTTTGAGGTAGTTTTACATATTAGCAAAGCGCAGCTTCACACAAGAGGGTCTCTAGGCGCCCTTAGCCGATAACAAGTGCTCAGTTAGTCTAGCACATAGCGATACAGTGACAGCAACACTGCTGTTATGGAATCGTTACCTGGTAAAGGGTTTTGGAAGCCATTGTAAAGATTGCACATTTGACATTGTTTTTTAACTTCTCAAGTCTAGATGACTCAGGTGGGTCTAGCAATCCGTGTCAAATCTGAACTTCATAGAATGCTTTATATGACAAATTATCAGGACAGACATGGCGCAATGTATATAGACTACTTTTTTTTAAAGTTAAGTTCGGTGGTCCATGCATATAAAGACGTTCATCGCAAAATTTCAGCAAAACGCCAGAGGGGTCTGCTCTCTTTTTTTTTTTTATACTTCACAAAATCACATCACTCCATGTTCCGTTGCCACGCACCAGTATATTCAATAGAGAGAGCTTATTTTTTTCTGTGGTCAGGTGCATGGTCCCCACTGAGAATACTCAGAACTCCAAACTAGAACCATCAACACTATGTTGTGGTCTTCTGTTCTCCAGAGCTGTAAGCACCCTTGAGAGATTAGTTATCTCTCTGACATAAACTGTTTGAGGAAATGGAAGCTGTAATTGGTGTATGCTTTAGCAATATAAAGCAGTTATTTTAAATGTATGTTAGTATGTATTTATGGAAAAGGTATTTGAAGCAGGAAAGCCACACAGGGTGAAAAACACATAAACGCAATGAGTAGTAGGAGAGGTAGCTGGGTTGTGTCAGTTAATGCATTATGATGTAGTGTTCCTTAAAGAGGTGAGTCTTCAACTTCTTCCTAAATTGAAACAGCGTTCAGATGGATATGGGGATGTTGTAGCAGATCATAGGTGCATAGATGCAATAGATATAATTGCATATCTCTTTTATTTACGTATGGGATTTTTGTCATTTTGGTCTTGTTTTACCAAGATAAATAAACTTTATTTTTCTACATTGGTGTGGAGTCCTTTTTTGTGGTGTTTTCACTGTGTTACTGTAAGTTTGCCCCTCGTTTCGCCCCCCCCCCCCTTCAGCAAGCACCCTCCCTAAAGTAAAGCAGGCTTTGCGGCACCGAGCTCAAACCCTGCGCCACTAGCTGCATTGGCATCCAGCAAACCCTGATCCCGCAGCCCCCCCCTCCCCACGCCCCTCCCTCCACCCCAGCCCAGAAGCAGCAACTGCACCCCTCGATGCACAGAAGGCCCTGAAAACAAAGCCCGTCATATCAATACCACCACCACAGCACCCTCGACTATCTAAGGACTAGCAGCCACGCTCAGCTCCGCCAATGGACTTTAACTCCGCCTTTAGGACCCACTGCCATTTACACTGAGGGCCCTGTACAACTTCTGCCTTGAATTCCAACTCTGGCATGCAGTCGTTGCCTCTGCCAGCACCGGCATCCACAAACAGCCCTGAAAACACATCTCCATCCTGACCTGCAGCAAGATCTGCCCCTTTTGTACAGGTAACCACAAAGTGCTTGCTCAATGCACCTCTCCAATGCTCTTTCTCTTACCTTTCTCGCTCTTGCTCTATGCACCCTCTCTGTCTGTGTCTCCCCCCTCTCTTGCCAATGACAGGTACAATAATATACATAGTTTGCACATTAGTATAAAAACTGGTTAAGGTCTCTAGCTGTTACCTCCCTGGATTAATGCCTCATTCCCAAAAGTGTAAATTTGTTTACAAAAAAAGAACATTATTATTAATCACATAAACGAACCCTATTGCATTTACCAATGCTTGTTTTGGTGAATACTGTATGACACCCCAACCCCTCCAATCACTGAACCTTTTATACACCAAATCGAAGAGGAGTTCTTAGGGTGCATATTGGAGCTCTTGATGCCCCTGCGGCCCCCCTTCAATACTCCCTACTGGGGATATGATTATCTTGTAGCTGTATATGTGACCCACCACGTCACTCTCTGTAGAGACCTCAAAAGTCATCCAGGGTTGTTGAGCCAAAGAGTTACAGTCCTCGCACAATAACTTATATGCAGGGCTTTAATATATCATTTTTTGATGCTGTTCGAAAGGGGTGGTGGTGTATTTTCGGCATTTATGGAATGTGATCCCAGTCCACAAAAAGAGCCCCGCGAATGATTTGACAACTTATAGGCTCCTAGCTGTCAGGTGAAGGTCTTGGCAAACGTAATTCTTAAACATCTAGACACATTGATCTGTTTTCTAGTTTTGTCCTGCCTTATCAAACCTAATCAAACACAGAGGGTGACTACGCATTTAAATTAATTTGTACATTTATTCCCAGGCATTCATGAGCAAATGATTAGTTTTAATATAGAGTATAGATTGGGCCCAGTGAGAAAAGGAGATGGTTCCCTCTCGAGAGACTTAAGTATAAGGCACAAATTGAGTGATTCATGGTCAGTCGCTGATGATAAGTTAGGACATGTCTACCGTTATGTTGCAGTACAGCCCTGCCACTCAGGAACTATATGTAGAAAACGTAAAATACTAATTCATGCTTACATTCCACCTGTTGCTCAAGTGGAATAAGAACATGTGCAGGGTCTTTAACGTTGAGGAAGCAGTAAGAACGTTTGGTAGTTGGCTCCTTAGTGAAAGTGCAGAGAAGGCAAATATTTAATCATCATCATTATTTTTTTATATACTCTTCAAATTTCAGGTGTCCAACTGCTTTCTGAAGATTAACAGATCTCTACTGATCCTCAAGAGAAAATGATGTCTAGTGTGCCTTCTTCAATGGCAAGAACTGGTCCTTGAGGTGCAGGTGTTCTTGTAAAGTTATTTGCGAGCCTCGTCTCCCTGATGGAGAATTCCCTACCTCCAGCCCTCACCAACCTATTGTAGGGGGGTCATGAATTGTTTTCTACTATGCCTCATTTTTTCCTTGGCTGTTGGGTGTTATAGAATTCTTAAATTATTTAGTCACTCTATTAGAGAAGGCATTGTTAATTAGTGTAACAACTTCAGATTTCACCCTTTCAAGTACTGGAAGCCAAAGCCTAGCTTTCCATCCAGAAGAACAGGCTGTGTGTCAGAATATAAAATAAAAAATATTGTCTGAAATAAGTATAGTGTCCTAAATATCAGTTATTAAAAAATTGTCCGGTTTAGTGTAGATTTTGTATTATTAACTCTAATTGGGTGATATTTTAGTAAATTATATTTAGGACGCAATATTCATGTCAGTCAATATTCTCACTACGATATTCCTCTACCACACCAGAGATACTCGTTCTCTCTTTGTGGATGTTGGCCTCCACTATAACTGCTGAATTTAGTATGAAATGCAGCTTTGCTGTGCTTTTTGGATATGCCAGCTATGAGGGCATTGCAGTAGTCTTGCCATTCTTTCCAATGCTGGAGACTTCTAGAACTGGTCAAGCTCGCTTGAGCTGGTTCAGGTAGTAGTACGAATTGCCACCAATTTATTGAACTGACCTTCCCAGGCATCCTTTCTCCAAAGATTATGTTCATTTTCTTTACCTTGTGTTTTTTTTTTTTTGTTGGGATAGCTGTCTCACCAATTTGAGTTTTGCTCTAGATTTCCTGGGCTTTTCTTTAGCACATAATCAGACTCTATTAGTAGAAACTCTGTTTTCTCTTTGCTCAGGCTAAATCCGTTCTTGAGCATCCACTGTTGGGTATTGAGGTATGTCTACTTAATCATATCCTGAGCTTTTTTCAAGTCACCAGTTGGTGGAAAAACAGTCTGCATGTTTTCCACATAACTGCAGAGCTATTACTCTAACTCACATAACAGTTGATATAATGGCAAGATGCATTTGTTGAAAAGCAGGGGTGACAGACAAGAGCCTTGCAGGACTGCATCCCTGACTGGCTTTGCTTTGACTACGAGTCCTCTCTTCACTTCCGCACATCTTTAGGAAAAGTGCCTTCTTGCTAACTCCAGTAACCCACCTCATTTTACATTCTCTGCAGCAGTATTCAGTGATCTAGACCAGTGTTTCTTAACCTGTGGTCCATGGCCCCAGGGGGTCCGCGATACCTACTTAGGGAGTCCTTCACTGCTTACGAAAATAAATAATAGAACATTAATTCAGTATTTATACTTAAAAAGCTAAATGTAAAATACAAAAATACTAAAACGTTTTCTCAACGTGAAGGATTTAGAAATTGAATCCTAACAATTAAGTTGGTGTCCTCAGCATGATTTGTGGAAGCAGTGCAAGTACAGTAGACAGAATCTAGTATGGGCAATTAATGGCCTCAATTTAAGCACTGGTATGCTTGGACAAAAAGGGAGCTTGCACTAAACACAAAAAGATTAAAGTGATATGTTAGAGTCTAGCATATTGCTTCGTCTTTTAGAAATAAAACATTCTGAAAAGCTCCAACCTTCCCAATAAAATTATTTCATAATTTGAGTATTTTTTCATGTACACTTGTTTTTGTATTTTTGTGTTTTGTTTTGAGGTTCAAATCATAGAAACTGCTTAGGCTGGGGTCTCCGGCTGAAGGTAGTGATTCAATGGTGTCCCCCTGAATCAAAAGGTTGAGAACCGCTGGTGAAGACAATGAAGTCTGCCGATAGATCTAACATCTGCTTGTCTGGGTCTCCCTATCCGTGACCTTAGGAACAGTCTTCTGAATATCTAGAAGGGCTGCCTCTGTTCCTCTCTTTTGTATAAATCTAGATTGCAACTTTACTAGCTTGTGGTGAAGCTCTAGTTATTCTTGCAGTTGTAAGGTTGCACCCCTCTCCAGAATCTTCAACAGTTTAGACAGATGGGCAAACCCACGATGTTATTATGGAGGAAGTGCTAAGCACATTTCAGTCAAATGGTGTAATGTTACGGAGAGACAAATGTGTTTTCCTTACGGATAAAGTTGAATTCCTGGGGCATCTGGTCACCAGTCAAGGGGTTGTACCAAAATTAAGTCTGGTTGACTCAATAACTCAGACCACGGCACCTATAGACAAGACCGGTCTGAAGTCGTTTTTAGGTTTATGTGAATTTTAATCATGGTTTGTGCAGGACTTTGCTACGAAACTAAGGCCTTTGTCGCGTATGCTTATGAGGGGAGTTGCGTTTGAGTAGAATCCTGAATGTCAAGAAGTGTTTGATTGGTTGAAGGAACAACTAGTTTTACCTAAAGTGCTGAAACATAATGATCCTGAATTGCAATGTACATTAACTGTTGATGCCAATAATGTTGGTATTTGAGCTGTTTTTAGCTAAGCTAATGGTGGGGAGGTGAGAGCCATTGGTTATGCTTCAAGTGTGTTAACAGGGGCAGAAAAACAATATTCTGTCATTGAAAATGAATTACTGGCCTGCTGGTGGGCTATAATGAAATTCGGGAATAATTTGTGGGGCAAAAATGTTTGTCTTCAAACTGACCATAAGCCGTTAATTTTCATTTTGAATGGGTATAATGCCAGGGGATTTACACCACATATTGCACGGTTGTCATCTAAATTGTTGCAATTTGATTTTAAACCAGAGTACATCCCGGGCAGTAAGAATGGCTGTGCGGATTATCTGTCATGTTCATCAGAATGTGTTGAATTGAACACTGATAAGAGTGATGAAGATAAGGAAGACTTTATTGTAGCAGCTGTAGATCTACTGCAGATGTTTGCGATTTCTGAAAGTGAGTGGCGCCAAGCTGTGAAGAATGATTCCTCCTTGTTGTCAGTCATGAGATATGTGGAGTTGGGTTGGCCGAGAGAGAGAAATCTCAACTTTGAATTCAAGACGTATATTAAAGTGGCAGATGACTTGTCAATAGAGGATGGGTTGTTAATGAGGGCCGACAAGTTGGTACCTGTAATGAGTTTAAGGAATGGTATTATTGTACGAGCTCATGAAGGACATCTAGGACCTACCATGACAAAAAAAACGGGTGAGATTGTTTTTCTGGTGGCCCTCTATTGACCGAGAAATTGATGATGTAGTCCAAGAATGTGTTATTTGTGCAAGTTGTGATAATCCTGTGAAACTGCTCTCACCTGCTTTGTGTCCCATAGATTTGCCGTCAGCACCATGGGTAAAGTTGGGAATTGACATTGTCGGACCATTTAATGCTCTTGACATTTCTTCAAGGTATGCTTTAGTCATGACGGACTACTACACTAAATGGCCGGAGGTCAAGTTCGTGAAGGAAGTTCCGTCCAGAGTAGGTATTGAGTTTCTGAAGGATGTGTTTATGAAAGAAGGTTTTCCAGAGACTTTGGTATCAGATAATGGTACACAGTTTGTGTCTAGTGAGGTGGAAAATATTTTTGCAAACTAACGAAATCAAACATTTGAGGAGCTCACTGTATCACCCTCAAACCAATGGTTTAGTTGAGAAGATGAACAGGGTGTTGGGGGAGTCTAAACAGTGGGCTGTCACTAACAATTGTGTTGTAGCTAATGCAGTCAAAACTATGTTGTGGTTTTATCGCACTACACCACATGTAACTACTGGGGTGTCACCGTTTGAGTTGTTGCGGGGTCGCAGAGCTACCAGTTTTAGTTTTTGCCCTGGGTGGATGAGTAAATGGGTCAAATGTGGTGAGTGGATGGATGCTAGTGTTAGGAGACAAGTTGGGATTGTGCTAAGCAAACAGAAAGAGTATTTTGATAAAAAGAAAAAGGTCAAAGACATTAAGATTGTTGTGGGAGATTTGGTACGAGTAAAAAAAAACACACATGTGAGGAAGGGTGGATCCAAGTTTGGTCCACCCACCAAGGTCTTAGAAGTGAATGGTGGTTCTGTGTAGACGGAAAATTGTCAATGGTGGAACAGTTGTTGGTTAGTTAACACTAAGAGTGCCGAAGAAAGGTGTTGTGGTGATAACAATGATTGTGGGAAATCTACAAATGTAGATGAATCATGGTGGTATAAGACGCAGTCGGAGAGTAAGGAAAGTTCCTTTCTGATTTAGAAATTGATGCATTCATCCCAGCTGGTGTCTGTTGTCGTTAGGTAGGGTGATGTATAGTTTTGTTCCTCTTTGTTGTCTGTGCCTAGTCTGAATTTTATTTGTTTTTATCTTTAGCTTAAGTTTGTTATTTATTGTGCAAGTTTTTCTTTATTTTAAAGGGAAACCCATGTAGTAGTTTATAGTAGAATTTTGAGCCTTGGAATCTCACTGTCTGAGAGTTCCATGTTGAGCAGAGCATGTTGATTCAGCAGTTGATGTGAGACGCTGCCTGAGATGTGTCCTTGGTGGTTCGTTGCCTATTGCAGTTATAAATAAAGAAAGCTGAAGAAACTCACAGTGACTCCGTGTCAAGTTACTACACTGTATAAAGTGGATTTTTCTGATAAAGGGCCTCCGGGGAGATTAACAATGGCTATTCTTGATATTTATTCAACATCCACGGCTACAGTGAAGGTCTCTAGTACACATATCTTCCTCCTAGATGTTCCCCAGGCTTTCTCCCCCCATCCATGTTATCAGTGGAGCATATATGCTGGCTCTTATGCAGGTAGTGCTTGTGTCCATTTTACAAACGTACATCACAACGCTCGGCCATTCGCTTTTAGTGGTACTTGACTTAGAAAGCCAATGTCTGCCAATTTCTCTTTTCCCCAGTAAAATAAGGTACAAAAGCAACATGAGATCATCCTTACAGAGTTTCACGGGCTCTGGCATACACCCAAAGACAATAATCTCAAGGCTTACCTCAATGTTGACTTGACATAAGCCACTCAGGATCTTACCAACCTCGATCCAGAACTGCAGGATACTTGGACATGTCATAAACGTGAATCTCGTCGGCATCTCACAGCCCACACTTCATGCAGGATACCGAGCCTGTCCTCAGTTTGGCAATTCTTCTTGTGGCCCAGAAGGCCCTATGGAGGGAGAAAAGATGGTTCCTTCTTAAAAAGGCAGTCAGTTCCTGAAGATTTTCCCAAGTACAGAGTTTCTCCTACTGTAGTAGCTGGCCCCACTATAGTATGCCTGATTCCCTGAGTGTGGTTGCCAGCCTATATTCCAACACTCTGGGTCCCCGGGGAGTCCCACACTGGAGCATATCTGCTGTAATACGAGAGGTTTGTTGCTCCCCGATCTGTGCCCAGAACAGGGCCATCACCTGTATGACTTTTAGCCTCACCTTTTTATAAAACTTCATATTTTCAAATTTTTGCAGGGACTTGGACGCTGTCCCCTTCACCTCTTTCAGCATTGCTTTGAACATAGGGCTGATCCCTGAATTTTCTGAGCATGTCAATAAGCACCTGCTGTTATTAAGCTGAAAAGCCCATGCATAGAGCTGGGAGTCTGGCAACGCAATACCACTTTTATCTTCCCATGTAGTTTCTCTAACCAGACTTTCTTGAAGCGTAGGGGGCTGGCATTACAAAGGAATGTAAACTTTGGCAGGATGGACATTTTTATTAGATTTGCCCTACCAAATATTGTTAATGGTAAAAGCGACCAGCTCATTAGTAGTTTGCCAGTGTCTGCCATTGCCCTATTGAAATTTATTTCAGTTATCTTGTCCAGGTCCTGGCTAACTTTGATTCCAAGATATTTCACCTCTCTCTTTATTAGACTATTTTCTTCCTCCATGTTCCATACCCTTATTTCGGTCTTTAATGGGTTTGCCTCATACCGTGAGATTTTACCAATGTCAGTTATCAGTTGTGCCACACTCAGTAGCGTAAAACTTAGATTTACTGTATAAATCATCAAGTCATCGGCTTATATTTTATTTTATTTTATTTTTGTGTTTTATAGAGCGCAAACTTGACCCGTTAGGGTATCAGAGCGCTTTACAGAGTCATAGAGTTGTACAAGAGGCATGGAATCACAAGAGTATACCATAAATTGGGAGGGGGCGGGGTGCTGAGTACAAGAGGGATGGAGGGATACAATGTACAGTTTACATTACAGTTGCTGAAGACAGGCCCCAGGTTTCTTGGTGGGGTGAAGGTCATCGGAGGGAGGCAATAGCCGTGAATTGGTCAGGGTCTCTGTGGCGGTTGAAGGTAAGGGTTTAGACGAGGAATTTACCCATGAGGAAGGATTTGGCCTCCTTTTTGAAACGTGCAAGAGAGGGGATTCTTCTGATGGCGGGTGGGAAGGAGTTCCATATTCTTGGCGCAGCCCCAGCGAACGCCCGATTATAAGTTTTTTTTTTCCAAACGCGTGCAGGCTGGAGTAGGAGGTCTCTGGCGGACCGTGAGTTTCTGATTCCTCCGGATACCACAAGTTTCTGTGCAAGATATGCAGGGGAGTTTGAGTATAAGGCCTTGTGTGTGATGCATGCCAGCTTAAGCTGTATTCTGGCCTCGAGAGGAAGCCAGTTCAGCGCTTTCAGGTGTGGAGAAATGTGATCAAATTTCCTTGTGCCGGTAAGTAGTCTGGCGGCCGCATTGAGGCAGGCTTTTAGAGGTGCAAGGGAGATCTTGGGTAAACCAGAGAGGGTGGAACAGCCATATTCCAGTCTAGAAATGACTAGTGCTTGGACTGCCAGTTTTAGGTCGGGAGCGTCAAGGTTTCAGTTTCCATAGGTAGCTCAGGTGGAATCTGGCTGATTTGGCCATCGAGTTGATGTGGTCCCGCATGTTCAAGTTGCAATCCAAGGTTATTCCCAGTGATTTGGCCGAATCCACAATGGTCGGTGGACAATTTAAGGCTGTGATGGCCTTAATCCATATCTGAATCTCAGGGTCGGTTTTTGGCGGGGAAATTAGAAGAAATTCTGTTTTCTTTGCGTTGAGTTTGAGTTGATTGGAGGAGAGCCATTGGACGGTCAGCTTCAGGGCCTCGTTCAGGAGAGAATCTCCTCGAGAGATGAGATTTTGATGTAGATCTGAGTGTCGTCAGCGTACATATGGTAGGAGATATTTGCGGTGCGTAGGACTTCGGCAAGCGGTTCTAAATAAAGGTTGAAGAGGGTGGGGGACAGCGTTGATCCTTGAGGGACTCCAACCGTGACCGAAGAGGGAGCGGACAGGTTGCCGTTAATTAGGAACCTCTGAGATCGGTTTTGGAGAAAGGATCTAAACCATTCTAGGACAGAGCCATCTAATCCCATCCTGAGTTTGAGGCGTTCGAGTAGCTTCCCGTGGTTGACCGTGTCGAAGGCCGAGGATAGATCTAGGAGGATTAGGAGACAAGTTTTGCCTTGGTCAAGGGCTTGGAGGGCATCATCGACGATGTGGAGCATGGTGGTTTCAGTGCTGTGTCCCGGTCTGAATCCAGATTGGAAGTCATCGAGTAGGTGGAAGTTGTTGATGTGATGACTTAGCTGTAGTTGCACACACTTCTCCAGCACTTTAGCTAACAGAGGGATGTTGGAAATAGGTCTGAAGTTGTCAGGGGAGTTTGGATCCAGCGACGGCTTTTTCAGAATGGGGAGGACTTGGCCCACTTTCAGAGAGTCAGGAATTGATCCCTGCCGGAGAGAGGCGTTAATTATTGCAGTCCAGCTAGGAATAATGGATTGGGCGGCGGCAGCTAGGCAGTTAGAGGGGAGCGGGTCGTTGAAATGGTTGTTCGGGTTTAAGGTAGATAGGATTTTGGAGACGGAGTCTTCGTCGTAGAGTGTGAAGTCGGTCCAGTGTGCTTGATTCTTAGGTGAAGCCTGTTGGGGCGGCGTGGGGGGAGGAGGCAGGTCAGGGGGGGGTAGAGAGTATGAGGCGGAACTAAGTTCGTTACCTAGGGCTTTGATTTTGTCCGCAAAAAACGAGGAGAATTCCTCGGATGATATTAGAGACTTGGGGTTTTCTTTCAATGTTTTGGCCAGTTTGTTGGATTGGTGTTTGACCAGTTCGAAGAGTTTGCGGGGTCTGTTCTGGGCGTTCCCCAGTTCCGATCTGAAGAATTCTTTTTTGAGTTGAGGATGTTCCTGTTGTATGTATTTCTGGCCTGGCGGAGAAGTTTTAGGTGAGCGGCAGAGGGGTGCTGTCTCCAGATTCTTTCGGATTGCCGGAGGGATCTCCTCTCATTGTTGAGGGATCCAGTGAACCAGGGGTTTCTATCTTTGATTTGAGTTCTTTTAGTTTTAGTGGGGCTAGGTCATCCAGAATGTTCGACATAGTTGCAGAATAGTGATCGTTGAGGTCACTGACCGTTGTGATATGCGAGGGGGGGCGGAGGTCAGATTTGCACCGAGCCTCGAGTTCTTTGTGGTCCAGGTTCTTGGTGTCTCTGACCCAGCGTTTAGGAAACACCGGCTGTGGTGCCCTTGTCTTGTGGGTGCCAGGTAGTAGGAAGGCAATGGCGTGGTGGTCAGACCAGTCACAGGGGTCTATAGAGATAAGCTTGACTGTTGCTTCCTTAGAGATGATCCAGTCAAGAGTGGCGCCTTTCAAGTGAGTTGGGAGTGAACAAGATTGGGTCAGGGCTTGATCGGCCAGGAGGTCTTTAATGGTGTTGACATGAGGATCCTTGGGATCGTTCCAGTGCAGGTTGAAATCGCCAAGGAAAATGTCTTTTGCGTTGGAGGAACTCTTTGCTGTGAGAATTTCCATGAGGTGGTCAGTGAAGGAGTCATTCATGCCTGGGGGGGTGGTAAAAGATGTGCAGGTTGCACAGTTGGGTGGAGTTACTGCGAATAGAGAGGGCGAGGTATTCGCAGGAGTCGGTGGTATCCGCAAGAAGTTCCGTGACAAGAAGGTTAGAGCGATAGATGCAGGCGATGCCGCCTCCTTTCTTGCTATGTTGTCTGTCCAGCCTAGCAATGTTATAGTTGGGAGGGACTAAGAGGTCTAGGCATGGGGATGAGGAATCGTTTAGCCATGATTCTGTTAGAATTGCCAAGTCGAAATTTTTGTTCAGGGTAGCAACATCGGCGGCATGCTTTACTGCCGATCGGCAGTTAATTAAGAGACCAGTCAGGGTGGGGTCGGAGGGAGTGTCGTGAGTCGGGGCGGACAGGTGTACAGGCGCTAGATTGCTTCTAATCACACTTCTGTTATGGAGGGTAGCTGATCTGCAGGGGTTGATAGCGACCGTGCAGATGGGATGTTCGGCACCCACGTCTGATAGGCAAGAGGTAACTGGGGCTGCGTTGTAGCCCTGGAGAATGGCGAGGATTTCCTTTTTAGTGAGGTCTAGCGGATTTGGTGTGGCGAGGGAAGGGTTGTAGGAGAGGACGAGAGCTAGGGTTTCCTCCTCCGATAGGTGGCAGGGATGTTTACGAGGGCGAAGGTGCCTTAGGGATGTAGGTAGTGGGTGTTTGGGGAGCTCTGTGATAGGAGGGGAGGTGGAGTTCAGCAGGGGCTTGAGGCTAGCGAAGGAGAGTTCGGCGAGGTGGAGGAGGTTCGTTAGATCCAGAATGGATATGGAGATTTTCTTTTCCCAGGGTCCACAAGTAAAGGGCATTATTTCCCTCTCTTCTCTGATCTTACAGGCCTGCGGTTCAATATACAAATTAAATAGCAGTGGGGATAAAGGACAGCCGTGTCTGGTATCCCTTGTTATATTGAATCCTGCAGTTAGCTTGCAATTTAACAGAATTCTTGCAGAAGCAGTTTTATAGATAGTGTATCGCCCCACAAAATGTATTCCCCAAGTTATAGTGTTTTAAGACTGAGTTCAGGTATCGGCAATTTACCCTATCAAACGCTTTAGTGCCATCTAGCTTTAAGATGGCAGGTGGCACTTTTCCAGTTAAGGCTAAGTCGTTGGCCCGATCAGTTCATGCGTTAGCTCTTGCATGTATCTTTCTTTCATGAAGCGTTTTTGGTCGTTATGGGTTAACTCCCCAGCCACCTTACTCACTCTGTTAGCTAAAGTATTTGCAAAAATCTTATAGCCGCAATTAAGAAGTGAAAAGGGTCTGTAAGACTCGCAGGAAGTGGTATCTTTGTCAGGTTTCAGGATCGAGGTGACTGTGGCCTCCCCCCAAGGCTTTGGGGAGAGAGTGCCTCCTCTTCTAGGATCCTTACCAGGAGTTGAGTCATAAATAGTAAGATTGTATCACCTATAGCCTTATACAATTAATTAGTTAGACCATCTGGGCCCAAAGCGTTTCCTCTCTTGCACTTGACTATTGTCTGCCAACCCTCTTCTTGTGTTATCAGCTGGTCTATACTTTCTTTCTTGTCTTCAGAAAGCTTCCCTAGCCACTTATTAACCTGCTCTTCTGTGGTGTTCTGATCTTCTGTGTATAATGCCCCAAAGAACTTTAGAAAGGCCTTTTTAACATCTTGTCTGTTTATTAGAGCTTGTGCTGTCTCCCCACACCTAATATTGCTCACCTGATTTCTGACTGAGTCCACCTTGGTTTTCGAAGCAAGAAGTTTCCCAGCATTTTTGCTGTACTCAAAATGGGGCAGCTTGCTTGCCTCCCATCTGGCCCTTACACTTGCATCCGAAAATGATGCAATACTGAGCTTTCGATCTTGTAACTCCTTACCTAGTGCACTTCTATGGTTATCTGACAGGTGCTGGTCCCGTAGTTGCCTTTCCAGGAAGACCACCTCTTGTTCTAGGTTCTCAGTTGTCTTCCTGAGTTCTTTAATCTTCTGAGCAGAGATGTTAATTAGGATTCCCCTCATGAAGGCTTTAAAGGCATCCCAAACTATGTGCAGAGGTGCTGAGTCAATGTTTACTTCTAAAAAACTAACAGCCTCCAGTTTTAGTTTGTCTATTACTTCTTGATCTTCTAATAGTGAACGATCTAGGGTCCACCTCTTTGAACTACATTCTGTCCCAATTTTCATTTCCAGGCAATTGCCGCTTTATCCAACAGATGTACAGTGAAATGTTTTATATTCCGGATGTCTTCCCTTACTACCTGCTTGAGCAGTTTAAGAAGGCTAACCATTCCTCGGGATAAAGGTTCCCTGGCCTGACTTGTACTCTCCTTATCTCCGGCACACCTCTCCCATGATATAAAAGCAAATTAAAGTGGGATGATGAGAGGGAGGGTTGGATAGGACATTGTTCTGCTGCTCTTAGCCTTGACTAGTTGGAAGTTCTTTTCACTGTTTTGTCATTTCACCTTCTTGGTTCTTTTTAGTTATTACCCATTCGCATCCCGTTGAGTACCCAAAAGGCTTCTTAAGCTATAAAGAAGCATGGGAGAGTTCTCCAGGGAGAGGAGGAGGGGGTTTGGGGCTAGGGAACACTGGGTGGGGAGCACAGAGGGAAAACAATTGTCCTCAGGACCACTGATTAGGGCTGACTGATCTTCAGGCTACTTGCATTAATGGTAGCCCCCTAGATAACTCTTAAAATGGGGGAAGAGATTAATACGGTACAAATGTTATCATGAAATAAAGAAAAGGCGAGCAAGAATACTACAATATTTGAGGGACTCACCAGCCCAGATAATTAATACTACAAGAAACTCATTTGTCCAGGACGGAGTGTTTAGCAGTCTTTAGCACGCAGAAGTGTGTCCGGCAGGTAGTATGCTCAGATCAAACCTGTCATACTAAAGGAGTGGCCATTTTGATTTTAAAAAAACAAGTGGGGATCTACATTAAGGAGGGTTAAGACAGACGAGAGGTAGATGGGTGATTGCAAACTGGAGGATATCTGATAGCAGCTATACTCAATTGGGGTACTATGGCCCAAATGTAGGCTATATGGAACCCCTCAAAAATGTATGTGCAGAGCTAGCAGAGGTCTCCTATCCAATAATAACGACAGGCAACTTTAATGCCGTAATGGATAACCCCTTAGATAAGTCTGTTAATATTAGGTCTAGTGTATCCACCAGAATGCAAACTTATATTAGATGCCGGATGAAACAGTTGGGACTGTGTGACATATGTAGCGTAAGGGCAGGAGTAAAGCAAGGATACAATTATCACAATAAAAATATAAGCATTTATCAAGAATAGACCATATTTTCGTGGACCAAGTAATAAGGGAAGACATCCTGAATATAAAACGTTTAAGATGTCCTCGTTTGTTCAAAACATTTTGATCAAAGTGTGCCATTTACTGGAGGAACTGAAGACTTTCACAGAGGTTTACAGTTTCTTAGTGAATCTTGATAAGTGTCAAGGGTTAAGTCTGATACTGATTGAGGGAGCTGTAAGCACTGAATAGTTGAAACATCTAGATACTGGTTACATCGGATTCCTACATGGTCTATACAAACTCATACTTGGAAATGTGAAAGATAGGAAGTCCTGGCCAGGGCCAGACTGGGAATGCAAACCAGCCCTGGCAATTGAGTCGGACTGGCTGCGTAGGGGTGAATGGGGGGGTGGATGTGTGGAAAACACTGCAGCTGCTTGTGTTACAGGGGGCCGATATCAGAGCTATTCTGCAAAACCGGCCCCCGGTAACAAAAACGCCCCCCAGGGGTCCAAAACTGGCCCCCACCCTGGCAGCCGACTGGGGAACGGCCCGGTGCCCGCTACGGCCAGTCCGGCTTTGGTCTTGGCTACAGTTAGCCATCTTTTAGACAGGCCACATTTTTCATTCTTGATTATTATGCCCCATCTCCTTTATCTTTTTCAGGTGTTTCTTTCAGTTTTCCATTCCTACTTATTCAAATATGTAATTAAGATGGAATGATTTTTTTGTTTTGTTTGTAGTAGCACTCTCTGAGACTGACCACACCACTGCCGGTATTATCAATTTAGTAGGAGTGGCTTGTGTGTCCAGGGATGTGTGAAATCACCACTGTCAAATGAATCTCTGTTTTATGTGCACTGGGTAAACTCTTTTGTTTTTCATGAATATTTCAATCCTTTTCCTACTATTCCAAAATATTAGTGAAATATCCACTTTGATGAACCACTGGCACAGGGAATATATTTTTCCCGATATTTGTATTAAAGTTCCTATTTCAAAATTTCGGATTTGTTGTTTTAATTGGAGCACTTTAATAATATTTTTCTTCAAAAGTATGATGGGTTTTTTTTCTATCAACTCTTCACGTCTTAGTAAAATATACAACATGTTTCTGTGAATGAATTCAGTTTGCAAGAGCAAAATAGTAATCGGCTTCACACAGTATTTGTTCAGCAATGTTTGTTCAGTCTTGTGATTAGTCTCTAAATATTTCATACCTCACAGTGAATCATTATTTTTATAGTAACCAAATCCATTTGCATCTATCCACAGCATGGTTTGGTTTTCATCTACTAGTCCCTGGTCTGTCTTCTGTCTATGTTAATTTTATTTTCCTTTTGTCTGTTTTCCTTCTCTGTCTTAAACACCACAGTACGTTCTTTTTTTGAGCATTCAGTACCTTCATGGACCCTCCTTGACTTTCTGTTCATCTTCTGATGAATTATATCTCTATTGTTATCAAAGCTGTTGTTTATAACACTTCTTGGGCCATCGTAATTTTATCCTTTGGTATCTAACCATCGTATTGTTATCTTTTATGTTATATACTTTTTATATACTAGGTATCAGGCATTGTAAAGTACCATGTTGGAGTTCTGAATGCTTGACTTAAGCTTCTCTTGAATAAAGAATGAAAGTTAATGGAGGGTGGTATCTTGTGGGGTTGGGGGGCAGAGATGTAGTTTCCGGAGTCCAAACTTCCTCTTCAATGAAAGAAAAAACAAGTACAAACTCTACCATTCAGGGCTTATATCCCTTTTGTGCAGGTGATGGTTTGACACATTTTCAAGTGTAATGATGTCTGTTTCTTGGTTTCAGTCCTCCTTATGAAAAGAACTTGATTTCTCCAGCCGACTAAAAGGTAACATAGAGCAAGTCACCCATCTGATTGAGAAGGCTTGCTTGCTACTATTTGATTTCTGAAAAGGTCGAAGACAAGGCAGTGATTCTCTGTAGGCGCATGCAGATGGAGGTGTGACAGCAGGCAAGGGCATGGGTGATCTGTAGATGAGGCCTGCTGGGGCTGGGGCCTAAAGTTCTTTTGAATATCCAAGCTACTAGTGCCTGAGACGGTTGTTTGCAGCTCCTCTGGGATGCCACACCCTGAAGTGGGGCGACATACCGAAGCAGACTCAGGGTCAAGGAGATGAGGTGGGCCAGCGAACGCAGAAAGGATGGCCGGAGCCGGCTTTGTGACCTGAGAGGGGCTGAGGCCTACCGAGACCACTGTAGCAGTGACCTGGAGGACTGCACCACTGGTTCCTGGGACAGCTGACTCTGGATTCCTGGGGATCTACGATCTCCTCAGAGGACTGCTGAAGAGGAGCTGGGATTTGGAGGATGACATGGGCCTGAATGCAGTGAAGATGCCACAGTCAACCCTGAGACCTGGTGGCCAGAGGTGGAGCTTGCTGGGCTGCGTTGCTGAGGGCCGACGGGCTTAGCAAGTGGGCCTGTGACTGGCCTGGGGCCTGACACCAGAACTACATTGATCAACCAGATGTTGGTGAGGCAGCCGTGTGGTGGTAGATGGGTTGCATGGGTTGCTATGTTTGCCCTGAGCTGTGTCGCTGTGTTAGGCACCACATAGACTGAGGCTGCCACTGCTGAGACCAGCAGAGCCCACATCATCTAGGCACCATGATTAGTGGGTGCATGGGGGTCAACAATGTCAGAAGAGCTGTGCAGTGGAAGACCTGTTTACGGGCCCAGTTTAGAGTTGCCACTTGTCCGTTTTTGTATTGGCATGACCAGTATTTTACTGTTCAGGCTGGTTAAAAAATTTGGGAAAGGACCTAAAGGCAGCATTTCCCCTTATTAGTACATAGTTAAGACAACAAATTCAAGAAGAAAACGCTTTAAAATGGTTCTAGAGCTACCTAAGTGGTCTCTGGTTGATAATTAAAGTAATCGGAGGCAGAAAAGCCATGTTAGCAATAAATATTGAGGATTTTACATAAATCCTATTTAAGTATCACATGCCCGCCCTTTCATATTCTTTAAAATATGAGCAAATGACCAGTATATTTCTCTGGGAGAGTGAAAATGCTAGTCCCATTGGAGCACACCTGCTGGCATACAGAGCCACTGACAGGTGGGAGTGCATCCCTATTGGGGCTGTGCAGAACTGAACATCAGTGGCTACAAAGTGTGGGTAGGTGTGAGGGTGTTGCCCTCTCCTCCTGACAAAACTGCAACATCATACTGCGGTCAGTCAGAATAACTTTATTTCGCCAATACAATGTAGGCATAAAAAGTATACTACAATTAAAAAACATTCCACATCATTACAGTAAAGATAAAATATAATTGGTTGTAAAAATTATTACATTAAAAGTACAATTCATAATTATTTACACAATACAGTAAATTATTCTCTTTTAGGGGATATAAATTTTAGCAGATTCTTCGTCTCTTTTTAGTGCAGATAACAAAAGGACGCCAAAGAGAAGCAGATAAAAGGGTCAGGTAATAACTGCAGATAATAGAGGGCTACACGACACTGTTTGAAGTTCATTTTACGCATAATGGGGATAATAAACTGTTTCCTTACATCGCAATAAAATTTACAGAAGAACAAAAAGTGTATATCATTCTGTACAGATTGCTCATCACAGGTACAAAATGGGAGGTCAGAGACAACATAAACGTTACAGGGAAAGCCCAACATAAGAGGAATATAATTTAAATGAAATCTCTCCAAGATATACCTGTGTTGTAAATTAGTGATGAAAGATAAATATGTTGTGTTTATATCCATTTGCATTATACTAGGGGAAGCCAGGTATGTTTTAACTGTCGAAAAATTGATACTTTTAGTCTCCCTTCTTAACTGTAGATTAGATAGCAAATGAGCTTTTAAATCAATTTTAGAGATAGAACAACAAGTTGTAGGATCTAAAAAAAGGTGATGTAGCCCAACTGCTTTCAATGTGGATTCAACATAAGTTAACCAAGTGATGTTACCAACCCCATCTAATTTCAAAACATCCTTTATAATGTCTCTTGTCAAAGCAAGGGTCTCCTTTCGCCATACTGAGTGCCACATTAGAATCGGCGCCATTAAGATTTTAAGAATCGGCGCCATTAAGAGCCACTGACTGGTGGGAGTGCATCCCTATTGGGGCTTTGCAGAACTGAACATCAGTGGCTACAAAGTGTAGGCAGGTGTGAGGGTGTTGCCCTCTCCTCCTGACAAAACTGCAACATCATACTGCGGTATTTATCTAGGGTCTCTCACGCCTGCTTGACAAGAGTGCTCGTAGAGGTTGAAGCCATATGTAGCTCTTCATGTTGGGCGGACCCAAAATACAGAGCTCCCCAGTGATGTGTTTGACCACAGCAGGAGCAGCTGACTGTAATGTGGAGGGCACTCTCTGCAAGCACACTGGCAGTGACCTAGACCAAGAACCACCACCTGACAAACTTTACACAATCGTGGCAGCGATCAGCGACACATGGGAATCCCTTGAGACAATATTAAACATGGCTGAACATTCCAGAGCTATAGTGGAGGTAATTTGTTAGCAATGTTCTTCGCAAAATATATCCAGTGAGCAAACTGATTAGTATACTATGACGTATAGCCTGTCAGCAGAAGATGCTACTTCGAACTCTACACCTGATACTCATGTCACACCCGTGACTGGACAATTTAACATAATATAATTTGCTACCTGGTAACGGTAAGATGCCCTCAGGATGACACCCACTTAGAGCATAAAGTTACACTTTTCTGTTCATATAGGCAATGTGGCTACAGCATATTGTTTAATCACACTACCATTGGGGTGACCGTCTACTGACAGTGGGAGACATGCCTCTTTACTTGCAGCAATTGGCATAAGATGGAGCCTCACACAAGTTCAGTCACTAATCTATGTTCTCATGACTTTTAGTGAACAACTCCTAAACGTATTGACATTAGAGATCAACAGACCCGCCAAAAATACAACTAGTGGGGCCCTGCTCGAGTAGAGAAAATGCAAATTATTCCCATTTTAATTAGTCATCACACACTATCATTCCTCAGAATGACTTTACTCAGAAAAGCCCTTTCTTTCCTCCCCACAGAGAGGTGTGACTTTTGACCAATTCATGCCCCCTTTTGACATTCTCTCCTCCAACACTTACTTTAAGGGGAGAAATTTTCACATTTGAGAAACTTGGACTCAAAGATATATATGAACTTCGGAAAAAAGAATGCCTTCACACCATATAATATCTCTTTACAAGAATGCATGGCCCTCCATTCCCTGAGGGAGCAAAGCTGTACAATTGTGAAACCTGCTGACACAGAAATTATTACACTGTGGCTACCCCAGATGCCTGATGATCGGCCTAAAAGGGCCAGGTATTGTTAGAACTATACAGTGTACCTAAATCTGGACATCTGATATGGTGTAACAACCTTTTTTCTTGGATCCAATTTCATTTCAAAGAGTATCAGGAAACACTGACATGTCTTCATAGCGGGGGACCTTGCATTTGAGGCTATATGTTCGCCTACAGAAGGGGCAAGCATTTAAAAGATCACTACGCCTGTGCTGCTCTTCCAGCACTTTAACAATTGTTTACCCTTTCTGACCACTGGGGTCTCTCCCCCCAACCTTATAGTGAGCCAATACAATGTGGACAGTATAGCATGTGCCCCTTTTCCATGGAAACTAAGTAGTTAAGTCATTTGCACCCAACTATACCACTTAAATCATTTTCCAATTGTAATTCCAGCAACATCGTTTATTCCATATTCTGCTCCTGCAACTTGCGTACATAGGTCAAACAACTCAGAAAGTTAAAATATGGCTTTGGTAGCATAGGAGCCGATTCAGACGCAAGGTTCTCACTGCCGCATTAGTTGCACATTTCTTGGAGCATTGACACTGAGGATAATATAAGATGTCAGGTTGTCCGCATAATTACGATTCCTGAATGAGGTGGTAGCCTGGTAAAGCTATTGAAAAAACTCAGGTGAATAACAAAAAGGGACACTATTAACTGCGGATTGACCTGCCATGAAGACTGGACATCACTTGTATAAGGACTTATGTGAGCCCACTCCCCTGTGACATACACAACATGTATGCTTCTGTGTATATATTTCTGGATTTTGCTAGCTCAAGGCTACTGATTTCAATGCTACTTTGTATCCAGGTGGGTGACCACCACAATAAATCCCTTTGAGTCATTCTGTTGACCTTCTGTGATGCACATGCTATTTTAGCCGTGGTTGAGTTTGTCTGACTGGATTTCAATTGGGTATTTACTCCGCTTTCTCCTCTTCTCTCTCCCTTCTACAAAAACGGATTCGCTATTGCTTTTTCTGTCCATTTCTCCTATGAGTATATGCACCAATATGGTCACTTTCACCTCCTCTTGAATTGGTGCCTCCCGCTCTTTTGGTAACCCTTAATTTCATTGCCCTCCCAATATGGCCTCCTCATTTGTTTCATACTTGTTTAACTTCCATTTCAAGATGGCCGTCCAGAGCCCGGCCCCAGTTTTGTTTCTAGTTTTAGTCCCCAAAGACGCCTTCTACACTTTAGCAAGGGTCCTTCCTCTATTAATATGAGCCTAATCTCACTAGATGCACCTGATTCCGATCGAAGAATAGTGCAAGTGTCTTGTTGAGCTGATACCTATTCCCCAACTGGCTGCTGCAGTTCCTGGGTTCGCATGGTTCTTGCCTGCATGCTCAGCAGTTACTTTTTAGGTATGAAACTTTTAATGCCGACGATCTTCTTTTTACCCCCTGGCTTTCCGTGTAGTATAATGTAATTGTTTTCTGGGCTTACTTTGTTACAAGCCACTCCATTGATTATACCTTCTGGCACTATTTGCTCTAGGCCTTTGGGTCCCCCTCTCCTCTCTTGACCTCACCATGTAAAAATCCTTATTTATTGTGTTTTTCTGCTTTTTCCTTCATTAGTGTAATTGGCACACAACTTATTGGGAGTACAGGGCGTCTAGCCATTACCCGCTGGTACCATCTTCTCTGGGCCCTCAGGTCTCCCTCCAAGGTGAGCCTAATTCTCTGGCACTCTCATTCCCATGACCTCTCTGTGTGTACAACTGTATTCCTTTTTCTTTTCTATCTTTTCATTTTCTTTTTTTTAGTGTGATTTGCACTGCCAGCAAGGGAGTAAGAGACCACAAACCATTATGTAAATGTCAGTATGTCTCGTTTTCTGTCTTTATCTTTGAATACTTCTGCTTTATTTTCATGTCTGTATTATATATTGCTGTATTATATATTGTTTCAGTTTTTCCTCTTCTCCTCTATCCTCTTGAGCCCTGATAATGATCCCGAAATTCTCATAGGGATTAAAAAATCTTTTGCTTTAAACATGAATCCTATGGACTCTGTATTATATTAACCGGTCGTGAGATTCCTGTTCTGTTGATACCCATACTGATCACAATTTATCGCTTGTGTGTATCATATATAAGAGAGAATTGATCACGTTTCTGCACAAAGTACCCACTGCGTCGCTATTTTGAATGCTTCTTTGATTTTTTTTGTACTATGAGTAAAATACCATTTGGATTTATTTGATGGATTGATTGTTTATTAGGGATCACTGTTCTCTAGAATTTACTAGACTTCTTGACATATCCAAAGGAAATTGGTAGCTGGTGCATTGCTAAGGGCGGTTGTTAGTCAGAAATTAATGTGGTCGCCTGTCTCTCCTGCCAGAGCAGAGGTGACATTGAAGATCTATGTGAATGAGGGGGAATACATAAAACATACAGATGGCTGGCCAAACACATACAGGTTCTTAATGTAGAACGTGAGGAGAATAGGGACCCTGAATAAAAGATATGCCATACAGTATTACCATACGTGATGCAACAAAGATGTAGCATATATTCAAAAGATACACTTGTCACAGGCAGAAGAGAATAAAATACACACATGAAAGGTCAACTTTTCTACATCTGTTAATACTCTTTCTTGAGAGTGGCACTAATATGGATCAGGTCACATATCCCATTTGTGGCATTTCAAGCACACATAGACACAGAATGTAGGTTTGTGATAGCTGATGGACTGCTAGATGTTAACCCATTAGCAATAATTTGTCTATACTTTCCAGCAATCTCACTTGCAGTTTCTAGCTACTGTTCATACATACAGCCTATCACTATTATATGCATGGCATTGTGGCAAAGGGTCTTTAAATGCGTGGGAGGTATGAGATTCGCTAGAACCTTTCTAGGCCTGGGCAGAATTTTGATTACACCGCTATGGAGTTAAATCCATCCTTTAAAGAGAACTGGCCTGCATGAAGGGTGAGCTGAGGGTCCTAGAAATATCGGTGGGGATGGAGGAAGATTCAGTGAGATCATTGGTCAAAACTTGAATATTTACAGCGGTTTACTTACTGGCATGGTTATCCTGGACCAAAGATACACACATGCCTGTAACAGCAATTCGGTCCCGAAAAGGAGTGTTGCTGAACACTGTGAATACCATAAATGGTAAGATGTCTTCATACGACAGACAGTTCTGCTCCATTGCTGGAGGATCTGACAGCGACGCAAGATTGAATAATTTCAGAGCCGAGCAGATGATGGCGCTAGATGCCGCTCTGAATTTGACAGAGCTTAGACTGGCGGTAAAACAAAATTCTTGGCAACAGATAAAATCCCAGACAGCTATGGGCTTCTATAAGAATTTTAAATCGCATATAAAACATTTTTAGCTTCCAAACTGATGACCGTGTATATAAATGCATGTGAGATGGGTTTCTATGACTCACACGTAAGGAAGCTTAAGGGGTAGCGCACCCTAAACTGCGCAGAGCCTCTTTGGATTTGTCCTTCTATCAACCATTGTCGCTGCTCAGTCTGCACTGCAAAATATTTGGGACAGTATTGGCAAAGAAGTTTGACTGATGCTCCCTGCTTTGATGCACTTTGACCAAATATGCTTTGTTCCATTCAAAAAGTTGATCTTGAACACTGGGCACCTGTTCCATGTCACAAGTAGTTATTCTTTGGACGCACATTTATTGATGGTGGCAACTACTGACATGGAGAAGGCATTCTATGCTACAAAAGGGGAGTATCTGAGGTATTGGAATACATGGGGTTTGATGAGGAAGTAATGGACTGAACCAATCTACTGTGTGTGAGATCCAGCGTGAGTTGTGACCAAATCTTTGCCCATATATTGGAGCACCAGCAAGGCTGTCTGTTTCTCCCCTCCTGTTTGCATTAGTGATGTAGTCATTGGCAGTGTTGTTCTGCCACAAGGGTAACCTGAGGGAGATAGCGATAGGATGTCATATGTGGGCAGTCTTTCTGTATACAGAAGAGATGCTCCTATATCTGAGCAATTCCATAACTGATCTTGATCCATTACTGCTCATGTTTAGGTGATTTGAGGAAATGCCAACTCTCATTGTCAAAAGGCAATAGTCATGTTTTCCCCCCGTAGGCGACCTTGAATAGGGATGAACAGTTCTCTTTGCTACTTCTGTCCTGAGGACAAGACACCTTTTGTTCCTGGGGGATGCAGGTGCATTGCCAAAATATTGAGCTGATGAATTCAAACCAGATGAAAATGGAGCAAATATCCACGCAGTTTCATCCTTCTGTAAATGCTTGCCTTTAGCTGTAATAGGCAGGGTAACTCTAACTAAAATGATAGTCTTGGGGCGACTACATTACCACTTTGCCAACATTTTGCTTACAGTATTGCAACGGGTATTCAGAGACATTAATTCCATATTATCAGTTATAATTTGGACAGGGAAGACACAGAATTTCCTTGTGCAAACTGCAACTGCCAGCCTTCTTGAACAGAATTGGGGTGTCCCACTTTGAATCATATTACTTAGCTGTGCTGCTTAAATAGGTGGCTAGATGGGTAAACTACACAGTGTGTGGAGATCCACTACATACACCATGAAACACATGGCAGCTCCGAAGGAAAGCACCACCCCCAGGTATATCAGCTGTAGGAGACTGAACAAGCTTTCAGTTCCCAAATGGGAGGCTGCTTTGACCTCAGCTGGTGCCGGGAGGCACAGCCCATTCCCCCCTTACGGCAGAGGGTTTCCGCAACTGGATCACCGAGGAACTCGATACTGTTGCCCCCCTATAAAACTGCATTTTTAAAAGAGTTAAACCAGCGGCGCCATGGTTCTCTGAAGAACTTAGATCACTCAGAAGGAAGTGTCACAGAGAAGAACGCAGATGGCGTTTGGACCCTGGTGCTAGGGAAAAAGCCAAGCAGAAAGCTCTGCTACAGAAGTACAAACTTGCCATCTTTCAAGCCAAATCTCACTTCCTCACCAATAAGATCCTTGCAGCAGACAACTCTTCTAGCATGCTATTCAAGGTGATCAAGGAGATCTCCAAACCTCCAGGGACACAGTTGTTGTCCCTCTCACAAGACCTCTGTGACAGAATAGCTGCCTATTTCCATGACAAGGTCCTTAAAATCTTTCAGGAGTTTGACCATATGGAAAAACCTGAGGTCGAGGAGGTCACTCAGAACCAAGGAAAGTATGCTCCTCTCACTCTTGCAGCTTTTCCACAGATCACTGTCCAACAAACCCTGGCTTTCCTCATGGGCCTCAAATCCGGCTCTCCTTCAGACCCCTGTATGCCCCTCACTCTTAAGTTGGTTCCTAGTCCGATTGCAGACTTCCTGTGTAAGGTGTTTAACAACATTCTCCTATCCGGCAGCTATCCGGACACTTGGAAGGAGGCCATCGTCACACCACTTCTCAAGAAACCCAATGCTGATCCATCTGAATTGAAGAACTTTCGCCCCATCTCACTTCTCCCTGCCCCCGCAAAAATCCTAGAGAAATTCATCAACACTGAGTTGATGAATTATTTTGAATCCCATGAGATCTTAGATCAGTCTCAAAATGGTTTCCGCGCCGATCACAGCACCAAGTCTGCCCTCATTGCTGCCACTGATCACATCCGCATGCAGGTAGATTGGGGTGGCTCGGCAGTGCTGATTATGCTCGATCTGTGGGCTGCTTGCAACACTTTTTCCCCTATGCGGATGGTCCAACGACTGCGGGAGGTGGGAGTCTCGGGAAAGGCCTTGCAGATTCTCCACTCCTTTCTGACAGGGAGAACGAACATCGTCAGCTGGGGGGGGTTCAGATTTAAGGCCTTCAGTCTACCCTGTGGCGTTCCCCAGGGCTCATCTCTGAGCCTCACCCTCTTTAATGTGTATGTGACCCCACTGGCTAAGCTGATAAGATCTTTTGGGTTCCAGGTGATCTCCTATGCGGACGACACGCAGATCATTGTTTCCATCTCCAATGATTTGCAACTGGTCGCAGAAAAATGTAACCACTGCATGGCTAGCACTATCGGCTGGATGCAGAACAACTCCCTTAAGATCAATGCTGAGAAAACTGAGGTCCTAGTTTTTGGTCCGCAGAACTCAATCTGGTCGAACGCCTGGTGGCTGGCAGACTGTGGTCCTCTCCCCGTTCCGGCTAGGACAGTTAAAAACCTGGGGGTCATTTTTGACGAGGGTCTGACCTTCGATTCTCAGGTCAGTCGCACTGTGGGCACCTGCTCCTATATTCTGAAAACCCTCAGAAGGGTGCTCCCGTATATTCCAGCAGAACTGCACGGCCCACCATCATCGCACTAGTCACCTCCCCGCTTGACTACTGCAATGCCTTGTACCTTAATATCAGCATGGCCTCCCTGAACAGGCTTCAGGTCATCCAGTACGTGGCAGCCAGGCTGATCCTTAATATCGCTAAGCATCAGTCAGCGAAGGAGGGGCTCCGTACTCTGCATTGGCTCCCTATTAGGAAGCGCATCTCTTTTAAAGTCCTGAGCATGGTCTATAAGGCCTTGCACAGCAAAGGCTTGCAGCAGCTGAAAACCATGTTTCAATGGTACATTCCTGGGAGGACCTTGAGATCCTCCTCCCAGAGAAAATTGATCTATCCGAAATTCCGCAAGGTCAGATGGGGCGGACGCTCCTTCTCTGTGGCTGCCGCAAAACTTTGGAATACCCTGTCCCCCTCTATCTCTCATGCGGATTGGCTCCCGGTGTTTAGAAAGCTGCTGAAGACATGGCTTTTCTCAACATAGTCGGCAGCTCTGTGTTCTCCTTTCTCTCCTTGACCGTCCAGCGCCTTGGCACCTACAGGTGTTAGTGTGCTCTATAAATCCTTATCCTACCCTATCCTTTTGTCTGTTTATTTCGAATTACGCAGAGACCTGACCGCGCACACATGCTCTGATATACAGCTAGATACAATTGGTGCTGGTGCGGTCTAGGCTGCGCCAGATATCCTTAGAGGAGGCAAGGCAGCGCCGGAGGGCATCAGTCCAGAGGGTGTATGAATCCAGGAATAAATCCGGTAAACTACTGTACTGGCTGGTGACTCGTGACATCTGCAACAGGATAGTGCCTGCCATTAGAGACTCCTCTGGGGCTCTTTGCAAGGAGCTACCTGCCATCGTGCAGGTCTTAGCGTCATTTTATCAAGACCTTTATACAGGATCTCATGAGGTCGAGGCCCCCCTCCTTGGAGACATTCCCCTGCCCTCTATTCAGGACTCTCTGGCTCGAGCGTTGGACCAGCCTCTGACGGCTGAGGAAATAGGGCTGGCTGTATCTGATCAGCAATCCGGGAGGACCTCCGGGCCCGACGGGTTCCCCATTGAACTCTTCAAACTGTACCGCACCCATTTGATATTGCACCTGTTGGCCCTCTACACGGAAGTGTCGAAACAAGACTCCGTTCCCCCCAGATCTTGACAAGTCACTATAGTGGTCATCCCCAAAGTGGACCTGCCCACTGAACATTGTTACTCCTACCGGTCGATCTCCCTCATTAACGCAGACATTAAGATCTTCGCGAAGGTCCTAGTGACCAGGCTGAGCCAGACGCTGTCTTACCTGATCCATCCAGACCAATGTGGGTTAATGCCGGGCAGGAGCACACGGCACTGCATCTGGAGGGTGCAACTGGCCCTCTCACAATCAGACCACTTGAGTTACCCTCTGGCCCTCCTTCTTGATTTCCAGAAGGCATTTGACATGGTCTCATGGACGTTTCTGGCAGCCTTGCTCCAACGGGCCAGCTTTTGGACCCACCCTCCTCAGACTTGTGGGTCTCCTTTATAACACGCCTGCCGCCCAGGTCTGTGTTAATGGTGTTCTTTCTCAACGCTTTCGAATGCACAGAGGCACCCGTCAGGGCTGTCCTCTATCCCCCCTGTTATTCGCCCTCGCAATTGAGCCCTTGGCACGCTTGATGCTGTGCGATGCTCGGATTCGAGGATGGCAATGGGAGGGTGGCGTAGAGGACTGCATTGCTCTGTATGCTGACGACGTCCTGCTCTTCCTAGGTGACCCACATTCCTCGGGTCCTAGATGACTTGAAACCCTCTGTCTTTATGGGGAGGTCTCCGTCTTGCAAATTAACACATGCAAATCCCTTTTGGTGGCGGTGCCTGGGGATGCCACTGGCCAGCACTGGTGCCCTGAGATACCGGTGCAATGCAGCTCCTTAAAATACCTTGGTATTCATGTCTCCTGCCTTCCGGATCTGGCCTGGTCCCTTAATTTTCATCCCCTTGCATCTGCTTTAGATAGGGACCTGCATAGGTGGGACCGTCTGCCGTTAAATTCAATGTGATGGATTGCTGTCTTTAAAATATTGTGCCTCCCCCAATATCTCTATATTCTGTCAAATTTCCCCCACCCTATCCCTCAGGCGTGGTTTCGATCCCTGACTTCGAAAATGATGGCCTTCTTTTGGGCAGGAGGGTGACACCGTGTGGCCTTTGCCTCCGCATGAAAGTCCCCATTCGATGGTGGCCTTGGCATGCCCGATGTTTACGGCTACTACCTTGCTGCGTAACTGGTCTCGGTCAACGAGTGGTTTATGGGTGGGATGGGATGACTTGGCATAAGACTTGAGCTGCACCTCTTAGGCCTCGATGGTCTTCTTGGCAAGCTTTATGGCCACCCAATACCTTTATCAATTCCCTCCTGTACCCCGGTGACACTGATTTGCTGTAGAGCAGCTCTGCGTTTTATCTGCTGGAATCGCCGCTTTACGGACATGACCCCATTGTGGCAGGGCACCTGGCTCAGGCAGATGGCTGGTCTTCTGAGGTCCACCCAGTGGGATCGCATAGGGATCACTTACCTGGGGGACCTTCGCCGAGGAGGGGCATTGTTGTCCTTTCAGGAAATGCAAGATCAGTACAGTCTCTCCCACACACAGTTCTTTCGGTATCTGCAGCTGCGTCACGCTTTGTTGGTCCATCTCCAAGAAGATGCCCAGATCCCTGAATACAGTCCCCTTGAAGGCAAGCTGATGATGGAAAGATTGGGTAAAGGAGCTATATCAACAATCTGTCGCTCCCTGTTGATCAGTGCCCCGGGCCACTTCCTCCTTTTCCGGCAGAGGTGGGAGGGCTAGGTGGGTGAGCTTCATGATGAGGACTGAAGGGAGGCATGCTTGGCCCCAAGAGAGCTGGCGATTTCCTTGAGGCTTCGGATGATCAATCAAACCTACTATCTCCACGTGATATATCTGACCCACCCAACGGTTGCAGCGGATGGGCCGCGTGACTCAGGCCTCATGCACGAGATGCTCTTTCCCTGCGGCTGACTTCTTTCATGTGGCCTGGTCCTGCCCGTCCATATCATCTTTCTGGGGCGGGGTGGGGTCCAAGATCTCCGGGGTACTGGGTCGCCGCATAGACTTGAGTCCCCGGGTGGCCATGCTAGGTCTCCTAGAGGAAATTAGTGGGGCCAAGACCTGAGAGGATCTTCATAGGAGTGGTCTCCCTAGTGGCCAAAAGGGACATCACCCATACCTCGAAACGGCCTGAGCCCCCTCTCTTGCGATCTGGAGAAAGGGAGTTGACTGATGTGCACACCAGGAAAAAACAATATATGAGGCTAGAAGCTGCCCTCAAAAAACACAACAAGATATGGGGTGGATGGTGGGCAATTTTTTTTTTAAATTTATTTTGAAAGGTTTATTATAGCGTGAACAAGACCCAACAGGGTATAAGAGCACTGGACATTAAGGTTGAGAAGTTGCGCTGATAATAGAGGAGGATACATCGCATTCACCAATGCAGAAAACAATAGAGATAAATGTAGTTACAACAAATGCACACTGCATGGTAGATAAGTTGGTCAATGATGTGAAACGAATACAGATGGCTTGCAGGGTTACAGGTCTATTGTTGCAGGTGGCTATTCAGGGGCTTTGACTTCACTTTTAAAAGCAGCGGTCAAAGGGTTCGTTCTGATATGGGGAGAGAGAGCGTTTCATATTCTTGGAGCAAGACCAGAAAATGCGCGGTTGTAGGTTCTCTTCTTTTTTAACTTTTGTGACTTTTAACAGTAGAGTATTTGAGCTTCTTAGGGCTCGATTCCCACCAGATAGTTCAAGCTTATTAGCCAAGTAAGTAGTGTTCTGATGCAGCGCTTTGTGTCAAGCAGGCTATCTTGTACCTGATCCTTGCATCGATCGACAGCTAGTTGAGTTGGATTAGATCTGGTGTAATGTGATCTCGTTTTCTAGATCCAGTGATGAGCCTGGCCTGCGAGTTCAGTGTGGCCCTTAAAGGGGCCAGTTTAGCTTTTGGTAGACAGGCCAGGGTCACGATTCTGTAGTCTAAACGGGAGATGACTAGGGATTGGACTACTAGTTGCATGTCTGCAAGCGGCAGCAATGGTTTGATTTTCTTTAAGGTGTACAGATGGTGATTAGCTCCTCTAGTTGTTGCACTGATGTGGTCTTCCATATTCAGGAATTTGTCCAACGTTATTCCTAATGATCTAGTTGAATCAACAATGTGTGGGGTGCAATTGAGGGCTGTTAGTTGTTTGAGCCAGACTTGAATGGGGGCAGGATGATTGTAGGGGGCCAGCAGGAGGACTTCTGTCTTGAGGGTATTTAGCATAAGGTGGTTATGAGATAGGCACTGTTGAGTTTTCAGAAGAGCAGAGTTGAGAGTTGAGAGTCTGGTGAAGAAATGTTCAGATACAATTGAGTATCTTCGGCGTACATGTGATAGCGTATGTTTGTGTGTTTCAAACTTTCAGTGAGAGGTTCCATGTACAGTTGAATAGTGTGGGTGAGAGTGCGGAACTCCAATTGAGACTGGCTTGCTTGTGGAAAGGTCATGATTGACTTTGATTCTTTGCGTTCTATTTTGAAGGAACGAAGCAAACCAATTTAGGGCTGGACCCGATAAGGTCAATCAAGTTGGTCAATCAAGAAGGTCAATCAAGTTGTGATGTTTGACAGTGTCAAAGGCAGATGAAAGATCATGTAGTATAAGTAGGCAAGGTTAATTCTGGTCAAGTAACCTAAGGGCATCATCAACAATGTGTGTTAGTGCAGATTCGATACCATGTCCAGATCTGAAGCCCGATTGGTATTGGTCTAGTAGCTGAAACTGTTCAATGTGGTTGCAGAGTTGTGTGTTTACACACTTCTCAAGTAGTTTGGCTAAGGTCATGATATTGGAAATAGGACGGAAGTTGTTAGGGTCAGATAAATCTGCATTTGGCTTCTTTAGGATGGGGGTGACTTGTCCGATCTTGAGGCAATCTGGGATCTGTCCTTACACGAGTGATTCATGTACAGTCTTAGACCAGAGAGGAAAGATGGAAGAGGAGAGTTCTTTGAAGAACTTGGCAGGCATAGGATCCTTGAAATGATTTGAAGGTTTTAATGACGATATGAATTTAAGCAGTTCTGTGTCATCGGGAAGTGTGACGGTATTCCATGAAGCATCATTTTTTGGAGTGCAGACTACAGGTCCTGCCAGAAGAGAGCTCGCCCGAAGGGGCCTTGGTGAGGGAGAGGAATGGGCCGGATTCTGTGAGTCAGGAAAGGATCGTTGCAGTTCTAGCTCCATCTTATTTGTCTTTTCCATAAAGTGTGAAGAGAACTCCTCACCACTTGGGAGAGAGTCCTTGAATGTGGAGAGTTGATTGGTAGAGTCGTTCGCTTGTTGTTTGATGATTTCAAAGGTTTTTTTTGGTCTGTTTTTGGCCTTATCGAGCTGAGCCTTAAATGATCAGTTTTGGCGCCCCGGATATGTTTGTTGTAGGCACTTCTTGTCATCCTTAATAGCTTGAGGCTAGTTATGGAGGGAGAGTTTCTCCAGGATCTTTCAGCAAGCCTTAGTTTCCGCCGTTCCTCATTAAGGGAACTATTAAACAAAGGTTTTGAATGTTTGCTGGAGATCCTTTTGAGCTTCAAAGGAGCAAGCGAGTCGAAAATATTCGTCATAGAATGAATGTAGTAATCCGTGAGTTCATCCAGATTTGTTATGTTGGGTGTGGGGGAGAGAAGATTATTGCTCATGCAGGTGAGATCATTTACATTGATGTTTCTCAAATATCTAGACCATTGTTTGTTCTTACACGGTTGTCCTTGTCTAAACAATACTCTTTCCAGGATTAGAAAAGAGATTAGTTAATGGTCTGACCAGTCGCATGGTGATATGTCATCCAGTTTTATGACGTTGTCTCTGGCTATGATTAGATCTAGGGTGGCACCCTTGTTATAAATAGGACTGTTGCATGATTGTATGAAGTTAAGGTCAGAGAGGAAAGCCTTGAAAGTGTATAGCAAAGGGTCATTATCGTTGTTCCAGTGCAAGTTGAAGTCCCCAAGGAAGATATGGTTAGGGAGCTGATCCGAGTTAACTGATATGTTCTCCATTATTTGTTCGATGAACAGAAGATTGTCTCCAGGGGGGTAGTATTTCGTGTGGAGTGTGCATTCTACCTTGTCGTTGTTCAGGATTTCAATTTCTAGGTGTTGGCAGGAGGACATAGGGGCTGATTGTACAAGATTAAGGGAGAGTTTGGTCCGATGGATGCAAGCGATGCCACCCCCGATTTTAACTGGTCTATCAAGTCTAATGATGTCGTATTCAGGGGGAACTAAGATGTCCAAGATTGGTGCAGAGGAATCATTAAGCCAAGTTTCAGTTAATATCAGGAGGTCTAAGTCTTGCGTGAGTATTAAGTCGGCAATATCCGCTGCATGTTTTACCGCCGATCTGCAGTTAATGAGGATCGTTTTGATGTGACCTTTGGATACAACATTTTCGATGTGTGAAGTATGAACAGTTTGTAAGTTTTCCTTGTTCATAGATCTGAGACTGACCGTGGATTCTCTAAACGGATTGGAGGGAATAGTTTGAATATTAAAAGTTGAAGGAGAAGGATCAAGACACGCAGTTTTGTAGGGTAATAGCAAGGAGTGAATGTCTGCATCTGTCAAGTGATCTGTAATCCTATGTGGCCTGGAGTGGTGATTGGGATATGGCCGTGAGATCCAGTCAGTGTTCACTGGAATTTTCATGGGCGAGGTTTCCTTCCAGCAGTGTTTGCTCAATGCGGGGAAGGTGGGTTGGTTAGTTTTTGAGGTCGAACTGAGATCCCATAGCTTCTCCATTTTCGACGAGAAGTGTAATATGTTCTGGAGGCCCTCTTTAACTAGCTGAAGATCCTTCTTGATGTCAGCCAGCTTACCCTCAATGGAGGATGGGTTAGGAGTTAGAGTGACTGGTTTAGGGGTAGGCTGTAAATGCATGTTAATGGCTGGTGTAATGGAGGTGGGGGGAGGAAGAGGTGTCAGAATGTTTCCTTCACTAAGAGTCTTGAGTAGAGGATCTGTAGAAATCCGTGGTGTGGGAGGCGGGTTGTAAAGATGGGGCTTACCCGAGGCAAAATAGGCGTGGGTGAGGGTTGGGTAGTAGTCCTAACGTTCTCCCGTTTGTTATTGTTGCGAGCTATAAGGGGAAGATCATTGTGAATCAATGCCATAGGTATGGAGGGTGCTAGAGGATTCGTTAAGTTGGTGTTCAGGCAGATTTTAGGTGCTAATTGAGGCTTTGGTTCAACCACTTAGAAGTCACCACTGGTGCAGGGGGGTTGATCAAGTTGAGTATTGGTAAGTGATGAAAATGACGTGGAGAGGTTGGCGCTAGTAGCTGCGGGTGGAGGGCTTTGTGGCGCATTGTTAGCCATTGAGTTTTTGATCCTCAAAAAGAATTTGTCAAACTGCCCCAGGTGTCGATCTGATGCTTGTATAAGAATGTTCCCATTGTTGTATAGTGATATTGTGAGATCAACTTTGAGGACTGGTGACGGTATAATGGATAGACTGAAGCCGTGAGGTGTTTTCCTTATCGATTTGGATCTGAGTATGGACATAAAGGCTCTTCTCCATTGGGCTCTCCTGTTAGTGAAGATTAGGTCGTTAACGATGATGCCTTTAGATGTGCAGAAGTAGGCATCCGAGACCAGCGTTTCCGGGTACCGTTTAAGTAGGTTATGTTTAAAGTTTTTTGCAGCGTTTTTCGACAGGTTGGGGGAGTAACCAATCTTAAAAGCATTGTGCCCCACCAGCGACAGCAGGTCTTTGTTGGGGCTAGTGATATTAGCAGCCATGGTGGAGGTTAGTAGCTGGATAGGGGTTTTCGAGGGCTAAGTATATGGAAGTTGCATGTTACACCATTAATTATAATTGCGTCAAGGTCCTGAGAATCAGACGACCAGATTAAATGAGAATTATGTTCAGATTTAGAGTAGAAATATTTAGTAAGGGGCTTGCTAATGAATTAGTGCATCAAGGAGCCTGTGGAGGTTTCATGAGAGAGCATGGTAAAAAAAACAAGCATTTGCAATGCATTAGGTCTCGCATTTATTAGAGTTAGAGCTATTGCAGTTGTAAATGGCAATGTCTTTTACCTATGTGTTTTGGTTTGGAGTGTAGTGGATGTATGAATAGAGACACAGCTGCAGCACTGCCTAGAGGACTTATAATGAGGAATTACCGACGGGACCAGGGAAGCAGCTGCAGCACCGGCTAGAGGGCTAAGAATGAGGAAATTTTGATGAGAATAGAGAAGCAGCTAGCAGCACTGCCTAGAGGACTTAAAATGAGGAATTACCACCTTATACCATAGTTCAAATTAAAACCTCATTACCACATGTTACATAACCTCTAAGAAAAATTTTCGCAACCCATTAACCACCAGAAGAAACCACCTTTCACACCGCATAACATAAAGAAATGAAAAGAAACAATTACAATTTTGCACCAAGCTAATGACCTGCAGTTATTGTATAGAAGGAACAGTAGCGTTCTCTTTTTATCTGCTATATTTTAGAGATCTTCCCCAGTGCAACAGGGCCTGACCTTTGGGAAAGTAAGTGCAGTTTAAAAAAAATGGCATACTCTCGAAGATCATCATTCCTCATTCAGAAGAAAAATACCTTAATGACCTTTTTCCCTCCTTTAGAAATGACCTACAACCACTCCATCACCAGACAGAATGAGTCCCAAAATCATACAACTATTTAAGGCATGCTTCCACCTACTTAACATAAAAAAAACAGGGCAAAATCTCAGCCGTGTACTCCAATTGCCTCTGACAACAAGCAGCTTTTTTTTTTCTAAAGGATCGAGTCCTTTTTACGCAACACTAAAACCATTCAGTATTAAGGTGTTGTAATAAAAGTGCTACAGTACTCATTTCACCAACTTCCGTTTGATGAAACGCCGTGTCAGCCCGGCCAGGGCTCAAACATGTGAACAATCTTACTAGCGGTAACGTGATGTAAATAAAAGCGGTTATAATCTCCCAGGGCAATGGGGCTCAATTGAAATGACTTCGGAAGGATGAAAAGCGGAAGAAGCCCTGCCGACAGTTGAACCCGTGACCTGATGGTTGAAAACAAAGACCTCAGATGAGACCGCTTGAATAACAAAGCAGGGGCACCCATCAGGTCAACATGGAGGTAAAGTCATCTCTGTAGCAGGTGCATTCACCCACTATTTCATCAGGTTAACGCAACAATGCACATAACCTTATACCCTGAGAAGACGTACAACTTCTTCCCAAACTTCAGATACACTTGTGCAAAATACTTCACCAAAGCCTGCACTCGAAAGCACACCAGGGTCGAGTAACAGCAGCCAAGTGCTCACCAGGTTCTCGTTGTGGCTGAAGAGGTCGGTGCCCGACACACAGGACATCAGCGAGCCGAAGCTGTAGTTAAAGTTTCTGAAATGCTTTCTCGGCAGCCTCCGATTGACCAAGCGATCCACAGAGAACGGCGAGTTCAGAGGTCCAGGAGCAGTGTTTTGTGCAAACTGAGCTTATAAAGGAGGCTAGCTGACCCCTCCCAAAAACAGACACCGAAACTAGCAAAAAAAAACTCCCAATGCCAGCGCAAGGGGCAGCGGATTTCTAAACAAACCCAGCTCACGCGCAGCCAGCCGAGGACAGACTCTAAGCTCCGGCTGAAAAGCTGTGACGTCAGCACGTTAGTCGGTTTCCCTATGCTAATTAACTTTGCCTTTTTGCTTTGGAGGATGGAAAACAAGCATTGGCCACGTGGCCGTGAAAGTCGCGCGGCCGCGAAAGTGAAAGCGATCGCGCTCCAGATGGCGCCTCGGGCGCTGAAAGCTGGCGGCTGCGCGCGTGCAGCGCTAGGCCAGCAAAAGCATGTGGGGTAGCACTTTGAAAACCCCACTTACAAAATGTCTCGCAGAGCAGCGCATGCGCTGGCTCAGGTGAGACCTAAAAAGGTTGGCATTGCAGAAAAAAACACGTTCCAAGATGGCTGGTTCCATGACTTAAAAGGTAAGAAGTAAGCAGTCCTACCTTTATTTCAACTCAAGGTCAACATTCCGTAGTCCTCCTTTACTTTCCGTGTCTATTGTAGGCAGAAACTGATAGTCTTTTGTCTATTTTAAATGAGCTGGTCCTACCTCAGTTTTGAAGCCAGGTTCTTTCTATGGCAAGAGGAGTCCTTTGTCTATTTTCTGTAGTATGATCACATACTAATCCTATTGCAGGGGTCCAAGGATCAGGGCTTTAGAGATCACCCCACTCAGTGGTTGATGACTAATGTGTAGCAGCCCGCACAACACAGTTCAAGCAGCTCACAAAGCCTGCCCGCCGATCTGAAATCCAACTTCTCCTCCCCCAGTGATCATACCATGGATTGCAGCTGGGATGAAGATATTTACAATTATGATTGTGATTGTGTAATGGTTTGTACTGACACAAATGTGGTAATGCTACCTTATTGGTGGAAGATACCCTGTGATATTAAACCTAATAAAATTTGGTTACTAAAAAAAATGCAGCTTGATACTGGCGGCATACAATGTTAAAATTAATGTACACAACAAAGGTTTACACGTGTGATGTTACTGTGGGATTTATCTGCTTTCGCAGACCTAGCCTGATATGTTGATACTTCGCTGTGGGCGAGAGCGGGCATACAAACATTCCACAGCTGTACAAATTCATGTTTTCTGCATTGTCACTTCAGATTTTTCACATTTTTCTGTACCCCATTTTTACTGGTATCAGTACTCTGCACCATTACACTGCCGTTCAGTATCAAAATGTGTGTGGTCTGGCCAGAAAATGGTATTGGTAAAATTGTGTTCCCTCAATTGGTATATATAACTGTCCTGTAAGGTCAGCCACTGTGTGTATTTACACAACCCACATATATGGTAAAAATATGACTGCCAGGAGCACCACTGTCCTCTGGCCGAGCTGCAGTTTAAAGGCATTGCAGTAACACATGGCAAAGAAAAGTGCCTTTATCATTACGAAAATCATTTTTTAAATATATTTTTAATTCACCCTTGAAGCCCGAGGGCCAGTGAGTTTTTTACTCGTCCGACGAGGAATGCCTCAGGAGAGAGAGAGAGAGAAAAAAAAAAAGGAGAGACCGACCCTGCCAGACATCAGTGCGGGTGGCACAAAAGTATTAGCAACAACTCCTGGACAGGTGGTGCCTATGTACTGTGTCACGCTGGAGGCAGTGGGAAACTTGAGATGCCATGAGGTGTGCTAAGGTAGGAGAGGTCTGCCTTGCAGGTGGCGGTGGCTACCACCCTCACGCTTTAGGACACACTGGAGAGGCAGGAAGGCGACAATGACCGGTGGCAGGGGTGCAAACGGCTTGCAGCAAACAAAATTGGGCAGATATGCCTTCGCTAAAGAGGTGACTGGGGGCGCGACGATGCTGGGTACTGGGGAGCCCAGTAGGTACTCCTCCTAAGAGGCGATCCAGGGGTCCGTGGCTTGCTGAGGGCCAAAATTGACTCTCTCACTACGGAGGTCATGCTGATCAGGGCGGATCTATGCAAATTTGGGGATAGAGTGAGGGAGAATGTGGACTTGATCGCAGCACTCTGTGTGGAGGCCCTGACACTCAAAGACCAGGTAACCCGACAAGCTGGTGGACATCAAAGGCCAGTCCAGGAGAAATAACATAAGGGCAATGGGGTCCATGAGAGAGCGTATGGCCCAAGCACTGACCTCCTCCTGGACGACTTCATCCTGAGTACAGAAACTACAGCACAGTTTTGATGAAGTAAAACGTGGTTTGCGACAGCGTGACCTCATATAATCCATTATGTTTCCAGCAAAACTGAGGGTGGCTGCTGAGGGAAAGACTTGACATTTTGGGACCCTGGATGAGGCATGGAGCTGGCTTGAGGGGTGGCAACCAGCGGGGGTATGACAGGTGCAACGGCTTCACCCTACACCACTAATTGGCAAAGAGAGCAGGCAACAGACAGCGCCATTGGATAACCCCCAGGATTCCTTACCTGAAGAATCCCCTAGGGATTGGGCCAAGGCCCCCACAGACACCCAGGAAAATCAGCTTTCAGACAGGACTCGCGCTGGAGACCAGTGAGGAGGTGGCATCAAAACAGGAGAGTAGGGCCTGGGCCATGGGCTGTGGTGGACCTGCATGGTGAACTGCCACTCGATAGATAAAAGTGTATGGTAGGCAAGAGGGAAAAGGGGACGCAGGGCTGGAACATTTGAAATGGGCAATTTACCCTGTTACTCATTAATATGGAGACGACAGGTGCTCTGCTGGTGGGGTGGGCAGGTCTAAGCCTACCATGCAGGGATGCAGTGGGGGAATTTGTTGGGGGAAGTTACTTTCATCATATGGTTCTATCGTGTTCATTTAAACTCACTGTCGACTTACACTGGGGGGAATGTGCCTTCTGAACCCATGCGGGCCAATTGCCTGGTCTTGGACATTCGGTGAATGGCTGAGTGGGCCCACGGGCTGCAAGAATAATGTTTCACCATGGCTGGAGGGAGCTCTTTGAAAATATTGTCATGGAATGTTAACCGCTTAACCGCGGCGCGAATTCCGCCGCGGTGCGGCGGTTTGAAAGAGTGGGCGGGGCCGCGTCGGCCAACGGACGTGCGCAGCACTAGCGAGGTAGTGCTCGTGACGGCCGTTGGCCGACGGAAGCACGGAAGGGGTTAATGGACTAGGGTATAAGATACTGAAGGACCACTCCCCTCTTTATTTTAAGCAACATGCCCCTGGCATTGTTCTGCTACAGGAAACACACATGATCGGCAACACATGCAGAGCTGTGGATTGGTGGGGGTATAAAATGGTGGCCCACACAGGCTATACTTTGGTCCAGAGGAGTGGAGGTTCTTATAAAGAAGTTTCTCCCTCTAAGCCCAACGGACATGGTACGACCCACACAATAGATATGTGGCCCTATCGAAACAGTGGGAAGGCTTGATATTGACTATTTGCTCCGTATATGTGCCGCCAAGATTGCATGACTCCACATTGCCTGACCTGGGTTCCCTACTCCTACAACTGCCAGATGGCATGTTAATATTGAGGGGTTACTTAAGCATGGTATTGTATTGTATTGTATTGTAATTGCATTTGTATAGCGCTTACTACCCCTGACGAGGCGTCGAAGCGCTTTTTCGGCGAGTAGCACGCTTCTCCGGGACCCATAGAGGATTAGTGTTGAATTAGTATAGTGAAACATGCAAGTAAATTTTAAGTGGTGGATATGTTAGTTAGTTATTTGGATTCGGAAGGATAGCAGAAGGATAGAAGAGGAAAGAAGGTTTGTATTTATATAGCGCTTCTAACCCCTGATGGGGTGTTGAATCGCTTTTTTGGCGAGTAGCACGCTACTCCGGAAACCCATAAAGGATTAGTGGTGAATTAGTATGGTGAAATATGAAAGTAATTTGAGTGGTGGATATTAGTCAGTTATTTGGAGTGAGAAGGATAGCGGAGGGATAGAAGGGAAAGAAAGGTTTGCATTCATATAGCGCCTGTTACCCCTGATGGGGTGTTGAAGCGCTTTTCTGGCGAGTAGCTGGCTACTCCGGAACCCATAAAGGATTAGTGTTGAAAATTAGTATAGTGAAATATGAAGTAATTTGAGTGGTGGATATGTTAGTCAGTTATTTGGATTGAGAAGGGTTAGGGAGGGGTAAAAAGGAAAAAGGTTTGCATTTATATAGCGCTTGTAACCCTGATGAGGTGTTGAAACGTTTTCTTGGCGAGTAGCACGCTACTCTGGAACCCATAAAGGATTAGTGGTGAATTAGTATAGTGGAATATGGAATTAGAGAAGTGAACATGCTAGTCTGTTATTTTGATTGAAAAGGATAGTGGAGGGATAGAAGAGTGAAGGATTTCTTTTTTAGGTCATAGCAGTAGGAGGAGGCTTTTGGATGAGTAAAAGGGTTTTTGGAGGGGAAGAGTCAGAGGGAAGAGTTTAGAAAGGTTTGTTTTGGGGGATCGGCACAGTAAAGGAGGTGTCAGAAGATGCAAGGAGGGGTAGAGTAGGAGAGAGTCAAGAAAGGGTTATTTTGGGGAACATAGTAGTGGTATGGCTTTTGGGATAAACGAGAGAGTGGGTGTAGAGGATATAATGATAGATGTATAGGGTGAGATAGGGTAGTGAATTGGAAAGAGTAGTAGAAAGAAGTTTGAGATGAGTAAGAAAGTTGGGCTAGAAGATATATTTAGGGAAGTATAGGCTGAGAAATAGGGTAGTGCATTGGAAATGCTAAATTAGAAGAAAGTGATAAATATATAGATCCATAAGTACATTGAAAGTATATAGATGCATAAAGGAGGTAAGTATATGCAGATTAAAGATATTGATAGAGGTAGCGGATGAGAAATAGGGTAGTGCATTGGATATGCTTTTTCAGGAGAAAAGTAACAGACACACAGATCCAAGTACATGGAGGTACATAGATGCCCAATGGAAGCAAGTACATGTAGACCAAAGAAGATTTTTTGTTTTTATAACAACATAATTATTGTACATGTTTATACAAAGCAATACACGAAGATAGGCACATATCTATAGTGAAAATCAATGCTTATGTACAGAGGGACAAATACATAGGGTGGGTATTAATGAATGGGAAAATGGGCAGCATTCCTGGCCCTGGTCCCGACCAGTTTCGAACAGGCTCAAACAGGCACTCACCCTTGTCCTCTCCACCCTTAGCTGAGACGCCCTAAGCCTTGGCCGTTTATAGCCCTAGTAGTCAGGTGACCCCTTCAGCCAATGGGAACCCCAGCCCTAACAATATCCAATCACAGCACTATCCCTAAAATCTAGAACCAATAGGAGACGAGGACCTTACAGCCAATCTTAGCCCTAGTCCAAGCACCCAATCAGTTTCAAAAACCCTTGATCTCTACGTCCAATAGAGGCCCTAGCCCTACCAGTAGTCTCAACCCTAGTCCAAGCAACCAATGGCACAGGAAGCCCTAGTCCCTACTTCCAATAGAAAGCCTAACCCTACTCTTAGTCCCACACCTAGTCCAGCAACCAATCACACCAGAAGCCCTAATCGCTACTTCCAATTAAAGGCCTAACCCTAGCCCTAGTCCCAACCTAGTCCCACCCTAGTCCCAACAACCAATAACACAGGAAGCCCTAGTCCCTACTTCCAATAGAAATACTAGCCCTAGTCCCAACCCTACATTGATTGAATCACAGACCCAGAAACCAATCAGAACCCTCAAATACCCAACCAATGAGGACACTAACCCTAATCCAATAGAAACATCAGATACAACCACCAATCAGTGTACACATGTACCAAACAATATCAGACTATATAAGGTCCCAGCTACCTCAGACAAGGTTTGCTGGCCAGGGAGTTGGAAGCTGCTTCTCTATTCAGAAATCTCCTAGGAGACAGACCGGCTCAATCCACACTTTGGACTTCTGCAGGTAAGGCCCCAACAAACTTGTCCTCTAACAACACTATTTGTATAAAACTTTACTCCCTCTCCTGGCCAAAAACGAAGTGCACAGTCCCTATTAAACACAGTTTAAAACAGCTTACAGCACATTACTGCTGTCTCAGGGGGAAGGGGGGCTGGTTTCACTGACTTGTTAACACAAGATGGTCGCTGGGGGTGCACTGCTTAACATACAGATCTTAGCACAGAGCAAAGGAGACATTTGGAGGGAAAAACTGATGGTCACAGGGAATGAGAGGGAAAAACTACAGTTTGGACTGCAAATCCCACAATTCAACAGGTTAAATGGAAGCAGTCACAGGCAGGAAAAAACACAAGTTTAAACACAAAACATGGGATAAATTATGCAATCACTGGCAGGTTAAAACTACAATTTTAAACTGTAACAACCACAGGCAAAGACAGTTAAAGAAATTTAAAAAGAAAAAAAATAAGATGATGCAATCACAGGTAGGGAAAATCGTTTTTTTAAACTTTTTTAGGAAAGAGACAGCACTTGTCTGCCTCCTTACTACTTCCTGGACTCTGATCACTGTAATCTGGGGAACAGGTAGGCTGCAACTCACAAGATGGAGGAGAATGATTTGGGGTGCACCCAGCAAAGCCTTAAGGGGCCTGGGCAGGTGTGAGAGGAGGGCTCAGATTTGCTTGGAGCTGGGGAAACCCAATAGCAGTCCTAGGTCTGCTGGCCTGGGGGTGGGGCTGGGACTGGGGAGCTGCTCTATTCACAGATCTCCTAGGAGACGGACAGGCTCAATCCACACTTTGGTAAGGCCCCAACAAACTTGTCCTCTAACAACACTATTTGTATAAAACGTTACTCCCTCTCCTGGCCAAAAAGCAAAGTGCACAGTCCCTATTAAACACAGTTTAAACAGCTTACAGCACATTACTGCTGTCTCAGGGGGTAAGGGGGGGCTGGTTTCACTGACTTGTTAACACAAGATGGTCGCTGGGGGTGCACTGCTTAACATACAGATCTTAGCACAGAGCAAAGGAGACATTTGGAGGGAAAAACTGATAGTCACAGGGAATGAGAGGGGAAAAACTACAGAGTTTGGACTGCAAATCCCACAATTCAACAGGTTAAATGGAAGCAGTCACAGGCAGGAAAAAACACAAGTTTAAACACAAAAACATGGGATAAATTATGCAATCACTGGCAGGTTAAAACTACAATTTTAAACTGTAACAACCACAGGCAAAGACCGTTAAAGAAATTTAAAAAGAAAAAAAATAAGATGATGCAATCACAGGTAGGGAAAATCGTTTTTTAAACTTTTTTAGGAAAGATACAGCACTAGTCTGCCTCCTTACCACTTCCTGGACTCTGCTCACTGCAATCTGGGGCACAGGTAGGCTGCAACTCACAAGATGGAGGAGTACTGAGACTAATAGACATAACTTCCCGGCTGCAATGGGAATGGTGGACTTGTGGAGAACACACAGCCCGCAGGAATGGCAATCTACTTATCACTCTGTAGCATCTCCTGCATTGACTATTCTGTCACACAGCACCAGCAGGCACATCAATACTCTGAGGTCAGACACCTGACCAGAGGGATCTCGGCTCACTTCCTGGTGTGGGCAGTATTTAGCTTGAAACCCGACACTCCAGGGACAGTATAGCAGATAAACCTGTGGTACCTAAAACAGTGCAGAGTATGGGAGGGCCTCACTGAATGCATAAATCACTACTTTAAAGACACCTAAGCCACAGTGGACTCAGCACTCGCTTTTGGGAGGAAGGCAAATCGGTAGTTAGGGGCCAGGCACTCTCCCTTATACCTGGGCTCAAGCGGGATAGGAGGGCCAGGCTGGACGAACTTGAGGGGGACATTCTGGAACTAGTACGACTCCTGACGACCGGGATGGGACCAGGGGTGCGGCATACTTTGGCACTGAAGCAACAAGAATACAAAAACCTGGTCACCGAGGCCTCCTGGGTGATGCATAGAATTTCTGCTCATCATGTGTACGAAGTGGGGACTACAGCTGGTAAACTCGTGGCCTGGTTAGATAAGAGCAACCAATCTCGGTGGTGGGTATTAGAGGTCAAAACAGAGACAGGGGAGCTAGTTAGGGGGGAGCACCTAGCTGAAGCGTGTGGGTCCTACTACACCCAGATATACTCCCCAGCGGTGACCAAGACGACGAGGACATGGTTGACTTCCTCAAAAGACATATGCCTCCCACATCTAGCACGAGAGGCTCTAAAGTATTTAGAAACGGACATGGAGGTGGCGGCGGTGGTGAAAGAGTTTCCGTCGGGGAATGCCTCAGGCCGAATGGTCTGCTGGTTGAGCTTTATAAAACACTGCCAACAAAACTTGCACTGCACCAATTACCATGTACAAAGAAAGCAAAAGGCAGACCTCACTACCGCAAAACCAAAGGCTCACCACCACGATAGTAGTGATGCATAAAGAAGGTAAGTACCTGGAGAACTGCGCCTCTTAGGTGCCCATATCACTGTTGAATGCCAAGGCCAAAATGCTGGCAATGCGACTCAGAAGAGTGATCCACTCGCTGATCCACCATTATCAGGCATGCTTTTTGCCAAACTGGAGCACAAGAATCAATCTTGATGCCTCTACGGAATCCTGGAACAGAGCAACACCTTAGGTGAAAATGCTCTGACAATGTCATTGGATTCCAAAATGCCATTTGATACGCTGGAGTGGAACTACATATTTGCAGTGCTGAACAAACTGGGATTCTGCGCACAAGTTATGCAATGGGTCAGCCTGCTTTACACTGGCCGGTGTTAAGGTGAACGTGGTGTACTCTTCAATATTCAAACTCCAAAGGGGCACCAGGCACGGCTCCCTCTGTCCCCAATGATCTTTGCTCTGGCGTTGGATCCTCTGGCCACTTGGATACATCAAACCCACTGGTCAGGGGCTTGCAGTGGGATGTAGGGGTCCTGGGGGATAAAATATCGCTGTATACGGACAATGTGCTCTTCTATTTCGCCGACCCAGAACTAACAGTGGCCAGACTAATGCAGATAATCACAAATGTTGGTAAATATTCAGAATACACTATAAATTGGCACAAGTCCCAAATTTACCCACTGTAGGGTGACATTCCGCAACTACCCCGGACTGCGAGGCGACCATAGCGTAGAATGGATTCCGCTACCTAGGAATATACATAACACTGGATGCTGAGTTTTTTTATGAGCGGAATCTAACCTTGCTGCTCGAAAGATTAAAAGGTGACATGAGGCACTAGCAAGCACTGCCGCTTTCCCTGTTGGGTAGAGCGGTTCTATTTAAAATGATGTCGCTGCAGCTTCTTATACATGCTACAAAACGCTCACTACGAGGTCCCCACGGCATATTTTAAAACATTTGAAGTGCAAGTCTGGCTATTACAATGGAATGGAGGCCCAGCACAGATTGCCCTGCCCAAACTAACGAGAGGCTGGTATGATGGAAGAATTGCCTTTCCGGATATTCAGAAGTATTTAAGCGACACAATTAATTATGGTTAATGACTGGGGCTTTTTTCAACAACTAGAGGGACATTATCGGTGGGCTTTTTTGAAAGGTCCAGCATACATTCTCCACGACTAGTTAAGAAAAGAAGGGTATGCAGTTCCTTAAAAGTGCTTAGAGAGAGGTGAAGTGAGACTCAGAGACTATGATGTTGTCACTAAAGGGCATACAATAATTCGTAGGAGAGGAATTGCTCCTATCGGAACTAGGACCCTCATACACCTAACCAGTTGGGTGTCATGCTTCTTCATCTGGGTCTGCTCCTCGTCGGGTCGGCGCTGCAATACCCGACGGGCACCCCTAGAGGGGCTCTTTAACGGAGATCTTTTGTTCCTTGCCGTTAGGTGAAGTGTGGGTGAGGGGCCTAGGGAAGTGTAGATGTGGTGTAGTGAAAAATAGGTTAAAACAGGTTGTGGGGTCCAAGAAGTGACTTTATTCAAGATGGCTCTCCACCTGAATTAAAATGCAAGAGTGGCGACTATCTGTAGTGATGATACAAGATAAAAGCGCTCTACTCTGAGTGGGTCAACATGTTTCTTGCCGTTTTTAGTCAGGACGATCTATGGCAATTCTTCAGGACCTAGAAAAAACTATCTACACAGCGTGGAAGGTGAGGAACCTACCTACCACGGGTTATACTGTGGGTTGGCTACCCACAGTTGTCGAGGATGACCTAAAAACAAAGCAAATTGTTAAAAACCACAGCAACATGTCGGTGGTGATCGTGACAACAGTGCTCTCTCTCTCTCAGGCGTTCGTGCGTCACCCATAACGTGTGAGAAGGTGACTTCATATTGCAAAAATCGTAGTGTTAAGTGATACACATTTCTGATCACATTATGATCCATAACCCACGTTGTGCGGGGTTCTCTTATTTAAACAATAAAACAGTTAAAAATAATTCTGGCAAAATGCGGCGATGAAAGGGTTAACACACCTAGCCATTCACTGTAGTGGTAAAAGGACTCACCTAACTACTATTAGGAGTGATGCCTCAACAGTAACCGGCAGGCGTTGGGGACAATCATGAAGTAATGTCCTACAAAGAAGGCGAACAGAAAACACAAAGAAACTACCCAGGTGAGGGCGATCGAAAATAAGGGACCATCGCCCACCCCAAACATACCAGTGATTACTTGGTAGCAAGCGTGAGTGTGTCTCAATGAGCGTGGTGTGCCTCTCCCTGTCGGCCAGGTGAAATGTACACAGGAGGTCCGAGCTGCCACTGGCCACGGCATCAGCGTTCCCTGCCAACCCCGGGACCCCCCCGGGGGGGGGGGGTTTGGGAGATCGTAGGCTGGTGGGAGTGACGCCCCAGCTAAAGTGTGCTCGCTAGAGGCTCGCCGGTCATTTTAAGCACCTGACGAACTCTTGGATTTCACCCCTCGTTATACTGAAATGTGACCTGCCAGATACCAACGTTGCTGGATGTAGGGTCGGTATGGAACATATCGCAGTCTACCACTCACCGTAAATCCAACGTTTCAGGCGGAGTGACCTACCCTCACTGCCTGGACCGGTTGGTAAATTGCTGCATTTCATGAAAGCAGCTATACCTTCCGGTCGCTTGGTCTGGGAGTGGTCGGTTTCCGAAACGCCCCTGCTGTGATTCGTAGCCGGTGCGTAGAAACAGGAATAGTAGTATTATTAGCCCATCAGCCATCTTGGAGTGTATCTTAAGACCCCTTTCTGGTAGGAATAGAATGAATGAGCGTCAGGGTCGGCTCGGTAAAGGACCCACTGTGATATCCACATGTTGTTTAGTATGGAATGTGTATCATCCGCTATGTTATGTGGTCCTAGTTTGTATGAAAGACTAGTGCGACTAATCAATCGATTACCGGGGGCATGGTGGTCCCACAAAGCCGGAAGCGGTTACTATCATGAGAATGGCAGCCATCTTGTAATGTGCAAAAGCCCATACCGGTAAAGCCTTCGAGTATTGGTATAGGAGTGATAAAAAATCAACATGGTTAGTAGTGTAGTAGCTCAATGCGATGTAAACGGCTTGTTCAAATGTCTAATATAATTGCAAGTAATAACTCGTGTGTAAGATGTACGGCTTTATCAAGCACATGATGTCACACCAATAAATACAGCCAGTGACTAGTGTGAAAGTTGTACGGCTTGTTAAAGAACACAATAGTGCAATCATTTGAAAAATCAAATGTTGGTGAAGTTCTGTAACCAAAGGGGAGCTTAAGTGCGATAGCTGTTGTCCATGCAGTAATGACTAAGGGATATGGACAATATTGTCGTCAGTCAATGTACGCGAGACAGTGTATGTTTGATAGCATGGTACTTTCCTTAGGTCAATTTACGTAAGGGACCCCCAGGGGATATCATCATTTAATCCCAACTGATCAGTGGAGAGGCGATGTATCCATCTCTGTTCAAGCCTAAATAATGCTCTCTTAGTGATCTGGGGGTGGGACTCAAGTACCAACCAACGGAGGGAATCTGGAGAGTGGTTGAATTCCTTGAAATGAGTGTACAGCTTAGTCGTTACCCGTTGGCATCGGATATTGCTCTTATGTTCGGTGATTCGTGTTTTAACTGTTCTCATGGTCATGCCTATATATTTCATGTCACAGGGGCAGCGGATGAGATAGATACAGTGTGTGGTATTGCAATTTGTATGTCTCGTCATCTTCCATAAGAATGTATCTGAAAGGGTTATTTCCTTCGTGGGGGTAGTCTGACGGCACACAGCGCACGACCCACATGGATAATGGCCCATGACAGGTGGAAGATCCCACAGGGATCTTTGTTCATTATTGCTTTGTATCTTAGGTCTCGTGTGTATGAGAATATCTTTAAGATTTTGTGTTTGTTTAAAAGCGAACCTAGGTGCTTGTAATTCTAGGGAGCTGGTGGACAGTATTCCCCAGTGTTTATTAATGATGCCCTTAATGCGGTTTGAGTCTGGAGTAAAGGAGGTTACGCAGGTGATGGCATCTGTTGGTTCTTTTGGGGTGGTTTCCAGAAGTGCCTCCCTGGGATTGTTTCTGGCCCTCTTCATGGAATTCATGACGTGACGTTGGGGATATTCTCTCTGTCTCAATTTGTTAGCTAGGATTTCTGCCTCTGTTTTATAGTCAGCTATAGAGCTACAATTTCTCCTAATGCGCAGAAATTGCCCAAAGGGCAAGTTGTCTTTAAGGGCTCCCGGGTGGTGACTACTGTACAATAACAAACTGTTCCTGTCCGTAGGTTTCTTGTAGAGAGTAGTGTTCAAGTGTCCATCTTGGAGACTGATGTTGAGATCCAAAAACGGGACACAGGAGTTTGATATGGTGTGGGTGAAATTGAGATATTCATTCTGTGTGTTAATCCATTGGCAAAGATTTTGGCAGGTAGTAAGATCTCCTTTCCAAAAAATGAGAATATCATCTATGTACCTTCGCCACAACCTCAAGTTGTTGATATATGGGTTGCTGGGTGTAGGATGACCTGCTCCTCAAAAGCGGCCATATAGAGGCAAGCTACACTGGGGGCGAAGGTACCACCCATGGAAGTCCCTTGAGATTGATGAAAGAGTTGTTTTTTGAACTCGAAAAATTCTCTGTAAGTGCCAAGGTGGCACACTCCATGACAAATGAGACCGGGGTGGGCGAAGTCCATACAACATTACTGAGGGCTGTTTCAATGACATTCAGGGTGGCTCGTTGAGGAATGTTGGTGTATAACGCCTCAACGTCCAATGTGACAAGGAGGGTGATTTCATCTATGTCACAGGTCTCTTCTATTATGCGAAGGATGTCTGTGGTATCGCGCACAAAGGACGGGGTCTGTTTTACCAATGGTTGGAGAAAGTGATCACAAAATTTAGACAAGGGCTCCAACAGTGAGCCTATCCCAGAGACTATGGGCCGCCCCGGAACTGGTGTCAAGTTCTTGTGGATTTTTGGCAGTGTGTAGAAATATGGGGTCTTAGGTTCCTTTGTTATAAGGAATTCTGCCTCCTTTTTGGTGATCCAACCATTTGTCTCTGCTTCAAACACCATAACAGCAATCGCAGTGGCGAGCCGTGGGATGGGATTTACAGTGATCGGTGTATAGTATCTAGCGTTGTTAAGTTGGCGTCGGCACTCAAGATCATAGTCTGTGGTTGACATAATCACCGTGGCCCCTCCCTTGTCAGCCTGTTTTATGGTGATGCTTGTGTCATCTGCAAGGGATCTGGCTGCTGCTAGTTCTGGAGTTGAGAGGTTATGGAATGATGCCCTTCTCGTGGTCTCTGATAGGTCCTTAAGCACAGCTTGCTCAAAAGTCAATACCTCTGGTGGAACCATACTGTATTGGTTGTAAAGGTGGATGGGTTCCGCAAACCAGAGTCCTCTACAGTGCTCTGCGGTTTGTCTTAAAAAAATGATTTCAAGCGGATCGTCCTAAAAAAGTTCTGTAACTCACAGTTGTCCCTGAATTTATCAGTCCTGGGAGTGGGGACATAGCCTAGTCCCTTTTCCAATAATGTCTTTTCTGTCTCTGTAAGTGACCTATGTGATAGGTTCACCACTAGTGTCTCTTTCCCCTGGTCCTGCTCCTTGCCTCTATTGTGTGAGGCGGTTGTTCCTGCCACTGAACTTGTTTCTGCATCCCTCTTTTTCGCCCTCTTCCTCTGCCCCAACCTCTGTCTAAAAAAGGTGTGTTATTGGCAGAGAAGAACTGGGGTTGACCTTGTGGGTAGAAGGGGAATTGCCAGAATTGAGGTGGGGGGTCCCGGGGTTGGCAGGGAACGCTGATGCCGTGGCCAGTGGCAGCTCGGACCTCCTGTGTACATTTCACCTGGCTGACAGGGAGAGGCACACCACGCTCACTGAGACGCACTCACGCTTGCTACCAAGTAATCACTGGTATGTTTGGGGTGGGCGATGGTGCCTTATTTTCGATCGCCCTCACCTGGGTAGTTTCTTTGTGTTTTCTGTTCGCCTTCTTTGTAGGACATTACTTCATGATTGTCCCCAACGCCTGCCGGTTACTGTTGAGGCATCACTCCTAATAGTAGTTAGGTGAGTCCTTTTACCACTACAGTGAATGGCTAGGTGTGTTAACCCTTTCATCGCCGCATTTTGCCAGAATTATTTTTAACTGTTTTATTGTTTAAATAAGAGAACCCCGCACAACATGGGTTATGGATCATAATGTGATCAGAAATGTGTATCACTTAACACTACGATTTTTGCAATATGAAGTCACCTTCTCACACGTTATGGGTGACGCACGAACGCCTGAGAGAGAGATAGCACTGTTGTCACGATCACCACCGACATGTTGCTGTGGTTTTTAACAATTGTTATTTGCTTTATTTTTAGGTCATCCTCGACAACTGTGGGTAGCCAACCCACAGTATAACCCGTGGTAGGTAGGTTTCTCACCTTCCATGCTGTGTAGATAGTTTTTTCTAGGTCCTAAAGAATTGCCATAGATCGTCCTGACTAAAAATGGCAAGAAACATGTTGACCCACTCAGAGTAGAGCGCTTTTATCTTGTATCATCACTACAGATAGTCGCCACTCTTGCATTTTAATTCAGGTGGAGAGCCATCTTGAATAAAGTCACTTCTTGGACTCCCCAACCTGTTTTAACCTATTTTTCACTACACCACATCTACACTTCCCTAGGCCCCTCACCCACACTTCACCTAACGGCAAGGAACAAAAGATCTCCGTTAAAGAGCCCCTCTATGGGTGCCCGTCGGGTATTGCAGCGCCGACCCGACGAGGAGCAGACCCATATGATGAAGCATGACACCTAACTGGTTAGGTGTATGAGGGTCCTAGTTCCGATAGGAGGAATTCCTCTCCTACGAATTATTGGATGCCCTTTAGTGACAACATCATAGTCTCTGTGTCTCACTTCACCTCTCTCTAAGCACTTTTAAGGAACTGCATACCCTTCTTTTCTTAGCTAATGACTGGGGCTATCTGCTGCAGACCAAACCAGCACTCCGAATTTATAGACATGTACTGGGAGATAGGGGATGTATGGTGGGAGGAAATTAGCCAACCTACCTAACCCCACCAGAGCAGTGGTCAAAATCTGAAAAGAGGTGACCGCACATCTGGGGTGGAAAAAACACAATTACACCAGAGATGTTAGAGACCCTGAAGAGGCTGACTGGCTTTGCCAAGTGGGATTTAATTAGTATCTCCACAGTAGGAGACGTGTTGGTTCGTGGTAACTCCCTCTGCGAGAGAGGTACCAGCTGGCGGTCTTCGAGTCCTACCGCTACCTGCACATCAGGCATGTGTTGCGGGCTGTACTACCGAAAGGCACAGAGCTAGCGTGTTCCTCCCCTCTGGAGGAGAGACTATTGGGGGACACAATGACCAAGAAAGCCAAGTCGCTGACGTATAAAAAGATTGTGAACCATACCCCTGATACCCTGTAACAACTGAGGGAACTGTGGAAGAAGTATTTGGGTGACCTCGAAGATTGGGTGCGGGAGGAGCCCCTTGGTGCCCTCAGAGAGGTGCCCATAAAATTGGGCTTCACTCTTGTACAAGTGCAGATCTTCCCCCGCTCCTACTACCGAACGACCATGTTTAAGGTGGGCAGGGTTGCCACAGATCTGTGCTTGCGAGGTTGCGGGCAGACTGGATCCTTCCTACATATCCCTTGGGACTGCCCTGCAGTACAAAACTTCTGGTCCAGAATTGTGGACTGTCTGGGGCAGGTGGGGGGAGGGGACTGACTATCTCTGCAAAACAATGTGTCCTTAATATATGGGGGGAGGTGGGTGTAACCAGGGCTCAGCGACTATGGATGTCATTGGGTCTGATGGTGGTGAAAAGAAATGTTATGAAATCCTGAGGTGCCGGACTGGCCTCTGATTTCTAGACCTGGAAGCGTGACAAGGACTGATGCATGTTAGCTGAAAAATAGTTTTTTGAGGCCAGGGGATGCCCCTAAAATGCGGGAAAATTTGGAGCGGTTAGAACTCCTATAGGGGGTTGATACAGGTGGACTCTGAAATTACTTGCAGTGGTACTCTAACTTTGGTGGATTGAGAGGGAGTAGTGGGATGAGGGAAGGTGCGGTGGCTGGGTCTGAGTTCACAGGCTATTCTTGAATGTAATATGGTATATACGACAGTGCAAGTTGTAACTGATGTTGGTTTCATTTTGAAAATTCTAATAAACAGATATGGGAAAAGAAATTCACCCCTAAAGTGTGTCGTGCAAGCCCAAAAAGCCTGGCATCTAATGTATAAAACGTGGCAAGCTATACATTTAACAAATGTGGCCTCACTATAACTGAATGCCTAAAGCTATTTTCACTGTTCAAGTTCAGCTGCATTTTCCATAAGTCGAATCAAGGAGTGATTAAAATATTTTTTTACAACTTTACTTTGGAAAATGTGAGAAAAGTGTTTTAATGTTATCTTCACCATAGTTTTAAATATCCGAGTGAACAGTGAAATCATAACTATACAGGAAAAGTACCTTTATAAGAACGTACTGTGGTGTACCTGAGACAGAAGTGGCTTATTATCAGCTCTGCCGCTCATCACATATACAGACCTGCAATACACACATATGCCATGCCAGAGAGAGTTAACAACTCTTGCGCAGAAGACAACAGCCTGCCTCTGAGTCCAGGAAGAGCAGGGCAGTGTTTACTATTGGCCAATAAGCAGGGATTATCCATCACTGAAGGGTGAAAGACAGGTGGCATAAGAAAGGGCAGCCTTAACACTCCTTCTTTTGACTTACTGATCTCAAATGGGCTGACAGAATCTGCTCACATTCATTCTCAGAGCCCTCCTAGACTATTTAGCTTCACACCCTGTTGGAGGGAGAACCAGGTCTGATCCTGTTGGGTGTGAGGAGAGTTCATCAAAATAAAGGAGTTGCCAGGGATCTGAACAGAGGCCTGACTGGTAGCAAGAACTTTTTATGCCATCTTGAAACAGGGGCTCTGGGATAATTTTACAGTAAGGTGACGAAGACGTTCTATGAAAGGAGGCGGTCATAGTGCAAGATAGTAGTAAGGACCTGGTTGGAGAGCGAGATGGTGCCTAGAAGCATGACCTGAGCGAAGTTAGAAGTGAGCTGATCTTGCAGCATTTGGCAGTGGCCATATGGCCAACTGAAGAATTCTAAAAGTCAACACAGACCCCAGAAGTGAATAACTGTTTGCCTAGACTCTGCAGTGTTTTGGTATGTGACATGGGAGATTGTGCAATATTTAACAATGATCATTTAATTCTACAGTTATGGACAGGTTGGTTTCTGAAATATTTTTTTGAGAAATATTAACAGACTTTGCTGTTAGGGCTGTCAGCGAATTAAGGGATGTGCTTGTGGTACCTTATCACTGAAACTGTTGTTGACTAAGAAGTCCAAACATAGATTAAGACTAAACCAATCTAGTTCTGAAAATTCCTGCATGCAGTTTTGAACTTTAACTGAGCAAATGTTTGTTGTGGGAGGTGACGTGGTGCGCAGGAGTAGATGAATATTGCACTGTGGATAGGTCTTAATAAGGTTGTAGAGGTGCTCTGTATTGTTTGTGGTATGTACTTTTGAAAACAACCTGTATTAAAAAAGATTAAACCAAGTGTTATTTTCATGTTACAGGCCACTCTTCGATATGTTGTTAAGATGGTGACACTTATTCAAACGCTAGCCAACCACAGTGATGATGTCAACTGCTGTGCCTTTTCCTCCTCTTACCTGGCAACATGTTCCATGGACAAAACCATCCGTGTGTACGAGATGAGTGACTTTGTAGAACTTTCTTATTCTCCACTGAAAGGTCACACATATGCTGTTCATTGCTGTTGCTTCTCTCCTCTTGGTGATATTTTAGCTTCGTGTTCAACTGATGGTACTATTATGTTATGGAATACTCAAAATGGACACACACTGGCAGTACTTGAACATCCCAGCAGTAGCGCTGTTCGAGTCTGCAGATTTTCCCCTCAATCAACATATTTGGTTTCTGGTGGAGCTGATGGCACTGTGGGTTTATGGAACGTTCAGTCATTAAAGTTTCACAGGTGAGCATTGCTGTAGATGGAGTCCTTGTTCATTTTATATTTAGGTAAGTTGCTTCTATGGTACGTAATGGGATGGCCATGCATATTTACCATAAAAGATAATACAATTCATGAATCACCATAGTACATCAATTGCCCCTACAGCATTCACAGTATCCTCAGTACTAAAGTTATTAGATTACTGTCCTCTGGTGGTACTAGCAGAGCTTGCAACAGCTACAGTATCTGGGACAGAGTCTCATCTAAGTTAGCACAGCTTCACTCTTGTGTTGCCACGAAAGAGATTCAACATTTCTAAGTTATTTGCTGGAACATGAGAATGATACTTTACCAAATGTACAATGGCCGGCAGAAATTGTAGAAAGGCAGTTTGTCACATATTAAACATTTGTGCACGAAATGATCAAGGCAATACCTTACTCTTGACTGAAGAACCAGGTCAGAAATGGGGACTCCGGCTGGAGCATTTAAGGCATTGCCAACAAACATGGGGATGTCAAAGTAAGCTTTATTGTTCGATTAGTTAAAATCATTACAATATATGTCAAATGCAATAAATAAATACATTAAAGTGATGAGACTTCCTTGTCGGATAAGTGAGGGAAGATGTTCAATGTCCAGGACTTTGGCTAAAACGTTAGTCCTTCTTTGTGCAAGTGTGCAAGGAGCAGCTTAACAAACATATCAAATGAATTAATATTATTCCATTTGAGGCCACAGGCTAGTCTGCTTCTGCAGAGAAAAACTTGTGCAAGGATTGTTTAGGTTTGCGGTTGGAATGATTGCCTTGCTGTAGATGCTATCAGTGCAGCCATGCAAATGATTTGTGTGGCCTGAGTGGGAAAAGTGCTTTGTGCTAGAAGGACTTGTGCAAATGGTTATTTAAGCACTGCAAGTAAGCTGACGTAGCTTTTGTCTGGTATTATGGTTGGTATAGCTGGGAGGGTACATCACCCCATCCCTATGGGGAGCAAATGTTCAAGGCTGAATAAACTGTTCAGGCTGATAGGGTGCTTTCTTTAGAGCCCGGTCAACTCCCTTGAGATATTTTACTGTTCGGGAGATTACTCTTAGGGATTGGGGGGGGGGGGGGCGGGGCAGGGATCTCTGGAGTTTAGGCATGCTATTATAGCTTGTCTACAGAGGTGCACCCCTGCCTGATTCCAGAAGGGCCGAATCCAGCGACGGTGCAGATTTAAGGTGGCCCTGCAGAGGCAGATGGTGTGGATTGCGTCCTCTATTGGTTGACCACACAGCCTGTATGGAGCCATCCTTCTGCCTTTAACCATGGCGCTGCATGCGCGTTCGTAGGGAGGATGCCTAGGCGTTGTTTTAAGAAATTTCCCTTGGTCCTGCTACTGAAGGCCTCACTTAGTTATTGCTGTGAGCTCAGGGAGGTGTAAGTGTTTAATACCACCATCCACGTGTGGGCATAGTTCTCGAGAACTGCTCTGTCCTCCAGAGATGAAATTAGTTTTGATGTTTTGTTAGGGGTTCTTCGGGACGTTTCAAGGCTAGTCTCAATGGACTATAATTGTGCTAGCCCAAGCAGGTCAGTTGATTTTTTTTTGATTTTTAATTTTTTTTAAAGATCTTCTCTGGCAGCTGAATGGGGTTTGAATATTTTTATTTTCAGACAAACATTGGGGTTTATGGTGTTCCTTTCGGCAGACTGAAGCCTGTAGCACATCATGGTAAATTCAGCATGTCTTGCTGTTGACTGTTTGGCTAGACCAAATTCTAGCCAGATTTGGCCAGGTGAGGTGTATCTAGGGAGATGGAAAATGTCCCTGTAAATTCTTATGACCATATTGTCCAGAGTTTCTGATGCCCTGCCCAGAAAAGCTTCACTTTCGTACGCCAGGGTTGTGATTACCTTGGCCCTTGCTATTTCTAGAATGTGGCTGTACGACAGACCATTCAGGTTCCTAAATAGTGCCCTAAGACCTGCTGCAAAAGCGAACCCTTTACTTTTTAATTTTTTCCCTGTGAGGCTTAAAGTTTCCTTTATTGTCCAATGTAAATTCGAGGTATTTATATTCGTTGACTTCATCGGCCTTGATGGAGTCAAGAAACCAGTTGTTCTTCTAGAACTGTTCATGGTTTTGGTTTTCTTGGTGTTGACTATCAGGCTATTGTTTGTTGAAAAGTCATGGGTAACGTTCAGAAGGAGCTGCATCCCGACCTTAGTCAGGCTAATCGGCACCAATTTTTCGGCGTAGAGGACATTTGAAAGGGCATGGTAGTTAACTGAAGACAGGGATGAAGATAGGTCCACCAGAAATAGGTTGAAAAGAGTGGGGTTAGGACACAACCCTGCTTAAGCCCACAGGATGTTGGAAAGGCCATGGAGAGGTTCGCTCCACTGCCCAGCTTTACTCTGACCCAAGTGATTGTATGTAGGTTTTAAATCAATCTTAGGAGCACCAGGATGTGAACATAATCACTGGGGAATGGTAGGAAAGCAGTAATTCAACTATACTTGCCTTCAAGAGGTGTGGATGACACAGTTCTTGATGATCAGAAACAAGAATGGGAGGACGTTGTGGGATTAGAACTCCTGATGATGATTGGGGCTGAACCAAGTAATATGTAGCTCATTAGCATCTATTACAGGCAGATCTAACATATACAAAATGATTCTGCCTACTTGGTATTATGTGAAGACCGCAAAAAGTGCAAACAGAGTACGTATATTAATTCGGCAGTCCTTGTAACCTAATGCAGCTTAGCTGTGAATTGGAAATTTGTTTTTGCACTGAGTGTCATGAGTTGGAAAAGAGAAGTAACGGAATGGGCAGGGGCTAAATTTGATATGCTCCAATCAAAGGCAACAACAATGGGTAGGCTGGATCTTGAGGTTTATTTTTGCTTGATCTTTTGAATAACTAAGATAGACTATCATGGAGTCCTGCACTCCGTCTTTTCCATTGCTGAATAAATGGTGATAATAATGATGTACTTGATCGGTGGCTCACTTAATCCCTCCATTCCTACCTAGTATTCTAGTATATATGCAGTACATAGTATAGTATGCAGTACATATTATGTAATTCAACCAACAGTAGTGTCTATATCACTCCTGAAACCTGAACTCCAAGAAACCTATAAAACGCAAATGACTGTACAGTGTTTTGTTAATTTGGGTGCAGTTGGAAGACAACATACATAATGGATCCAGATCTAATGTGCATTGTATTTGTCAAATTCAAATGTGTTTAAAAAACTGCTTAAATTGGTAATAATAGCTAAAAAGGGATTGAAATGTAATGAGCAGAAGCCTAAACGATATTCTTTGTAAGTTCTCATTATGAAAAATGAAAATAAACATTGTGCAATAAATTTTGTAGGAAATGCACGGTAGAAGTGTTGGTCTCTGGTTCTGAGGTGGTGGCTGTGAAAAAAATGAATAGCTTTTGAGTGTCGATTTGATGTTCTTTATTCAGAAGACCTTGCAAGGTTGTGCTCCTTGCTATGTTATGAATGTGACGTTGCATTTCAAGCCAATTGACGTCTACATTCGAGACCTCTAAGCAGACTTTCCATCCACTGGTGACATCCAAATCTTTTGTGGTTAGGTGCCCTGCATGACAAAAGTCCTTCATTTGGAACATAATGCATCTCTGCTATAATGCAGACTTAGCAACAAAAAAAATTTGAAATATCAGCAATTCTATGAATCAGATTAGTCATACCCTAGCTAACTGCCACCTCATGTGAAATACTTCTGAGAAAGCCTTTACGCAGTGTCAGTGCTTTTTAAATACAACAAACAAATGAAAAATTTGAGGTGGTAAACTTACGGGGAAAGAAGTGAATTGCAAACAAATACTGCTAGGAAAACCAAAATGGAGTGACAAGTCACTAGGGAACTTACAAACATTTGGAAAATTAGGTTTGTTGTTAGAATGTTATAATCCAGGCCCAGGTGGCAAAATAGGCATGGGTAATCTGTCAAGGTACAAAAAGCTGCTCTGAAGTGGCAAGAGATATTACACGGGTCAATCATTGCTGGACACATAATGTCCAGAGCTTGAATAAGTTCATAGTCTCTGCAGGTCTCCATAGAGATCCAGATTAAATTAAGGTAACCAAGGCAGTAGGTTGAAAAGGAGTGGTACATTCAGAAATGTGAACACCATCATGGTCACTGAGCAAATTATCCATGTAAGGAAGTAAGACCAGAGCAAATTGAGAAGGAGTGGTTGGTGCTTGGGTGTCAGGATAGAGGAAGAGCCCTGCAGCTTGTTTTGGGACGAAAGGATGTGACTTGAGGAGTGGAGAATCTCTACAGCTGTATGTTGAAGACAAGATGCTCCTCTCACTCATGTTGCCAGCTGAGTGCTCCTGTCCCGTTCTGTCTGTGAGGTTCTGATATTGTTTTGTCCACAGTGGTGGACCATAGGACTGAAATTCAGGAATGGTGGCTCTTTGCAGACCCTTAGTTCCGTTCCCTGCCATCAGACCGTCTGAGATTACTGACTGGCCTCTGGTCATCATCAGCGCGATGGCCAGTTCCAGGCTGTTCTCCACCACAGTTACTCTTATCAGGAGTTATTAAGGCTAACCCTTGCTGTCAGGCTACTCCGGCCATGAACCCTCATTTTATGCAATAAATGTAGTTCGACATTTTTTGGACTGAGATGGCTGCAGATTTTTTAATTTACACACAACATTTTACACCACTGGCAGGAAGACATTTATCAAATTTTCATAGGTCAAAAACTGAAAATTATGTACAAGTTTTCCATGATCAGTGTTAGTCTCTCTTGGGCTTTATGCCCTTCTAAATCTGTTTTCGTTTGAGACCATGCTTTGTCATTTTTAGGTGACTCCCTTCATCCCAACTACCCGGATTAAGTTTCAAACCAACTGCTTTTCCATGGTGGCTACTATGTGGCCAACCTGGGCTGTAAGTGCGGGGCCCAGTCCCTTCTGCAGCTAGTCCTGCCATCTGGCATCCCAAGACCTTCTTAAGTCTAAGCTGCCCTGTTCGGAGCATTATGTGTGAGTGGGTGGTCTTTATTTCATAGTGTGCCATTGTCTTTTCACCATTGTGGGCCTGTGACTTTGTTCATACTGAACTGGCCATACCAGACTATGCCTGGTCTCTGCCCTTCTTGAGGGTCGTGAAGGCGGAACATGACATCCTCCCACAGGATGTGGTAAGGGACAGCTCCTGGTTGTGAGGGGGATTAGGGTACCCTTATATTCATTTGTTACCTTAGGTTGATTATGCAGCTCTGTAGAACCCCACCTCATACACACGGGGGATTTTCTTGCTTCTGTGTTTTTTTGGGAGCTCCCTTGGAAGAGGAGGGAGCTGAGGTATCTCACTCCCTTTATCCTGGCTTCATTTTCCCATTGTGCTTTCTGGGCCTTGCACCAGGTTATCGCTCCAGACCCTTTTAAGCCCACTTCACGAGCCGGGCCTCCTGCGTTTCATAGCTACCCAGATGCTAGCTGAATAAAACTTTACTTTTCTCTGCAAAAATCAATATATTCTAAAGACAACTACAAGTGTCACAGACAGTTCATGTTGCCCTTAACATCCTGAAACACGGGGGCTTGGCCAGGTAAAATGGCCACCAGAAAGTAGCTTTTCAAACTCCCGTCCTGGCCTGTGGCAATCTACATTATCTGTGTGAGTAGCTGCCCTATGAGCCGCCTAGAGGTTCGCTGCTGCTGAGATGATCCCGGCGGTTGTTTTTGCTGCACGTAGAGGTGACGAGCGGCTCCGTACCTGTGGCGAGGATGGCGGCTGAGCGAAAAGCTACAGGCTTTTGGGGCCTCGTTGGCTGATTGTGGGGCACGGCTAGTGCGGAGTACCCTGGGGCTGAGCGACTGGCGATTGGGTCCGGGAACAGCGGCGGTGCCACAGGAGGAACTGAGGTTTTCGGGCGGCCAAGCCCGGTGCGACGTCGGAGGGCAGCGCCGTGGGCGAGTGCGGTCGCACAGTACCCGTGTTGGGGGACGTGACTGTCTCGCACCGAGTAGGCGGAGGTGACGGCATTCAGAGCGCTGCACGGAGGAAGGAGATGAGTCACACCCCACCTGTGCAGCCTGCAGGTCAGTGGCCTGAGCACCCCGGGGTGGGGTAGTTTGCTTCCAAATTTGGGCAGGGTCATTCTGCAAGCTAACAGGAAATGTGTGATTAGTTTTCCCATGCAAAGAGTACATAGCTTGTCCTCTCCTGTGTACTAACATTATCACCACTGGATCGAGCAGTAAATCTATGCCTGATATATCTTCAACGAGGTGAAGTAAGGACACCCGTTATGGCTTAATCTGAGGACAAAACAACCAACTACGCACCATTGTTCCATTCATTCGGCAATCTATCCTGTATATTTTGGAAGCCCCCAACATGACCTTAAGTCTGGGCAGGGTCAAATGCCACCTGGTTAACACTTAATAAGTGTTCTGCTTATATTTTGTGCAGGTGAAGGCTTTTACTGACCTTGACTTTATGGCCTCCCTCTCCTCCCCATCCATCCTCCTCCTCCTCCTCCCTCTTTCCCACATAACTGTCGGATTGGCATGGGACTCATGTATAAGGCTTTCTATAAGTGTGCGGTCCCCTTTCAGGACAAAGAGCTGCTTGGAGATTGTTTCTATTGGAGTCAATACTTGGCCATCTTAGACCCGTCTTTCATGTTAATACAGTGCAAGCTTGACATATGGGAGCTAAAAAGGTAATTACTAAGTTGCGCTGAACTTTATTTTTGTCCTGGGGCGTGGCTTGGCCGGCTGCAAGATGGCCGCACTCTAAGTGGGCTCTGCCGGCCATGCTCATAATCCGACAGAATCCTGCAAGTAGACAGCACAAAAACTGCCAACTATCTGTGTTTCCCGGACCGGAATTACCTGCGGTGTCGATCGGTGCCGCTACGGCTCCCTGGCGACGTGGACGGGCTGGGATCGGCGGCCCGTGTGCTGCGCTGGGCCTGTTTCCCGAGGTTGGCCTGGCCCGGCCTTCCTATTCCCGAAACCAGGCTGATCTTCTGGGGACTTCGCGCCGCCTGGAGGACGCCGGAGGCTTCCTTGCTGACTGCTCCGGTGAGTGCTGTGGCCGCTGAGGCTTGCTGTGGCGGGGTTGGGGGTCCGCGAGCTGCACCGCCTGGCCTGGGCCTTCCACAACCCCGGCGGCATACTGCTTTTCATCCTGCGTCCTCCCTGATTGCCGCCGGGGCCCGGGCCTGGTGATGGGAGCGGCGCACCCCCCGCGCTTCCCCGCCGTGACAGCCTCGGCTCGGCGTGCGCTCCCGGACGCTTCCCTGCTGAGCTGTGCGTGGCGCCCTGGGGGTGTCCGCGCCCCGGCCGTCTCTTCCAGCGGCCCGACGCGACCCAGCCTCATCGCACCAGACGCTGTGATTCGGGCGCCCTCCCAGCTGGTGGCGGCGGCTGTCTGCGGGGGACTGGCCTGCTCTTTGCCGCGGATTGGCCCTGCCTGGCTCCTGGTGTTCGGAGTGCGGCCGCCGGGACGGGCGGGGAGCCCTGCACCCACACACAATACCTGTTGCCTGACTCTGTGGTCCGCGGAGTCCATGCCTCAGCGCCTCGGCCTTTGATTTCAGGTGCTACCCACAAGATCCTGCTGTGCTTGGCGCTGGGCCGCGGCGAATGCGGCACCCTGCTTGCGGGCTTCTTTTCATCCGGGGCCTGGATCCGCTTGGGCCCTGGGGCCTTCCTGGAGGGATCTCCTGCGCGTCGTGGGTTTGCCTTTGCGGAGCTCCACCGCGATGTTTCCCGGTTCACTTGGGGCAGCTGGCCGCTCTCCTGCCTTTGGGCGTTCTGGTGGTGGTGGCTTCTGTGGCGCTGCCTGGGCCTGGAGCGCTGCTTGGAGTGCCCATCGGCTCCTCTTCTCCATCCTGCCGCCGGCCCGGCCCTGCTGTCATCGGTCCAGAGGGGCCGACACTACGCTGTGCCGCAGCCTGCTGTACCCGTGGGCTCCTTTGACATTCTCCTGGCCTCTGGTCTCGAGGGACTGTGCCATTCCTGGGTCTCCCTGCTGTGCTGCCGCGCTGGTGCCTGTTCCATCAGCCTCATCCCTTTGCCGCTCCGCAGCGCCCGCTACCCGCTGTTGTTGGCTGCGGCTGGGTTTTGGTGCTGGGGTCTCTGTTGCCTCCTGGACTCTGATTGTGCCGGCTGTGGTGTGGTGGTCCTTCCGCTGTCCCCCCTGCCGTTGCCCCTCTTGGCTGCTATTCTGCCTCGCTGATCCCTGGTGACGCCTACTGCCGGCGTTCGATCACCATGGGGCGGACTGACCCCAAGCAGCCCAAGCTCGCATTTGACCAGCGCCGATCTACCCGCCAGGACGGTGTTGGACCGGACTGCGGCGACCAGGCGGCTAACATGGAGTCCCCTCCCGCGCGTGAAGATGACCTGAAGGCGATCATGCTCGACGTTAAGTCCACGGTCACCGGAATTGCTGCCCAGCTCGACCAACTCTCCGCTCGCCTGGATTCGGTCAAGGCACGGGTGGATTCCCATGACAATCGCCTCACGCACGTGGAGTCCAGGATCTCAGACGTTGAAGATGCCGCCACTCAGGACCACCAGAAATTATTACAAATGGACAAAATACTGGACGTTATCCGAAATAAAAATGAGGATTTGGAGGCGCGTTCCCGTCGGAGCAATCTCCGCATCATGGGGGTTCCCGAGTCCACCAACATCTCCCGCATGGAGGATTTCGTGGAGCAGCTTGTCAGGGAACTGTTTGGTGACTCTCTCTCCACAGTCTTCATTGTCGAGCGTGCTCATCGCTCACTCGGCCCGCGTCCTGGTCCTGGGTTACCTCCTCGCCCCATCATTGCAAAAATATTAAATTTCAGAGACTGAGACGCGATTCTTCGTGCAGCACGCGATAAGGGCAAAATCAATCATAAAGGTGACTCGCTCTCTTTTTACCCTGACTATACTCCGGCAGTCCAGGCCGCGCGCCTCGAGTTCCTCCCAGCGAAGCGGATCCTCCAGAAACATAATGTCGCTTACTCATTGGCTTACCCTGCAAAGCTGAGGGTCCGACAGGGAGAAAAAACGCTCATGTTTCCTGACCCCAGAGACGCCCTCGCATTCGCCAAGAAAATGGACAAATCACCCAGCTCATCACCATCTGGCTCTCAGCCCGCCACAGCCGACCACCTGAGTGATAACGATTGACTTGTCGGGACTCACTAGTTAATACTGACTTGAACGCTGTCTGTTGTCTCCACAGCTTGGCCACCCTGCTTTCCTGCGGGGGTGTACGCTGAGCTTTGCCATGCCCTCACGGGATAATTCCCTCTCTCACCATTGTTTTCCTTCTTCCAAGTTGCGGGTTCCTGGGGTGGGATGGGGAGGTAGCTCAGCCTGATTGGGGGGTTGGAGTGGGTGCGGGGGTGGTGGGCCTTCTGGTATTGTTTTTTGGGTCGCAAGGGTGGGGTGGTTGTGTTTGTGGCAAGGGGGTTGTTTGCACCCTGTCGGCTATGGTCTTGCCAGGAACTGGTCTCCCGACTGCATCCTGTGCGACGGGTTGGTTTGGGTTGGGGTGGGGGGTTATTGTGGGTTCCGCTTGTCCTTCAATGGGGACCTTCTTGTTTCCGAATTCACATCTTCTGTTTCCTATCAGAATGCATCACCTCCCTGCTAGACATGTGCAACTAAGTACGACTGTTCACGATCTCCTCCTTCTCCTGAACGGCACTGTGATCCCTTACCTTTTCGTTCCTTGCGCACTGGCTGTTCTCCCCTTGGTGGGATTTCTAGACACGCGGGCTGCTGGCCGGCTCCGTCGTCCGCCCCTGGCGAATGTCCTGTATGCCCCCGGGTCAAGTACTAATTGTCCCTGTGCCTGCACTGGCTCTCTCCGTTGTCTGGCCTCCTGCGCGGCGCCCTCGCTTTACCCAGTTGCGAAACACCATGACTGACACCATATGTTGGACCTGGAACATCCGTGGGCTTAATGATCACCGTAAGGCTCGGCTCATTCACTCTCACTTGCACCGACACAAGGTCGACATCTGCCTATTGCAGGAAACCCACCTGTTGCTTGCGACCTCCACCAGGCTCCAGTCGCGCCACTGGGGTGAAGTGCATTCTTCTTATTATTCCTCCTATTCCAGGGGTGTGTCCATTCTGATACGTAGGGGGCTTCCCTGGCATACCACTCAGGTACTCACGGACCCGGACGGACGGTATGTGATTTTGCACGGCTCCCTGTTGTCCCAACCAATGACAATTGCTGCAGTGTACGGTCCTAACTCGGACAATCCCGATTTCTTTACTCATATCTGGCACCTCATCTCTTCCTTGGGCCCGGCGGCTCTTATCTGGGGGGGGGATTTCAATGTCACACTTTCGGCAGTCTTGGACCGCTCTGGCCCCCATTCATCCCACCCTCGCTCCACAGCGCTTCTTCAGTCCATACTCACAGACAACGCGTTATATGATGCCTGGCGGCACCTGCGGCCCGAGGCCCGTGAGGGCACTTGCGTCACTGGGGCTCGGGGCTGCTGGTCCCGTATTGATTTATGGATTACCTCACCGGATGCCCTCACTTGGCTCACCTCCGCTACTCATATGGCGCGCACGTTCTCAGACCATGCTCCAGTCCAGATTAGTCTTCGTCTTCCTCACTCCCCACAGCGCGCTTTCACATGGCGGCTTCCTCCGAATGCTCTCCGTGACTCCGTCTTCTTAGACGAGATCCAAAAGGCGATTACCAACTACTTTGATCTCAATGTCGGTTCTGTAGACTCCGCGTCCATCCTGTGGGAAGGCTTTAAGACAGTGATACGTGGAGAGTGTATCTCTAAACAGGCCGGTGTCCTTCGCTCCATCCGTGCCTCATTGGACAAGCTGGAGTCGGAGATTAAGGCTCTGGACGCTGCTCATGCTGCCCACCCCAGGTCTGAGACCCTCGCGCTATTGCGTGCAAAGCATTCTGAATTTGCTGTGGAGGCCGATAGGGAACTCTCCTTTCTTGGTAGGGAGGACCGGCCCGAGCCCGTCGCTTTGGAGAGGGCGATCGGCCTGGTAAGACCCTGGCCAACCTTCTACGTTCCCCCCGTGCAGCGTCGTATATTACTGCTCTCCGAGATGGTGGACCCACCAGAACCACCTCCCCCGCCAAAATCCAGGCCCGTTTTATGGACTATTACTCGCAACTTTACGCCGCGGGGCCCCCCCCCTCGCGTGAGGCCTTTGAACAATATTTTGATACCCTTTCGCTGGTTTGGCTAGAGGACTATCATCGGGAATATTTAGACGAGCCCTTCTCCAAGGAGGAGATACTGGCTGCCATAGGTAGTCTCCCTAGTGATAAGGCCCCAGGTTTGGACGGCTTACCCGCCTCGTTCTATAAGACCTATGCTCCGCATATGGTGCCACATCTGGTCGCCATGTATAACGAATCCTTTGATACTGGCCTCTTCCCGCAGTCACTCCGCGAGGCGATGATAACACTTCTCCTCAAGCCTGACAAACCAGCTGACAGCCGCAAGTCTTACCGCCCCCTTTCTTTAATTAATATCGAGAACAAGATTTTTGCTAAGTTACTGGCTTCCCGTCTTCTCCACCTTATGCCCCTCATCGCCCTCCCCGATCAATCTGGTTTCATCCCTGGCCGTGCCACCTCGCACAACCTTCGGTCTATCTTTTCGGTCATTCATCAAATTAACCCTAGCCTCCCTGCGGTGGCCGCTCTGCTCGATGCCACCAAGGCATTCGATACACTGGAGTGGCCTTTCCTGTTTTTTCTTCTACCACGTCTTGGCTTTAGTAACATTTTTATCCGTAAGATATCTCTCCTCTACACTCGCCCCTTCGCCCGTCTCCGGATCAATGGGCAGGTCTCAGCACCTATTCTAATCAAACGCGGCACTCGGCAAGGATGCCCGCTCTCCCCTATGCTCTTCGCTATCGCGATGGAGCCTCTCGCGGCCAGACTCCGGCAACACCACACTCAGAAGGGTATCGGATTCTCGGCCCGCTCCCTCCTGGTCTCCATGTATGCCGACGACATCACGTTGTATGTCCGCCATCCCCAAGAAAACCTCAGCCCCCTTGTACGCGAAATAATACGATTTGGTGGATTGTCCGGTATACAGGTGAACTGGAGCAAGTCAGTGTTGTTCCCTCTTACTGATGCCACCAAGACATTCACTCCGGACTTTCCCTTTGTTTGGGCCTCCGGCCCCACTCGCTACCTAGGTATTTGGCTGAGCCGGGATTTGGATGATCTCTGGAGGGCCAACTTTGGGCGCGCGGTGGACTGGCTCGAATCCAGAATACCCCATTGGAACCGACTCCCCTTGTCTCTGGCTGGTCGCATAGCTATCGCCAAGATGGTGGTCCTCCCGAAATTCCTTTATCTCTTTTTGAATATCCCAATACCTCTCACTGCGCACTTTTTTCGTAAAATCCGTTCTCTGATCATCTCTCTGGTCTGGGCTGGCAAGCAGCCTAGGATTGCATATGACATCCTCACTCTCCCCATGTCGGCTGGCGGTATGGGTGCTCCCAATTTTAAACTTTATGCCTTGAGTGCCCAGGCCAGATCTTTACACTTCTGGATTCACCCCACCCCTTATCAGCCACACGTTGCGGTTGAAGCCGACCTGGCAGCTCCTTGGCCACTAACCACTGCCTTGTTTGCCCCGGCGAGTCGCCCACGTGCCGAGGTGGATACGGTTGAAACACTGCGCTGGGCCTGGTTGGGACTGCGCCGGCTTTCCAACGCTCCGTTGTTATCAGCTAATTCCATGCCGATTATTCGACATCCTGCTTTCCCGCCTCTCCAACCTACTGGCATGTCTAAACATGCCGCCCGCTTGAAGCTGACGTCCCTGGTGGATCTCTATCCCGGTAACACGTTCTACTCTCTCCCTGCTTCCCCTGGTCCGATGGACACACTGATCTTTTACCAGCTGCGGGCTATTTGCAAGGAGCTGCATCCCACGTTCCCCCAGCCTCCACCTTCGATGCCTGCTCTCGATTACATATATACATCTCCCACTCCCCGCAAGTTGGTAACTAAATTATACGCCCTAACGCTGTCGACCACCTCTATCTCCACTGACCGCGCACGCGCGGCATGGAGCGAAGAGTTGGGCGTGGACATCGCTCAAGCTGATTGGCTTTATTGCTGTAACCAGACGAAGAAATTATCTCCCAACTATCGTCTTCGTCTCATACAATTTAAATATTTGCATAGGCTATACCGCACTCCTGCGCAGCTACATAAACTGGGACTCATTCCCAACGACAGATGCATGCGTTGCTCTGCTCCTCCCGCGGATTTTACTCACCTTGCGTGGTTGTGCCCCAAGGTATCGGATTTCTGGCTGGCGGTTTGTGCCGCCATCTCCGAGATTACCTCCGTGCAGGTTCGGCCGGATCCGCCGCTGTGCCTGCTGGGTTTTGTTAAATTTTGCCCGGATGCTTCGCGCCGCCTGATCGCAATGTTACTAGTGCTTGCTCGGCGTAGGGTGGCCATGTGTTGGGGTCGCAGACCGGCGCCCACGCTCGCGCACTGGATGGAGGATGCGTCGAGATGCCAGACCTTACTATCTGAATTCTGGGACCTTGTGCCGGCGCGATCCCGCCCAGTGGACATATGGGGTCCCCTAGTGACATATCTCCATTCCCGACCCAGCCTGAGCCGTGCTGCCTCTCCCGCGCTCCCCGCCGGCGCTTCGCCCGCGGCGGTCGCCGGTGCTGGTCAGTAGCTGCCTTCCTCCCTGTCCCTATTTTTCCTTTCCGGCCGTGCCTGCTCCTTTCCCTACAGTGCTGTCTCCACCTTCTTTAGCTAAGTGTTGCTCATGGTGCCATTGCTGGGTTGTACAGAATAATGATTTTATTTGAATGTGATTTCACTACGTCTACCATATTCCGTAAATAGCTTGCTATGTACGATGCTTCGATCTGCTGCAGACGTGTATTTTGTTTAAGCTGAATTTGTTAATAAAAGTTTTGAAAATAAAAAAATAAAAAGATAAAAAACTTTATTTTTGTCCTGCCGTGAGGGGAACGGCCAACTTCTTTGCTCTCCCCGCCAACTAGCCGTGAGGGGAACGGCCAAAACTATATCCCCCATCAGCCCTGCAGTGGTCGCTTGCCAGTGACGCCTCCCCCAGCGCCCGGAGGCGCCATAAGAGGTCGGCAGGAATGGGTTGCGCTGAACTTTGTTTTTGTCCTGCCGTGAGGGGAACGGCGAACTCTAACCTGCCGTGAGGGGAACGGCCAACTTCTTTGCTCTCCCCGCCAACTAGCCGTGAGAGGAACGGCCAAAACTACATCCCCCATCAGCCCTGCAGTGGTCACTTGACAGTGACGCCTCCCCCAGCGCCCGGAGGCGCCATAAGAGGTCGGCGGGAATACCGCAGTGCGGGACGCGCGCGGACGTGCCCGGGCAAAGCCCGGGCCAAGGGCGGGCCCATCTGCGCCCGTCCACGACCGAACGAGGCAGGGCAGGGCCAGTCCTTTTGGTTTCACTCTTCGGACACCTTTTTGATGGCCTAGGATTTTAAACAGACCCCGTAACTACCTGGACAGCAAGGTGGTGAGACTTAGGGCCATATGTAGGTAGCTAAATACCGGTCGGTAACGGCCGAAATTCGGTAAATCTCCCGTTACCGACCGGTATTTAGGCAATTGAGATGTAGGAGGCCGGATTTAAGGAATCGGTAATTTACCGATTCGTTATTTTAAGGAATCGGTAAATTACCGATTCCTTAAATCCTATGTAGGGAGCACTCAAGTGAGTGCATTTTTGGTTTCAGGATTCGTTATTTACCACCAACTACAAGTTGGTGGTAAATACTGAATACCTTTTAAAAGCAATTTTGTGCTTTTTAAAAGTGCCATGTGGCAGACATACATGCACTTAGGACATGTATGTGCGCCACATGTGCACACATGCACGATTCAGGGTGCAACAGGGTGTCAATTTGACACCCTGCCACCCTTGAATATGCTCCCCTATTACCTATTCGGTATTTACCGAATCGGTAATAGTGAATGGCTTCCCATTCATTCCTATGGGCCTCCAGGCCCATAGGAATGAATGGAAGCTATTCCTTATTACCGATTCGGTAAATACCGAATAGGTAATAACGAATATTACCGAATTGGTCAAATTTACCGAATGTTTACCTACATTCTATTTATCGATTCTTAAATACCGAATCGGTAAAATTCGGTATTTAGGAATCGGTAAATAGAAATTACCTACATATGGCCCTTAATATCTTAAATTTGTTTCTACAGACACTCTGACTTGTGATATCTACCACCAAAATATTTGGTAAAACCCCGCAAATTGCCCAATAATAGGGGGTCCTGTCTTTCAGAGTGGTCAAATAGAAATTGTCAATCTTTTTCTTTTTTTAGGAGTGTCAACTGAGCAGTTTGGACCCTATATTTAATTATTAGTTTTGTCATCTGTTTATTGTATTTTTATTGGATTTTTTAGGATTTTTAGGAGTGTATTTACACAGTAGTGACTAGAGTTCTATGTTTTATCCTTCTCCAGGTGTGCATTTAAAAATTTTACGATTTTAGATTTTACCAGAAACAAATTGATTGTAGCATACTATTACGTTTCTCGTCTTTACTTCCTCAGGTACTTATACCTGGTTATCCAATCCATCTTGTGTATAGCCACACTGCACCTTGCGTTTTTGCACTTGGGCTCCTTGCACTCTGCACCTTGCGTTTTTGCACTTGCGCTCCTTGCACTCTGCACCTTGCATCTTGCGTTTTTGCACTTGCGCTCCTTGCACTCTACATCTTGCGCTTTCTGCATTTTGCACTTTGCGTCTTGCGTCTTTGCACCTGCGCTTTTTGCACTTTGTATTTTGCATCTTGCGTCTTTCACTCGCGCTTTTTGCACTTTGCATTTTGCATCTTGCACCTTTGCACCTGCGCTTTTTGCACTTTGCAATTTGCATCTTGCGTCTTTGCATCTGTGCTTTTTGCTCTCTGCACTTTGCACTCTGTGTCTTTGCACCTGCCCTCCCTGTATCCTGTGCTTTGTGGTAATTAATAGTGACTTGAATAACACCCTTTTTACAAGTCAAGTTGATAATTTGAAGGAAAATGGGCAAACGTATTTGTGTCGAAAAGAAACAACTGGCACCCCCGAAATCAAAAATTAAAGCCCAACCTACCTCTATAGACAGGATGTTAGAGAGGGCAATAGGAGTGGTGGCAACTGAAATTGAGCTGACTGAGAGACGATTATCATTAACCCCAAATCTTGAACTCCCCCTGGTAGACCTGGACTCATCGCAAGTTTCAGGAGCCCTGCCCAATGACACTTCTAGGGGCCAATCATCTATAATTGAAGTAACTAGTGCCGAACTACGCACCTACACGGTCTGTAAAAAAAAGGGAGACCAAAAGCACAAGCGAAAACGGGGGCAAAAAGGAAGAAGGCGATAGGAGAGAAGATGGACAACAGAGACACTGGGATGGGAGGATCTACAGATAGTACTGAAATGGTTAATGAACAACCGGCATGGGTTATAAAGTTAGTGGTGGATTTGCAAATCCAAGTAAGGGCTATTGTAAAGGATGAGCTCAAATTGCTTGTAGAAAGGGTTGATAAGATGGCCATGTTGCTTGAGGACCGGACAGGTAACAGGGGGGTAGTAAACGGGAGAGATGGGTCCGAAATTGGTCACAAAGTCCAAGCCACAACTAATACCAGCAGGGCCACCTCTCCCCTTGCACAGAATGACCTCCCTGTTATTGTTGACCCAAATCTAGAGAGACAGTACACTACAAGTCCTAACAGAGCCAATCCTACACCCCTTCATCAACACACTAACAGACAATGGCAACCAAATAGACAGTGGGTGAGAGCAGGATCTAACAAGCGTACAGAAGTCAGCAAAGAAAACCTTCCCCTCCCTGTTATAAATTTACCACCTGCCTCAACCCCCTATGTTGTTGTTTTGACAGGTATCTCTGAACTTGGAGGGGGGAAAAACGAATCTTACCAGGAATTAAAAAATAAATGCATGTTTTGGTTAGTTAACCATAGACAATTCCGGTATGATGATGCAGGAGAGATCCTAACAACACGTAGAGTTGGTTGGTTGGGCTGGAGACCCAGGGATAAGCAGGGAGACTGCATAGTAATGCATTTTAGAAGCCCACGAGTTGCCCAAGAAATTTTAAATAGTGACGATGGGAGACAAATGGGTACTATTAGAGCTCTCCCGTTGGGTTATTTTTACCCTCCAGAGAGAGCCCAACAAGCTAGAAGGCAAAATGGGGGGGGATGGAGATCAGAAAATCTAAATTATCAATCAGCCACTCCAGACTATTACCGGCATAGGCAGTCAATCTTTAACATTCCCATAGCAAATAGATTTGATGGCTTAGAAGGAGTAGATTGACTCAAGATCAAGGGCCCAGGGTTCAAAGAACAACTGGGCGAGTCTCAGGCGGGATCTGCTAAATTTGGAGAGGTTGCAAGGCAGTGTACGACTCCAGGGGAAGGGGAGACCTGTGGAAGCTTGAGCGGCTCCCCAGGGGACAAAAACGGGGGTTGCAATACGGCCATAACCAGCAACCAGATCCCTTCTGTGAATAGTGTGACTGTTAAGAAGATTGCTCCTGGTCTCCGTGGGACATCGCTCCCACTTCCCCCTGTAAATATTGCCTCAACCAGTGGACCAGATCCATCTAGGCTGCGAGTCCTATCCTGGAACGTAGCTGGCCTAAAAACCAAGCTGGTCAACCCCGAATGGGGGAGTTTTATTACCCAATATGAGATTTGTATGTTCCAGGAGACGTGGGCAAGAGGGGATGTCTCAAAATCAGGCTTTGCCATATATAGCATACCCGCAACATCAGGTGGGAAAGGGAGGCCCTCGGGTGGACTATGCACATGGGTGGGAGTTCATTTAGGCTGTACAGTCAAACAGATAGAAACATCTTCAAACGATATTCTGTGTGTCCTCCTTCATTTTCCGCAAAAAATTACAATTGCCCTAATAAATGTATATTCGAGACCGGTTAGTCGTAGCCATGAGTCAAAAACACTCGATGAATGTAAGAAAGTGGCTCTGTATATACTGAACCAAAGTAAGGTTCAGTGTGCACAGAGTCCACAGTCCCCAGAGGTTTGGCAGAGGCTAAAGTTAGATATAACCTTACTCTCTAAAGTGGTAGCTTGGTCGAGCAGTAAGGCAGTATCAGAGGACAGTGTAAAGCATTTGTTGTACACACTCAGTCAGCAAATGGTGTCACACACTCAAGAACTGAACTCTAGGCCAATGGTTTGTATATAAAAATATATAGTTGTTTTATTTTAGAACCAACAATAGGTATCAAAATACTTTCTCAGAATCAAATGCTGTAGTTAAATACTTTCAATAGGCAATAGACTTTTGAACACAGTAGTTACAGTTGTTGCATTAGGCAAAACAATTTCAAACACAATAATACATTGAGCTCAATGGGAATTTCTAGTTAAATGCAATAGATTACTTTTGGATTACTTTTCTTACCACAGGACTGGATCCTAGATTCAGTCCTGGGACATCTCCTGTAAACAGTTGAGTAAAAACGTTTTGGTTACAGTTGTGATTTTTAAGGAATATTATTGTATTTTAAAAGTTGGCACTTAGAAACTTTTTCACATAGAATCACCAATGTTATCCTATGGGAGGAAATTCACTTAGCAGGTAAGTAGTGTTATCGTTACTTTTTCTTACTCAGTGTTGGATCCTGGATCCAGCACTGGTGCATCTCCTGTAAACAATTGAAAGAATGCGTTTATGTCACACAGGCGATTTTTAGCAAATATTTGTAAGTTTCAAAAATCGACACTTAGAAACTTTTTCAGCAAAAACCAGGCAATGTTATCCTATGGAAGGAAATTCAAGTTACCGGTAAGTACAGTTATAATTACTTTTCAGGGTCAGTGCTGGGCACCAAGATCCAGCACTGGGATCTCTCCTGATAACAGGTGAGTATTTTCGTTTTCGTGATTCGGCTGATTTTAGATGAATATTTTAAACTCCACACTTAGAAGAATTTCCAAGTGAAACCAGTCAATGTTACCCTATAGAAGAAAAGTGAGTTATCGGCTTTTGGGTAAGTACTCGACTGGCAGAGTTAAGGTTCTGGGCATAGACTCCGGGGTCTCCCAGGGTCAGGTAGGTACAACTGTTACACACTCAGCGGCACAGGGGGGCCGGGTGCAGAGTGAGTAGGCCCAATGTTATCCTATGGAAGGCAGGGGGCCTTTGGTTGGTGGCTGCTGGCAAGCAGGCCACGCGGCTGTGGGAGCTGGGCTCCTGGTCACTTGCTCAGGGCAAATGGGGAAGTGGATTAGAGTAGAGGTTGCACTGCCAGGGGCACTCGGGCGGCTGGATGCAGGGTGCTTTTGAGCCGTCGGGCGCTCAATGTTATTCAATGGGAGACTTGGAAGTTGAACAAAGGCTGCAGGCTCGGGGACGGAGATTCTTCAGGTGCGACCACCACTTCGAGAGGTATGTTGGCATCTTGGAGGATAGGTAGGCACCCAGGAGTTGGGCACAGGGGGCCGTGGGGCGCCGGGTGCAGGGGTGTCTTTTGGCGTCGGGAAATCTTACCCTCTGCTGGTCGCGGTTGGGGGGGTCCCTGGTTGTGAGGCTGCAGGCGTCGGGGTCGTCGAGGAGGGTCCTTGGGCACTGGATTCCAGGTCACAATCGCCGGGGGGACGTCCTCATGGTCTTGGTTCACTCAGGCACAGGCCGGGCTCGACGGGTGCAGAGTGTGCTGGATTCGCGGTTCCTGGCTGGCACCAGGGGTGTTGCTTGTTTGAGCAGAACCACTGCTCGTGGGAGTCCCAGTCTTTAGATGAGCAAGGCAGGCAGGTCCTCCGGGGTTTTCGAGGTTGCTGTCCGCTGGAGACGCCGGGGTTTAGCAGGAGCAGGTTCAAAGATCAACAGGCCTGTAGGGCTGGGGCCAAGTCAGTTGGTGTCGTCCTTTTGTTAGCAGCTGCACGGCAGGTCTTCTTCTTGTTCTTCTTTCTTGTTGCAGAATCGGGATCTAAGGAAGGAAGGTTCAGGGTGCCCCTAAATACTAGATTTAGGGGCATTACAGGTAGGTAAAGGGCAGGGACCAACGGGTCCCTTCCCTGGGGTGGGTACACCCCCTATCCTGCCACTCTCCAGTGGGAGGGGGGCAGGAGCCTAGTCCTGATTGGGTAGGGCTCCCCATCTTCAAGATGGCGAGAGCCCGGAGATGTGCTTCACCTCGCCTCCCCCACCTGAGGGGTGGGGTTGGCAGAGGCTGGCACACCCCTTTCCTCCCTTGGTGTTTCCCGCCAGTCTTCCCGCCAGAATGGGGGCTAGAACCAGTGGGGACCAGTTGCTGAGTACAGCAAGTGGTCTGGGAAGCTCACAAAGGCGGAATGCCTTTGAAGCTTCCCCCTGCCCATCCTGGGGGAGGAGGCCTAGCACCTCGCCCAAGACGTGCATTGTTGCAGGCCCGGGAGAGCGGTTGGCTCTCTACCCAGGGGTCCAGCAACATGTCTGCTGGGTGGCAGCCTAGGCAGCCCCTCAGGACGTGGATTGTAGGTTAGGTTCAGGGGGCAACTCTAGGTTGCCCTCTGTCGTGCATCTGCCATTAAATCCCACACTGGCATCAGTGTGGGTTTAATGTGCTGAGAAGTTTGATACCAAACTTCTCAGTCTTCAGTGCAGCCATCATGGTGCTGTGGAGTTCGTGATGACGACCTCCCAGCACCATATACTCTTAATGACAGCACTGCACTTACAGTGCCCAGAAATGGACCTGGGTACTGTAGGGGTACAGGGCTCATGCACCTGTACCCTCACCACTGGCATAGGGCACCCAGCTAGAGGGGTGACTGAGATATGCAAGGGCAGTGTTTTTGTGGGCATGGCACACAGGGATGTGTGCCATGTCGACTCTCTGTTTTGTTCTGCACCAAGACACTCAGCCTGCAAAGGCAGTGTGTGTGTGTCAGGGTACCTGGCCTCTAAGGGTGGCACAATAAGTGCTGCAGCCCTTAGAGGCCTTCTCTGGTCACCGGGCCCTGGGTACCTAGGGTACCATTTACCAGGGGCTGACATGTGGCCAGAGATGCCAATTGGGTTTAGGCTACAATGCAGTTTTAGGGAAGGAACACAGGCCCTGGGCACCTGAGTGGCAGGAGCCCAGGGCACACGCAGTCAAAGTACATCAGCATTTCAGCAAAAAGTGGGGGGCATACCATGCAAGAAAGATGGCACTTTCTCACAATGAACTAATGTCCCTCCTTGCCACCATTTCAGATAATCATATGGTGATTATAGGAGGGGACTTTAATTGCCAGTATGAGCCATTAGAAGGTATGACTAAGGACAGCCCCTGTGAAGAAGACCAATACTGGGCCGTCCTAGAGACTACTTGTCCACCAGTAAAAGCCTGGACCCCATTGGTGATCCAGATGAATTCCCTTGTATTAAAACATTCGTTAAGGGCATGTAATGGTAGAACTAAGACTGATATACCTAGTAAGCATACCTTCAATAGAAATGGGTTAGGCTCTTTATTAGATTATATCTTAATTGATATAAAATCCTGGCATAGGGTAATTGACTTTAAGGTCAAGATGCGACACGATAGTGACCATAATGCCCTTGTTTTAGAGTTATCTGCGTTAAACCCCGGGAGTGCTATAGGTTTGGATGCCCCAATTGACAATAGGTTGTCTCTTACCAATTGTAGGAAGAGAGTACGATGGGCGGATATAAACCAGTCTCATGAAAAATTAGGCTCCCTGTATGAAACCATTATCCCGATCCTTATGAATTCAACTAAATCGGTTCAAGCCAATGGCACAATAATTGATTTTCAGATGGTTGCCCTGAATCACACCAGGCTAACGACAACCATGGCCGAATTCTTTTTCCCGTTGAAAAAAACTAGAACCAGTAGGAAACCGCCTCACCCCTGGTATAATGGTCAATGCCGAATGGCCAAAACAGCTCTGATCACAGCTATTAAGACAAATGACCGTTCTCTGATTAAAATCAATAGAGCGGCCTACCGAACCAGTGTTAGTGAGGCAAAAAAAGGGTGGGAAAGTGAAAAGTGGGAAACTCTGAGAAGCTCCCTGGGTTCCCGTGATATGAGGACTTTTTGGAGAGTGGTTAATACTGGTACCTCTGAGGCCAAGTCGCCGATAGAGCCAAACCTAGAGGCAGATGTGTGGAAGTACCACTTTGAGTCCCTCTACTCGAGGGCAGAGAATGAGGACGACATAGTAAAAAATGGTCACTCCCCACTGGCTGACTGCCTGAACGCACCTATGTCTACTCTCAGGGTCATTGATGATATCCCGATAATAACACTTAAAGAGATAACGGGTGCTTTAAGTAAAATAGCATCGGGAAAAGCGCCAGGATTAGATAAGATTCCTGGGGATTTATTCCGTAGCGAACCCACCATCTGGGCCCCATATGTCTGGGTTTTATTTAATGCCATCCTACAAGGTATGAAAATTCCCGATAGTTGGGCTGGAGCCGAAATAATCCCAATTTACAAAAAGGGATCACCATTGCTACCTACAAATTATAGGCCTATAAGCCTTATAGACATAAGCCAATTTTTTTTAGCGCAGGTGCTAATATTTCGTTTGCAGAGCTGGATGGAGGAATACAGGATACTTTGCCCCCTTCAGGCAGGGTTTAGAGAAAAAATGTCCACATTGGACCAGATCTTCAGGCTACAAATATTACACTGGAAGATCGAGTGTTTGGAGGGTGGCAGCCTCTATTTAATATTTGTAGACCTGAAATCTGCATTTGATTTGGTCCCAAGAGATAAGCTGTGGGCAGTCCTGCTTGAGATGGGGGTTCTGGTATATTTGTGCCAAATCATGAGGCGGTTGCATGAAGGAAATTACGCCCAAATAAGATTTGGCAAGGACGGGAAACTTACGGCCCCCATCCCTGTAGGCAGAGGTGTCCGTCAGGGATGTGTTCTTGCCCCGACCCTTTTTAGCCTTTTTATAAACGGGTTAGCTGATTTCTTACTTGCAGAGAAAGACCTCGATGTCCCCAAGCTGGCATCACGCAAAATCCCAGCTATGATGTTTGCCGACGACACTTTATTATTATCGAAATCTCCCATGGGGATACAGAGGGTACTAAATAGATTTGATGCCTTTTGTAAAGAAAGAGGGCTCGAGATTAACCTTCAAAAACTAAATTTATGGTGTTTAACTCAGCCAAAAGTACCCGACCAAACCCATGCTTAAATGGTAAACCCCTAGAGAGAGTTTCTGCTTTCGATTATCTCTGCATTACTATCACAGAAACAATGGACTGGGGGGAACAAATTAAAAAATCGAGCTTGAAATTAGCACAAACAGCAGGGTGCCTAACGAAGGTATTCCGAAATTCTAGCCATAAACCGGTGGGTCCAGCAATAGAAATATATAAGGTTCAAGCTAGGGAGCGGCATTGTATGGTGCAGAAATGTGGGGTCACCGTCGCTCTGACAGTCTTATGCAGATCGAAAATTCCTTTCTTAGGCAATTGTTTGGTCTCCCACGCAGTTCCCCACTTACGCCGCTTCGAATAGATCTGGGAGTTAGGCCCATCGCGGAAGAGGTTACACTTAGACCCCTTCTATTCTGGCGGCGTCTGTGGGTTACCCCAGAATTAGTGGAATATAGGGATGAACTTCGAGAAGCGATGAGCCTACCAGGGGGGGGGGAGATTACCTTGGCTCTGCCACATTCGACATACCTTAGTGAACATGGGACGGGGTAACCTTTGGGACAACCCAGAAGTGGCCTGCCCCATAGTGTCCAGGAAAGAGTTAAAGGACTGCTATTGGGAGTACAAACTGGCCCAACTCCAGGGTAACCCCTCAGTAGGTAAGCTAACTGTAGCTTTTCTAGAAATCAAGGACCAGTATAGTTTAGAGCAGGCACTGAACGACATCAAGCCTGCAACTGCTAGGAAGCTTTATCTACAGTTTAGACACTGGGTATTGCCACTCCGTTCCTTCACAAACAATTGGGTGGGCCCACAAATTCTGGGATGCCCGGCCTGTGATTGTGCTGAAGAATCAGATTATCACGTGTTTTTCTGTTGCCCCGGATATTCTAAAGCGAGAAAACGATGGCTGGTCCAGATATGCAGAAACCTCGGAACCAGGCGTTGTTTTGAGGCTTTTAGGATATTGAGATATGATACTAGTCTCCCCATAGTATATTCGGTGGCAGGCTTTTTATTCTCCATGTGGTGTACCCGTAGAGTATTTTTAAAACCAATTTCTAAAAATGATGATTAAATCCCTGCACACCTGTTTTTAAATGAAGGTACTTTTTAGGAATTAATTGTCTATTTTAGAACTATTTTAAATGGTGTATCTTTATCATAATATAAATATACTGGCATGCTGGATTGATGTGTAGGAGAATCGAATGTTCCATTGGAGAGGATAAAGCATCGACCATTCAAATTTTGTTTGGAAAACTGTATGTATATTTTGCACATGCACTTTAAAATGGCCACTAATGTTCCCTACCTTCATTTGTTATAAGTTTTTTACTTTTCTCTGTTTTAAAGGGGACTTAGATAGTGATATACATGAATGATACATCCATTTGGTTAGTTGTCTACACTGGCTGAAGTGTATTTTACACTGTTCTAGGCTATATCTGTGTATGTTTTATTTAACATCTTAAGCTGAATGTACAATGTTTTCTGTTTGATTTTAAAGTAAATGAATTGCAAGTTATTTTATATGTGCTTTTATGGTCAAACTGGCCGAAATAAAGTTACTATTGAATTGAATTGCTAAGTAGCTGAAAATATATATTAAAATGTTGAAAGAAGATTTTCAACCCACGAATAGTTACTTGCTAACACTAAATGAAATGCCTGTCAAATGCAGGCATTTAATTTAGCAATTCTGTATTTGGTATTTCAGCATTGTGGCTGTCTTACTGCTGATTATTGCTCCTCGTATTCAATTAGGAAACCCAGGAAAGATTTCAGGTTTATTCCAATTAATATTTATTCCAGAGAATTCACCAGATTTGATTACCTCCTGGGTCAATCGGTCTAAATTAACCTGGCTCTTCATTACATACAGTGTGACATCACATTTATGTTAATAATTTCTCTCTGTGATGGAAGATGGATTCCTCATTTGTGAGTGCTGAATGCTGGTTGACGACCTCAGAGCTCTTAGGCAGAGAGTTCAAGGAGACTTTGGGTTAATCCAGAGGTGCTCATATGTCCAATCCTCCTAGCCACTAATCTCTCTCTGACATCCACTTGTAAGCCAACAGTGATGCAGGCCACTAGATCTGTGACAATAAAGCTCATCCAATTGTAATAATTGTGGACTGTAGTCACTTATTGGGTGGAAGGAAAGTATATTTGGAAAGCGTCAAATACTCTTCTTGTGTCCATAAATGCGTAATTACTTTCAAGTCCCACTCTTTGCAATGTCTGACATCATGTTTCAGGAAAGCACTCAAAGTTTAGGAGTTATCTCACCAATTAGTTATTGAGCTATCAGTTTCTATCACTTGTACATGTTGGAAAGACATGTAATGGCAATAGCTAGTTGCCAATCCACAGAGGTGTAAATTCAACGCTTGTTCTGACTTGACTGCACATCATATACAATAATTCCTTTCAGTAGACTTCTTAAAACCAAAGACCGAGGATTGCACACAAACATTTGAAGTTACAAAACACACCTAAAACAACAAACAAATGTTTTAGGTATTTTTTATACTATTACTTTGTATTAGGACAGTTCTGTTAGTACCCTGTGAGAATACTCATGCGTGTGCTTCTATAATTTAAGTTGCTTAAATGTATGTAAATTGTGTTTTGAAGGAATAGATCTCTATGCCAACAGAACATGGAGGGTGATCTGACCCTTTAAAAGGCTGTGTCATGGATGTCCTTCACATTATAAGCCTAAGGTTTGAGATATACTCAAGTTCCATGTGATAACTGAAACCACTGAAACCACACTGAAATTGTAAAAAATGGAAAAGGATCTAAAATGTACTCCTAATAACTAAAATCTCATATATATATATATATATATATATATATATATAGCCGCTCCGTTGCACCTTACCAGCGCACTCGTGGATAAGTGCTTTGATCGCGGAGGTGCGTCCGCGAAAATTATCGACGCTCACTTCTCTTGGTTATTGTATTCAAGAAAGAAGCACTCACGGGGGTTTTCTCCTTATCCATCCATTTTATTCGGAAGCAAACATGCCGCGTTTCGGCATCCGCCTTACTCTAATGTTTGGATAGCGCGCCAAAGGACGGTGCATTTTTTATAAAAACAATCAATCACATGATGTATTTCGACACAAACATTAACAACGGACCAACAGTGACATTGGATTGTCTCACGAACGTCAGTGCCATATTGGTACATATACCTTAATCCTATAGCCAACCTTCATTCAAAGTTACATTGTGTGTCCCAATTTTAGTTAAGTTTTAACGCCAAATCGGCGTGTCGATTACATCAACAATTTTCAAAATCCACAGCACCAGAGTTTTTTATATACCAAAACGATAACATTGACGTTAGTCTCACCAAGCAGACATACGCCCATATCGCGCCATGTATTGGCCTAAACTCTTATTTAGAGTACGATCTGCGAAAAAAATGCTATGCATATTTATCATGCCGTGTATCGGCAAATGATCACCAATGAGAATAACAAATGTCGTTTTGTATTAAAAACCCTTCGGCTCGGCTTTCGGTGAGTCGGAGGACGCCCGTAGCGGAGCTTTCAAGAGTGCGGGTAAGCGGCTTTTATTTAAACTGTGAGTCTATCTGCAATATCATAGCAGGACGAGGGGGTGAGAAGAACTCTGTCCACCATTGCATTTTGTTAACCAAAGGGAGCAACAATATATTTAACGTGTCGGCGCGCCGTGAAGTGGCACTGGACATGTTTAAAAAGAGTTCCATGACAGAACAACCACGGAGAAATAAGGATTTGGTCACTACTACAAATTTGACATCTATGTTCATTGCACTTGAGAGAGTGTATGAACGCGAAATGAGAAAGTGGTGTTAGGGAACCTCCCTACAAAGCTACATTGACGTAGATCGAGTCCCAAGGGGATTACGAATATACACTATTCCAGCATACGAGAACCCCGATCCCCAACTTCTTGAAGAGTGGGCGGAACACACAGCCCAGTCAAGTAAAGGCATGCTAGTGATACTAGTGAAGTTTGCGTGGAGTGATCGGGAAAAGGCCATCCTGGAAATCGAAAGGTTGGAAAGTGAAATTGAGAAAGATGAAGATAAAACAAAAGCAGAGGAATTGAGAGAACAAATGAAGAAACGTTTGTTGAAATACGAACTAAAAATAAAACAAAGGAAGCAAGAAAAGTTCGAGAGGGACGAGCGTGATTATGCCCAAGGCCGTGTTCTAACCTTCGCGAAAAAATTTGAAGGGCCAAGAAAAGAACTGAAAGCAAAAGAGGCCACATTGATAACCGCAAGGGTAGAAACTTCAGAATCGGAGGTAACGGGCAGTGAATCTTCAGGTGATGACAGCGCAGGCACATCTAGAATGAAGAAGACTCCTTTTCAGGAGGAATTTCGATTAATGCGCCAAACGTGGCTCAGAGGAGGCAAGAACAAACTCCCAGAGAGGTCAAAAGACCAACTAGAAGGGGCGGTTGGAACAGGAGAAATCGACGGGTCACAAAGAGCGACACGCAGCAAGAGGGGCAAGAAATGGAAAGAGAAAACCTCACCATCGTAAACCTTACACCAAAGATACTAACTGCTGATGAGGAGGCAGTGTTAAGGTTGGGCCTCACTTTCTGTCCCTCTAATACATTTGAATATACCCAGACCCGAATTGACCTCTTCAAAATGTATTTTAAATTGAAACCGAAAGCCAGCAAATCAAAGAAATCACAGAGTATGCACACAATAACGGACGCATTGACTGGGGAAGATTTGGCAGCTCTTGAGGATTTGGAGTAATTAAGAACAGATGACAGTGGCAAAGAAAGACTTATTGTGGACATTGTACAAAGAACAGTACAGTTGGGAATTGAACAAGAAAAGGACAACAGTCCTTTCAAACCATCTTCGCAGTTCCTGCCTCAATTGCCTTTGGACGCTATAGATATATTCTCAGAAGCGGTAAATAAAGACCTTTTAACGCTACAAACTAAATCCAACAAGAGAAAGTACAATGTAACTAAAGAGCAACAGAAAGCCCTGATGAATTTACAAAATGATGAGTCAGTTATATGCAAACCTTCTGACAAAGGAGGTAACGTTGTTCTCCAGACGAGAGAGCAATACTGCATAGAAGCTCAAAGACACTCTCTGACGAGACTTGCTATAAGAAAATAATGAAGGAAACCTATCAAGAGAGCATACTTAGATACCGTGACTTAATAAAAATCTGGTATGATAAAATGATGCTTGATATGGATGAATATCTTTTTCTCAGATGTCTCAATCCTATTGTTCCAACGTTTTATCATATCCCCAAAATTCATAAGAGCTGTGTTAAACCTCCAGGCAGACCTATAGTGTCTTCACAGGGGGGGATTGACTGAACATTTGTCTATTTCTATTGATTATTTTTTGTTTAAATTTGTAATTGAGTTACCATCATACATCAGAGATTCAAAGGACTTTCTCTGTCATATGGAAGCACTACAGTGGGAGACCGAATACAAATTGATTGTCTTAGACATTACAAGCTTATACACTTGTATCAACCATGATCATGGTATTGAGGCCGTAAGCTGTTTTTTGTCGAAAAGACCACTCAAGTTTACTGAACACAATAAGATGCTATTGCAGTTTACTGAGTTCTGCCTTACGAACAATATATTTATGTTCGGAGATGAATACTACAGGCAGGTCTCTGGAACAGCGATGGGCACCTGCTTCGCCCCCAGCTACGCAAACTTGTTTGTGGGCTGGTGGGAGAAGCAGATGTCCAGGTCACCAGATAATGATGAGTGGATGAGAAATGTAATATCCTGGCATCGTTATATCGATGATTTGTGCATAGTTTGGAAAGGGACTACAGAATCAGCTATGCAATTCATTGACCATCTTAATAATAATATGCGTCTGCACATCCAAGGTGTGGGTGTGTCCCCTGAGCACTATTCAGGTCCTAGAAAAGGCTCCTCACATTCAAAACGAATAAAGTTCAAATCATGCTTTATCCATATTTGTTTGTTTATTCAGCATTGCTTCAGTTTTAAACATGAACTTCTTTCCAAATGACTGAATCATTATGCCCAATGCATTTCGGGTAAATACCTCTTCGTCAGGGACAAATCCTAAAAGAATTTGAGAATAGTATGAGGAGGCAAACCAAACTAACATTTTGGTGTTTGTTAAATGTGCTCATAAAATAAAGGGGTTGCCAAAGTGCATTACTAGTTCATGCAAAAACGTAAATAAAATGAATCAAGAAACACGGGTTTCATGTATTACGTGCTCAATACGATCATTCAGATGTTCATAAAACAGTGGTCTGTAAAGCATAGAAGATGTGCATGCTGTAGACATCTCCAGTGAACTGTTAGCTTCTTCCTGTGACAAACACCACATCAACGCTGACACCATTAGTACATTTACCTATACGTACACTCGTGTGTGGTGAGCAACGTGTGCTAGTGACGGGTCATAAAATCATAATCGTCCGTGCTACTCATCGAACGTCATGCAAGTAAAGCAACAATATAAAAAAAAACTTACAGTTCAGTCAGCAAACGAACTTTCATCAAGCAATCCAGCTAGTGCGAGCTTGTGTGTGAAATGGTCAAATTTAAAAAAACGTTACAAAGTAGATACTAAGAGAGGACTACAAGTTTAACTGATGGCAATGGCGGCCATCTTACAATGTAGTAAATGTGCATTAAACGTGTGCAATAAAGTGTGATTTCCTAAGCTGGGTTTCAACTAGAATTACATTTTAAAGCGTTTGAATAAACGGTGATACGAGTGTGGGAGGTGTTATTGAAATAATACATGCTAGTTAATAGCAAATAAAACAAAACATAAAATAACTGAAAAACGAATAAAACAACCATGTCAGACTGCATATTATGAATGAGACCAGCTGTTTGGCATGGTAAATAAGATAGCAAAAAGCATACTATAAGCCATCATATAAAATATGAAATACTGTACAGACCAAATGCCTCATGTATCGCATAAACTTCAATATCGTAATACCTATGCTAATGAAACATCATGAACACGAAAAAATAAAAAAAGTCAAGGTTGATAGCAAATAATATAGTACGACTAAGCGGCTACGAAAAATACAACTCAGCGGCTACAAAAACAACAACACTCTGTCTACAGGTTAAAGATAACAAGAGTATTCCATACGATCATTCATCCCGTATGGCTTCAAACAGTCCAATGTTTTTATCCAATAATTCTCTCTTTGTAGAAGGAATTTATTGTTGTCACGACCCTATTTTTTGTCAACAGTCTCTAAAATGAGGAATTTTAATTGACTAACATTATGATGATGCTCATGAAAATGATTCGCCACAACTGATCTGATGTTTTTTGTCCGAATGTTAGATTTGTGTTCATTTATCCTCACTTTAACTTTGCGCTCAGTCTTTCCAACATATGTCTGTCCACATGGACATTTAAGTACGTATATTGCATTCATGGTATCACAAGTGGCATTTACTCGCAATTTAATTTTATGCCCCTTTCTTGGATGTGTGATGTTTGCACCTGGTATTATATTGTGGCAATTATTACAGTTGTAGCATGCAACAGTTCCTTTATATGTGTCTTTACCATGTTGTTTGGCACATTTTAACATTTCTCCCATGTTTTTACCCCTATTGTAAGCAAAAATAGGCAGTTCATTAAATAAATTATTGAAATCCTGTTCTTGCTTAAGAACCTGCCAGTGTGATCTAATGATTCGTTTGAATGCTTTACTCATCAAGGAGTATTTTGAAACAATCACCATGCGATTCGATGCATTTGTGGGTGTTTTTTGTAAAAGTTCAGTTCTGGTTTTTGCTTGACTTCTTTGTCTGGCATGTTCCAACAAAGGCTTGGGGTACCCTCTCTGTTGAAAGCGTTATCATTTCATTCGTTCGTTGTGTTGCTGTCTGTGAATCAGAGACAATCCTTCTTATTCTTAGGAGCTGAGAGTAGGGTAAATGTTGCTTAAGTGCTTCTTGATGAAAGCTACGGTAATGTAACATATTGTTGCAATCTGTCTTCTTCCTAAAAATATCCATTTCAAATTGATGACCCTTCTTTGTAATCTCCACATCAAGGTATGTAATTTTCTCCTTTTGAATTTCATGCGTGAATTGAATCCGTTCATTAATTTCGTTTAGTTGTTCAAGAGCGTCTTTAAGGATATTTTCCGGACCGTTCCATATGATGAAAATATCATCAATATATCTTAAGAAACATTTACAGTGGTCATTCCATGGATGTTGAGTTAAGATGTTATCTTGTTCAAATTTTCCCATGAACAAATTTGCGTACGCCGGAGCGGCGCAATTGCCCATGGAAGTTCCCGTCATTTGTAGGAACCATTGGTCCTGCCATTTAAAATAGCTTTGAAAGAGGGTAAATTGGAGTAATTCCATCAGAAATATCTGCATGTCAGGATCAATATCTGAGTGTAATAGTGAATACCCTGTGGCCTCTATCCCTTGATCATGTGGTATAGAAGTGTACAGTGATTTAACATCTACTGTACACATGGTAATGGTTTCATCATCTTCAATTTTCAGTAAACGTAGTTTGTTAAAAAAATCTGTTGTCTTTAACGAATGTCTGCATGGTATTCACACATGGTTGTAGATATTTATCCAAAAATTGACCTATTGGTTCATGTATGCTACCCCTAGTGGATACTATAGGTCTAAAAGGAGTGTGTAGTAAGTCTTTGTGAATCTTGGGCGTCATGTATAAGGTGGGGCTTTTGGGATGTTTTTGTATAAGAAATTTTTTTGTTCTATCATCAATGGTACCTTTCTCATGTGCTTTGTTTATTAGCTGTTTTAAGGAGGCGGCGAAACTCTCAGTCGGATTACTTTCCAGTTTGATGTATGTAGATTAATCTGAAACATGCTTTCTCACCTCTTCTTCGTAATGCGTAGTGTCCAATATAACTAAGACTCCTCCTTTATCTGCCTTTTGACAGGTTATTTTGGGGTTGTTAGCAATGTTTCTAATAGTATTGATTTCTTTTTGTGTGAGGTTACTCTTGTTAGTCTTTTTGGCACAATTTAATTTAGAGAGATCATGTTTAACCAGATTTTCAAAGGTATCCAATGTTTTGTGATTTATTGGTGCCATGTATGTACTGGGAGGAGTTAATCCACGTAGTTGATTCTTCATTACTCCTTGAGGCTGTGGAAGAATGTTCTCAAAGAAATGTCTTAAACGCAATTTCCGCATGAGTTTAAAAAAATGATGTCCCTTTTTGTAATGTGTTGATCTCAAAATCACTGAGATGTTGACTTGATATATTAATCACCAAACTCAGTTCGTTATTTACCTCTTGACCTTGTCTTTTTTCGCACCAGTGGTGCTCCTGGTGTTTGGTGTGTCCCTTTCTTTTGCTCCTCCGGGGTCGCCTTTGTCCACTTGTCCCTCTTCTAAAAAAGGATGCCCAGAAGCTGATTGTGATGTTTGTGGTTGCTCCGAACTAGCTGGTGTCTGGACCCTTTGTGGTGGTGATGGTCTGCGGGTGGTATCACTGTCACTTGATGATGTATCTGTATGTTGTGTGTATGGCTTATTTTGTCTACGTCGAGCGTATACCTCCGCCCAACTATAGACTTCTCCAAGATTATAATCAACCGTGTCACGGCGAAACTTTCGGATTTTTCTTTCATTAATTTCATGTGTGTGTCTGGTAAGTTGTTCATTGATGTCATCCAACACTTTTGTCCATTCTTCTGCTGACATGGAATTAGTTAATTCATTGGTCACAGTTACTATTTCTTTGGCCAATTCCTCAAGGATACTGGAAAGTTCTTCAATTATAAGTAAAATAAGATCTAAAGAACATTTATTGAGAATTGCATACCACCTGTCTTTGAATTTCTGCGCATTTTTACACAGTGATGGTTTGAGAGGTATTCTGAGGCCACGCGGTATTCGTAATGCTCGATGATATTTAATCAGAGTGCTGGCGTGCAGTCGCTGATTAATTTCCCGTTTAGGTAGATAAAGTAATTGTTTGATATTTTGTTGCTTGTCGCAATTAGAAGTGGATTGAGTTGCCTCCTCATGAATAAGAGCGTAAATGCGAGTTGCTTCATCCTCTTTGAAAGCAAATGTTTCTGCTCTTAAGTCTGTAATATTCGAAATCTCTTCATATGCCATGTCGATTTTCAAAATGGTGTGCTGCGTACTCTTGAACGGAATGAATAGGAATACTACTTGTAGGTGGGTACGCGCTACAACCTTGGTTCAATGGTAGATATACATGTAGTACAGTCTTTGTGTGCTTCAGGGGTAATGGCTTATAGTATGCTTTTTGCTATCTTATTTACCATGCCAAACAGCTGGTCTCATTCATAATATGCAGTCTGACATGGTTGTTTTATTCGTTTTTCAGTTATTTTATGTTTTGTTTTATTTGCTATTAACTAGCCTGTATTATTTCAATAACACCTCCCACACTCGTATCACCGTTTATTCAAACGCTTTAAAATGTAATTCTAGTTGAAACCCAGCTTAGGGAATCACACTTTATTGCACACGTTTAATTCACATTTACTACATTGTAAGATGGCCGCCATTGCCATCAGTTAAACTTGTAGTCCTCTCTTAGTATCTACTTTGTAGCGTTTTTTTAAATTTGACCATTTCACACACAAGCTCGCACTAGCCGGATTGCTGATGAAAGTTCGTTTGCTGACTGAACTGTAAGTTTTTGTTTATATTGTTGCTTTACTTGCATGACGTTCGATGAGTAGCACGGACGATAATGATTTTATGACCCGTCACTATCACACGTTGCTCACCACACACGAGTGTAAGTATAGGTAAATTTACTAATGGTGTCATCGTTGATGTGGTGTTTGTCACAGGAAGAAGCTAACAGTTCACTGGAGATGTCTACAGCATGCACATCTTCTATGCTTTATAGACCACTGTTTTATGAACATCTGAATGATCGTATTGAGCACGTAATACATGAAACCCGTGTTTCTTGATTCATTTTATTTACGTTTTTGCATGAACTAGTAATGCACTTTGGCAACCCCTTTATTTTATGAGCACATTTAACAAACACCAAAATGTTAGTTTGGTTTGCCTCCTCATACTATTCTCAAATTCTTTTAGGATTTGTCCCTGACGAAGGGTATTTACCCGAAATGCATTGGGCATAATGATTCAGTCATTTGGAAAGAAGTTCATGTTTAAAACTGAAGCAATGCTGAATAAACAAACAAATATGGATAAAGCATGATTTGAACTTTATTCGTTTTGAATGTGAGGAGCCTTTTCTAGGACCTGAATAGTGCTCAGGGGGACACACCCACACCTTGGATGTGCAGACGCATGTTAATATAAGTGACGTTTCGTATGGAAGACGTTACCCCTGAAGCACACAAAGACTGTACTACATGTATATCTACCATTGAACCAAGGTTGTAGCGCGTACCCACCTACAAGTAGTATTCCTATTCATCTTAATAATAATAACATCAATCTGCAATTCGGTGGGGAGGTCAGTTCCGAGACGGTCAATTTTCTTGATTTAAAGGTTAGCATAATTGAGGGAAAGCCAAGCATGTCGTTGTATCGAAAACCAACTGCCGGCAACTCAATTTTGCATGCTAAAAGCAATCATCCCCACAGACTGATAAAAAGTATCCCCTATGGGGAGTTTTTAAGATTAAAAAGGAACAGTACTGAGGATAGGGATTTTAAAATTGCAGTGCAAGCCAGTCAGGATAGATTTAAAATGAGAGGGTATGATAAACTTGTTGAATACTACCTTACAACGGGTTGAAGGTATTCCAAGAAAGAATTTATTAAAAGAAAAGGACAAATGTAACAAAGAAACACATATAACGCAGTTCAGGATGATAACCACTTTTTCAGATAATGCAAATGATCTCAGAATGATACTAAAAAAGAACTGGCATATCCTGAAAACGGATAATGTTATAGGCTCAGATATACCTGCAACACCTCAGATAACCTTCAAAAAAGCAAGATCTATAAAAGATTGCCTAGTACACAGCCATTTGGGGGCAAAATCCAATGCAACAGGTACCCTGAGAGAAATGAAGGGGTTCTATCCCTGTGGGAAATGCAAGGCAGTTTCTTCGAGTAAAAGAACACTCACTTATAATGTGCCTGGTCTAGAAAGACATAGGACCATAAACAAGTTTTTAACGTGTAACACTGCTTATGCAGTGTACTGTTTAGTGTGTCCATGTGGACTGAGGTACATCGGAAGCACTATCCACCCGGTGAAAATCCGCATTTTAGAGCATATGCGGGCAATAACAAAAAAGGATGCCACGTATCCCGTGGCAAGACATTTTGCAGAACAACATCGCAGTGATAGGGATCTATTACGCTATTTTGGTATTGATCAAGTGCCACCTAATGTGAGAGGGGGTGATAGAGTGATGAGATTAAGAAGGCTAGAGTCAAGGTATATAATCGATTTACAGACAAAAACCCCGAAAGGAATGAATAGTGGGGAAGAGCTGATGGTACATTTGGGAGATCGAAGATGAAAGTCCCAAGAGATTAAATATCTGTAATTTTCTGTGGAGAATATTTGAAGATGAAATAGATACTGTATGAATTCTTTTTGATGTTAAACATGTTCCATTACCGTGAAGGGTTTTTAATCCAAAGCGACATTTGTTATTCTCATTGGTGATCATTTGCCGATACACGGCATGATAAATATGCATAGCATTTTTTTCGCAGATCGTACTCTAAATAAGAGTTTAGGCCAATACATGGCGCGATATGAGCGTATGACTGCTTGGTGAGACGAACGTCAATGTTATCGTTTTGGTATATAAAAAACTCTGGTGCTGTGGATTTTGAAAATTGTTAATGTAATCGACACGCCGATTTGGCGTTAAAACATAACTAAAATTGGGACACACAATGTAACTTTGAATGAAGGTTGGCTAAAGGTTGAAGGTATATGTACCAATATGGCGCTGACGTTCGTGAGACAATCCAATGTCACGGTTGGTCCGTTGTTAATGTTTGTGTCGAAATACATCATGTGATTGATTGTTTTTATAAAAAATGCACCGTCCTTTGGCGCGCTAAACAAACATTAGAGTAAGGCGGATGCCGAAACGCGTCATGTTTGCTCCCGAATAAAATGGATGGATAAGGAGAAAACCCCCATGAGTGCTTCTTTCTTGAATACGATAACCAAGAGAAGTGAGCGTCGAGATATATATATATATATATATATATATATATATATATATATATATATATATATATATATATATATATATATATATATATATATATATATAATTGAAAGCAATGAGTTTGTTAGAACCCTTGTGTCTTTACAGAGCTCATTCAGGAATTAAATGTTATCGCGTGTGTGTTCTCAGAACTAACATTTTGTGTTTGCTTTGATCCTAGGTCTGGTACAGTGAAGGATGGTTCCTTGGTGGCTTGTGCATTTTCTCCTTGCGGAAAGTTTTTTGTCACTGGGTCATCTTATGGAGACTTGACTGCTTGGGATAGCCATATGAGATGTCTGTATAACGAAAAGGCACATGATCTTGGAGTCACAAGTTGTGATTTTGCACCACAACCCATATCAGGTATGTTTTATTGGGATTTTGAGACTGCTGTTTTAAAATGTTACTCGTGAGCATAACTTCTTTTAAAAAGGTGATAAGGAAGGCCAGGCAGGAGGAAGGACCTGACATGACACGTCCTCTCTAAGCTTCGGACACGGGGCCATAGTAAGGCCACACAAGCTTTGAAAATGTTATTTTTATACAACAGCACCAGGACATATAGAGGAAGCAAAATCTGACCCCTGGAAGCCCAAAAATGAGACCAGAATACAGTGAGGTTTTTAGAAATCGCCATCTGAATCAACATGTACCCTGGCCATTGGTGGTGAAAGTGAGTTCCAAGATGGCCAGTGAGGTTAGAGGAAGGGAGGTCCAGAGGATCTACACTGAAATTTGAAGCAATTTTGGAGTCTGTGGAGATAGTGCAGGCAACCATGATCACAGAGTAGATCCTATGAGGCACCAATCATTAGGAACTGGTAAGGCGAGACCAGTGAGCTGAGACTATCGGCCCAATGAAAAATTAAACTGTTACATGAGCTATTCATCAAGGCAAGCACAATCCAGTGCACACTTTTTTTAAACGAATTTTATTGCATTTCTCAAAACGTTAACACTGCTTCGCCACAGGATGCATTGTGCATCAAGGTATAGTTATTTCACTAGATTAAGGGTATATGTATAGGATGATACATAGGTATTATAATTGTAGTGTTGAAGCAAGCACAGAATGTAAATTTGTGATTCAGTAAATGCCTACGGTATTTTTAAAATATAGGCGACTGAGCTAATAACTCCATTTTCGTCCCCCAAACCTATCCACCAAGTTAGTCCTACTGCCGTCATACAAGCAAATTGTCGTCAGAAGAGTGTGAGTCATCCCAGCGTATTAAAGACCAAAGGAGTCAATATCTGATGTCTACGTCAGATGTTAAGGGAAGGTCAAGGGCTAGAACCCAATAGTATAGAACCTAGGAGAGCATGTCCGGTTTCAACCAGTGTCCTGGACCTGGGTTTTGAACTGTTCAAGCAAAGTGCCCCATAACAAAGCTACAGGTCGTTTGCGTAACCCACTGTATTCCTCCCTCCACAGCGCCGAGCTCTCAGCGGATCTCCATCGCTAAACTTCCTCACGCCAGCCCAACACGGGGGCAGATTGGGAGACTTCCAACGGTGTGTTATTTGCCCTTGGCAAGGAGGAGTACTAGGTCTATAAAATGAGATTCAGTCTTGGAGGTTTTAGATCTGCGGTATAGTCCAAACAATCCAGTGCACACTTATGAGTGAAGACCAAGTCTGGCCCGGTTCCAGTGACCTTAGAGGGATAGGAATAAAAAACAGAAGTACCCCAAGTTGAGGGTCGGTAATCGGAGAAGACAAGAGACCTGCAGTAAGAAAGATGAACCCCATGAGGTCCTGCTACATTAAATGCACTCGCCATCGAGGATCCTCACTAACACATCCACAGAAAAACTCACAGCTTTAGCACTGGAGGCGAAAAAGGACCCAGAGATCCTGCTAGATGGGCCCGGAGGCTGATCCGAAGTATAATTAGTGAGTAAGGCATGGGCCTGGGGTGATATTACTGGGAAAAGGGTTCCTGGTGTCTTGAGAGTGAATGGAGGTTGGCGATGATGTAAGTGAGGAGCTACACTTGTTTTAGGCTCTGGTCGTGCTATTGGGCTATACCGCTTTCCAGACAAAAGCTCGCCAGCTATGTCAAAAATGAGTTTCCTTGGGTCGCCAATCAAAAGATTCTACGCTGTGCAGGAATAGAGGTCCACTTGGAAAGCCTATTTATCCCACATGGAGAGGGAGAAGCATCCAAAAGTGAAAATAACCTTTACCCTAGGATCACAGGCTAAGCCGCAATTCAGGCATAGCTGTATTGTAACTTGTAGGTGCTATCTAAGAGAATGTGCTGATAGTGGTCTCTGGGTGCTTGAAGGTATTGGTATAGCTTGAACAGTCACTCTTTTACAGATGCATTCAGATCAGCGGTTGAGCCACAGATGCATCTTTGGCCAAGGCTAAGTTTCCAAGATGCCATGCATCAAGGACATGGAGTTCCGAGATAAAGGGTGGCTTGGACCTGGCTCCTTCTACGCAACAAGACCTCCTCATCAAGTGAGGCACCATCGATTAAACGTGATATACAATAACTGTTACAGGAATTCAAAAAAGACATTGCACCAATAGACCAAGATTTTGCTAAACTGCTAACCGATTTAGATCATTTGATACAGACAGCAGAAGGTCACTTCGATCACATTGAAACATCTCTGACAGAACACTCACATAAATGAGATGTATTAACATGGAGAGTGGAAAACCTCAAAAAGTAGCACACTATTATATAGGTAAAATTGAGGATACTGAAAACTGATCATGTCTCAATGTGGGGATATGAGGGATTGTTATTTTCCATCCATATAAACCATAAGGGGAAGGAAGGTTTTTACGAAGTCTACTTCAATTGATGGCAAAATTTACTAAGATACACATTTAATCCAACCCCAATCCCTCTCTCATTAAAGGGATCTGATAGATTTATGGACAGCCAAACATGAGGGGAAGAAGTAAATGAACCTTTTCAGCTATTAGTGTTGTCAACGAATATTGAACTACAGGGCATATCTGACTTCTCTCAGGTCTCAATGATCGAAGTCATTATTAAGGACATGCTACAGAGTCAAGTATGGAAAATTTTTATGACAGAGATAAAACTTCATTTTAAAGACAGTGACACTGGGGATACCACTTAGCGTATGCCACTACCAAGCCAGTGATAATAGGGAAATTATTAGCTCCTACAGTGAGATTTATAAGACTATTGAGAGAAAAGGAAACTGATTTAGAGCAACGTTTGTCCCAGGTTGTACAGTAGCATAACAATGGTTGCTCGAGGGCGGCATACAGAGAGCTGCGCATGGTAATGGGGGAAAAAGAAAAATTGCCGGGAGGGAAATCGGCATGTAAAATGCTGTACACTCACCAAATATGTGAGGAGGGTGAAAAGGATGGCCCCGTTTTGGCCTACAAAATTAAAATAAAGCAAACCACAACAGTATTTTATCGTAGATTATGCTGTTACCTAGAATTCTAACTCTGGAGCTAGTTCACAAATATTCCATTCCTATTATTTCAAACTTTACTGTTCACATGGGAGTACCGAAGATGTTTTGCAGTGTCTTAGAAAATGTAGTTTCCTCACCATCGAGTTGAAAATTATTGGGCCTTAGAGGAACTGGATCAGTGGTTAAAATTAAAGAGGCGATAAAAAGTTCAGTTAAAAAAAAAAAGCATCTAGGGTGTTGCCAAGATGGCGGACGGCTAGGAGCGTTCTCGAGGAGATCCACACACCATAATATAATCTAGAGCTGTCCCGGCACCGTAAATAACCTCGGGCCAGGTGCGGGGGGGGTGTAGTGGTGAAACACCAGGGGGTCCAGCCCCCATTGAACCACAACCCAGGCGAAATGCCTGCAGCAGCTCCACGCACGGAGCTCACAAGATGGCGGCCGGCACGCCCATCGCAGAGGAGCGGTGAGCCCGAGGCCAATGGTCCACATCCTCATGCGGTTGGACCGCTATGCCGGGGTCCCGCTGCCAGCCCACATGAAATGGCCATGGCACCTAGTTGGAGGATGGAGAAGGAGGGCCTCTGAGGCTGCGAAGAGCAAGGGAGTGGTGGAGGGCCCAGACAGGTTGTGATGGTGGCTGCCAGGTGAGGGAGCAGGCGGTGAGGAGGGGGGGGCCTGCTTGTCTGCACTGGAGACACTGGCTAATGGAGAGATGCCCCAGTCCCCCATCAGGACTGGATGTCACGAGCAGCACAACACTGAAGCTGGGTCCTCCACACCCCTTCGAGAAGCTACTGACCCCAACACAACTGCGGCAGAACCAGGCTCCCCATGATGGGTTCGCCCCCCCATACCCACGCCACAGGGCCTTCAGAGCAGTTGTGACCCAGCTGCGGTGAACATCGGGGAAAAACAGTGCCATAGGGGATCAGAGACGAGGGGAGCCGCCGGGACGGGAGGACCATCCCATGTGTGGGCGATCATGGCATCCCACAAGTCCAAGAAGGATGGAACCCTCAAGGATATGTTGACGAAGGTCTCCCAAAGGAAGACCGGTGCAGCCAAGGATGCTGCTGCAAGTAATCCAGGTGACAGCGACACTCTGGAGGGTATGGAAGCACACCTAACTAGGGCATTCACTATAGGCCTCTTCACCTAAATCAGGGACATGTCAGGTCGCTGCAGCAGGAGATAAAATCAGACCTCACACACATGAAGGGCCGTATTATGTATTGGCATTGTTTGCGCCCAGCGCACCTTTGGAAAGGTGCGCTGGGCGCAAGCAATGCCAATGCGCCCCATTATGGTGAATGCGCTGCCCTGGGGGCAGCCGCGAACTTGCGCTGCCCCCAGGGCAGCGCATTCATGTGAAAACACTGAGCAGCTGCTCCGTGTTTTCACAGTGCAGGCGGCACCCGCCTGCACTTTCAAAGGGGATGAGAGATCCCCTTGCAGGCGGGTGCAGTCAGTGACTGTACCCACCTGCAAGGGGATGTCTGGGGGGGTCGATGGGACCCCCTTTATCCCCTGCAGAGGGCTGCTCTCAGGGGGCGCACTGACAGTGCGCCACCTTTTAAATGGCATTCGCTCAGTGTGCCTTCTGAGGGCTTCTTTGACTCTGCGCCTGCGTCTGTAATATGGCGCGGGGCAGAGTAAAAGGAATTCCCTCATTTGCAAAGGACACGCCCCTATGCAAATGAGGGAACCCCTTCTGTTGATAGTGCTGGCACTGTAAGTGCGCCAGCGCTATCGGTATTATAAAAGGGGACGCACAAGTGTCTGCGCCCCCTTCTATAATACCAAAGTGCGCCGGGGGCGTGCAAAGCGGGTGCAAACGCCCGTTGCGCCCCCGGGGCACCTTATGTAATACGGCCCCAAGTGTGATATGGCTTAGCTGGGCCAGCGAGTATCCACGTTGGAGGGCACAGGAAATGCCAGAGAGGAAGAGCTAGATGTCCTTCCCTGTGAACTGGTGGTACTTAGGGAGTGTAACAAGTACCTGCAGCTACACCTGGAGGACCTGAAAAACAGATTGCGCCACTCCAATATCTGCATTCAGGAGGTTGCCCCCGGGAGCCCAGGGAGCGGGCATCAAGGGGTACGTAGTGCGACTGTTCCGAAAACTCCTCCTAAGCTTAGCAGCGGTGGATGTGAAACTGGACAGAACCCACAGCGCTGGGAGGTCAGCAGTCCAGGCAGGCCCCACCCCGGACATCCTAACCTGGGTCCACCATTTCCAACAAAATGAGGCAATAATGATGGCGTTAAGGGAAGCAGGGCCAATTGCATTTGTACCAGAACCTGTCACTATCTATCCTGTATAAACGGCATGTGCTGCGTCCTGTCACGATCTACCTCTACGACAAAGGCATTCAGTACAAATGGGAGCACCCTTTCCGGCTCACCTTCCAGTGGAATCAGGAAACACACTCTGTTCGCACCTTTTTGGAGTCTCAAGCCCTCCTCGCAGGCACCTGATGACCACCCCCCGACAACGGGGAGGGGCTACAGGTTGCTACCAGGGTTGCTGGACCAGAAGCACCTCCAAAAAGTCCCCCCATAAACCCACATCGGAGGAAAGCCGCCGCGAGAGAACGGCCGTGCTACAAGAGATGCAGACCCAAGACTCTGCCTTGATAACTCCAGATTCGAGAGATGAGAATTAGGGCCCACAGCAGCACAGGGATGGAAGTTGACTGAACCCCCGCAAACTACTGATGGTACTGGCAGGGACGGCACACACAAGTAATTTCTCATTTGTGAAGTCTGTGGCTATGGGACTAACACGACTCGACCCATTGTGGATGGCCCAGCGCAGGGCTTGACGCTGCCCTCCATTTCGGGTTCATTTTGTGTGCTCTCATGTGGAGAGGAGTGTTCATAAAACCCCTGTTACACTGTTGACAACCCCCTTTGCACTAGGTTCCGATGCAAGGCTGTGCGCTCCGATCTCCCCAGTGTGAACCCGGCTACAAAGATAACCTGTGGATGTGCCCCGGGCGGTCTTTCCTGTAGCTAACCACTCACCTACACCTAATGATTAAGATCACCACTATGAACGTCGGGGGCCTCAAAGCGCCAACCAAACATTTTGTATTCTTGGAAATGCACAAAAAGACTTTGATAGTTAGATTTGCTGTCCACAGCAGACACATCTTCTGAAACAAGACTGGGGCTGAATGAGGTCCACGAGGTTCCCCCAACAATTCTTTTCCTCAGGCCCCAACAAGAAGTCGCCATTCTCATAGCCGGCAAATTCCAGGGGCAAGTGCAGCAGTCTTCTATAGAGATTCCAGGCAGGCTTCTTATTCTCCAGATCTCCAATCCCTCATACTCCTTCACACTGCCAACATTGTACGCCCCCAACGATGCACAGGAATAATTGATCAGCAAAGCCAAATCTATGGTGGTCTTGTCTCATAGTGGAGACATTCTTCTGGGGGGGAGACTTTACCTTAATACTTTATGGCAAAATGAACCGATCAGTTCAAAGGGCGGGCCAATAAGGCGCCCTTTCCCTTACAGGAACTCAGTGGTTGACAGATCTGAGGCTATCGCACATCTTGAGAGACATGCACCCACAGTCTATAGATTATTCCTTCTTCTCGGCATCCAGACAGACCTATGCATGACTGTACTTTTTCCTGGCATCCCCGTGTGTCCTGCAGGCCGCGAGGCAGGCGGAGACCGGGGTCTCTGCAGTGTTGAGCCACTCACCGGTGCACATTACCCTTACAGTTACCTCCCCCAGGCGAGTGGTAGACGTACCTGGAGACTCAGTGACCAACTCCTGCACTGAAAAGAGACCCAGACAGAGATTCAGAGCTTGATACAAAATGATCTCCCAACACAAGAACAAGAAGAGTGCCCCCTTGCCTGTACTCTGGGATGCTCTAAAGGCGGTGTTTCGGGGCACCTGCATAGCTATAGTGGCTCGCTTCAACAAAGAGAGACGCGACAAGTGCCTAGCACTGGAGGTGCGAGTAAAGGCGTTGGAAGATGCTCACAAACATTCAGGGGCATGCCCAGTGTATCGACAATCGACACTAGCTACAAGCAGTTAAAAGTGCTGGACTACGACAGGGTGCCAGCACTACGTGGTAGGCAATAAAACTGGGCGCCTTCTGGCTTGCAAGCTGCGTGCCAAACAGCAACATGATGGGGTCTCGTGCATAATCATGTCTGATGGGGCACAGGCCCTGATGGAGGAGGACATATTCGGCACCTTTGGGACATTCTATGCCAGGTTATACACAGCTGACGAGATGGACCACAATGAGCTGGAGCATTATGTGTCTGGCTCTGAACTGGTTCTCCTCCCCCCGGGAGAAGTGGATGCCCTGAAGCCAAGCATCCAGGTTGGGAAGGTAATTTCCGCTATAGCTAGTTTGCAGATTCAGAGGGCCCCGAGAGTAATGGCTTCACCCCTACATTCTATAAAACCTTTTGCCCAATCCTGACGCGTCTCTTCAACTCCATGTTGGACTTGGAAGTCCTCACGCCCACCATGTCTGAGGTGATCATAACAGTCCTCTTGAAGCAGGGCAAAGACCCTAGCTCATTCCTCCTATCACCCCATCTCACTCCTCAACGTAGATGCGGAAATTTTCACCAGCATACTAGCTGGTCGCCTTAAGCAATGTATGCATGGGTTGGTGAGCCCCCATCAGACCGGGTTTATCCCCGAAAGGGGTTGTAATGACAACATGAAGTGGATACTCCTTCTCATAGACAGTCTCATGTGCTCACAACCCTGCGCTTCTCCTCTCTATTGATGCAAAGAAGGCCTTTGATTGAGTCCATTGGAGGTTCCTGCAGGCAGTCCTAGTAAGGATAGGCTTTGACCCCTGCCTGCAGCGATGGATCAACAGCGGCTACGCCCACCCATCTGCCAGAGTCCATGTGAGTGGCATACTTTCCTGCTCCTTTAATGTCACCAGGGGCATTAGCCAGGGCAGTCCCCTGTCACCGCTCTTGTTCATGCTATATATGGAGCCACTGGCAGAGCATATTAGGCGGAGCAGGGAGATCTCAGGCATCACTTTAGGTAATCAAGAGCACAAGATCATGCTCTACGTTGAGAATGTCCTTTTGACTCTCTCAGATCCACACCAGTTCTTCCTGGCCGGTTGAATGAGATTCAGGCGTTTGGGAGGGTATCTGGATTTAAGGTTTAACTGGCAAAAATCTCAGATCGTGAACCTCACAATCAGACGGCGAACAAAACGGCATTAGTGGCCTGCTACCTTCTGATGTGGACTGGCCGTTGGATACACTACCTGGGCCTTAAGATCTGCTCATCCCCAGAACACACAGCTGAGCGCAACTATAAGGACTTCTTTGAAGGCAACGCAGATGAACCTTTGTAGCTGGCAGATGGGTGGCATGTCTTGGGTGGGCCGGATTGCGGCCCTTAAAATGACCCTCCTCCCGAGGATCCTCTGTCATGCACACCCTTCCTCTGCAGCCTCCACCGTAACTCCTGAAGAACACTGCAACAGCAAATAGTCCTTTGAGTGGGGGGGAAAGGTGGTGTAAGGCACAGGCTTGAGTATACCCTTCGATCGCATATGGAGGCCTTGGCCTTCCCAATTTTGCTAACTACTATTTTGCAGCCCAACTGCGATACATTGTGGAATGGAACCGGCCGGCATCAGAGAAAAACTGGTGCTTCATGGACCAGATGGTAGCCGTCCTACATATGTGGAAGGTTCCCTGGCTAGCTAGACACCATCGGCCTTGGGACCCGTACTCCTCCCTGGTCACCAGGCCCACGCTGCAAGTATGGGATAGGACAGCTAACCCTAAAGGATTATCACCCTACCCCTGCCCACTTATCCCCATCATTGGTAACCCGGATTCCCCCCCGCTCTAAAAGGTAATGACTTCCTTGCCTGGTAAAAAGCCAACTGCATGTGGATCGGAGACCTCTGAGACCACCAGGGCCTTATGGAATTCGAACGACAAAATTTCCACTTACCAGAGTTCGTGTGGCGGCTGAGTAGTCCACAAAACAGACAAAGAGCTGGAGTTGCTTCTTGCTCTTTGCCTGATGGATTAGGTAGGAAAGGGTCACAATGTTGTTCTGTGTAGAGGAATTTGCCCTGAAACCTGTTTGACTGAATATAATTATGTAATTCACTTCAGCCCAGCGCTCCAGTTCTTTCAAGAGGGCGGAGGCATAGGCCTTGACATCAATGTCTAGAAGGGCAACGAGGTGGTCGTAAGATGGATCCGTCCTGTCACCCTTCTTATATATGGGGTTCAAGATGGAGACCTTCCAACTCTCCGGGACCTGTGTGGTCAATAGACAGGTTTGGTATGGATTGCTGACCACTGGTCGGGATCTCCTTTGAAGACCTGTGTGGGTATTCCATTCGGGTGGGGTGCTTCTGTTGCACTACCTTTCTTTGGAATTTTAGAAATACCATTTTCAGTTAGGAGCGCCCCCCCCGGTACTGGGGATCAGGGCAGTAGTTCTGAGCATCTGAATCGTCATGGGCTGCAGTTTTAGTTGCATATAGGTTTTGTACATGCAGGATCCACTGGGATTCTGAGACTATGTTAAGTATAGCCGTTGCTGGTCTTGTTTTGCTCTTAAGATACCTCCATAAGTCAGCGTGCCCCCGTTTGCCCATCAGTGAATATACGTGCATCTATTCTCTTTCCATTTGTTTGCGCTTTGCATACCAGACCATCTGTTTATGCTGTTTGTTTAGGATCTGCAATCTTATTTACAGTTGGGCTTTAGTTGTTGTTTTGCGTTCTTTTTGGCAGGCTTTTTGAAGTCTATGTATCTTCAGTTTACTAACAGTAATATATGTTTTTTGGTTTTTTTTTTGCAAAAGGTTGGCAAATGCACTTTCAGAAATTAAATTGTTGCCAAACACTTGATGTATTTCATTAAGAATTGAGTGCCAATTGGCCAGGGGGATTTTACCACTCAAGAACTTAAGGTGCGGGCCTCTGGAAGATTCCTATGCTTTGAATTTCTGCAAATTTACTGGTCCCCGTTTTATCCTTCTAATTAGATGCCAGCTTTCCTCACCAGGTGAGTAAGCTATTATCCTCGGGTTTTTGTGCCTATTGAGAACTGACTTTTAAGGAAGTAACTAGAGGGAAATAGTCACTCTCGGGGCAAGTCGGGATGTCAAAGCTTACTAGAACATTTAGGATTTTTGCTGTGGTAAACACATAGTTCAAAGTACTTGGCCACTTATAGGATTTCTGGAATTTATGTGTCAAATATGTACTTTCGATTATGTGCTGAATCTATTTTAGACTGTGGGTTTGGAATAGAGTGGCAAGCGGACTGTTAGCACGGCTACCTGTAGCCAGGTTTCTCAGGTCGGTTCCCAGGTGTCACTGATTGAAGTCATCACATATGATAGCTTCCTGGGTTGTGTTTTCATAGAGCACGGATTCAAGGGAATCACAGAGTTTGATCAACCTGTCTGTACGTCCTGCTCCGAAACAATTGAAATATACATTAACAAGCAAACTCTTCAGGTTCAAGTCATTTATTCGCAGGCCTTGCAGGATCACTAGTTGAAACATTTCATCTTGCGGTTCGAGGGTTTTAACTTTCAAATCCAAACACAGGCTGACGTAGATTGAGAGGCTTTCTAAAGGCCTCCCAAATATATAAGTTCTTGCGGCTGCTTGGTAGAATTCGTAAAATCCGGGGATTGCGGTGGGGCTGGTTGGCCATGTTTCCTGGGAGCAGAGGAGATCGACGATTCTTCCTGGAAGCAGAGGAGATCGGCGGTCTGAATGAATTACATTGCGGTTGAAGATTTAAGTAGCTTTGTTAATCCTGCTACGTTCCTTGATAAGAGGTTTATATTTAGATTCCCTATAGGTTTATCCTAAGGTATGTGACTGTCGGGGCAAGGAGTAATTACTTGTGTTGCTAGGAAGTGTAGTTGGTAGCCAGCTCCAATCATTTCCTTGTTTTATTTTGTCTGTATGCTCTAGGCTGTTCTCCTTGTTGGACCTGTTTAGTTGGAATAGGAGCGTGATTTTCTCAGTTTATTGTACAGCAAGTTAAGTTGAGCGTTTTCCGCCCCTCTGAAGATGCGGAGTGGATGAGCCCGAGTCCTTGGCTGCTCTCCTAATTCCTTCAAAGGATGACTAAATTTTGGAGCCAGTAGTTTTCATGATCACTTTCCTCCACTCTTCGAAAGTCGCCTTACTGCTCAGGAAATCTGCTACTAGTGTATGGGATTTGAGTGTTAATATTGTTAATTCTATTCCATTCTAGCCATTTGTCAATGTTTTAAATTCGAATCCCAGAATATCTTCTGTGGTTATGTTTGCTAGAGTTCGGGATGATTGTGAACAACCTCAGCAGATTACATCTATTTAGAATGTCATATTGGCCCTCGGAGGAGTAATGCGGAGTAAGGATCAATTTAGCTGGTGTTCGATCACCTTTGGGCTCAGTATGGATACTGGTGTTGCTGACAGAACTGCTGGTGTGGTTGTCTTGAGGTTGCTGGTTGAGGCTAGTTTGAAAATTGGCCGAGTTAACTGGCTCTTGGGTTTTTTGCGGCACTATTGAGATCCGTGGCTGGATTTCGGGCCCTTACTTGAGATGGATATTTAATGACTGGGTGGCTCTTAGCTTGGCTTGTGACACAGAGGAGTCATCAGGTGTTTCTTGATAGCATGATTGATTTTCAGGGTGCTCTGGTACCGAATGAGGCAATGTGCTGGGTGTTGGTTTGTGTCTCGCCCACCTACTACCTTCTTTGGGGCTGAGGTTTCCTGGAAGACAGGGTACAGGATCACCAAGTTGTTGTGTGTTAGATTTGTCTGAGTTTGAAGCTCTGGACTTTGAGACTGGTTCGTGTTGTTTTATGGCTTTGTTTTGAGCCTTTTTCAATCTTTTCTTTGATCTTTTAGAGAACAGTCAGATCCATGGATTGTTCGACTAAGTTGCTATGCTTTGGGTGTCACATGAAAATTGGCTATGGTTGGTAGCCAATGCGAGGGTATTGCAATCAATTGGGTTTGCCCTAGGTGGTCCTTCACTAGTTGTGGGAGCATCAGTGACAGAGGTAGTCGGAGATGGGCCTTCATGGCCGAGCTGGTTGTGTTGCTCCGTAGTAGCTGGTTCACTCGGTGGTAAACTGTGCGAGGCTGTATCAGGCATAATTACTGTGGTAATCAAAACTTGGTGTGAGGTTTGGGGGCCTGATTTTACCGGCCATTGGAAGGCCTGTTTCCAGTTCATTATCATGGTGGATAGGACCTCTGGCAGGGTGCCCAATTTTTCTACAATTGGGTGGCACAAGCATGTGCTTACGCCCTTCCCAGTTATACTAGTGGGTGCTCACCTAGTTCCAGAGAGTCTAATTTACACTCCAGTTTGGTTATGGATTTTGCTAGGGTGTTAATCAGAACAAGTTGACGTACAGTTTGTCTGACTGCCAGGTCAGGGCGTTTACTGTGGTGACCAGAGTGGTTTTAATTGAGGCCAGTTGATTGCCCTTATCCATATTGGAGAAAAAAGCGGGTTGGTCTGTTTTTGTGTAACTGTTCTCAGTCTCTGTCTGTTTGAAATTCTGCACAAATGTAGACCACTCATTTTGCTGCATGGGAACTTTACTACGTGCTACATGGTTGGGGCTTGAGGTGGCGGCACTTAATTGGGTACCACTGTGTAGTAATGAAAGGAGACGTCCAAGCAGGTAAGATTTATTGATAAAGCTGTAGAAAGATCCCACAGACAGCGCAGGGTGTGCGCGCAAGCACAGCGCCAGCTAGGATCAACTGTCACACTACTGGTGACCAACTGTAAACATGGGCTAGGCTCGCGCTCCAACAGGTAGCGCGAGGCAGCGTCACACTGAGTATCCACGCGCCAGGGGCGCGCGTGGACAGATCACTACATATATCTCTTTGCCTAGAGGGAAGGAAAAGAGGCAAAGAGGGAAAGGAGGAGGAGGAGGGTGGAAAACAGAGAGAGAGGGGAAACAGGATTACCTGAACCTTATAGGCACTCTGATGTCTCTGCAACTCCTCCTGGGGAGAACAAGAGGGTTGTTAACAACATCCAACACATTATGATTTTGAACAGATGAATGCAAAGAGACAGAGTCAGACCCGTGGACAGGCCTCTTACCACACACGTTATTGACTTTGACAATTTTGTTGATGTTCCACCAATTGCGCTTATTGACCCGAACAGCACTGCCACATATTTTATCGATGCAGACAGGTTCGCTGAACTTGGAGTCACCTTTTCTGACAAAGCCTTGTTTCTTTATTCTCACCATGTCACCCACCACGAATTTCCGGTTGGAGACATGTGTACTGGAGTCAAAGTATGTTTTTTGTTTGGTTTGAACCTCACTGCTTCTGTTTCTAACCATGTCGTCTAACTCAAGGGCAGGGGTTCTACATTTGAACCACTTGGACATCCACGCAGGTCTGAAATCAGAGCAGGCTTTTCTACCTCTAAGTAGTTCAAAGGGAGACACACCAGTTGACGAGTGGGGTGTTGTTCTGTAGAACCACAGCATGGTTCTGACTGCCATGGGTATGGCTTTGTTGTGATCAATATCCCACCGTATACAATCGCCAATGACTCTGTTGAGTCTCTCTACTAGCATGTTAGTTTGGGGATGATAGAGAGAGCTCTTGATGTGGGAGATGGAGGATTCTTTGAAGAATTCTTCAGCTTCAGCTGAGACAAACTGTACCCCATTGTCTGAGATGACAGTCTTGGTAAATCCCTCACGCATGAAAACCTCTTTAATAAAGTCGAGGATCTCTTTAGAGTCAACTTTGGGTACAAATTTGACTTCTGGCCATTTCGAGTAATAGTCCACTAAAACTATAGCGAACCTGGACATATGAGGTAGGGTGTGGAAAGGACCCAACACGTCGATACCAAGTTTTTCCCAGGGATTGCCTGGCAGGGGAATGGGGGTAAGGGGAGGATTGGATATGCGAAGTGTTTTGTCACTGCCAGCACAAATGGTGCACTCTTGGACAAGAGCATCAATGTCTCGGTCCATCTGTGGCCACCAGAAGTATTCACGAACTCTTTTGTTTGGTGAGCGTAGCTCCCAGATGACCCTCATGAGCTTTTGTGAGTAGTGTTTTCCTGAGGTTGAAGGGGGGCACAATCTTATCTAACCTGAAAATGAGACCATCTTTAACAGATAGTTCTTCACAGATTTTCACATACGGTTGCACATCAACATTTAAACATTTCTCTTTGGGCCAACCTTCAGTAATGCATATCTTAACACTTTTAAGCACTTCATCACAATCCATAGCATCATACCAATCACTTTCATTGACAGAGCAAACATGTTGGAGTTCAACATTAGCGACTATACAATCTTCGAGTTCATCTTCAGCTTGGATTACTTGAATATTGAGCCACAAGAAGATGGACCCGGATCTTAATCCGATAAGGCCATCACCACCTGACCATGCCTCTGCATATCAAGATTTAATAGCAAAGGCAGCAGCTGTCCATCAAGTACCTTTTTATGAAGACACAATAGAGCAGAGGTCTACAAACTTTTTTATGCCGAGACCCCCTTGACAAAGTTCTTTAGGCATAAGGACCCCCTCCTGACAAAACATTTCTAGAACCTGGTACTCTTTATCGTCGACAACCATCAAGACCCCCAATTCTCACAGAAAATCATTTTTACGGTGGGGAAATATTAAACTGTATTTAGCAAACCAAAGGTCAGTGAGCTTGGGGAGTGGTCAACAGTGTAGTTAAAAACAAAGGGCCTAATTTATGAGCAATTGGCGTAGTGCAGCGCCGCAAGACTTCTTGCTGGGCTACGCCAATGTGTGAGGGCAGGAATGCACCATATTTATGAGCACTGCATTCCTGTCTTTTCCCCTTGCATTGGCGCACAAATTGCAGCACACACGGAAAGAGGAAAAAACGAGGAGAAATAAACATTTCTTCTCATTACACCTCCACTGGGGAGGTGTACCTCCGGGCCTAGCCTGGACTTCCTCGTCTCCTCGCCATGTCTCCTACCCCCTCCCCCCCTCCCCCACCTCGTCCCTCCTTCATTCTTTGCTTGCCCCCCTATTCCTTTCCTCTCTCCCCTGAATCTCTTTCCCCCCTTCCTTCTTTGTTTATCCTTGTGCCTATGCTCCGCTCAATCTCCCTCCCCGTCGCCCTTTTTACATTATCCCCTTACTCTCTACACGCCATGAACCAACGGATGCAACTCATAATTGACGTACCTTCTGTAACAATGGGTAACTTCTAACCTATGTAACCCTACCAGCCTGACTCCCTTAAATGGCCCCCTTAAGTATGCCCTTGTCCTAAGCACTCCTACTCCCCTTGTTTGGGATGGATCCAGCATTTTTGCCCTAGAGTCTCAGAGACCCTTCTGAGAGAGTCCACAGTGACAAGGGAGTCTCACATTGTAAAGGACTGGTGATTGATCCCCTTACCTCTGGAAACTGTCTCCTACCTGCCGGACGTCGGACACTGTGTTCACGCTGGGTTTTCTACCCCCCTCCCCCCTACTCTTCCCTCCTTCATTCTTCTAAGTGTGCCCGTGACCAAAGCACTCCTCTCCCCTTGTTGGGGAGGGATCCAGCATCTATGCCCTGGAGTCTCAGCGACCCCGCTGAGAGAGTCCACCGCGACAAGGGAATCACACAAAATGGAAGACTGGGAATGACCCCTTTACCGCAGGGAGCAGTCTCCCACCCAGCCGGAAATCGGACACAGTTACTTTCTCGTCTCCTCACTGTGTCTCCTACCCCCTCCCCCTCCTCTTCCCTCCTTTCATTCGTGGCTTGCCTCCCCTTTTCGTTTCCTCTCTCCCCTGAATCTCTCTCCCCCTACCTACTTTGTTTTTCCTTGCGCCTATTCTCCGCTTAATCTCCCTCCCCGTCGCCCTTTTTACATTACCCCCTTACCCTTCTACACGCCATGAACCAACGGATTTAACTTGTAATTGATGTACCTTCTGTAACAATGTGTAACGTGTAACCTATGTAACTCTCCTCATGTAAAGCGCTCTGATACCTCCAGGTCTAGCCAGCGCTATATAAAACTCAAATAAATAAATAAAAAAAATCTTCACTATTGGGTTTCATACCTTCATCAGTCCTGTCCACCCTGGGCGGCAACCGTGAAAGTGCGTCTGCACGTACGTTCTTCCCACCTGCGATGTGTACAATTTGAAAGTTGAATTGCAGCAGTTTAGAAGCAAGGCGAGCAATACGTGGCGTAGTGTTGCGATGGCTCGTGTTACCTAAGATGGCCACTAAGAGTTTATGGTCTGTTTGTAGAGTGAAGTTCCTGCCCCAAAGGTAACATTTGAACTTTTCGATGGCCCACCTACATGCAAGTTCTTTTTCAATAACTGAATAGTGAGACTCAGTGCTTCTCAGTACCCTAGATGCAAAGCCAATCGTACGTTCTTGTGTCCCTGCTTGCTGGGTCAGGACAGCACCAAGCCCGTAACTGCTTGCGTCAACGGTTAGGGTGCAGTGCAATGAGTGATCAAAAGGTTTAAGCGCTTTGACGGTGGTGAGTTTGGTTTTAAGCCACTCGAAAGCCAGTCTGCACTCATCATCCCATACAAAAACCGTTTGGTTTTTGAAGAGGTTAGAAATGGGACGTACCTTAGTCGCTTAGTCAGGAATGAACCTTGAATAGAACTCAGTCAAACCAAATAGTGACTTCACCCCTGTTTTGTCTTTGGGAGGAGAAGCGTCTAGAATGGCTCGAACCAGGCTGGGCTTTGGTGTGACCCCTGCACTTGTGATGGTGTGACCAAGGTATTCAACAGAATCTTTTGAGAACTCACATTTCTCACGTTTGAGGACAACGCCACACTCTTGGAATACAGTCAGGACTTGACTCAAAGTTTCGTCGTGGGTTGCCTGGTCAATACCGTGAATGAGGACATCATCTTGAAAGATGGCGACGTCCTTTATTCCTTTGAGTAGATTTATCATGAGGCGCTGGAAAACTGAGGCTGCCGAGGCTAGACCAAAGGGCATACGGCAGAATTGGTACATGCCTGAGGGTGAGTTGAACGCGGTGAGGTGGCGTGATTCTTTTTCGAGTTCAACCTGGTGGTAAGCGGAGGCAAGGTCGAGTTTTGAAAAGATCTTAGCACCAGACACCAGGGTCAACATTTCTGAGATGTTGGGAAGGGGGTGAGAGTCAATCCAAATTTCTTTATTGAGACTGCGCAGGTCGATGCAGATTCTGAGTTCGTTGTTCTTTTTGCGAGCTATGACCAAGGGAGAAGACCAAGCGGAGGATTCGACAGGCTCAATCACCCCTCTCTTCCACCCCTCTCTTCCACATAGTCAATAATTATTTCTCGAGATCTTCTCTGATGCTGAACGGTACACTTATGAGTTTATGTTTAGTTGGTATGGCACCATCTCTTACTTTTATTCTATGTTTGAACCCTTTTATTCTTCCCAATTCGCCAGAAAAGACTTTGGGAAATTTGTTCAACAGATCTTCTACTTGGGTGGAATCACGGATGGCTAGCACCTGTTCTTTGGCACCGGGACACAACATCCTGTCGAACAACCCTTGGTGGAACCACCCTAGAATGTTCAAACCTTGTATGGCTACATAGATTTTTCCTTCAATGCGCCTTCCCTTAAATTCCATGATGTCTACAAAATACCCAAGGAGGTCGATCTTGCGTCCCTCGTAGGACACAGGGGCACGGTCAGCCGGAAATAACTTTCTCTCACCCCAATTGGTTGTAAAAAGTGATTCTGAAATCATGGTGATGCGTGCACCTGAATCCACGAGGAGGCGAAGCATCTTGTCACCTACAAGTATGTTAGCATAGGGGTCAACACAATCTGAAGGATCCCCTATTCTTATCTCACTGTCAGAGACAACAAGAACCATGTCTTTCAAATCAGTCAAAAGCTCCACATTCTCACTGTCACTAGTGTCCTTAACTACCCTATTCAGACATTTTCTCTTTTGTGACTCTGACACACTTTATCAAAGTGCCCAACTTTACCACAAGACCTGCAAACAACCTTTTTGGCAGGACAGGGTTTGCCGTTCCTGGGATGTACTGAGTTACCACACCTAAAGCATATATCTGGCCTCCTGAAAAAACTGCTCTGTGTGTTTTCCCTCTTTTTTTTGTAACTAGTGTTACTTACAGGGGCAACCACTTCAACTGACTTGTTTTCAAGTTCCTTTACCGAAACCTGAGATGTTTCTATGCTTTTAGCAATGCGGATGGATTCCTCGAGCGAGGGGTTCTCGAGTGAGAGAAGCTTTTATCTAATTGTCCTGTCTGAACATTGGCTTATGAACTGATCACGAACCAATTGCTCGCTGAAATTTTCAAACTCACAATCAGCGATCATTTTTCTAAGGGCAGTGATGTATGTGTCTACATCTTCATCGTTCTTTTGCACACGTTTGAAGAATTTGTGTCTTAAAACGACTACACTGGGCTGTACATCGTATCTAGAGGCTAATTTTCTAATAGTACTTTGATATTCGTCCAGTTCTTCATTTTCTTCACCCACAACGTCTGGTAAATGCTTGAGAGTGGCCCTGCCTTCAAAACCAAGTGAGTGTAGTAACAGGAACGTTTTCCTTTCTGGTCTAAATCTGTGTGCACCTATTGCACCCAAGTAGGTCTCAAAGGCATAAAACCAGTGTCGCCATTTAATTGGCGGTTCACCGGGAGCATCTAAGAACGGTGGCGGTGGATGAACAGCTTGTATGGTTATGAGGGGGTATACTTCCGCTAGATAGTATATAGGATTGGTGCTAAAAGCAATGTAAATTAGCAAAAAACCTTAAACAATAATACTTTTTTGGTGTGTGAACACCCTGCAAAAATATCACATAACACAACAATTTAGCAGAATAGTTGATGAAACACACACACAGCTTGAGACGCAGTAAGTTGTATAAATAAGTTGAACAGGGTGACACAAGAACACTAGTGCACGCTCATTGTAATAAAGTTAATCTTGAAAGGTGTGCGTGTCACCGTGTTGAGGCAAAATGTGAATGAGAATGGCAAAATAATACAAGGGTGTGCGAGCCACCCCGTAGCTGTGCTCACACTGTGTAGACCAATATGTGACAAATAGATAAGGTGTGCGAGTCACCGTAAGGAGAAGCGCACGTTGTAGAACCTTTGCAGTATTTTTCCAAAATAAGACACAGTACCTGAAGGTGAGGCGACAATGTGGACAGTTGAACTCAGCAGCCATGAGGGATAAAGCAGGAGCAGAGTGAAACTGGCACCTCTATTTTCTGAGGAGAGCAGAACAGCAACCAATAACCACTCCTTGATAGACGAGATGAGGCGGTCACAGAGGGGTTAAGTGCTGAACAGCCGATGACTCTCTGACTGACGTTACCTCAAGATGCCAGCAGGAGAATGCTTAGAAGGCTGGGGTGCGTAAGCAGAGGTGATGTGCCGCCCTCCTGCGAGCGTAGATTCCGGCGTTAGGCAGGCGGGGCTAAGGCTGCAATAGATCGAGTCCCACCACGCTGTGGGTCCGCCTGGATCGGAAATGGGAAGCTCTGGCAAAATAATCTTGTGTTATTTAACTGAAGGATTCTTCCGCACCGCACCCGCAGTAAATTTCTCCACAAACCGGATTTCTGCATGAACAATCTCGAAGGAAATAAATGCCTCTCAGCGATGGCGTGGGTTTCTGTGTGGGATCTTCTTGCTCCTCGCTCGTCGCCACGAAGAATGTAGTAATGAAAGGAGACGTCCAAGCAGGTAAGAAGCTGTAGAAAGATCCCACAGACAGCGCAGGGTGTGCGTGCAAGCACAGCGCCAGCTAGGATCAACTGTACATTTCAACTGTCACACTACTGGTGACCAACTGTAAACATGGGCTAGGCTCGCGCTCCAACGGGTAGCGCGAGGCAGCGTCACACTGAGTATCCACGCGCCAGGGGCGCGCGTGAAGAGATCACTACACACTGCTCAAGTAATTACAGTTGTAAAAGGCCTCCGACCAAATTCCGGCATACTCCTCTCCAAGTCCAGCCCTCCTTCTGTGGTACTCTTTGGGTGGGTGTGAGCTCTACTAGGCCCGGGGTTTCCTCCAGTAACCAGCGCAGTTGTTTGACATGAGATGGAGGGAGTGGTGGAGAGCGGATGCAACTGGGAGGATACGGGTAAGACTAGATTTCTGGTAGTGATAGTACTGATGTCAGTTGGGAGACTAGGTCCCACTTTCAAGTTGGGTGGAGTTCGGGTCCCTGTCGTTGATCTTGGTTTTAATTCCAATGATACACTTAATATGCTTTCTGATGACAATTCAGTTATTGAAAGGGACAAGAAGGGTAGCATCTGCGTGGTGAGATATGGGTATACACTGAGGTTGAGTGCACTGGTGATTCTGTAGTTGCTGTTGTTTGTGAATCGGAGGATGGACTTGAGAATGTCTATCCTTTCGAAAAAAGAACTCAGTTGACTTTACTTTGCTGAGGTGCTGGTTGTCACAAATTCTACAGGGTTTAGATGGCAGAATTTCTGCATTCAGTGTTAATGCATGCTGGTCTTTCTTTGAGCTGACCACAGTCTGGGACCCCCCCTTGGGGTGGGCTATCCGCTCACAGTGGTTGCTGTGGTTGGTGTAACGGGGCTAAAGCTAAAGTCACACCAGCATGTGATTTTACAAGAGCTAAAACCCTCTTTTGTGCCATGGCACTGGAGCATCATTGAAGGAAGAGTCTATGTGACAGTTTCCAACCAGATAGAAACTGGGTGTATGCTCTGCTTCGTTTCCTCTGGGTGAGTCAGGTCCCTATGTCAGGTTGCAGTGATGCCGGCGACATCGGATGGTGCCCCTTGTTCCTTTCCCCCACCTAAACTCAGGGCTTATTCTTTGTTCCTTTAGCCCCACCACCGATGTCCTGGTGGGTGGCACAAGCTGATCGGCTTGGTAGAAGGTGTGGACACTAACCGCTGCTGTGGCTGTCTTAATAGTTATGGGTATAACAGTAGCTGTTTTTCTTGTTGTTGTTGTAGAAGCTGCTGGTGTCGTGGCGATGGTGAGTTGAGCACTACGTTGGAAGGAGGTGGACACGGTGAAGGCGAGTGAGCACACAGAGCGTTTTCACAAGCTGCACCGGGACCTAGCCCGGCTACCTCCGTACCTCTCTGGCTCAACCCGTGGGTGAATGCCCTAACGTTGCAATCCTGCTCTCCACCGGCCGATCTTGTTTTCTTCCAAAGCGCGTTGCTTGCCTCTTGCCTTGCTCAACCTTCTGAAGACCCAGTGATTACCACTAGTCACCAGTGGTCTTGTGCAGATGCGTTATATAGACTAGAATGTTCTTGGATTAGAGCAGTTGTGCCATAGTGCCACAGTTATGCTACAGTTCCAGTTACATTTCTTTCAAATGTTTCCCCGTTTAAAACAAAAACATTTTTGCTACTGTTGAGTGCCACAGACACTCGCTGTAGGCAGTTGGCAGGTGTGTGGAGGAGTGCGAGCGGAGTAAGAGCTGCTAGGCCAACAAGCGACCGCCGTGGCATGGTGTGTTGCACTGCATGTATTGCGGCGTGGTGTGTTGCTGAGCGGTCGGGCTAGCGGTGGGCTGGCAGTGTATCGGCCAACACCGGGCCGGAACGAGCAGGCCACTGCTTACCTCCGGCAGTGTTGATGCTGATGCCGCTAGCAGTGCTGCTACTGAAGTCTCGATCCCCTCAAGCGGCCCCTCTAGCATTTCAGCGACCCTCCGCGCAGGCCTCGCATTCTTCTCCTCTCCTTCCTGGATCCCTGGCTCTGCTCTGCAACGTGGCGTCTGACCTTCTCTGCTCGGCAACTCTGTGCAGTAGGAATCTTCCAGGTCCTGGCTGCCCTTGTTCACCTCTGCCAATGTAGATGAGCCAATGTAATGAATGCCTTGTCATATGGTATATGTTCTCCTCTGAATCCTTCTGGAACATTCCTCTCCAGTGCCACTGGATGCTTCTGGCTCAGATTATCTTGTGCAGAGATCCAGAGTAAAGGCAGACCCCGTGAGGAGTGAGGTGACTGCAGAGAAGCTCCTAGAAAGCATAAATATGCCGAGGCAAGGACGTGCAGAATCCACTTCTGTGTACCTAAAAAAAATACACATTTTTCCTACCTCAAAAGCATTAGGTTGAATACAGAATTCATGGTCCCTACAATCTTCATTAAGATAGTTGTATTTTTGGTTTAAGGCAATTTGTTGATTTTTCAAGCCACTGAGTTTTAACAATAGAACATTCAGACATTAGTCATTAGTTATTTGAAGACCTCCTGTATTGCACCAAACGGTCACTATGTATTCACTGATGATGATACCCGACTTACTATAATAGAGTTACTAGGCATACATTGTTGCATAGTTTTCAGGAATAGCATATGATCAAACCTCTTTTATAGTTTGCGGATAACAAAAACAATAATCATGGGCAGGCCAGGTAACCACAAATTAACTTCACTATCAACAGGGCCACTGGAATCGTTCGGCAAAGGAGGGCCAAATTATGCTGTAGGGTTGAGTAAATTATGCAGCAAGAAAAGGCCAAATTATGTGGCATAATGTTAACACTGTATGGGCATTGGTTGCACCTCATTAGTACCAGTTTAACATCCAAATGTAGCAGTAAGCAACAGAAAGATGACCAGTCAACCTTTGCAAAGGCCTTCCACTTTGTGGCAACACGTGTCGCTGCATTTTTAGTAACTTGTGAGCCGTTTGAGTTAGAAACATTTTTTTTGTTAAAATCTGCAGATTATGCAGTAGATGATGGATTATGTGAAAAATGCAGCAAATCTATAATTATATGAAAAATTCCACAGCTGCACAATCACATAATTCCAGTGGCCTCGACTATAAATTGGAATCCCCCACAGATAATTTAGGCATTTCCTTTTTCCACACATTATCTTGGGGTCTACAGGTTCAATAGTAAATACATACCTCTCTTTACAACAGATGTGAGAAGGTATTAAAGACCCATTCATAGATTTGGCTCAGCAGAACAGATATATCACTCACTTGCCAATAGCGAATGTGTAGTTACGGTTAAGCTCGAGTTTCCATTGAAAAGCCGTTTTTGTTTTCTTAATTACCTTAGCTCTGTGTGACAAATCTACACGAAACTTTCCATAACTGAATGTATCCGTTTTGGGTTCAGAGTCATAAGTTTCATACAAATGTGTCAAAGGGGAGAACAAAAGACATGTCAAAAAAGTTGCATTTCCCATTTTAACTCCCAGGCGAGTCTTTACTCACTGCTAAGGGAAAAAAAGTTGAAAGGAATTACACCAAACTTGACATGAAACTACAAGTTTACTGGAGAAGGTGCCTTTACTTGGTTTGGTATAAACATTTTCAGTAATTTTCTAGAAATTAGAGTTACAAAAAAAAGGTTTGATGGGCTTGAAAGGGTTGATATCTAGAACATTAGTGCACAAACTGTCCTCGAGTCTGTGTTCGCAGACCCAAGTTGAAAAAGTTTTCAAATTAGTTTGGATGTAGGATCTTTTTCCATATTCTCCAATTCTGGTCCCCACATCATGAAAAAAGGCCATATAAGGCGGTAGTGTGGGCACATCCTAATTCACAGGCCTAATTGGTCAGGCTCCCAAACCCCAAGTTCAAATTAAAAAAAAATATATTGTTTTGGGGTTCGCAAACCCTGACACACAGGCCTCCCCTGCATGTCAATAGTCCACCAACGAGGCAGAAGACCTATGAAATTCTTACAGCCATGTTGAGATAGTCTTTGGATACCATTTTAGGTGTGTTTAGTCCGTGGCCTCAAAATGTAGTCCACAAACTATCAATACATCACAAGACTGTTTAAAATTGAAAAACGAAATTTTGTTCTCATAGATGGTCCACTTAAGAGAGACATGGCATCAATTTATTTATGAAGGGTGCTCTTAATGAAATCAACAAAAAAAAAGAAGTTTGTTGTCTCAAACTGGGGGCTGTAGACCTGGCCTGCCTACCAACAGGTGTAGGACTTTATCTATAGTTTGCGGACGTCCGTCGAGTGTACGAACTTGTTACAAAGTTAAAGACCGTTTTACTTTACAATGGTGAAAAATTCAGCTACCCTTCCACCACCACCACTGTCTGTGGGGTGAAGGTCCTGATCTTGCATAATACAAGCAGTGTTCACAACACCCCTCTTTGATTGTTTGACTCCCCTTGGAGCAATTAGTGCTGGCACGTTTGTGGGGATGCACCTACGTGTTGGTGTGCTATTTAACGTTAGAAACATAGAGCAGCATTTCAAGCAACCCGAATTTTAGGTGTTCTTCTCTGGCAATGGCAGACAAGAATCCAGAGTCACATTTGTCCAGACATCCAGTGAACAGGCTGTGCTAACATATGGTGAACCCTCTACTAATTGTAAGTAGTTTAAGTAACTGTATTCTGGAACCGCATATAACATAATGCATCTGGAAGAACTGATGTTATGCCAAACAGTGTTCTTTCCTCCCCCAGATTTTCTCTGAGGATGGTAACAACACTTTTGTGACAGTAGTCGAGATTAAAACAAGTGGTACATGAGGAGAGCACATAGCGTGACCCTGCTGCTCTATTACAAGATACTTTGGAATACCTTGGTGGGTGGTGTTTCCCTCTGGTAAGATCAGGATGCAGGGTCCTGACATCTCGTATGTAAAGCATGGGTGACACACAGCCTATTTACCTGTTGCATTGCTCCTGTCATTTGTGCACATGCAACTGTTGTGCCAGACAGTCCTGAACAAATTGAATGAAATGGACTCCTGCACTTGGATGGGCAGTTCCTGATCAAAATCATGTACCGATGTTTCCTTCGGGCGTCTATAGCTTCCTTTGGGTTGCATCATCTCCCGATGCACTGTTCTCACGCCACATAACTGCAGATGAGTAGGTGCAGCACCATACTGTGTATTACTCCAGTGGTCCCTTCCCACCAACCTGCAGGTCCTGCTGATGTTGTCTGGCAAAGCCTAAGTCCTGCACTGCTCAGCCATGTTGGAAGGTGGTGGCTCTATTGCAGTAGGATTTATGGGGAGTCCCATGATGAATCATTGCACTCACAGGTTTAACTGTCAACAAATGCCTCAAAGAGGAAAAACTGCCTGACATGGTTCTTGCAGTTATGAGAAGGGGATTAGGGCCATAGATGGACGCATGATGAGGTCAGTACTGCTCCGTTTTATTGGTGAGTAGGTGCATAAGATGGTTCTTAATAGTTCTGAATGCGAGAACACCAAATGTATATTATTACCATTCCCAAGAAGTATTCCTGCTTTGTTCTCTACAGCCATTGACTAGTGTGATAGCAGACCATGATGAAGTTCTGTTGAAATATTTTTCAAACGTAATACTTGTTGGCAAGAAGTGTTTTAACATTTATATGAACATTTAGATAAAAATAAATAGAAGAAGAACATGTAAAGGATACTGTGATTCATAAGTATTCAACTATGTCATGAAAGAATGTTACACAACTGAGGAATACTTATGAACACTAATGGGAGTGCTGATAGACCTTATTGTGCATGTACCAAAGATCAGCTTTGGACAAATGTCTATTGAAATTGAGAAATTTGACTTCAGCTAAATAGATTACTGTTAATGTACTTCAAGCTAAGTAGAGGTCACAAATCTGTGCGCACTGTGCTCTACAGAGACACATCTCAGATGGTATGTAAACATTGCATGAAAGTGATTTTATTTCAGTGGACTCAATAACAGTCTAATGCACATTTGTTTATGTTGTTTGAGAGGACAGTAGAAGACTGAGTCTCCTATCAAGGTTTAATTAGGAGGAAAATAGTAATGTGAGATCACTTTCTCAGGTTCTTTAAGAAAGCAAAACATTCTGAAGAAAAAGGAAGTAATAAGGTGAAAACCATTAGTAAACCTGTGTCTCTGCATGAGTCTTCTTGGGACTATGAGGCAAGTGATGCAGCCGATTTAATATGAACACCAAGTCAATAAAGCACTCCTGAGAAGCACTGAAGAATGACTTTTGGGTGGTGATATGCAAAGGTAATACATGCAGTAAAGTATTAAACTAAGCATAATCATTTACCCTTGTCCAAATTGAACATTGTTGGCGGCGTTATTTGAGAAAACTAGAGTATGGGGAACTCAAAATCAAAATTCTGGTCCATTTTTGGTTGTTGAAATGGAAATAAAATGTGTAGATGTATCATTTTCTATATATTATCTCCTAATACATTCAACAGTTTGAGCATTTAATACATTTCCATAGTAAATAGGTTTTTGTTCAGCTGTTTGTTCAAATATTGTGTATTCCGTTTAACTGCTCATCAGTGCTTTTTTTTAAATTTTAAACAGACGGAGAACATGGTCCAAATTGCTATAGAATGGCGTCCTGTGGTCAAGATATTGGAATAAAAATGTGGGTTATATCCTGTAATGATAACACTGGTATGTATGGCATTGTTTGAAAATTACAACACTTCTAAACCATTCAATGCATGTTTTGTCAGTGTGGACATCAGGGTGTTCTTTGTTCTTCTTTGACTCAAACAATTGTTCACTCTTTCAGTATCTGTAACATTCTCCTTCTTAAAAGTAGCATACAAGAACATGTTTTTCTGAGGGTTAAATTTGTTTAGGTCTGTTCCTAATTTAATTTGCACGGTTGACACATTCACTCCAATGTACACCTTTTTAAGAAAGTAAAATCAAATCTGACACTCTTGTAAATCAAAAACTGGATCAAAACAGGCTCCCAAGATATGTATATACTGGTGGGAATGACTTGTGTGGTTCCCTTTCTGTACCGGTATCCGTCCTACTAAACCACTATTGTGAAAGCCTGTTTGGTGTGATCTGCAAGGATGTCATGCTTTGATAGGGGAATAAAACTGCCCCAAAACGTGCTCATGTTTAGAGAGGAAGATCAAAAAATTAAACCACCTACTCCAGTCAACCACCTATGGATTTCTAGGTATGTGCAGTATCGGGAAATGTATTCTTTTTCTTTGATGGGTCTATCCAGGAGCATTTTCTTGTACCAAAGAAGTTGGTTTGTGTTGTGATCTGCTTATGTTCAAGTGGTGGAGTCTTGTATCATTTATAGAACATTGTATTTACTGAGAGCGACTACCTTATATGGAATACATATATGTCAGTGTATTAGATGCCCTTGGAATATTGTGATAATTTATCTCACTTTCTTTCACCTATCTTTAACCTGTATTGAGTTGTTATTCCTAAGCCATTTCATCTTCAGTGATAATGCATTATCATCCTGCTACTGAGCTAGTTATAACCACATAATCCTTCCCCCATGAAAACCTTCACATGCCTATGTTTCCACTCTCGATGCTGAAGGCAATATGCTCCTACGCCTTGGCAATCCTTTATTTCCAGAATGTGGGCACCCTACTACCTAAATGTGTAACAGGAAATCGCTGCTCAGAGATATTGTAACCAATGCCCTGCATGATTTGTAACAGATTAAATTAACAAAAAGCATTTATAAAGTGCACTGATAACCTCAAGATAGTTTCCTGGTGCTACAGCAAAGCAGGGCAGCTATTGATCTGTAAACAAGCAAGTCTTTTTACGGTACTGAAGATGATCGGTGTAGCCCGGATCAGCAATAAGAGAATTCCAGTACTTTGCCGCAAGAAGAAAGAATGAGTGCCCACCAAGTATGTTCCTTTTAATCCTCGGGATGTGAAGATAGCAGACGTTGAAAGCAGATTCTGGAAGGAATGTACCTTGAGGACAGTGGCAGATGGTGGACCAGGCCTGTCATGAATAGCTTTATGACACTGGCAGACGGCATGAACATTTTACTATTTGCCACTGGAAGCAAGTGCAGAGATGCTACTTGACCAGAAATTGAGGAATGTAAAGGAAGCCCAAGAATAAGGCATGCAGCTGCATTCTGCTCTACCTGACACTGTTGCATCAGGTACACAGGAACTCGTATGTAAAGAGAGTTTACTATAGTCTATTCCAGACCTAATAATAACCAGAATGCCCATTTTACAACAGTCAGCCAGCAGAAAAGGAACATTTACGGTGAATGCGAAGGTGAAAAAAGCAAAGCAAATGGATGCAACCTTGGTAATATGACCTGAAAACCAGAAAGGGTTATTGTAAATCACTCTGAGATTAGAGGCAGATTGAACTGGGCCGGGGAAGAGCCCAGCTCTTATCTGTCACCCTCCATATGATGGCAACGGAGGTTTACCCAAGATGAGTATCTCATTCTTGGCTCTGTTTAATTTCAACAAGTTTTCTAAAGAATAGCAACCAACAGGCAAGATTTAAAATGATCAGGATCATCAACTAAGCCATCATTTAAAAAAGTATAATTTGTGTGACATTGGCATATTGCATTATAGAAAAATCAAATTATTTGACCAAAACATTCAGAGGAGTGATCCAGGATTTAAACAAAGTATGACTGTGAGACGATTCCTGCAGCACGCCATAGGTGAGAGCCTTAAAAGCAGAGCAATCAGGAGGAAGGTGTACAGCTTGTGCTCACTCTGACTGAAAAGAAAGAAGCTAAAAGAGTGCTATGCGCATAGGCAGATTTGAGCCTTTCAGTGGATCAAGATCTCATGTGAGACAGTGTCATACACAGCATTTCACTCTAACAAAATAAGGGCAGAACAACCCCCTGGTCAGGAGGGATACAGAGGTCTTTAGTAACCTCCGGGCATAGGAGGGACAGATGCCCTTTCGAAAAGGGTCCTTCAGAGTGTCAGATTCAATGAACTTAAACAGTTTACTATTGATCTCCTTTTCAAATATTTTAGTAACAAAAGGGAGCAAAAAAATAGGACTAAAACTGCTCATAACCTGGGGTTCTGCTGTTGGCTTCTTAAGGAAGGTGATCATGAGAGCTTGTTTAAAGTGTAGATGGACTACTGAGTTACAATAGGAGATATTGAACAAATCAGTAATTACAAGTGCAACTATATTCAATGCCTTGTGAAAGAGGCAGGGTATGGATCTATGTTGGAACCTGATTTAATAACAATGGCTAAAGGAGAAACCTTGTTGACATAAAAGTGACTGAATTCCATGAATAGCTCCTTCAGAGCAAATCGATTTTGAGTATGCTTTAGTTGATTGAGTGAAATAATACAAATGCGTGCAATTTTGTGAGAAAAATGCAGAATGGGAGCCACAAAATGTCTCCGAGGGCTCAGTACCAACAGATGATGCTTCTATCTGCGGTAGATCCCTGTCAATCTTAAATGATTCCCTAGAATTTGCTGAAGACTCAATACCTGTGCTTCGAAACCACTGACAGTCACATGTTGGTTGTAGGGGATCAATGCTACCAGTAAAGTAATAATTCTGTTTTTTGTTTGGAATTCCACTCCATGTGTGTTTATAACACTGCTTGCCCTCATGTTGGCCTTCTTGTACTTCAGAGGTTCCATTGCTACCCTTACCTTAAAAACAGCCCCGGAAAGGCACTGTATAGAGAACTGGCTGCATCCATTTTGGCTCTGGTCCTTCAGACCCTTTTAAATCTTGGTTTCACCATGAAATGTCAGAATTCCTTACTGCCCCATCAAAAGGAACTTGTTCAGAGAAGCTATTTTGCACACATGACTGGGAAGAGCTTACAAGTCCCATATTAGACTAGTCATGGAGGTTCTTGTGTGTCTTCTCCCCTCTCCTTACTATTCTCCTAATCCTTGAGTCCTCCAAAAGGTAAAATAGAGACCCAGGGGCTCTGTCAGTTTATCTCTTTCTTTGCGCAGCAGATGTATGTGTTTTAATGTGTACTGACTCAACCTGTTTACACACAGTCTCCTTGTTTGAGTGTGCGGTGATTTTTATCTGTTTACCTGTGTGTTTCTATGTCATTGATCAATGTCTTCATGACTCATTGTCTAATGTTTGTTAATGGAGGGAGACCCTGTGCCTCTTTCTGACATCTTTCATTCACCATACTCGCCCTCCTTCGCCCACTTCCCTCCTCTTTTAGTTTGGCACCTGTGCCAGCCCTGTTTTGTCTAATAACTCATTCTTGGTTTTCTCCTGTCCTTCTGGCTTTGTGGAGCTGTTTTTGGGTTTATCCTTACATACTTTTTCTTTCTGCTCCCGTTGTCTTGCCCCCATGCCTATCCATGCCCTGCAAGACCACTTTTATTTAGAAATAGTTGTCTACTTGAGCTACCTTGTTGTAATTCAGGGAGTGCTTGTCCATTTCTAACTGGCTGACATGTAACCCTCCACTAAATTTTAGGGAACTACTTTTTTCTTTTTCGTTAAGCAGTCCATGTGAGTGCATGTGTTTTTTAACTCATCCTCCCCCCCCACACCGCCTGCTGCTGCGCTCCATATCGCTCTCTTCCGTGTGTGCTTATGCACTCTCAATGTTGCTCTGTCCTTCACATGCTTCTCCCCCACAAAATACTCCTGTGCTCTGGTTTGCTCTTACATTTGTATGCTTCCCCCTACAAACCTCCCCATGCTCCGTGTTGCTCTCTCTGTTGTGTACTTGTCCCCCACGAAAATCACAGGCACTGCGTGTTGTGCTTTACCATGTGTGTTTTCCTGGTCCCAGCTCTGTGTTGCTCTCTCCCTTGTGATTCCCCCACCCACAAAACACTCCCCATGATCTGTGTTGCACTGTTCCTCATGTGCTTTCCCCACAAATCCCACGCCCCAGTACTTCATGTTGCTCTCTACCTTGTGTGCGTCCCCCAACCCATGATACATGTTGCTCTTTCTGTGTTCTTCTTCCCTGCAAACCCCTCCTGTGCTCTCCCTCGTGTCTTCCCCGCATTCTATGTCGCGGTCTTCCTTCTGCGTTTCTCCCCCTGTCAAGCACCCATGTTTCATGTTGCTCTCTCCCTGGTTTGCTTCCCTCCTGCGACCTCCCAACCTCCCTGCGATCAGAGTTGCTCTTTCTATTGTGTTGTGTCCACCTTGAAAACACCACCGTGCTTCATGTTGCTCTCTCGTGTGCCTTTCCTCACACAGCCCCCCACTCACATTGACCAATCCAAATTTCCAATAGGTGAATCCTATTGGCTTTGCCAGTGCTTGTTTTCATTCTGTACTGACTAGGTTTTTGAGGTACTCATCGGGTTTGTTCCGCTTTTGGTTGTGCTGGATAAGTTTCTCCATCACTAAGTTAGTTCTACAGTAGTTGAGGATTTATTGTTCACAGACCACAATGGCAGAGAAACGCTGGGGTAGCCAGCAGCTCTCCAACTCGCCTGGAGCCCTTTGGCAAGCACAGAACCACTGGGAACAATGATGTTAAGGTTCCTTAAAGCAATGAAGATGTTAACTTGCAACACAAAGCCTATTTGGTGTCCATTGACATCTTCGGGAATAGGCCAGGGAAGTTCTTCTTCAACTCTGATGCATTTATTTCCTCTGATAAAAAGGCTTAAATCCATTTGGGACATTGAAAGCCCTTTCTCGGTCTCTTTCATAAAACATTAAAACCAGTGACCTTATATAAATAAACGTTATCGGTTTAACGTTATCGGTTATTTGTGGCCTGTGTTCCTCGAGCTGAGTGGCATAGGTTTCCTAGGAGATGGGTTGAGTTTTAGAGCACTTGGACTTGATCATAACGTGTCTTAAGCCAGAGCGAGTAAAGAATCTATGGACGGTTGTAATGACACTCGGACTCAACCTAAAATCATTACAACATTTGGAGTAGCGGTTGTATAACCTGAGAAGCTTAAATATTTTATTGCTGGATAGCATGTTATAGGTATTATTTCCAATGGCTTACACTGTGTGTTCTTCATGTAAGTGTTGTGCTAAATCTGCCTCATACTGGTTAGGTATTTATTTATCTAGTTTTTGTATGTCTCAAGGGTAGATTATTGTTCTGTTATGTATTGAAGTTTATTGAGTTAAGGACGGAGAAGTGTGGCATGGCCTATGCGTGTTGCCTATGTCTTTCGAGCTAAGTGGCATGGGTTTCCTGGGAAATGGTAGAGTTCTAGAGTGCCGGGAAGTGGAGTCCAGTAATCACCGGACTGGCGCTAGATGAAGATGTGTCTTGGCATACTGAAATAAACTTCCAGTTGAACAGCCTCCGTGACTTCTTTACATTATTATCATCTTGCACCTCAGAACTGTAAACCATCTTTCGTCAAAAAAGGTGGTGCTGCAAACCTATCCAAGCTTTGTCCCAAAGATATTGTCAGAATTCCACTTGAAAAGCAATTTTTCCCCTGGTCTAATTCCTTCATCCACTTTGATTTAATTACAAACATTCCGAAAAGTAATTTCCAGTCCTGCCACCAAAAAATTAGGGTTAGAGGAAAACCAAAAAAACGAGGATTTTAAGAGTCACCTTACATATATTGGTATCCTGCTTATGGGTTCTTTCTACAAGTTACTGTGAGGTAGGCATCAATTACCGTATATGTTAAGCTAAAAAACAAAGGTCTCATTCTCAGCTTTATAAATTTGTGAACATCTTAAAGAAATATGAGGATTGGCAAATTGTATGAATATTGTGATAGAAACCAAGCCAACAGGGAAACCTGTTCTCGGATGCTAGGGCATAACTTTTTTTCCCTAGGAGATCTAGATGGAAATATAAATGACCTTTAATATGGTTACCTCGCTGTTCCGACTACCAGGCAGCAAGCAGTACCATAGTTTATGGTACGGGTACTCGCAAACATTTTCCAGGGGGACAAAAAATTTGGTCTGTTGTGTAACCGAGAGCTGCATTGATGCCAGCAGGGTGGCAGGTGGTGGGTGAGAGTGGTAATGCTATGATTACTTACCGGTAATCCCCATTACTCTTAGTCCTTCTCGTCCTCGACCCAGTCATTACTAAATGAGGTATATTCCACTGACAGGAAACAAAACAGGAAACGCTTTTAGGCTCCACCCACCCTCCTGGCAGAGGCTATAATTACATAGCCCTCAGAAAGCACTTCCTGACATGCCAATCAACAAAGGCCTGACCAGGGAGGGTGGGTGGGAAGTATGACTGGGTCGAGGACGAGAAGGACTCAGAGTAATGGGGATTACCGGTAAGTAATCATAGCATTACCTCTACGTCTCTCGTCCTCGACCCAGTCATTACTAAATGAGGCATACCAAAGCAACCACACAGGAAGGCCTTTGGCACACCATACCCAGAACACAGACCCCAACAAGACAGACCGAACACAAAAGTGGAGTGCAGCAAGTGAAAAATATTTTAATAAATACACAGAATCAGGTTGGGGGGGCTGGGGGGGAGGTATGCCCCACAGCACGCAACACACCACAACCAAAATTTGTTCGGTCAGACAAAGCACAATTCAAACGGTAATGCTTTACAAAAGTAGAATCAGTAGCCCAAGTCCCAGCCCCACAGATCTCATCAAGGGAAACCCCATGAAAGGCAGCCCAAGAAGCAGAGACCCCCCTGGTGGAACGGGCCTGAACCCCCGAAGGGCAAGGCAAACCAGAGCCCTGATAAGCCAGAGAAAGAACAGACTTGATCCAGCGACCCAGCGTAAGACGGGAAGCAGGCTTGCCCTGACCAGCCAGACCAAAAGTCAAAAAGAGAGAATCAGAAGAACGAAACACAGCAGAACGTTCAACATAAATAGATAAGGCACGCTTCACATCCAGAGAGTGTAACAACTCCTCAGGAGAGAAAGGAGAAGCGTAGAAAGATGGAAGGATCAATTCCTGAGAGGAATGAAAGCAAGAGTGGACCTTAGGCATAAACCCAGGATCCAAAGAGAGGACCACAGCATCATCCAGGAAACGCAGAAAAGGAGGGGAACAACGCAAGGCAGTAAGCTCACCCAACCGCCGAGCAGAAGTAACAGTGACCAGAAAAGCCACCTTAAAAGAAAGGAATTTCAGGTCAACCGACTCCAACAGCTCAAAGGGAGAAGACTGCAGAGCCGACAGGACCAAAGAGAGATCCCAAGGAGGAACTGGAGAATGAACAGAAGGAGAGGAGAGGGAAAAACTCCGAAACAACCGAGAAACCAACAACCCATCCGAAGAAAGGACCGAAAGAGGGTCCCGGAAAGACCGAATAGCAGCCCACTGGCCTTTCAGAGGCGATAAAGCATAAGACTTCCAAAAACCATCCAGAAAAAACTGAAGGATAGAAGCGATAGGACAAGAAGTAGGAGACAAACCAAGCCCAGAACACCAAGAGGAGAAAGAAGCCCAATGCTTAGAGTAGGAAGACAAAGTGGACTTCCTATGGGAGGCCTGCATCACCGTGATGAGGTGGTCCGGCAAACCCCGGACGCCAAGAGACAGCCGTTCAACCTGCAGACCGCCAAGGTGAGAGGGACCAGGAGGGAGGGAGATGGTGACCGCAGGGGAGACGGGCAGCGAGGCAGTATCCAAGGAGGACCAGCAACAACGGGAACCAGGACCTCCGAGGCCAATAAGGGAGGACAGCCACCACCTGAGCCCCCACCCTCTGCACCTTCCTCAAGAATGCCGGAATCAGAGGAAATGGCGGGAAGGCATAAAGCAACCACGGAGGCCACAGGAGAGACAAGGCATCCACCCCCCAAGTCCCCAACTCCGGTGTCCGAGAACAAAAGAGTGGAAGAAGAGCATCGGTCCTGGAAGCAAACAAGTCCAGCTTGGGAGTCCCGAACCTCCGGCAGATCAACCGGAAAATCCTCGGGGAGAGGCACAGGGTCAGGGATGACGGAGACTTGCGACTCAAGGCATCCGCCACCACATTGTCCAGACCTCGGATATGTTGAGCAGAGAGGGCCAGGAGATGAAGCTCTGCCCAACCCGCAATTGCACAGGCCACCAGATTTAAGGAAGAACTGTGAGTACTGCCCTGGTGATTGATATAAGCCACAGCGACCGTGTTATCGATCCGCACCTGGACATTGCATCCCAGAAGACGATCCTGGAAGAAACCAAGAGCACGTTCCACAGCAGACCGCTCCTTCCAATTGGAGGATCGGCGGTACTCCGACCGTAGCCAACGAGCCTGAACAGCCCACTGACCCAGAGTCGCTCCCCAACCGGACGCACTGGCATCCGTTGTCAACACCACCTGAGGAGGTGGGTGAATCCACATCCCCTTGGAGAGATTGGAAGAATCCAGCCACCACCGGAGAGCGGACACAATCTCCAGAGACACCAGTATGGAGACAGCATAGTCCTGAACCGGAAAAGGCACCCAATGGTAAAGATGCCACAGCAAAGGCCGAAGATGAAATCTGGCCCACGGCACCGTGAAGACAGTTGCGGCCATATGACCCTGAACTTCGAGCCACTGAAGGAGGGGAGCCGCAGCCTGGGACAACAACCTCCTCAACAGGAACTGAAGGCGCAGAAGCCGGGAATCCGGAAGGAACACCTTGCCCAGGATCGAATCGAAGTCGGCCCCGATGAAAGACCTCCGGGTGGCAGGAAGCAGTTGGCACTTCGGAAAGTTCAGGAGAAATCCATGGCGCTCTAGCGTATGAATGGTCAATGACAGGTGCCGAGACAGGATCGCAGGTGAAGGAGCCTGGAGCAGCCAATCATCCAGGTAAGGAAACACAGACACTCCCAGGAGGTGAAGATGGGCCACCAAGGGAGCCACCACCTTGGTGAACACTCTGGGAGCGGACCGGAGGCCAAACGGAAGGACACAGAACTGCCAATGATGACCCCCCAGGCAGAAGCGCAGGAATTTCTGATCCTCCAGAGCCACTGGCAAATGAAGATACGCGTCCTGGAGATCCAGCGTAGACATCATCCAGCCTTCTTGAATCAAAGGGATCACCCGTTGCAAGGTCTCCATCTTGAATGGAATTTTCCAGACAAACAAGTTCAGATGTCGCATATTGATTACAATCCGAAATCCCCCTGTGACTTTCGGAACAAGAAAGATGATCGAATAGGTCCCCAGACCCCACTCCAACCTTGGAACAGGCACAATCGCCTTCTTCAGGAGCAAAGACTGAACACCGTCCAACAACGCCTGGGAAGGGCTGGCCACAGCTTCATCAGGAAACCCCATGTTCCCTCGTACATGAGAGAGAATGTCAGGCAATAAGTCCTTGGAAATATATTTTCCTTTCAGATCCACCGCACCCAAGGAGGAATCGTCAGAAGAATCCGAGGAAGAAATGTCCGACTAGAGGTCAACACCCCCACCAGAACGACCCCCAACAGATTTTTTGGAGGACTTCAGATCTGACAAAGTCTCCAAAATCAGGCGCTTCAACCTGCCGTCATCCAACCTGGCCTGCTTCACAGGAGGGGCAGAATCCCCACTGTCCACCGGAGAAGATGAAGAGGAGACAGGAGACATATGTTTACATTTCCTCTGATGTTTTCCCATAGTAATCACCAACACCAGGATCCAAATCACACTACCAACACAGGCGTAGGTCCACAACCATAATGTGACCCCCAGCCCGCAATTTAAACCGAAACAAACCGGAAACCGCCCCTCGAACAAACCGGCATGCAGAACAGCTGATTTCAATCATGCGAAATGAAGGGGGGGGGAGTTCGGGGGCGTGGCCAGCCGAAGCCACAAAACTCCACCAATCACGGCCGCCAGAGGCCGAATACAGGCTGAGAACAAGGAAACTAGGTGCGTCATCCGCGTTCCTCACCGAGCCCAGCCCCGGCGCCCAATACCCACGAGGCCGCCGGGAATAGCTCGCAAACGTGCCCGAATTCAGCAGAGCACTCGGGAGCCCAACCCAGGTGCTTCGCACCATCCACGAACAGCGGAGCACCTGGAGCCCAACCCGGGCGCTCCACAATTTCCGCGTCTGAGCGGCAACCAGCATGGAGCAGAATGGAGCACCCGGGCGCTCCACAATTTCCGCGTCTGAGCGGCAACCAGCATGGAGCAGAATGGAGCACCCGGAGCCCAACCCGGGTGCTCCCCAATGGAAGCGCCGCACACGGAGCGTCCGGATCCAACCCGGGCGCTTAAGCCCCCACCTCCAACGTGAACCAGCTGCACAGAGACAGCATATCGCAAACTCTGACGGCGGGAACCACAGCCAGGGGAAACCGGAGGAGGACTCACCATACAACAGGACTCCATGAAACTAGCGCAGCCCAGCAGTACTGGCAACCGAGAACCCGATGGAATCCAGGAAGCCAGGCATCCCGACTCCAGCAGCTCCCACGAAGGTCCACGAGCACCCCCAGAGCCCAGCAAAGGAGGAAACCACAGGACAAGCACGAAGCAGGTAAGTGCCCAGCACCTACCCCAGCATTCCCCGTCATGTCCACCGACAGGAAACAAAACAGGGAGTGCTTTCTGTGGGCTATGTAATTATAGCCCCTGCCAGGAGGGTGGGTGGAGCCTAAAAGCGTTTCCTGTTTTGTTTCTGGTCAGTGGAATATACCTCATTTAGGAATGACTGCGTCGAGGATGAGGGACGTAGAGGTAATGTAAGGTGAGCATAGGGGAAGCGAAGCACGTGCATATAAAGGACGAATTGCACATTGTGAGATCAGAAAACTTGGGATTAATCGCGGCTTTCCCACTTGACCAAATTGTATGATCCGAGGCAATTGTTTTAATTCATTTTGCCTCAGTTGTCTTCATTATCATATATGAGAGGACTGCGAAATACATGACTTAAGGATGTGTGCTATATAAAACCTTCTCTTGCATTTAATATGATAAACTGTAATGTTGTCCACGTATAACAGCATTCCAGGCCACTCAGAGGGCAAACAACTGACGCCTCTTATTTCACTATTTGCATTGTTGCCAGGGTGGAAGGGAAGCAAGAATGTTTCTAAATTAATGTTTGCAAACTATCAGTTTTAAAAAAAATACCTCTCAATGCTCTGGTATAACCAGATGTACTAAGACAAAACGCTTCTGCATGTTCATGAAATACACTTGTTGAACTTTGTAAAGACCTTATGATATTTTTACATGTTTTTTGCAAGAGGTCTTTAAAAATGGAAGTGTTCTGTAGGTTAAGTGGTGCAGGACACCTTAGTTACTTCCTTTGTTTACCTTCAGTTAAGCTGTGAATAAATGCTTCCCGGTTTATTTAACATATTTCTGAGGGTTAGTCCTGAGTCAAGTAAACAGCAGCCCAGTGCTGCTGTGTGGGGGCCACATCCATAGGTCAGGAGGGCCGCATGCGGCCTGCGGGCCGTACTTTGAGTATCACTGGTTTTATGGTATCAATTTTTCATGCTTAGGCTAGCTAAGACATTTATTAACACGAGTAATGGTATACAGTTTTTCCTCAATTCAGGTCTGTATATTAATTGGAAATAACACATAGTTTCTGAGTGCATCTCGCCCTTTTAAGTCTGTAGTAACCTCAAATTGTACATTCCTGCTGCAAAAAATATTGCTCCTTTGTTGTTTTTGTAGGTTAGGCATAATTTAAATACAATTTATTTGTGCATGGGATCCATCAGCACTGGGTTCAGTCGTGTAACCATCCTCAACTTCTGTGTCAGAACAAAATCTAAATGCTTTATACACAGTAATGGCAGGGACGTCACCAGTGAGAAAGTGTTTGCATTAGCTTTAGCTGTCGAACAGTGTAGAGTTTCCTGGAAAGCCTCGTATGACCTTAGACCGCTCTGCCCAGTTTATCAGAAGTAATTAAAGACTATTGGAATAGCTTCCCTTCTAGACTTTCATAATAATATCCGGTGTAGTTATCAATTGCACATTGCAACAATTTTGCATCTTATGTAGTTTTAAATCCTTTTTGCTTTCCATTACCTCTAGGATTTGTCCTGAAACTTAAATGTACTTTAAGTGGACACACAGCTCCAGCACTTTCTTGTGCTTTTTCAAGTGATGGGCAGATGTTGGTTTCAGGGTAAGCAATTTGTTCTAGTTTTGTAATTTTTTCACAATGTGTTATTTCATGAGCACTTACATGTGTAGGATGTAGAGAGTAAGTCACATTTCTCTCTGATAGGCAGGCCCTTTAGGCTGTTAACAGGGTCCCGGTGACATAAAACGCCAGACCTGAGTAGAGTGGTTTATTGATGTCAACTGAAACCTAAGATGTCTCCATTTGCTTGTAACCTAAAAGCAGGCTTTTTTTTTTTTAATTTTTTTTATTCATCAAAATGTATAACATTACAGTGCAGATTTGCAGTATTATTGTACAATCACAATGTATTTTCCTTACAGTCCCATAGGTCTACCATATTACACTATTACATATATAGTTTCACAACCTTACGTGTCTTCTTCCGAGTCTGTCTCATCTTCTGGGGGGGGGGTACAAATGTCCCCTCTGTGCGTGTTCCACTTTCCCCACACCTTAGCCCACTTGCGAGGGCATTTCCTATTTATAAACGTGGCTTTCTCCGCCACCATGGTCGTATCCATGTCTCTATCCCACTGTATTATTGTTGGCACTATTCCTGCTCCCCACTTCTGTGCTATGTTTCGTTTGGCTATCGTCATGCCAGTCGTGGCCCAAAGGTGTTCTGTATGGGTGAGGTTTCTCGGGCCCCATACATTAAGAAGGCAGCACTGGGGTTCAAGTGGAACCTGTTTCCCCGTGACTTCTGCAATTGTACCTACTACTTCCTCCCAATAAGACATTAGTTTAGGGCAGTCCCACAAGGTGTGGTAAAAGGTGCCTATATCCCCGCAGAGGCGCAGGCAGCTTGGGTCAGGAGCTCTCCCCATCTTGTGTAATACCGTCCGTGTGTAGTAGGTTCTATGTAGTATTTTGAACTGCACCAGACGTAGTCTAGAGGAGATTGCCACCTCTTTAGGCGAGGCTAGTGCCTCACGCCAGTCCGGGTCGTCCATATCTCCATCGTCGGACTGCCAGAGTTCCCTGAGTCTGAGGAGTGGGTCTGGTCGATTGTTAATAATTTTTTTATATGTCAGTGAAGTCGCTTTTTTATAGAGATAATCGGTAAGTAGTCGGTCCTCTAGGGGGGAGGCTTCCGGGAGCATCGTGGCTTCAGGAAGGGCTGCCTCAATTGCATGTTTGATTTGGAGATATCGGAATTTTTCGCCTGGAACCATAGAGTACTGCTCTTGCAAGTGGGTGAAGCTGACTACTTTTCCAGTCTGCCAGAGATCCCCAAGCTGGGAGATACCGATTAGATCCCATTTATGGAATACTTTACTATTGCCCAGTGTTCCCAGTTTACGTGCGTCCCACAGGGGTGTGTGTTTCGTGAGTTTTCCGGTCCAGCCCAGGTGTCTGTTCACAGTGTGCCAGACGCGGACGGTGTGCGCCGCTGGGCCAATAAGGTGTCGGGCTTTCTGAGTGTTGTACAGTGCTCTATTGAAACCTCCCTTTCCCAAAGTCATTCTGTCAAGGTGATAAGCTGGGTCCGAGTCTGGCATGTGGAGCCACTGATTAATAACCGCAAGCTGTGAGGCCCAGTAGTAGGCCTTGATATCCGGGAGGGCGATCCCGCCGTCATACCAACTTCTCACCATTTTTGTCGCTGCCACTCTCGCTGGTTTGCTGTCCCAAAGGAGGGCTGCCACCTCTGAGTTTACCGCTCTGAAATATGAGTCAGGGACTGGGTAGGGGGTGTTGTGTAGGGCATACAGAAATCTGGGCAGGGCCATCATTTTAAATAGAGCCGCTCTTCCTAAAAGGGAGAGTGGCAGCGTCTTCCAATGCCGTATATCGCTTTTAAGTCGTTGCAGAGGGGGTTGTAAATTAACCCGTTGCGTGCGTCCGTCGGCCAACGGCCGTCGCGAGCACTACCTCTGTAGTGCTGCGAACGTCCGTTGGCCGACGCGTCCCCGCCCACTCCGCTAAACCGCCGCACCGCGGCGGAATTGCCGCCGCGGTTAAGTGTTAAGAATGTGTCGCAGTCAGAGGTTATATATATTCCGAGATACTTAAAGCTGTCCGTGATTATTTGAACCTTACATCCTCTTGGGAGACGTGGGGGCTGGCCATGTAATATGTAAAGCACCGACTTATCCCAGTTGATGGCATATCCGGAGACGGAGCCGAACTTCGCGCATATATTAAGTAGCGCTTGTAGCGATCTCGTAGGTGAGGAAATATATAATAACACATCGTCCGCATATAAGGAAATACGATCTTCCCATTCCTCCCTCCATTTTAACCCGCGAATCATGGGGTCCCATCGTATCCACGCCGCCAGCGGTTCAAGAACTAGCGCGAACAATAAGGGTGACAATGGGCAGCCCTGCCTCGCCCCCTTGCCCAGGGTGAATTCCCTTGAAATGTGACCATTAGCAACGACATGTGCCACCGGATCAGTATACAATAAACGTACCCAAGAGCAGAACTTCGGTCCGAAACCCAGGTGTTGAAGTACCGCAAATAGGAAGGCCCACTCCACCGAGTCAAAGGCCATTCGCGCGTCTAAGGAAAGGACCGCAGCGTCTTCCTGGATAGTGTGTTTATGACCTAATACTGCATGGAGACGTCTAAGATTAAGGGCCGTGTTTCTGCCGGGCATAAAGCCCGATTGATCCGGGTGTACCAATGCACGAAGGTGCGGGGTCATTCTGAGCGCTAGTGTCTTGGCTAAAATTTTCCCCTCTGCGTTAATTAAGGAGATTGGGCGATATGACATGCATTCCTCTGCTGGTTTTCCAGGCTTATGGATGGCCACTATAGTGGCCAGCCGTTGATCTTTAGGGAGCTTTCCTATATCGCGACTGGTTTCGAACATTTTTAGCAAATATGGGGCTATCTTCTCCGACGTTTGTTTGTATAGCTCTATCGGGATCCCGTTGGGACCCGTGGCCTTGCCCGATTGTATTTTAGAAATGGCCATTCTAAGTTCGTCTACTGTGATGTCTGCTTCTAGATTGTCGGCTTCCTGTATCGTGAGCTGAGGCATCCGAATGTCATGGATGAATGCAAGCGCGTCTTGTACTGTAGTGGTATTTGTGGAGGTGTAGATTTGTTCATAGTGTTGTGCTAGTGTGTCGACTATGTGTTGCGGGTCCATCGTGAGTGTACCGTCGTTGGTTCTGATCTGTGCTATCCATCTACGCGCCCGTTCTTTTTTGTCCAGCCAGGCAAGCAGTTTACCTGCTTTGTCTCCGGACTCATAGACCCTATGCTGGACTGCTTGCAAACGGCACTGGGCCGCAGCCCAAAGCTGTTCTTTGTAGTCTTGTGTTTTAATGCGTAGGGCATGTGTTGTCTCGTCAGTGGGGGCGGCTACATGTTGGGATTCCAGGTGGTGCACTTCCTGCTCCAAGGTCTCTATGTCTTCTCGTTTTTCCCGTTTGTGCCCCTCAATAATGGAGATCGCTTGGCCTCTTATTACTGATTTGTAAGCTTCCCACAGCGTCAGAGAAGAGGAGACTGATGCCTCATTTTCTAGGAAATATTGTGTGGTCGTCTTTGTTAAAGATTTCTTGATCTTAGAATTTAGGAGGAACCCTGGACAGATGGGACAAATGCGTCTCTGAGTAGCACAGTGTGCACGTATCTCTGTCTTTACCGGGGAGTGATCAGATATTCCCCTGGGTAAGTGTGTGGTCGCCCCCATCCTCCCTAGATCATTCATGGCCGTTAGTATATAATCTATACGGGAGAGGCTATTATGCGCTCCCGAGTGAAATGTATATTGTCTCATCGTCGGGTTTTGAAGCTGCCATATGTCTAGTAAGCCGTGTGCCTCCAGAAAATTGGTCAGTGGGGAACTGGTACGATGTTGCGGTCGGCTAGGTGTGCGGTCTAGTACATCATTTGCTGTCATATTAAAGTCCCCTCCTATTAGTAGATCTCCGTCTGGTAGGGTGAGGAGGAATTTGCCCAGATCTTGGAAAGCGGGGGAGTGCAGAGCCGGAGGGATGTAAACCGATACTATATTAAACATTCGACCCTCCCATTAAATCGATAAGGCCGCGAATCGTCCTTGGTCATCTTTAAAGGTACGGTGAACAATAAGGGGAAATTGTTTTCTCACTAAGATTCCCACTCCCCAGGATCCCGTAGTGAATTCCGAATGGATCACTAATTGGAACCCCCACCGGTCAAGGGCCTTACATGTGGTACCCATCAGATGTGTCTCCTGGAGCAATACAACCGCTGGGGAGTTGCGCTTTAAATATTGGAGTACCAGCCCTCGCTTGATCTTATCTCCTAGACCATTGACATTCCAGGAGATGAGTGATAGTATTGGTGTTTTGGTGTGAGGTGTCATTGGATCAGAGGAAGACATTGGGTGTACAACTCCACGTAGCATATCGGATAGCAAAGGACATTGTGAACCAATTACTACAGTGACCGTATATTGACTTCTGCAAATAAATAACTACTAAAACATCAACAAACAAAACTTTCTCGCATTGCATATCAACATTCCTTGCGACTGGAACCTGCATCCCGCCTCCCCGGCTCGGTCCGAATATCTTTATACACAACTTATTGCATTTTATGTCTACATTGGGGGTCAGCGTGGGATTATTTCCTGTCAGTGTAAGTAAACTCCCTACCCACCCACCCCCCCTACCTCCCAACAATTCAACCCCCCTCCCTGCATCCCTGCCCAGTAGGTTTAAAACTACCCACCACCCCAAAAGCAGAGTGCTTACAAGCCCTAGAATCAAACCCATTAAACGTACGGTTGCGTGGTGTTAGCGCCCAGCAGCTCCCTCCTCCCGGGCCCACGGCCACATCAAGTTACATTGAGGGACAGTGGTAGTTCTGTAAGTTGTTCTGTTCAGTGACATGCTACCTCTGCCACTTTAAGTAGGCATAGAGGGCTCTTATATGGTCCTTCACGCGGGAGTTTTCCACCACTATTTCTATCCACCCCATATAGTAGCAATAAGAGAGACGATTACCGACCAGTACGGCTATGCAGTCCTTCACTTCCACCCACGTGCAGTTTCACTACCAGGACTGGAAGAGAGAGAGCTTCTGGATCTCGATGGCGAGCGTTGCCCTCCCCTGCGCCTGTGCGAGTAGTCCTTGGGGTGAGGTTCGGCGTTTCGATGTTCCGATTCCTCCCTTCGGCGCTGTGACTTGAGTGGACCTTCCTCCAGCCAACGTTGTGCTTCCTCCGGCGTCGTAAAGAACCAGGATTTCTCACCGTCGAGGACTTTAAGCTTGGCTGGGAAGAACATCATGTACCTAAAGCCCTTGTCTCGGAGAGCCCGTTTGATGCCTTCGAAGGTACGTCGTTCTCGTTGCACCTTCAAGGTGAAGTCAGGGAAAAACCGGATCGTCGCATTGTCATACTGAAGGTCCCCGGTGACTCTCGCTGCCTGTAAGATCGCGTCTCGGTCACGAAAATTCAGGATACGCGCTATAATAGTGCGAGGTGGTGCTCCAGGTTTTGGCTTCGGGATTGGGGCTCTGTGTGCCCTTTCAATAGAGAATAATGGGGAGAGTCTCTTGGGCTTTAGATGATGCAGGATAAGGTCTTCGAGGAAGAGGTCCACACTGGGCCCCTCCGCCCCCTCCTGTACCCCTACCACCCGTATGTTGTTGCGACGGGCTCTTCCTTCCTGATCATCCAAATGGAGTGCCATTTCTTTATGATGTTGGATTAATTGTTGGACCTTTTCTTCCAATTTGCGTGTCGCAGTCTGAAGCTCTACAACATTCCCTTCCGTAGCCGTAACCCTGTCGGAAGTTTTCCGCATGTCCGCTCTCATTAAGTTCATCTCAATTGTGACCTTATCGATTTTTGTCTCCAGATTTGTGCCGACTGCCTGTATCGCCGCCATGATTGATCCTAGAGATGGTTCCTCTGCGGACGCGGTTTCATCATTTGTTCCATCCGCCGCCGGAAGTTGGCGGGGGACCGCATACTTGTCCATCTTGTTGAGTTGGACGGACATTGCTGTGCCTTTAGGTTTTGTCATGATGTCGCGTAGGCCTCACCTCCAGCGGTGTGGGGTCGACAGGAAGAGTTTCAATATCTTGGACCCTTAACTGGTGGCACTGTGTGAGTTATCGTGGTCCGGGGGTTTCGCTTTACTGCAATGTGCTGTGCACGGTGGTCTTATCCGTAGTCGTGGCTTCTGATCGGTTCAGACTCTCCCCAGGTATTATTTGACCCCCTCTGGGTCGCGCTCAGGTCCGTTCCCCGCCCTCTGCTGCCTCGTGTTTGACTCTTCGTGTATACGGGGCGTCTGCGTAGTATGACAGTAGTTGCACAACGTATCAGGCATTGTGTATACAGGGTCGGAGTTTGCGGTGGGGTTGTGTACAATGCCTTTTCTTGCGGACTTGCCGCACGTCCGTTCTAGACGTATTGGATCTACCTGCCGTAGCCGGGCAGCACTGGAGAGGGGGGGGGGACGCAAGTGCACACTGTTCCTTTGAACGCTTTTTCACCGGCATTAAACTCGGCATTAAACTTGGCGTCCAGATTTCTTCTGTTCGTTTCATCGACGCCAGTCCTTTAATGGCAATTCCCCAGTGTCCATAAATATTTATTGTCCGCTGCACTGGCACTCTGTCGTTATGGCGTCTCTGGAAATGTCTCAATTTTGTGGATGTCTCCGGCCGTTCTCCGGGATGCAGCCACGTATCTGTCAGCACTCACACAGTCCTCCCGGGTCACCTCGAAGGAGGGTCTCAATCCCTGCAGCCGGGCGGCGCTCTTAGGGGGGCCGACAGTTCGCGTCGCGCTGTCCCAGGGGAGGCCTCCAGCCGTGGCTCTCTCGTGAGCGCAGTCCCGGCTTTTGTTATTCGCCGCGGGCCTCCGGGTTACGGGACTCCGCCCACCTCCTCCAGGGCCAGCCCGCCGCACCCGGCCTCAATGCCGCTCCGCTATTCTCGGCTGCCGCAGTCAGCGGGAGTCAGGACGACGATTCCTCACCGGCGCCTCGGCTCCCGGAGCCATATGCTGTGTGTTGCTGTCCTCAAGTTGTCGGATTATTGGCGGATTTCAAGGTTGCGCCGCAGGCCCAGACGGAGCTCCGGAGCTACACCGCCATTACAGTCGGCGCCAAGCCACGCCCCCCTAAAGCAGGCTTTTTAAAATATTATTATGATTAGTTTGGTTTAGAATGGCATAAAGATGCTTATTTTTCAAAGGGGCGATTGTTGTTTTCAAGCAGCCACTTGAATTGTGTATTGTATTCCATTTTATTTGGATTTCAAGAGTGTTTAATAACCCATTGTGAGGCACCATAGTGCATTCATGGATGGTAGCACGCTACACTGTGGGTCCTGCTCTGTTGGAAAGATGTTTAACTTGCTTTAGGCCTACTTGGGAAGCATTTTGGTGTCAAGGGTGAATGGCCACAGTGCCACTATTATTGTGTCTTGGATTGTGCTCGTCAGTGCTTGTGATGGCGGAAGGATGAGTGGAAGATGAGCGTGCTTTCAGTTACCTTGCAGGACCCAGGTGGGTTTATGGTGATTACTGAAAACTTTTGATAGCACATACTGGGCCCCAAAAAATGTATCTTTTTCTCTCTTCAATGACATACGCTTTGTGTACCAATTTACCATATCTTGCAGGGTTAGGCCCTGTTTCCGCACTGGAACTTTCTCTCCTACGGTGCTGGATCTTTGACTATCGTATTATGAGTCAAAGAGCAAATCAGGCATCATAAACTTAAATTTCATTAATCATGTAAGTTCAGTCAATGATTAGGGTTTAGATAAGTTTCAAAAGTCTTCATTCTCTTTAACCCCTTCGCTGCTAGGCCTTTCCCCCCCCCCCTGTGCTAAGCCTTTTTTTGGCTATTGGGGTAGTGTGCGCTTAGGCCCCTGTAACTTTTTGACCACATAAGGTATCCACGCCAAATTTGCGTCCTTTTCTTCCAACATCATGGGGATTGTAAAGGTACCCAGGGTTTGTGGATTCCCCTGGAGGGGTCCCAGAAATTAGCCAAAATACAGCTAAATTTTGTTTTTTTTGGAAAAAATGGGGAAAAAGGGCTGCAAATGAAAGCGTCTGGGTTTTTCCCTGCAAATGGTATCAAAAAAGGGTTTGTGGGGCTGAAATCACCATTTTCCCAGCTTTTAGGGAATGACAGACTTTTGTCAGAAAACCAACATTTTTTACACAGTTTTGGCATTTTTCTGGGACATAGCCTATTTTTGCTATTTTCTGTGCTTTCAACCTCCTTCCAGTTAATGGGAGAAATGGGTATGAAAGCAATAATGGATCCTGGAAAGCTATACATTTTAGAAAAGTAGACAAAATTCAGAATTCAGCAAGGGGTCATTTGTGTAGATCCATCAAGGTTTCTTTATAGAAACTAACAGTTAAATATAGGAAAAACTGAAAATTAGTTGAAAAAAACAGCCTTTTGTGTCAACGTTTTCACTTGTAACTTCTTCTAATTATGACAGCTCTTTGAAAGCAATATACCGTTACATCCGCTGGACCTTTCTGGTTGTGGGGATATATAGGACTTGTAGGTTCACCAAGAACCCGACGAACCCAGAGTCAAAAACTGAGCAGCAATTTGCAATGGCTTTTTATTATGTACCGGGTATATATCAATTATTGTGGGAAAATATATACATGGAAAAATCGGTATGAAAGACACCTATGTATTTCTGAAATGGGAACAAATTATAGAGTTTAGAAACAGTAGATATTTGCACATTTTCGAAATTGGGTATACTCATACTAGCATGAGAATTATCGGTCATTTTTCAAAATAACTTCTTTTTTACACAATGTCTTTCATTTGGAAGGCAGAAATGCATCGAAAGTCAATAGGTAATAACAGTTGCTTTACAAATCTGAATTACCCTAAGTCTCCCGATAAAAATGGTACCTCACTTGTGTGGGTCGACCTAGTGCCCGCGACAGGAAACGGCGCAAAACGCAACGTGGTCACACCTCAATTTCGCAGTGAAAAATGACCCTTTTTTTGCAAAGTGCCTAGCTGTAGTTTTTTAACCATAGCTCTGCCGGCACCTAGGGAAACCTAGCAAACCTATATATTTTTGAAAACTAGACACCCGGGGTAATCCAGGATGGGGTGACTTGACTGCCTCCCACCAGGTTCTGTTACCCAGAATCCCTTGCAAACCTAAAAAATTGTCCAAAAAAACACATTTTCCCCACATTTCTGTGGTGGAAAGTTCTGGAATCTGCGTGGATCCACAAATTTCCACCCACCCTGCGTCCCCCAAAGTCTTCCGAGAAAAATGGTACCTCACTTGTGTGGGTCGGCCTAGTGCCCGCGACAGGAAACGGCACAAAACGCAACGTGGTCACACCTCAATTTCGCAGTGAAAAATGACCCTTTTTTGGCAAAGTGCCTAGCTGTAGTTTTTGAATCCTAGCTCTGCTGACACCTAGGGAAACCTAGGAAACCTATACATTTTTGAAAACTAGACACCCAGGGGAATCCAGGATGGGGTGACTTGACTGCCTCTCATCAGGTTCTGTTACCCAGAATCCCTTGCAAACCAAAACAATTGGCAAAAAAAACACATTTTCCCCACATTTCTGTGGTGGAAAGTTCTGGAATCTGTGTGGATCCACAAATTTCCACCCACCCCGCGTTCCCCAAAGTCTTCCGAGAAAAATGGTACCTCACTTGTGTGGGTCGGCCTAGTGCCCGCGACAGGAAACGGCGCAAAACGCAACGTGGACACACCTCAATTTCGCAGTGAAAAATGACCCCTTTTTGGCAAAGTGTCTAGCTGTAGTTTTTGAACCATAGCTCTGCCGGCACCTAGGGAAACCTAGCAAACCTATACATTTTTGAAAACTAGACACCCAGGGGAATCCAGGATGGGGTGACTTGACTGCCTCCCACCAAGTTCTGTTACCCAGAATTCCTTGCAAACCTAAAAAATTGTCCAAAAAAACACATTTTCCCCACATTTCTGTGGTGGAAAGTTCTGGAATCAGTGTGGATCCACAAATTTCCACCCACCCCGCGTTCCCCAAAGTCTTCCGAGAAAAATGGTACCTCACTTGTGTGGGTCAGCCTAGTGCCTGAAACAGGAAACTGCGCAAAACGCAATGTGGACACACCTCAGTTTCGCAGTGAAAAATGACCCTTTTTTGGCAAAGTGCCTAGCTGTAGTTTTTGAATCCTAGCTCTGCTGACACCTAGGGAAACCTAGGAAACCTATACATTTTTGAAAACTAGACACCCAGGGGAATCCAGGATGGGGTGACTTGACTGCCTCTCATCAGGTTCTGTTACCCAGAATCCCTTGCAAACCAAAACAATTGGCAAAAAAAACACATTTTCCCCACATTTCTGTGGTGGAAAGTTCTGGAATCTGTGTGGATCCACAAATTTCCACCCACCCCGCGTTCCCCAAAGTCTTCCGAGAAAAATGGTACCTCACTTGTGTGGTCGGCCTAGTGCCCGCGACAGGAAACGGCGCAAAACGCAACGTGGACACACCTCAGTTTCGCAGTGAAAAATGACCCTTTTTTGGCAAAGTGCCTAGCTGTAGTTTATGAACCATAGTTCTGCCAGCACCTAGGGAAACCTACCAAACCCACACATTTCTCAAAACTAGACACCCACGGGATTCTAGGGAGGTATGGCTTGCGTGGATCCCCCAACGTTTCCTTACCCAGAATCCCCTGCAAACCTCAATTTTAGCTGAAAAGTGCACTTTTTTCACACATTTTGTGTGGTAAAGTTGTGACATCACGGAGCTGACACAAATTTCCTACCACCCAGCGTTCCCCCGGGTCTCCCGATAAAAACGGTGCCTCACTCGTGTGGGAGGCCCAACTACCCGCGACAGGCAAGGGCACAAAACGTAGTGAGGCGACATCAAAATTGCCTATCACAAAACAACCTGGTTTTGCAAGGGGGGGGGGTAACCTGGGTTTTTGGCCCCGTGCTCGGCGGCCACCTAGGGAAACCTACCAAACCCACACATTTCTGAAAACTAGACACCCGGGGGATTCCAGGGAGGTATGGCTTGGGTGGATCCCCCAAGGTTTCCTTACCCAGAATCCCCTGCAAACCTCAATTTTAGCTGAAAAAAATCACTTTTTTCACACATTTTTGTGTGGGAAAGTTGTGGCATCACCGGGCTGACACAAATTTCCTACCACCCAGCGTTCCCCCGGGTCTCCCAATAAAAACGGTACCTCACTCGTGTGGGAGGCCCAAGTACCCGCGACAGGCAAGGGCCCAAAACGTAGTGAGGCGACATCAAAATTGCCTATCACAAAACGACCTGGTTTTGCAAGGGGGGTACCCTGGGTTTTTGGCCCGGTGCTCGGCGTCCACCTAGGGAAACCTACCAAACCCACACATTTCTTAAAAGTAGACACCCGGGGGATTCCAGGGAGGTATGGCTTGCGTGGATCCCCCAACGTTTCCTTACCCAGAATCCCCTGCAAACCTCAATTTTAGCTGAAAAAATCACTTTTTTCACACATTTTTGTGTGGGAAAGTTGTGACATCACCGGGCTGACACAAATTTCCTACCACCCAGCGTTTCCCCGGGTCTCCCGATAAAAACGGTGCCTCACACGTGTGGGAGGCACAAGTACCCGCGACAGGCAAGGGCCCAAAACGTAGTGAAGCGACATCAAAATTGCCTATCACAAAACGACCTGGTTTTGCAAGGGGGGTACCCTGGGTTTTTGGCCCGGTGCTCGGCGGCCACCTAGGGAAACCTACCAAACCCACACATTTCTGAAAACTAGACACCCGGGGGATTCCAGGGAGGTATGGCTTGCGTGGATCCCCCAACGTTTCCTTACCCAGAATCCCCTGCAAACCTCAATTTTAGCTGAAAAAATCACTTTTTTCACACATTTTTGTGTGGGAAAGTTGTGGCATCACCGGGCTGACACAATTTTCCTACCACCCAGAATTCCCCCGGGTCTCCCGATAAAAACGGTGCCTGACTCGTGTGGGAGGCCCAAGTACCCGCGACAGGCAAGGGCACAAAACGTAGTGAGGCAACATCAAAATTGCCTATCACAAAACGACCTGGTTTTGCAAGGGGGTACCCTGGGTTTTGGCCCGGTGCTCGGCGGCCACCTAGGAAACCTACCAAACCCACACATTTATGAAAACTAGACACCCGGGGGATTCCAAAGAGGTATGGCTTGCGTGGATCCCCAACGTTTCCTTACCCAGAATCCCTGCAAACCTCAATTTTAGCTGAAAAAATCACTTTTTTCACAAATTTTGTGTGGGAAAGTTGTGGCATCACCGGGCTGACACAAATTTCCTACCACCCAGCGTTCCCCCGGGTCTCCCGATAAAAACGGTGCCTCACTCGTGTGGGAGGCCCAAGTACCTGCGACAGGCAAGGGCACAAAATGTAGTGAGGCGACATCAAAATGATGTCACCTCAACACGTTTTGGTCCCTTGCCTGTTGCGGGTACTTGGGCCTCCCACACGAGTGAGGCACCGTTTTCATCGGGAGACCTGGGGGAACGCTGGGTGCTAGGAAATTTGTGTCAGCCCCGTGATGCCACAACTTTCCCACACAAAATGTGTGAAAAAGTGATTTTTTCAGCTAAATTTGAGGTTTGCATGGGATTCTGGGTAAGAAACGTTGGGAGATCCACGCAGCCATACCTCCCTGGACTCCCCCAGGTGTCTAGTTTTCAAAAATGTGTGGGTTTGGTAGGTTTCCCTAGATGGCCGCAAGCCCGGGCCAAAAAGTCATGGGACCAGGTTGTTTTGTGCTAGGTAATTTTGATGTCTCCTAAATAGGTTTTAGGCCCTTGCCTGTCGCGGGCACTAGGCCTACCCACGCAAGTGAGGTACCATTTTTCTCGGAAGACTTTGGGGAACGCGGGGTGGGTGGAATTTTGTGGACCCACACACATTCCAGAACTTTCCACCACAGAAATGTGAGGAAAATGTGGTTTTTTGGACACATTTTTAGGTTTGCAAGGGATTCTGGGTAACAGAACCTGGTGAGAAACAGTCAAGTCACCCTATCCTGGATTCCCCTGGGTGTCTAGTTTTCAAAAATGTATAGGTTTGCTAGGTTTCCCTAGGTGCCGGCAGAGCTAGGGTTCAAAATCTACAGCTAGGTACTTTGCAAAAAAAGGGTCAGTTTTCACTGTGAAAATGTGGTGTGTCCACATTGCATTTTGGGCCGTTTTCTGTCGCGGGCAATAGGCCTACCCACGCAAGTGAGGTACCATTTTTCTCGGAAGACTTTGGAGAACGCGGGGTTTGTGGAATTTTGTGGATCCACGCAGATTCTAGAACTTTCCACCACAGAAATGTGAGGAAAATGTTTTTTTTACAAAGTTTTAGGTTTGCAAGGGATTGTGGGTAACAGAACCTGGTGAGAGCCAGTCAAGTCACCCCATCCTGGATTCCCCTGGGTATCTAGTTTTCAAAAATGTACAGGTTTGCTAGGTTTCCCTACGTGCCAGCTGCGCTAGGGCCCAAAATCCACAGGTAGGCACATTGCTAAGTCGGAGCCTAGTGGGCTTTTTGCCGCCCTGGGGGGGAATCGGGGGAGGGGGGTTTGTCCCGATATTCCCCCAAAGGGGGCAGAAAGACTGTGGCTATTTTTTGTGGGGGTGGGGGCATTGGTATGACCATTTTGGGCAGCCCCCACGCATAAAAAAAGCCTGCGTACTCGCTGGCGCCTAGTGGGCTTTTTGCCCCCCCAGGGGGCAGATCAGGGGCCACTGCCACCATCTTCCCTCCCGGGGGGCAGAAAGACTGGAATTTCTCTGGGGGTGGGGTGGGGGTATTGTCATGCCCATTTTGGGCAGCCCCTACCCCTACACTAATAAAACAGAAAAATCCATGGTTTGTAGTGGGCTTTTTGCACCCCCCGGGGGGGCCAGATTGGGGGCTACAGCTCCCATCTGCCTCCCGGGGGCAGAAAGACTGTCATTTTTGTGGGGGGGCATTGGCGTGCCCGTTTCGGGCAGCCCACACCCTAAAAACAATTGCGCAAAAAAAAATCCCTGGTGGATAGTGGGCTTTCTGCCCCTCTGGGGGGGCAGATTGGGGGCTACTGCCCCCATCTGCCCCAAGGGGGGGGCAGAAAGGCTGTAATGGTGGCGGGGGTGGGGGCATTGGCGTGCCCGTTTCGTGCAAGCCCCCACCCTAAAAAAAATGATGCGAAAAAAAATCCCTGGCGTCGGCAGAAAGGCTGTAATGGTGGCGGGGAGGTGGGGGCATTGGCGTGCCCGTTTCGGGCAGCCCCCACCCTAAAACAAATTGTGCAAAATAAAATCCCTGGCATTTAATGGGTTTTCTGCCCCCCCCGGGGGGGCAGGTTGGGTGCTCCTGCCCCATCTGCCCCCCAGGGGGGGCAGAAAGGCTGTAATGGTGGCGGGGAGGTGGGGGCATTGGCGTGCCCGTTTCGGGCAGCCCCCACCCTAAAACAAATTGTGCAAAATAAAATCCCTGGCATTTAATGGGTTTTCTGCCCCCCCGGGGGGGCAGGTTGGGTGCTCCTGTCCCATCTGCCCCCCAGGGGGGGCAGAAAGGCTGTAATGGTGGCGGGGGGGGTGGGGGCATCGGCGTGCCCGTTTCGTGCAAGCCCCCACCCTAAAAAAAATGATGCGAAAAAAAATCCCTGGCGTCAAGTGGGCTTTCTGCCCCCCATGGGGGGGCAGAAAGGCTGTAATGGTGGCGGGGAGGTGGGGGCATTGGCGTGCCCCTTTCGGGCAGCCCCCACCCTAAAAAAATGGTGCAATAAAAAATCCCTGGCGTTTAGTGGACTTTCTGCCCCCCCCCCGGGGGGGGGCAGAAAGGCTGTAATGGTGGCGGGGGTGGGGGCATTGGTGTGGCCGTTTCGGGCAGCCCCCACCCTAAAACAAATGGTGCAATAAAAATCCCTGGTGTTTAGTGGGCTTTTTGCCCCCCGGGGGGCAGAAAGGCTGTAATGGTGGTGGGTGGGTGGGGGCATTGGCGTGCCCGTTTCGGGCAGCCCCCACCCTAAAAAAACTTCAAAAACAAATCCCTGGTGTTTAGTGGGCTTTCTGCCCCCGAAGGGAGCAGATTAGGGGCCAATGTCCCATCTGCCCCCAGGGGGCAGAAAGACTGTAATGATTGTGGGGGGGTGGGGGCATGGGCATGCCCGTTTTGGGCAGCCCCCACCCTTATTTTTACTTTCTAAAAAAATCCCTGGTGTCTAGTGGGCTTTCCGCCCCCCCCCGAAGGGGCAGATTAGGGGCCAATGCCCCAAGGACTGTAATGATTGCGGGGGGCTGGGGGCATGGGCATGCCCGTTTTGGGCAGCCCCCACCCTTATTTTTACTTTCTAAAAAAATCCCTGGTGTCTAGTGGGCTTTTTGCCCCCCGGGGGGGCAGATTGGGGGCTACTGCCCCCATCTGTCCCCCAGGGGGGGCAAAAAGATTAAATTTTGCCAAATTAAATTTGGGGGAGCAAAGGCCCTTGCCCAAGGGGCCGCTCCCCCCTCCCTGGTGTCTAGTGGGTGGATCCCTGCTTGGGGATCGCCCTCCTGTGGCGATCCCCAAGCAGGGATCCACTGGGAAGGGGTACCATTGGAAAGGGAGATTCTCCCTTTCCAACGATACCTCTCCCGTCTTTCTACGTGCTCAGGGGCTGAGATAGCCCCCTGAGCACGTAGAGGAAACTGAAATGAGCCCCTTGGCTCATTTCAGTTTCGGTTTCACTGAAATGACGTCAGCGCGAGGTGCGCGCCGATCGTCATTTCAGAGAAACCAGGGGGGGGGGGCCTCGGGAGCTGGGCAAGCTCTTCCCCAGCTCCCGAGGCTCTTTTGGCATAAAGGGAATCCCTCTGGTGCCCGCACCAGAGGGATTTCCCAGGCGATGTTTCATGACGAGCTGGACTCGTCATGAGTACACGACCACTGTGTGCCATGACGAGTCCAGCTCGTCATGAGCATGGAAAGGGTTAAGAGATTAGTAAAGTTCTTTTGCTCGTCTTTATTTCGATTAGTCCATAAATCAAATAAGTATACAGAAATCTCATCAAAAAGAATAGTTAGATTAAAAAATCAAGTAATGCATTTAAGTGCTGTAATGACACTCAGACCCACCCTAAAATCATTACAAGATTTGGAGGAGCGGTTGTACAACCTGAGAATCTTGAATATTTTATTGCTGGATAGCATGTTATATGTATTTCCATTGGATTACAGTGTGTGTTCTTCATATAAGTGTTGTGCTAAACCTGCCTCATACTGGTTAGGTATTTATTTCTTTAGTTTTTATATGTCTCAAGTGTAGATTATTGTTCTGTTATGTATTGAAGTTTATTGAGGTAAGGACAGAAAAGTGGGGAAACCCGTAAAGTACTAATTCCCTATGCTAAAGATGGGATCAGAGTATTAGATTCCGGTAGGAAAGTACCTCTTTTTGAATGGTTAGCTCCCACTTTTTTGCCTGATGTGGTTTCAAACTGTAAGTGCACTGGGTCCCTGTTAACCAGGTTCCCAGTGCCAGATCTCTTTCCCAAACACTGTACCATGATTGGCACCACTTCAGCTACCCCTGTGAGTCCCTAGTAAATGGTACCCCTAGTACCTAGGGCATGGGTACTGAAGAGGGTCCTCTGGGACTGCAGCACTGGTTGTGCCACCCCAGGGACCCCTCACCAATGGTATGCACTCTGCCATTGCAGGCTGCATGTCTTGGTGTCGAGAAATCCGAAGAGTTGACATGAGCAGATATGCACCTACAATGGCCCAGTCTATTCTGAGATATTGTAAGTGCACAGGGAAGCCCTAAGGAGTACATGAGCCGGATACTTGTCAAAATGAGTTTCCTAGTTCCATGATGGCTTCACTGATTTCTAAGATGTTTGGTACCAAACATCTTGTCTTAATAAATCCTCACTGATGCCAGTGTTGGATTTATTAATAAATTAACATAGGAGACCCTTTTAGAGTGTCCCCATAAAACCTTCCAAGCACTGGTGTGGTCCCTGACTTGTTTTCGCCTGTCTGCCACCACCAGACATGTTTCTGACCTCATGCGGTGAGAGCCGGCGCTCTCAGAGGACAGAGACAAAGCCTGCTCTGGGCGTAGGTGCTCACACCTCCTCCAGGACAGGATGGCCTTCCTGGACAGGAAGCTTCAAAGGCGATGCCGCCTTTGAAATCCAACCCAGGAACCTCCAGATAGTGGAGGAAGCCAAGTCCCCTTTCCTGCTCCACTTTTGGCAGGAGGAGAGGTGGGGGAATTAGTTAGAGTAGGAGTAGGGACCCCACTTAGCCTACACCACCCCTAGGGCAAGGCACCATCTTGGGATGGTGAAGAAACAACCTATCAGGGCTAGGTTGGTGCTCCTTCTCAAAGGACGTGGTCATTAGAGGGTGTAGACACCCTAAAGGTAGGTAGCCCATTAGCTACTACCTGTCTCCCCTTGTATCACCCCTAAATTCAGTATTTAGGTGGCACCCCGAGACCTGAACATCCGATTCGACGAACAAGAGAAGACCAGGACAAAGAAGATCCAGTGCACGAGAACTGAAGCCCTGCTGCAGAAGAAAAAGGCCTCAAGGACTCGAAAATCGCTGCCTGCTGTGTCGTCCTGCACCTGAAAGGACTCCAAGAACCCCAGAGCTCTCCCAGCCTTCAAGAAATCGCCAAGAAGCTCCCTTGGAGTGAAGGTATCACTGCTCTGCACACTGCAAGCATTGATACTGTGAAGTCCGGTTTTTCGACTTGCTGCTCCTCGCCGACTTTGACGCAGCACTAGTTGAAGAAAAGGTACAACTGCTTCGGAGGGTCAGATATGTCTCCTCGCCAAGTTTGGAGACACCAGGACCTATTGGAGCCGCAGTGTATCAATACCCAGGGTACCGGACCCCTAATGGCAAACACCGAGAAGAAGAGTCAGCACCGGACTCCCAAAATCCCACAGCCAAGCACCCGTCTATGGGGCATCAAGACACCCGAGACCCACTTCCTGAGTGGGCCATCTGTCCTGAGATTGCCTGTTTGCTCTGCACCTGGCCTCCTGTGGTCCCCAAGCCCTTGCAACCTCCTCCCTCAAAGAAGCCCCATTAGACTTACCTGTAAGTCCTCCTGTGCAGTGCACTTACAAGTGTCCCCCTTCGTCTTTGCGCACCAGCTTCCAAGACCCTCAGCACTCTGCTCCAGGGCTATCCGGGACTCTCCCGAACTTCTCCTGCTGGAACTTTGGACCTGGTCCCGACATCGACCTAAAACGAGAAGGTGAACTTCGTGAAGGCATTGCCTTATTTTATATGCATTTTGCTGCTCTTTCCCCATTGTTTCCAATGTTGCATAATTGCGCCTCAAGGTGACATATTTTCCGAACTGTCTATAATCGTAACTCTGAAAGTACTTACCTTAGAACTGTGTTCTTGGTCTTAACAATTGCATAAAAATCGATATTATTTTTATAAATTGGTAACTGATTTATTCTTGAGTGTGTCTCATTTATTGCCTCTGCAAGTACAACAAATGTCAGCACTGCCCTCTGATAAGCCTAACTGCTCGCCCACACTACCACAAAAAAAGGCATTAGCATTATCTCCTTTCACTTCTGTATACCATTTGGGGAATCACTGTACTCTCTGCACAGTGTACTTCATTTTGGTACACTATATAGAGAGCCTGCTCCCCTACAATTCCTAGAACCCATGAAGATTTCAGATTCAAAAGGAAAGAATGAGATCATAGGAGCATAATGCTCAAAGCCAAGCTAAAACAGTAGAACTTCCCATAAAGAGTAGTTCGCGAAACTCAGCAGAGTCTCAGTAAATCCAAAATACTCAACATACAGTTGCAGTAGCAATCTGTCCAAATCAAATGGCAAATATAAGGCAATAGGGAAATAGCAGCAGTAGCCGCAACCGTCAAAGGGGAGAAAAAGCATTGCATCTACCTAGTAACATGCACTAATGTAAAAGACACAAATACATTTTGCAGACATTGTATGGAACTCTTTCATCCGTGGACCAATCAAATGACATCTCTCGTCATTGAGCAGGTTCATCTCCTCCGTTCTCACGAAAAATACATGTGGCTTGTAAAGTTATCACAAAGTTAGCTACAAACATTCATGTGTAGTTTGAGTCTCAAAACATAAGCCTTAGTTCCCATAGGTATTTGACAACAAGCCGGCCTTCTACATAACTTTTGTTTCACTGCGAGAACAATGAACTATATTACCTAAGAGACAAAATCACTGTTAGGTAATGCATTCCATTTAATGCGAACAGGAATTATTGTCTATAATGCACAACTATTTTAATCAAAGATTTATATGAGAACATGAAAATGAAACATTTCCTAGCTATTGTAAAGGAAAGATTCAATTCAATTAAGGACTCGGAGGCGAGGATTATGCTTTTCGCTTTCTATATTTTTATTTCAGCAGCCATTTAATTGTATCTCCAACAAACCAAATTTCCCATGAAACACAGGGAATTGGTAAAAACAAACAATGGACAATGCAGTCCATCAGTTCTCAACTGGCCAGTCCCAAGGCAGCATCCGCATCATAGTCCTTCGTCTCTGCCTTTGGTGTCTATTTCATAGCGTGAGTCACTCCATGGCCCTTTTCTCATGGGTCCTGATTTCTAGTCTCCATTATTTGAAGAACAGAAATTACCAATAGAATCCCACAGAGAATGCTATACAAAGCAGAATATACCATATACATTAACTGAATCAGTAATCATCATGCCAATAAAAGCATAACTTACTCGTTATGGGGAGGGTCTCCCGGATGAGCAATCCACAGGGGGATAATTGTTGCCTCTGAGTCCTTAATAGAATGGAAACTTTCCTTTATGTTCGCTAGGAAATGTTTCATTCTAAGTCAGGACCAGAGGAGAGGATTATGCTAGTTTAAAGCTTATTTACCACCAAATGAGCCATATCTAACATTGGCTTAAAATAAACCTCTTAAAGGTAGAATCAGAGTTCCAGTCGGCTGCGTTCATAATATCTTCCAAGCGGGCACCGAAACTAAACGCATTAGAGGCCATTGCTCCTCGAGTGGAATGTGCAACAAACATTGTAAGGTTCACTCCATCCTCTTGCATGACCCACCGCACCCAGCGGGCTATGGTTAGGACGGACATCGCCTTATGCCGCTTCCTGATGGCGATTAAAAGTTGCCTCCTACCCAGAAGCCTCAATTCCGCAGACATCTCCTCATAGGCTTTTTGGCATTGAACTACACACAAATTAGGGGAGTCCGGAAAAGCTGGGTATTCTATGACCCTAGCATTGTTTTTTTGTATGCCTACTGAGCGTAAGAGACACTCCAGAAGGAGAGAAAGTTCTTCCAGTAATGTCAAAAGCCCGGACGTCTGAAACCCGTCTGCATGATACCATGCAGAGCAACATTACTAGCTCCGCCGAGATCTCCTTCCTCGACAGGAACCGATTGAGTTGCCATGACAGGAAAAGATTAAGCACCTTATTTACGTCCCAAAGAGCCGAGTACCATGACTCCATGGGCAATGATAACCTGATGCCCTGTAGCAGGCGACACACAAATGGATGTTCCCCTACAGGGGACCATTCCACGGGTACATGCCCTGCCAAGATGGCTGAACAGAAGGAGTTGATTGAGCGGTACGCCATCCCCTTCTGGTCCTAGACTAGTCAGAAAATTCAGAACCTGAGCCCCCGGGATCACAACCGTGTCGCACACACGAATGCCACCATCTCGTCTAAGCAGACGGGTATCGCTTGATGTTGCCAGCAGATCAGGCCTTTGACAAGAGGTCCTCAGCCTGTGTCAAAGTCTAGGGAGCGACCATCTACCCCTGTAATTCGCCACACCATCAGATGGAGGGAGCCCTTGAGCACCATCTGGTGTGGAATCTGATCCGGATTGAGAAGGAGAGTCAGAAATAGGGAGAAAGGGATTAGAAAATCCCAAGAAAGTTCCAGAAGAACCGTATACCAAACTTGAGATCTCCAAATCAGGGGGAGACCAACACTACTTCCGCCCGCTGATGTCTGATCTGAGCTGACGCCTGTGTAATCATTGCGAATGGGGGAAATGCATACCCTGTCTTGTGTTCTCAATCCTGTAGGAATGCATTTGGGGCCGTCACCAGGGGATCAGGCCTATAGCTGAAGAATACCTGGGCAGTTTGTGATCCAGTCGGGAGGCGAAGAGGTCCACCAAAAACGTGCCCCACTTGGTCTGCAGGCTGGCAAATAATTCTGGATAAGGGTTCCAAAGTGACGGGACTGCCAGCCGCTACTTGGTTCTCCTGACCAGGAAGATATTCTGCCATGACCGAGATCTGATGGTCCAGGCAGAATAGCCAATAGGTTGCTAGATCTGCGAGTACCTTGGATCGAATGCCCCCAGGTGATTTATATACTTGATGGCCGAAATGTTGTCCATCTTCAGTAGGACACACGACTGAATCTTGGCCCGGGTCCAACAATGGACTGCAAAGGACCCAGCTAGAAGCTCCAAACAATTGATGTGTAAACTCTGTTCTCGAGGAGACCACAACCCGCCTGTGAAAAACTCACCACACTGAGCGCCCCAGCCAAACCTGCTGGCGTTGAACTCTTACCTTGAGGTGTGGGGCCAACCCAAAAATCGCTTTCCAGTTCCATGATTCCATGTGGGAAAGCCACCAAAGAATCTCCTCCCCCTTGTCCTCTGAGAGAGTGACCAGCTGAGATTAAGTGAGTTCTTTTTCGCAGGTGTGCTGCCTTTAATTGCTGAAGGGCCCGGTAATGCAGAGGTCCTGGAAATATGGCCTAGATGGATGACTATAAGAGACCCACCAGGCAGGCAAGCTTGTCGCAAGGACACTCTTTGTCGAGCTAACTTTCTCCAAAGCTCATGTCAAATCTTGGTCACCTTCCGAGAGGGAAGACTCACGGTAGCCTTTGTAGAGTCTGGCGAAACCCACAAAAAACACTTACTGAGTGGGAGTCAGAAGATTTCTTTTGGTTTATGATAAAGCTGAGGCTTTCAAGCAGGTTGACTGCTACCTGTAGCTGGGCTGACAACTGTGGTGGGTCCTGTGCTAGGAGGAGCATGTCGTTGAGTTAAATAATGAGTCTGATCCTCTGTGTCTGTTGGTGTTCCACCAACAGTTTGAGAAACTTTGTGAAGCACCATGAGGTGCAGGAGAGTCCGAAGGGCAGGGTTGAAAACTGATACGTCTGCTGCTGCCAGATAAACTGGAGAAACCTCCTGTGGGACAGAATGATTGTTGTGGACAAATACCCGTCCTTCTGGTCCAGGCGACCATCCAGTCTGCGAGGCGTTACACATCGCGAAGGAGGTGTATCCCCACCATTTTGAAGTGGCAGTACACCAGCCAATCGTTGAAGTTGTTCAAGTTTATTACCGGTCTCTGCCCCCCGTCGGCCTGGTCTACAAGAAAAAGGTTGCTTATGAAGTCTTGCGGATGGGGTGTGACGGGGCAAATAGCTCCTTTTTCGAGCAGAGAGGTAACCTCTGCATCCACCAAGACCGCCTCTTGATGTGAGAACTGAAGTGGTCTGGGACATGTAACCTGACACGGGGACCTGTAGAGTTCTATATGGAACTCCTGAATCATCTGCAGGACCCACTCATCGCTTGTGATTGTTATCCACACTTTTATGAGGGAAGAAGGGCGAACACTTAGCTGAAGTGGAGGCAGCTTCGAATCCCCTATGCCCTCTTCCTCGGATGCACCGGCCGCGGGTTAAATAGAAGTTTCCAAAACAGGCCTGATCTTGATATTGCCCACGCTTGGAGCCTTGCTCTCTAGGAGGATAAAGGAAGCAGGACTGGCAGGCCGAGCTGCCCCTGCCTCGACCGGCCCCACAGAAATCCCAGGAGGAGAAAACCCTTTTTAAACAGGACTGGGCTTTGTCCAGTGACGTGTACGTTTTAACAAACCTTTAGAGCTTCTTCATAAGGGGCTCAACAAAGAGTCCCCCTTGCACCACAGTCCCCACCTCAGAGTCTGCCAGGTCTTCAAGTTTCGGGTCCACTTTTAGCAGAAAGGAACGTCCCTGCTCCATGGTGCGCGCGCAATTGGCGTTGCCCATGAAGGGTATTGCGCGCTGATCCCACCCTGAGAGGAGCTCTGGGAAGATGAGGGATCCTGAAACTTTGGCATTCTCAGCCATATCTAGAATCTGGACCAAGGGAGTCCAGGAGTTTATCCTGGCACGCCCCCCAGGACCTATTGATGCCCTTTTTGGGGTCTTTAAGGAATTTGGCTAAAAAGGTGGCCATTCTGGGGTCCAGTTCAGGGGTCTGGGCTACCTTCCCTTCTAACAATGGGTGAGTGCATTTGGCCTTGAGGCAAATACGGGTTTCCTACCCCAATGGGACTCTAATTCTTCCCGCCACTTAATTCGCCACCTTCGTGGAGGGAGCCCACTCAGCCAAATGGGGGTGGAGGAGTTCCTCTGGGCGAAGCATGTCCAACTTGTCGCCTGGGGCACTGGGGCCAGGAGGAGGGGGGGAGGGGGTTAGGAGAGAGGCGCCATGGCCACAAAGGGCCTGCGTTATCATTCATGTCCATGTGGGCATCATCATCCAGGGGTGCGATGCTGGGTCTGTAGGCCCTTTGGCCAGATCCGGGGAGTCCCCAGGAGAAGGCTGGGCTTGAGCCAGAAATGCCTGCCTAAGGCGCGCAAAGGAGTCATGATCAACCTCCACCTCACAGGGACATTTGGCCGCAACTGGGTTAGTATCCGCAGGTTTGACAGGTGGGAAGGGCACAGGGGCAGTGTGGCCCTGGAGTTTGAACATTCATGCGCAATTTGCTGCGACAAGCGCTTCTCCATAAGGGTCATGACTTCCTCCACCGCCCGATATAGTGATGCATCTACTGCATCATAAAAATCTTCGTCCCGTTGAAGGACAGCCAAGGAGTCCCCATCATACTGGACATCACTGTCCTCTTCCATGCCACTGACTTGGGAAGCAAGCGATCCCAGGAAAAAAAGCAGTTGAAGTGCCTAAGGATTTTCCTTATTTGCAGCGTTACTGGAAAGCACTTAGGACAAGGATCAGTGCAAAGCTCTGTAGCTTTTGGTGCCGGGGTCCAGCTAATCAATAATGGGCAAAGCCATAGGTCTACAGGGGTCTAAGTCTTGGGGACACCACCCCCCTGGTATTAGGTTTACAAAAGATGGGTGAAAATAGCCTCCTGGAAGCGTGTCCCCGCGAGGCTGGTGCAGCCTCAAGTAGTAGTACAGACGCGTTAGGGTTTTATTATGAAAATACAGTCACTACCGACCCTGGTAATCAAGGGTGTCACTGTACCCAATTCTTTCAGGCTGTATGCCTGTACAGACCCCTATAGATGGGGTGTCACTCTCCAGGGGCAGCAGAGGCTCAGGCAGGTGGCACCCGATTTTGGCTCCTGTCTGACAGTAGAGTAGTTCAATGCCAACCACAGAGAAGAAAAATGCCACCACAGCACCACCTAGCGGAGGGAGTACCTCTCCCCACTCTGCAGACCAGGGATAATAATATATGGTTGTGTAGGAGCGAAAAAGCGGACCTGCTACCTTGCCAGAAAACATACAGTCTAAATAGTTTAACCCTTTCGGTGCTCATGACGGAATGGTTCCGTCATGAGCACCAGTGCTCCTGTGCTCTTGACTGAACCATTCCGTCATGTGCACAGGCGCACTAAATCCCTCTGCTGCAAACAACAGAGCGATTTCCTTATTTTTTTGGGGCCTCGGGAGGTGGGGAAGAGCTTCCCCAACCTCCAGAGGCCTGTTTATTATTTTCAATGTAATGATGAACGCGTGCATGGCGCGCTGACGTAATTACATTGAAAATGAAACTGAAACCTAGTTTCAGTTTCATTGTTTCGGTGCGCGTGGGGCTGTCTCAGCTCTCCGAGCACCAAAACATTGGGAGAGGTATCGTTGGAAAGGGGAGAATCTCTCCTTTCCAATGGTACCCTTCCCTAGTGGATGCCTGCTTGGTGATCCCCAAGCAGGGATCCACCCACTACCCACCAGGAAGGGGGGAGCGGCCCCTTGGGCAAGGGCCTTTGCTCCCCCCATTTTACTTTGCCATAACCAGTCTTTTTCCACACATTTTTGTGTGGGATCACCGTGCCGGCACAAATGTCCTACCACCCAGCATTCCCCTTGTTCTCCCGAGTAAAATGATATCTCACTTGTGTGGGTGGGCCAAGGGCCTGTGACTGGGAAGTGCCAAAAACATGGGGTTTAAGGGTATAGCACAGCGAATTCTAAGCGCTACATTTTTTAAAAATATGTTTTTAGCCAATTCTGCATCGGAAAGCCACACAAGTGAGGTATCATTTTACTCGGGAGAACAAGGGGAACGCTACGTTGTAGGACATTTGTTCCGGCACGGTGATCCCACACAAACATTTGTGGAAAAAGTGGGGGGTTTTTCAGCAAAATTCCAGGTTTGCAGGGGATTCTGGGTAGGGAAACGTTTGGGGAGCCACGCAAGTTATACCTCCCTGGACTCCCCAGGATGTCTAGTTTTCAGAAATGTGTGGGTTTGGTAGGTTTCCCCAGATGGCCGCCGAGCCCGGGGCCAAAAACCCAGGTGCCCCCCCTTGCAAAACCAGGTCGTTTTGTGATAGGTGATTTTGATGTCTCCACAATACGATTTGGGCCCTTTCCTGTCGCGGGTACTTGGCCCACCCACACGAGTGAGGTACCATTTTTATCTGGAGACCTGGGGAAATGCTGGGTGGTAGGAAATTTGTGTCAGCCCGGTGATCCCACAACTTTCCCACACAGAAATTTGAGAAAAATTTGATTTTTTTCCAGCTAAATTTTAGATTTGCAGGGGATTCTGGGTAGGAAAACGTTGGGGGATCCACGTAAGCCATACCTCTCTGGACTTCCCAGAGTGTCTAGTTTTCAGAAATGTGTGGGTTTGGTAGGTTTCCCTTGATGATCGCCGAGCCCCGTTGCCAATAAGCCAGGTGACCCACCCTTTCAAAACCAGGTTGCTTTGTGATAGGTAATTTTGATGTCTCCACAATACGTTTTGGGCCCTTCCCTGCCACGGGTACTTGGCCCACCCACACAAGTGAGGTACCATTTTTATCGGGAGACTTTAAAGAATGCGGGGTGGGTGGAAGTTTGTGGACCCTCGCAGATTTCAGCACTTACCATCACAGAAATGTTGGGAAAATGTTTTTTTTTTACAGTTTGAGGTTTGCAAGGGATTCTGGGTAACAGAACCTGGTGAGAGCCACACAAGTCACCCCATCCTGGATTCCCCTGGGTGTCTAGTTTTCAAAACTGTATAGGTTTGCTAGGTTTCTCCAGGTGCCGGCAGAGCTAGGGTTCAAAATCCACAACTAGGCACTTTGCAAAAAAAGGGTCCGTTTTCACAGTAAAAATGTGGTGTGTCCAAGTTGTGTTTTGGGCCGTTTCCTGTCGCGGGAACTAGGCCTACCCACACAAGTGAGGTACCATTTTTATTGGGAGACTTTGGGGAATAAGGGGTGGGTGGAATTTTGTGGATCTACACAGATTCCAGGACTTTCCTTCACAGAAATATGAAGAAAATGTGTTTTTTGCGGCAAAGTTTGAGGTTTGCAAGGGATTCTGGGTAACAGAACCTGGTGAGAGCCACACAAGTCATCCCCTCCTAAATTCCCCTAGGTGTCTAGTTTTCAAAAATGTATAGGTTTGCTAGGTTTCCCTAGGTGCCGGCAGGGCTAGCTTTCACAATACACAGCTAGGCACTTTGGAAAAAAAAGGGTCAGTTTTCACTGTAAAAATGTGGTGTGTCCACGTTGCATTTTGGACCGTTACCTGTCGTGGGCACTAGGCCTACCCACACAAGTGAGGTACTATTTTTATCGGGAGACTTTGGGAAATGTGGGGTATGTGGAATTTTGTGGATCCAGGCAGATTCCAGAACTTTCCATCACAGAAATGTGTTTTTTTTTTTTTACCAAGTTCAAGGTTTGCAAGGGATTCTGTGTAACAGAACCTGGTGAGAGCCACTCAAGTCAACCCATCCTGGATTCCTCTGGGTGTCTAGTTGTAAAAAATGTATAGGTTTGCTAGGTTTCCCTAGGTGCCGGCTGAGCTTGGGTTAAAAATCCACAGCTAGGCACTTAGAAAAAAAAGGGTCAGTTTTCACTGTAAAAATGTGGTGTGTCCACTTTGCGTTTCGGGCCGTTTCCTGTCACGGGCACTAGGCCTAACCACACAAGTGAGGTACCATTTTTATCAGGAGACTTAGGGAAACACAGAATTGTAGAGCAACTGTTATTACCTATTGACTTTCTATGCATTTCTGCCTTCCAAATGTAACACAATATGTAAAAAAGTCACTTTGAAAAATGTCCTGAAAAATGTCCTATAATTCACATGCTAGTATGGGTACCCACAATTTCGGAGATGTGCAAATAGCTACTGCTTCTAAACTCTATATTTGTTTCCCATTTCGGAAATACATAGGTGTCCTTGATACCTATTTTTCACTCTTTATATTTTACCAAATGAATTGCTATATACATGGTACACAATGAAAAACCATTGCAAGACGCAGCTCAGTTATTGGCTCTGGGTTCCTCGGGTTCGTGGTGAACCTACAAGTCCTATATATCCCCATAACCAGAAGGGTCCATCGGATGTAACGGTATATTGCTTTAAAAAATCTTTCATTCTTAGAAGAAATTACAGGTGAAAACGTTGGCATAAATGGCTGTTTTTTTCAACTCATTTTCAATTTTTCTTATTTTCAACTGTTAGTTTCTATAAAAAACCCTTCAAGGATCTACACAAATGACCTCTTGCTGAATTCAGCATTTTGTCTACTTTTCAGCAATGTATAGCTTTCCAGGATCCATTATTGCTTTCACACCCATTTCTACCACTAACTGGAAGGAGGTTAAAAGCACAAAAAGTAGCAAAAATAGGCTAGGTCCCAGTAAAATGCCAACACTGTGTAAAAGAATTTAGGTTTTCTGACAAACGTCTGTCTGTCCCTGAAAGCTGGAAATATGGAGATTTCAGCACCACAAACCGTTTGTTGATACCATTTGCAGGGGAAAAAACAGATGCTTTCTTCTGCAGCACTTTGTCCCCATTTTTCCCCCCCAAAAACCCAAATTCAGCTGTATTTTGGCTAATTTCTGGGCCCCCTCCAGGGGAATCCACAAACCCTGGTTACCTTTAAAATACCCATGATGTTGGAAGTAAAGGACGCAAATTTGGCATGGATACCTTATGTGGACAAGCAGTTACAGGGGCCTAAGCGCGAACTACCCCAAATAGCCAAAAAAGGCTTAACACGAGGAGGGGGGAGCCTAGCAGCGAAGGGGTTAACACTACACAGAATAATTGGAGCAAAAACAATGCGACTTATCTGGCTGCGAGCAGCTAAGAAAGATGAACTAAGGACAGAGACAAAGGACTATGATGTGCATGCTGCCTCAGGATTGGCCAGTTGTGAAATCTTGGACTGCATTGTCCATTGTTTGTTTTGACCAATTCCCAGTGTTTCATGCGAAATGTGTTTTTTTGGATATACGATTAAATGGCTGCTGAAATAAAAGTAAAGAAAGTGAACAGCATAATCCTCACCTCCGGTCCTGACATAGAAATAGGAAATTCTTGTCATTTTAGAATAAAATGTTGCTTGTAAAGTAATACATTTATTAAACCGGAACATTCTGCAGTTATAACAAACATTTCCAAGCATGTAATTTTAAGGTCCAGCTTCTAATTCACATTGTGCACTTTTCACCAATATTAGGTTTGCTTTTAGTTAAAGAAACGTGTTTCTCAGCTTTTCTATGGCCTATGTGGATAGCTATGACTGCCTATTGCAAATCAGCACATTTAAAAGTGTGTCATTGGAGCATTGAATTTTACATTTATCATTTCATATTAATCTACTATGTTAACTAATTTTCGTTTTAAATTAGTGGACTATATTACTTTTAATCTACCTCCTTTAACTTGATACAGCAATCATGAAGTCCACTATATAATTCTTGTTGGTCTATAGAAGAGAAAGAGACGAGAGGACAGATTAGCCTGGATTGTCTCTATTGCAGTTAATTGTTTAATTAAGTTGTTCTCAAATTATTTTTACTTTTTTTGTTTCCAGCTGAAAACTGGTGAGGGACAGTGAATTGCAGGTGCAGGGGTGTACTTTATTGAAGTCTGTCAAGGTGCCAGTGGTGTGTGCCAAATCTTTTCAGTCTTTGGTGCCTGTTCTCTTCAATATTGAATGGATTTGTTTAGGTGGATTGGTGGTATTTGACTTGGCTGATGGTATTGTTATTTCACCTAAGTAATATGTGGATTCTTCCTCTGAAGTAACTGAGGGCCTGTCCATTGACTGCACTGTTAAACTACCCAGCAGTATTATGTGGAGTCGCGCCAAGTACGACAGAGGGCCAATCCCTGGTGGTATAGTTAAACTGCCAGAGAAATACTGTATGGAGGTGGAGGAGTGGAGTACCTGACATACAGTTTGCCAGATTATAGACATGGGAAGTATAGGCAGGGTTGCACAAGCAGATAGGAAAGGTTGACGTGTCTAATGTATTATTGCAGAAAGCCTCATATAAGGACATTATGTAAAGTGCTGAAATTGTGGCATTTTTTTATTCTGTTTATTGTTCTTGAAGCTGACTTCTATTAATTTGTGAGGTGTAAGGTTCTAACCACCCCATTAGCTTAATAGGCCATGCTATTTATAAAGGGGTCATGGCTATTAGTCTAAGCCCCAAGAGAGCCTCTCCAACTTTTTTTTAAGTTCCAGAGTAATTTATTGAAGAAACATAGAATAGAAATATATAATACAATAAGCAATATATAATCATATAAATACGAATTAAGCATTGAAGTAGACTTTTTCGAGTAAAAATATCAGGCAAACATGGCTGGGATGGATTGACAGAGCAAAAAGATAGTAAAATAATCTCTAAGATAATGCATTTCTTATAAAATATACAAAAATGTTATTAACAGAAATATAACACTATGTTACTAAGGTGAGGAATGTCACGGGGGTTGGGCAACTTGTTGCTGAATAGGAGATTGGGAGAAAGAGCGCTTAGCGCTGGCATCAATGTACATTGTGACAGGTTACCATAAATTCAAGCGTTTTGTAGCTAAATGAGTAGGATGAACAAATGCTGTATCCAGTCTATGATTATAGCATACTGCATACCACCAGGCTTGGAAGGATAGTTTAGCAAGATCTTCCTAGTTTTTGGTAATCTGCTGAAAGGCAACTGCTAACAATAAATTCACAATCCTTGTATTATAAATACAATTATCCCAGGCGGGTGATAGACTTCCTAAAAATAAGTGAACAATGAAGAAAGGAATCTTGGAGCCAAAAATTAAGTTAACTTGAACACAGGCATTTTTCCAGAAAGTGTGCACATGTGGACATGTAAAGAGTAAGTGTTTCAGATCAGCAGAAGTGGAAGAACATGTTCAACAGGTATCAGGGATATCTGAATGTCTTTAATGTAAGATAACCGGATGCAATAAATGTCTATTATAAATAAAAAATAGTGTTTGTGTAGTATTTGCTGCTTTGGAGGATTTTCTGATTTTAGTCCATATTTTGTTCCAAAAGGGAATTGACCAATCCACCTCAAGATCCTCCTTCCAAGATCGTTCTACTTTAGTCTTCTCTCTATCAGTATGTAAGTTACATAGATAAGTGTAAATGGTAGAAGCTCTAGGGCATGAATATATGAGAGTGTGTAAACCATTAACAGGGTGAGGAGTGGATGGCAATGGGATAAAACTTGAGCATACGCAGTGGAGAGGGCCTGCTTTAGAAGAGTGTACTTAGACTGAAAAGAGGGGGGTAGGTCGAAAAGCTGACTAGCCTGTGAGAAGGATATGACTTCATTTTGAAAAAAAAGTTGGTGTGTCCAAATTAAACCCTTGTGTCTCCAAGATTTCCAATAAAAGGGTTTACCATGGATCAGTATGAATTTATTGTGCCATAATGTGGAATTAAGAAAAGATTTTGAATCTGTGGGGGGTATCATTGGACTAGAATCTAGAAGTTTGCAGGTGTGTTTGAGGATAGGAGTAGATATAGATTGTGGTTTACGGGTGAAAGAAAGATATTCTTTAAAAGAAAAAGGAGAGAGATATGAACTTTCAAGATCCACCCACAAAGGACAATCCAATGGAGAGTCAGAAAGCCATCTCGAAGATTGACGAAGTAAGAAAGATTTGTGATAAGTGGGAAAGTCAGGAAAGTTAACACCACCTTCTGACTTTGGCCTTGTTAATCTCAATAATGACATACAAGATTTTTTATTATTCCACAAGAATGATGATGGTATAGAGTTTTTTTTTTTTTTTTTAATTTAAGGGAATGGGTACTAGAATATTGGAGATTGTATATCATACTATAGCAACAAGCATCATTTTAATGATGTCTAAACGACCCCACCATGAGAGATATAAGGGGTGCCATTTGGTCGTTAATGTGGAAATTTTCTGTATACACTTATCCATACACAGAAAAAGAGATGTTGAAATAAAGGGGTAAAATATAGTCCTAAGTATTTTATGTGCTAGAATTCCAAGAAAAGTTTGAAGTAATGAAATCCTCCTTGAAAGTATACTTGGTCAAAGGTAATATTTCGCATTTATCTCTATTTAGTTTGTAGCCAGAAACATAGGCAAAGAGCTCCACCTCTTGTAAAAAAAGTAGGGATAGAGGATTGCGGTCTTGAGATTAATAATAGTATATCATCTGCGTATGCTACCAATTTAATTTGTTTGTTATTAACGTCAAATCCATGTATATCTTTATTTTGACAAATTCTAGACAGAAAGGGTTCCAAAGCTAGGTTGAAAATGAATGAGGACAATGGACAGCCTTGACGAACACCTCTTCCCAAATCAAAGTAAGGGGATGTGTTACCATTTACATATGTGGCTGCCCGTGGATTAGAGTATAAAATCGAAATCAAAGATATAATGCTTGGGCCAAAACCGAACCATTTTAAGCGTTTAAAAGAGATAAGACCAGTTAACTCGGTTAAACAAGATAAGGAGGCCTTTAACAAATCCGGATTGTTACGCGCCTGGTAATTGAGGGAGATAGGACTCCAGACACATGGCCAAACCAAAACCTTAGAAAAAAATTTGTAGTCAATATTGACCAGTGAAATAGGCCTGTAATGTTTACAATATTTTAAATCTTTCCCTTCTTTAGGGATTAGACAAATTAAGGCCTCTAAAAAAGAACCAGAGGATTCACCAGATTGTGAAAATAAATTTAAAAGGGTATGTAATTTGGGAAGAAGTAGTGGTGCGAAATGTGTGAAGAATTCCACTGTAAAGACATCTGGACCTGGAGCCTTGTCTTTCTTGAGTGTTTGTAAAGCGATGAGGAGTTCCTGTTGTGAAATATCAGATTCTAAAGGTGTGAAATCTATTTGGGTGTCAGAGGAACATTGAATGCCTGAAAGGAACAAAGAAATATCAATTTCTGAGGGTATGGTTTCAGGAGTGTATAAATGCTTTATAAAAAGAAGAAATTCGCTTTATATTTCTGTATCCTTAAACCTTAACATATTTTGCTCATCCATAATAGATTCAATATCAAACTTGTTATGTTTAACTTTTAAATAATTCGCCAAGAGTTTATCAGCTTTGTTCTGGCCACCATAAAACTTTGCACTAGATTTTAACAAATAAAGTGAGGCATTATTTGTCGCCTACTTATTGAATTGAAACTTTGCCTTATTAAGCTGAGACAAAGAATCTTTGGACTTCGAGGAATAATAGGAATGCTCCAATCTTTTTATCCTCGGCAAAAGATCTCTCGTTAGTTTACGTGAAATTTTGCGTTTTTTGGACACAAATCCAATCATAAAATCTCTGGCGGCTGCTTTAAATGCGAACCAAATAAAGGAGAATGGTAAAGTATCAGTTTGGTTTAAGGAGAAGTATTCATTAAAGAAGGAAACAAAAGAGAAGTTAAACTTGGGATCTAAAAGGAGTGAGTAATTAAAACACCATCTCCTGGGTATATTTGATTTTGGCACTATATCCAATTGAATAGAAATTGGAGCATGATCAGATATTAGAATGGCCCAATATCTGCATCTCTTAAAGATTGGGATATTTTGTGTAATACAAAAAAGTGGTCTATTCGAGATTGGGTCTGATGAGCCGGAGAGTAGTAAATATATTCCCTCGTGGTAGGGTTGCAAATTCTCCAGGCATCTATAAGCTTATATTGCTGGATGGTATGAAGAAATATTTTATGTGGTTTATTTGGTTTAAAAGAGACCAGCGAGTTGCGATCTATAAAGAGATCAACTACTTGATTGCAATCTCCAGCAAGGATGAAATTCTCATCAATGCAAGATGAGATAGGTTGAGCGAGAGATGTCCAAAAAGAGGGGTCTCCGTTAGTGCGAGCACACATATTAAGCAAAGAAATCATCCTTACTTGCAACAGTACTTCCTCAGCCAACTCCATTTTTTTTTTTTTAGAGTTTTATATAGCACAAACTCGACCTGAAGGTATCAGAGCGCTTTACATGAGCATCAGTTACGTTACAGACGGACATCTTCATTTTTGGTAGGCATGGGGAGATTAAGTGATTTGCCCAGAATCGTGGGATGTTGAGCGTCCCTGCCGAAACTCAAACCTGGTTCCTCAACTTCAAGGTCGACCGCTTTAGCCATTATGCCACATCCTCTCCCATGTCAGGCATCTCTTCCTCCTCTGTATCAGAAGAAACAGACAGAGGCACTTGACCTGTTACACTTGTAGACGGTTCTGCAGCTCTGTCATAAGGCATATGTTCTAAGGGATTTTGAAAACCTTCATTACACTCCATCTGAACACCTTTCCATACATCTGAAGGCTCCAAAGCAACAAGATTTACATTTCACATTTTTCCATCATTCAATTTAAGTGCATTTTTTAAAACATCAATAACTTGCTCAGGTTCACGATACCTACTGTCTCGTTTAGCCACAAATCTTGCAAAATCATCCTTCCTTGCAACAATACTTTCTCAGCCAACTCCATGTCCGACATCTCTTCCTTCTCTGTATTAGAAGCAACAGAAACAGTCATTTGACTCATTACACTTGTGGATGGTTCTGAGGCTCTGTCATAAGGCATATCCCCTAAGGGATTTTGAATACCTTCAGACTCAATCTGTACACCTTTCCATACATCGAAGGCCCCAAAGCAACATGATTTAAATTTCACATCTATCCATCATTCAGTTTAAGTATATTTTTCAAGGGGGCGTGGTCTGCAGCCCAAGATGGCTCGTCGCTTAAGCGACGAGCTCCGGGCCGGGGCACCTAATCCGTGACATTATCCTGTACTCCCTACCTTGCCAGACAATACTTCCAGCGTCGGAGCGCTGGGAGCGCAGGCGGGCTGCCTCGACGCTGCATTCCGGAGCTCTGGGACCCCGGCAGTGAGGACTTTCAGGCGGCGGTGCGTTCCGGCCTCCCCAGGGGCCTGCTCCGGGACTGAAGCCTCGGACTGCCCTGATTGCTGGCTGGGCGGCGGGCGCCGGCTCCCCGCCGCGACCGGAACTCTGGTTCCCGGGGCCTGCACGCCCACTTCTTGGGGTCGCTGCCACCTGGCCCAACCGAAGCACTGACTGGTGTGCATCGGGCTGCTGCAGCTGCGGGAGGTACGTGGGGCGCATCGGTGTGTGGGTGCGGTGCTGCTCGCCGTAGCGGGCTCCCCTGGGTGAGACCCCTGCAGCTCCTGGGACTATTTCGCGCCACGCTTCGGTGGCGAGTCCCCGACTGTACCGGCGCTGCCCTGGGTGAGGCCCCTGCAGCTCCTGGGTTTATTTCGCGCCACGCTTCGGTGGCGAATCCCCGGTTGTACCGGCGCTGCCCTGCTGGGTTGTGGGTCGGCGAGAGACAATGTTGACGGAATGCTGCCTGTGACTCCCTGATCCCTCCCGGACACCGAGGTGAACTCCATTGGTGAGCGCGGGGCCTGCGCGCAGTGCCCTCATCCCCTCTGCGACCCGCAGAGCTGGTGGCCCTTGGGATCCCCGGGCAGTATTGTTGACCGGCTGTGCCCGGGATACCGGGACGGGCTGACGAGTCCCTGCTGCCCCCCCGGCCTGATAGCTGGGGCGGTACGGCTCCTTGCCATTAGAGGGGCCCCTTCGCGCCACACATCGGTGGCGGTTCCATGGTTGGACCTGGGGGGGATCCATGCTGTACCTGGGCTGACACCTGATCGGATCGAAGGTCCGGCTGCGACTGGGAGTCCGCCTTGATGTGGAGGCTGGGGGGGCGCTAGGCTGAACAGTGGACTGCTGGGGCATTGCGCCGCGAGGGCCGCATGTGGATCTCCTGACACCCTTCACTCCGGTTACAGTCCAGTGCATTATAGGGGCCCACTGCTACATCCGCTGTCGGCTGGCCTGCCTGGGCGCCCCCCCTGTGATAATTGCGACGGAGTGGACCGGCACTCCCAGCGTTGCCTTAGGGTCGTACTGCTGATCAGTGGTGGGAGTTAGGTGCCTGGCTAGGTTCCTCTCCGGCTGCCCCCCCCCGACGCTGCCGGCAGCAGGACTCTACTACTAGAACGCGGTGGCCGGGGGCATATAGCCCTATTGCGCAACGCCGCCAACCATGGGTAAAGGAAGGCCTAGAGCGTCTACGAGGTCGGGAAGAACTGGTTCTCTTTCTCCGCCTTCAGGCCATTCTTCCACCCTGTCCCATCATGCAGACGGTCATGCTGGTACCAAGGCTCCAGTGGATAAACTTGACATGATCTTGCAGGAAATCCGTGATTCTCGCTCTGTGATGGAAGCGCAACTGGGCATGATCTCAGTAGATCTCAATCTGTTGAAGGACGATCATAAGAAGCTCGCTGAGAAAGTTAAAACGGCTGAGCAGAAGGTGGAAAGCCTGGTACCTCAAGTGCAAGCCCATGAGGAGCAACTCAATCATCTGCGCCACCAGCTCGACTCCCTCCAGGCCCGGGCCGATGACGCGGAAGGCCGGGCACGCCGGAATAACCTCCGGATAGTAGGGCTGCCGGAGGGAACGGAGGGATCCACACCCACTGAGTACATAGAGCACTGGCTAAAGACTAGCGTGGCCCCGATCGGATTGTCCGCGCACTTCACGGTTGAGCGGGCACACCGTGTCCCTACACGTCGACCACCACCAGGTGCCAACCCGCGTCCTATCTTGGCCAGGATTTTGAATTTTCGGGATCGGGATCACCTATTGCAGGCGGCACGGGACCATGGACCGCTGCAGATTGACAATGCAAAGATCTCAATATTTCCCGACTACACCCTGGCGGTCCAGCGCAAGAGGTTTTCCTTTATGGAGGTGAAGGCGCGGGCCCGGGCAGCGGGTCTGTCGTTTGCCTTATTGTTCCCAGCAAAATTAAAAATCCTCTATAATCAACGCTCCTTGTTTTTTGACACTCCGGACAGTGCTTGGGACTGGCTGGACAAGACGTTCCCCGCTGTTCATTCTATGAGGCGCATGGACTCCTCGCTGCCAAAGTCACAGCGCCCCCCACGGAGGCGAAAGAGGGGGCTTCCCACTCAAAGTTCGACCTCCAGTCCCCTGGTCCGTCAACAAATGATAGAGGGCAGGCAAAGGGCGCTCCATACAGCCTCGTCCTTCCGTACCACCCGCCCTTCAATCAGCACCAGTCCGTCCGAAGGAGCTAATACAGACTCTGATGGCAGCGTTGCACTGTTTCCTTCTGTGACCACTCAACTTAGTAATGATCCTTTGGCTTCAGCTGGTTCTCAGTTGTGTGACCCATAGCCTTGTATGTCTTCCTTGGTCTGCTGTGGGCTCTCTGTCTAGCGCGTCCTGCTTTAGTTCAAATTATGCTTATTTACCTACCCAGGAGGGTGTTCTGGCATATGCATGTTGTGCGGCAGGTAGGGACTGAATAGTAGGTCCCCTGGCCCGGACCGCGTTCTGGGCGTTTTCATGTATTTCATTCACTGCTTTAGTGTGGATGCTGATAGTGTTAGCGGCCTTCCCCCATCGGCGTTAGCATTGGTTGAATGTGAAGCATGTTACTTTGGGTTCTACGGTTTGGTCGAACGAAGTTTGGGCGTTGGACCCAGTATTGGGACATTGTTGAGTTATGTGTATTTATGCTGCATGGTCTGGGGGTCGTGGGTAGGTGGGTGTGGAGTGGTGGGCGGGGATGGGACCCGGGGTTTTTTTTAGCTACCTTTTGATGATGTCTGCTGATACTTCTTATACTTTTGTCTCATGGAACGTCCGGGGTATGGGGTCTATTGCTAAACGGCATAGAATTGCTGCACAATTACATCGTTGTAAAGCACAGATAATATGCTTTCAGGAGACACACTTGGTTCCCTCCGAAACTCTGAAACTACGTAGGAGATGGCGGGGTCAATTTTACGCAACCGCATATTCGGCCTTTTCTAGGGGAGCTGCAATCTGGATCTGGGCGGGGATCCCTTTTTCACTTACTGAGAGCAAAATTGACGATCAGGGCCGGTTTGTCCTCCTACTGGGAGCGTTAAATGGTAGACAAGTAGTATTGGGGTCTCTGTACGCTCCAAATATTGATCAAGAAGCATTTTTAACACGAGTCTCCCGAGCACTTGCAGATTGGTCCCATTTCCCATGGCTGTTAGGCGGTGATTTAAACGCAGTGTTTGACCTATGTCTGGACCGTTCCCATCCTCCCTTACTTAACACTACGGCGAGGGCACAGGCCGAGGCCTTAACACGTTGGGTACAAGGCTGGAATTTAGTGGATGTATGGAGGGCTTTACATGTGAATATGAGAGAATATTCCTTCTACTCTTACCCCCACAAACTACATACACGTTTGGATTACTTTCTATGCTCCCCCGAATTGTCCTCTTCCATCTCCCAATGTGAGTATCTAGGTAAGACTATATCTGACCATAATGCCATAGAGCTATCGATGAGATGGAGCCGTTCCCCTGCTCCTATTCCAACGTGGAGAATGCAGCCGATGCAATTGGAAGACCAGGTGTATCGGGCCGCATTGGCTACGGCTATAGATGGGTATTTTGTGGAGAATGAGGGTACTGCCTCGTTCAGGTCTATAGAGTGGGAGGCCTTCAAGGTGACAGTGCGCGGGGTGGCTATGGGGACTTTGACAGGATCTCGGAGGGAAACGATTAGGGACCTAACAGACTTGGAGAGGGACTTGCAGGCCTTGGAGATAGCGGCTCAAGGGAGCGCTGATGGTGTAGAGCCACTACAGTCCGCCAGGATTCACTATGCTGACTTGCTGGAACGTTTACGCATAATAGATTTTAATGCATACACAGTGCGCACCCATTCCGAGGCGGATAGGGCGGGCACATTACTGGCCAGACTGATACGCCCCACAACGAGTCCTACTCCCATTTTAGCAATAAATACGATTCATACCACGTTGGTTACTTCTCAGGGTGAGATCAATGCTGCGTTTCGGGACTATTATGCTCGTTTATATACCGCACCCCCCTTGGATGTCTCGACTCCTATACTCTCCTTTCTGTCCACGCTCCAACTTCCTATAGTTTCGGATGCGAATGCTGAGGACCTGGCAGCTCCGATTACTATAGCAGAGATTCGGGTGGCGTTGAAGGCATTGGCCCGTAACAAAATACCTGGCTCCGACGGTCTCCCTGTGGAGTTTTATTCTACCTTCACTGATAAGCTGCTCCCTAGGTTGTTGCAATTATACTCTTCCTCGTTGGAAGACGGTGTTCTGCCCCCCACCGCTAGGGAGGCGATAGTCACGTCACTACTGAAACCCGATAAGGAACCGACCGACCTGCTATCTTATAGACCTCTTTCGATTCTTAATACAGAATACAAGATACTCAGCAAGGTATTAGCATCGCGACTACTTCCACTTCTTCCCCAATTGGTCCATACGGATCAATGCGGATTTATAACTCAACGCAGCACTTCTTTGAATATCCGCCGTATTCATGCCCTAATGCACGCGGCGTCAGAAACTTCGCCTCTTGCTGGGTGCTTGTCCTTAGACGTGCGACAAGCCTTCGACACCTTAAGCTGGCCCTATATGCTAGCAGTACTGGCTAAATTCGGCTTCCCCCAATCATATTGTAAATGGATTCAACTATTATATACTAACCCCACAGCGCGAGCAAAGACGGGAACGACCATCTCTTCCTCTTACACTATTTCCCGGGGTACGCGCCAGGGGTGCCCCCTATCCCCTTTGCTCTTTGTGTTGGCCCTCGAACCTCTTGCGCAAAATTTGCGCCAGGTCATGGTCCCTTGCGGGGGGTGATACACTCGATATCACTCTACGCTGATGACATGTTGTTATATTTCCGAGACTTAGATGCACGATAGCCGCTGTCTTTTCTAGTTTCGGGGAAATCTCTGGTTTGTGTCTTAACGCCTCTAAATCAGTCGCCTTCTTTTTCTATAATACTTATACTTCTCCCGTCTTACACTTTGGTCAGATGCAATTCAGAGTCGAACCCGTCACTTTTAAATATTTAGGGATCAATATATATAGAACTAACGCCGATACTATAGATGGTAATGTGGTGCGCACCATTAATTCATTACGCTCCCAGATCTCCTTCTGGAATACGTTGCTGTTGGCGGTGGCGGGCCGCTTGGCGGTGTCGAAGATGGTTATGTTGCCCCGCCTCCTCTATTACTTTGTGAACCTACCGGTAGTCCTTCCGGCCTGGATTTTTAGAACACTTGACACATTGTTGATATCCTTGATATGGGGGACGGGCAGACACAGTTTGGATTTGGCAAAGTTACAACGCCCTAGTGCTGCAGGGGGTATGGGGGCGCCTGATTTCAAGACGTACTGTATAGTGGGACAATTACAGTGGATGGCGTACTGGTTGGCGGGTAAGAATCTCTTTGAAATTGGTCATTCCCCGGACTTTTTAAAACGGGGAATCCTTCAATCACAATTATGCCCGGGCGCACAGAAACTGCGCGATCCTCCTTATTTGCTGCATGTTGCATTACATTATTGGAAACAAGCTCATAAAGTAGCAAAAGTGCCATTTCCATATGCTCCGAACATCCCGATCTGTGGGCTGCCCACTAGGCGTGGGATAATTTCGATGACCCGAATAAGTGGATGGGCGCGAGAGGGTTGGGATCCGTTGGGGACCTCTTCTTAGACGGCCACATGATGCCCCACGAGGAGTTTGTACGTACTTATTCGGTGCCTGGAACCCTGTTTCTCACTCATGCGGCTATCCTACGCTATATCCGGAGTTTCTGGCTCATAGAACAGAGAGAACCTCCAACTTTTCAGTTGCTGAAAGCACTACACATAATGGGGCACGGACGCCACTTGGTGCGCTGGCTATATCGAGGCCTGAGGGACCATTTACACATCCCATTATTGCATCTTAGGCAGAAGTGGGACACGATCTTAGGACGGGAACTGGATGACAGAGAATGGGCCCAAATGTTAGAGCACCCACGGCGAGTCTCACGTAATTGTCGCCTAAAAACGATTCAATTATTCATCTTGCATAAGGCGTACCTCGCCCCGGCGACAATACGAAAGATGTTTCCGACTGCGGCCTCGGTATGTCCACGGTGTAAGGCGCCCGAAGCTACTTTTATTCATATGCTATGGTATTTTCCGGTGCTGCGGGGGTTTTGGCCAGAGGTGGCCCGGGGTCTGGTAGTACTGACAGAACACGCACCATGGGACACAATTGAGGCCTGTCTCCTGGGGCTCTTCCCCCTCCCTAGGAAGGCGAAATTGCTACGCCGATTCGCAGGTTTGGCTTTGATGCTAGCCAAACGTATGATCACACAGCGCTGGAAGTCTAATTCAGCGCCTCGGGCAGGCACTTGGCATGAGGAGGTGGTCAGGTGGGCGATTGCAGAAAGGGAGGCTCTACAGCGAGAGGAGTATAGGGGGCTGCGAAAACGACCAATTTCTCTGGATTGGGCGCACTTGGTGGAATTGTTTAGGGCTTCCGGGGGGAATGTGTTGGTGGACTCACAGATTGCAGTGCTCGGAAGTGGTACTAATCCCTGATTGCTAATGGCACAATGCCGATGCTCTTTTTTCTCTAGTGCCTCCCCTGCCTTTCCCTTCTCTTCTACACTGCCCCCTTTATCCTTTGCTGCTCTCCTCCCCCTTCATTGGGCCCCCCCCTTTTCCCCTCCCCCTTTCTTTCCCCCCCCCCTTTCTTTCCCCCCCCGTGCCCCCTTCCCCGATGGTAGCAGACCTGACAAGCGCCAGATGCAGGAACATCGGCTCGGTGTTTTGTCTCAGTAGCAGCAAATGGGTTAATTGTTTAGTTTGAGTGTTGTGGGGGGTGGGATTTCATGGGTGGGAGTTTAACGGAATACTGCGATTAGTCGATTGTCCCTAGGTCTTTATTTGGGGTACGAGTATACAGTTAGTACATTAATACTGCTCAAAATGTTGCACTCTCTGTGATGTGGTTCTACTCATTATATGTTAAGCTCCGGGACAGGTGCAGGATCAATGCTGCCTAGTCACTGAAAATGTAACTGAAATGTTTGATATTGACTGTGTACACATGTATATTCTCTGCAGTATTTAATAAAAATATTTTAAAAAAAAGAAAAAAAGTATATTTTTCAAAACATCAATAACTTCCTCAAGTTCACAATACCTACTGTCACCTTTAGCCAGATGTCCATTTTTTTTTTTTTAACAAGCAACCAATCTTAACATTCCCACAAGTAGTACCTTTTGAGACCACACAGACAAGTGGTTAAAAAGTTCATTTCTTGAGAGAAGGTACAACTGACCCCAGGCAGACCGGCATAAACTGTTAGCCACGGAATCTTCAGTTCCCCATGCAACTCCAGAATGCCATGACCTACATTAGAATGCAGTTGCTGGTATTCTTTAAATCACTTAAGCGTTACTAAATACATCAGCACTTCTCTTGGAATTATTGTACAATTTATTTTTCTTCTGTCCCTCACAAATCGTGTCACGGACCTCTTCCACAGACCACTTTCCAATATCAGTGTGGAATAACTACTCAGGGTTATACTTAGTTTTAGGGTTCCTCCCTCTCATCAACACAAATGGAGAAAAAACTGTAATTTCATTATTAGTCACTCTGTAGGCCCATCATTTATCAATGACCCATTCTTCATTACTTGCTATGGCTGATTTGATCATGCTGTTAAACTTCTTCACTATACCATTTCCAGCAAGATTATATAATGAAGTAGTTCTATGTTTCACTCCAGTCCTTTCAAAATAAAATTTAGCTTTATTAGACTAAAACTAAACACCATTATCATTTACGTTAGCTGGAATTTCTTCAGAAACAAATACTTGATCAAGAAATTCCAAAACTGATTCTGTATTAGCTTTGTTGACAACCTTCACAACTGGCAACCTTGAACATAAATCCATGAAAACCAAAACATACTTCTGTGGAAACCCAATGGGTCCCATTATATCCACAGTGACAGAATCCCAGGATTTTGTGTACTTGCATTACACATAGGTGCTGTCAAGGTTTTTAATGACTTGTGTGCCCTAAAACACTTGAGACATCCTGTACCAACTCTCTCCCTGCCATGTCCATACCAGGCCATCAAAACAAATATTTAACAGCAGATTTGGTCCTGGCAGTACTAAAATGTCCCACGTGTCCTAGACAAATAATCACATATCGTAAAGAGTGCACGGGAACTACTCTCCCACCTCTGAAAAATATACCATTGTCAACAGACAATTCTGATCTAACCTCCCACAAATATTTAACTGTCTCATCCAGAACATTATTTGGCCAACCAGCATTCAAACATTCCAACACTCTCTGTCGGGTCTTATCATTTTTACATTCTGGATTCCATTCATCAACCTTGACATCAGGTGTACCACTATCGTGTACAAATGTCACTTGAAATCCATCCCATCGTTCATCCTCACACTCTTCCAATAGTTTAGGCATTCTTGATGAAAAGCCTTCTATAACATTATCCTTTGCTGGTACATATGTCACCTTATTGTTGAAATCTTGCATGCGCATGAATAACTAGGCAATTCTACTTCTGAAGTTTTCACTGTACCATCCATTTTAAGGTTTTTAACAAGGAATTTGTGATCACAACGTATAGAACAAGGTTAACCCCAAACGAAAGCCCTAAAATGATTTAAGGTCAATGCAAAAGCTAAGGTTTCCCGCTCTTTTATAGGACACTTTTCTTCTGTAGGTGACTACTATCTAGAAGCATCGGCAATGACCCTTTCCTTGCCAGACTTGTCTACCTGAGCTAGCACTGCAACTAACCCTTTCCTACTAGCATCAGTAGTAATGATACCAGCAGCATTAGGGTCTAAACACCTTAAGACAGATGTCTTTGCAATATTAGTTTTTATAGCATAAAAAGCATCCTCACATTGCTGTGTCCACTCAAACTTGTTTCTGCATTTTTCAACAATTGTCTCAAGTGATAGGTTTTATGGTAATATATTTAGAGCAATATTCAGCTAAATCCATAAATGAGCGGATATCATCTTTACAGGTAGGTGCAGATGTTTCCTCAATAGCTGTAATACGGCATGGTTTAGGTTTAACACCATCTTCACTAATAACATGACCCAAGTATGTAACACTGTTTCTGCAAATTTGCATTTAGCAAATTCTACTGTCAATCCTTTAGTTTGCAGAATTCATACCACCTTTTCCGATCTTTCATCATGTTCTTGTCTAGTTTTCCAAAAACTAAAATGTCGTCCTGGAAAAACATCACACCCAATTCTTTACTAAACAAATTAAACATCAAATGTTGGAATACTGCTGCAGCCAATGCCAACCTGAACTGCACGCACATAAATTGGAAACACCACTCCGATGTGATAAAGTTGTCTTCTGACTCCAAAAAATATACAGAGAGATTTGATGGTAATCTGAAGATAGGTCAAGCGTGAAAAACCATCTAACATTCCTAACACGGATCACCATCTAATTCATTTTTGGTAAAGGAAATTGATTGACAATAATGTTATTAAGGTGACGCAGATCAACTCATAATCTTATTTTGCCATTCTTACGTCTAGCCACGACTCAATCACTCCTGATGAGACCAGCCTCTAAATTTCTTTAGAAACCTCTTCACAAACCATAAAAGGTATACTCCTCACCTTGTGGATTTTAGGTTTTGCATTTTTCTTCAAAAGAATCTGGTGCACAAAATCTTTTAAACTGACCAAATTACCCCTAAACACCTCTGGAAATCTGCTACGCATATAGCTGCCAACCTGTATTCCTTCAACAACTAGCAGCACTTGGTCTTTGCTGTTCTGGTCAATGCAAAATGTGAATTCTTGTGATCAAGCCACTCTAAAACAGCGGGTCCTTTTTTTCCACATTCATTTTACCTCGTGGCCATCTATTTTTCAATCTGAACATGAACCATCGGAACCCAAGCATTAAGGATTGATATCTGATCTCAATCAACATTCACCAACCTTATCTACAAAACTTTCCCTCCATAATTCCCCATTAATAATAGTATAGGGTGAACCAGAATCAGCAAAAATTTCTAAAGGTACACCACCTATAGTAATCCAACACTCTGGTTTAGTTTAAATCAAATCGCAGTTCATTTTCAAAAACATCTTGTGACATAGACTTGCCACATTGCTACAACTATCATTCCCTCTCTCAACCCGTTTCTCCATCTCATTATCCACATCCTCACAAACCCATTTGATACCATTTTTTGTTTCCTACAAACTTTGGTGAAATGACCAGCAGTGCCATAATTGGAATATTTAGCAGCTTGGCAGTTTTTGCTGAAAGTTAAATGCTCTTTACTGGTGCAGCGATAACATTTAGCTTGATCATTAACTCTTCTCCTTTCTTTTCCAGTATAAATTCTGTTACCCCTTCTATTTTGAAGTTTACACACAGTCTCACTTTCTCTTGACCCTTGTTTCAAAGCCAACACACATCTGCTCCAAATTTCTGCTTTGCGTACTATTACTCCTACATCATCTAAAGGAGAGTCTCACTTAATCCACAAATGCTCCTGATTAGCAGGATTACTTGCATGCGTCACTAAATGATCATGTTTAAGGTCATCCTGCAACTGACCAAACTTACAATCTATAGCAAGCTTTTTTAAATCAGCAACATATTTATCAACAGATTCTTCCTTCCCATGTTTACACTGAAATACACTGAAATAGCTTGAATCTGGTTATTCCAATGTACACCTTAAGTCTAAAATACACATCTAAATCTTGAATTGCTGCATTAAAAACAATAACATCCCCCCACTAACGTTACTTTAGACATTTGAGAAAAACTTTCAATCCCTGAGGGCCAAGGGAATGTAACAATATTCTTTTCTTTTGTTTAGCAGACATTGTGCTAGACTCATCTGCTGCAGCAAATAGTTCAAAAAGCACTCTTTCCACTTTAAAATTGGTTCAGTACCAGATGGCGAAAATGGTTGAGTAGGACTGATAATGAAATTCTGAGTGCTCATGTTTGGGTAGTGGAATTGTTCAGTGTCCTATCTTCACCAGTACAGGACTAGTTCACTGTTCATTCTTCACCACTCTCTCCAAGATTTGAGCAAGCAATAACATAGCTTATTTAGTGAAAAAAAGCAAATTCAATTTGTACTGCTGTTTAAGAGGTTCTAGGCAGAACACCCCAATTATCCATTAGAGATGATGTAAAGAACACAGTGGTGGAACCAACAGCATTCGCACCTCAATTTGCGTGCAGCACGCACCGTGGACACATCGCACAGCAAGAATGTTAAATAATCCTCTCAGAATTAAGTAGTAGTGCGTGAAGTGCACCATGCACACAAATAAAATCAGGAACTGAAATGCTGAAAACTTCTGACTTGGAAACAAAAGGAAATTGCTTTAAAATTAGCAGCTTGCAGGGCCACGCAGCGTGACCTCGTCTAATGTTGCAGTACACATGATGACGAGGCAATAGAAAGAAGGTAAAGAAGCCATTTCCTTGTGCCAATGTTGAGTGTTCCAGTGTTGCGAGCAGGAATGCAACGTTATTTGAATTCCTGTGTCGTGAGCGGAAGCAACGGAATATGCAGCCTTTGCTGCACAGCAGGAAATGGCAGAGATCCCAAGAAAAAATTGAATAGTTCAAATAAAATGCAAAACGCACCGAACATAGGTGTAGAAATCCAATTCACCGGCAAGTAAGTTACTACACAGACCTTCATCTGAACCAAGAGGTAGAGACAGGAATCCTTCCACGTTGGTCCCCCCCCAGACCAGTCGATCATCGCCACTCGGTCTGAAGAGTAAATGCAGCAGCAGGGCAGCGCATGTCTCCCATCATCACCCACCTCCCTTTAACTGCCACCCTTACATTACATAGAATGGCCATAGACATCACCCATTATTACCTAACAACAATTCTAATCCAAGCATCAAGCCCAAAATATGTACTCGTCTTGCTTTACATAGAAAGCTAAATCAAAGCATTTGTTTTATTACATGTAAACATGGCGATAAGACACAGTATGAAAATGAGACAGAGATGGATGCATTAAATTCCTTAAAACAAGTCCGTCTTTACAGATTTAGCTCAGTGATAACAGGAGTTTTGAATTAATTTATGTTCTGAGGGAAGAGAATATTGCAGATAAAATTACTGATCGTGATGGTGACTGTATGAGCATGTATTTACTTTAAACTAACTTTAAGAACCTGTTTAACTGGAATTTCGATGAACTATGTAAATGTTTCCTTTTTGTAGTTATCTTCCGTAGTGTAGGTGATAAATTATGTTTAAGAAGCCATGGCATGCTTAAGTAATAGTTTATTTGTTTGATCTGGGCTTGTAGCAGTAACACCATTTAAGTGAATTGATAATTAAAGGTTTTAAATGTGTGCTGTTTATGCATGCATTATTTACTAGCACATACCTAGTAAAAGCATTTGTGTATTCTCTATCTTGGGAATTTCTTTTCCCATCCTATTGCTGGTGCTGAAATACTTTTTATTTAAATCAGTTCAACTTGTGACTTACAAAGGTGGTCTCCAACTCCGTGCCTTGTTCCTCTTCAGGTCGACTGGATCTTTGCCACCGTTTTTAGGTCTCGCGCCTAGCGTTGCAGTGCGCCGCACTGCTCGCGCAGCGCGAGACTTCTTGTAGGGGCTTCAGAAAGCTGACCAGACGCTCGTGCGTCATGGCCTTTTCCGTGTGGTTACCCGCACGGCCGGCATCTGTTTCCAATTATCATGCCCAGACGCGGGCGCGATAATTGGAAACACATGGCCATTGTGCACGAGCGTGTGGTCAGCTCAGCAGGCTGCCGCGCTTGCCCCCGCTCCTCTCTAACGCTGCCGACGTCTCTGCTGTCCAGCGCTTCACTTGTTTAATTAGCGCGTTCACCGCGCTCACTCGCCCCCGCTTCTCTCTCGCGCATTGCCACTGCCAGTGGCTGACTATCACGTGCTCTGTCCCGGGTAGCCATTGTTTAACACATACTGCTGACTAAAGCTTGAATGTCGGCAGGAACCAGCGCGCGTCTTTACACTGCTCCCACATACAAGCCTCTCAGCTTCGGCCGCGCTTGTTTTTGTTTAGGCACTCTGTAAGTGTTTATTTACTTAATTGCACGAGCGCGGTCCGCCAGGGCCGCGCTTGTTTTAAAGGTGACCCAATCGTGGCTGCGGGTGTGTGAAGCACAATCTTGCGTACTTGTGTCTTCACACTTATAGCGCCTCGGCAGCCGTGAAGTGGCCGAGAGATGCTTGAAGTAAAGCTTTAGTGTGTGTTCCTCGTGGGCCCCAGGGGGCACGCTTGCTGGTGCTGGTCGATAAATAATGCATTTGCCGCCACTTGTCTTATTATCTTTCACTTTCGTGAAAGTTTGCAGCCTCGTTTCTTTGCAGCCAGTGAGTCCTGTCGTCCATCCGCGCAGCCATCAAGAGAAGTAAGTCTTTTCACTTTACTCCTATCTGTGGTTTAATGCCGAGCATTTATCAGCAATACGGCACCACTCGCACCGTTCATTCACGGCATTGTTTTTGTTTAGGAAGAGGCATTGGCGTCTCTATTTTCTGCATCACGGGCTCTTGGTCAACACTGCCACATGCCAGCCAGACACCCATAATGCACGGAGCTGGAGATTCAACGTGCGAGCCTTCCTGCAGCGCCTAGATTTCACAGGCACAGTGGTGCAGCGTTTGGCGCTGCCAAAAAGCAGTGCGCGACTGGTATCCGTTTACTAGTATGGACTTCTTCAGGGCAGTCAGGAGCAAGTGCTTTAGATTTTTTACTGCACATCACCGCTAAACAATAAAGGAGGCGCCGTTAAATCTGCTGGTCGACCCCTTGGTGCAAGTCACTGGCTCAAAGCCCAACGAGGCTCCTCAGCCTTTCATCCTTCAGAGGTCGATAAGAGGAGTACCAAGCAGCTGGGTATAAAATGCACACCATCAACTCTTAGTTTTTTATAGTCAGACCTGCAGGACTCAATCGTTTGCATATCAGCTGGTGCTTTGGGATTTAAAGTCCTCTGTTAGGAAAATACAGTTTTTATTACTTATTTTCTTTGTGACAGCTGAGCATCAACTTATAGCGCCATGTTTTTTTAGAATCTTTTTCAGACTAAAAAGCCCCTACGGTTCTGCAACCAGGAACACACGAGTTCCCCTTCAGCTTCGAGTTGCCAGAGTAAGTTACTTTTTGTGACTTCCGATAGTATATGATTGATTACAGCTTGGGAGCGGTGACGTAATACAAAACAATGCAAACCCCTGCCCCGACTGTGATGAAGTGTCTCACCGATATAATTGGATTTTAGGCTGATTGGGCGCCCCCTGAGGTGTGGGAGCCCAAATTACGCTCTGGTGGGGAGTAGCAGGGTCGGATTGGTAACGCGGGCACTCGCTGCTCAGCTGCTAGTAGGTCCCTTGTTCCTGCGGGTGCAGCACAGCCCCTCTGTAACGGCGCTTTATCTCTCTTGTTTTGTTGGTAGTTTGTTTTGGCGGAGCCCTGGATGTACCTAAAGAAGGGGTCAGCCTTCGGTTTCCGCTTACAAGACCGATGTTTATAAACTATCTAGGCATCATTTTATAAGTTTATTTTCTCTCGTTTTTACTGGAAGAACATACTTTTAATTAAGGAGATGGCCACGTTTCTCCACAAGTAAAATTTAAATCCAATTTTTTTTACTGATTTTCATTATTGCTGTTTTTGTATAACTTTCCCGAAACACCTTAGCGTGTTTTATTTTCCGTGTGCCTTCACTATTGTTCAGTAGCGCCGGCATGCTAGCAGATATACAGATTCCTTTGCCCCCTGTTACTTTCAGCTAACACATGTTAAATTTACAGCCTTTCTGTGTTTTTCATTTTTTATTATTGCATTCTTGTAATTTTTCAATTGTTTTATTGTGGCTCAAAACAAAAGCAGTAACCATGACCCATTTTTTGGCAAAAGGTGCACGTGATGCACGCCCTATTAGCTAAAACACATATAAGGTCTTACTCCGTGAAAATAATGATTAACTGCCAATTTGGGGGAAAAAGCACAATTTACTTTGCTTCTGGAACACTAGGTTTCGAACAACCAAGACAGTTCTTCAAACGAACATGCATATTAGAATCAAAAGCATGATAGAAACAGTTTGTTAGACTGCTGATAACTTGCAAACTTCCTTGACAGGCAAGCTCAAAACCACCACTTAATGACTTAAATGATAGTGAAATATATTGGCTAATGCACTAACATTACAGTGACTTAGGGTTGTGAGAGTGGTGGTATGTGAGTGCTCTCAGTTGTGATAATTTACCACAAACTTTAATGTCTTTAATAGCTAATATAATGTAATAGATAATATGCTGCATAGCTAAACACTTATAAGGTCCCAAAGGCGAGACCTATTGCATTGCAAATGCTTGTTAGCATAAGTCAACAACATCTCAATAAACACTATTTATTATGTTCCAGTCAATAATGAGAGTTTGAATTTAGTTTGAAAACCTTTATTCATCGTTTTGAATTTTGCTTTTGGTATCTTTATTCAAATTAGAAATTAGATAAATCTTTTCACAGAAATATCAAGAAAATTATAGTTAGAGGCAGTCATGAAAATTACAGCATGTTCCATAAGGGAAATATGAGCTACGTCCCTATTCTACTCTTACAGATCCTAACCCACCAGAACTCATAAAGAGTCCTTTCAGAAAAGTGAGATTTAAAGGATCATTGAAATAGAATCAGATTGTAGTTGAACTCCTCATGAAGAGTAGTTCTGGAAACTCGTCCAAGTCTCCTCTCTCCAGCAGCATCAATAAACAGTCGCAGTAACAACTGTTCAGAGTAAGCTAGGAAAGTAGTCATAGCAGTAGCTATAACTGTTAAATAAATTAATCACCCACAAAGTAGTAGTTGACAGAAATCACCGTCAGCAGTAGCTCTCAGCGAATAGGGCAAAAGGCTAAGGAAAAAGATGGTCGCAGAACAAAGAGCCTGGACCAGTCTGGGCAGCATAAAGCTCTCAGAGCGTGTTCTAAGGAAGAAGTGTTGTTAAATCGAACTAGGACACGTGTATTAAACACTAAAACACATGTATCCATTCATGCCGGTGTTAGGTCATCTCATACCAATGGAAAAGGATAGTCTGATGGTCTGCTGCTTCTTTCTCCATTCCCACGGTAAACGTACAAAGTCGGCAAGGTATTATCTACAAACGTCTACTTAGTTGCTAACATTCATGTGTGTTAGATTCAATCTGAGTTCCCATGAGAACCCTGCAGTCTAAACTATTAGCTATTCAAAACTTCGTGCATGACAATGAACTATTCTAAAGCAGAAACATTCTAGTTGTAACTTTACTGAATTAAGTCATGAGAGCCACATTTTTATGTTGGTACCATTGTTTTAATATATTGCTTAGCATTCATTATAGTGAGTATGTGGCAGCTAAAATATAACTAAATATGATGATAACATGTAGGTTAGGAAGGAAATAAATACATTTTTAAAGTCATCACAATCTACAAAGATGACCTGTCTAATGAAGTCAAACGTGAATTGTTTATTTTATACAGCACAGTTCGGCATCTACTAAAAGCATTTATTTATTTAAAAAGAAAGTTAAAGGAAAGGGTTAGAGAAATAAATGAGGCTTAGAACATTAATGCTACAAGTTAATTTGCACGTTTAAGAAAAGTCATGTTTTCTTTTATTTTAATCCTTAAGCATTCTCATGTTAACATAGTGCAAACATTAGGACACTTATTTTAAGCTAAATGTTCCTGCTCTATCACTATGTGATGCTGAGAAGTACTTAAGTGGTGTGGAGACACTATTATCTATTAATTCAGATATTGATTATTGCAGGTACTGTACTGCACATAGAATCCTCCTGCACACTAAATATCATTTGTTGCAATATCTTAGGTAGACTTATCCATGGGAAACCAAGAGTGAAAGCCCTGTTTTTGTTATTTCACTTACATTGCTGTATCATTGCTTATGCAAAGAAACCGGTATTTGTAAAGCGTAAACTAATCACCCCTAAGGGGTCTCAAGGCGCTGGGGGCCGTCGGGAAGATTAAGCAAGCTATTGCCCAGAGTCATATGGTGCTGGGCTGCCGCTGGGGATCGGACCGTAAGCCCCGTGCTTCGGAGTCTACCGCCCTGGCTGCTCCGCCACACCTCTCCCTCCTCTTACACCCCAGTAGGTCATGGCAGTGAAAAATTTCAATGTGGTCTGAAACTACAAGAAGAAACTATTGCAGATATGGATATATTTTTAGGAGCTTTTAAAGGAAAGAGATCGCTTGTGGTCATTCCCTTGCCTGGGTGCTACGTGTGAAAAGGCTCAGGTTTTTTCCCTTTGAAGCACGATGCAGCAACAATAATAAGCAGGTTCTGTCAGATCGAAGCAGTCTTTCAGGTTGATGTTGTAAGATTGTTTTATGCGTCCATTAAGGGATTTCTGGACCACACCGAGTGATTTAAAAACAATCATCTATTCCACTGGTGATAATTTAAGGGCTCAGAAGAGGTGTGACAAAGGTTGTCAGTCAGCTCCTAGAGAGCCATTATGGATATTAGAGTGCAATATGAATGTCCTGAGTCCATCAGTTTTCACCACAAATACCCATCACCAGCCACATGGCAGTATTTTGGATGAGCTGACCGTGAAAGTTGGACTTTCCAAATAAAGAGCATAATTTAAAACCTGTTGGTCAGGGTGTAAATAAGAATGGCCAGCAATCTGATGAAGACTTTGAAAAGAGCAGGGGTGATGGTGGCAGAATCCTGAGGACTCAATAGTCATCCACAACTGTGATGCAAGGGTGCACAGATAGTTTCTGACCTATGTGTTCGACAAGAAGCCATGCATACCAGAGGTGTCATCAGAGTGCCTATTCCCTTAAAGTGCCCCGAGGTCATCCTAGGATATTGATACTGGGGCAATTCCTCATTGCACGTTATCTTATAGTGACAATAGGACTCGTTACTGCTAAAGGACTGGCAGTTGGCAGTTAGTGGTCTAGAGTTAGTGGTCTAGGTAACCATGAGTCTCCAGATAGGATTGAAGTTACTGTGTGACAAGATACTCAAAGTCCTTGGCTGTCTCTGATAATAAGGAAAATGGCTGGAAATGACCTAGATTGTCAGGATTGTATTAGGGCTAATTTAGGATCAGAATTACCACCTTTTTAGTTTTTGGGAACCAGATTCCCTACAGTAATGAATAATTAACCAGCTCTTTCAGAACTGGGTGAACTGAAGAATCATTTTGGTGGGCACTACTTTGTTCTTGCTGACTCATTCCTGGAAAGATGTTAACATGACCTGGGACAATATCTTAAAGTCTCACAGAAACACGAATTCCCCCAGTTTAAGTCAGGAAAACTGCCTTCCTGAATCTCACCCTTGGTTCAAGACAAAATGAGCATCGTATACTGAGACAGTGAGGGAATAATCCAGGAATCAAAGGTATGACTGCTGAAAGAGTGCAATTCACTCCTTTTGGGTTATGTGTTTACAAAACTCAGCGCAGGTGATGATGTTATCGATTTATAGAGTGCAATTGCTTCATTCCAAGTGTGTCCTGCTGCTGACAAAAACAAATCCACCTAGAAGAGCGAAGAAAAGGTGGAATTATTGACTGAACAAAAATGTTTTGAGCATTTGTGAGACAAATATAAAACTGGGCTGAGCATAAAAATTAAATAGGGAGGTATTCCTATTTTAGGGACATAGGAGAAAAGGCGCACCCACCCTTCTGGTCTTTATAGTCGACTGAAACAATGAACAGCAAAGAATTAAAACAACTAGTTCCAATGCAGCTAATAACGAAGAAGTTTATTGGTGAAGTGTCTTGTTCCAGTATCATAGAAGACTGTATGGCAAAAGCAAAGAATTTTGAACAAACAACATTCTTTTATGAGGAGCCAATGTAGCTCATAAAGGCTGCTGAGATGGAAGAGGAATGGGCTACGCCAAGCAGTAATCTGGCAGCCCAATTCTAAACCAGCTGAAGGCTGACTGTGAGGTTGGAAAATATAGTGAGTTTGAAAAGTCTAATTATGAAAGGATCATAGCCTGCCAGTTCTTTAAGACCAAGGGAGGGAATGTGTACAGGGGATGAATGCTTTATGGATAACAAAGTCAAGTGTAACCTTCCAGGCAATTTAAAAAAAATTTTTTGAATCTCTTATGTACTGAGCGTGACAGTGTGTGTGTGAGGATGTGTTTCTGTCCTCTTGGAAGTGGTACTTATGTGTTTCTTGTTATGTCTTTTTTTTTTACTTGCAAAAAGCCTGTTTAGTTAAGGTTTCTAAAACAATGCATGTTATAAGGAGTAAAGCCGCTAGACTGCTCCTACATGTAAAGCCACAAGCACACATCTCCCCTACTTTGAGGGGACCCTACACTGGCTACGAGTTGCCAGATGATTCACCTTCAAGCTGCTTTGTATCACACACAAAGCAATACATGGCAAAGGAGCACTTTTCATCAGGACGAAAATCAATAAATACATGCAGCAAAGGAACCTATGCTTAAGAATGTCTCCCCGCCTCAATAAACCAACATACAAGAATAAAAACATGGGTGGAATATCTTTTTCATTAAAGCAGACAAACTACGGAATTCACTTCCACACACATTAGATTCACTGACAACCATCTTAGCTTCAGAAAGATACTCGAGAGCCGGCTCTTCCCCACATGACAACTATACTCACAAGACAACAGCATACCACTACAGTATACCCAGACATGACCAACTCTGCTTCTCACATTATAGAGATGAAGTAGTTGTTATACATGTGTCATTACACATTGAACTATGCTTCCTGTCATAAGCAGATTCATTCATATAAGTAGAAAAATGTATATTATACCACAAGAGACGTGCATATCTGACAATGTCATAATTGCTGCTTCTATGTACGTATAGGTGCATATATAGAAAGGTTTATTCCTGCTACTAAAACTCTAAGAAATGTCATCACATTTGCATACTTCTCCACAAGATAACTGTGCACATCAGACCATGTTCAATATTCTATACACATATAGGTATGGGTTATGTGCATATGTGTATATCCCAGTTCATTTCAGCTATTTTTTTATTAAATCCTTCTTTCAACCTTTGGCCTATCCCACATTTGACTGATCCCAAACCTTTCTGACTATCAACCCCCAAAACATCCTTATCAAACTTTCCCCTCCGTTTTTTTTTACCCATGTCACCCAACTAACAGGCACACACAACCTCTACTTACTCACCTCAGAGTGGTTCAACGCCTTGCCAGGGAAAGTAAGATTTGTATAAATGCAATTTACAAATACAATTTACAATTACAATTAAAGGACCACCAAAAGATAATCATATAAAGGATAGAGCAAGCCAACACGTGTTCAGTAACCAAAGGAAGGAGTAAGGCCGATTTATGAACAAGAGAGCAGGCTACTCCTAGAAAATTACCACAAATACATAATGACTCACTTGCATGCAACATTTTAAACAAATAAATTGCAAAGTTCAAAATCTAGTGCCAGTTTGGCACTTCTTATCCATGAGGTACTGTGATGAATGTGTATTTTCTTCAAGACTTTGTTCCCCAATTCAATGTCGATAAGTGTCAGTGGCCATTTAAGAACGATGTATAAACATTCAGGACTTAAATATAGAGGAAGTGCAGCTCTGATAAGTATGTTGTGTACCTTTGAATATGTTTTCTAATGTATTTCTCCTTTTTTTTTGTTTTTTTTAAAAGGTCGGTGGATAAAAGTGTTATACTTTATGAAGCAGTAAGTATTTAGCAAAACACGTGTGTTTGTGTATATATATATATATATATATATGCATATATACATATATATGACTTACAGTAAAAATATTTTATAATTTATCCCTACATTTTCATTGACATTATGCTTATTGCTGTACACTATACCTGCTTCTTTAAAAGTGAATATTAATTGTGTGTGTTGGCTTGAAGACTCAATACACTAGTAGTTCACAGTAATATTCCAAAAGCTTTTACAGGCGAGCATATTACAACTAAGAAATTCTGTTGCATTTCATTCATGTTATTTTCGTTCGTAAAGGAGTCCTTATTTTTCTAAATTATGTGGATTTGTTTTTCATATTTTTATAGCTGTTTCAAGTGTTAATAGATAGAAAGACATTTAAAATAAACATATATGTAACTGTGATTTATATGTGGAATGTTACAAGATTTGTTGGGTTTCCGACATCTGTTCTCCCTCTAAGGCACTGTTGAATTATTGGTGCTGTCACTTGCCAACAATACATTTTCAACTCAAAAACTCAGACTAGGAGAGAGAAGGGCAGGCATTATCCTTATGTTCTCTTTGGAGCTTCTCACTTTGGGTTAAATAATACATGCCTTCCCTCTTTTAGGTGAACACTTTCTATTGTCCTGAGAAGACGTGGAACATATTCCTTGTTAAGACTGGCAAACTCCACTTAACACTTGCTGTTACTTCCTCTTAATGCATGAGGAATAAGCAGGCCATTTCTCTGGTGATATTGCATATAGACCCTGTTCACCACGAAATTCTGTCAGTATTACCTAGGAGATATGTAAAACCCTGTTCCATAAGGAATCATTCAGAATCCTTTGTATGTTTCTGCAGGGGCTACTGCTCTCAACCTCCCTGCTAATACATTAAATGTTGCAAAGAATCTAAATTTTACCATTTTTATTTGAAAGATATCTTACGGAACATTGTTTTACGTATGACCTCATTACCAATGTTCCTTGGAACACAGGGTGCCCCGTGTTCTTTGTAGTTAGTGTTTCCCAGGAGGCAAAGAACAAGAGGCATTCAGTACAAGACTAGGTGCTGTGGCTAGCATAATTATCAAGGCTCCAGTTCTAGCTCGTTAGGTTAGGTCTATTATATTGAGCCAGCTTTCTAAGAGAGATGTCTCTACCCATAAGGGGAATTCATCTTTTCCTGTAACCCATCCAGAATAGGCTCTGCACCGGATTGCTTGGAAGTTTTACTGATACTAGAAGAAAGTTGCACTTCAAGTTGGTATTGCCTTTTTGTCCTTGCCTTCTGTAGTACAGTAGAACATCTCTAGTGGAAGGGTGATACAAGTCCTTGGTAGACTTTCAATGGTTTGTTGTTTGGATACTCGCTTGAGGATCAGTGCAACAGGTAATTCCATGCCTGCTCTGAATTACTTTACAAGGACACTAGTGCCTGGCAAACTGGGGTAACAAGGTTATCAGTTGAAAGGGCTTGCTCTTAACCAGGTCATTATACATTCTGTAAAGACCAGATACCACTATTTACGGGATGAAATGGACAGATCCACTGATCTCTTTAGCCAACTAATAGAGGAAGAATACATAACCATGCCAGACGAGAGCAAGTAAACTGTGGAGCATCAGCTTCTAGTGAGAAAGTAACTCATTAAGTCAAGGATGCTATTGGCCTTTGGAGTCTCCCAAGGCTAGCTTAGATTTATCCGTCAAACTTGAAGTAGGATGCACAGCAAATAGATTTTGACCTTCTTGTCTGAGAATATGATCTTACTGAAGGGCAAATAAATGCTGATCACAGCAAAATCACTGAGCACAGTATTGTTGATACTTCTTGATGGCAAGAGAAAGTTCAGTCTGCTAACTGTATATGTGGTTCAGTGCTAGGCATCTCTTTTTGCGCAGTCTGGCGTTGTTTATCATTAAAAGATGGCTGCGTGATAACCCTCTTTTCTGTTTTTTCCTTCTAACTTATGAAGTGCAGCATTTTTTCCTTTGGGATAATAGAATTGTTTGAAGTGTCCATGTTATACTTTTTATATTTTGCAATGAAAAATACAAATGGAATGTTTCATACTATTTCACACATCTACTACATCATATCATACCTACCCTTCAAGAAGTTCATGATGCTACACTAGACTGGGTTCTAAAGGGAGATCATTTGTGCTCAGTTCATTCATGTATTCGTTATTGGTTTATTAAGACAAAAGTAAGAACATTTAAAACACTTCACATTCAAAATAAAATGTAAGCATTCAGCAGTATACAAAGGAATACAAAGTTCTTTACCAACAATTTATATGTTGCACTGGTAACTTAAATATGTACGATTTTTTTCTTTTCACCTCCCTTAAAAATAAAGCAACCACAATTGTTATCTTTTCAGGGCCTAAGGAGAAAAAAATAATTAAATACCTCATTTATTGTCCGATGCCAACCTTTTTTTGAGTAGTGGTTCACATTTCTTTTCTTACAAATTAAATTTGCCAGAAAAAGTAACATTATATGCACAAACTTATTTGAGGTACTTTGTGGGCAGCTACTTGCAAACAAAATGAAAGCTTGGTTGATAATCTCAACCTTAACTGAAAACCCAAAACAAGATAATAGAATATTGCTACAAATATTTGGGCAAGAAGTAGTCAATAGCGATTATGCTGTGCCAAAAAAGTCCTTACTTGTGTTGACTTGTACCAGTGAACAGTTATTGTTAATAAAATCTTTGTCAGCCTTTTTATTTGTTAAACTCATTTTATCAACAAATAACAAGGCAGTCATTACATGCGTAGATATAGTATGACAATGCAGTCTATACATGAGAGGGCCAATCAAAAAGCATTCAGTATTCTCATGTGTACAGTTCTGTACTCCAGGAGGCGGACAAAGGGTCCCCCTTCCCTGTCACTATAGGCACCTTATAACAACTATGCGGACTTACTATTCTCCCCTCCCTCAGCATCTTGGTGTTCTGAGTCACCGAAGTCTGAGCTTGTGTCAGAGTCTGTTGTCGCCCTGGAATCAGGAACTAAAAGGTTATCTGTAAGGCCCGCCAAGTGTTTAGTGCATCCTCAAGTTTGTCATCCCTCCTACTAGGTCATATATGTGTCTCCTCCGCTTGGGCCCACTCAGCCACATCCCTATGCCAGAGTGCAATCGTCTGGGCTCGCTGAGATATCCATGTGATTGCAATTCTGTGCTGCGCTAGTACCATGGCCAGTTGAACAAACTTATAAGTAATTTTACGGCCCTTCAGGCATTTAAAAAAAACCTGGTAAATGTTATTGGGGCATCAGGACTGTGGGTAGTCGAGCGGCACGTACCATCTCATCCACTACGAGTTGCCTTAAGCTGTACACTTCATCACAGGACCAGGCTAAGTGTAGAAAGTCCACCCCCCTAGTACTACAGCGAGAACATGTATCCGGTCGACACTCACCCATGCAATAGAGATCTTTAGGCATTAAGTAGATTATTTGCAAATTATTGTAATGTATCAGCCAAAAGCGGGCATTACTAGAGACTGTTCGCGTTAGTTCACATACCTGTTGCCAATCCGCATCTCTCATTGGGGTGTCAAGGTCGGAATTCCACACCACACGGGCCCGTTGTAGGGTTTCTACCATATCCGATCGCATAGCTCGGTAAAGGTGTGTAATCGGGTGTCTGCCCGAACCATAGGCCAGCAGTATCTCCAGGGTTTGAGTAGGTTGCGGGGCTGCCGGATAACATGGCCAGGTGTGTTTAGTTGTTTCTGCTAGGCCCGCATGTTGTAAGAATTGCCCCTGGCCTAGTCCAAAGTCTACACAGGCATTTTCAAATGAAAAGAAGGACTCGTCTGGATACAGGTCGCCCCATAGTTCGCGTCCCCCCTCTTTCCATGTCTGGAAGGACATATTGATCGCTATCTGCCCGACTGGTTTTAATATCCAAATTGGAAGTTCCCTATGGAACGGTGCACGCTTAAGTACTGCAACAAAAAAACTTTGTCACACCCTGGCCCTCTATCGCACAATATATGGAGTGTCTCTTGGTGTACCCACTTCCTCCGTCAGTAGGTCAGGAAGACAAATGGCATCCACCATTCCTGCTAAGAGCCGTGTCTCCCAACTAAGGTCTACGTCCATCCATCGTGCTGCGTGTTGCAATTGGGCGGCATAATAATATAGATTCAAACGTGGGATCTCGAATCCCCCGCTGCATATGGCTCGGTTAATGTAGCCAATGCTACTCTACTATGCCCACCTGCCCATAAGAGCGAGATAAGGAGCGAGTCTAGCTGTCGGAACACTCTTGCTGGAAGTCAGCACAACTTGTTCTGGAGTAGGTACAGGTATCTGGGCAGGAGTATCCTTTTAGAGATGGCTAATCTGCCCATCAGGGGCGGGAGGAGCGTATTCCAGAAGGTCACCAGGCTTTTGAGAGAGTCAAGCACTCTACCCATGTTAAGCTGCAATTGTTGTGCTCTGGTGTGGGCTACCTGGATTCCCAGATATCTAAAAGATACCAGTTCCCAGTGAAATCCCAGGGTGGGGAGGTGTTCGACTGGAGTCCCATCCAGGGAGGCCAGATGGAACATCAGAGTATTGGTCCAGTTAATTCGGAGTCCCGATAGGTCTCAAAATTCCTCCAAAAAATGCAGGAGCACTGGCATTGGAATACGGGGTGAAGAGACATAAAATAAAGCACCATCTGCATACAAGGAGATAATATGGTGTATGTCTCCCAGTTGTATACTGCAGGCATGCAGTTGTTGTGCTCTAATTGCCAGTGGCTTTATTGCTAGGGCGAACAGAAGTGAGGAGAGCGGACACCCCTGCCGGGTTCCACGGACAAATGTCCACATCTCCAAGCGAGTCTGTCCCACGCACACCCTGGCGACGGGGACCGTGTATAGTAATCCAACCCATCCTCGGAATTGAGGTCCAAACCCTACCACCCATAGAACCTCCAACAAGTAGCCCCAGTCATCGGTATAGAACGCTTTCGCTAGGTCGGTGGAGACCAGTGCCATCTCACCATTATGATCCTACATCTCGTGGAGCATGTGCGCAAATCTTTTCAAGTTCATACCAATGTGCCGGCTTGAGCTAAAACTGCACTGGTCCTCATGAACCAATGCTGTCTTGTGAGGGGCTAGCTGATTTGACGGTAATTTGCACCGAATTTTCATGTCTGAATTAATCATCATGACGGGTTTATAAGCTGATGGGTTCGTTTCGTCTTCCCCCCGGTTTCAGGAACATACAGCTCTCCCCCTCTTGCATAGTTCGTGGGAGTACCCCAGTGTCCCGCACCTCAAGGAAAACATTCAGTAGGCGTTAAGTGGTCTCTGCTGTGTGAGCCTGATGAAATTCGACTGGGAAACCATCCTCTCCCTGAGCCTTTGAATGGGGAAGCATACTCAATGCTTCTCTGAATTCCTCAAGCGCCAACGGGGCTTCCAGCTCCTCATTAGTTTCTTCAGGAAGCTTCGGCATAGCTAAGCTCTCCAGGAACGGGGTGCACATTGCCGGGGTGATGTTGGGCTCTGCTGTATACACTTCCTGCAAGTGCATCCTAAACGTTTCCACTATGCCCTCTCTCGTAGCAACAGCCCTGCCCTCTGGTGTGAGTAAATGTGTTATGAATAGGGGAGGATGTCTCCTACGCAATATCCACGCTAGGAGGTGCCCCTATTTATCTCCCTGCCTATATAAATGCTGTTTGTACTATTTAAGCGTATGCTTATCTAGATGATCCCAGATGTCTTCTATATGCCTGCGCACTCCCCGCTCCTCTGCCTGCCATTCCCGGTGTGGCACGTCCCTAGCCTATGTGGTAGCCAGACTTGCTCCCTCCCTGCGCAGCTCCGACTGCAATCGTCTATGCATGCCACATGTCAGTCCCATACATGCACTCTGTATTACAGACTTTAGGGCCTCCCACTCTGTGTCCCTATGCACTGTGGAGCCCCAATTAATGGTCAAATAATCAGTCATAGATTGCGACAAAGTCTCCCTACCTACGGGATCTGTCAGTATCTCTTCGGGCATTCTCCAATACTTTCGGAGGCAAAGTGTCCCATATGTGTTACGTCCATATCTTCGAGTTCCCTGTGTCCAGCACTTAGTATTCTATCTAACTACTGAAGGTATTATGTGTTGTGGAATGACATGTGTAAGCTCTTTGTGTTGGGTTTCTCCCTCTCCATACATCTATTAATCCCAAGTTATGCATTACTTCCTTAAGGGCTGATGTCATGAGGGCTTTGTGTTCGCTATGGGAGATCCCCTCTCTAGGTCTCCGTCCAGGACACATTTAAAGTCTCCCAGCCATAGCATTGTGGCCTCCACCTTCTGCATTGCCAGATCTTGCATGGACAAGAAAAAGGTTGGGTCGTCGATATTAGGGGCATAAGTGTTGAGGAGTGTGATTTCTTGACCATCAACCTTGTAAAAACACATACCTCCCACCTACATCTGCTTCCATGTAGGTCAATGATAACGGCAGCCCGGTGCCACCCATATCAGGGTGCCTCTGGCATGGGTAGAATATGGGGAATGATTTACCTGTCTTGCCACTTTTTTGCCAGCCTGGCTGCCCCTGCGTCGTCCAAGTGTGTTTCCTGGAGGTGCACTATACTAATCTTATGTCTTTTTTATCAGGATAGAGAGCATCCTGTAACGTTTCTTATAGGAACCCAGTCCCCTGACATTCCATGTCAGGAACCTATCACTACCCCCCCATTGTCTGTGGGTTCCAACCGTGATATCCCCCCCATCTCATGTAGTTCGATAGATTTCCAGACTGCCATTCAACAAAACCCTTAACTAAGCATCTGAAACAGAAACAATAAAGTCCTACCCCACCCACCCTTGGGCATACATGGCTCAACTGTCGGCCTATCTACACCCACCTACGGCATGTGCCAGGACCTGCACAGCGTCCCCAATTGTCCAACTGGGACAGTCACATCTAGGCTATCTACGAACTCCCGGCCAGCAATTCTGATTGTACCCTTACCCCCTATTCCAATTGCTATAGAGGACTATTATTAGTTCAGTATTTTCGCTGAGTGAATGTTCGCCAGTTTAGATGTCGCCCTCCCCAGGGCATAGACTAAAATACATACTAGAGTCTCCGGGTGTAGACTGCACTGCCATGTTCCGAAGAATGCCCCCCCTGCCCTCCTCCTCCCAGGAGTCGATTAAACAAATGGCAAACTTCTCACGATTCTCCAATCTGCAGAACTGCCTCCGCCATGGTGTCTGGCACAAAATCTGGCTAAGTGATTATAGTTTCTTCTAAAGTTCCAGGATCAAGCGGCCGTGTGTCTGTGCTTGCCTCTGGTGAGTGTTCCGCTGTGTTCTGTAGTTGCATCGTTCCATCATCATTTATCATTACTCTCTGTGGGCTTAGTGGCTCTGTATTGGGCTTCTTGGGCGGAAAGGCGTAGCTTCATCATGTTCCTCCTTTGGAGCGAGCACCCTCAATCAATCAGGGGTTTGTTAAAGCGCGACTACTCACCGGTAAGGGTCTCAAGACCCTGAGTCCATTTGTGGCTAGTATACGGTTGTGCAGCTGTTGTTATGTCTATCATCTCCAAACACTCCCAGACCTCCTCTGGATGATTGAATAAAATGTGCCTTCCCTTGGAACAGTACCTTCAGCCGCACCGGGTATAACAACATATACTGCAGGTGTAGTGCTCTCAGTTTTTGTTTAGTTGCGTGTAAGGATTTGCGCCTCTCTTGCACCTGCTTTGTGTTGTCTGGGTAGATAGCTATGCGTCTGTTACCGAACTGCGGGACATGTTGTTCCTGAGCTGCACGTAATGTAAGTCTCAATCCCTTGGCAATGAAGGCGCTGGGTGGGGTGCCTGATGACGGTGAAGGAACCAGGTCTCTATGGGCCCTGTCCAAGACAACAAATTGTGATAGTCCTGGTGGTTTCAGTTCCACGTGCACCCAGTTCTCCAGGAATTATTCTGGCGCTGTACCCTCAACTTTATCCGGAAATCCCAGCACACGAATGTTACTTCAACAGGAACGACCCTCAGCGTCTTCCACGCGATGCTCCAATTCTGCGGTTGCCGTGGTCATCTGGGCCATTTGCCATTTTAGGACCGTGACTTCTCCCTGCAGCTCTATGATGTTGCTCTCAGCTGTTACAACCTTATCTGCCACCTTACTCAGGTTCCCATGCAGGAGGTTTATGTCGATGGATACAGCTTCTATCTTAGTTTCTAACGCTGTGTGGGAGCCCTGAATAGCTGCCAGCAGTTCTGCTCGTGACGGCTCTGGACTCCGGTCTGGCTGGCTCTCCGCAACATCCTCTCCCCCTTGCTGTGTGAGTCTCTGTGGCAGTTGGCGCAAAGTAATATATTGCGTAATGGTATTGGTGCAATGCGAGCGTGCAGCTCTATCCTTGGCCATGATTTTATGTGAGACAATGGAGGCCTAGACACTTTCTATAGCGCGCTCGTATAAGGGACACTCTTAGCTCAGTACTACAAGTGTGGGGTCTCCTGCCTTCAATACAGCCGTACTATGCTTATCGAACTATAGGAAGGTGCACCAGGAAAGAGTCCACATTCAATTTAGATATCAAATCATCATCCTTATTAGCATAGTTCAAAATAAATGTTATAATCCAGCCAACGTGTTTCGTTCTATTTACTCCTGGAACTTCATCAGGGCTGAAATCAATCACATAGAAAATGACATAAAAACCAACATATATATAACATATTACAAACTGACAAAATATAAACAAATATACTAGAAACGGTCCACCGATTAAAATGTAAACAATGAAACTCCTCACATTCCAATTTCCATGAAGAAGATTCTTGTCATGGAAGTTGGACCGATTGCATAGGTAAGCACAAAACAAAACTCAAATTCAACATAGACAAATATAATACGTAAAACACCAGTATGACAAAAAAACACATGTGGGACCTCACAAAAACAACATAAATCAAAAATAATTATATCTCTAAAATGTACTGGCAATTTAAACATGTAAAGCAATTATATACAATTACAATACATATATGACATAGGAAGAAGGCTTAATATGAACAGTGATTCACTGTTCCTGTATCACAGCGCACAATTTGCTGCGCTTAACAAAACCAAACACAATTGAATTTCCAACCACCTCTAATCCATATATTCATACATCTACATAGAAATGTATAGTAAACCTCACCTCAAGTGTATAGAAAGGTCTTGTTTATAAAGAATGATACAGTACTATCGTGTCCTTAGTCACAAGGATACCAAGTCCTCCGCATTCAGTTTTTCAACCCATCAATGGACTACCATAAATAACAACGGGCATGATCAGGCCCGTACTTGATACCTATACAAAACGAGCATTTGTAATGCGAGACCTATTGCATTGCAAATGATTGGCATCACGACAACGGGAGCAAGGGCGGGGGGGTCGGAGAAGGCACGGACATCGGGATTTTGAAGGCACAGACAACGGGAGGGCGGGGTCGGGTGGGGTGGCGGGAGAAGGCACGGACAACGGGAGGGAGAAGGCACAGACAACGGGAGGGAGGGCGGTCCGGGGGAAGAAGGCACCAAAGCACGTCGTGCCTGCAGTAGGAGAACCTCAATAACGATAATAGTGCTCACAGTCTAAATAACACGTACCATGTAACAACCGAAGCAAAGGGGCCAGTCGACATGGGAGGTGACAAATGAAGAGGAGGCGGTACTAAGGAGGGACTAACAAGCCTATCGACAAATCAGAAGCCAGCATTTAGGACAGACAGTGACACAAGCCAATTGCAACTATGGGCGGAGAGTGGGCGGAGCTTCTATTCACCTACTCCTCTACAATAAGCAACGCAGAGCAGCGCATGCGCGCTGGCTCTAGGTTCAACCTAAAAAACATTAAGAATATGCTTCAGATGGGTTGTAGATCTAAAGTGTCACTTATATGCATTGAGATCATAGAATCAATATATGGTCACCATGGACTTCCCTATCACAAACTAAGAGCAAAGGACTAAAGGACCATTCACAACTCAGAACCTGACAAAATTCATTCAAATGGGTGCAATTGACTTGGCATGTTCCAATATATATAACACACTTCTTAATGCGGAAATCGCCATATTCAGTAATCATTAGTCATCACAAATTAATCGAACTCTTGGAACGATAAACCTGATAGTGAAAACGCATCATGACATTCAGACCCAGGACACCCAGGCCAGAGATCAGAAGTCCCCATCCCGTAAAGATTCTCCCTTTAACTAAATCCAACCATTAATATCCAGTTAACCAGTAGGCACTATCTATTTAAGGCGCCACCGTAATCCCCACCTTTCCGTTCCAATTCACTCACGTATTACATATTCAAGTACAAATGCCGTGCGGTCTAGTTTCAAAAAACCCCGCGCCACCTTTCCCATCGCTTAAAAGGCATCACCGAACGTCACCAAATCAGCATAGCGTGCCAAAGGACGCATTAACCCAGTATATCACATGGCGTCAGTGAAAAAAGCGGCGGCCATATTGGAACGTATTTTATTAAGTTAAAAAATAACGTTTCATATCCTACTGGTGACCCTAAATAGAAGAGTTCAAATCCGACAGGGCGAGGAAACAAAAAATGTAAAAACCCTGCACCGGGGGGAATACTGCCTCGTGATGTCATAACCCATTATGTACCAAAAAACGAAGCACATTATATTACGAACAACCCCGTTTTAACAAGACCCTGTTAGCAATCATATTCTAAAGTGAGCCTTAGGACTCAAGGAATGGGTAGAGAAAATGTAGCCCTGACTTAGTACTTTTAATTGGCTTTAAAGCCCCCAACTAATGTCAGTGAAGAAAGTGGCGGCCATATTGGAAAATGTTTTATCACGTTAAAAAGTAGTATTCCATATCACACAAGTGATCCTAAATAAAAAAGTTCAAATCCCCCCGGGCGAGGAAACCAAAAATTCCAAAGCCCCGCACCAAGGGAAATATTCCCTCATGATGGCCCGTTATATTCCAAAACACCTAAGTCCCTTATACTATAATTAACCCCGTTTTCACGAGACCCTGGTAGCAATCATATGCTAAAATGGGTCGTAGAACTAGAGAAATAAGTGGACAAGTTGCTGACCCCATGCAGTACTTCTAATTAGCTCTAAATAACCCAAAAAAATCAACAAATGAATATCAGGTTCCAAATGACGCGCTATCCCAGCACATCAACCAGTTTTAATAGAGTTACAATTTCAACCCAGTTTCAATGGAACACAATTCGAAGGACCCAATAAAAAATAAACAAACAACAAATACAAAACAAAATAGAGTAGAAAAGTGTGACACTGTTGACTATATACATATTGCACTATCATCTCGACCAAGATCATGTAATTGTATAAAAGCGACTATCGATACCTACAACCAACCTCTTTATACAGTTGTTCAAAAGCAAAAAACTTTGAACCCACTTCATTTCAATTACAAGAGGTTATCAGTTGGAACAAATTGGATTTTAGTGCAGACAGGGATCCAAGTGAGCTCAATCATTAACAACACCATCACAGAGAAGTCCTACCTGCCCCCAATACACACAGAAATTATCCTTACTCCAAGAAGTGACGGAATTCATTTTCAGTATTGTGACCATGGGTAGTTGCTCGTAAACAACATATCCATTTTGCCTCAATCGTCTGAGGAGCAAATCTCTGTCCCCTCCTCTGTTTCCTATGCTGACATGGTCAATTCCATAAAACCAAAAGTTAAGGTCATCAGGATGCGCAGTTTTATAGTGTTCAGCCATGGGGTATCTAGTATCCCCATTCAGAATAGCCCTACGATGTTCCGGTACCCACAGCTTAAGGCAGCGGGTGGTGCTGCCCACATATATCAAACCACCATGGAGGGTACTTTTGTTCCCTTGTTCATCCCAGGTGTTCCCTATCACCCTGAGGGTGGTGATGAGGACTGGGAGGGGTCGCTGGTCCCTTTAACAGACCAGCTGGAAGAACCAGACTGGAGAGAGGAATTGGGTGATGCCAGTGGTCTGGATACTTCCCCACACCTTGCCATGCTTTCTCCCCCTACCGTGGCTACTGAGGAGGGAGCGTCCTATGCAGTGGTGGTGCGTAGGGCAGCTGAGGCTTTGGGCTTGGAGCTCCCTACAGTGGCAGTCAGGACTAACCTCCTGACAGAGGTGCTTCAGCCAGCGGCTACTTCCTCTGAACCCTTCTTGCCCTTCAATGAAGCCCTCACAGACGTCCTTCTGGGCACTTGGTCCAAGCCCAGCTCTTGGTCCAAGCCAGGGGCTCTTGTGAAACTGATGATTGCCTGCCGCCACCGCCCGGCTCTTAGCGATCCCATCTTACTAACCCAACACCCTTCCCCTGAGAACTTGGTGGTCCAAGCCTCTTCTTCCAAGGGCGCATTCCCTTCTGCATCCCCGGATAGGGAATCCAAGAAGCCTGATCATCTTGGGAAGCGCATTTTCTCTTCCTCCAGCTTGGCGCTGCGGTCTGTGAATACCGCATGCCTCTTGGGTTGCTATACCCATACAGTCTGGGATACGGTTGTGCAAGTGCTGCCTCAGTGCCCGGAGGAGGCCCGGGCCGTTCTCTCCCAGGCAGTTGCGATGGGAGAGATGCAGCAAAATTCACAATCCGCTGTGGGCTGGATACCACTGACTGTCTGGGCAGAACGATTGCCTCGTCGGTAGCCCTTTGGCACTACGCCTGGTTGAGGACGCATGGTTTTTCGAGGGATGTTCAGTCAACCTTGCTGGACATGCTCTTCGATGGCCATCACCTTTTTGGTGACAAGGCAGACTCGGCGCTGGATCGCTTTAAGGATGCTCGGGCTACGGCCAGATCCTTGGACCTCGCTGCGTCCTCCCGTCCACCACAGTCTGCCTTTCGCCCCTTTCGTGGCTACGGAAGGGGCACCCCACCACGTCCGACCCAGTCCAGCCACCAGCCCACGCAAGCTGCCCAGTCTCTGCGTGGCCACGGATGTGGGACCCAGCGACATGGGTCTGGGAACCAGCAGGCGGGCCAGTCCACTCTCCCCTCCCCCCCCGCCCCCTGCAGCAGCCTCCGAAACCTCCTAGTCTGACCCTTCAGGCCCATCAGCGGCCAGTGGGTGGCAGGATTCGCTATCACCTCCCCCACTGGCAATCCATCACGTCAGACAGGTGGGTTTTGCAGATAGTCCAAAGGGGCTACTCCCTCCCCTACGAAACTACCCCTCCTTCCATGCCACTGTCTTTTGATCGCATGTCGGAGGATCACTTGGCACTTCTCCGCCAGGAAGTCTCAGCTCTCTTGGCCATGGGAGCTATTGAGAGGGTCTCGGCTCCATAAGTAGGTCGTGGTTGCTATTCCACTACTTTCTGGTGCCCAAGAAGGACAAAGGCCTGTGTCCTATCTTAGACCTCATGGCCCTCAACCGCTTCCTCCGGAAGGAGAAGTTCAAAATGCTAACCTTGGCTCAGGTCCTATCTGCCCTCGAACCTGGAGACTGGATGGTGGTGTTGGACTTGCAGGATGCCTATTTCCACATCCCCATCCTGCCAGCCCACAGACGTTACCTGCGGTTCACGGTAGGCCATGAGCATTTTCAGTTCACTGTGCTCCCCTTTGTCCTTACCAGTGCCCCTTGGGGGTTCACGAAGGTTGCTTTCATCGGAGCTCTTCTGGACACAGTGCAGTTTTGGGCCTATCCTCCCGAGCAGCAAGTCCCGGATATTCGGGCTATGATACCCATGTTTCAGCCTCTATCCCGGATTTCGGTGAGAATGACCCTGAGGCAGCTGGGCCTCATGGCATATGCGGGCTCTGCAGTGGGACCTGAAATTCCAGTGGGTGCAGCATCAGGGGAATCTTTCCGACTACTTCCAGATCTCGGAGGGAACTGCGCGACAACTGCAGTGGTGGTTAACGAACCAGGATTTGGTCAGAGGCAGATCCCTCTCCCTTCCCCAACTGGACCTCACGGTGGTGACCGATGCATCACTCGTGGGATGGGGTGGCCACCTGGGAGAGGCGGAGATCAGAGGAGTCTGGTCTCCGGCAGAGTGCGGGCTCCATATTAACCTGTTGGAGCTCTGGACGATTCGCTTGGCACTGAAGGCATTCCTTCCCTTTCTCAAGGGGAAGGCAGTGCAGGTGTTCACGGACAACACCACCGCCATGTGGTACTGCAACAAATAGAGCAGGGTGGGGTTGTGGACCCTTTGTCAAGAGGCTCTTCGCCTATGGACATGGCTGGAACATCAGGGCATTTCCCTGGTGGTTCAACACCTGGCAGGTTTTCTGAACGCCAGGGCGGACAAACTCAGCCGCCGGTGCCTGGTGGATCACGAATGGGGTCTTCACTCAGAGGTGGTGCAAGGTCTCTTTCAGCAGTGGGGAGAGCCTTGGTTGGATCTGTTCACCACCGAAGAGAACGTGCAATGTCAGCAGTTCTGCACGTTGGAGTTTCCAAGGGGGCACTTGCTCTGCGACGCTTTTCGTCGCGAGTGGAGCTGGCGGCCTCCTGTACGCCTTTCCACCTGTACCACTTCTGCTCCGAGTGCTGAAGAAGATCTAGCGCGACCGGGCCCAAGTCATTCTTGTGGCTCCGGACTGGGCATGAAGAGTCTGGTACACCGAGCTCCTGAACATGGCCATTGATCCTCTGATCAGACTGCTCCTTCGGATGATCTTCTGTTGCAGTAGCAGGGGACGGTCCTCCACCGAACCTGTCCAGCCTCCACCTCCTTGCGTGGAGATTGAGCTGCAACAGTTTACAGCTTTTGACCTTCCTCCCGAAGTCTGTCATGCCATTTTGGCAGCCAGGCGACCCTCCACTAAGACGGTATACGCCTGTCGATGGAACAAGTTTGTGGCATGGTGCACAGCAAAGGCTGTGGATCCCCTTTCTGCCCCTCTTTCTGAGGTTATTTTGTTCCTTCTTTCTTTGGCCCAGCAGGGCTCTGCTCTGGGCACTCTTAAAGGCTACCTGGCAGCCATTTCTGCTTTTCTTCGGCTACCAGATCAACCCTCTTTGTTCAAGTCCCCTATTGTAAGTAGGTTCTTTAAAGGCATTATTAATCTCTTTCCTCCTTTTCCTTTCATAATGCCACAGTGGGACTTCAACCTTGTTTTGGCTTACCTTATGTGCGCTCCCTTCGAGCCTCTTCACTACTGTCCTCTTAGGCTTCTCACTCTTAAGACTGCCTTTCTTGTTGCCTTCACCTCTGCTTGCAGAGTGAGTGAGCTTCAGGCTCTTTCTTCTAAGCCCCCTTTCTTTACGGTTCATCCGGACGAAGTGGTGTTTCGAACGAGGCCCTTGTTCCTGCCTAAAGTTGTCACTCCTTTTCACATCAGACAGACTATTACTCTGCCCACCTTTTTCCCGCCTCTGCACCCTTCCAAGGAGGAGGAGAGACTCCACCGCCTGGACCCGAAACGTGTGCTTTCTTTCTACCTTGACCACACGAAAGATTTCCAGGTGGACGATCAACTCTTCATTGGCTATGTGGTTGCCAAGAAAGGTCGGGCAGTGCAAAAGCGTACCATCTCTCGATGGGTCGTCCTTTGTATAAAGATTTGTTACGCTTTAGCTAAAAAGGAACCGCCAGTGGGGCTGCGAGCTCATTTCACTAGAGCTACAGCAGCGACTACTGCTTTGTCACGTGGAGTCCCACTCATTGACATCTGCCAGGCGGCTACGTGGGCTTCTATGCACACGTTCACCAGACATTACTGCCTGGATAGTCAAGTCTGGAGGGACAGCTACTTTGCCCGTTCTGTCCTCCAGGACTTTCTGGTGTGAACTTTGTTTGCAGTCCCTCCTCTGGGGCTGGTATTGCTGGGGTATCTATTCTAAGGTAAGGAATCTATAACTAATAGTCTCTTTCAGATGAACAAGTTACTTACCTTCGGTAATGATGCATCTGTAAGAGACATATATTAGTTATAGATTCCTTACCACCCCACCCATCCTCCCTGCTCTGCGAACTGACTTCTAGGGATAGGGACTCCCTTGCAGGGCCCTAGTATGGCGCACCAATGGTCAGTGTCTTCATGGCTCTGCTCTTCTGGCGTGGAGAGTCGTGTCAGAACTGACGTCAGCGCGCAGGGGTGGCGTCTAAGTAGGCACCGCGATGTCATCCCGGCGACGCCGACGACGGACGCGGAGTCAACCAACGCCACCTACCGACGCGCAGGGGTACTGCTGAAGAAAAATTCTGCGGATCCAGTCTGACGCCTGGGGGTAATTCTAAGGTAAGGAATCTATAACTAATATATGTCTCTTACAGATACATTGTTACTGAAGGTAAGTAACTTGCTCTGTTATACTCAAAGTGGTCTGCACCCTCTGTATGCAGATAAGACCGTGCTGCCATGAGTCCAAACTTGTTTTGAATACATGTATATAAACTAACCACATCAAAGGTGACAAAACAGAAATCTGACCAAGTGAAGTACTATGCTTTTCGGTGGGCCTCTGTTGGCTCAAAGTACTGCTGGCTGGCTTCAGGGTTTTCTCGCCAGGCTCAACGATATGCAAACACAGACTTACTGCTCTTGTGCTCTCACATTGGCATCCAGCGTCTCGTTTGCTCACCGCTATGTCTCCTCGTCAATAATCCATCAGGGGAGGAGTAGTAGGATTACTCTTTTCCTCAGTCGCTACCTCTCAATGTATCCGCTGGGGGGCTAGGCCCTGCCAATGTCCGTACCTCAAGGCCGTTGGCCCCCAGCATCAATACAGTGGTCTGGAGCAGTTCATTTGTTGCGGGTGACTAGCCACAGGATCTGCGGTGTCTTATGGACTAAAGGCCTTTGAGGTGTCTTTTCCTACCAAGGCAACACAAGGTTGAGGCTCTTTTTTATTTACTGCCAAGGGGCTACCACCTCCTACCCAAGAGGCCATGCGTTGTGTGTTACAGCTGCCGTCAAGATCTCCGGTCTCCCACCTGATGCTCAGGGCCTCATGGAATCGTGCTGGCACTCCGTCTCATACTGGGACATCCCTTCAGTAGCCGCCGCATCTGTAACGCTGCAACCGGTTCGTCGACGCTGCGCACAATCCAGATTGTGCGGGTACCGTTGGCTCTGGGCTGTCGTGAAGCATGTTCATCGAGACCAGGGAACCGTATCACTAGGTCCCGTAAGGGGAATCGCTCATACCACCTGCTGGTGTGAGGTCCCCGTGGAGCCCCTCGCCTTCCTCCAGTCGCCGGGGCTCTGCCAGTAAGTCTGCAACAGCCACCCGCATGGCCCATGGGTGGTTGGATGACTCACGGGGCCTTTCCGCTCTCTACCACAGGCCTCTGGAAGTTGCTCTTGGGTGCCGGCACTCAGTCCCTCGTTTTAGCCAGGAGCAATCCGCTGATGTTCTGTGCTACCAGGCCGAGTCACGACTGCCCGGGGGTTGCAGCATTCAACGGGTCATCCTCCGCCTCTGTCGGGCCCCGCTTAGGCCCTCTGCTGAGGCGCCGCCACTCGCCAGGCACTCAGTCCGTGTGCCGGATAAGGTTCTGACTCACCTCGTTGTCCAAAGATGGAGAGGGGGGGCACCCAGCAGATTGCCTCTAAAAGGTCCCAGTCGATCACAGTGCTAAGCCGCCGCGACATAGTGTCTGCTCTCTTCTGGCTGCTCTGCAAATGGGTCCATGAGCTGTGTGTGCTCCCAGCTAGACCCCGACTGAGCTTTAGGGAATAATACATGTTTGCTGGCAGTGGGGCTCAATCCTGCCCCGGCTACCCCTCAGCCGACGTGCGGAGGGTACCCACAAGGATTTTCATAATAGAATCTGCAGTCAGGATTCAGGATGGTGAAGGATTTTGTCGCTGGCGGGCCAGGAGCTCCAGGGGTACATCCTGTCAGCCATATTTCTTAGGGGCGTATATATTTTTGTCTCTGTTAATTACATAATGTTTGAAATGAAGAACATATTTTTCAACATTTTTTATTTTTAAGCTGTGTTGTACTCCAAATCATCTATTAAACACTACGTTGCTACAGATTTAATATACTGCCTTAGGGAGGCTAAAAACCATACGCCCAAAATTTAAATTTTAGATTGTATAAAAAAGTGTCCCAGTTCTAAATGTAGGGCTCTAACACCAATTGCTAGGGTTAAGTTAAACACTTTCTGTAATGCTTTCTTTTCAGAACTTTAAACTTAAGAGGATTTTCCATTATTAATCTTAAAATATACTGCTATATGTTATTACTGAAATAACCTTTGCCTACTGGACTTTCACCAAAGACTTCATGGAGAATCTGCCATATGTCTGATTAAAATGCCACAAGCCTTCCAACGCAATTGTTGCTTTTCTAAAAACAAAGTATTTGTGATCTACAAAACACAAGATTTCAGTAAAAGTGACTCCAAGATATGTACAGAAGGACAGTTTTTGCAATTTCACATTATTTAAAAAAGAACTATAATTAGAATATGTTCACCCCGGTTCAATAAACTGTGTCTGTGATTAATAACCAGATTACAGTACATACTTAGCACATCCATATGTCTCTATAACGCCAACAGGTGCAATCCAATACAGCAGGTCACCTGTATATAATAAAGTGTTTCTATGATAATCATGTATATTTGTCTCCTAACCTTTGGCTTCTTTCAAGAATTGACAAAGGTCACGAAATGGCACTGGCGCGCACCATAGCTTCAGTCCATCTTGAGAGGTTGAACAACTACTCCTCACTCCCTCTGCGCCATTATTAACGTATAAGCCTAAGTATGAGAATGTAGTGCAATGAGAAGTGATAACACTCTTTAAGGGAATACTCTTGTTGGCTAACATAGACAACAGTAAATTCCGGTTCATTTTATCAAAATCAGATTTAAAATACACAAAAACTCACAGAAAAAAAGTGGCATAGCATGTTTAATTTATGTACAATGTAATTTAATGCAAAAATATAATGCAACTTCGATTGACCTGCAGAAAACTCTGCATGGTTTAAAGGGATCAGCTGATTGGCTACCGCACAATACTCCAGTGCCGCTAGTAAAATCTTAGCAAATATCTGTGCTGAAACATCAATTGTAGAATGCAGTCTTTAGGCCATTTATGTTTCCTTTATTAACATTAGGCTAGTTTAATAAGCTGTTCCATCTCACAGGAGCTCACAGGAATCACTCTTGAAAGTGTATTCAGACTGTTATATGGTAATATAAATGTAGCCTAAAGCTTAAGGTCCATTTTATAGATTACATTGGAGAAATCTTCAGTACCAGAAGCATGGTTCACATTGAGTTATTTTATTACATCTTTAGTGTCTTTACATCAGTTACAACCTCTTTCCACTCAATTGAGTTTAGTAAATCAACCAATGTTCTGGCATGCAATTTACTCAAGTGCTGTCCCTAGGTTACCTTAGTTATTAATGCATTAGCTGGTACTTTAGCATGCAGACATCCGCCCACAGCATTTTTCACAAACATTTGACATAAGTATCCCAAATTACCTCTTCCGTTAATACCATTGCCTTCCTAATGGATTCCCTTTTCTTCCATTTTATGAATTTTTTTAAATTTCTGCATTTTTCAAGTTTTGAGAGCCTTGGTGTCTCAGCTATGTAAGAACTGCTGTAACTCCCTACTTACTAACCGTCTCTTTTTTTAAATTTCCTAGTCAAACAATTAGGCATTTCACATGTGTAGATAAAATCAAGGTGCACTCTCATGTTCTTCTCATAATTGGAGACTGTAATCAATCCCCTATAACTATCACCTTTGCGTGCCTAGTAAGAACTTTTCCCATCTCTGTATTCTACACTCTTAACAGGCTAATGCATTACCATTCAAAACAATTGCATCTGAAGATCACTAGAAACCATTTTAGTATTTATCATTCTCAATATAGTAAAATTTGCTTTTATGGGTATGGGGGAAGTGGTCATTACCATCCCAGGCCAGAAGCGTTAGATATCACCCAATAATCTACATCAATGTTATCAATGGGGTGTTTCCTATTAACTCTAATAAATGTTGGCTTGTCGGTTTGGTCACCTGAAAAATACCTGTCCGCTGTTTTAATACAAGGACATCTAAGGAACCCTCAATAATTGTTCCTTGTTTACAACTACTCTGGTGTACATATACTACCTTCTGGATCATGGAACATCTCCCCTCCAAGGAATCCAAATTACCAACAATCTTGGTATTCATGTACCCCCTGATATAATCACTATTTCAGCTTTCAACTGATGCACCGGACTCTTAGAAATAAAGTTTGCAGCCTCTCTTGGATCGAAGTAGACATTAACACTTGCTAATTTAATGAAGAGTATTCAATCGTAAAAACTGTAATAAAAATGGTTCTCATATCAGTAAACAATCATAATGAATAATTCTATCATTAAAAAAGTTAGAAATTCACCCGCCCACAAGACCCTTTCCTTCTGAAAGTGCCATACTTAAGAGTCAACTAAAGCCCTACAACTGTGTTGAATAGTAGGATAACACACCATGTCTCCAGGAACATCAAAATCCTATTGTCTTTTACCATATTTTCACTATCCTTGTAGCTGCACCATCTCTCATCCTCATGTACTAGCATCTACTAGCATGACTGCTTCTTGTATTTGGTTTGGTAGTGCATCTAATCGCCTTTCTTCAACAGCTTGAGAATTGAGAACAAAACACTATTTACATGATATATCATGATTCACTTTTCTTCAAAGACAGCTCATTCTTCCTAATCAAATTGCAGATCATGGAGGACTAAATCTCAGTCTGTGAGTGTTTACAATCATCTCTGTCATGCACAAAATTAACACATTTAATGTCCCTCATGGTGATATCCTGCAGACTAATGATTTTCTGAACTACCTCTAATAAACAACTCACAGAGAAGGACCCCTTTAGTGGATGATTTGCAGTTTATAAAATATGATTACATTATTGAAGAGCATCTGTTTTGCAACGAGGAATCATTCTCATGCCCTCTCTCTGCATAAACCTAACATTTATGAATAGGGGAGATATCAGAAGTTTGAAATAGAGAGAACACTTCTTATCAAAATTAGATCTCTTACCAAAATCTACTGACACAAGGTATTTTACTATGTTTTATTCAAATCAGGCAGAGAGTACTGATCCTTAACCAACAGATTATATTTATTTCAGACTAGGCTGATGTACATTTAATTTTGGTGCTTCAAATTGTAATTTATGAATTATACGGGTGTTGAACAAGAACTGTTACTTAGAGGTAACTGATTGGTAGAACCACCATTTGTTATCTCTTTTTACCATTTTACCCTGTGACTCTTTGATTTAGGCTTCCATTTACCCAGTTGTATTTTTATAGGATTTTTTCGAACTTTATGTAAGAGCATAATTACCCACCAAGAGACAAAAAAAATATATGCATTATACTTGGCACTATATCATGGCCCAGTGAAGGCATATTATTTCTGGCTCTGACCCCGTGATGTTTGCATTTGCCTCAATATTCGTGAGTTGTTCTGGGTTATTTGTTCCTTTGAGGTCTTTATGAGCATTTCTAGAATCTGTCAGACCGATTGTCTGCATAAGGAGCAAGGTTTACACTATTGACTTTGAGGGTACAACTTCTATGGATTCTTCCAAAGTACAGATATCTTTATCTCTAGCACTAGCCTAAAGAATTCTGGTGTTTATTCTAGGAAATTACTATTTCTACTTTCTTGAACAGACATCAATGCTGCTAGTGGAAAACTCACTTGATAATATGTCATACTGCAAGACATTAGCTGATAGGAAGATGCTCCTACTATCAGGATGCAATTGACTGACAGTTAAATCGTACTCAACATTTAATGGGCTAAGTCTCGCTTGCACCTCCTCCACCTCTTCAAATAACACAAGATGCTTCGGTGTACATTGATTTCTATTCCATTGGTACCTTTAAAGGTTGATCTGCTCCAGAATTACTGTGCAGATTATTTTTTTCCTCCCCCCATGCTGCATTTCTTGCAGACCCTTTTCCTAATGTACACAGAGAATAAGACACCCGCCCTTCCTCTCAGAACCAACAGAGACCAGATGCAGAGTTCCCCAAGGATCCTCCCTCAGCCCCACCCTCTTCAACATCTACATGGCCCCCCTCACAACCATTGTCAGAAGCCACGGGCTCAACATAGTCTCCTACGCCGATGACACCCAACTCATCCTCTTCCTCACCAAGGAACCTGACGTCACCAGGCACAACTTCAAAGAAGGGATGACAGCTGTCGCAACCTGGGTGAAGAAGAGCTGCCTGAAACTCAACTCAGAGAAAACAGAAGTCCTCATCCTCGGCTCCACCCTCTCCGCATGGAATGAAACCTGGTGGCCCCCGCCCTTGGAAACCCACTAACCCCAACAGACCATGCACACAACCTTGGCATCATACTGCACTCATCGCTCACTAAGAATTGCCAGATCAACGCCGTCTCCTCCGCATGCTTCAACACCCTCCGCATACTACTCAAAACATTCAAATGGATACCCCCCAACTCCAGAAAAATGGTCACTCACGTCCTCATCACCAGCAGACTCGACTACAGCAACTCCCTCTACGCCGGAATCAACAAAAAATCTCTCTGCAAACTCCAGGCAGTCCAGAACGCCGCGGCCAGACTTATCCTCGATATCCCACAGCGCAACCACATCTCCCAACACCTCTGCGACCTCCACTGGCTCCCCGTCAAAAGAAGAATAACTTTCAAGCTGCTCACATGCCTACAAGGCCCCCCAGAACATCGGACCACAATACCTCAACAACCGCCTCTCCTTCCATACCCCCCAGGAGGAACCTCCGCTCATCCGACCTGGCCCTAGCCACCGTCCCACGCTTCTACAAGAACAGAGCGGGTAGAAGATCCTTCTCCTACCTCGCAGCCAAGACCTGGAACTACCTCCCCCTTGACCTCCGGCGAAGTCCGACACTGCACCAATTCAGGAAGGACTTCAAGACCTGGCTGTTCGAATGATCCTATAGGAGCTGCTCACACCCCCTCCCCAGCGCCTTGAGACCCTAATGAGTGAGTAGCACACTTTACAAACCCCTGATTGATTGATTGATTGAAGAAGGATGGAATAAAATGAGGAGGATTTACTTAATGCTTTAAAAAACATGCACTTTTTCTGCCTTTTCAGACCTAAAATCTTATCCACGTCTCAAAAATCACAGTAGGGCAGTGAAAGGCATTATTAGGTAATTCTCTTTGTGGACCACTGCATGGCACTCTCCATTCAACTGATGGCAAGAAATAATTTTGGTACCTGGTAGGTGGAAGGGAAGGCCTGCTCTTTCTTTCTTAACTCCTCCAGTGTAGCTGCTATTTTGATTTCTGTAGGAGAGCGGGTATGTACTCATGTTCTCTATCACTGGGTTATTGGCCTTTTATCAGGTACTTGCATAGTTTGCTTGGTCAGATCTGCCGTACTAGAGGATTATCACTACATCCTTCTAAAACTGTAGTTTCTCCTCCTTTCAATCCAAAGTCGTTGCTTGTTCTGATCCCAGCAACTTTAGCAACAGAAGACTGTTTTGGTGATTGGAAGTATTTTGGAGGTAGCAAGTTCCTGTTAATTATGTTATTTTATTGGTTTATGATGCACTGTCACTCTTCCGTGTGGACATAATCATTCATAAAATGTTTTGTATATTTTCATCTTCGCCACACAACAGTCTGAGCAGCTCTTTTTGCTGCATCTGGATTTCATTAACCTAAAATAACCTAAAATAACCTAAAACCATGTGGGAAATAGCTCATTTGTATTTCCAAGTCTTGATACTTCAAACTAGTGAAAAAGCTGGGCATTTGGGGAAAACACTGAGATTTGACTAATCTTTGCAATGTTGTCTTTCACTTCCATTTGTAATAGCAAAAACTTGACCGTTTCTTAGCCCTGTTTTTGAGTTCCATTGCATTGATTCTCAATCATTTTGACATTTTCCTCAAAATCATAAGGTCACCTTTTTGGTCTTTCAGGATGAGGCTCTCATATTAGGATCCGTTTGTATTACGTAGGGTGGAGAAACTTTTAACTTCTCCAATCTTGATGCGTAGACCTTCAGACTAGAAGTGAGTCCACCAATAAATTGAGCTCCTTTCCAAATTCTCTTCTAGTATTCTGCTGCTTGTAGTCTGGATTCAAGCGTCTTACATTATGAAAGATCCAAAGCAGAAGAAAAATATACTTACCTATAACTATAGTTATGCAGCTCTTGTACGTTTCTTAGATTCATGTGCTCCACTCCCTCTTCCCTATTGTAAGACTCATACTCCTTACACACCTGTATGATAATGTGAGGTTTGGTGTAATCTGAAAATACATACAGCGCTTTGGCTGTAGTTTGCACTATCACATTGATGTCAATGTTTTACTTTTAATTGTTAAGCACTACATTGCCTGCTGTGAAAAAATATACTAGGGTTTTCCATTCTGACCAAAAGGAATCATTGACACATGTGAATCTATCAAAGATATTAAGGAAGGAGAAACTATAGTTAAAAGTAACTTATTTTTTCCTATGACTTGTTCACTGGTAGATCTCCCTGTTTTACTTTCAATAACTCTGCATATTACTTGCAAAGAGACTGTTTTTGTCAGATAACGTGGAGGAGTTCTTATTGATTGTATTCTGAATTCCAATAATTGAACAATTGAAGTTTAGTTTCAACCACTTCAGGGGAGTGCCCTCGTGGTAAAGGTGGAATAAAATAAACTGAGCTCTCAGACTTATAGTTTTCCATGGTAATTTACTTTATAGGAGCAACCTCTCATTTGCTTTTCACAAATTCACCCAAAACATTGTTTTGATTTTGTTTTTTGTTTTTGTTTGTTTTTTAGAGCAGCGGAAGTATTCTTTACATTTTGACTCAGCACACAAGGTCAGAATATTACAATGTATGAAGCTAAATATGATTTTCCTCCATTATGTATCAAATCAATAACTTCAGTTCTTTTAATTTTAGATATGTCACTACATGTGCCTTTTCCTTCAGTCTCCCAGTACTTGCTACTGGATCGATGGACAAAACAGTAAACATCTGGAAGTTTACGCAGAAAGAGGAGTTTGAAGGCAAGTAGAAGGTCCTCATCGTAATGCAAGCTTTCTACTTAAAATGTATGTGTGTGGGTCAACTAAATAAATGTCCAAACTTTTAGTACTCCTTCATCTGGCTCGTCTCTTTTCCCAGTAGCCTATCACCATGTTTACGCAGATCTAGTAATTGTACCTTTGTGATTCAGAAAAAGGGAGTGAGGGGACTCACAGAATACTATTTATATTGTATTGCCACACTTGCACATTCTGCCATATTTTCTGGTGGGCTAGTATGTGCCTATAAAAGTGAGCTTTATTAACTACTGAAATATTCAGTGATTTACAAGCCCTCCAACCTCTACAAAGTAAATCCTTTATGTTTCCCCAAACCTCTGTGGATTGGATTAATAAGGGTGGAATAGAAAACAGGCTGGCTTTACAATCAGTGCTTAATATGTGGAGTTAGTTGCAGATAGTGTCATCTGCATTCATTTTTGGGGATAGGCGATTATTTTTCATCCTCTTTTTTGAGCAAGAGAGAGGAAGGCAGAAAAGATAGAAGAAGCGAGATAAAGAAATCCGAACAATGAAAATGGTTGAAAATAGGCATGGAAAAAAAAAGCCAGAAAGTGTAAGCTAAAGCAGTTGGAGACCAACCACCCATTATTTTATTTAAGGTTGGTGGTGAGGACAAAGAGTGGCAAAAAAAACCCTGAAGAGCTAACACCCATAGCAAAAAGATGTGTAGGAGACAATCATGTCACAACAAAACACACTCAAGTATAGCAAAGATAGGAACTGGTACACACATGAACCACAAAGGTCATTAAGAGATATTTGTTTGGGTAAAACACTGAATATATGGATATGATTTTGAAATGCAAATAAAGTTGTAAAAAAATAAAAGTTTGACGGTGAGGACAATTTCTTGTCTTGCTAGAGTTTATGTTGTACACAGTATTTTTCACCACCAAACTTTAATAACCTTTAACTAGAGCCTTTATAGTGAATTTCATGGGTTTTTCAACTAGAACCCCCAATTCCAGAGATATATAGTTAGAATTTAATGTGATAGAGTGCCTAGAAATAAACCTCTAGATTGACTAAACACGGGAGAGTTGCGTTCAGTTTGTTGTGCCCAGCCACAACCCTGCAACAGTTTCCCTTCTCCTTCAGGTAAGTCCCCTAACAGGAAACAATCTCCCAAAAGATCTTCCCACAAAAAAACACCTTAGGAAGGAGAAATGTTCTTCTTCCCTGAGGAAATGGTTGCGCTCCCAGGTTCATTGGAGCCTCAGTGCTGTTCCCTGGTGTCAGATCCAACTACAATATTAATAGAGATGAATACAGAATTCCTGACTCCATCGTCTGACACCCCAGAGATCGAGGCCTTCCTGGAAGATATGCTAGACATTTTTAGAAGCAATCCAATATGCTCTGCCCACTCCCCAAGGATCAGCCTGATCCTTTTGGTTTGGCGATTCCTGTAGCTCCAACCCCAATGCAACGCAAAACGGATACACATCTGAGCAGCAAAAGAAAACTTTGAACCTGTTTTGGTTATGAACTTTTGGCATAACACCTCCCTAGGGCCCAGTGGTTTGCCCGCATGGAGGAACTTTTCATGTCCAACTCCAGTGCTTTAGTCCTGTCCGACAACTTTAATGGCTGCCAATAGAATGATGATTCAGAGGCAGATAATCTCCTTCCCTCTAAAAACACAGATACTGGCCTCATCTTGGACCTAAAAATGTCAGTGGCTATTCCCCCTCTGATTCTTTTTCAGACGAAGTGTCTTTCTTCACTTCAGGGGTATGCAAAGCATCAGAATTGCAAGCGAAGTCGAACATTTTAACAGATGTCTTGAAGTCTTACAGCGTTTGCTACCTTTTAACGAGACCCTATCAGAGCCTGTTCTTGCTGCTTGGGAGAAACCGTTCTCGGATCCAGCAGCCCACAAACAAGTTGCTAGAAGAGACAGACCTGCACCCTGGGACCCTATTTTTGAGACCCTAATGTTTTTGCTTTCATATCCTTTCCAGAGTAAACACTTCCTCCGCAAAACTGAACCCAAACACCTTTCTGATGGTTTCTACTCATTACCAACAGCCCTACTTACGTGACTCTGGAAAATGAAAACTATTTGCTTCCGGCAATGTTGCCATTTGCACTGCCAACACCATGTACCCTTTGGGCCACTAGGTTCATACTTGGTCAAAACTGGCTCAACGCATTATTGTCAGTTTACCTGACAACATGAAAAAACATCGCATTTTATTTGGGCCACAATAGTTTAGATGCCTCCAGTCACATCTGAAAGTGCAGCTGGGGTTGTGGTGACACAGTGGCGTGAACCATGTTCATGACCTTCACACTGCATTACCACACTTTGATGCACTTCACGGGTTTTCCTTGAGATGTCCCTGCGACTCTCATAAGCATTCTATTTTTTGGTGAGAAGACCGCTCCTTGGAACTTTTCAAGAATAGCCACATTAGGGTTTGCTGTGCATAGCCTCTCCAATGAAGCAATTTCTCCAGCAGCCCCAAATATTTTGGGGATGCCCTAGGGCTCAGTAGTCATATCGGCATCAACCTTGGTAGCTTGCTGAGATGCACCAATTAATATATCACTTTTATGGAGCAGAGGTGGATCTAGAAGACACCAGCAATAGCAGCAGCTCTAATCAAAGCCATCTTGTGCTCGCTCTGCAGCATCAAAAGCTCTGATACCCCTCTACATCACCTGCTTCTGTGGGGTGGGGAACATTTCACCCAGCTAATCTGCAAGTACTATGCCCTAGCTTTTCTGTCCTCCCTTCCATATCACTCTTATTCCACCAGGGCTAGCTCTCTGGCACTCTCTTCTATTTGTAGGCAGAAGCTCTTGGCTGCCGAATTAAGAGGCCAACATGGCGGTGCTCATGGAGGAAATGGGCAATAGATTTTACTTCCTTTACTTCATGGTCCTGTAGAAGGACAAAGGTCTGAGACCAATCCTGGACCTTGGTATTTTTAACCTTGAACCAGATTCAAGATGCTGTCCCTCAATCAGGTCTTAATGACACTCAATGCAGGAGATTAGCTAATGTCCCTGAGCATCTAGGCGGCTTATTTTCATCTATCGATCCCATCCACTCACTGGCACTACTTTAAGTTCACTGTGGGATCTCAGCACTATTGCGGTTCTGCCATTTGGACTGAAGAATGCTCGGGTGCTGAATTCCACTCTCCTGGATCTGTAGAGGTGGATGTACCCCTTGAATGTTAATTGATTGCATCTTCAGTCCACCACAGTTGAAGGCTACCATGGTTTCAGAGGCCTCCTCACTGGGATGTGACTATCGTCAGGGAGACATCACTGCATGGGGCACTTCTACACATAATTGAGTCTGAGTGTAGGCAGTCTTTCTTAACTTGAAGGCCTTCCTCTCTTCCATCATTCAAGTTCTATCCCTCAACATTGTTACTCCCCATTACATCAACCGACAGGGTGGTGTGAGGTTATGGACTCTGTTGGGAGAGAATTCGTATGTGGCAGTGGGCCAAACAGTAGGACATTCTTCTAGTAGTGGCAAAGCTTGCAAGAAACCTCAGTGAAAGCATAGATGCTCTAAGTCTTCTCTCTTTGGAAGACCAGGAGTGAGACCTTTATTTGGAAGATAAAGAAGAAATGTTTGCCAATTTGGGGTGTCCATGCATGAAACTCTTTACAACGTCCCATAACGGATTTGTCTTCAATTTTGTGCATACACTGCTCTTTGAATAGTTTCCCTGGTAATGCCCTCAAGTTCAGTTGGTCACAGGGCCTTCTTTATGCATTCACACAACCCAATTCTGACATGAATCCTGCAGTAGGAGCAGGAGGAATAAGCACATTTGATCCTGCTCTCTCCAGACTGGATGATGAGGGTTTGGTACGATGATTTGTTGGCACTCTGCTTTCAGCTACCACTTCCTCTCTTGCATGGAGAAGGGTCCTCTCTCACAGGTGGATGGGTCCTCCACGTCAGTCCACAAATGCAGTCCACAAATGCAGAAGCTGCACGGAATGAGGTTGAGTGGTTTTAGCTGGAGCACTTGTGCTTGCTGTCTGAAGCTGCAGACAACATCTTGGCTGCCAGATAACCCACCTCAAAATGCATTTACATGTGTTGTTCAGTGGTGTGAGTCGGGAGGTCTGAACACATTTCGGTCATGCTTTTCCAATGTTCTGCGATTCGCCCTAGGAGGGCATAACAGCAGGGCTTAACAGTAACTACCGTAAAAGGTTTTTTGACTGCTCTGTTCACCTTCTTCTGTTTTCCAGGGTAATTGTATTTTTTTCTTCCATTCATTGTTTGTAAGTGGAGTTGAATCTTGTGTTGACTTTCCTCTTGGCATCCCCATTTGATCTGATGCACATTTGCACTGTTTGACTTCTCACTCTGAAGACTGTCTTCTTGGTGGTAATGACTTCGGCCTGTAGGGTCAGAGAACTTCAGACCCTCTTGGTTCGACCACCATTCACTTACAAATTGGTCCTCACATCTGTGCACGATTTCTAACAAAAATGGCATTTGCTTTACATTTCAGTCAGCCCATTACTCTTTCATATTTCTTTCCTCCTCCTCATCAACCCAGGAAGAGCAGTGGCTACATAGACTGGACCCCAGATGTGTTGTATCATGCTACTTAGCCTGTACTCAACAGGACAGAATGGTTGAGGCACTCTTTGTTGGTTTTGCCAGTGTCAAGAAGCGCAAGGCAGTGACCAAAGCATTGTTTTGTTTTAGGTTATGCTTTGCGTTAAGATCTGGTATACTTTGGCCAGGAAAGAACCTATGGCTGGCATTCGGGCCCACTCCTCTAGGGTCAAGGCTGTTTCCACATCTCTCACCTGATGCTTCCCGGTAGTTGACATCTGCCTGGCTGCCAAATGTTCATTCCTGCATACTTTAGCCAAACATTACTTTCTCAAAGCCCAAGCATGCACTGATGCCTACTTTGCGAGGGTTATGTTGCATGACTTCTTTGGTTAATCGGCATTACTCACTCCCACCTCCAATAGGGTGTTGTGTTAGGATTCATGTATAGGGAAAGGAATCTGCAGGAAGATATATCCATCAGAGAAAGAAAGTTATTTAACATTGGTAACAATATTTCTGGTCAATCCATTCTCTCCTCCAGATTCCTGCCCGTCGTCCCCTGATGAGTAAGTGCCACGATTAATAAGATTACAAGGTATGTAAACATATCACGTTTCTCTGTATTTGTCTCTGTCCCTGATGCTTTATCTTACCTTTCCACACACCTCAATGGGGTGCAAGAAAAAGTACCAGACCCTGAAAGCAGCTGGGGCTTATGCACTCCGATGTTGTCACATCCGAGGAGGACAAAGTTGTGACTGAGGGAACACCGCAACTCCCGCAGTGCTGGAGAGCTATTGCTAGGGGAAAAGGTTTCTGGATCCAGTCTGGTGCCAGGAAGTTATACATGAGGTGAGGAACCTCGGGAAAGATAATGGCTCGATCAGAATATTTTTATTGATGGTAAGTAACTTTTTTCTCATGCACCTTTCTTTTCTACATAAAGGAATCAACACATTGACCCCAAAGTAACTGAGATAGCACAGTGTATGGATCAGGACATTGTGTGTGAATCAAACTCAAATTTCTGAAACTTCTTTTTAGGGTGTCTGTTGGTTCAATAGTCCTTAGGGAGTGGATTATAGTTATTTCTGTCAGTGTTTGCTAAGTTTATGAATTCAAGTTGCCCAGTATTGTGTGTGATTAATAGCAATGTGGAAAAGGCCAAATAGTGGAGTTAGTGCAGGTGAGAACATTCTGTTTTTCTCTGGAATTAAAATACACATTGATTTACATTATTTGAAAGTTGAACACAAATCCTTTTATGCCTAATTATTAGCAGTTATTTATTTTCCTACTCTGGTTTTCCAAGGAGGTCAGGCGGATAACACATGTACGCCATCTGTTCAAGTTTGGACCGAGGATGAAGTCTCAGCATGGCTGTCTGCGGGGGGCTTGCCTGATCTTGTTCAGGTTTTCAAGCTCAACAACATAGATGGAAAAGAGCTGCTAATGCTCACAAACGAAAGTCTGAAAAATGACCTCCATATTGGTAAGTACTCAAACCAAAAAGTATTTTTATTGATTTGACACTGGCAATCAGCCTCCCCAGGGACTTGCTAGTTGGTTTTAAACATCTTTTACGGTGTAAAAGTCTTTCTGAAGTGACATGGTCTTACTGTAACTCTGTGGCCCACACCTTCTTTGTGGTTCATCCCTATGGTCCTGGACAACATAGCACCATAGAAAGAATAATCTGGCGAAGCACACCAACCAAAGCCCTTTAAAATTGTAATCTTTCCCCTGGTTAAATAAGAAGAAGAATGCCACACAGGTAGGTTTCTGCTATTCTGCATTAATGATTTCCATTGTTTGTGTTACAAGTTGTGCTCCGATAGTCTTCAGTTCAGTCTGCTTGAATACTTTAATAATTTAAAAAAATAACTCCAAATCAATCTTAAGGTCACATACAATCTGATGTGATATTAAATTCTCTCTCGTTTATATGTTACCATGATTCCCTATTGTTCCATTTTGCGTAAAAAAACGGAATTCTTTTAAAAATCCCTGGTGATAATTCCATTAATCTTTAAATTATTTTTATTTTCTAAGGAAGGAGTTCTTGTTACCATTGTAAAATGAACGTTTAAAATTTAGTACATAAAAGTGTGTGAGAGATAAGATTGAAGTGGGCTGGAACTGTTGAAAATGGCATTCCCAAGCTTTTTTTGTTTTGTAAAAACAGTACATTTTGTAAAAAACGAAACAATAGATACAACTGTTGCTGAACGGTCTTCACCAGCCTGGGGCCCCGCGGGTGTGGTGGGGGAGAGATAGCCTCCTGATCTTTGAGCAGAGAGGAGCAGACAGACAGCTAAGGAAGAAATAAGAAACCCTTTTTATCCCCTGCTTGTTGAAAGGACTGTAAAAGAACTAAACACGGCGATTAGAAAAGCCAAAGGCTTCTGGGAGGAGGCTGTATTTCTGCAGCTGATACGATCCCACTAAAAAAAATTGAGCTAGATCATTTGGATTAGTCAGTGAAAATGACCTAGATGTGCCAACCAAGTTTACCTGCTCTTTGTTTTTAAATGTCCTTTTGAATCATTTACAAGCTCAAATGCTTGGTTACGTGAGAAAAAAATACACTTCACATGTCACTGGTAAAACTACTCTCAAATGTCTTTTCACATTTCAGTATGTGATAATGTCTAGTTTGTTTTTGTGTAGCACTCAATCAGGCAAGAGAGTGTTTTAAGAGTACACATAAAAAAAATGGGGCCAGATGTATGAAAAAAGCATTTTGCGATTCCCAAATTGCGAATTTTACCGAAACGCTATTTGGTAATCGCAAAATGCAACGTATCTAAAAATTCCCCCAAAAATACCGATTCGGTAAAAATCGCATTCGCAATCCTCAAATAGCGAATTCGCAATTTAAAGAATCGAAAAATTGCAAATCTACTATTTTGATGCATTATGATGACCTCACAACCAGGAAGTGAGGTTTCCCATTCTGTTCCTGAGGTCCATAGTCTGTGTAGGAGGCTGAGAGCAGGAGCACGCCACTCAGGAGAACATCCAGAGTGCAGAGGCAGGCACAAATACCCAGCACGGCATCACAGAAGAAGGCAAAGGAGGCTATAGGACGTAAAAGAAAATTACAATTCAGCTAAAGCAAATTGGAGGTCCTAATTGAGGAAATGGCCAAGACCCATGATCAATTATTTGGTAAAAAACCCCTCCATGTACCAGAGCCAGAGAAAAGGAAAATGTAGCTGAACATCCAAGCAAAAATCAACGCAGTAGGGGTCACACTGCGCTCCATTGCAGATTTACACAAGCGCTGGTAATGATTTGCGGTAAAGGGCAAAGGAGAAGGCGGCAAGCAGGCTTGCGGACGCCAAGAAGACTGGCGGAAGACCATCTACCCAGCCTGCGTCTACGCCTCTTGAGGACTTGGTGGAGTCGACCCTACAGCCTGAATCCATCGGTGGTGTTACGGACATCGACACCTCAGCTGCCCCCACCACCAGCCAAGGTAGGATCCATGCTAAACTACACTTGCCCGATAACTCACAAAATGCACTCTTAGTAAGGCGAGAAACATTTTTGTAAAATCCCACTCCAGTCCACTTCTTGGCTACCACCCAGCAATGCATCATGGGAGATGTAGTCAGACACACACAAGACAAAAAAAAACCCCCAAAAAAACAGTCTAGCAGCATAGGCGCAATTGAGAACCACATGCAAGTAACCAATGAACACACCGTATTTTGGTAGATCAAATCCATTTACATTGAAGTTCTAAATGTCACAAAGCTGTACACACATCATACTGAAGTAGTTCTGTTACATTCACAGATACCCCAGCGTCACAGGGTGACGAAACAGCAACACATGAGCCAGAGGAGACCCAGGAAGAGGCAGGGGAAGAAGAGACATTTACCACAATGCCAACAACACCTGCACCAAGAACACGCAGGTACGCTGTGATCCCACTACAGGAGTTTGAGGTAGAAGGCGAAAACATCCAAGAAGAGCTGCAGTCGAGGCCAGATGAGCAGGCACAGACCCAAAGTGACCAGCCCCACTTGCAGCGTGAACACCCATTGCAGGAGACACAGAGCAAAAGCACACGATGCTGCTGAGGAAGGAGAGGGCTCCTCTCTCTTTGCTGGAGGGCACCGTGGTGAAGGTGCAGCGTTTTTCTCAAGCGAATGGTCAATTAGAAGATCTAGTATTGATCAGCCGTCAAGTTTGCCAATCTCTGCAATGGTGGAACTCCAAAAATCTATTACATGGTCGGCCGTTTATAGACCTAATTCTGCAGATAACCATAACAACGGATGCATCAATGACTGTATGGGGAGCGGACTTACAACAAATGACTGTACATGGACATTGGACACACAATCAATCCCTTCTACATATCAATGACCTAGAGCTGCTAGCTGTTCATCTAGCAATCAAAGGTTTTCTTCCTCACCTAATTGGAAAAGTAGTTCTAATCAAAACAGACAACATGACTACCATGTATTATCTGCAAACAAACAGGGGGGGAGCAAATCCCCACAACTGTGTCTTCTAGCACAGAAAATTTGGAAGTTTGCTCTACAACACAACTTTCAGTTGTGCGCTCAATACATTCCAAGAGTGGACAACAAATTAGCAGACCTCCTCAGCAGGACACACCAGCATGTCCATGAATGGGAACTCAATATACAAGTCCTACACCCATTCTTCCAACAATGGGGACAACCAGACATAGACCTATTTGCAACACCAGAGAATGCAAAATGCCAAAAGTCGGCTCCAGATTCCAACATCCACAGTCCAAAAGCAATGCCCTTTTGGATTCATTGGTTATGGATATTTGCTTACGCTTTTCCACCTCTCCCCCTGCTTCCATTTGTACTTCACAAATTAAGGCAGACATCCCTGACGCTCACCCTAGTTGCTCCTACATGGGCCAGGCAACCTTGGTACACAACGTTACTGGAGTTATCAGTAGTCCCACATCAACTACTACCCAACAGACAAGACCTACTCACTCAGAACCAGGGAGCAGTAAGACACCCAAATCTCAGATCACTCAATCTTGTAATTTGGCTCCCAAGGTCTTAGAATTTGGATATCTAAATCTACCACAAGAATGTATGGATATCTGAAAGGAAGCAAGAAGGCCGATAACACGGCCATGCTATGCAGCTACATGGAAGAGATTCAATACTGTCACTCTAAAGATATTGATCCACTAAATGTATCACCTCAAAACATTTTATTTTACCTGCTTCATTGCAATGTAATTGCATTGCAGTTCAAAATGCAGGGTTAGCTTTTACGTCTATAAAAATACATCTTACAGCTTTTTCTGCATACCTTCAGAATAGAGAACAAACCTCTATATTCAGAATTCCTGTAATTAAAGATTTTTTTACAAGGCGTTAAAAGAGTTATTCCAGCTAGGGCTCCACCTACCCCAGTATGGAACCTTAATATTGTGCTAACATGGTTAATGGGTCTACCATTTGAACCATTGCACAAATTTCCTTTACAATTTTATCATGGAAACTTGCTTTTCTCATTGCAATCACTTCAAGCCGAAGAGTAGGAGAAATTCAAGCACTAACTTTAGAGAAACCTTTTTTCCAAGTACATAAAGACAAAGTAGTTCTAAGAACTAATCCGAAATTTTTACCTAATGTAGTATCACAATTTCACATGATTCAATCCATTGAATTGCCTGTATTTTTTCCTCAACCAGACTCAGTGGCAGAAAGAGCTATACACACATTAGATGTTAAAAGAGCACTAATGTACTATGTAGATAGAATACAATCATTTAGGAAGACTCAACAACTATGTGTGGCATTCTCTAAACCACATAAGGGTAAAGCAATTTCCAAAACAGGTATTGCACGATGGATAGCAAAATGTATCCAAACCTGCTATGCTAAAGCTAAAAGACCTTTTCCTATCCAACCAAAAGCCCACTCTACACGCAAAAAAAGGGGCTTCTATGGCATTTCTAGGGAATATTCCAAAAGCTGACATATGTAAAGCAGCTACATGGGCTACACTGCATACATTTATAAAACATTACTGTGTAGATGTAATGGCATGACAACAAGCTAATGTTAGTCAAGCAGTACTACGTACATTATTTCAAATACAAGAGGAACTGCAAGGTATTCTATGCTAAACATGTGTATCTAAAGCCACACATTCCACCAAACGGGGAATGTGACTTATCCTGTAAGCATCTGTTTGTGGCGTGTAGTGCTGTAGATTCACATGGGCCCACCCTCCTCCCCGGTGACTTGTGTTAATTGCATTTGTATACCTTATTTATCACATTATTACATGGTCATCTACATGGGATACACTATTTTTTCACTCCATCCTCACCCGCTGAACGGAAAACAATTTAACAGTGGAGTCGATGACCATGCGCACTGCAAGCTAGAGGAGTCACTGTAACTCGTGACTTGAAAGACTTCTTCGAAGAAAAACAACTTGCGCACTTACGAGCCCAACACTAGATGGCGGACTTACGCTAACATGTGAATCTACAGAAGTACATGCCACAAATAGATGCTTACAGGCTAAGTAACATTCACCTTTCTTTTTATGACAAGATTTTGTTTTATTTTGGCAGTTAGTTCATATCATGTAGTTAGCTATTTTGTAAAGTTTTACAGATTTTTTTTTAAATTCTGTTTGTTAGCACCTGTCAGCTAGTTTGGTACCGGTATTTGTTGTGCCTTTTTAATATAAAATACTGCTATCATAATTCGTAAATGTGTCTGTGAAGAAGAGTGGAATTTGCAATCTTTTTTTGTTATAAAACGTGCTCTGTTGATCAAAATTTACTTTTCCCAATATTGCTTTATCCACTTGTAAAACGTATCGGGGCCTGTAATGAGTTTTAAAGTTGTCAGTGGTTTAAGCACTGATTTAATCCCGATGCTGAAAGAATAATGACATTAATAAGTAAAAATATTCAATTTAGTTGCCAGCAAAACGTCTCTATTGACTCGTCATATTCAGTGTTCATGTTGTAAGGTAAAGAAAGGGAAATGTGTTTAGTTTACGGGGCTTTGGTGGTGGGCCTGGGGTAACACACACGAGATTTTATAGATTTCTCCGATATGTGCAGCAGTCCTTTATTTGACCAATCCTGGTAACCTAATTCTAGCATTTTTATATCCATCGCAGAAAGAACAGCACTCCTCTAGAAGCCAGACAACAGCTAAAAACGAGCACACGCATACAATAGAAGCATTATTACTACAACATTCCTGTCTAAAACACAACTCCTTAAATCTCCTTTCAGAGTCCCTGGGTCTGCGCAGTAAAGTCTTGAGGGAAATTGAGAAACTCCGGAGTCTCAAGTTGCAGGCGGCTTCTGCGGCCGTTCCAGATGAATTCCTGTGCCCAATCACGCGCGAGCTCATGAAAGATCCTGTCATTGCATCAGGTACAGTTCATCTTTGCATTAATCTTCTTCTATTTAGCAACGTAAATTCTTATTTTCTGGTGTGAACATTAATGCTGGGAACCTCCCGTTGCTCCCTGCGGCGTCCAGCTGTTGCAGTGGCTCGTTCGCCAGCTGGACCTCACTGTATGGGAAAACTCCCAGAGGCTGGCCGAGTTTGCAAGCGAGAGCGGGAGCTGGGGTTTGCACGTTTTAGGCCGCTGCTGTATTTACACTACAATGGTTAAGATTCAGGTCTTAAACCGGTGTGTTTTCTATTGAATGACTTCTAGTTTGCAAAATGTTAATAAAGACATTAAAAAAAGGTTTTAGGCTGCAGGAGGAAGAGTTACCAGGTAAGGTTACTTTACACAGCCTGACCTGGCCTTTGTTTGTATCCTACGACTGTTTATAGAATGGACCCAAACGGGCAGTTAGGCATGAACATGACAAAAACCCAGTGTTATAGAATTGTAAACCGCATAACCTCCGTTATTAAGGCTGGGGTCCATGAGTCCAAACAGGACTTAAAGTCCTATCTCTGTGGAAGCAGGAGGTAGCGCAGGGATCAAAATGCAAATCATGTGACGGGGAAAGCGAAGGCCAAAAAACACAGGGAACACAAGTGTAATTCAGTGCTTCAGATACCGACCTGCCTGTTATGCCTCATTTCTAAGTTTTAAAAAAATGGTATAGGGGTATTTACTGCAACAGTGAATATCGTATCTCGGGATAATGGGGTTTGTCATGTTCCGGATACCCCATGCCTCCATCCTGCCCACTTGTGATCAGGGATCTAGGTATCCGCTACAGTACTGTTTTATTTATGCTTGTGCAGCTATGATTGTACCTAAGTGCTTGACACAGGGTGCAGCACTCTGAGTCGTAACTAGACAGATGCAACTTAAGTGTGTGTGTGGAACAAGTGCCTTTTAATAATGACGGGTAACCAAGGTGCAGGTTTATGCAAATACAGTTTAAACTGAATGGGAAAAGAAAAGGACTGGCTCTTGGCTGTTTATACCCCAGTAATGAGTGCCATGGTTTTTAACAATCTCAGCACAAACACCTGCTTGTGGAATGATCACATTTACAAGTAGTGAGAAGCTTATTGCATCTGGTAATTAGTGTATTCGATAAAGTCCACCCCCCTCCGCCCCAGGGGATTTATTTCAGCAGGTCAAATGTGCCAGAATTTATATGGAAAACCTAGAGCAAAATGTGCATGTTTTGCTGTCTGCACCTGAGAGTATGGAGGACACTGATTCACATGCAAGTCATCCATGGAGACCTGAGACACTGTGCCTTGATGGATGGATGGATGGCTGGATGGATGGATGGACGGCTGGATGGACGGACAAGGGGACACACAATAGTGAAGCTCTGGGAGTTTTTGGAGTGCCTTTGTGGGACATCCCCATGGCCTAATAAGCATGCTCTGTGGATGCGTCCTCGGCAGACATTGTTTACCTTTCAGATTACATTTTAGTTCTTTGGGGTGAAATGATGGAAGAGTAAACACTGCGCACCCAAATCAAGATGCATAGCTGGACTAAGGGTGGTCTTCGCTTATGTAGTGGCAGGCACAACGAAGCGACTAGCAGTGGCAGCATTGAGCATTACCATAGATTTCCCATGATGGAAACACCCTCTGACCCTCAGAGCCAAAGCATTTCTGTTAAGAGGTTAAGCATTCTCAACAAGCAGGATCTGAAAAGCATGGTTGATAGAACTCAAAGCAGGGCTCAAGAAAATCCAGATGGATAACCTGACAGAATTGAGAGCAGATAACACCAAGTAAATAGTGGACTTACAGTCAGATATGCAGGGTAATTACACTAAACGGAGATTCACAAACAAGATCTCTCATTGACAAATATGAGGAGAAAATAGATGGGATAATATTTGTGTAAACAATCTGAAAGACAATGCTTTCAATGTTTTAAAGTTTTACGGTCAAAATAGGGTATGAGCCAGATTACCATATCAGAACTGAGAGAACTGACTGGGTGGGTGAGCACACCACTGGGGACAATCATGGGCCTCAAGATGTCCTTCCCAAATTGTCCTTCTACTGCCTTAATGAATAGATCATGCAACAGGCTAAGTCCAGGTGCACTGGCACTAGTGTGATTGCCTTATATCAGGACCTGTCAGTGGTTTCCTTGCAGAAATGGAGAGAGTTTCACCCGGAGGCACAGGAGCTTAATTAGAGGTCCATTAGATATCAGTGGTTGTTCTCAGGAGGCATACATGGAAAGCTGACAGCCACCCTGGACAATGCCAATCCACTGCCAGGACTTGCTGATGTAGTAACTATTGGTGGAATGCGAGATCATAGAAAAGACACCTCCACCTGCTGTGGAGTGGAGGGAGGCACAAAGCCGGCATGGCCACCAAGAGATAGATCTGTAAAAAAAAAAAAGGGGGGGGGGAGAACAAGAGGAGAAATAGGAGGGTGCTGAACTAAATGGAGGACTGGTATTGTCTAAGGAATGTGAGGCTCATATTATGTCTTGGACATTCTTTGTTACTCTGCTGAACTGCAAGCATTGTGTGATGATTGAATGGTGTAGGGGAGCTTAGGGAAATGGGTAGCTACAGTGCCATAGGATGATGGCTTTTCTTTTTCCTAGGCCCAAAAGGAAGCTAATCTTGATATATGGGGGTGAGAAGGGGGTCGGTCACATTTTAGCAGTGGAATTATATACATACAACAAGCTTTTCCTACTCTAATCATAATACTCTTAAAGATGATGGGTCTAATGCGCATTTATGGACCCGGCAGGGGTACGAGGGAGTTCTCCACCCCAGGCAAAGGACGAGCCTTCTTGTTATTGTACTTTCAGGATATTTGGTCAGCGACAGTTGCTGAAATGGGCTTGGGTGGCAGTTATATTTCAGCTCAATATGAAAGATTTAAACTCTCCTAATAGGAGATTAGAATTAATTAAGGGTACAGAATCCTGATACACTCCCCATCATTTAATGAGAGCCAACCAATTTAGAATGCAGAATTGACTACCACCAGCAGTACAGCGCTTCAGCTGATACTAACTGCGGGAATGGGTATTTTGCACTAAGAGGCATTTGCTCCAAAGCTAGTGGACCCTGGGGTTGATATTGCCTACTGCAACTAGATATCATGGGCCACACCTACACACTTATTAATATCTATATACCAAACACAGCACAGGAGCACTTTCTGGAGAGCCCAAGGAGCGGTCTTGTTAGGTAAGGGGTAGGAGAGTTGGTAGTGGCTGGCAACTTCAATCTGTTGTAGGACCTACTACTGCATGCCAGTCATGTCAGTAAGTTGATGTGTAAGGTTTTGAAAGCAATGTTTGTGAACCAATGGCTTGTAGATGCTTGGAACTTTATTCACCCAACGGATTACACATTATACTCACATGTCGACTGGTGATACATGTATCAATTTCGAACTCTTATCTAAGACAATGGCAACAAGACTACAGGGTGCTAGCATTTTGTACATCTCAATTTTATTCTTTTACCATGATCACCTTATGCTAGAGTTGCTGGGAGGTGGTTAATACAAAGATCAGGGGTTGGCTGTTGCAACGTCACCTGTTTATCAACCTGGTGAACGTATAAAAAATGGCTTGTGAGGTTAAACAATTCTTTGCCCTCAGTAAAGCTGTAGTCGCCTCGTATTCAATTAAGTAGGATATGTTTAAGGCAACTCTGGCAGAATTTGCAATAGCAGTTCTGGGTAGGGCGCACGAAGGAAGAGAACCACTTGAATCCAACCGAACTTGGAGAGCTGGAGATAACGAAGAATTACAATGAAACAAGGGCACTTAAATGCTATATGCATGAATAGTGCTGAGTTTTCACTGAAGTTGCAGCAAGTGTTATTTGAAAAAGTAATAAGACCAACAAAATCTTGGTTCTGAGGCTGAGAACGGAACAATATAAAACATTTGTAGCATAATTAAAATAGGTGATGGCAGGGTAATTAAGGGAACTCCTTGTTTTAGCAGCACCATACCTTCGGTGGGGTACTTCTGGATGTACCCAGTGCCTTGAGGGTGGATACAACTTACTCTCTGAATAGAACAACGGTGGACCCATCACACACACACTGGCCATCATCATTGTGGCCACCTTGATCTTTGGCTGTCCAGTATATTTTGTTTTTAACACTGCATACAGAGTGACTAATATCTTGGGTCCTGATGAATGCTCCAGGACCAGTTATGGGCAGAAACATGTTGACTATTGAGAGGGGTATATATGGTTTACAACCCCGGTCCTCCTTTTAAATCTATCCCAGTTGACCTACGAAATAAAGTTATTTTGGCCCTCTGGAGATAGTTTTAACGATCACCGCACTGTATATTCACTTGCACTCTGTCCCTCACTGACCTCTTTCCATCGCTCATCAAAACACCTCTGCTCCTCCCAATTAGGGGAGTTATAGCCCACACCATGGACTTCACGGTCCGGGTGTGAGGAGGGGACCCAATGATAAAGCATGTCACCCTCGGGTGAGTGAGGGTTGTCGTCCTAAAAAAGGATTTCTCCCTTTTGAGCAGGTTCATTACACATGCGTTCATTAACATATAAAACGGCTCTTGGCTACGAACTAGCTGGTAGCTCGTTTTTTTAAGACACCAGGCATATCTAAGTGTGAATTATATGATAGAGTGGGAGCAGTACGCAGCTGGTTGGGCCCTTTCCCAGATCTCCACTGTGAATATTAATTAGAGTACTTAAGGGGCCAGGAGCGCAAGTGCAATCTGCTTCATGTTTTATTTCAAAAGTTCTATACTCGTACGTAAAGCAGATACAGAACTGGATACTACATTGCTTACAAGTAGTAACCAGACCGCTGAAAAATATCATCACTTGGATAGGCAACATACCGGCTCCAGGGAACTAATATCACTGCTTTATGGCGCTTTGCAGAAGGATCAACCGAGATTGAGTTTAAGGTATCAAGACCAGTAATATGCATTCCTAGGCAGAGATAATGTAGACGGGAAATGAGAAGATCATGGGTGTGAAAACCTAAAGACCTTTAGAAATGTGATTCAAAGGAAATTGTCATATAAGCCAGTGTTTCAGTGGTGCTTGACTCTCCTTTGGCTACACAAGAGCTTTCCCTTGGTAGCAGATCAGTCCTGGTGTTGTGCCACATATGTGGTTCGAAACCAGACAGGTAGTGGGAATGTTTCAGACTGAAATAATTCTGGAATGGTTCCTCATCCACATAAGGGGATATTGGCAGATCCTATATCACAGGATGCATGGATGATTGTCCTAGTTTTTAGAGATCTTTTAGCTGCAGATTTCACTTCAGCGGACAAGACACTGATAATGCACAAGCTGGGAACTCATTAGTGCCTCACTGGAAAAAAAGGGAAGAACCAAAAATTGAACATTGGTTCCATAAGCGGTGGCAGGTATGAAGTTTGAAAAAGATCACCCATGACTTCAATGGCTCATCTAACCATTTCAACAAATCTGGAGCAGGCCAATAGGCTATTTGCTTTCACTGAAACAATAAGGACACCATATCCCCCGCGGCTTATGGTGAAGCAACTCTCTGAATGCAAAACTGGGGTGTGAGGCTGGGGGATTGTGGTTCTGAATCATGGGGGAAAGGTAAGCTACTGTCTTGATGTTATAGAGTTGAAAATGTTTCACCGAACTGTTCACTGTTTAATCTGCGCTCCAGAGGGATGGGTAGGTTGGTGGGGGAGGACTCGGAATGGTTGCTTGGAGTTTCATTTGTTAGTCATCCTACCCTGACTGGTGTTGCCATCTGTCATGATGCTAGGTGAAATATATTTAGCAAGGTGTACTTGATCTATGGAAGTTTTCAGGATATAAAATTATTTAGTGCCATAACTAGCAATATTATTAACGTGACCATGTGACCTTAAACTATGGAGATATTACCGGAAAGGATGTCATGTAAACACTCAAGCGGGTGAAATAACATGAATGGTTTGATGTAGACCCTCTGACATTGATACCATTGTTTGAAATGACTTCGGCATCAGAGACCAGAATGAAAGTACTATTGATCAGCCTCATTCAAAAGAATACTTATACAAGCAGTTATGAGAAAAGTGGACATCTGAGGTTCGAAAGAGGAGCAGAATCCAACGCCCCACTGGAATTTATTGGACAGTGATATCTAAGAAGGGAAAATGTTCAACTCATACTTTCGGAATCAGCACTGTGCCCACCACATCAGCACGTGGGGGGTATTGATAGACTTAGCTCTTCAAGAATGCCACTATTATTTGCATTGATGTTTAAGCCGACTCAGCAAGCTCTACAGTTCCCGTGAGTCTGCCAGGAGATTAATCTCCTCATCAACATTCTCTGCAGAAACACAGGTTGATTGATCTGTATCACACGGATTCCTTTCATACAGCAAGGAGATCATTCTCAGCTACGACAAACGAAGTGTTGTCTATCGTGGCACCAGATCTACGTGCTGTATTAGTGTTTACCTTGTCTCCTTCCACCAAACCCTCTCACTCCAGATGATGATGATTATTGTTATTAGCCGTTTATTAAGCATGAACGTTCACTCTCAAGGAGTCTCTTGGTGCTGTGAACCCTCAAATGACAAAGCTGTTACCTGTAAACTTATGTCCAAGTAAGGGAAAGCCCAGTTAATGGGGATGCAAAATACCAAGGGTTTCAACATTTAGCTAAAGTTAACCAAGGATGTTTTAGCATGGATCTCATAAAGTGGTTAATACCACTGTTGTGCTCCTGCCACTCCACTTCTCATATGTACACTTTGGAACTGTAAGAAGATGATTGGAAAATCATAACCCCCCGGCTGGGGATGTACTTGGAATTGTTTGACATAACTTGGGATCTTAACTTTGGAATGCTCCATGCGTCATGCTAGCCATCTAAATTGCTGACAATCATTCTTAAGTAATCCACAACAGATTTCAAAACCATCTCTGTGCTCCGCTGGGATCTGAAATGCACTTGAGCCTTATCTAAATGCATTGCCTTCATAGAGTCGCTTTGAAGCAGATGCATAACCAACCTTTCCAATAACTTTGCAGTACATGGGATCATAGAAATGGGCCTGCATTTAGCAGAGTAACTGGCATCCAATAAATGCTGATGGAAGTAGGTCTGTGCCTAGCGAAGTATTTTATTACATCTGTCATTATTAGGACAGTAGAATGTTTTGTGAACCATTCTAGTCTATTTGTGGAGAGACAACGGAGAGACCGATACCTGGCTACTTTTCATAAATTAGATCACATCCGAAAGGAGTTGGATCTCCAGAAACGTTCCCCTAGCCAATGATGTGGCCTCTAGCTATTTCCTCTGTGAAATGATATTGAAATTGTTGAGAATTTTATTGTCTTTACCATAGAAAAACTGAGCCATTCATTGGACAAGTTATGTGATAGTTACCTTTTTGTCGAGGGCCATGGAATTGGCACGGTGTTCTAGAGTCCTTAATTGTTCTGTTTGTGCATTTTTGCTGCTGAAATTCTCTTTGTGTAATAAGCCTTTTTAGTGGCTCTAAGTAATTTTACTTCTTTGTCTGATACAGGTATTTTCTTTTAACATCTGTTTGTAATTCTTCTGCTATATTGATTACAGTTTCCTTAGACATTTTTATCTTCTTTTTTTACTCGTTTGGTCACCCATTGAAACTTTTTGCTTAATAAAGGTCGCTTAGAGGTATCTTATCTAATGCTGAGATGAGGAGGCAGTTGATGTTGTGAAGCCTGTTATGAGGTCTAGTTTCTTCCTTTAAACCCACCTTGATTGACTAAGGCCTGACAAAAGCTCTCCCTCAAGTTCTCCTGGTACATATAGTACCGTTGACAATCCAAATATTTCAGTTAATGGGTTGTATTTCTTTGTCTCTGCAACCTCTCTGTTACAATCAGTAATGGTGCTAGCTAGTAGGCTGGCCACAGGACCAGCGATGGGCGCTGTATGAATTATTTATTGGGGCCACTATATCGGTGTGAGCCACTGTATCCCCATTTTATAAGTCGAGAGACATCATGTTCTCAAGTACTAGTTGTGCTTGCGTTTTAAATCAGATGTTAAAGTTGGCAGGTATCAGGTCTTCAGAAGAAGTTACCGGTTTGTTCAGCCAGATGAAATACTCACTACCTGATGAAGGTGACAGGTAAAATAAAATACAATGTAAGCATCTGTACTTGCTCACTTCAGTCGCAAGGAATAGCATCTCTGCTATCAGCGCCACCCTGACCCTCCCCTTAACTGGTGGTCGCAGTGAAAACCTTCGAACTGACAAAGAATATTTTTCTAATCACGTTTCTGTTATAAATAGCATTCATAATAAATGGTTGTTGATTAAAGGGTTAACAAAGGCTGAATTCTTTACCATAAACTTACAGTCAGTAGTCATGCACTAATGACTTAGGCCCTGATTATGAGGGTTGGTGTTGTTCCACCCTTGTTTGCGCAGGTATACCTCAACTTTCATTATACTTTGGCATTTTACAGGGGGAAACAGGTACTGTAACATGTGGATTTTGGTACGTTAAGCACCAGAATCCGCATGTTATTCCCCTAAAGCTCCAATCGGTTCTCTTTATTGCACCCGATAAATGACTAACTCCATAGCGTCTGATTGTATGGCGTGTGATAAACAGCACCTACTCCTGCGACATACTCTGAGCCAGGGCCTTAAAAGGTTCTTTACCCTAGAAAAAAGATTTGACTCTTTCAAATACTATGGAGCAATGCGAATTTTCATTTTGCAAAACTTAAAATCTTTGGTACGTGTAACTTGAATTCAGTATTCGAGACATTAAAAACTCATCAATATAAGAAATTATTATTCTGTAATGCATGGTCTGCAGCTTTAAGGCACAGACAGATGCATACGGTCTTGCCTTTAGTATGCCACTGGCATAGCCACTGCACATGCATTGTGCATAGGTGAAGGCGGGTCTGCACATGCTCAGTTGGGTAGTTGGATTGTAGGCTGCTACCAGCAGAAGCGGAATGAGATTTCAAGTATGGTCACGGCTGACGCAAGCTAAAGGTTGAATAATGAGGGAAACCAAGATGCGAGTGAAGAGAAAGTCTGCAAGCTTGCAAGACACTTTGGCAGCTGTGACTGTTGAAACAGAAAAATGGGCAAATGCAAAATATCTCAATGCTAAAGAGTTATTAAAGTGAAGAAAGAAATGATGGGACCATTAGACTGGAGGCATTGAGAAAGAGGCTGGAGTCTTTTTAAAAAAAACTATCAGACCCCCTGAATAGACCAAATCTTAAATACTTGACTGACAGTTGGGTAGTGACATATCGAAAATTGAAAGGGGAAGGTCATGGGAAGTGCACCTATCACAATATAGATAACCCAAGTCGTAGCCACAGACTACAGTAAAGAATAAATGACATGATGTGAACATGGTATACTGTCTAGAGAGCATCGGGGTGGCTTACGAAGTGGGGTGTATCGGAGATATATATATATGTACAACAGAACCTATTGGGTTGTGTGGGGGGGGATAGTTTGAATTGCACAGTTGTATTGAGAAACTGTTAAGAAAATATGCTTCAAATAAAGAAAACATGGGGCCACACATACTCCAACCTGGCTCAGGATTTACAGAAGTCTCACACCAAAACCATAATCTCCAGGGCAAACGAGTAAAGGGCTCTAAGGCTAACACGATGTTTGTCTCTTGGAACCCTCACACTCATTCATTATGGTGATGACTGTCTTTTTACAAGTAAGGCTTAGTCCTTTTGCTTGACCAAAGGGAACATACACTGCTCTGCTTAATCACATTGGTTAGGTGTGGATCTATATTGTATTGTTTTCCTTTTATGTTGATAGGATTTTTCAGTGGTCTAGATGCTGCTTTAGTGCTGCACAGTATCTAACCTTACATATATTACCCTTGTCACTCAGGATACCAGGCCTATATCTCTTAGCCTATTTAAGGAGGCATATCTTTATGAACTTTCCTTATCTATGGCAGTCATTAATTAATGAAGGATCTCAAATTAAAGAAAATTGACAACCTACACACCCCCGAGACCTTTGCTTTTACTAGCGAGCATTGCTAAAGATAAGTTAAGATCTTTCACTAGTCGGTCATCTGCAAACATCGCTATCATACATGTTACTCAGGAAAGTGTAGAGAGAGGGGGAGAAGACCGAGAGTTGGCTTATTTTGTAGTGCAAGGCCCCTGAAAAGTGAGCTTATCTTTTCTATTTTTGCTTGCATTTGAAATGCTGGTAAGTACAGTCAAATTGTGTTGGTGGAGGATGGGAGAAACACCCTGAAACATGATCTACCGGGGTCATCACAACAACATCAGCAGGCTAGGAAACCTTAGAATATGACTTTAGAAACAGCACTGTTGTCGACAATATTGCAAGCAATCTAGTGCTATTGACTGATGAAAATCCCAAAAAGCAAGTTCAAATAGCTGGTGGAGAGGATTAGTGAAAACCTTAGGATTGTCCTTCGGGAACACAGAGGTTGTTAAATGTAAGTTAGCACTCTAGACATAATAATGTAGACATAGGGTGATGGGAATCTGATTCCAAAAGTGTTGAGGGGATAGTTGCTAAAAGAGGTAATAATTGAAGTGTGATAACTTGCAATATAAACATCTGCTGCAGGGGTAAAACGTGGATGTTCTCTGTTGGGATTAACTGCTTGGTCTGACAGATGTCCTGTTGGCAAGAAGAGATAAGTAGGACCTTATTGTAGTATTTCAGTTGGTTTAGTCTGTGGTTTTTGGTTGACGGTGGGATGAAGGATGGAGTGATATGGTTTGAAGAGAAGCACAGGCAAGAGGAAGTACCTGGAATGTGGAGAAGGTGCACAGGCTAACACAATCTGTTAATGGTGTGTTTAGCCACATTGAATGTATGAGCCTAAGGCGAAAGTACCTCAAATAATAGAGTGCAGCAACTGAACTGAAAGCCTAAAATTGCATAGCCATTTACTTGCAGGACTGTAAGATGTTTATTTAGAAGCATTCTGGTGCAGCACTTCTCAACGGATGATACTGACATGAGAGGTGTAGCTATACTCTGGAGGTCTGGCTTTCCTTATGTGAAACCTACAGGGATAGGGCAGGCTGATACATGACAGCTGCTCTATATATACCTAATCCAGACCAACAGAATTCTTTATAGAGTTTCTGAAGAAAGTAGAGAAGGTCAGCAAGAGAACAACCATAGTGGAGTGGTTATATCTGGTAAACTGGAGAGGTCGGCTGAAAGGGTGTAAGCTGCGGGATTTATTTCCAAGAGAATAATCAGACAGGAAGACCTGGATCTGTTATACCCTAACAATGTTATACATTTCTTTGCACATCTACCAGTTTTACACATTTACAGCTACTCCAGCTACTGTCCTGCGGAAATCGGAATTATTATTTTTTAAGAAGCTTTACACTTCATGGTCATGCTCCACTTTCAACTCCTGTAAATACAGTGCTGAAAAAGAGGGTGCCTGGAAAGTGTGGCTTTAATGAAACCATATGCTAAGATCCCCTAGCACATAGAGGAGAAAAGGTGTAGCATTACTTAGTACTTTCACACAGGTCTGACACCCGTGTCAGGATTGTGGTATGCGATAAAGGCAGGAGTGTGGTTATTTATGTAACCAGAGATGTAATTGCTGCTGGTGCTCCTCTACCTCTGCTGTATGTTAGTAAATATTGTTGACACATTTTTAGTATAGAAAAGCAAAAAAGGAAAATGTTATGTACCCTTTGAGCATCTGTACATAGTGTGTAGTGCTGTAGATTTACATGTGCTGCATACTCCCGCCATCTAGTATTGGGTTCAGAGGTTAACAGGTTGTTTTTCTCCAAAGAAAGGCTTTGTAGTCCTGGGACGAACTGTGACTCAACCCCTAGATATGTTATGTTACTAGATTTGTAAAGCACATGGCTGCCCCAGCAACGGGGCGTCCCAGCACTAAGCCCAGAAATAACATTGCAGGGTGGAGAATGGGAGGCAGCGACTAGACCGGGAAGAGGCAGGTTTTTATGGCCTTTCTAAAAGCCACGTGATTCTGAATGCTCCTGATGGTCGCAAGGAGAGAGTTCCAGAGGGCTGAAGCCAACGCCCTGAAAGAGCGCTCCCCAGCTCTTGCTCTTTGGACTCGGGGAACACATGCTAAGTGCAGATCCGCGGCGTGCGGTGCAGTGTATACAGCAAGAGAAAATCAGATAGAATAGGAGGGGCTTGGTGGATGAAGATGTTGTGGGTGATGCATAAGGTCTTGAAACAAATTCTCCTGTCCACCGGCAGCCAGTGTGATTTGGGGATGAGTTTCGATACCAAGCAAGATTTAGGGAGCGCAAAGAGAGTGCACGCTACCGCATTTTGAACCCTCTGCAAATGCTGTATCCCAGATTTATTAGCGCCTAAATACAAGGAATTGCAATAGTCCAATCTTGACAGGATCATAGATTGGATAATGATCTGGCGTGTTTGTGGGTCAAAAAACCCTAACAGGGGGGGGGAGGGGTGTGGCTAGCCAACACCCAAGATGGCCACAAGGGAGTGAAGCTCCGAGCTTCATTTAAGTAATTTCCCCCCAAAATCCATTAAAATATCCGCAGAGCCCGCTGCAAACAGCCTGGGGGCCCCCTAAGCTTAGGAATCACCCGGTCTGCCAACGGAGTGGATCCGTCAGCTCTGTCCCGAGAAATCTACGCCGAGACTCTGGACCGGGACCAGGAAGAAGCTTTGGCCGTGACGACGTTCGGCGCCTCCCTACGCGACATCCGCTGCTGACACGAAGGCCCATAAGCACGGGACAGTGTCCTTCTCTGAGCGCCCCTGCCACTCAGCAACAAGGGACATACCCCGGTCCCTGGTGCGTCCCCGGTCGCTCATCGCCTCGGTGCTGGAGGTGGGCACTGCGTTGTGCCGGGTGGGCTCCGGTGCGCGCAGGGACTGCGGCAGTGTGCTAGACGCCATCGGACTGCCTCCGATGCCGCAGTGGAGGGCGGGAGTGGCGACCTGGGATTCCCTCCCCCCCCCCACTGATACTTTTGAAGATCGAGTGTGTGACAATTGGGGCATTTGGCCGTTTCTTGACACTGGGGCCCGCCACTGCGTATCTGCGCGGTGCCCCTCCCCCATCCTGGTCGAGAGACCCTGGTGAAGCCTTCTTGCTGGGGCGCGTGGAGAAAGCGCATAGAGGACCGATTGCCACAAGGACCCCTGCTGTTTGGGAACGGCTGGTGCCACATCGTTGTTGGGGGTGTGAACTGAACGGCCAAGCCTGACGCTACTATTGCCCCAAGAGCACGGCGGGAAAACGCTGAAGGGGTAAGGGTGAGCACTTGATTCCCTGTGGCCCTTGTCGCGGTGCAGTTCCGTTGGGGGCTTGGTGGACAACGCAGAGCACCTGTACCTTCTCCGATTATTGTTTGCACCTGCGCCCCACCACCCCTTATAACTGGGATCTGAACTTGGAATTTGATCCGACGCAATGGCTAACAATAAAGTCTCCAGGCAAACCAGCTTGTTGAAGCTATCCGAATTCGCCCACTCTAAAGCCGACACAGTGGAAGAGAAGCACAACGAGACCGAAGCGAAGCAACAAACCACTGCAGGGGGCCCGTCTCTACTTGACGTTATGGAGGCCATTCAGGGGGTTCGCTCGGCGCTGGAGCAAAAGATTGATATGGTGACAACCGAAGTCACCCTCATACGCGCCGACCTCTGCAACATGGGCGATAGGGTCAAGGAGACCGAAGACTCAGTGAAAACGCTTCAAACCTCAACAAAGACCCTCGAATTGTCGGTTAAGCGATTACAGGCCCAAACATCGGACCTTGAGGCGAAACTGGAGGACTATGAAGGACGCGCACGTAGAAACAACGTACGAATTTTGGGGGTTTCCGAAAGAGCAGAGGGGCAGGCCGTGGATCTGTTTGTTGAAGAATTAATACAGAAACACCTACAGCCCCGGTCCCTCTCACAATATTTCTCTGTGGAACGGGCTCATCGAGTGCCGGGGGGCCCTACAAAGCCAGGCGCTCCTCCACGTCCCATACTGGCGAGGATATTTTATTTCCGAGACAGGGATATCATCCTCCAAACGGCAAGGGCTGCCCCACCACTCAAATTCGAAAACTCTACCATTACATTTTTTCCTGATTTTACCTACAAGGTACAACAGAAACGCAGATCCTTCCTCGAAGTAAAGCGTGATCAAGACCTGAAATATGCGATGCTCTTTCCGGCCAAGTTGAGGGTGCATGCAGAGGGGAAATCGTGGTTCTTCCAGACTCCGGCGGAGACCTGGGACTGGCTGGAGGGCTGGCGTTCCTCCGGTACTCCAAGGTGTCCTTCTCCAAGTCAAATGCAGAGACAGGACAGTCAGCCAGAAAGAACTGACCGAGGTGGCAGTGAATGATCGATGGTGTAAATCCTCCTGCAGTGAAGACCTGACTTGCCCTTCGGGAGCAGCGTGAACCCCGGCCGTGCTGTAGAAACAATGAGTATCGACTGGCCCTATGTGGGCAGGGGTGACTATATCATGAGATATAATGTTTGTTGTTTCACCTTTTTTCACCCACGATAGTGCCAATGTTTAACAAGCCTGGCAGGTGGAGACATTAGGCTCACCGTAACGAACTATCGTTTGGGGGCAGGGCTGCGGGTGGAAGGTAGTTGGTGGCGGTGTACGGATTGGCTCCTAGCTCTTGAAACGCTTTGTTTAGGGGCTCATAAACTATTTAGCTTGGGGGATTGAAATCGTAAATTTTTGGGTGGTTAGGCTGTGTAGCGTTTCTCTCCACAGAGTCATTTGTTCTGGGTATACAGGCACTCTGCAAAATTGGGGGGTGGGCAGTTTTAAGTCCACGTTGCAGGGAGGCAGGGTGGGGGAGGGTTCCAGGGTGTGTTAATGGGTTTTGTTGCCGTTCTTGCATGTGTGCTCAGTACAACCTAATAGATGTGGTCTCCTTCAAGGCTTGGGTCGTCATCAATGTTGATATTTGTTTTCCATTAACCATGTATTTATTGCCTCCAGTGCTACCACAGGTGGGGGGGGATAGGAAGAACCATCAGTATTACCTCTCAGTTATCCTTCACGTAGCAGGGCCCTTTACCAGGTGTGCAAATGAGTATTGATCAAGGAGCAACCCCGCATTTGAGCCGCCTTAAACTACTCTCTTGGAATGTGAACGGACTGGGGGATCGTATTAAGCGCGGAATCGTATTTCAATATCTAAAACGACAGACTCCTGATCTGGTCTTGCTCCAAGAAATCCATATCCAGGGAACCTCCTACTGTGCTCTTAACAGATGGGGATATAAACTGGTAGCTCACGCGGGTTACGCAAGAGGGTCCAGAGGGGTGGGTATTCTGGTACGTAGTTCCCTCCCCTTTCAAATACAAAAAGTTACTCGAGACCCACTGGGCAGGTTCGTCACGGCCTCGGGGCACTGGGAGGGGAGGCCCCTTAATGTAACCTCCCATTACGTGCCCCCCAGACTCCATTCCATCACACTTGCTGACCTAGGGCCACATATGTTGAGTTTGCCTGAAGGTGACATACTGGTGGGTGGTGATTGCAATGCCGCTCTTAACGGGGACCTGGACCGTCTGCCACCCAGGGGAGGAGAACCGTCCGGGAAATTATTGGCGGACTTTCTTAAGGCACTGGGGTTGATAGATATATGGAGGACCTGTAATCCCACCTCCACACAATACACCTTTCACTCTGGGGTGCATGGGAGTTTGTCACGTATAGATGAACTCTTCTGCAAAGCCTCTCAGCTCCCCATGTTCGGTGGGACCTCCTTCCTTCCCAGGGGTATCTCGGATCATTCCCCGATCATGACGCACTATGGGGGTGTTCCTCCCCCAACCCGACACGGAATGGTTCTTAATCCCTGGTATCTCAAAGTGCCGACGATAAGAGACAAATTGGCGGAGGCTACCCAAAATTACTTCGCCGAGAATGACGGTTCTGTTGATTCAGACGTAATGTTATGGGAGGCTTATAAGGTTGTGATCCGCAGTTGTGGGGTGGCGGCGGTTGCGGGTCACAGAAAAGAGAAACGTAAACAACTGGAGGAGTTGGAGAAAGAGGTGGCCACGCTTGAAGGCGAGTTGGTGGCCTCATGCACGCCTGATACCACACATAAATTATCTATAAAGCAAAAGGAATATAGGGACATTGCTGAAGAGACAGCTAGGACCCAGTACCGAGCCACTCAACATCGTATTTATGATATAGGGGATAAAGCCAACAAGTTATTAGCGTGGTTGGACAAAAGGGAGTTGGCCAATAGGTGGGTGGCTCAGATCATGGATCAAGGAGGTGATAAAATACAGGATAGAGCTGGGATAGTGAGGGCTTTTGCCAACCACTTTGAACAGGTCTACACATCCACGCAGACATCTACCCAGGCGGAAGCGGCAGAACTGCTAGCTACCTTACCGCTGCCTGTTTTAGATTCCCAAGATGTTAAAGATCTCGATGCCGCTTTGACAACCGAATAAGTATCTAAAGCGATTTGCGCTTTACAGTCCGGCCAGGCCATGGGCCCGAGCGGCCTTCCAATTGAACTGTACAAACCTAATGCCACAACTATTGCCCCATTTCTAGTGCGGATGTATGAGGAGAGCGCGAGTCGGGGTATCTTGCCTGAGACGCAGAGACTTGCTAATATTGTAGTCATTCATAAAAAGGGTAAACCCCCGAGCATTGTAGCTCATACAGGCCTATTTCCCTATTGGACCCTGAGGTAAAAATCTTAGCTAAGATTCTGGCACGACGTCTCTCCCCGTACCTCCTCAAATTGATGCATCCGGACCAATCCGGCTTCATGCCTACTAGGAATACAGCATTGAATCTCCGCCGTCTGTACGGTGTCTTGGGTAGGGCCTCCACTATACAGGAGGACTCCATTATTATGTCTCTTGACGCCAAAATGGCATTTGATATGATGGAATGGCCCTTCCTGTTTACCGCACTTGAATGATATGGACTCGGTGGTCGGTTTCTGTCTTGGGTGTGTCTTCTCTACTCTGGGCCCCTGGCAAGGATCTCGGTGAATGGAGGTCGTTCAGCAAGTTTTGCATTGGGGAAGGGCACGAGACAGGGCTGCCCACTCTCGCCCTTTCTCTTCGCCCTGGCCCTGGAGCCCCTTGGCTATCTGGATAAGGGGGGACCCCCTTGTTAGGGGCCTCAATTGGTCGATGGAGTGGACGGATAAAATTTCCCTCTACGACGACGATATCTTGCTTTATTTGGCTAGGCCCAGCTTTTCTATTCGTAGGGTGTTACATATCTTCACTTTCTTTCAAAAATATTCCGGCTACACCATTAATTGGGATAAATCACTAATTTATGTATTGAGTGGGGGGACCCCCCCCCCCCGAGTTCACCTGCGGGTTGCGAAGCCAAAATAGTTACAGTCGGCTTTCAATACTTGGGAATATATATTACGCTGGATTCCTCCGTTTTTCCCGATCGTAATTTGATGCCCCCCTTGCGCCGCCTCCGAGCGGATGTACAGCATTGGAAAACGTTACCCCTTACACTTTTAGGCAGGGCGGCTCTAAACAAGATGATGGCACTCCCACGCTTTTTATATGCCCTACAAAATACGCCACATTTAGTCCCACCTCACTATTTTCAATCAATCGATTCTGAAGTACGTGCCCTGCTTTGGAACCAGGGTACTCCCTGTATTGCCCTCACTAAGCTTACAAAAAGCTGGTATGACGGGGGCATTGCCCTACCCACCATCAAATCCTACTACTGGGCCTCACAGTTGGTGGTCTTGAATCACTGGGTCCATCGACCCATAGCGGACCCCGCTTAGAGAAATGGACAGGCATAACATGCTTCCCGGCACTTATTTAAGGGCACTTTACGGTGGAGCAAGGTATGCGCCCGGATTTACACCAACAGCCACTACTGTAGCCTTATGGCACAAGGCAGCAATCGCTCTGGGATGCAAAGACAAAATAACGCAAGTTACTCCATTGTTGGAAGAAGCCCGTCTGGGTATGCTATCAAAACAACCAGGGTTCGATAAATGGGACCTGATCGGTCTCTCGAGGGTTGGGGACCTGTGGGCGAAGGGTAGAGTGATTCCATTTAGCGACCTGCAGAGAGACTATCTACTACAGGAAGGGGAAACTTTTCGCTACCTCCAGGCCAGAAATGCGTTATACAAAGCTATTCCGAAAGACTCGGACCTGCCGGTCTCCTCGCCTCTAGAAGATACGCTATTAGATGATTATCTTCCGGAGAAAGCCATCTCACTGACCTACTGTAAAATTCTTAATCATACACCAGACGCCCTGGAGAAAATACGTACAAAATGGGTTGATGACCTAGGGGATTTGGATGACGATGACTGGCGGGAAGCCTTGGCCTCCCACGCGAGGTGGCGATCCGCTCTAGATTCAAACTTATTCAACTTAAATTGTTACATCGGGCCTACTACACTAGCTCAGTACTGGTCAAAATGGGGGTACTGGACTCCCCCGCCTGTCCCCGAGGGTGTGGTCACACGGGTACCTACTTACATCAATGGTGGAATTGCCCGATCCTCCAGAAGTACTGGGGAAAAGTTATAGCCGGTATGTCCCGGATAAGTAAAACACCCATAGATGTCTCCCCCCGGCTGTGTCTGCTGAATATCTGGGATGCCACGGATCTATCACGTACCGAGAAGTTGTGGGTTACTTTGGGCTGCATGGTGGCAAAGCGCAATATAGCTAGAACATGAAAGGGAGGAGTCCAGCCCAGATACAAAGATTGGGAGTCAGATATGGATTGGTGACTGCAAGCGGAGAAGGTTGTCTACGAGAGTAGAGGTTGCCCGCATAAATGGACAAATATCTGGGGCCCCTGGAATGAGAGTAGAGGTCTGCTATGCACTCCCGTCAGCCTCCCTCCCTCCTTGGTGGTTGACAATGAAGACATTTAATGATCTAATAATATGGAAAAATTATACATGCTTTCTGTACTGTAGACCCTGTGCCTTGTCTTGTTTTTGAACTGTATATTGTGATTATTGGAAGTATTGATGGCTGCATTGCACTGCAACTGTTGTGGTTGTATCTTTGTACTGTATGTTAATTCTCTTAATAAAAAAGAACTTTAAAAAAAAAAAAAAACCCTAACAGAGGCTTAAGTCCGCGTAGAAGCCCAAAACAAACCCCTGCCACTGCTTTTGTTTGAGCTCCGAAGGACAGGGCTATATCAACCCATACGCCCAGGTTTTTCACAGCCTCCTTGGGCGAGGGCGCGGACCCCAGCGCGTCAGACTACCATTGGTCTGTCCAGAAACGAGTGTCTTTTCCTAACAACAAAATTTCGGATTTGCTGGCATTGAGCTGCAGACAATTAGCTGACATCCAGTCCGCTACAGCCAGTATATCTTCATGAAATTTGATTGTTCTGGTTAGAGTTGTTGGAGAAGGAGATAACCAGCTGAGTGTCATCAGCATAAGATACTAATGACAGTCCTCTGTTTTTTGCCACCATCGCAAGGGGTTGTATATAGATATTAAAAAGCGTGGGGCTCAGCGTCGATCCCTGCGTAACTCCGTGATGGACGGCATATTCCCGAGAGCAGTAAGGGGGTGCAGTAACCTGAAATGATCTGTCATCCAAAAATTATGTGATCCAGGCAAGTACAGCGCCCCCAATACCTATCTTCTGCAAGCGCTGCAGTAGGATCTCGAGAGATACCGTGTCGAACGCGGCGCTGAGGTCGAGATGGATCAAGGCTGAGGAATTTCCTTCATCTAAAGAGCTCTGTAGATGTTCCGTAACCGCCAACAAGGCGGATTCGGTGCTATGGTGTGATCTAAAACCGTTCTGTGAAGAGTCCAATATCTCGTTGGACTCTATAAATTTCGTTAGGATGGACTTGACATAAGATTCTGTGGCTTTAGCCAAAAACGGGAGCCGAGAGATGGGACGATAATTTTCCGGTTTAGATGCATCCAAAGAAGGTTTTTTCAACAACGGGGCGACTTTGGCATGCTTCCAAGCGGTAGGTACTGTCGCCACAGCCAGAGATGGGTTAATCAGCTCACCACAGACTGGCAAAAGATGTTCTTGGAATTTACAAAATTGGTCAGGTTTCATAGGGTCAGCTGGGGAGCCAGATTTAATTTTAGTGCAGAGGATATCTACCTCGGTCAGAGATAGTAAAGGGAAGGAGAATAATGAGGGAATCGTGGGGCTCGTCCCTTCCTTACAGTTCACGTTGCCCCTCTTCCCTTCTTTACAGCTCACAATGCCACTCGTGGTTGAGAGGTTTTTTATAAATATTCTCTACCTTGTTAATGAAATAGATAGCCAACTCATCACACTGGGTATTCGAGATGATGGGAGATTTGGCTACCGAGTTGGGTTTCTTCAGGTCATTAAGAAGGGAGAAGATGGTTTTTGATGGGTTACTGCTATCTTTGATTTTGGAAGCAAAATAATCAGCCCTGGACTTCCGTATTAGTTTGTGATAAGCTTTGATGGATGTGCAATACTGGAGGCTAATAGAATTGTATGTGAGGGCTAATTTTTGAAGATGGAGAAGATAACAGATAATGTCCTGTACAGTAGTTTTACAGGGGTCCAGGTGTTTGGAGATGCAATAGTGGATAAATCGTATGCATTTTGCTGCTTAGCAGGCTCGTAGTAGTCCTGCAGGATTTATGTAAGATGTCCATGCACTCCTGCAAAGGCGCAGGTAGCCAAACTCTAGGACTTTATGTGCCAGATCGCGAGATTCAACTGTCTGTGGTCTGATTTGACCTTAGTCGTGCGTGAGAAGGTCAGGCCTGTTCGGGAACTTTTCGTGCAGGCTGAATGACATCTTGGAGTGTCGAATAACCCTGGAAATACCAGTTCTGCAACAGGGTCTTGCTGTTCCACCACTGCAGAAAGTGATGGATTCTGATCTTTACCAACACTAGATCTTCCCATTGAGCCTCCACTTGTGACCATTGCGCTTAAAGGCATTCATGCAGTGGACACACGTGGAGCTGAGTATGGGGTACTATTGCGATGCAAGAGGCCATCATGCTTAGTTCTGACTGTGAGTTGATGATTGATCGAAAAAGAGGTAAGAGCTGCTGGAATGCCAGCATACCCTGCAGACTGGTGTAGGCTTTGCCTGTGACTAAGTTGAGTACAGACCTTAAGAAGGGCCGAATTTGGAGAGGCTGCAGGTGGGATTTGGTGGCATTTATTGCTATCTCAGGATGTAGAGCAGGGACATGGTAGCCTAGGTATGTGCTAGGCATTGGTTCTTGCCTGCCCTCAGCAAATAATCAAGGTAGGGGAAAACATGGATGCCCCGTCTCTTTAAGTGCGTGGTCATCACAGCCAAGCCCTTTGTGAAAACCTTAGGGGTAGTGGTAACCCCAAAAGGAAGTATTTAGAATTGGTAATGATTACCACTTACCCCAAAAGTGACGTAGCGCTGATGGACTAGATTAGGTCTAGCGCCATAATGTAATCACCTCATTGAAGTAGGGGGATGACATCCTGTAGGGTTATCATGTGGAAATGTTCTAAGAGGATGTAGCAATTGAGGGCCTGTGGTCCAGGATTGGCAGGAGGAAGCCATCCTTTGTGGGTATGAGGAAGTAAAGGAAGTAAACTCCCTTGCCCGGTGGTGAGGGGGAACTGGTTCTGTGATCTTTTTGAAGGAGCGCTTGCACTTCTTCCTCCAGAAGGACGAGATGTTCTTTGCTGAGGGCTTGGGAGTGGGGTGAGATATTGGGAGGGGTTGTGAGAAGTTGTAAGCAGTAGTTGTGGTGGACCACTGCTAGTACCCACTGGTCTGATGCGATTTCCTCCCAGTGAGAGGGGAAATGCTGCAGTTTCTCCTGAAAGGTGATGTATGATTGTGGGGTAGGGCTAATCAGTGCTTGGAGGTGGAGGCCCCCTTACTGAAGCCATCACTACGTCTGACATTGTGACTGTTGCCCCTGCAGGCACCCCTCGTGTACCCTCTTCTTGCCTGGTGGTGGAAAGTCTGTCTCTGATATGAGGGGGGTGGGGTCTGCGGAGGCAGCCTTGGAGTCTCCTCTAGGCGTTTTCCTCCAAAAGGAGCCTCTGGCAACATGGGTCTGAAGGGCACCCATAGACATAGCAATGTCGGTGTCCTCCTTTACTTGTACCAGCATCTCTTCAGCTTGTGACCCAAATAAATGTTCCCCATCGAAGATCAAGTTGAGAAGATGCTGTTGGACCTCTGGATGGAAGCCAGGCATGGTGCCTAAGGAGGACATTAGTATTCACCCCTCAGGAAGCCGTGTCTGCAGCGTCAATGGTGCAGCGGTTGGTTGCATTGGATAAAGTCTTATCCTCTGAAACTATTCCCTCTCCTCTCTTCATAAATTCCTCCTGCAGAGGCCTGACTAGCTTCTGCATCTCCTCCCACTGTGCCCTATCATAGCAGGAGAGGAGTCCCATGGCCTCTGACTACCACCCTTTTGCCCGCAGCATTGAGCTTTTTGATTTCCTAGTCGCATGGGGGTAGCGTCGCACGTAGCTTGCGGAGAAGGGCTCATTGTGAAGGCCGGTGGGACATGGCCCTTAATGTAGGCAGGGTTGTAGAGAGAGGGCTTGTACGTTTTATGGCCCCGGGTGTTTACACCCTGGCTTTCAGTGGCTCTTTGAATGTGTCAGAGGCTGATATTAACTTCCCCTTTAGCATGGGCAAGAACTGTACTGTCTGCTTATACTTGAAAAGCGTTTTTACAAGTAAATCTTCTTCCTCATAGGTGACGTGCATGTTCCCATTGTGAACGATGGCCGCCTGTTGGATCACCTCGTAGAATGCTATGGTGTCTTACGGGGTAGTGTTCCAGGTCTGGGTCTCCTGGGGGATCGACATCATAGTCATCCCATGGGTCATCTGTGGGCCCTGGCTCAAAAGATGTCTCATAAGTGTCAGCAGGGCCAAAGCGACTGCCTGGGTCATAGGAGGAATGTGGGTTCCCTCTGGCAACTGTGGAGGAGGCAGTAATGGTGAAAATGGCCTTGGGGTGGGGTACACCCAGCGCCTCTCCCGTCGGCAGTGGAGGTTCTTCCATGACCAAAATGCAATGCAGGCTTCATACGTGGCAGCATCGTGGTATGGGGAAAGGCGGTCAGATCACGGATACTTCCCGTGGCACTGGGGACAATACTGGAAAAGCATCCATTCTACCACCCTGTGTGAATTCTCCGTGTAGAATTTGTTAAAGACGAGGGGGCATGTGGCCCTGAAGAGGGGCCGAGGCCCTTGTGGTTGGGAGTCGATCGATGCGCATCAGTTTCCGAAGGGTGTCATGGAGAAGAGTGCAGACGGCAAAGGTTTTTCCCGGGTTATAGGGGTTAGGGTTAAGTTTAGCCGTGTTGGCTGAAAAAAAGAACCATGGGAACCCGTGACGTCTTAGCGCCTCATCGGTACACATCTGAAAAAGCAGGTGGCGAAAAAAAGAACAAATGGTGTAAAACTGCAAATGGTGCTGCTGAACCTATAAATAAAGTGTAAGTATACAAAAATAAACATTATTTTCCATCTTACTGTACGTTTTGTTTCATTTCGAAAAATAAAATGTTATTTCACAGTTTATTATTTATATTTTGAATTAGATATACATGAGGGCAACAAAATCTTTTAAGTGCTTAGGGCCTCTAAATGTCTTAATCTGGCTCTGGGTGCCCATGCGCATTGGCAAATAGGGGCGGGGGTCACAGTCGACCCCGTGAATTCAAAGCCTTTCTTCAAAGAAAAACAACCTGCAAACATCAGCCCAACAATAGCAGGATTATGGAGAGCATGTGTATCTACAGCAACCTATGGTAAAACACGTTTCATAATGCATTTTAAAAATGTCTGGCGATAGGACCAATACATTAAATACTTTAGATCCACAGGGAGTGCAGTTCCCAGGAAGTACTAAGATTATGCTTTTGAAGTTACTATTTTTTCCATTGCATAATTGTAAATCTCACAATAAGCTTTAGCTCAAACTTAATGTCCTACATAATTTCTGTCAACGCCCATTTGTTTTGAAGGGCGTGCTAAGCCCAGAATTTACCAAGGCTTTGCTTGCAACACCATGGCAGTCAAGAAATCCATGGCAAACACAAGGAAATGATGGACGGAGCGCCGAAACTTTTCAGACACTCAACCCCAGTCACAGATCTAGGTTGAATCCATCATCGTTCTTTAGCTCACTTCGCCACCCCAGCTAGCCTGGCTGATGAAACCGGTCCCAGGATGCTTGTTTCCGGTCCAGGGAAGACCTGGCTTGGCAGTTCGGGCTGGACTGTTCCCATAAGGCACAGGGTCAAGACTGATTTGCATATAGCTGGGTCTGAACTGGGGTGGCGAAGTGAGCTAAAGAACGATGATGGATTCAGCGCAGATCTGTGACTAGGGGCGAGTGTCTGAAAAGTTTCAGTGCTCCGTCCATCATCTCCTTGTGTTTGCTTTAATCTAGAAATCCATCCCTAATCTATGTTCATTTTCGGGTAATTTCAAGAGTTCTCTTTTAAGGATTAGTACGATAGAACATTGTTCCCTTCACATAACATTTTGTTACCAAATTCTTTTCGTTTTCGACCTCTCTCAATCTGGATTATGAGACATCTGGGGCAGCCTCAAAATGCAAATATTGAGGGACAAAATATTTACTTTTGTAAAGAGCTATTTCTAATTTCGGTGAGTGGATAAATAATTATTTAAAGTTGTTTTCCGCTGACAGCTGCCGGGAGGGAGGAGGGGAGGTGGGTGGGAAATGTTTATGTTCAATATGTTCACAGGAGATCATCCTGCAGTTAAAATAAAATGAAAGGGCGTTGCAATTACTTTGTGATTTGATAGGCCTTTGAAAATTGGCTGAGCTCTTCCTTAGATATAGTACTTCCAAAGAAACAAATTAAGGATAAAAATGGCGCAAATAGAACAGCCTGGTATACCCCCAAGCTGCGTAAACTTAAGCAGTCCTGTAAACGGTCTGAAAGAAAGTGGAGGAAAGATTTCTCCACCATTAATAAAACGATCTATAGGGAAGATATTAAGAAATATAAGGAAGAAATTAAGTGCGCTCAGTCACTTTATTATGGAAACCAAATACTTTCAGCCCCCAATTCCTCTCGCGAAATATTTCGCATAGTTAAATCTATTATTAAACTGCCCTCCCCGCCTATTTCCTGCGATGATATGTCATCTCGCTGCAATCTTTTAGCTACTTTTTTCTTTAATAAAATCCAAGATATCTATTCCTCTTTTCATCAGACCATCGCTTCAATTAATCTCCCCCAATTAATAACAAAGGAGGCACTGATAATTGCATTTTAGCGGAAATCCCTCTTTTGGATCTTTCCGCCCTGCAAGGTATTCTTGGTCAGCTGAAGTCAGGTTCTCCCAAGGATATAGTTCCCCCTCTTTTTAAATCGGATTTTTGACACAGTTTCCACAACTATCCTAGATCTAATTAACGCTACATATCGGACAGGCATAGTTCCCCTCCCGTGGAAACAAGCAATGGTTAAAGCCTTGCTGAAAAAACCAAATTTGGACCCTGAAATGTTAGGGAATTATCGCCCCATCTCATTGTTACCAGGGATCAGCAAAATTGCTGAAAAACATGTGAATGTTGTTCTGTCCGGGTTCTTGGAAAATAATAACTGCCTTCACCCATCTCAGACTGGCTTTAGGCCCCAACAAGGCACAGAAACCGCTCTGTTAGCGGTGGTAGAGGGTACCAGGAAAATTTTGGATAACGGGGGCTGCGCTGTCATCGTGCTTTTAGATCTGAGCGCAGCCTTCGATACGGTTAATCATCAGCTGCTCATTCAGAGGCTTAGAGATATAGGAGTGACTGATCTGGCCCTTGAATGGATTTCTTCCTTTTTGGATGATCGATCTTTTCAGGTGTTTCATGAAGACTCTATCTCTGACCCTCTACCCCTTCGATGTGGGGTCCCTCAGGGATCCTCCCTGTCCCCCACTCTTTTTAACGTATATATGAGCTCCTTGGCAGGTGTTGTGGAGCCTTTCGGCATTCAAATTGTCACATATGCCGATGATACGCAGCTGATTGTCTCTTTTAATCAGCTCAACTCCATCGTCCCGGACTGGGCAATGTGTCTTCGAGAGATCGCAGTGTGGATGGAGGGTTCATTCCTGAAGCTCAACGGATCTAAAACGGAGCTTATGTTCCTGGGTAAACCTTCCATACCCAATATAATAACCTTGTGGCCGAGTTGTTTCGGTCCTCCACCTTCCCCCAAAGATTATATCAAGAGTTTGGGAGTCTGGTTAGACCGTAACCTCGATTTTGGGGAACAAGCAAGGAAGGTTGCTGGCAGCTGTTTTGGGCTGATGAGGATGCTACGGAAAATCCTTCCCCTCCTTCCTATCTCCGCAAGGAAAGTGGTAGTCCAGTCCCTTATACTTTCTAGGCTCGACTATGCCAATGCCCTATACTTAGGAACATCTTGCTCCACGATTAAGAAATTACAAACTGTCCAAAATTGTGCGGCACGACAACTCATGAATATCCCCAGCCGACAGTCAGCAGGGGCCGCTCTGGCCGCCCTTCACTGGCTGCCTATCCAACAGAGAGTGCAGTTTAAGGCGCTCTGTATTACACATAAGGTGCTGTTAGGCCCTAGCCCACCTATCACACGATCTCTCATGTCCTTTTATCATCCTGAGAGAACCCTGCGATCGTGTAATAAACGGATGGTGGTTGTACCTAGAATTAGGAGGGCCCGCACAGGGGGTCGCCTCTTTTCATATAATGCTGCTAGGCTTTGGAACTCCCTCCCCTTGACATTCGGTGTGAAACTAACCATCTGGCCTTTCGGAAACGCATAAAAACCTTCTTGTTTCCATGACGGAGATGTAGACTATGAATTTGGCCTCTAGCGCTGGGATGCCTTTGGTAACCATGCGCTCTATAAATGCTTTACAATTACAATTACAATTACAATGTGGCAGGTTATTGTATAATATGACAATGTAAGGAAATGTACGACATGCTATGAAGCAATGCTATCAATAAAAACCAGTTGCAAAAAAAAAAAAAAAGTTGTTTTTCTATAGCAGATTATTTTTAAAACTGATGCAGTTAATTAGATTGCCAGTGCTCGTGTAGTTCTGCTTATTGACTTTAAAGGCATGTAATACCTGTCCAGTGACAAGGCGCTATTTAAAAAATTCAAATAAATAAATATAATTCACCATTAATCGTGTTTTTATTTCCTCTAGACGGCTATTCCTACGAAAGGCAGGCAATAGAAAGCTGGATTAGCACGAAGAAACGTTCCAGTCCCATGACGAATCTTCCACTACAATCGCTTGTTCTTACCCCAAATAGAACACTGAAAATGGCTTTGAATCGCTGGTCAGAAGCTAAATGAACTTTTGAGATCTTAAACTTAAGAACTGTAGAAATTAATTAATATTGACGAAATGTTCAAATAGTTCAATTTTAAACTGTGCTCAAAAAATCTAAAAACATATGTTTAAAAATATATTACTTTTCAGACAATTTATTATATTAAACTGACAGAAAATGTTGAAGGCTGCTTAATTAGATATGCTGGCGGTTGGACGAATGATCGGTGTGCGAACAATGTGCAGCTTATAACTACGAGCAGCAGCAGAAAGGATCTAATAAAAGTCTGCATGAGTCTTTTCAGGGGAAAGCAGTGGTCTGAATTGACAGAGCAGACTCGCCTTAGTTTAATTAATATTATTGGTCTAGATGATGTGAATTGTATCTGTTGTAGCATGATTGAGGTGCTGTCTGAAAGCTGTCCTGTATAGATATTGAATATTTTATTAGCTAACATTAAGGTTCTTGCTTAAATATTGTTACAAAAATCAACAGTTCGACAAGAGTTTTTTTTTTAATGACTTCAATTAAAGACAGCTTTGTAAATTGCCCGATGTAGACTACACCACAATTGGAGAGTGTTGTGTTGAACCACGTTCCCGCACAACTGTGCCAGCGCCATTTTGGCCTCACTGTTCTTTCCTTGGGTGTGAAAAAAATTCCTGGCTTCACCTGGGAATAAATATTTTAGGCGTCTCTTCATATACGGGTATTCATGCGCATATCTGGCTTGGAAGATTAATTTTGTGATAGGCTCTCTGGAGTCGTAGATCCTCCTTCAATTGCTAGTTTTTCTTACAATGCACTGCCTTGACTGAATGGTGATATGCTGCTGCCCTTTAATTAAAGTGTGACATGAAATTATGTACATTCATGGATTAAAATGGATAATAAAAATGCTTATCTTTTATGTACAAATTTCGAATGAGTGGTAGTTTCATTCAACTGAGAGCATCACTTAATTTGATATGGCCTAGAGACAGCTTTAACTATCCTGCAAGCAAATACATTTGTGTGAGTCGGTGTGTATATATATATATATGTGTGTTGGTTTTCTCTCTCTCTCTCTCTCTCTCCCTCTCCATCTGCTATTCACAATTTGCTTCTGCCCACCACAGCATGAGACAATGGGTCCGCCCGCTTCAGCTATTGGTTCTCGTGCACTTTGAGTGACGCCATTAAATAAGTGTACATCCACCAAAAAATGTGCACTCCAGTGCCAGGACTAGTGGGCCTATATCTTTCTTTGCCAATGCTTTCTACACTTTTTCCTTTTTTTTGTTTTTTTTTGTTTGTACTTTTTGTGCTTTCAAACTACTTCTTGAGGTTATTGTAATACAAAGCCTATGGTGCCTTTCTTTGCACCAAAAAGAATCATATTTTCTTGAGATGTGCATTAACACTAAGGAGAGGTTTCATGCCTGCCTGCTTGGAAGCAGGTTTAGAGTTGTTTTTAAAATTATATGTAATGGTATTGTTTGGTAATCTAAAAATTGCATCAGCTTGCCAATGGCAGACACAAATTTTCTTTGCTAATGCTTGTTTTTAGTTTGTATTTGAGATGGTTTGAGCTTTGATCAATCACTTGCTTATCTGGCTCATTAACGTTGCTTACGTGTTCGTTTTTTAGGTCGAGCCTAGAGCCAGCGTGCATGCGCTGCTCTGCGAGGCTTATTGTAGAGGAGTAGGTGAATAGAAGCTCCGCCCACTCTCCGCCCATATTTGCGATTGGCTTGTGTCATTGTCTGTCCTAAATGCTGGCTTCTGATTCGTCAACATGCCTGTTAGTCTCTCCTTAGTACCGCCTCCTCTTTATTTGTCACCTCCCATGGCAAATGCCCCTTTACTTTGATTCTTACACGGTACTGTTATTTAGACTGTGAGCACTATTTTTGTTAATGAGGTTCTCCTACTGCAGGCACAACGTGCTTTGGTGCCTTCTACCCCCCACCCGCCCTCCCTCCCGTTGTCCGTGCCTTCTCACCTCACCCCCGCCCTCCCGTTGTCCGTGCCTTCAAAATCCCTGCGCCCTCCCTCCCCATTGTCCGTGCGTTCTCCCCCCGCCCTCCTGTTTTCCGTACCTTCCCCCCCTCCCTTTGTCGTGATGCCAATCATTTTCAGTGCAATAGGTCTCGCTTAAATGCGAGACCTATTGCATTGCAAATGCTTGTCTAAACTAGGCATCCCCATCTGCATCCTCCACCTCAGTTACTTTTTTTCTGCCACCGAGAGAGGTCTGTAGTGTTGTTTTTACGTTCTGGCTAACAAGTGCATGCCTCTACATTCTCATTCTTGCCTTTCCACCCACTTCAGTATCATATGCCTTTCTGTTTAGGAAATCTGCTCATGGTCAGTTCTTGCTATCTATATACAAGACATGGTTGAAATGTATGTAAAATATGGTTACTATATCCTGAACATTTTTTGAAAGATGGGAAGGGCCCAGTCCCTGGTTGCTTGGGGTGTCATTCTGAAACGGGTGATTTTTTCCATATGGTCTGGAGCTATCCAGTAACTCAAACCTATTGGCAGAGTATTGGATGTACACTGCCAAGGGTTTTGGGATGGCGGTTGACCTTTGTGCGTGTCCTGGGAATTATGGAAGAACTTGAGGGTTTACGTGGGCGATGTTCCTGGGGGGAAAATACCAAAGCACATATTTATCAATATTTCACGCAGTGGAACAAGTCACCTTGCTGCACTGCGTGAAAAGGAGAGGGCAGGAATACGGCTCATTTAACATTATATGGCACATTACTGCTCTCTGCCTGCGCTGGCACACAAACTGCTGCCTAGCGCCATCGCAGCCACCCTTGCACCATGGTGCATGGGTGCCTGCGTTGTAGGCAAGATTGTTTTTGTGCAGGAAGGGGCTGCTGGATGCTTTCTGCCACTCTCCTAGCGCCCGATCTTGTCGGGGCTTGTGCTGTGCTCACCACACTCCGTTGTGCATTATCCTGGCTTGTAGGTTGGTAAAGCATTCATTCGCTTTGAACCTGCAGTTCTGGAAGCTTTGACTTCTGTTTTAACTAACTGTAAGAGAGAGATCAAAATATAGATACCCGCAACGTAAGCAACATCGTCGCAAAATAGCCTTTTCGTCTCACTGTCCGCTCCATATCCTAAGAACGGAGGTTGAAAAATTGAACACTTAAATCGCAGCCTCAAAGAAGAAAATAGAACATTTTCAGACGAATAGAGCCGCCTCTACTCAGTCTCCTTTCTTGTCACTCAGGTAACACTTCAGGAAGCTGGGGCCGCCTCAGGTTGAACAAAGCTGTGCTCCCTCTCATACTACACCCTAAATTTCCGAGGTACATGTATGGTGGTTTCCAGTTTGCTTATCTCTCTTTTTGAATACTTGTAACTCAAGCCTTCTCTGTGCAGTTCATTAGCTGACATCTGTATTTACATTCCATATTTGTCATAACTTTTTTACTGAGATTTTACGAAAGGGGTAAAACCCCTGGCAACAGAAAGAAGTTATGTAAAAACATATTGGTGGGGAACAAAAGATACAAAAGCAGGGTGCAAAAAAATAGTGCAAAAGGGAAGAGATAAAGGAAAGGGTAAATACGTTTTCTCTGAACAATCAACTTGTGACATGTCAAACAACCAAACCATAGACTTTCAGGAATTAAGCTATACACTGCAAATCATTATACAACATGGGAATTAAAGAGAGAAAAAGCAAGAGATAAACACAGAAGAAAGATAAAGTTTCAGTTCAATTAACACTGGACGGTTCTGCTCACCCGAATTCTCTGACACCCTTGTAGTACTGATCCGGAGGTGAGCTCCACCCTAGGCGGACTGTGTCTTAGAGACAGCCTCCTTGGGAACAATAACGCTTGCAGTTTCTAACATTGTGTGAAAAGCTGGAGCCAGGATTCTCCCTATTGATAGAATATGCCTTGTGCCACCTGTAGGAAGCTGGCTCTCTATATAGCGCACCAAAATGAGGTACACTGTGCAGAGACTCCAGGCAAACCCCAGAGGCACAAATGACATCCCAAATGCCCTCTTTTGTGGTAGTGTGGGTGAGCAGTTAGGCATATCAGAGGGTAGTGCTAAGCATTTATTACACACACAAAGGCAGTGGATGAGACACACACACACTCAATAAAGAAATCCCACACCAATCTATAAAAAGAACATTAATTTTTTATATGAATTTAGATACCAAGATCATCAGAATCTGGTAAGTACTTACTTATTTTATTTATTTATTTTATTTGAAAGGTTTTATATAGCGCTGGCTAGACCCGGGGGTATCAGAGCGCTTTACATGAGCAGAAACAGTTCAGGAAGAAAAAAAAAAAGTTGTTCAATAGCATAAAACTAAGACAGGCAAGACTAAAACATATTAATTCACAAATGGGCAAAAAGCTATTTACAAGAGTAGAGGCAGTCAAGAAAAACTATTTTACACAGTAACAAGAACGCAGGTACAGCTCAACAATTAAGTAAAAGGGGGAACAAAAATTATGGACAGGTCAGCGGGTAATAAATAATTAGTTGAGTATAGAAGGGCGAGAACAAATTGAGGGAGAGAAGGTATTATCGACGGAGAGGGATTATTAGGAGGAGCTGGGGGGTAAGGGTAGGAGATGGGGGAGGGGAAAGAAGGGGGTTAGGGAGAGAGTAAACAGGGTGATATATAAAAAAGGGGGGGGAGAAGAGGTGAGAGCCAGGAAGAAAGTAAAGGAGAACCAGAGCAGGGGAAACAGAAGGTGGGTAGGTAGGATCAGAGGCGAGGTTATGGACCCCAATATTTGTTGAGAAGGTGATGTTTGAGGTCTTTTTTTAAGCGGAGGTAGGCGGGGTGACAGCGCAGGTCACTAGGGAGAGCACTCCAGATGTTCGGGCGTTCCCGGAGAAAGAGCGAGATTGTGTGGATTTATTTTTTAACAGGGGGGGACGAGGAGGAGTGCGTTAGTGCTTCTCATCGGTCGGGAGCAGCCAGCTTTTTTGTTTGTTTGTAAGGTACAACGGGGTTTGTTGGTGAAGAGCTTTGTGCGTAATGCATGCAGTCTTGTAGGAGGATCTTCCTTCAACGGGTAGCCAATTGAGGGCTTTAAGGGCTGGGGGATGTGGTCAAAACGTTTACAGTCGGTGATTAGTCTGGCCGCTAGGTTGAGCACGGATCTAAGGGGGGCTAGGTGTACTTTGGAGGTTCCGGTGAGGATAGCGTTACCATAGTCAATTTTCGAGAGGACTAGCGATTGGACAACCCATTTGAAGTCGTCAGATGGTATGAAGGGTTTGATTTTCTTGAGATGTCGGAGTGTAAAGAGAGCTCCTTTAGCCGAGTTTTTTATGTGGTCATTAAGAGTAAGGTTTTTGTCAATAGTGAAACCAAGTGATTTAACCGAGTTGGATAAGGAGAGCGAACAATTAAGGGGATTAAGGTCCGAGATCCAGGCTTGGACGGGGAGTCCGTTGTTTTTTGGCGAGAAGAGAATGATTTCAGTTTTTTTTTAGGGTTTAGTTTGAGATGGTTGGAGTAGAACTAGGATTGGATCTTACTTAGGGTATTGTTTAGATGAAGTACATCAGAGTGGGATCTAATCTTATAGTAAAGTTGGGTGTCATCAGCATAGAGGTGATAGTTGATTCGAGCTTGTTTCGGAATGAGGGTAAGGGGTTCCATAAAGAGGTTGAAGAGAGAAGGGGAGAGAATAGAGCCCTGAGGGACACCTAGGGAGACAGGTGTAGGGTTTGAGAGGCAGTCATTGATTTTGATTTGTTGTGTTCTATGTTGGAGATAAGAGGCAAACCATTTGAGGACCAGACCATTAAGGCCGAAGCGAGCTTTGAGCGAGTTAAGTAAGGAAGAATGGTTAACTCTATCAAAGGCAGCAGAGAGGTTGAGGAGAATAAGTCGGCAGGTCTCACCATTGTCAAGGGAATAATGGATGTCATCCACTATATTTAGCATGGCGGTTTCAGTGCTGCAGACTTTGCTGAAGCCGGATTGCAGGGAGTCGAGTAAGTTGAAATTGCCAATGTGTTTATCCAATTGGAGCAGAGCACATTTTTCAAGGGCTTTAGAAAGAAGTGGGAGGTTAGAGATATGGCGGAGATTGTTAGGGTCAGCAGTGAGGTTTTTAAGAATGGGAGTGATTTGTCCGAGTTGGAGGGAGTCGGGGACACATCCCGTGGAAAGGGAGGTGTTAATGATAGTAGTCCAGTAAGGGGCAATGATGTGGTTAAGATCTTGGACAAGGTTAGAAGGGAGAGGGTCTTTGGTGTGTGAGGTCGGCTTTAGTTTGGCAATGATGTTAAAGACTTCAAGCTCAGTCACGGGGTGGAAATTATGCCAGGAGGCATTGTTTTTCAGCTGTAAGTTTGAAAGGCTGGCTTCAGGAGAAGTTATAACGGGTCGGTGAGTGGAAGAATTAGGAGGTAGGGGCGGAGTCAATAAGGGAGGTAAGTCTTCAACGTCAAATTGGGGGCTGGGGTGGACCTGAGTTAAATGGAAGGATTGATCTATTTTGGCGATTTTATCCGAAAGGAAGTTAGCAATTTCCTCACATTTCGCTGTTGAGGCCATCAGCTCTGGGGGGGGCAGAAGATGTTTGTTTTCTAACAATGTTAAACAGTTCTCTGGGCCTATTTTTGGCATGATCAAGTTGTGCTCGAAAGAAAGTTGCCTTTTCATTGAAAATGTGTTTCTTGTAAGTTGATCTCGCGGATCTGAGGAGGGCGAGATGGGAGGGAGAGGGGTGTTGTCTCCATGTTCTTTCAGTCAGTCTAAGTGAGCGTCTTTCGTTATTGAGATCTGAATTGAACCAAGATTTGGAAGGAATTGTTCTTTGTTTTTTTAGTTTAGGAGGGGCTGTTTGGTCCAAGACATCCTTAACGGTCTTATAGAAATGTTCAGTGAGCTCATTGGCATTTTGGGAGAGAGGGGTGAGAAGAAGTTGTGCTTGGAGTTTAGACTCAAGTTCACCAGGGGGGCTTTGTTTAAGATTTCTGGTCCATTTCATGGGTTTGATATTTTTTGTAGGGGGAAGCAGGGCACTGGTTGCGATCTTAAACAGAATGAGGTGATGGTCAGACCAGTCGATGGGGATAATGTTGGAAAGGAAGGCCAAGTCATTGTTGGAAATGATGGCGTCGAGAGTGGCCCCTTTGGTATGGGTTGGATTATGACATAGTTGTTTAAGGTCGTTTATCTCTTGAAGGTTTATGAGGTGCATGACTGTGGGATCCTCCACATTATTCCAGTGGATGTTAAAATCACCTAAGAAGAGATTTTTCGAGTCGGGAAGTGAGGATTGTGTAAGAAGGTCGGATAATTCCTCAGCGAAGAGAAGAGGATCACCCGGAGGGTGGTAGATGTTATGGAGTCGAATCAGGGAAGAGCCCTGCACTGTGAGTTCGGCGCCAAGGTATGCAAAGATTAAGTGGTCTGTGTTCTTTAAAAGGGTAAGTTGAAATTCATTTTTATGGATTATAGCTAGTTCACCCCCTTTTCTGTCGGGTCTGTCTTTCCTAATGATAGAGTAACCAGAGGGGGGAGGGTGAGTAAGTCAAGGATAGCCGTCGAGTGGTCATTGAGCCAGGTTTCCGTAAGGAAGGCGATGTCAATAGCTTCACTGAGGATGGTTTCTGATATTTCTGTCGCATGTCGGACAGCCGATCGGCAGCCCACAAGCATGCAGGAGAGGGGATTGGGGTTGTCTTTGGAGGGATTGCAAGAGTGGATGGTGGTAAGTTGAGCTGGGGGTCTGGGGGAGATGGGTGTGGAAGGGATTCTGTTAGTTCCCACAATCACTGGTATGCTGGCGTAGGGGAGGGGATGATCAATAGTCAACGGTTGAGGTGGGTAGGAGTTGCATAGGTCAATAAGGTCGGAAGTGGAGAGGTAGCTCACAGCACGGAGAGGCCTATGTGTTCGGATGCATAGGGGCTTAGTTCTCCATCGGTTATGTTGTGAGATGTTTTGGAAGCAAGAACAGAAGGAATCAGTGTGATTGAGGAAGGTCCTGGAGTTAAGGGCGTTGTAATCCTCTCTAAGTCGTGTAAGTTCAGTCGTCAAGTTAGAAAGATTATGTTCTATGTTAGTTAGTGTCTGAGCCAAAAGATTGAGGGGGAACTCAGTTGCAAAGGATGGGGGGGATGAAGTGGGTTCCGTATTGACCGGGGAAGGAAGTCTGATGTGTGGAGGGGGCGAGAGGCCGGGAGGAGGAGTCCGAGGAGTGTTCCGGCTGTTGTACGTGGAGAAGGACGGGTCAGTCAGAGTCAGGCAATGAGTTAGGAGATGATAAGAGGGAGTGAGGGATGTAGGGATAGGTACAGTAGGAAATTCCAGGTGTGGGGGCAGGGAAGTAGGAGAGAGGTCAGAGGTAGCGAGAGGGGCTGGAGGAGATCGGTTGTTAGAGAGAGTGTGAGTTTGCATGACGGCGTGTGCAGTTGAGATGTCTAGGGGAGGAAGGGTCAGAACCGGGGGAGGGGTGGGAGACAACATATGGGCATCAGGCAGCTGGGTTGAAGAAGGGTTTGGAATTAGTTTGGAGAGTTGGTAGGACAAAGTACTGAATTTGTGCTCAAAGATGTTGAGGTGGTAATCAGAGGCTTGAATGAGGATATTACCAGTTTTGAATATGGAAATGTCAATTTCACCGAGAAAAGCTGGGGATGGGGTAGTAGACAATTTGAATCCATAAGGAATTTTGCTTGATTTGGTGACTGTAAGGTGGAGAAGGAAAATGTTTTTCCATTTGGAGGGGCGTTTGGAGTAGAAAATGTAGTTTGTTTTTATATGAGAGGAGAGGCTGTGGTAGGTGTCAACTATTAATGTTTCAGGGTGACGAATCAATAATGTAGGTTTAAAATTTTTCTTGCCGTTTTTAGAAAGATTGGAAGGGTGTAAGATGTTCCATGAGTTGGGGCCATGTCTGGAGAGAGCAGGGTCCGGAGGATTGAGGAGGGGAGGGGGGACGGGACATGTTAGGTCATAAGATGAAGACTGGGGAGAAAGAAAAAGAGGGGGAGAGATGTAAAGAAGAAGGGGAGTGAAAACCTGGTGGGAAAAAAGTAAGAGAGAGAGAGGGAGTCAGTGTTAGGGGGAAGAGAGGTGATTTTGTCAGAGTAATAAACAGTTAAGAAAAATTACAATGAGAGAACATCAATATTGTGAAACCAGGACATATTCGGACGCTTGTTAGGGCAGGGGGTTAAGCAGAAGGAGAGAGGATATAAGATATAAGAGGGGGGGTGAATACTGTAGGTGAAAATTACTTAGGGAGTGAGGAGAGAACAAAATGAGGTGGAAAGAGGGGGTAATGAGTCAAAATAATACATAGTAGAGAGGAATATATGTTCTTACCCCGCATTCCAACACCACACATACCATCACAACGCATTTGTAACAACCCAAGTGCTGTTACAACGCGTTACCATCACTACGCATACTTTTACATCGCATATGCCTTTACCACGCATACCATTACAACGCAAAGGCATGCGTGGTAAAGGCATATACTTTGTAAAAGTGTTCACGGTAAATATATATATCTATCTATATATCATATATATCTATCTATACATATATTTCAAGACGAGCTGACCGGAGCGCCCCACTAGTTTTGAAAATTTCACGAAGATTCGTCAAACGGCGCCGAAGATATTGGCAAAAGAAAAAACGCTATTTGAATAGAAACGAGGTCCTAACTATAACTACCAAATGGCGACTGCCAGTAGGTAATATATTTTGATATATATATATATATATTATTTTTAAATACCCTCTTAAACCCCAAAATTATCCTTTGTACCCCAATAACTATACACCCCCAAAATTCTAAAATTACCCTTATCACCCCGATACCCATACTCCCTAAACCCTCAAATTACCCTGGGCACCCCAAAACCCACACCCACCCTGAACCCTAAAAATACTCTTGCACCCCAAAACCCAAACCCACCCTGAGCCCTAAAATTACCATGGCACCCCAAAAAACAAACCCACCCTTAACCCTAAAAATACCCCTGCACCCCAAAACCCAGACACCCTGAACCCTAAAATTATCCTGGGCACCCCAAAACCCAAACAAACCCTAAAAATACCTCTACAACCCAAACAAACCCTAAAATTACCCTGGGCACCCCAAAACCACCCTTAACCCTAAAAATACCCTTGCACCCCAAAACCCAAACCCACCCTGAACCCTAAAATTACCATGGGCACCCCAAAAAACAAACCCATCCTTAACCCTAATACCCTTGCACCCCAAACCCACCCTTAACCCTACAAATACCTTGAGCACCCCAAAACCCCAACCCACCCTGAACCCTAAAATTACCCTGGGCACCCCAAAACCCAAACAACCCTAAAAATGCCCTTGCACCCCAAAAAACAAACCCACCCTTAACCCTAAAAATACCCTTGAACCCCAAAACCCAAACCCACCCTGAACCCTAAAAATACCCTTGCACCCCAAAACCCAAACCCTCCCTGAACCCTAAAATTACCCTGGGTACCCCAAAACCCCAACCTGAACCCTAAAAATACCCTTGCATCCCTAAAAACAAACCCACCCTTAACCCCAAAAATACCCTTGCAACCTGAACCCTAAAATTATCCTGGGCACCCCAAAACCCCAACCCACCCTGAACCCTAAAATTACCCTGGGCACCCCAAAACCCAAAGCCACCCTGAAAATACCCTTGCACCCCAAAAAACAAACCCACCCTTAACCCTAAAAATACCCTGTGCACCCCAAAACCCAAAGCCACCCTCAACCCTAAAAATACCCCTAAAACCTATATCCCTACACCCCAAAACCCAAACCCACCCTATACTTACATGTAAAATACATATGCCTTTACCATTCATGCCTTTACAACGAAATTCGTTGTAAAGGCATGCGTGGTAAATGCATATGCATTGTAATGTCATGCGTTGTAATGGCATTGCGGAGTAATGGCATTGCGGAGTAATGGTAGATGCGTTGTGTTGGAATGCGGGGTAATGGTATTCGTTGTGAAAATGTCCTTGTTATGGCTGTTTACCAGTAGAGAGTATCAAAATAAGAACAAAAAAATTGCAATGCTAGAGAAACTTTAGAGTTCACTAGAGCATCCGTGGAAGTTGCATGTAGGATACCTGGGATAAATTATCTGGAAGTTATTTAACATAGGAACACGGTATTTCGGATGGGAAAGGGGGATAGATATTTATGAGGGCAATGGTACCATCTGGAGAACTCGCACAGCAACTGTTATATAGTATTGGTTATTGCTGTGAGGTTAGATATTGGACTTGAGCGTGTTCTACAAGTAATAATTAGCTTTGTTCGAGGGTAAGGCTCCTACTTTGCGGCCATCTTAGGGCACAGGTCTAGTGTTTTAAGGGGTGCTCGGATCAGCACAAGATAGGGCCTTCAATGTCGGCAACAAGGGATGCGGTCAAAAGTCAGCAGCGGGATAAAGTCATGTACGGCCAGGAGGCCACCAGAAGTGAGGGGAAAAAAAACAAGTCTGGGGGTTAAGCAGGGTGAGGCACCGGGATTAAAATCGATACTTAGGAGGCCAGATCGAGCACGGTCAAGAGGACTAAGATCCAGAGGCTGCGGAGTGGTTCATGTAGGCCCTCACCATTTCTAGGAGAGATTCAGTGGGAGGCATATCGGAAGGGCAAAGCAGCAGCCAGTGTAGGCTGCGGGTTGCGCGGAGGTACGGTGCAGATCCAGGTTCCGGTAATCCCTAGGCAGTTCAAACGCATGAGGGTGCCCTAAGCAGCTGGATTAGGCTGCAGTAAACCACCTCACTGGGGGGAACCAGAAGCAAACAGCGGGAAAGAAACATAGTCGGGGGGAAGGTAGTCACCCGGGAACCAGACAAGGCTGCCGGCAATACGGGGTGAAGGTTCCGGATGAAGATTGGAAAATAAACGGGCCCCTGCACGGCCCGAACACACGTTAGACAGGCTGTGGGCAGTACGGCGTCAGGGCACAGACCTGGATTGACAGGGTCCTGAAGCAGCTGGGACCCAAGGGCCACAACACCGCCCAAACAAACGATAGACAGGCTGCGGGCAGAAAGGAGTCTAGGCACGGACCTGGTTGTCGGGGTCAGGAAGTAGCTGGAAAACAGAAGGTCCCAACACAGCCAGAGTGAACACTAGACTGTGGGATCACTGGGGGGGTCAGGTCGTCACCATCTTGGTGGAACTCGGCAGGAAGATCGTTGGTCGGGTAACTTAGCGGGAGGGACGTCGGCGACTTAGCGGGAGGGAGGTCAGTCGGGCAACTTCAGCTGGATGATCGGAGGGCGGGTGACATAGTAACCACTCACCGTGGCCTCATTGGGGGACCCAGTCGTTCGCCATCTTGAGGAGCGATAGTTCGGGAGGATCGTCAGTCGGGCGAATGAGGCAGCCAGAAGATCAGAGAGGCCGAGGGCTGCTCGGTGGCAGGGCGTAGATCCGGCCCCAGAGCACCCGCGGCAGCTCGAGAGGAAGACAAAGGCCCCAACACGGCCAAAACACACGCTAGACTGTGGCTTCACTGGGGAGTCAGGTCGTCACCATCTTGGAGGGAACTCGGAAGGCCACCAACACTGCCGTAGTAAGCGCTAGACTGTGGCCTCTCTGGGGAGTCAGTTCGTCAACATCTTGGGGGGTACTCAGAAGGGGGATCATTGGTCGGGCGACTCAGAGGGAAGATCGTCGGGCGGGTGAGACAGAAAGCACTCACAGTGGCCTCACTGGGGGACCCAGTCGTTCGCCATCTTGAGGAGTAAATTTAGGAGGATCGTCGCCATCTTTAGGAGCAAATTTGGGAGGATCGTCGATCGAGCAAACGAGGCAGCCAGAGGATCAGAGAGGCCGAGGGCTGTGTGGTGGTAGAGCGCAAGTCTGGCCCCAGAGCTCTGGCGGCAGCTCGAGTGGAAGGGCTCCCCAAACAGCAAGCCAACACTAGTTAGTAGCCCCAAACAGGGGGGACCAGGGCAAACACCACTTTGGGCCCATTGAGCGTCAGCAGCGTTGTGGAGGAAAAGGAGACGAGGCGAAGCACGTCCATCCCAGAGGAAATTAGTCCAGCAAGAGAGCGGCGTGTCCGATGGAGGACCAACACAGCATCGATACGTCTGGGGGTGGAGGAGTCGTTTCACGTCCGGCTCGGAGGGCTTGATCCTGGTGATGAGCGGCGAGGCAGACGAGGTGAGGAACGTCGGGTCCTTGGAGATCGTTCCTGAAGGTAAGACACGTTGCAATAGTAAATCCGATGTTAAAGGGAGTTAGATGTAGGAAGTTTGTAGGCGGATGGCCAGGTAAAAAGGGGGATATCTACCGATTTGGTAATCCCCAACCCGGGAGCTCCAGGGAAGAGCTCCTACTCTGCGGCCATCTTCAACGTCATCTTCATGATATGAATATGAATTTTTACAGTTTTCAAAAATGGTCAGTGCAATTTCTGGATCGGTAATGTTATCCTATGGAGGAAAACATGTAGAGGAAAACATGAATTGCATTCGGGAACTTAGCAGTGACTTACGGGAGTGTTCTTCAGGACTGAAGGTGAGTATGGGGCAAGGTCCAAGGCCACACCAACAGGTCACCTCGGGAGACTCTGGGGCGTCCGGGTGCAGAGGTGTGTCATGACATCGGGTGTCCTATTCACTTCAATGGGGTCAGAAAGAAGCTGCAAGCTGGGACTGGGGAACCAGTCGGGGGGAACCCATGGAGGAGCTCCACCCTTTAGATCCTACGGCACGCAAGAACACCCTTGGTCCACTTTTCCTCGGACTATGGGGCTCGGGAGCAGTAGTGTCTTTTGACATCGGATTCCGGTGCAGGAGTCTCTTGCGGGTGGCAACTGGGAGTCCAGTCTGGGCAAACCCAAGTATGGGCTTAGCTCTTGTGAGTCTGGGGACCCCGTTGGCACCGTCACCTCCCTTGGACTTGGGCTCTGGAGCATGGTTGCATAGGTGCTTTGAGGAGTCGGGTAGCGGCAGTCACAGACTCAGGTCTTGGTCTTTGTTTTGCAGAAGAGGGGCAAACAGGACAGCTGGGCCTCTTACATAGTGGGTCTCACTGTCCCTGAAGTCCCTCGACGTGTAGGTTGGTCTTCCTCAGTGTTGGTGTCTGGACCGGGCACAACAAGCCATGCCTGCTGCAATGGGTACAGTACCGCGGGTATTGGTCCTGTACGGCTCTGGTTCGTCCTGGTGTGCTGTCACTTGGTGGGAGGATAGATCTGACCTTCAGGAGCACAGGATCCTCTTCCTGGCGAGCTGCTGAGTCGGGCTGGCCAGGAGCGACAACTCAGTGGATCACAGCTTGCGTCTTTGGTGCCTGCGGCTGCAGGGGAGTAGCTCCTCTACTCCAAGGAAGTTTCTTCAGGCACTTGGCGAAGCACTGGTAGCCCTCCGGGTTTCTTGGAGACTGCACAGTGGCAGGACAAGTCTGCTTCTTCTACGATTGTTGGGGGCAGCAGTCAGGCTGGCAGGGTTGGCGCCAAGTCAGTCGTTGTTCCTTGGTTCTCGTGGCAGGACTCTTATTCGTCCACTGCTTCTCTTGATCCATCAAAATCTCAAGTCCTGGTATCAGGAAGTCTCCTAAATACTCAATTTAGGGGTGTTAAGGGAAGTGAGGGGCAGTAGCCAATGGGCTACTTACCCCTGGGCTCAATACACTCCCTACATGCCCACTTCCTTTGGGGAGTGGGCATCACCCTGTCCCAGAATTCCTAATTCCAATCACACACAATATGGTGGAATTTCTAAAGTCGTGTTCACTTCCAGCTGGTCGTCCTAGAGGTGTGTCCAGCCTGGCAGTGTAACACACCGCATGCATAACTAATTTCCCTGCCTGTCCAGGTGCCAAAGGGCTCTGGACAAAGTGAGGCGGCATCCTCTCCAGTGAGGGAAGCCAGATTTGCATACCAAGGGTGGTGGGCTCTTTGAAGCTCCCCTGCCTTGGAATGCTAATCTGCAGGTCATCCTGTGGGAGGGGATGTATAGACCCTCTGCCCGAGCAGGCTTTATTTCTGACCTCCTGAGAGCCAAGGCCCTCACCAGTCAATCAGCATGCCAGTATCTGGTTGAGTTTTCAGGGGGCACCTTAAAGGTGCCCTCTGGGTGCATGTATTAATAAATCCATCAGTGTGGGTTTATTAATATGAGGTGTTTGATACCAAACACCAAATGTTTCACTGAGGCCATTATGTAGCTGGGGAACTCGTTTTGACCAGTGCCCAGTACATACATTAAGATGGCTCCCCTGCTCACTTGCAATATCTAGTATTAGAACTAGACATCACAGGGGCATATCTGTTCATGCAGACATGTCATTACATCAAATATAATGCACCCTGCCTTAAGGCTCAAAGGCCTGCTGTAGGGGTGACTTACATATATTAGATGTGGTGATTTTGACATGACACACAGGAGTGTGTCATGTCATTTTGTTTTACTCGTGGTTTGCACCATGTTACGCAGCCTGCAAAGGCGGCCTGTGTGAAATTTGTAAGTGGGTACCTTAGGGTGGCCTCAGATATGCTGCATCCCTTAGGAACCCTCTTTAGAACCCCTGCCCTAGGTATCTGGGGTACCATCTACTTGGGACTTGCAGGGGGGCCATAGTCCTTTGCTAATTGTAGCACAAGTAGACAACACCTTGGTTTAGGGAAGGTACACTGGCACGGAGGTCAGAGAGGCCATATGGGAGAGGAGGAGATAAGAGGTCTCCGGCAGAAGCTCGACTCCACATCAATTTGTTACTGTTGAAGGCCTTCCTACCCACCATCTGAGGAAATCTGGTGCAGGTGCTCACGGACACCACTGCCATGTGGTGGGCACAGCAGGGTAAGGTCCTGTACCAGGACGCTTTGCGCGTCTGGAAGTGACTGGACTGCCAGATAATTTCTCTGGGGGTGAACCACCTGGCTGTGATTCACCCCCAGAGAAATTAGGGGGCAGTTCAGTGACAGATCCTCTGGTGCTGTGCCCACTGGGATTTCAGATCCTATTGTAGAGCATGCATGTTTAATCTGGCATGTGCCACAAGCAGGATGCAGGAGGCCAGCAATCCCAGTGGCCTCAGAGTCATCCGCACTGAGATCCTGGACAGAAGCAGAAACATCGGAATCGAAGCCCAAATGTTATGGATTCTCTGCTCCAGGGAAAAGGCACAAAACTGTACTGTAACAGAATGGCTCAGATGAACCAGTGTATCTGCGAAGGAGTCAGGTGTGATTTCGGCACACTGACAGCGAACCCCCAAGATGTTAGGAGGTTCGCTGTCATCTGGACATGGTTGACGATAGCCTGGGCGAGCTCACCTTCAACAGCCATCGAGGTAGGGGAAAACTGGTATCCTGATCTCAGAAATGTGTTCTGATCACGCCATCATTTTTGCGAACACCCAAGGGTAACTCGTGAGGCTAAAGAGAGCACTGCGAACTGTGTATGCTTCTGGCCCCCTGTAAACAACAGGTAGCGCCTGTGGGCTGCAGGGCAGGGATATGGAAATAAGCGTCCTGCAGGCTCAACACCACCATCCAGTCTCCAGGGTATAGACCAGACATAGCTGGTGTGAGCATCTTGAATTTGTCCTTCTGCATGAAGACTTTGAGAGGATGAAGATGTAAGACAGGATGAAGGCCTCTGTCCTTTGAAAGATAGAAGTAGCGGGAGTAACACCCAGTTCCTAACAACCCTGTCCCTCTGAGGCTGAAACCCTCTTGATGGCGACTGGGCCAGAAGGGCCTGCACGTTGTGCTGCAAGACAGAATATTATCCTCAGTCAGCGGTCCTGATGGTAAAGGAAGGTGCTGCAGCATAGAAAGAAATGAGGGCGTAGCCCCGATTTACAATTTGGTGGACCCACTTGTCTGAAGTGATGGCTTGCCACCCTTGGAGGAAATGCCGAATCCTGCCCCCAACAGGGTGGTTGTTTGTCCCAAACGACACACTTAAGAGGGTTTGTGGCTATGGCAGCTGGAGGGTTTGGGGGCTGAACTTCCTGTTGTCCCTGATGCCCTGGCAGTTGTCTTTGTAAGTCACAGCCTCAGCCACAAAAGGGTTGGAAGTCCTGTTGGACTAGTGGCAGGGTCTGACATTGGCAGTATTGGAGACCCTATCCGTAGTCTCAAAGGGGGTAACACTGTTGATGGAACTGCCTGAAGAGGGCAGCCAGGCCCAAGTAATGCGTTGTAACTCTGCTTCCCTTAAAATGTTACAGGGCAGAGTTTGCTTTCTTGTTAAAAAAGCGCAAACCAGCAAATGGCATGACCATTAGGGATGCCTGGACATACACGGAGAAGCCTAAAGACCTCATCCGGGCGTGTGCTGAAGCGCCCTATTCCTGACAATCGCTTGACCTAAGCAGTTGGTTGTGTCAAAGTCAGAACGGATCACATATTTTGACGCATCGCAACCATCCTGGATAGCTTGGGTCAGGAATGCCCGGAGGTTGTCAACTAACTGCTGGTAAAACGTGGACCAACTTGTCCCATCAGGCATGAGAGCAGCAGCTTAGAAGACAGCTGGCGTTTACAGCCCACAGAGCAAGGCTCATGGGTGAGAAGATGCGCCTGCCAAAGGTCTCTATTACTTTAGACTCACGATCAGGTGGGGGGAGGGAGGCATTAGGATTTACCTTACTGGTGGACGCCTGCACCATCAAGCTGTCTGGTGTAGGGTGTTGCATCAGGGAGCCAGGGTCGTCTGTTCGACCTCGCCAAGCGACCTGCCTGTTGAGTGGTAGTCCTGAACTTAGTTTAGCCTAAGTGGGTATCTGTGAGGGCTTCGTTAAAGGACAATAGAGGTTCTGTAGGCGGTTGACCAGGCTGGCTCTGAAAGAACATTAGTCTTCACCTCCACAGTAGGTAGTTTTAGGTCCAGTACTTCTACCACCCTCTGCATGATGACCGAAAAAGAGGTGCCTTCTTCAGTGGCAGGGCCGGGAGGAGAAACAAGGCCAGTAGCTGTAGTTCCTCATACCAATTGGGCTCATACCGGGGGACAAGATCTTCCCCTTCATTGAAATTGTCTTTGTCCAAATCAGTGCTGGAAAGGTTGTTTAAAGTCTGAGCTCTACTGTGTGGTAAAGGGCAAGTTATCCTAATGTGATGGGTTGCTAGCTGGCTGCGCTCCACTGGGATCAGGGTGCGAACCTCGGTCGAGGTGTGGGTGGATTCTGCATGGAGCGGGCGAGCACAGTGTGTTGTGAATCCTCCTCCAGCATCAATGTGAATGGAACTGGCGCAAGGTGGACACAGAGCCGAAGTGGACACAGGAACAGCTGCTGTACCTGAACTGGGCTTGAGGGGCACAGATGGTGCCAAGGGTAGATTCGCTAGTGGAAGTTTGAAGGTCCCTGTGGATCCTTGGGGCCTGAAGGCATGCCACAGGGAATCGGTCAAGTGCAGAAAATGCGCAGCATGGCCTATCTACAGGCCTTCACTTGATGCTTTGTTGTTGACAGTCTCAGAAATTCGGGGTGCATCGGTAGCAGGCTTGAAATTGCCACCGATGGAGACAGGCAGCGAGATCAGGTGGCATGTTGACAACCTAATGCCCTCTGCAAGAAGCGGCTGATCCCAGTAAAATTTCTTATGCTTCTTCTTGGACTTACCCAAAGACTTCAACCGTGAAAAGGATCTGCCGCAAGAACAACTTTGGGAGCAGGAACTTCCTTTTGACCTAGATTAATCACGGCATGGAGTCTTTCGATATTTGGTGATGTAAAACTTTGCAATGCGGTGCTATACGGCCATCAGATTAATCAGGGCGCAGTTGTCGCAGGCCCTTCAATCGTGTTCTGACCACAAGCATACCATGTGTGGGTCTGTCACAGATATCTTTTTGCGACAATCCCTGCACGGTTGGAACCCTGTTATCTTCAGAGGTGACATTTTGAGATTGTGTTAAAAGTCACCAAATATAATCTGGCTACTAAGGGGTGCCATTCATTCTCCATTTAGGGGCCCAACATTAAGGAACTTATTTACTTTTGACATTTAGCAGTCGTCCTTGCTGTTATATTTCAGGCAAAAGCTGAAGCCTTAACCTTTTGGTTGGGCAGATTTTAGGAAATCACCTAATGGTGGTGGGTGCTTTATGAACGTTGTCAATCAGTCAATGTTGTATGTATGCAGAACATCCGATCTGTCTGCACATGTAGCCATGAATGTCATCATTACATCGCTGTAATTGCCAGCTCGCCTACTGGTGTTAGTTTTCATGGATGCACACATTGCACCTGAATCCAGCGTACATTTGCATAAATTCTCATCGCATATTCTGTCTATCCCTGCACGCTGGGCCATTATTTACATCGACTGAGTATGGTGATTGGTCCAGCAGTGGCATGGCAGTGGAGCGGCTCAGGATAGAAATCCTGCATCATATGAATAAGTAGGGCCCTTTTCCATTTTATTGTTGTGCATCTATGAACCGGTCACAAGTATTTCTCACCACGGGCGATCTGTTTGTCTTTAACATCGCACCCCCTGTATCAGTACTTCTGAGTGCAAAATTCCTAATATTCTCTCAGAAATGAAATGCTATTACATCCAAGTGGTGTAATGTCTTCTGGTGACGGGGGGCCTACTTGGTATGAGGAGCTGTTTTCTCAAGTGGGATGGACTATCATTTCTAAAAAGGTTAGTGCTAAGTCATTACAAAGGTAATAAGAAGGGCATTGTAAAGTACTCACCAAGGGGATATGCCGAGGTTAAATCAGGAAAACAGCTATACTGGGAAATGATTTATATTTAACTATATAGACAAAGCAAGCAATTTACCTGTAAAATTGTTTGGAAGCTTTCATCTATTATATAGTCCCGTTATTCATATTTCCAACATCTATCGGGTAGTTGGCTCCAGCCACTGGATGGCGAAATATGCAGAGTATGCAGCTGTAAAAATACATATAACAATAGTTTTGCAGCTTGTATCTATTATAGATGCACACACTGGGGCAGATCTACCTGGAAGTGCCGCAGCGTGGCACCGCAAGCCCTTTGGCTGCGGCACATCCGAAGCACAGGGATGCGACATATTTACAAGAATATGTTGCATCTCTGTGCTTCCCCCTGCACTGGCGCACAAACTGCAGCCATGCGCTGGCGCAGGCACCCTTGCACCATGGTGCAAGGATGCCTGCGTCGTGGGGAGATTGTTTTTGTGCAGGAAGGGGCACCTTCCTGCACAAAAACAATCACTACAGGCATTTTCCTCTTTCAATGCGTGCTGTAGAATGCAGCACGCATTGAAAGAGGAAACAACAAGGAACATTTCTCCTCGTTGCGCCTCGCTACGCCACCTCTAGGGTGGCGTAGCATTCAGAAGCATCTCCAGATTTACGATTTCTCGTAAATCTGGAGATGTGTCTTGTTCCATGGGTGTTGCGTGGGAACACCCACAGCAACACCCATGGAACGCCCCTTCGACGCAAAGTGCTGCGTGTGAAGGGGCCGAATTTACGAGGAGAGGAAAAGTCACGCAGGGTGGCTTTTCCTGTCCTTGTAAATATGGAGGAGCCCCCTGCGCCACCAGTACGTCACGAAAAGTGACGGACTGGTGGCGCAGGGGGCTTGTAAATCTGCCCCACTGTCTCTATCTCACCATTTACTGGTTCGGCTCAACCACTAGATCTTGGAAATAAGGATAGCGTATTTTTCCTGTTATAGAACCAGTTTATTGACATTTGTGTATACAACACAAAATTAAATAATGGTACTTCCTATACCAAACCAGCATGTATGGCATGCCATTGGTCCAAAGAAGGGCAGATTCAAATAGCAGTCAGTGGCGTTTGAAAAGGACTAGAGGAAGCCCAATGTGGCGAAACTTTCCCCAGTCGCACACACCACAGTAAGTCATCTAGGCTCCACACACTTTCCAACGTTTCCCAGAGCATCCTCAGGCTTCATATTAGGATCCTGAGGGTTGTACATTGATGCGGAGTCCCTTTCCATTTGAGGATGCTTGCCGCATCCACCAGCCTCCAGTTCTGAGCAATGGCTCGCTCCAGAAGTCACCCCAAACCAAGAAACGCCTGTTCATATCTATTCACACCTAGGTTTTCAGGTATGTCAATCCGTTGATCCAGCACTAACGACAAGATGTTGCCCAATACCTCTCAGTACACCTGGACAACTCTACAGGTCCATATTGTAGGGAAGAAGTTCCCTTCATTACATTGGCATCATAGATATATGGTCAGAACCACATATGCCTTGTGCCATAACCAGATCCTTGTCCAGTATATGCCTTGTAAGTGGACCATTGTTTAAGCCTGCTCCCTGATGGCAATCTCTCTCTCGGGATCGAAATGGCTACTAGCCACCCATCCTCCTCCAGCAGCCACACACGGACCCGAGTGCAGGACATATGTCCAATGCACGTAGGACCACCGTCCTAAATACCCTAGAGAACATTTTATCGGGCAATCTTCCTGTGGTGAGTGCGGCTGCTAAGGGATTGAAGTCAAGTCTGTCCTGGTGGCAGGGTATGGCTAAACTGCAATGTACAAAAAATACTGAGTATGATGACTCCCATACTCCCCTTGTAATTCACCAAATAACTTCATGCAGTTCTGGGGGACTGCTTCTCCCAGGTAAGGCATCCCTAGGGCAGGGGGTTGGTTCTGTGAATGGATAAAGTTGTTTTTTATAGCTTTTTTTCAGGGTCTCTGCTTTACCCTTACTGGCCATCAGGGCTGGCAACGATGGCAAGCAGTGTTCATGAGTTGGGGTTGGATTATAGTTTATTGTCAATTTTCAGTGACTGTTTTATTGATGGAAGCGACATATTAGTATATGCTATGTGATACAATAAAGATATTTAAGCCTAACAGATCTCTTACATCAGAAGGGAAATATCACCAAGTATTGCAGTGAAGATGGATGGGAAGGTCCTCTTATATTGTAAACAATAAAATTAGGAGGGCTTGACTTAAGAAGACATCATCACTGCATGTTGATGCAACGCTGCCTGATGGCAACTAACAAGCAAACACCAGACACAAAGGGTTTAAGGTATTCAATGAAATACAATCACATTAGATAACAAGCATTTGCAATGCAATAGGTCTCACATTAGTGAAAGTTTGAGCTATTGGTGTTGCTAACAATAATGCAAAGCCAATAGCTCAAACTTTCAGTAATGCGAGAGCTATTGCATTACAAATCAATCGCGGCACTCGCGCTTTAGTGCGATTGCTTCAAAAGTAAAGAAATAGAAAAACATTGCTTTTTTCTATTTCTTTACTTTTGAAGCAATCGCAGCACCTGTGCTTTAGCTTAAGATGTTTAAAACTAAAGCGCGGGTGCTGCCATTTTAACAAAAGTATACTGGGGGGAAAAAAGGCATGCGGCCGCGTTCGGCGCCGCAAATTACAAAAGAAAGGCACGGCCGCAATTATGTTAGCTGTGGTGTGTCGCGCTGGGTACATTAAAAAAATTATATAAGAATTGCGGGAAAGTGTGTCCTGCCTGCAACAGCATGCAGGAGAAAGCCATGTAAGAAAATAGTGCTCAGAGGCTGTAATTAAAACGTACCAAGTAACAACACATGTAACATGGGGTGTCCTCATTGGAGGTTAGAAGAAGCGAAAAGGCAGTATTAAGGAGGGACTACTAAGCCTATTGACCAATGAAAAGCCACCATTTACAAAGGACAGTGACAGGAGCCAATTTAAAACAAGCATTTGCAATGCAACAGGTCTCGCATCTACAAAACTCTCGTAAATGCGAGACCTATTGCATTGCAAATGCTTGTTTGCGGTCCCGTTTTATGGTCTGGTGGGCAGGTTTTGCTGTTCATTTGTTTGCTATTACCGCACACATTGCCTGCCGCAAGCACACATGCAGACATTCTCCCTTACTTTGCAAACCCACCTAAGTAGCGTGTCTTTATAGGTTTAAAACTGCCCCAATTCGAGCACCTGGGCAACTTTTGGCCACTTTTTTAAGCTGTGTGATTCACTAACAGGGAGACATGTTTATTTTGGTGCCAGCTGTCTTCTATCTCAATCCGACTCTGTTTATTGGTGCGAATCTGGGGCCGGACAAAGGCGTCATCCATAACACGAGGCCCCTTTTCCAGCTGTGTCGTCTGCGGGTCCACCCAGCTGTGGGTCCTGCTGCCAAGGCCGTGGTTCCATCTCCCGAGCAGGGCGGCCTTTGCCTCTGGGGGTGCAGGGGTGAGAAGCTGGTCGACAATATCCCAATGTCCTTTATGTCGCCTGTACGGAAGTCTTGCAGATTCATAAACCACACGCTGTCTTAAAGGGTCTCATTTTATCGACTTCAGAAGGGTGACAGACTAATCTAGTCAAGGGAGATACAAAGCTAACTCCACTAGACACAGATCTCAACAGGAGCGCGAACCTGCAGAGCTGTCTAGTCAGCTAGAAGACGTTGCAGCCCCGCTCCCTCCCATTTCGAATGGGGAAGAGCAGGAGTGTCTGTAAGGATAAGCAAAGGTGCCAGGCGAGAGGAGGGGGGCGGAGGTGGGGGGGGCGGGGGGAGGATGGAGAGAGGGGCAGGCACTTCATGGCATCACAGCGCTCTCCTTTTTACTGACGTGTGACCTCAGAAGATAACCCTCCCTCTGCCCACCTCCTACCTCCTGCACTAACAGCTCAGCATCAAAGGCTCTGGGGTGGGTGGGTGGGGGGGGTGGGTGATTGCGAGATTCGTGCCAGCGCCTGTCTTTAAACTAAAATAAATGGCATTTTTCAACAGCAATCATATACCGGATATCTCAGCGCCCGCGAAACAGAAGTAAAAATTACCAACCTCAAGTGTTCTCATGTCATTGACCTGAGAAGGATGAAAGGCAGAGTCTGTTTTGCACCATTCAGGTTACAAAAGGCCACAGTAGGCGCGCACATTGCCCTTGAGCTATTGTTCTAATAACTCCTGAGGGTGTGCCTGAGGGGCGGGCCGCCTGGGAGCTCATAGCGCCTACCAACACTTCGTTTTGTATTTTCAGTGTGCTTTGTTCCACGGGCTTACCTCGAGCATATGAGGATAAGTCTTTCGGTTCAGAATACGGCTAGTTGTGAGCCCCCCACCCGTCCCCCTCCACACACCCACCCACACACGCAAACACACATATCGACAGGGAAACTGATTGTAATTCTTGTTTACTCATCTTTTAAAATGGAAAGCAAAGTGGACTTTCGCTCGGAGGTATCAATGCATTACACAAAAGAAGTCAATAGATCCAGCTTTCATGTGCTAACGCATGCAAAACAAGTAGATAGTAACCTGACCCACGAGGAATGCAGCTGCCACCCTGCGCGCCGCTGCTCGCTCCCGCAGGCAAAACGCCGTGGGAGTGAACATTACAAAAGAGGTGGGACGTGCACTCGCCTTTAGCCATTTGCGTGCTTTCATTATTGAAAGACCAGGGCACAAGTCCTAAAAAAAGAATTGGGGGGACTAACCTAATTAATCAGTATGCAAGTGGCATCACGGCGCGTGACATTGCGGCGCGTGACATCACAGGAAGTGACATCAGATCTAAAGCCCTCACATATATGTTTAGCAGGTCTATCATGAGTGCATTTGAGCACATTTCGAGTATACTTGCAAACCCTCCTGATTTAGGCAGAAGATTCACACTTTTGTAAGCTTCACATAAACCAATGTTGCCTTTTGTCAGCGTAAAGGTTCCTCTACCCTTAGTGCTTTAAAAGAAAACAATGCCTCCTCAGGGGTAGTAAGCGCTATATAAATGCTATATATTTTGTGCAAATACTGGGAAAGAGCAACACATCTGACGTTCTTACAGTGCATACATATCTCCTAAACAGGGCCTGAACAAAGTGAAAAGCTGCCTCTCTTAAGAATGTGTGAAGTGCTAACAAGGTGTGAGCCTTTGTTTCCCCTCTGCTGCATTTGCTTCTAGGTGTGAGGCTCCTGACTGCTCCCAGACAAGAGACTCGAACAAAAGGAGGCCTGATGACCCCTCAAATTCGGCCTTTGTTATGGGCCCAGCAGGAGTCAGAAATAAGAGAGCCCCATCCCGTCCCGGCCTGCACGTTGTTTCGATCGAAAGCAGATAACGTGCAGGCGCTGCTGAAAGTGTCCCGGTGTTTGGAAATTACACCGGGACGAATTCAGCATCTTTTTCAGTGGGGCCCAACTTCCTGGCAGGGTGGACACGGTCCACCCTGTGAAAAAAGTGGGTGGACCCCGTCCACTTGCGTGTACCCCCGACACGTGCCCTGTGAAAGACACACGCAAAAGCCAACCCAATGCGTGGGGGGAGTCAGACCCACACAGAGCAGTTACAAGAAGCCTCGCAGAGCAGTGCATGCGTGCTGCGCTAGGCTCGACCTAAAAATGGGCGTAAAGTGGGCGGAGCTTCATGCCCATATCCTGCATACAGCATGTCTCGAAGGGAGAGCGCAAGCGCTGCCTAGGCGAAACCTAAAAATGCCAGGGGGAAAGTTAATGTAAACACGTCGCTTCTGAGCTGGGTTTCTGCTACACAAGCAATTTACTGGTGACTTGCAACAGCCTTAAAGTGTATGGTGATGGTATCTCTGTTCTATATATATTATGTATTTTCTTTAGAGCGTATACACCATAAATGCAATTTTCTAAATTTGCAGTTCAGCTTGCACTCAGTTACACCACATCCTGCAAGGGTGGGTTGGTTACAGGTTCTTGCTCAAACATACACTGCTTTCTGGTGGGATAGTTTACAGAGGTCAATAAAGTGGCACAATGGCGCTAAAAACATTAATACAGCTGTAGCAATGTTTAAACAGACTTTGCCTCTGCCATCCTGGAGACTTTGCAGGTGGGTTTGTCGATCTTCGACAGAGCTGCTGCTGACTCAGCGGTCACTCAGGTGGGTTTGTCGATCTTCGACAGAGCTGCTGCTGACTCAGCGGTCACTAGTAACTTTCTGGAGGAATGTTTTGAGGCCGGACAAAACAATGGTACGGAAGAAAATCATCCAATCAAATGCAGCTGAGATAGACAAGGATGCCATAGACTCATGAGCAAGAGGCAGAACCACAGCTCAGTATAATCTGTATTGGATATAAAAGGTCTGTTTGCAAATAGACAGATAAAGCTAAACCTGTCTGTAGGCGAGACCTAAAAAAGATGTTGCGCCTGAAAAGGTTTTGACATGGATGCTGATAGGGCAAAATGTCTGGTAGAGTTGATGGCTGATAGGGTTGAACCATCAGAGAGGTGATCGGAGGAGAATTAACTGTAGTAAAGAACAAGTTACTTACCTTCGGTAACGATATATCTGTAAGAAACATTAGTAGTGATAGATTCCTTACCTTAGAATATCCCCAGGCGTCAGACTGGATCCGGAAAGTTTTCGTCAGCAGTACCCCTGCGCGTCGGTAGGTGGCGTCGTGCGGCTCCGCGTCCGTCGTTGGCGTTGTGGTCGCCGAGATGATGTCGCGGGCGCTACTCAGACGCCGCCCATGCGCGCTGACGTCAGTTCTGTACACGACTTTCCGCGCCAGGAACGCAGAGCCATGCAAGATACTGACCACTGGTGCATTGAAACTAGGGCCCTGAAAGGGATGGCCTTAACCCTAGAAATCAGTTCGCAGAACGGGGAGGATGGGTGGGGCGGTAAGGAATCTATCACTACTAATGTTTCTTACAGATATATCGTTACCGAAGGTAAGTAACTTGTTCATCTGAAAGAAACACATAGTGATAGATTCCTTACCTTAGAATAGATACCCCAGCAATACCAACCCAGGTGGTGGGTCTGCGAACTAAGATCACACCAGAAAGTCCCGGAGAACAGAACGGCCAAAGAAGCCATCTCTCCGGACTTGGCTGTCCAGGCAATAATGCTTGGTAAACGTGTGCAGCGAGGCCCACGTAGCTGCCTGACAGATGTCTTGCAGGGGGACACCACGTCCCAATGCAGTAGTGGCTGCAGTAGCTCTGGTGGAATGAGCACGCAGCCCCACCGGAGGTTCTTTTTTAGCCAAAGAGTAACAGGCCTTGATACATAAGACAACCCAGCGGGAGATGGTTCTCTTATGGACCACCCGACCTTTCTTAGGTCGTCCACCCGGAACTGCTGTGTGCGGTTGAGATAAAAAGAGAGCGCACGTTTTGGGTCCAGACAGTGGAGCCTCTCTTCCTCTCTGGAAGGATGCGGAGGCGGAAAGAAGGTGGGCAAGGTAATAGTCTGCCCAATGTGAAAGGCCGTAACCACTTTTGGCAAAAAGGACGGGGCTTGAGCACAACCTTGTCCGGATGGACTGAAAGGAAAGGAGGCTTACAAGAAAGAGCCTGGAGCTCACTCACCCGCCTAGCGGAAGTGATAGCCACCAGGAAGGCAGTCTTTAATGTTAAAAGACGAAGAGGACAGTTGTGAAGGGGCTCAAAGGGAGCGCACATCAAGTATGTCAGAACCAGATTCAAGTCCCACTGAGGCATCACGAAAGGAATAGGAGGAAAAGGTGTGTAATGCCTTTGAGAAATCTATTTACAACAGGGACTTGAAAAGAGAGGGCTGATCAGGGAGCCTGAGAAAGGCCGAAATAGCAGAAAGGTAGCCCTTGATAGTGCCCAGAGCAGAGCCCTGCTGGGCCAAAGAAAGAAGGAACAGTAGTACTTCAGAAAGAGGGGCAGAAAGGGGATCCACAGCCTTTGCTGTGCACCATGCCACAAATTTGTTCCACCTGCAGGCGTATACCACTTTAGTAGAGGGACGCCTGGCTGCCAGAATAACGTCACAAACTTCAGGAGGCAAGTCGAAAGGAATCATACAATCGGGCTTTCTCTGGGGCCGCTCCGAGAATATGGAACTCTCTCCCGCCCACCATCAGAAGAATCCCTTCACTGACACGCTTCAAAAAGGAGGCCAAAACCTTCCTTATGGGTAAATTCCTCGTTTAAATGTTGCCTCCAACCAGCACAGAGACTCTGATTAACTCCTGACTAGCGCCTCCCTCGGATTAACTAGTCACCTCTCCTAGAAACCTGGGGACTCGTTTCGAGCAACTATAAAACGCAAACCGTACATTCGTGTCCACCATCTTTCATATATCCTGCACCCTGCCCTCTTTTACCTTTTGTATATTATTGTGATTCCAAGCCTATTGTACATTTCTATGTTTCCTGTAAAGCGCTCTGATACCCTAACGGGTCAAGTTCGCGCTCTATAAAACACAAAAATAAATAAAAATAAAAATAAATAAAATCAACTGCCGCCGCTCAATCTCCACGCAAAGAGGTGGAGGCTGGACAGGTTCGGGTGGAGGACCGTCCCCTGCTGCTGCGACAGAAGATCCTCCCGAAGAGGCAGTCGGATCGGGGGATCGATGCTCATACTGAGTAGCTCGGGATACCATACTCTTCGAGCCCAGTCCGGAGCCACAAGAATGACTTGGGCCCGGTCGCGCCTGATCTTCTTCAGCACTCTGGGCAGAAGTGGTATAAGCGTAAAGGCGTACAACAGACCGCAACTCCACTCGTGACGAAAAGTGTCGCCGGGCGAGTGCCGCCTTGGAAATTCCAACGCGCAGAACTGATGACATTGCGCGTTCTCTTCGGTGGCGAATAGATCTAACCAAGGCTCTCCCCACTGCTGAAAGAGACCGTGCGCCACCTCCGAGTGAAGACGCCATTCGTGATCGAGCATGCACCTGCGGCTCAGTTCGTCTGCCCTGGCGTTCAGAGAACCTGCCAGGTGTTGAACCACGAGGGACATGCCCTGGTGTTCCAGCCATGTCCAGAGACGCAGAGCCTCCTGACAAAGGGTCCACGACCCCACCCCGCCTTGTTTGTTGCTGTACCACATGGCGGTGGTGTTGTCTGTGAACACCTGCACCACTCTCCCCTTGACAGAGGGAAGGAATGCCTTTAGTGCAAGCCTGATCGCCCGCAGCTCCAAAAGGTTGATATGGAGCCGGGACTCCGCTGGAGACCAGAGGCCTCTGATCTCCGCCTGTCCCATGTGGCCTTCCCATCCCAGGAGGGACGCATCCGTCACCACTGTGAACTCCGGTTGGGGAAGGGAGCGGGATCTGCCGTCGACCCAATGCTGGTTCGTGAGCCACCACTGCAATTGTCGTGCAGTGCCCTCTGAGATCTGGACGTGATCGGACAGGTTTCCCTGATGCTGCGCCCACTGGAACTTCAGGTCCCACTGCAGAGCCCGCATATGCCACCTGGCATAATTGACCAGCAGGATGCAGGAGCCCATGAGTCCCAGCAGCCTCAGAGTCACTCTGACCAAAACCCGGGACAATGGCTGAAAGATGGGAATCAGAGCCCGAATATCCCGGACTCGCTGTTCGGGAGGATAGACCCGAAACTGCACCGTGTCCAGAACCGCTCTGATAAAGAGGAGCTTCTGGGAGGGAATCAGGTGCGACTTCGGCACATTGATGGAGAACCCCAGCAAGTGCAGGAGGTCGGCCGTAGTCTGGAGGTGGGAGACGACTGCCTGGGGCGAGCCCGCCTTCAACAACCAGTCGTCGAGATAGGGGAAGACTGAAACCCCTGATCTGCGCAGATGAGCTGCGACCACCGCCATCACTTTCGTGAACACCCGAGGGGCACTGGTAAGGCCAAAGGGGAGCACGGTAAATTGAAAGTGCTCGTGGCCTACCGTGAACCGTAGGTAACGCCTGTGGGCTGGCCGGACGGGGATGTGGAAATAGGCGTCCTGCAAGTCCAGAGCCACCATCCAGCCTTGTGGGTCGAGAACAGACAAGACCTGAGCTAGAGTGAGCATCTTGAACTTCTCTTTGCGGAGGAAGCGATTGACGTTCCGGAGGTCTAAGATAGGACGCAGGCCTTTGTCCTTTCTTGGGCACCACAAAGTAGAGGGAATAACAACCACGACCTACTTCGTGCGTCGGAACGCGCTCGATGGCCCCCTTGGCCAAGAGGGCCGCAACTTCCTGCTGAAGAAGCACCAAGTGATCCCCGACATGCGGTGGTATTGAGGTGGCATGGCTGGGGGGTAGTCTCGAAGGGAGGGAGTAGCCCCTCCGGACTAGCTCTAAAACCCACCTGTCCGAAGTGATGGTGCGCCAGTGGGGGAGGTGATGGCGGAGCCTGCCACCCACTGGCGTTTGATGGGCCTGAAAGTTCGGACTAGGAAGGTTTGGAGGCAGTGGTGGCCGGGGTGGAGGTGGACTGACCCGCCCGCTGGCCCCTTTGTCCGCCACGGCGGAATCCGCGTCCGCGCTGGGATGACTGCTGCGCCGGCCTGTTGCGAACGCTGCGGGGCGCCCCTTCCTGTGCCACGAAAGGAGCGAAAAGCGGAAGGCGGAGGAGGGCGGACTACCGAGAGCCCCAAGGACTTGGGCGTAGCCCGTGAGTCCTTAAACCTCTCCAACGCGCTGTCTGCTTTGTTGCCGAAGAGGCGACGGCCATCAAAGGGCATGTCCATAAGGGTGTTTTGGACATCCCCCGAAAATCCAGTGGTTCTCAACCAGGCGTGACGGCGAACCGCCACCGTCGTTGCAATGGATCTGCCCAGTGAGTCGGCGGTGTCTAGACCACAACGGATCATGAACTTCGCTGCGTCTCTCCCCTCTGCAACAGCCTGGGCGAGAGCAGGCCGGGCCTCCTCCGGACACTGGGGCAGCACGTTCGCCACCGTATCCCACAGAGAGTGGGAATAACGGCCCGAGAGGCTTGCGGTGTTCACGGACCGCAGCGCAGAGCTGGTGGAAGAGAAAATCTTCTTCCCAAACTGATCCAGCTTCTTGGATTCCCTATCTGATGGTGCGGAAGGGAAGGCGGTTGGGAAAGCAGAGGCTTGGACAACAAAGCTCTCGGGGGTGGGGTGTTGGGAAAGGAAAAGGGGGTCACCCAGAGCCGGGCGATGGCGTCGGGCCACGTTCCTATCCACAGGAGCCCCTGTGGTGGGCCTGGACCAAGTGCCCAAAAGAACATCAGAGGGCTTCATTGAAAGGAAGCAGCGGCTCCGCAGAAGTAGCTGCTGGCTGAAGCACCTCTGTCAGGAGGTTAGTCCTGACGGCCACAGTAGGGAGCTCGAGGTGTAGGGCCTCGGCAGCCCTACGCAACACCACTGCATAACTGGCTCCCTCCTCCGTAGCCACGGTAGGAGGAGACAGCATGCCAAGGTCTGGTGAGGTATCCAGACCACTGGCGCCCCCAATTCCTCAGCCCAGTCCTGTTCAGACTCGCAGGCTGCAGCGAGAGGGTCCTCAGACCCCTCCCAGTCCTCCCATGGCTCCTCAGGCTGTTCAACAGGCCGAAAATAAGGAGCAGGGACATGGGGATAGAAATCCCCAATCAGCGTCGAGAACGGCATCGAGCGACGCCGGCTCGGCGCCGTGTCCACCTCGGGCTGAAACTGAGGTCGACGTCGTCCCGAGGAGCGGGCGGCGTCAGGATCGGTGCCGGTGGGGTCGACGTCGGTGGAGGCGTAACGAGGTCAACCGGCGTCGACCGGGATCCAGGCCTGGATCCAAGGGTGTCCTGCGGCACCGGAGCCGACAGCGAAGCCGGGGCCGGAGCCGCCGGCGAGGAAACGAGAGGACACCCATGCGGGACTGCGGGGCCCAAAGGCGCACCGGCGGGACCTGACGGCCCAAAGAGGTGAGCCATGGCCGACAGGAACTCCTGTATCTGGGCCGGAGTCGCCAACGACCCCAGAAAGGGCGGGGAGTCGGGCGGCGACTGCAAAGGCTCCGCCGGAGCCGCGGGGGTGGCACCACCCATACACTCAGCCGCGTCGCGCGACCGGCGAGGGGAAGTCGGAGAACGATGTCGTTTCTTCGACTTCTTGTGCTTCGCCTTACCTGACCCCGAGTGCGAAGACTTGGATCCCGACGAATGGTGATGACTCCGCGCACGGTCCCTCGACCTCCCTCTAGACCGGGACCTGGAATGGCGCGGAGCAGATTGCCGTGATTCCAGCAACTTTCGGGACCGCTCCCGCAAAGTCTTCGGCGCCATGGCCCGGCAGTCGGAGCACGACTTTGGGTCGTGGTCGCGCCCCAGGCAGAAAAGACACACACGGTGCGGGTCCGTCACCGACATCATGCGGTGACAATCCCCGCAGGACTTGAAAATGGCATCCTAACTGCACCATAGGAGTCGAAGACTCGATGAAAAAATGGAGACAAAAGTCTCAAAAAGTCAGTCAAAAATTGACTGGGGGTTCCTGCTCTTCCCGGATCTGCGCTTGCTGGCGCGGAAGAAAGAAAGAACTGACGTCAGCGCGCGTGGGCGGCATCTGAGTAGCGCCTGCGACGTCATCTCGGCGACCACGACGGACGCGGAGCCGCACGACGCCACCTACCGACGCGCAGGGGTACTGCTGACGAAAACTTTCCGGATCCAGTCGGACGCCTGGGGATATTCTAAGGTAAGGAATCTATCACTATGTGTTTCTTTTAGATATGATTATATGACCCTGTTGCGTTTGGCATTTTAAGGTGGGACCTAGGGACTGGACTTTTATTTTGGCCCGGAAGACGAAACAATACAGTTTTCACTGGATGGGGGAGTCTCGGTCCTTTCTTTTTAGGTCAGATAGGAGTGTAGCAATCAAAGTTTAGGTCTGTTGGGATCGAGTCAGATGGTAGCGAACCATTAAAAAAAAAAAAGACTGGTGGGTTCACAGCATCTTTTTCTTTTCACAGTTGTGCTAACCAGTACCAATAAATTGTGTTTTTCTTTCAATGTTACTGTTTCCCATAAACTTTTCTGCGGGAATCGGATCAGCCAAAGCATGTTTTGTCCCAGTGCTAGAGGTGTCCTCTGAAGCTTCTCAATGCATGTCGATGCTGTTGAATCGTCAATGTTGCATTTGTCTGGGGCTTATTAGTAGGATCTGGGTCTTGGAGCAGTTTTGCTTTAAGCTACTTCCATTGCCCTTGACCTGGGGCATCTAGGCCTTTGGAGGCATGCGTAAACACATGATGCTTGCTGCAGACTTTAAGCCACATTCAGGTGCAGGATTAAAATGAAAGGACACAGCTTTTGAGCAGCTTCATGAGAGGTACACATAAATGTTAAAAATGGTGGGGACTTCTCATGTAATTGGTGCGGGTTATCAAAGAAAGGGGTCGGGTTTAAACCTCTGTTAAGCTGCTCAGTATGGAACAGGAATAGTCAAGTGCAGGTACTGAAGCTCTGAAACTGTGATGTAGTTTGATGAGCAGGATGTTTCTGGTGAAACTGCCAAAGACAGTAAAAGGTTGAGTTGGATGAGCATAGTTAATTAAGTCCCAGGTAAAGAACCTGTAAAGAGTAAAGTCTCTGATAGTCTCAAAGTGTTTCATGTCTGGAACAGAATCCTAATTGATAGAGATCTAGCATGAGGTGAGATTCTAGGAAGTGTTTAGGCTGAGACACTAAATACTTTCCCCCACGGTCTTGAAAAGAAGACAGCAGTTCCCAGGCACATTTGGACAATAGTAGCCCGCTTGTCACCAACAGAGCTGTTCACTGGGTAGCTAGATGGACACAATTGCTTTGATCAGGAGGGAAGAAATCGCCAATTCGGAGTCATATAGAGGTGGAGTAACTACAGGTGGGATTTAGATTGGTGGGGGAGAGGGATGAAGCTGAAAACGGTCAAAGGAGAGGTAACTGCAGAATGGATTGCGTTTGGTTGTGTGGGGACATGAATAAAAGAAAGAGGGGTGAAGGAGATGAAAGGTGGTGGTTGCCTACCTGGTTGCAAAGTATTTTGCATTCCCTGGACTGTGTTTATGAGGATGTTGTGGAGGTTCCAACATAGCTCTTGGAATGGGGGGAGGGGGGGTTGATGCAGTGTGGTCCTAGGAAGTTTCTGATGGTTTCGGTTAGCTTGGAGGGTGCACGTATTTGGATTCCTGGATTCTAACTGCCAAGAGGGCATATTTGGCTCATGAGAACTTTGCATAATTAACCTGTTGGAGTAGTTCTGTGAAGAATTGTTGCAATGTGAAGTCTAGTCTATGAAATAGTTGCTATTTTTAAGTACCTGTACTTCAAGTTTATCGTTAATTGCTTGTCAATTAACAGAGACTCCACTTGCTTCAACACAAACAATCAAAATCTGGAATGAGCAATTTACAAAAAAAACTATATTAATAATTTTTATTCCATATGGAAACGTACAGTAGCTGTGCAAAAACAACAAACCTACACAACAGAAAAGAATGACAACACATGACGATTAAAAGGTAAGAAAATGTAAACAATAAATAAGCGACAGAAATTGTAAGCACTTTCAGTATAGAATAGTGAAACTGTATAATGTCATTTTTACAATATACACACGTACAAATAAAAGCTTGTTAAATAAATGACTGAAAAAAGATTGCAGTCTGTATAAACATTCCTTGATTACAGGGAATTAGGTACACGTCTCCACTTTGAAATATGTCTTTTCAATAAAACACTTTGATTCCTTGTTCTCTTGAATACATACCGTCTATCAATTTAATGAAACACACATACACTTATTGCCTTCAAACAAAACACTGTATCTCCTAAAACCCACAAACTATTTTATTCCTGAACCTTACCCTCTCAAACATCCTATAAATCTCTCTGATCTTAGATACCACCTTAATGGTGTCTATATAAAGTGCAGTTACGGTTATAACTGTTACCATGCCATATTATTCAGTGCAATAACCTGTCTGGACAATGTCTAAAAACACATGCAAATATATGGCTGCCATTTAATATATTTTCTTTTTTAAACAGTTATTATGAAAAAATAATGTTTTATTTACATGTCATAACATACGTAGGCTAGTTTGCAATTGCATAAACATCTGTCAGAGTTTATAAATGTACAATGCACGAACATTTATGTTCAAATTGCATAAAATATGAAAAGTACATGTTCATCACAAGAAATCCATGCATACAGCGTATGCTTATCATAGAGGCATCTTAAATCCGTGGAAAAATCTTTTACCCTAACAAAATGTTTTAATGTTCCCTGCAATACTAGACAATTGTATTACATGTCACTCTTTAGTTTATCATACAAACAATTTCACCAGCCTAAATTCCTAATATTGATCACGTAAATAACATAGCTTCAGGATCACACCTAATTAAAGTTGTAGGTCGAACAAAGTGACAAAATATATTGGTCTGCTTCTATGGCATGATGTCTAGAAGTACAATTTTGTGTGGAAAATGTGGATTTTGCAAGCTGCGCAGAAAGCCTCATCAGTGAATTTGAGGTGTCGATCTTACTAATGGTCTCTGATTCCAATAATGTTTTGGAGAGCCTTAACATTTAGAGCGACTGATTGAACGATAAATAAATGAATTTAACGCTTGTTTAACTTGAAGCAGAAATCACAATAAAGGCTAGAACATTTTCGAACAGCTGGCATTGGTTTTATCATTAGTTACAGGATTTTAAAAAGGGAACACCACTGAACTTTCTGTCCCTATTAAAATAAATTATTGGTTATGTCATGTGCCTTCCCTTCAAAGTTTTTTTTATCCCTTCAGATGTATTACTCATGTAAAGTCCTAAGCACTACACATATCAGTTAATCATGTAGTATTTCATATAATGTTGCCATTTTATTCTAAAGTGGTAGAATCCTATATTTCTATTTATACTGGCCAAAAATATATTATTAATATACTTTGAATATAAGGTAACGACGACACGTTTCAACGATTTAGGAAGCACCATTCGAAAAGGTTCCATACTGAACAGTTTTGCATATGGCTGTGTAATAGTCTGCCTAAGAGAACTACATTATCTGATAAGAATGCTTGTTAAGTGCCTCTCTCTCTCTCTACTTACAACCATGGCATGGAACATACTTATCTTCAATAGCAAATAGTTTGCACCACCTATCAAATTTCCTGCCCTGGTCAGTCTCCTCGGCCCCTTGAAGTGTGCCCAGTCTGGAAAGTGTAAAAGAAAGGTAAGCTTAGCAAACCTGATGAACATGAATAAAAGTGGTTGAGGCATCTTTCTTAATTTCTGATCCGTGGCACTCAAAGAGCGTGAAGATCAGAAATGCCTGAGAACGACCTTGCTTCAACTGCCCCAAAAACACATGTGGCTGACGAGCAACACCTGCTACTTAAAGCAATAGCACGCTAATAGCCCCATCATTACAGCTTATCGATGAACAAAGGTCCTCACAACATTGGTAAGGTTTTTGCTACAAAACTTGTTAGTGTTAAAAAATATTGTTTCAAACATTGGACTCCACAAAGGACCGCTTTGGTTTCGCAGAAAGAACATTAGTTAACTTGCTTTCTTTCCCATTGTGAGAAGGCGATAATTTTGAGATCCCCTCTTTAAATGAATGTGAAATGGCCTTGTTTCTGGGTTCGTTAACAATGGTGGTGTGTAGGCACTTGGTCTCATCAACTTCTTTTGAAAGCATGCCGTGGTGAGTACTTCCGCCAGGGGCTAAGGGTAAAGTTTTCATTTGATTGCTGTATCCGACTGGTTGTCTGGTGGAAAACTGATCACAGTTCGTGGACAACAGACTTCCTGTAGCTGAACTGTTGGCAAGTAGCCCATCTGCTGCTAGATTATGCCAGCTGCGGTTTTGCTGGATGCCCTGCTGTATGGACCTGGCAGTTTTATCTGTGATGCCCATAAAAGGAGTTGGCCGTGGTTTGTGCTCTGCTGTAGCACTCAGTGTCTGACCAGCTTTGCTCTCCTTGCTTCGTACGTCTGGTCCTTTCATACCATCATAAAAGCTGCCGCTTGAAGCTAAATTATGCGAGGAGGTGGATATATTTATGCTGCTAGCTGGAGAACTTGAAGAGGTTGTGTTGACCAATGATGCATAGGGCTTTATTTCGCTGCAATTTATCTGGATTTCTTCAGCCGTCGATAAATCCTTTGCTGGAGCAGAATGGATTGTCGCCCTCTCTGCTGCTGAATTTGAGAAAGAACTGGATGGATGATACAAAGATGCACTTTCGGCTGCTTGTAAATATACAGACTGAGTTGATGACAACCTTTCGCTTGACACAGCTTTATGAGTTCCAATAGAAACACTTCCAAAGGAGAAAGCATGCACTGAATCTGAAGGTTGCATTTTACTGCAGGCCACATTTGCAGAATGTCTACCTGGTAAAGGACTAGAGGGCGGATGCTCTGACAAAGCTAACGCCTTCCCACTGAATGTGTTACTGGCAGTTCTTGTGGCAGACTGTAGAGCGCTCATGTGTTGGTTCGTTTTAACAATTTGTGCCTGCTTTGGAGGTTGCATGACCAGCCCCTGCTGAGCCACTGCCTCTCTCATGTGCATAATGTTACCAGAACCATCCTGGGGCGACACTGGCCTAGCCTTTGGTTGACCGCAATCATGCGACCAGTTGTGCGTCAGCACGGACGGCGGCAAATGCTGTTGTATTAGTCCTTGCTGGAATGGTTCATCGTATTGTACTGGCTCCTCCTCTTTGATTTCTTCAAGACTAAGTGGACTGCTCAATCCTTGGCTCAGAGACTCCTCGTCGTGATCAATGTCATTGTTTGGGGCAGCTTGCTGTGGCTGCTGCTTTTGTTGTGTTTTCTGCATCTGCTTACACTCATCTTCTACTCTGGTGTGAAGCCTCTTTATTTCATGGTTATTGGGACACAGCTTTACGGCCTCACGTAGATCAGCAAGGGCTGCAGCAAACTGTCTGCAAAGATAAGGTTGTGGATGTTAAACGAAGGGAATCAAAATAAACATACATACATCAGAACATCAGTTAATTACATTTTCGAGAAAAGGTGAAGCTCTCAATGAAGAGTAAATTGAATTAAGAAACGTACGGCCTGATTTAGAGTTTGGCGGATAAGTGTGTACTCCATCAGGTTGACGGAGTACTTTCTAAAGTACTCCGTCAAATTGACTTAGTCCCCATCTACCAAATTCTGAGATGTCCATCGGCCCAGCGGACATCTCTAGCATTGGCAGGAACTGCAGTCACAGCTGCTCCTGTCAATGCATTGTAAGTTAATTGGATGGCTGTGTCAACATGACGGAGCCACATGGCAAATTTACAATTGTTTTTTATTTTCCTAAACAAAAACCCAAAGTTTTACCTGTTGGTGACGGGCAGTGAAAACTCTAAATCAGGAGGGTGTACACACAGCCAACCCTCAGACGGCACGTTGTTGGGCCATTGGAGGTTTATGTTGCGTTGGAGACAAAGTAATCTCCACTGTCGACATAATTAATGTTCGCCTGTCTCTAACTGAGGCGGGTGGACCTTCAGTGTGGCGGAGTGGGTACTTCGTCGCTGTTGCAATGGAGTACCCTCTCTGCCAGACTCCTTAGTATTCAAAATCAGAGAAGAGTAGGGTCCATTCACTCAGTAAATAATCCTATATGCATGTGACTCTAGACTTTCCAAGATTTGCTGCTTTATACATTCTTTCTCAGTAATATTGCTCCCCTAAAAGTGTACCAGACTTTTTTTGCGATACACTGTTTTCCCCTCCACCACTTGTGATGGAAGGCTGGTCCGGAATGGAAAATATTACTCTGTAAGCATCTGTGTTTGTAGCGTGTAGTGCTGTGAATCCAGATACTTTGCAGTGTTGAGCTTGAATATTACAACTTTTTTTTCGTCAAAGAAAGTTAGAGTTACAAGATGCTGTGTTACTCCTCAATTAGTCACTACTCGCATGGGCATTGACTCCACCTGTTTTTCGCCCAGCCGGTGAAAGTGGAATGTGAATGCATAGTAAGACTAATACGATGTGCACTGTGCATCGTAAGCTGGTAAATATTGTGCAATTAAGAAACTGTGCATTCACTGTCTGCTTCCAGGGAGGAGCTGGGTGAATGTGAATCTATGGCCCCACATACTACAAATTTTATTAAACAGGACAAGGGATAGGATAACCCAGCTGATTTACACACACTGAGAAACTATGGCACATTGAGGCCTATACTGGACGTAAACTCGCTCGCTATACAGCTATGTAAAGACAACACAATCAAGATGACTGCAATCTAAGCTATCACTCTGCTCTTGCAGGAAAGCAACTTTACTTAAATGATGCATATGTACAAAAATGTATGCACTAGATAGACGTTACATTCTTACAATCTGACATAAATGGAAGGAATTACCAATGTACCGTATGGACCGTCATAAATCTGCTCCTTGAGCGCTTATCAAATGTCTAGCAGCTGTAGATGTCTATTTTCACAGAAAGGCAATGGATGTTTGACCTTATTTAGATAACTGGCTGGTGATTTTTTTTTTACAATGTCTAAAGGCAGGACTGGAAAACTGGTGATCAACACTGAACTTTTAAATGTCAACCCCAAATCTCTGTCCACAAACTACTTTCTTTGGAATAGACTTGATACAGGATTTCGCTTATCTTCCTCTGCAGTCTAGCAATGTTCCAGAGAAACATTCCCTTCCCATACGTCACAGTCTTGGAAAGTGAGTGCTTTAATGAAGGTCTGGAGAATGGCTGAATCATTCACTCAGTTGGTACCATACACCAAATAATGTATGAGAGCCGTACAGAAATGGATCTAAAGTCAATGGTTACAGAACAGTGGCAACAACATTTCCCAAAAGTCAGCAGTGGTGGAGCACAAAAGCCTTAAGAAAGGAATACACTTTTTTAATAAACCAAAGTTTCTTCATTTTATAGGAAACAACATTAAGTAAAGAAATAGTGTAAACTCGCCCAATTACTCCATAGAAAATATCAGCGCACATTAGCCAGTGCCATAATTTCTGCGAGATAATACAATATTTATGGGGACAGCAACTAGCTTTATAAATGGACTTCCCTGTTTTTGCTTTCCACCATTCGACCTCAGTGGGTGGTCCAGAGGACTTCAAAATGGCCAATGTCCCTCTTGGCAATCATGATCGAAGTGCGTTCTCCTCTGCAGCCTCGTACATCATCCAGAATGCCTACTAAGGCAACCTGGAGAGAAATGTCTACAGCCATATCCATAAACCTGCAGAGAGTGGTAATTATTTTTGACCAGTACTGTGCTATGACGTGGCAGTTCCAGGCCTCACAAAAGAAACTGCTTTCAGTAGCGTTGCCGTGGAAGCACAGCAAGGGGATCCTGCTACCCATCTAGAGCTTGCTGTGGGGAAAATAAGTAGTGAGAAAGCAATTCAACTGTATTAAATGCAGTGCCCAGTAGGTCCAAGAGGATTTTAGCATCTAATAGGCCATATTTGGGGGAGGCAACCAGGAAGCTTTGGTGGTAGGACAATGTATTGTGGAGTTGTAGGTAGGTGTAAAATTGAGTTCTGTGCAGGTTGTATTCTTCTTGGATGGTCTGGAATGCTTTCATGTGTTTACCCTGCCAGCCATATACCAGTTTAGAGACCCCGATGAGATCCCATCGTGCAAATCCCTCCAACTGAGCACTATGAAGAAGCCACCTTCCCCAGCAGAGGTTGGTTTCCCTTGTGTGCGTTTTGCCCCAAACTATACGAGGGCAGAAAGCCAGCAAGAAAGGATTTTCCCTGTAACCTCTGAGAGCGAATGTGGGAGAGTATCCCCACACATTAATCCTAGACTGTTCTCACTTCCAGTCATGGAGATTTCGGAGCGAAATGTCGAATTGTTGTGGACCCCATATAGCAAGTCATTCAGTACCAGGGTGTACAAGGCCCAGTAATAAACTCATAGGTCTGTCATGACCATATCCCCATCATAAGTAGATTGAGCGCATTTATTGAATGTGATAGGCGTGGCTCTTTCGCCCATATAAATCAACACTCCCTGTTTCTCAGATCAGTGAACCAGGTCTCGGGGATCATCAGGGGAAGTTTTGCAATATGTATAGGAATCCTGGTAAGACCAACATTTTAAAGTACTTTATTGAGCAGTAGGCTGGTCTATTTACTTAAATCTTTGCGTTTTCTGATAAGTAGTGTGAATAGTTTTTAGGTTCCATATGAGCTCCCGCTCCAATGCTATGTGTATGCCAAGGTATTGACAACTGAGTTTGCTAATACAAAGGCAGAACTACTAATCAATTGCCTCAATGCCGCCCCTACCTGGGACAAGAAGTGACTTTGACCAGTTGACTTGCAAGCCAAAGGCCTCATCGTACAACTCTAATACGTTAGAAAGTCAGACTCGTGTGTCCTGGGGATGGCCCACAAATAGGCACATATCTTCACAGAGTGCGATGCAAACCTTTTGGTCTTTCCCCCATCTAAATTCCTACATCTGAACGTCTCATATGATCCATGTAACCATGGGCTCCATCCCAAAAGCAAAGAGGAGCAGAGAAAAGGGGCAGCCCCCTGGCTGGTCCCATGTCAAATCGGAAAAGAGATTGATAAGGTGCCATTCACTTTTACTTGAGGTTGGGCATATAGCACCTTGATGAAGGATAGGAACCGGGGTCCGAACCCCATACTTGTCAGTACTCTAAAGAGGAAGGACCAATCAAGAGAATCAAATGCTTTCTCAAATCCATGAGCGTGAGAGCGCTGTTATCCCAGAGTGTGTGAGCACATGCTACGGAAACATGGACCCTGCAGATACAGTGCTGGGTATACTACGCTGGAGAGTGCAGCCACACTTATCTGGGTGAACCAGGGAGGTAATTGCAAGTTGCAATCTTGCCGCGAGGATTTTGACATAGACCTTGATCTCCATGTTAATAAGGCAGCTTGGATGGTGGGATGGGCACTGCTCTGACAGCCGTCCCAGTTTATGAATGGCTACTATTATTGACAGGTCAAGTTCTAGTGAGAACTGGCCTATTTCCAAGGCCACCTGATATAGGTGTAGTAGGTGGGGAGAGAGGAGCGACTGAAATTTGCTGTAGTCTTTAGGTGGAAAAACGTTGGGTCCGAAAGTTTGGCTACACATCGCTGATCACCTACTCCATCTCATCCACCTTGATAGGCTGTTCAAACTCATCTCTATCCAGTTTGGTCAGGGACGCTAAAGGAAGGTCATCCACCAGAGGGGTGGATCATTCATGTTCAGAGTGCTCCTGCTGTGCATAAACGTTATGACAGTACAGGGCGAAGGCAATCTCTACTGCTGTGTGAACCGCTTTCCCCTCTGAGGCCGCAATATTCAGCCTCAGAGCCTCACCATAAAGACGTTTTTGGATGCCAGCCACTAGAGCAACTTCCTGGCCTTGTCTCCCATTACGTACACCCGCCTGTTTGAAGCTACCCACCATTGTCTAGCTTTGTCCAAGTAATACTGATGCAGTAGGGTCTTATCTCCTAGAAAGCTGGCGTTGGGTACCCATGTCTTGTTTGGGGAGGTGCATTAGTTCGAGCCTCAGAACTCTGGCCACCAAGTCAACTCCAATTTGATTTTCCTTCCATTCCCTCCTCTTCAGATATATTTTGGCATTGCTGCGTAAGGCAGACTCTCCAGCCATCCCTAGCGTCCCAGGGGATTGTACAGAACCCTACTTATGTACAAAATATGCTTTCAGCTCCTTAGCTAGGAACTGAGAGCACTATGCCTCAGACAGATCCCAAGCGCTCAGATACCGCATTGGGTGTACTCCTACCCTGAGGGCCGCGATTCTAACTATTTCTCCGAACTGATCGGATATATTTCCGGAAGAATATTTTCTGCAGTTATGCACAGCACGTCTGCAGCTGGTGGAAAGAGATAGTCAATTGTAGACATAGTTCTATGGGCCACACATCACGTATCCCTATGGAAGCCGCCCATTCTGCCAGTGTTGTGTGCCTGTCGCGTCTATGGTTGGGTCTGTAACCTCATTGAAATCTCCGCCCATGACAGTTAGCCTTTGTTGCGGGCCTAATTCTAGCATCACAAGGTCGTCCAGGGTAGATCCAGAGAGCTGCAGGTGTGTGGGTGGAGGGGGTTAGGGAAAGCATACACACTGACAAAATTATACTGTGTCCCTTCTATCCAACCCTCTACTGCTACAAATCTACCCTGTATATCTGCAGCTCCTGGGGACAGGCGAAAGGATTTGTGCAGTAGTATAGCTGCTGTGGAATCTGTCATACCCAAAACTATCTAGGATAGGACAGCAGGAGGTGGGTTTCTTGAAGCAGAAGTGCTGCTGGGGCATGGCGTTTAGCGAATGAGGGCTGCAACTCACAATACGGTTGTTCAGGCCACTGACATTCCATGACATCACACTGAAGGTGCTCAAGCGGGCCTTAGTATTGAGAGAGGTTGACATTACTTTTTTTATTTTTATTTTTTTTATTTCAAAAAAACCTTTATTAGTGCCAGTTGATTCCATACACAGCGTATTGCCTACATCCCAGGCGGGCCGGCAATGCAAGGTGACACATGATATAGCATTAGAGGCGTAAGAGGGGATACACAGCAAGCCGCCTACAACCGCATCGGGCCAGCCGCGTCAGGCGGGCAGTTATTACAAGTGGCCCTATAAAGGTCTCAACCATTTATTTATGATTTGTATTAAGTTTTAATACTGAACTATCCTGGTGCATGGTGTAACATCCTAACTTAACATATATCGTTTCTAACGTACAGTAGAACATCTGCGAAGAAATATCTCCCTATGGTGGATTACCCATGTATTGTACCGATTCTAGATACCCAGGCCCTCCCGTCTGCACCAGAGAGTTTTATTGGGAGCAGAGGGCCAAGGGCCACAAGAAGCCCACGGTTCAACAGCAAAAGATAGATAACAAGAAACAGTTTAATTAATCGGGGTTGGATCATTGCTATCCAGCGGGGTGGCACCCAGACCAGCCGTTGCAGTTTCTTTAGTGGACAGATATGTCGTGTAGAGCCCCCAGAAGTCCTTAGGTCGATTCCGGGGGAAGCAGTTCGCTGAAGTTTTCAGTTTGCGTGCTGCAGTACAGCATATCATGAGACCATTGTGTCATAGTAGGTGTAGGGCCTCTAGACCAGCTAATCGCTACCCTGCGCTTTGCCATAGGAGTCCCATGTCTACCAGTCTCCGTATAGCCCTGGGCATCTGCTTGGAATATCCCAAAAGGGCCAGTGCGGGGTCCGGAGTTAATGTCGAGTCAGTTATTTTCCCCAGTTCGCTGAAGACTAATAACCAAAATTTGTGCACCCCGGGCAAGACCAGGCTAAATGTAAGAAGTCAGCAGTCTGTACATTGCACCTTTCACAAGTCGGGGTTTCCCTCAGCCCATACCTATGTAACCTCGCTGGAGGTATAGTACACTCTGTTTAAATATTTGAAATGAATCAGCCTATGCCTGCCATTTAATGAGATACGTCTAGTGCTAGCACATCAGTAAGTCCACATAGGGTCGTCTATAGCTTGTTGTAAATCCCGCTGCCAGGCCAGCCTGGCTTTGGTATAATGGTTTGCCCTATGAGACATTGACAGCCTGTATATGTTAGAAACAATCTTGCGGGGGGACGTGGCTTTAATGGCATAGGTCAATTCCATCAGCTCCGGAGGTTCCTGGAGGTCCTCTCCCAGTATGTCATGCAGTGCATGGCGCGTTCTGTGAAACTGAAACTGCTGCAGCAAAGTGTTAGTGGCTGCCAAACTCTCAAGTTCCTCCCATTTTTTAACTACACCGTCGTGAAATAGGTCCCCTCTGGTCCGGATTTGTAATGAATTCAGCGCGCGTATCACCCCTCTGTCTCTGCATGGGGGCAGCCAACGAGTCCATTCTATTGGCATGGCCGGGGAGTACAGGAGAGCTCCTGCTTGTAAGTGAAGTAAGTGATGCCAAGCGTGTCGGGTCGCATTGATGGAATCAAGTATCCCTGTTCTACGATCCATAGTTTCAAATATCATGGCCGGCAGTGGAAGCGGATCCGCAATAATTGTTTCTAAGCGGAGATGCGGGATGTCTGGCGAGCCATGCATCCAGTAGTAAGCTTGAGCACTTTGCGCCGCTCTATAATATAAATTCAAATCTGGCGCCTCAACCCCCCCAAGTGATATGGTAAGGTACGTATCTGCCATTTCACCTCGCCTGTTTGCCCGCCCAAGCCAATTTTGTCAGCAAAGTGGTGACTCTAGTAAAAAAGGAGCTAGGCAAAACCATTGGGATATTTGTGAAAAGGAACAGAAACCGAGGTAGCACCACCATTTTCATGATAGAGATCCTGCCTAGCAAAAATAGGGGTAATCTAATCCAGGTTTCGACCTCATCTTCTAATCTGCTGACAGCCGTACCATAATTTTCCCTAAATATCGTCTCCGAATCAGTATGTATCTGGATACCCAAATAACGTATCGCATCTGCGGACCATTGCAACGGATAGTCCGGTTCGAAGGGTGTCGTGACCGGAGTGAGTGGGAAAACTATGGATTTAGACCAGTTGACCCGTAATCCCGACAGTGCCCCAAAGTGCACCATCTCCCTTAAGACGGAAGAGAGATTACTCTCCGGGTCGCGAACATCAAATCAAATCAAATAAACTTTATTCGATTTTTAGTAGAAAAAAATCATAAAAGTTACACAATAATGAATATACAATCTACTGTTTAAAAAGGCTAATACCTTGCATATATACATCTTAAAATATCACTAAAATCTTAAAATCACATCCTCAATTACTCGATGCCCCATGTGTTCTAAAAATCAAACAGTCTCATGCTATGTTTCCCATGTAATACTTTTCCTTTTTTTCAAAATGGCCTTCAAGAGACCAGACATGGCTCCCACACAGAAAACATTATCCAATCTTTGTAAATAGAGGAAGGCAGGTCGACATTGTCTCCATCCCCCGCCCTTCAACATTGGCAAAATCCATCTAGATCTTTCTACTTTATAAAATTTACAAAATAAAATCACATGTATAGTCGTTTGGGGAGACATTTCATCACAGGGGCACCTACAAAGCTTGCTGTTCCAATCATTTTGTATAGGGAAGCTAACTAAACGGTGGAAGTTGTCGAATCTTAATCTAGTGAGGACAAACCTATCATAACTTCCTAAGCACCATTCCAAATAAGGTTGAATGGTGGGACATACAAGAGTTATCTGATGTTTAATAACTGTATTTTTATACATTTCTGAAGCTGCCCTTAGAGATTCCAGATGATCCTGACAAAGAACTTTGAACTCCTTCCTAGAAATTGTAGTCAGTGTAACAGGGTTTCTATAAAAATCAGGTTTTCCCATGTCTATTAAAAAGCTTCTAATGTACCTTAGCCATAAAATCTTGTTTGCGTAGGTTAAACTCATAGCATCACTTATAATCTCTCTATTTAACTGTGTGTGATATGACGTCCATACTCTGTGCCATAACAACAATGCCTGCATCTTTATCAGATCTGAAATGTATGGAATCCCCAATTCGCTATGGCAATTATAAACTGATGTACTCTGTGGGATTGCTAATATAAATCGTAAAAACTTATTTTCCTCTGTTTGTAATGTAGCCACGTCCTGATAGCCCCAGACACCAGCCCCGTACATTGCTACACTCATACATTTTGCTTTGTAAATTTTAAGGAGGATCCCCGGGGTCTTTTACCCATTTTAATAGAAAAATTCATCAGTGCCCCAATTGACCTTTTAAAAAGAAGAGTTCTACTTTTGACCGCTGGACTCCATGATCCAGCATGATCCAGTAGTACACCCAGATAGGAAAATGTGTTGGTTGCATCTATCCTAGCTTTTCCCACAGGGAGACTTTTGCAACTTTTTCTCCCTTTCCCACATGTCATCACAAAGGTCTTCTTAATGTTGAGTTTTAGGCCCCGGCTATCCATAAAACCAATGTATGCATTAAGAGCACTCTGAAGACCCAACTGAGTTCTGGCCATAAGCACTGCGTCGTCCGCATAAAGAAGTGATACTATGGGCTTGCTGTTATAGTAAGGTGGATCTTTTGTCCTGACCGTTAACTCATCTTCCAATGCGTTAGTATATAATGAGAAGAGGAACGGAGCCAGGACGCACCCCTGCCTCACGCCCTTTTCTACCGGAAATGACGCAGTGCATTCACCCCCAATTCCATGTCTCACTTTTGCTGAGGCCCCCTTATATAATTGCCTCAAAAACTGAACTAAAATAGGGTCTACCTTTAATTCCAGCAAAATGTCCCAGAGTCTATCGTGGTTTACGCAATCAAAAGCGGACGTAAGGTCCACAAATGCTACGTACATTTTCCCTTCTTTAGCTTGGGTGTATTTCCCTGATATCATTATAAAATTCAATACCTGCTCAATGGTCCCCAGCCCCTGTCTAAAACCATACTGCACTTTACTTAAGATGTTATTGTCCTCCGCCCAAATTTGTAGTCTATTCAGGACTATTCTGCCTACTACCTTAACCAGGGAGTCCAAAAGGGATATCGGGCGGTAACAAGCAGGGTTATCGCGTTCTCCTTTTTTAAAAATTGGGATGATCACAGATTCAGACCACGTCTTGATGAAGCCCTTCTCGCAGCATGCATTCAAAACCTGTGTCAGCAAAGGGGACCATAGTGCTGGAGAGTGTTTAAATAAATCCATGGGCACTCCGTCAGGCCCAGGTGCCTTTCCACCTTTACTTTCATTAATAGCTGCCGTGACTTCATCTAGTGTTATATTTATCCCAATGGTCACAAATCTATCCAGCCCATCTTGTAACTGTAAATCATAATCAGTTATGTAATTATCTGCCCCACTGGAACTATACACCCTCGAAAAGAATTTGATCCAAGACTCCTCGTCTATTGCAACTTCGATCCTGGGTCCCTCATTATTTACAAAAAATGGAGCATTTACTGCCCGCCAGAACATAGTACTGTCCCTTTTCTTTGAAGCCTCATAAAGCGAGTCCCATGCCTCTTCTTTTATTTCTTTTTTCCTATTTTTCCTAGCCAGATTATAATTCTTTCTACATGCACTAATTTCCTCCTTATTTCTCACATCTTTGTGGAGGGCGCGCTTCAGCATGTTATATGCTTTCGTACATTTTGTATCGAACCACCCATTAGTCCTTATTTGGGATGTCATCTTTTTTGCTCCTAGAGAGTTTTGGATCTCCAGAGTAATAGAGGAATAAGCCCTCAAAATATCACTATAGTCTGCACTCTCTTGTAAACATACCGCTAAATGTTCATTAGCATTAATTACAATTTGTTTCATCAATTCTTCAACTTTGATTTTTTTCCCCCATCGTAAAGAATAGCCATTTTGGCGTGCTAGGGTAATATTTTGTGACAGTGCCAGATAACTACAATTTGGTTGTTCAACTTTATGTGGAATAATTACACGGATGCTCAGAGGCAGATGATCGCTAAGGGTAATGGAGTGAATATTAAATTTATCGAACCAGGTTGCGTATCTATTGGGAATGATTATAAAATCTATTAGCGAGGCAAAACCTCTGCCAATAAAAGTTGGAGCAAAATCGACGCGTGGAATGCTCAGATAGTTTGCAAAGCCCAAATCATGTCCTGCCATAAAATCATTAAATGTATCTCCCCTTACATTATGTATAAAATGTGGGATATACATATCTTCTTCATCATGTAGCCCACACTGCCCTTTTTCCGAGTTACCACATATACCAGTATTAAAATCCCCTCCACATATAAAAATCATATCAACTTCATCTGGTACCCTTAATTTGTACATTTCCTCGCTAAGCGAGTTTATAACCCTACCCAGTTCGTCCTGTTCGATGTTATTATAAAAATTCACTAAACATAATACTACCGGAGAGTTCAAATAAATGCCCAACAATTGATAATAACTCGTTGAACTAAGCTTTTCTATTTTCCTAACCGTTATCAGGTTTGAAATATAAACACTCAGACCTCCTTTGTGTCTTCCATGCATAGATCTAACAGCCGGTATATGGAACGTCTTATACCCATCTAAATTAATCTGTTTCAATAACCAGGTCTCCTGAAAACATAAGATGTCAAAACTATGTATAAAATCTAACCAAATAGAATTATTAATTTTTGATTGTAGACCGGCAATATTCCAGAAGAGTACCCTTATTCCATCAGAAACACAAACAGTTGGACTATCATGAGTTGTACTTCCCTTGGTGTTTTCATTTATCTCACCATCATTATTAGCATTTATAGAGCCTCCCACACTAGCTTCCACCTCTACTACCTTATTTGCCTCATCACTATAATCCTTTATCCTACTAGGGACAGGATTGCACTCCCCCTTATCACGCTCTCGTATCATCTCATTTATTTCTATGGATGCAGTTTGTTCAGCATAATTATACTCGTCCCCAATAACCTGAAGTCAATCATTCTCATCCAGAGATTGGAGTGGCAAAAATCTATTAGAAACCTCTATACTATGTACCTGCTTTCTCCAGGACTGTGCATGGAGATGCCTGTCCCGAATTTGATTTGTAGGGCCGGGTTGGTAGAAGAAGCTCAAGGGATATACCCTAATACCTACTTCCAAATTATCATTATTGTTACCCAGCCTATGGAAAATTTCCCGGACCAAAGTAGGACTTCCTAATGAAAGTACTATACAATCCCCTTGCGTATTTTTTCCAATTGTTCCTACCCAACCGACCCTTCTAACCATCTTAAATGCCGAAAACATATCTTGGACTAGACCCGTTCTTATTCCCAAGAAGTGTATGGTCCTATTTCTCAGTATTTCCCAGGTTTCCTTTTCTCCTTCAAGTAACGGGGGAACATTTATCAGAACCACTGAGTAAGGTTGCGCCGCAGGAGGCAAATTTAAGATTTGCCTATTCTCCAATTGCTCTGGTAATGTTATCTTCTCTTTCCCTGTGTTTAAACCTGATTCCCTCTGTTGACTGTAATCCTGACGTGTATCCATCCTATCAATAATCCTAACTGGCTGTTCATTGTTATTATCTTTAGTGTTCAGTTGGCGTAAGTTAGGGATGTCACTCCTTCTCTCTGGATCTTTTATATTATCCTTGAGGTCCACTATAGGAAGCCTATCTCGATTTTTAACCAATAATGCCAAGTCCAACTCTATTTTGGCTAGTCTTAATTCTACAGCCTCAAACGATTGTTTAATAAAATTACTTAGATCAACTAATTCATTCCCTGTATTGGTTACAGCCACGTTAAAATTCCCTTTCCCCCTCCTTTTTTTAATTTTCCTATCCAAACCTTTATTTTTGGACTGTATCAAGTTACTATTCCCCTGTTTGTTCTCCTGTTTGTTCTCTGCTACCAGCATCTGCAGGTCTTGCCCAGTTGGAACATTCTGTATCAAAACCTTTGGGCTACTCTGCCCTTTTTTTAATTTCGGGATGCGACATTTTTTAGATGGTGGCGAACGCTCAGCATCCAGATCACTGATGATATTCTCTTCACCACTAGTCTGGATGCAACCGTTAGTAAGCTCCCTATTATGACTTCCCAAAGGCCCCTTCTCCCCAGCCTCTTCAAACTCCGTCTGTTGTAGGTTAATGGTTTTACTCGTAATATCCACTTCCTGAGAGTTCCCTTTAATGGACTCCTCAACCGTGGATATTTGTTTATCTAGTGCTCCAACCGCCCCCTTAAGATATTTCAGAATAGTTTTATTCACATCTGCTGATTTACTGCCAGGTTGTACTAGGCTCACACTTTGAATTTTCCTCTTCCCCATTTTGCTATCTCTTGAGGTTAAGCTAATGATATGTACTTCCCACTACACAGCACACCGTGTTTACTTATTATTTAAAACTGAACAATCAGGGGAAAGGTCTTACAAAATCTAACGGTTAAGCATTCACTAAATGATACAGTCTTAATGAGCGCCCATACAAAGCAATTCAAGCCAAGAGACCTGGCCCAGCCCAGCCTCCTCCGGACTCTGACGGGCTAAGACGGGCCCGTCTTGGCCCGGTCTTCGCCCGTGCCGAGCCCGCGCGCGTCCCGCGTTGCGTTGCCGGCTCTGTGCCTTGTAGCGTCCTCCAGGGAGCGGGGCTAAAGTGCGCTAGTGCAGGTTAGGGGCCAGGGACAGCGCAAAAGCACCAGGAGTAGTCCGTTGCAGAGCGGATCCCGCCGTCGCGGTGCCGGCTCTGTGCCTTGTAGCGTCCTCCAGGGAGCGGGGCTAAAGTGCGCTAGTGCAGGTTAGGGGCCAGGGACAGCGCAAAAGCACCAGGAGTAGTCCGTTGCAGAGCGGATCCCGCCGTCGCGGTGCCGGCTCTGTGCCTTGTAGCGTCCTCCAGGGAGCGGGGCTAAAGTGCGCTAGTGCAGGTTAGGGGCCAGGGACAGCGCAAAAGCACCAGGAGTAGTCCGTTGCAGAGCGGATCCCGCCGTCGCGGTGCCGGCTCTGTGCCTTGTAGCGTCCTCCAGGGAGCGGGGCTAAAGTGCGCTAGTGCAGGTTAGGGGCCAGGGACAGCGCAAAAGCACCAGGAGTAGTCCGTTGCAGAGCATATAATAACGTATCGTCCGCATAAGCTCATATTTCGGGAATCGGATACCTCTGTGGCTGTGGTACTCTCTCAGCGCACACGCCAGGGGCTCGGCCACCAAGGCATACAATATGGGAGACAGCGGGCAACCCTGTCTCGTCCCTCTAGTAATGACAATGGAATCCGTCACCAAATTTCCTATTTTGACTCTAGCGGAGGGGGAGTTGTATAGCACCCCAATCAGTTGGAGGAAGACAGGGCCCAGCCCCATTCTAGTCCGCACAGTGCGCATGAAGGGCCATTCTACGGAGTCGAAGGCCTTCTCCATGTCGAAGAAGACCGCAACCGCTGTAGAGTTCTGCCTGATATGCTGAATGGCCCCAAAGACCGTACGAAGATTGTAAGTGAGGTTCCTGTCGGGGATAAACCCAGCCTGCTCTGGCGCAACTAATATCGGAGCCAGGGGCACCAAACGGTTAGCTAGAATTTTAGCAAATAATTTGGTATCAACATTGAGCAGAGAAAGTGGGCGGTAAGACCCACACTCCTCCGGCGGCTTACCCCGTTTGGGAATGGCGACTATAATCGCCTCTCTCATCGTAGGCGGCATAGTGCCCGAAACACACATTTCATCGAAAAGCTCGGACAAGCGCGGGAGTAAGATATCTAGAAATGCCTCATAGAAGGCAACCGTGAGGCCGTCTACTCCCGGAGCACTTGAGGCTTTCATACTCGACAGGGCCAATTGGATTTCGTCTTTTTCTATAGGCCTCTTAAGAAACTCCCGATGTGTGTTGGTGAGGAACGGTAATTTAATATGTGCGAGATAGTCTATGATTTCATGATCCGTACCGGTAGACCGAGATGTATATAGCTCAGCGTAGAATTGTTTAAACCTGTCAGCTATGTCCGTCTCCTCAGTGAGCATCTCGCCCTCCGCTGATCTAAGTTCAGTGACCTGTGTTTTGCTGCGCTTCTTCTTCAATAGTTGGCCAACACGGAGCCCGGACGGACACCCTCACCATAAACCCGATCTGTGGCTATTTGCCTAAGTGCTTAACTTCGCTGTCGGCCGCATCTTGATATTCTCCCAGCAGTTCTTTAATTTCACGCGATATTGCCTCGTCAGTACACGTTAGTTGACGTTTTTCTAAAGCCCCCAGTTTCTTTTCCAAGTCAGACAAACGCTGCCGGATAGAGCGGAGAACCCCAGAGTGCTTGGCCATGGAGACGCCTCGTATATAGACCTTGAAGGCCTCCCAGACTACCTGAAAACTGTCCACCGACCCCACGTTAATAATAAAGAAAGATTCTATAGCTTCAGCCAATTCCTCCCTAAAGACCGAGTCCAGCAGCGAATAGGGAGGGAACCTCCAAGTGAATGGCGGAATAGTCTTCTTAGGTGTAGTGAGAACGAGCAAGAGGGAGAATGATCTGACAGGGTGCGAGGGAGAACCAAACACTCTCTGGTGTTAGCGGTGAGCAGCGAGGAAGCCAACCAGTAATCAATGCGAGTATGTAAATTATAGTATGCTGAGTAGTGAGTGTAACCACCCTTGCCCGGGTAACGCGTACGCCAGACATCGCAAAGATCCAGGTCGACCGTAATGCCCTCAAGTGCTCTAGCAGCGGCAGAGGGGCGCCTCACGGGTCCCCCGATCTATCTATGCTTGGATTTCTAACCAAATTAAGGTCCCCGCCCCAAAGGAATTGTCCCTCCGAGTATTTGCTGGCAGTGGTTGCGAGCGCTCTGTAAAATTCAGGGCAATCATAGTTAGGGCCATAAATGTTCACTATCACTAAGTCCATGCCCTTCCCGTGGCATCTAGAAATCACATAACGGCCGTCCCTGTCCGTATCTAGTGGTACCAGTCTGAATTGAGATTTAGGGTTAACCCAGGTCAGCACCCCTCGCGCGTGGGTAGTGAAACCTGCAACGTGTATGTTATCTAACAATCCTCTACTGCGAAGTAGTGGGCTATTGAGTGGGAGATGCGTCTCCTGTAATAAAGCTATGTCAATATTCTGTCTATGCAAATAGTTCAATACCGTACGAAGCTTCCTGTGATCGTTAAGCCCCCTAACATTCCACGTAAGCGCTCGGAGGACATCTAGTGTCGCAGAAACATTATCATTGCTATGTCCCACCATCATAAGTGTCGAAGCTTAATTTACACCCTGATCTGTGCCGCAAACAATTGTCTTGTACACCCTGTGCATAGTAATAAAAAACATCAATCAAAAACAACAACATTGCAGTTCTCTCAACCCATCCTCCCCCCTCCCACGTCAGACCATCCCCAACTTGGCCGCGATACTTCCCCATTAGACTACCCATCAAGCCCCCCCCCCCCAACCAGAACAAAATACCCTCCCTAGTGTGTTTCACTTGTGGGCGGATGCTGCTCTTCTAACAAGGAGTACTATCCGACCTTGATAGAGCCTACCCCGAGCACAGTCAAGGAGTTAGTGTGCACCTACATGACCCACAGGATCTCAGGCCCCAGCAGTAGTAGGAGACATGGTCCAGCAGTACCTGATACAGTTCTGAAATATAATAGCTCGGGCACCAAAGCCAGCGGCTCACAAAAGTCCTGGAGCAGTCCCACTGAGTTATAAGCACTCACGTGCCGCTGTGCGTGTGTCCCGTCCATCCTTCATCAACACCCCCAAGGCCGACCCCAACCTCAACGTGTACTGATAAGTTTAGCTGAACCGAGGTCAACACCCTCCGGTTCTAATTGACAAGAGACAAACCCAATCCGCAGCGAGCGGGACACAGGAACCCCCCCTGTAGACCAACACTCCCAGTACTCTGCTCAAAGATCATACTTATCTCCTAAAGGTGTCGGGCCTCGTCTAGTCCTGTTCTTCTAGTTGCCCTCCTGCCGCTTCGTCGAGCAAGTGCCGCTCCGGGCTGTGGCGAGGTTCTTTGGACCAGTCCTTCATAGCCCTCTGCAAGGTCTTTGGGTCGGTGAAGATGTGGGAGCGACCTTGTCTGTTGACCCGGAGTCTCGCAGGATACAGCATGGCGTAGTCGATGCCCAGGTCACGGAGCTGTTTCTTCATAGGTACGAACTGCCGACGCGCCTCCTGCACCCGGATGGTAAAGTCCGGAAACAGTGAGATCGTGGAACCCTCATGAGACAGAGGTTGCTTTTCCCTTGCCAATTTCAGCGCAGCGTCCCTGTCACGATAATTGAGCAGTTTTGCGATGATCGGTCTAGGGGCCGCCCCCGGGGGTGGGCGAGGTCCCAGGGAGCGGTGAGCCCTCTCCACCACGAACATAGCGGAAAAAGTTCCTTCTCCAAGCAAGGTGACCAGCAGTTTCTCAATGAATTGTTCCATGTTGCCAGTTGGTGTGGACTCCGGCAGGCCAGTGATTCTAAGATTGCAGCGACGAGAGCGTGCCTCCAAATCTTCAGTTTTGTCTTGTGATACCCGCAGGACTCTCCCAAGCTGCTTATGTTCAGTATCAAGGGTGGTGTGCGCTTCCTCCACTTCCGTAATCCTACGTAAATCATGTCTAGCCTTTCATCATGTTTGTCAAGGCGCTCAGCCATTCTGTCCTTCCTGTATGTTAAAGCATCCATCTTAGTACCCAGTGATGAAATACCGCTCTGCAGGTTTTTTTCCATGGCCACCAGCATACTCCGGATGTCAGGATTCAAGTCTTCAGCCGTCGGCCCCTGCATTCTGGCAGCGTCTTCAGTGGAAGCGTCTCGGGACTTCGACCTTTTCTGCTCAAATGAAAGCTTCGGCTGCGCTCGGTCTACTCTGCCCATCCTTGCGACCAATAGATTCCAACGTGCGGGTCACCAAAACACCCCCTCCCAGGGGTTCGGTAGAATATATGGCGAGTCCGCCTGCCAAGTATCAGTGCCTCCACCAGATCGCGTCTGTAGCAAACTGCTAGGCAGGGAGACACCTCGTGGGGGTCCTCGCAGGCCACCCGCTCCTAAGGATATGCTCCAGTCGGTGAATCCAAAGTCCAGAACACCGATCAGCGTACCCGAGCTGCACCGCCGTTGTCCCGCGCCCAGGCCAACTCCTCAGTAGTAGTAAAGCGTGCAACAACGGTCGCCCCGGCCCCGCCGGTCGTCATCCTTCGCCACACGGAGCTGATCCAAGTCGCAACACTCTGCACCTTGCGCTCCACAGTAGTCAGCGGGGGGGCCGCGTAGAAACTGCAAGCCACAGGGCCACACGTAGGGCGGTCACAACTGGAGAGAACCCACCCGTACAGACGTCATCATCAAGGGCGAGGAATATGTGCAGGGGCGCCGCAGTTCCGGGGCCACCACGAGTGCCCAGGCATGCCACATCAACAGTCGCCAAGTTTCTAGCTCGCGGGTGCCCCACCAGACACGCCACCAGCCTTGCTCAGGGGCGCAACTGTCTCCACTCGTGTATGCCGCTAACCGTCTTGTTCACAGCTCGTTGCGCCAGCGGCTCTCGGCCTCAAATGGCGGCTCCGAAGGGCGGAGTGCTTCCTCAAGCTCCCAGAGCACAACAATGAGTGATTCAGTCCGGGAAGCGCTCACTCCTCAGCTGTGGCCTTCGCGACTGGGGCAAACAAGTTCAGAATGGTAGCGGGGACTCAGCCACACAGGGCGTCGCACCCGGCCCCCGCAGTTCCTCCGGGCAGTTTCCGGCCGCGCAACCCCCGCTGCGATCGAGCCGCGTGCCGTCAGGAAACGAGCCCGCACTCCAGATGTAGAGCAGCAAGCGCAGTAAGTTTCCCGGTCGCAGAACGCAGCGATCGCGCTCCGGGTGTTCCAGTGACCGAGCGTCAGGGCTAATACCTCTCCGCAGCTCTACTTTAGCCCGCGGATCAGGGCCTGGCAGGGCGGTCGCCGTCAGAACGACGTAACTTCGTGAGGTGAAGTCGCATCGGAGTCGGAGTCAGGACTTTGTCCTCCGGTGTTCAGATCGCACCTCCTATAGTGTATCAGGTCACGTAGTTGCCGGATAATTTAAGGATAGTGTGACTGTGTCACGGGGCTCACAGCTCAAGCGGCCATCTTGGTCGCGAGCAAGCTCCGCCCCCCAGAGGTTGACATTACTTGCTAATCAGTGCCAGTACTAAGTGTGGATGGTACCCTGTGAGTGGTCCTGTGTAAGGGCAGTTGTAAGTCTGTAACTTCTGGTAGTTAGTGCACTGTGAGTAGGAGACAAACATGAAAGACACGTTAACGCATACTACAATTTCAAACTTTCCCAATCCTCTCTCACCAGCACATTTCCACCGTAAAAGTATCTGTCGCCCTAACTATACCCATTGAATGCTTGACACTGGCATATATAGTAAAAGTCAAACCTCCCCCATATGTGAGAGAATGTGTGAGAACAAGCTGGTGGCAATATGGCATCGGGGCTCCAGAGACATGGGCGTCAGGCGGCCGGTTCTTGTAAGCCCACTGTTGTGCAGGCGGTTGTTTTCAGCATCAGAAGAGACAAGTGTCTCCAGACGGGGTCCCTTCTGTTGATGTAGGTGCCTGTTTTCTTGGCTTCCCACTGCACAGGGGCTCAACTAAGCCGTTACCTCGAGCTGTCTCTCATGCAGGGGATTGTCTGCCTTAGGTGAGTAAAAGAAGACAGACCATAATTCGTGAATGACTAAGTGACAGTTTCCTGGAGGCAATCACGAGGTGATACAAAAGTCCAAGAATTTATCAGCGTTCATCCCTTTTACTCTCTCCGAGAATCCAGTAATGCGTAATTGGTCCTCCTTGCACTGCTTACGGCATCTTCGGCTCGTTCTTGTAAGACCTTAGACGCAATGGTGAGGTAAGATACATTGGACTTTAGTTCGGTGACAGCATCTTCCAGTTCAGATATGCAACCTTCGGTCTCAGACACCCTGTCAACCATGTTGTGCAGACCTTGCCGAAGCAGCGTAATGTCCATTCCCACCTCTCCAATCCTAGCCTCAAGAGTTGTACAGGAGGCTTGGATAGCTTGCAGTATAGAATCAGTTCTGGGTGGTACAGAGGGTAGCTGAGTCTGAGGTACTCCCTTGTTCGGTTTAGGTGCATCTGATGGCGGGGATGTGCATTTGTCATTTTTTGTATCTGCCCGAGATGTGTGGGCTGATGCCTCCCTATAATGACAAAGGTCCAGAGTCCCGGAGGACTCAGACAATGGACATGGCACCCAGTCTGGTAGGCAAATATGTTGGACTGCAAATGCGTCTAGCCGACTCCTTCTAGCATTGAGCGAGTTAAGTTAGCATTTGCGGTGCCATTTTGTCTATAGCCGCCATTTTGTTCTATAATCGAAAGCAAGCTTTTGCGCCATTCAATTGCCTGCTTCAGCGAAAAGCTGCTTCGAGTTACTTCTTCTTATGTATTCAAGGTTGAATCCTAATGTACTAATTAATAGCTTATTCTGCCTTCGCATGCCTTTACTCTACCGTAGCCCTGCTCCCACACTAGAGAGCGTTGAGCCTGAACAAGACAACCTTGAAAATGTGATAACATGTACCCGTTCTGCAGGTGGTAGCCCATCCTTCTGTACCTCCTTTGTTGATCAGTGCCCGAGCTGGAAAATTCCAGTCTGGGCGTGTCTTTAGAAGTGTTGGAAATGCATATTATGATTTACTAAGTGTTCTGCAGTCACTCCCCCTCGGTAGCATCTAAGGAGGCTAGTCTGACTGGACTCCGCTCGAGCGTAATTACTAATAAATAACTTGGTTTGTATTCTCTACTGTCTCACCGACTCTTCATTTCTTGGAAGGCTGAGAGGTGGTCGTGAGTGACCCGGGGTGGCCCTAATCAGGTCATTTCCTTCAGTTGGCGCCCGAACAGGGACTCCATCGGGCTGACCCATCTTCGCCCGCGGACGGGTGAGGAGGACGGGGCCTGGGCGGATCGGGGATCCCTGCATGATAGAGCCTTGTACTCGCAGCTGCCCCGCCTGTCTGATCGGGCGGTGCCTCGCCCAGCTGTCATCCCGGCTGGGGTCCTAAAAGGCGAAACCCTTGGATCTGACCGTTTGGTCGGACGAGTCGGCAGTGGAGAATAACTTTGTTCGACCTGTGTGCACCAGGTGAGTTTGTCTTGATTCTTGGTGAATATGGCGCCATTTTGAATAATCTCTGTTATGGTCTGGAGACCATTTCATGGCTTGCTTGAACTTGGTAGGTCTGCGGACCGTTTAGATACAGGGTGTCTGCGGACACTCTGCCAGGCAACATAATGAATTTGGCTAACTCTTGAAAATGCCTGGGGCTTGAGCCTGTCTCTTTGGTGCAGTTTGAGGACTGACTCTTGGTTTCCTTAGTTTGATGCGGTCTGAGGACCAACTCTTTTAAAATAAAGAAATAAAAAAAGAGGGTATATTTGCGAGTTATTCCTCTGGTACGAATAGTGAATGTGTCTTCTACTAAGATGCCTTGTTTGAGTAAATTGTGGTGTTTGGGGTGCCATTGTTGTTCTGCTGAGGCTCGACTGGAGGAAAGACAACCTGCACCTCCGGAAGGCACCCCGAACTTTGATATGTATGTTAAGCACGGCCTTGGCCCTATTATGTTTAGTACACTATGGCACAAATATACGAGGGACAATGCCGAGCTGCAGTGGCCACTAACAGTTACCTTTGATGAACAAAAACTGAATTTCCTGCAGGATAAATTGTTTGCAAAACGAAGTAGACAGTCGATGTTTGATTCTCTTCAGGTATGGTAAAAGGAAGCTAGGCAAAGGCGCATGAGAGCAGAAAAAGAGGCCCGGAGAGGGAAGATGCAGACAGTGACCCAGAAAGCAGTGGGCTCGGTTTTCTTGCCAGCCTCTGCTGCTGTCCCTTCCGAGACGTCTTCAGCGCACCTCCGATCTCCATGGCGGAAAAAATAATCTGAGAGCCTGCACACACACGATGGGGGTTGTAGCCTCACCAGAGGAATCAGGTTTCGCAACCTCCCAACACAAAAAAAAAAAAAAAGAATATACAAAGCACTTTCCGACTCCAACCACTAGATGGCGGAATATGCACAGTTTGTGAATCTAGAAGACGTCTATGCTGCAAAACTTATTTCGCCCGTGAGGAAGGCAATAAATTTGTGGAGGAGCTGTTAGATGCTCGACGACCTCCACCTCCCTATGCCCCGCAGAGAATATACCCTGTTGTCCCGACGCCTCAGTCTTCCGCCCCTCCTGCTTCCACCTCTGATTCTTCTGCTCTTGACCTGGCTGCTTCGGCTACGGCACCTCCTTTTTCTTCTCTAGCTTCACATGCCGCGGATGCAAAGACTGCAAGTCTCCCTGCTACGCCTATTGTTTCCGCTTATGCTTATCTCCATCCCTCACACCCTCAACGCAGCCATTATTAACTCTGGTGCCTGCCCCTTCATCTATTGTGTCTTCCTCAAATGTCTCTTCCCCGACATTGCTGAGCATTGGGAAACCGGTGCGTGGACCGGACGAAGGGAATTGGGCAGCAGCACGAGAACGAATGGGGCGGGTGCTGATTCAATCTGATGTGGGGAATGAGGAGAAAAAGATGGTGGCTGATCAGGCCGCACAGTGGGCCCGCAATCTGATTTACAGCGTGGAGGATGTGTGGAGTGTGGTGAAAGATTATGAGCCGTTTGTGCAGCAGCATGCCCTCAAGCATATGTCGGCCACATTAATAGGGTTGTGGGAACAGTGTTTCAATAGTGTCGAACCTCAGATAATTTATGACATCCGGGACCGTATGTATGCTGCCGACATGGCTCCTAACAACATTTTTAGTAATGCTGCCAAACTGATTGGTTACCGAGGTAGGTTACAACAGAAAACACCAACAACAGTGTCTCAGTTTCCGATGAGGGAAGTACATCCTATTTTTCACCCTGAGATACCGGAGCTGCGTAATCAGCATGATGCTGTTATCAGACAGTGAGTAGAGGCCCACTTTCAGGAACAATGGGTTTACACTTCATGGAAAAGGAGTGAGGTTTTATCTCTTAAGAGTCAGTTGCCAGACCCTAGGAAAAACCCGACTGCATATTACAAAGAACTGTCTGAGGCAGCCTCGTAAACAGTGATGACGTTGGCAGATATTGAGATGTTTTTTGGTTTGTTGGTACTGGTGGATATTTGGAGGCAGGTGCATACACAGGACCACGTTGTGCAGTTGGGTGGCACTTGGGATGAGATTAGGGCATGGGATAAAGAGAGGAAGCCTGGTGAGAAGCCTAGGGCTGAGATACTAGCTTTGCCGAGTCGTATTATTACTTACATGCATTCCCTCATCCCACCTAGACGGGTAGATTGGGACAAGTTAGCAGCATGTCGCCAGAAGAAAGACAAAAGTGTATCTAATTTTTTTACTAGGTTTGAAGGTGTGTTTTTGGATTTCAGTGGGCAGGATTTGACAATGGAGGGAGGTGTCCGATTGTTCGTTAACAGATTTGTTACGAACCTGCTTCCTGAGATTGTGACTCGGTTACAGGCTTCGGAGAGCACTTGGACTACATCCTTCCCTTCGTGATATTGAGTATGGCCCAGTATTATGAGCATAGGGAAAATAAGAGGAAAAGGCGGAGAAGAAAAATAAAGAGTTGAAGACTAAGGTGTTGATGCAGCAGGCAGCTAGGGGGAACGGTAGAGGACGTGGCACCGGTCCGGCCCGACAGTTGCCCCGCACCAGCAGAAATAGTGCACCTGTGGGGCCGAACCAGTGTGCGTATTGTAAGAAGGAGGGACACTGGCAAAGTGAGGGCCCGGAGTTGTTACAGAAAGTTGCGACCCCCAGAGGACGGAGTCCTCGTGGACGGGGTCGTGGTGGAGGTGGTCGTGACGAGGTTCAGGCAGATGAGTTGTCGCAGGGTCGCTCTGATCAGAACTATTTCGATGACCCTCGAGGGAGACAGTACTATCACGATGATTATGATATAGACGAGGTGACAGGGATGTCTTGCAGCTAAGACAGCCAGGGACGGGGTGAGGGACTAGTTCAGATACCTGTAGATCATGTCACAGCAGATTTGCACGGCTCGGTTAGAAAGTTTTTGGTGGATACAGTTGCAATGAATAGCTCTGTTTCTCGTTCGCTGGTCCCCGGGGCAGCTCTGTCTGGCCAAAATAATGTTTCGGTAGGCTTTTCAGGCGTACCAGTCGTGAGCCCCATTTCCAAACCCCTTGGTTTTTCTATTGGTCCTTTTACTGTAGATTCGCCATTCTTATTGACAACAAATTGTGGAGAGAATTTAATGGGACTAGATTTGCTGAAAAAGTTGCATGCAACAATTTTTTGTTCTCCGGATGGTGTCTATATGACGATAGGACCAAATGTGGCTAGTACCAAACAGTGTTTTTCCAAAGATGCGCCCCTCCCTGCTGAATTCAAAGATGTGCCGCCCACGTTTTGGGCTACAGGTGATACGGATGTAGGGTTGTTGCAGATACCTCCGGACTCTATTAAGGTCAAAGACAATGCTGTGTTGCCCCGTATTCCTCAGTACAAAATACCGCAGGCAGGGGAGCGAGCTCTATTGCAAATTATACAGGATTTGATTAAGTTAGGAGTTGTTGAGGAGACAGCAGCAAATGTGTGTAACAGTCCTATTCTTCCCATTCTTTTTTTTATTAAAAATATATTTTATTGAAAGAAACAACGAACATCATTACAAAAAAGAAAACACAAAAACAATAAGGAGCAGTTGTCAAGATGGTCAAAGTCGCGTGGTATGAACACAAAATTACATACAATCAATATAATGGGTAAAGGACGTCACCTGAATGAATTTAGGTCACATATTTACATTAACATCTTAAAGTGTCTCAGTGTCGACATTGAATGGGGAAGCATCACCAAAGGGGGTACACAGAAAACCTCTACTTTCGTTCCAGGGGCCCCATATTTTAGTCCATTTGCCTGGGCATCCCCTGCTCTCATACACCACTCTCTCGTCCTGCATGCACCAGTCCATGTCAGCCGCCCAATCAGTGTGCTGGGGCTCAACTCCCCCTTTCCATGTTCTGGCGATATTGCGCTTTGCCACTATACAACCCAGCGAGACCCACAGTAGTTCAGTTCGGGACAGATCAGTGGCGTCCCAAATTATTTTTCCCATTCTTAAGAAGGCACCCTTGGATTCCTCTGATGCTCATCCTGATGTCTATCGTTTTGTGATTGATTTGCGTGAGGTTAATAAAATAGTGGTTCCTCAGTTTCCAGTGGTCCCCGACATCACCGCTCTTCTTACGAGGATTCCTTCCACTGCCAAATTCTTTTCTGTGATTGATTTGAAAAATGCTTTCTTTAGCATTCCCATTCATCCAGATAGCAGGCACCTTTTTGGATTTACTCTGGCCGGCAGAAGTTTCCGATTCTGTCACGCTCCTCAGGGCTATACTGAGATCCCTAGCATATATAGCCAAGCTTTAAAAGGCCAATTGGATTCTCTCACACTTCCCCCAGGTAATGTATTACTGCAGTATGTGGACGATCTCCTGATCGCTTCTGACACTGAAGGTTGCAAAGATGCAACGGTCACATTATTACTACATTTGGCGCAGCATGGACATAAAGTGTCCCTTTCAAAGTTTCAATATTGTCGACAGGAGGTCACCTATTTAGGTCACCTACTGTCAAAGGAGGGAAGGAGACTATTTAGGTCACCTACTGTCGAAGGAGGGAAGGAGACTAACACCTGAACGCATTAGTGCTATTGTTAAAATGCCCATCCCTAAGACTCAAAGGGATGTGCGTGCCTTCATCGGCATTACTTCGAACTGTCGCCACTGGATTGCTAACTATTCTTTACTAATAAAGCCGCTGTTGCAGCTAACCACTAAAGATGTGCATGAACCCTTGCCCTGGACGCCTGAATGTCAACAAGCTTTTGAGCAACTAAAAGTTGCGCTTTGCTCTGCACCTGTGCTTGGCACCCCAGATTATGCTAAGCCGTTCGTGTTGTATGTACACGAGACGGATGGCTGCGCACTCTCTGTTTTAACGCAAGCCTTTGAAGGTAAGCAGAGGCCGTGTGCTTATTTTTCCGCTTTGCTTGATAACGTCGCAAGAGCCCTCCCGAGCTGTCTAAGAGCGGCTGTGGCGGTCTCTATCCGACAATCGGCGGGGCTCGTCCTTGATACTGATCTCACAGTTATGGTACCTCATGCTGTGGACACACTTTTGAACAAAACGAAGACACAGCACCTTACCAGTGCACGTCTGACCGGCTATGAACTGACCCTCTTTGCACCACATGTTACGATTAAAAGATGTGCCACTCTGAACCCAGCCACGTTACTACCCCTCCCTTCCGAAAGTGAGGACAGAGCTATACATGATTGTATTTTCAGAATGAAAGAGGAGACGAAGGGACGGGTAGACCTGACTGATGTTCCCTTATCTGACCCACAAGGGGAACTATATGTCGATGGCTCTTGTTTTAAATTTACCAGATGGCACCACCACTGCAGCGTACGCTATTACTACGCTGCGTACTGTAGTTGAGACATCACATGTTCCTTATCAATCGGCCCAAGCTGCAGAACTAGTTGCTCTCCTTCGAGCTTGCGAGTTAAGTGAGGGACTGACTGTCAATATTTATACTGACAGCCAGTACGCCTTTGGGGTTGCACATAATGTTGGGCGGCTCTGGGCAGAGAGGGGATTCTTGGCTTCACATGGGTTAACAATCCAGAACGGCCCACTGATACACAGGCTTTTGTCAGCTCTGACACTTCCAAAAAAGCTAGCAATAGTGAAGTGCAGCGCCCACAAGGCAACTACTGATGATGTAGGGAGGGGAAATGCGTTTGCAGATCAGACAGCTAAGGAGACAGCCCGATCTAAAATGAAAAGAATGTTTGTGGCAGATCCTGCTAGATGGGTACCCGACGGTGCGATATTTGAAGATACGTTGGAGAATGTTAAAGAGATCCAAAGCGAGGCAACAATTGAGGAATTAGCAATATGGTAGGAGAGAACAGGACGTTTAGACGAGGAAGGGTGTTGGACTGATAAATCAGAGAAGCAGAGATGGATGTTACCAGATGCATATGTACTCCCTGTAGTCACAATGGCGCACGGGCCAGCTCACATTAGTGCGAAGGGAATATGTAAGTTGTTAGATCCTGTATGGCAGAACGATAACATCCCTAAGGTAGCTGCTCATCTGGTGAAGTACTGCATGGTCTGCATGATACATAATCCTGGAAGAGGCACCCCTACACCCTCTGGTAACTTTGCACCACCTTCCTTCCCTTTAGAGGTTCTCCAAATGGATTTCATCGAAATGGAACGAGTCAACAATTTGAAATATGTATTAGTGGTTGTTTGTGCGTTCAGTAAATGGATTGAAGCTTACCCCACTAAAGAGAACACAGCCATGGCGACGACGAAGGCACTCTTGAAAGAGTTCTTCCCGTGCTTCGGCTTGCCCCGTTTGACTTGGAGTGACAACGGAAGTCACTTCAACTCAAAGGTTATCCAGCTGGTGTGTGATGGCTGGCACATTAAGCAGAAATTCCACACAGCAAACCATCCCCAGTGGGCAGGTTTGGTTGAGAAGTACAATGGTACTCTCAAACTGAAGTTGGCAAAGATCAAAGAGAGCACAGGATTGCAATGGCCAGATGCGTTACCCCTAGTCCTGTTGTCCACAAGGGCGGCAGCCCACTCTAGAACAGGGTTGTCCCCATACGAGGTCGTGTTCGGCCGCCCGGCTAATGTTTGGGGCGTCCCACGACCTCGTCGTTTTTCTGAGATAGAATACCCTTTGCTTGTGGACTACTTGTGCGAGTTGACTAAAAATCTGCGTCCTATTCACCAACAGATTCACGAGGCTTTACCGCCAATACCTGAAGGGCCAGGCCACGATATTCGACCCAGTGATTATATCCTGTTGAGGAACTACCAGAGGAAGGGAAGTTTGGAGCCGCGTTGGAAAGGACCTCTGCAGGTCCTCCTCGCCACCCGGACGGCACGGCTGGAAGCATTGGATACATTCGTCCCACTGTCGGAGAGTCCCGTTACCCCTCCACTATGACCAGTGGGTCCTGGACGGCGTAGGGGATCACGAGACAGAGAAGGTGCCACGCTTTGTCCCCTTTTCTGATGCTATACTGACAGGGGCGCAAACGGAGGAGGAGAACGATGCTGTCTTGAATGAGGCGGCCCCCCCAGAAGAAAGGGCTGCCCAGGATCCTCCTCCATCTGGCCCACAGGAGCCTGAGTCTCAGTCCCTTGGCCCCTCTGAATTTAAGATCCTTTTCCGTGACGACACAGTGCCCGGAGTGGCTAGGTACAATTTACGCCCCCGACGGAGGGACAGTGCACCAAAGGAAAAGTCAGATTAGTAGGGATGGACTGCATGGATGAAGAATAGGGTGTATGTACCCTGCCTGCGGTACCAACGATAGATTAGGGAAAGGGAGATTGGTGCATTGTCAGAGACACTGGACAGGATAAGTTGAGGGTGTCTTCCCAGGAGGGAGGGTGCCCTATCCTGAGCGACGTGGATTTCTTCAGAAAGGGCTGCGATCGCGCAGCTCCACCGAGAAGTGCTCAATAGCACCACAGTGGATGAATAGGAGTCTGCCAGCAAGGCTCTGACGGACGCTGGATTTTGTGCCTCTCTTCTTTGTTTTATCATCGTTGGCTCCATTGTATGACCTTTCCTCTGGTAGTCTGATTTTTTTTTTTTTTTTACCCATTTGGCCCCCCAATTATGGATGAAGAACAGCCCTTAGCAGCCCCATGTTTTGAGCAAAGTGGTCCTGGTTGGTCTAGCTGGTCTACTAGAAGCAAGATAGTCTTTGTAGTAATAGTTCTGATCTTTTTAATAACTGCATTCGGAATTATGTGGTTTCTTGAAGAGAAATATCCTGTGCATTCTTTGATTGGTACTACTCCTGTTCCCCCTGAGCAAGTATTTGTCACTTTGGCCCCTCATAAGGAGAGGCACAGACAAACGTACGTTGACAATGTTTTCTTACAGATGCTCCATCAGGCACACCATACCTCTAATGTTACATATGTTGGGTTTGCGGCTTGCTCCCTTCTGTGATGCATAAAAATGATTTATTAATGTCCCTACCCTGCTCTTATTTAGGGAGCTGTGAGGCGTGGTTTCAACTGTTTACCATGGTGTATATCCATTTCCATACTGATGCAATGAATATGACTTATGCCGATTATGAGACGGTGTTGAAATATATCAGTGTACACCAGGGGTTTACTCCAGGAGAACAAGGGGCCCCTGACACTTTGCATCCAAATGCCTGTATGAATATTTACGAAGTCAAAAATAATGTAACGTGGCTCTAAAATGAAATTATGGATTTTCAAGATTTTAATGTCACTGAATACTTCAGGTCCTTGCAGATGCATAATATTACTCAGGACAAAGCAATGCCAGTGCCAATAGTTAACACGACAGCTAGTTTCTGTGTCCAAGGTATTGGGAGTGTTAAAGTGGGAAGGAGTATTTGCAATTATACTTATGACTTGAGCACGACCAATAGTCCACATTTACTACCACCCCATAATGTGTATTTTGTTTGTGGGTCCCAGGCTTATGTATAGCTTCCCAGGGGGTGGTCTGGTATATGTTACATCTCTTTCCTCCTACCCCCAGGATATATCGCACCGTCCAATTACCATAGGGACCATCGGTTACAGGGTAGGGGAGTCAGTCTATCCCGTATCAGAAGGGTTATTAATTCCGAAGACATTGATCAAACAGACACCACATTGCAGCAGTTCACTGATGTCATGAAGGGTATTGTGCCTTTCTGGGGTCCTATGTCCAATAGCCTTAGCATTCGCAGACTCACAAGGGTTGTGGAGGGAGTTATTCATACCATTTTTTGGACAATAGATGTGTCTCTTTTAAGAGGCAAAACAGATTGGATTAAAGCCATACATAACAAACAGGAGAGAACATGGTAGAGATACAGGTTTTGTGGTTAATACAGCTAGGTAGCTAACATAAAGGTTAGAGCTTCATTCCATGTTTCAAAGAGGGGCTGGATTGGGAACCCAAAGCAACCCTGGCAATTCTGTCAGACCAGCCCCAGGGGATTGAGGGGTGCATGTTGAAGCACTGCTGCTTTTGTTACTGGGGGTCGATAATGCAGTACCACTGCAAAACCATCCCCCAGTAACAAAACCAGCCCCCACCCTCCCGAGGAAACGCCCGATGCCCGGTACAGCCAGTTCGGCCCTGACTCAAAGGCAATTCTATTCCGATAAGGGTTTGATGGTAGGAACGCACTGCTAGCAGATCAGCACATATTCTTCCATGGCATTATGGAAGATAAGTTTGTGTTTTACAAATACTTAGTAAGTACTGTTGCCATAAATGTGGTCACAGCCAGTGCTGGTTCCATTCCTGTTGGGGGAGTGAAGGGGGTTATGAGGGATCTTGAAATGCAATTTCCAGTCTGTCAGGTGAAGTGCCACTCCCAAACATGAAGATGCATTTCATGGAGGCTCGTCAGCCTTAAGACTCCAGGAAGAACTTCAAGCACCCACAACATGACTATCTATTTTCTATTCCTTCATTCAGTTGCCACCTACATTTCATGTTTGTGGAATTTCTTACAGTCATTCGCCACTGGGTAGCCGAGTTTCTCATAGCTTAGCAACACTGATATCCTCTATTTGCTCTCATTACCAGCACCCAAAGCGCTCTCTCTCCCCATTTCGTCTGCTGAACAGAATGTTCAGCCAGTTATCACAGTGTTCAGTGGCAAAAGACACTAGCAAGAGACAAACTGCTGTCTACTACATAATTCGTAGGGCTTACATTACCCAAGGACACATCAACAATTATTTCCATACGGTGGAGGCGGTATGTTCGAGATGCGGGGTAATAGGTGCGGAACTTAGGCACATGTAATGGGTCTGCCCCAAATTGACGGATTACTGGAAGGAGGTCACGACGATAGTAGCAGATACCATCTCCAAAGAGGTTCCTTGTTTGACCGGCCACTGCATACCCCATTGGTTCCTGCATACCTCCAAAACAAAAGTTACAAGCAGGTTCCAAGACCTAGCTTTCATCTTAGCTAAGAGGGAAATCACGAGACATTGAAAGGCCCCCGGGAGACCTTGAATCGCTATGTGGCGTAAGGAGCTCGAGTAATGGGCTGGATATGAGGGGGGGATCCTGCTCCGCGGAGCCGGGTGGGGATTGCATTTACTAGAAGTAGCACAAGCCTGGGAGGCATTAGTGGATAGCCTGAAAGAGCCAGAATCGCAATCCCACACACCATTGTCAGAGGGTTCGCCAACAAAGCCTCCCCCACAACAATAGTTTTTTTTAGCTGTGGACATTGGAAAATATCTTCCAACTATTCTCTACCTGCCCGGTGCAGTCCAGCGGTGTGAAGTCCCGACGACTAGAGAGTCATAGGTAAATGTATGGAACAATGGCTAGTCACCCAGTACCACTCGAGACTCTTCATGGTTTTGAGGGTGCGACTCACGGGGGGAGTGCTGAGGGGGGGGAGGAGTTGAGGGGTGTTGGGACTTTTGTGACTGATTTTGCATTGACTGACATTTCGGACTTGGAGATTTTGGTCATATGAGTATTGCTTTTGGGTGACTGCAAACATAATTGTACGGGTAACGTATTGCTGATGACAAACCTTTCAATAAAATATATATATTTAAAAAAAAAAAAATAAGAGACAAATTGCTGTCTGCTTTCAACTCCTTAATCGCCAGTTCCACTCAAACAAGCTCTTCAGCAACATTCTTGTCATCAACAAGCTGGACTCCTTAAGAGCATCCTACTGGGTAGTTTTTAGGTTCACCCAAACGCATGCTCTTCTTCATCTCCCAGTCTGCATGCACCTTACAAAACATCCACAGAGCAAGATGATTGACTGTGTGTTGCCTCAGGATTGAGTATGAGCTGGGCTAAGTCATGCCTCTTCCTGCTACACCCAAATTGCCTTTAGCTGTAGATTCTCATCCCCTGCAGTAGGAGCCCCGTACATTTTGATATCTAGGCATAAATATTTACCATGAGACACAAGAACTCATAGATGGCAACCTCACTAGGGCCATTGCATCTCTCCGTCCACAAATAGCGTTCTGGAGCACACTGCAGCTCACAGTGCAGGGTAGAGTGTGCCTGTCCAAAATGGTGATGCTCCCCCGGTTAATTTATTATTTTCACAACCTTCCGGTACATATTCCTAAATCTACATTTCACACACTGCATTCAACCCTGGGCAGCTTCATCTGGAACAAGGGTAGGTGACGAGTTGCACTCCATAAGTTGCAACTGCCAGTGAACAAAGGAGGCCTGGTATTCCCAAACTTTGAACACTTATTTAGCGTCACAACTCCAGTGGCTCGACCGCTGGTTGGCACAAATGTATGCATGATGAAAGGTACACTGCTGGGACTATTTAAGCGCTCGAAAGCTGCGAAAGCCGTGAATTGCTTCATTGATCTAGCACTGCTTATGGCCTGCAGATTTAATGCCATGCATAGGAAGGCTCAGACATTACCAGGTGTTGCACACTGGTGTGCGGCAACGCTGAAGTGGGAAAAGGCAGAGACTGTGGCATTGAGGCGTGAGGAGGCACAGGGCCTACACAGACTCCACATTGCAGCAGACTGGGGGGTGCTGTTACTAGACTTGAAACTTATAAAGAAGAGCTGAAAAGTTAAGCTTAAGTGCAAACTTACACTTACCTCGATCTCTGGATGCCTTACATGGTATAACCCCTCGCCTCCTTTCCCCCACTCTCCTCCTCCTCCCCCCCCATTCTGCTCTTCCGTCCTTCTCCTTCAAGCTCCTAACGATCGCCACTACACATGTCTCTGTCAATATGGTTTGTTGATCAGTTAATGGTATTCCGGAGATGTATGCCCCTTTCTTGCTGTATTCCGCTAAGATGAAGGGTGAATTGGTCCTGTCGGTAGTAGAAGGGAAACACTCCAAACACTCAGAGTACTTACAACTCAATAAAATTGGTTCAAAAAATAAAAAAGATGATGGACTGTGCCTCCCCCTTGTACTCACCACAAATAACGTTTCACTGTTCTAGCATGCCAACACTGTTTAGCTGGATGCTTGACTTGCTCACTGGGCTCCTCATGTCTGAAGCACAACATGCATTCTTCTGCTTCTATGGCATTCACCCTCCTAGCCTGCCAAAATGATAGACTAGCTTTCCAAGTCCTATGAACATCAGCATTGCTATGTCATTTATAAAAGCAATGAAGGCCACTTCTTTGCCAATGAAGCTTCGCACCACCACCTTGCTGGCCTGCAGTAAACCATCTGTAAACACTGAGACCAGCCTCATGACAAAACACAGAGATGCATGTATGTGTGCATACTTGCCACAGACCAACCTATTTACTGCTGCAAATGAATACAAAATATTATGTGACCTCTGAAAAAAACAAAAAACTATACAATAGGTAAACCACCAATGACACAAGCTAGAATGTTAAAGTACCTGCTGCTTCTCTTGGCTCTTGCTCTGGCATAATATGCTTCATAGGAATTAGATTTGAGTTCAAGTGCTTTGGAAGCAAATTCCTCTGCCATGCCGAAATCCTAATCCACATCAAAATGGAATTAAAAAAGAGTTACTATTCATTAAGTAATTTCACAAAATAGCAGCTGGACAGGTGTGTTGTAATTTCTGACAGCCCACCCCCCCCATTCAATGTTTAGGCCGGGATTCCAGCATGACACCAACACTTAGGAGAAGGATTATTAGCCTTGAAATTTACATTACAAAACAAGGGATGCAAGAAAAAGGCAGCCAGCCAAAAAGTTTCCACTTGAACAGTGATGTTAGTAAATTATAACAAAAAGTGGGACATCACAGGTCTTTGTGTGGGAAACTAAGATCCCATACCTGGACCTGTACCTCACAACGAGACACGGCTGAACAATCTTGTTCATGCACCACATCCAGGACAGACGACTCCTGCAAAAAATATCAATATCACAGGGTGCACACCTGGAGCCGCCACATCAAATGTAATAAAAGAAAGCCATGAATAAAAACCTTAATTCCCCTTAAATCTGGAACTGTTCGTAATAAACAAAATAACAGTCACAAAAACCAGAGGGTGTTTGACTTTCTTTTGTACCTTAACACATTATCAAATAACTTAATCTGTAACTCACGTTTGTTTTTCTGCGACATCGCGACAGGTTCAAATACAGAGAAACTCGCAATTCATTGAAGGCATGGATTTCTTCTCCAAATCCTTCTCGTGGAAATTTCCTAAGGGCATACTGGTATCTTTGAGCAGCTTCTTTCATCTTCCCTTTCTAGGAGTAGATTAAGAAATTAGCATTTAGAAAAGGTTAACCCTTTAGTGGATTTTAGGTGTGCTTGGGGATGCAATTATTAATTGGCGAACCAAAATTCTTTACAAGAAAAACGTATTCACATTCTCTCAGTATAAGCACTGGAAAACCCTTTTTATTTGACACTGAACAGGAAGTGAAGGAGATATATTTGGCCTCCATATAATTTTTTGAATAAATAAAACGACAACTGTAAATAGAAAACATGGTGAATGATGCAGTCAGACATAACAGGTCCGAAATATAACAGAATTTTACAACCTACAAATATCGTCACTAGAGCATAGGTACACGCACTTAATATATATTGATGAATTGCCAGCCACCACATTTACGTATTCTGCCCACTACTGCTGGTCACTTTTAAGAAACTCTAGGACAATTCGAAGTGTCAATTTCAAATGTACAAGCTTAGCAATTATTACATTTTACCATTTTCTTTGATAACACATGCCCAAAACAATTTCAGTTCCACTACATTCAAAAATGCAGTTTGTGTAAAAAAGGATAGCATGAAAAATAAGGTGAAAAATCAATTTGCTCTTCTTTTGTCCACTGCAGTATCCACGTTTAGTAACACCTGCAATACCTTTGGCTTTGTGAAATCTGAATTACAAGTTTTAATATGCAGACTAGGAAAAACGAAGATGGGTGGAGCACTACTTTATCACTTAATAGTGTTACACATATTCAAGTAGAGTTAGGGTCCAAACCATCAAAAATGAAAAGTTAGTAAACCTGTGCGGTCGTTGGAACAGCTGAGGAGTCACTGGAGGTGAAGCCTGGGCACATGACACATTCATAAAGGCATCCTTTCACAGACAGTCATGCGCAACTTTAATACAGCTGCTGAATCTGGCAGAAAATCACGTATATAAAAAACAAAAATAAAATCTTAACGTATATGCCCTTGCTACACTATGACACGCTTTCTCTGCAGTCACCACCACACTCAAGGAAAAGCAGGATGGCTCAGAGACATCTGGTAGGATATACAGGTCACAAGTTCCAGTTTTCCCTAATTTTTCCTCCAGCAGAGCTGATAAATTAGGTACTATTAAGTACAGTAGCAAGTGTTCTCTTTGAGTTACTGCCCTTCAAAAGAACGGGTCGTTTGTGGATCGAAAGTAATAAAGAAACCAGGGGAGTGGGCACACAACTAGAGTTCTCTGCAGCTGTTAATGGCGGACTTCAAGTCCTCCTGTGAGCACTCCCCCCATCAATGCAGCTTTACACTCACGTGTAACCCTTGTAAAAGTGGCATCTTCCTTGGATACTCCTTTATCTTTGCTGGTCTCCGGCACTTAGCTATACGTCAGCAGCAAAGGCCTACAACAAGGTACGGCACTGCATTCTGTGGTCAGTCTGTGTGAGAAGGTCCCCCTGGTTGTTGTTTTTCTAACAATATGTTATTGTTTTCTTAAAAATACATCTTAACATTCGTCCTTGCAAATGCCTTCTTTAGCACCTCTCTCTTTTGTTTTGGTGTTAGTCGGATGGCTATGATCCTGACTTTTTAATAATCTCTTTTAATATAAGCAGTTTTTTCATCCGTTTAATCACTAAATACAGAATCAACATGGGTTTGTATATTGCCTGTATATCTTTTCTCCTGCTGTAGTTCACACTTATGTTTACCTTCTGGCTTGACAACCTCCCCTTTCTGCCTTTATTCTTATCTTCTTCGTTTTTTTTGTTTTTAGCCCCTGCATATGCTATTATTTGTCCCTCAGGAACATCGCCCTTGATCCCACAGGAAAATAAGCAAAATATGCACTGCCTTCATATTATGTAATTCTAGAACCTATATTCCTCCGTGGCCGTCCACGTGAGTTTAAAGGGGTGTTATTTAACCACTGTAGAAAATTTCTCCACAGCTTTTCCAATAAGAATGATCATCACTGGGGAGAGGTTTAATCAATATATTTATAAGATGTGCATGGCCCGGGTCTTAATCTGAATCGAATCAATCTAGCTGCAGTATGTAACAAGTACACATTTTTTAAAATTGCTTATCAGTTGCCCTTCAAAACAACCTCCCTCCATACAATACTGGGGTCTCCAAGATCTTTTTAATTGTTACAGCAGTTTTCCCGTCACTTCTATCCAAGATTCAGAGGCATATTGAAATTACATGCCAATGTTGACCTGGTGTCAGGCAGGGTTTTTATTAGGGTCTTTAGCAGGAATGAAGTACCCCTAAACCCTATGCGCATGGTACACACATATTTATCAGAATGATATTGATACACTGGAGGGTGCGATAGAAGACTAAAGAATAATTCTTCCAGATGAAGTCACATAAGATCCCCTGCTGTTTCCTCCTGCACAAAAGGATATGCACACTAACTTCTCCTCTGATCTACATTGGTCCATTACTCCTAAATGTGTTTCTTGTAAGAGAAAGCATTTTGAGGCCCTTTAGCTTGTGTTGCAGTGGGTCAACAGGTCTACCCACATCCATATTAGCACAGGTTAATACCTTTTCTAGACACCATGAAGGGTTACGAGCGTTCTTTAACATGTGGGGGAATACAATTTAATCAGGTAGAGCTGGATAGAAGACAGGAAGGGAGGTGGACCGTAAACTCAGTAGCGGCCCGTCCCCTGCCAAAGTGGTGGCCGGGGCGAAGGAGGAGCGAGGTGGGGAAAAGGGGGGTGGGGGGGTACGGAGGACAAAAAAAAACAAAACAACAACGCAGCTGCCGTCTCCCGCCGCATCGCACTCTTCCTGATTCTGGTCACAGGCTCCCAGAATGCACTGCATCCAATCCTAGTTAAAGTTTCAACATCGGATAAGCCCACAAGAAAATAGATTCTATGTTATTGATGTTCCGCTTTTGTTGGACCAACACAAGTAACATACAGATAAATATATATGCAACCTCTTGGTGCCACAGATGATAAAACTTGCAACTTTTACCTCAAGATTTTTATGTATGGGGCAAAAAAGTGTTTAAACTAGGTAGGTAATGTTATGTATCCCTACGACTTGATCACACATCTGGAGCACTACCCCTTTTTGTGCCGGTGCCCACCCTCACTGCGACCTCCTGGAGCAGGCTGGGATCTTGCCCCAAACACACAAAAGAAATTCTTCTTTACAAGGCACGCGCTAACTCACTAAGTTAGTGTGTAACCTGGATAGAGTTGTTCCGCCTTTTCAATATGCAAACAGCATCCGTGTGTAGGGTCCCTGGAATCACTCCATTTTCATCCCAAAGATCACGCTAGGGGAGGCCCATTAACTGTGCGCCAGTTTGCAGGCTGTTGTTGTGTTAATGCACCTCCCGAAAGCCTCTTTGCCCTTGGTCCTGCAGCGCACTGGCAAAAGGTATTTCTTCAATTGCAGAGGCCATACACACTGAAAATTAGAAAACACCCTCTTCTTTTAACGCAGGTGCAAAATATGTGGCCATGCAACGGGTAGTACAGCCAGGACTGGCCCTCCGTGTGTACAAATCTTTTTTATTTTGTGTAGGTAGAAGGGGTATTTTGCGGAGAGCTAAATGATCTGACCTATAAGTACTGAACATGATATCTGATGGTTTGTCCCTTACTGTGCACATTCATAATTTAATCAAACACAGCTCCCATGGGGAATTTAAACCAAGTATAGCTTCCTCATAGCATCGAACCTTAAAATAGAAAAGCAAATTCCGTGAGCTAAAACTGGAACCAATAAACGCAGAGAGCTCGAAAATCCCATCCTGTATCGCATTACTGAAGTGGCCCAAAACGAAATCAAGACGAATTTCTGCTACTGCAGACACAATCCCCATAAATTGTTAGGAGGGGCTAGCAGCGGCTGTCTGGAATGATTTGTTTTAAAATTATTAATCTTTTCATTTATTGCATTTCTACATGGGCACACAATACATATTGTTATATGTAACAAGCGCAATTATTTGCATGTTGAACAATTGTAATAACAGAAAGGCATCAGCATTAGGTGCAAAAGATTCAATGCGCATGTTAAGAAACAGGAGCAACAAAGGGTAAAGAAAAACACACAGATGGGGAGAACATTCCCAGCTAGGGAGTATCAATGGGGAGAAGGTCCACGTTGATACTGGACTAATGTGGGAAAAGTGATGTACACTGGTACAGTAGAATAGTTAAATGAGAGGGCGCATTAACAATGTTGTGCCAAGATGGAACATACTCAGGGGAGGGAAGCAGGAGGCTGTGTGGGTGCTGGAGGGAGTGTCTTGGGTATTGATGACGTTGCTGTTGGAGTTGCGGGTAGTTCGGGGGGTGACAGTGGGCGTTGAATCTGCCTGGAAGGCGGCTATGATGGCGTCCCAGCTGGCAGCAAGCGGATATTTACGTAGGTCTTGTGGGTCCTCCTTGCGCAATGCGGCACCCTCCGCACGGGCCCATGCTTGCATGGAAAGTTTATAAGCAAGTAGCACAGAGGCCGTTGATGAGCTCTACCCATGGGTGATTAGACGTTTAGCAAGGAGGAGTCCTAAATCTATTACCTGCATGGTAGGTGAGCGTTTCTCATCTTTGCCGATGAGGCCCAGTAGGCAGGCCTCCCATGTATGGGGCATGGGCCTCTCCGTGCAGCCCGCCAGTTTTGAGGTTACGCCTAGCCAGTAATGATGAAGGGAGGGGCAGTCCCACAGCATGTGCACTAAGCCAGCATTTGAAAGTGTACAGCGGGTGCAGGCAGCGTCAGTGCATTGGAAATAACCATTTTTTTCCAGCAGTAAGATAGGTTCTGTGTAGTATATATCATTGTATAAGGCGGAAGCGTGCATTACGCAATATGTGGGAAGGGTATTCCACAATGGCCTTCCATTCCGCATCCGTGCAGGGGGCTGCCCAAGTCCATTTCCCAGCGGCCACACAAGGGGGTAGGTGAAACGGCAGTGTGTGCGCGAAGCCGTTCTGCAAACCAGCGGACAAGGCAGTGACCCATGCCTATGACATGGAGCAATTGGATGGTAAGGTGTATTGGGCGTTCTTGCTGCATGCCATCCAAGCACACATCACGTGACCAGTTAATGTTGTTATTTATAAGTAAATTGATAGCTGGGAGTCCTTCCTCCGACATTAGGTCTTCAAATGGTACAAGGAAGCCATCATGATAGAGGTCCCCTAGCATGTGCAAACGTTTCTCGTGCCAAATGGCAAGCTCCCTCGAAGAGGAAATTTTTGCACCCCTAGGTGTGCCCAGCAGCAGCAACATGGGGGCATAGGACTAGACAGTGTTCGTGATTAGCAGACTACGCTTGAAGCATCGGTGTGCCACATAAAGTAGCGCAGGCGACTGAGTTGGTCGTTTGGAGCAGGGATGAAACAAATGCAGTACATGTAGGCGACTCCAGGCTGGTGGTGTTGTAGCGGTGTCTGATAAGAGTAATCCTGCCAGCCATTTGGATGCCCATTGCAGTTGTGAGGCCATGTAGTAGAGCTCAAAAGTTGGCACTGCGAGTCCTCCTTCAACTGTAGGTAAATGTAGTTTGTGGAGCGTTACCCTACATCTCGTGTTATGCCAAATGAGTTCTATTGTAAGTCTGTCGAACATATGGAAAAAGGGTTAAGGACATACAGGGGAAGATTGGCAAAAAAATATTAAATTGTGCATATATTGAGGACACTGTACGGGTGAGGTTACTATCGAACAGGTCAACAGAGTCACGATATATGTGAATACCTAGGCATTGGAATGCCACTGGTTGCATTGTGATCCACCATAATGCATAATTATTTAGTCTCAGACTCTAATTCAATAAGTATGAAATTAGAGACATAGACGGTGGCTGGAGCAGAGCTACAGAGGTTAGGGTCCACTGTCTACCCAAGGGAGCAGTCTCTGGAAGCCCAAGAATGGGATTCAATTTTCTTCTGACTTGCCTCCTATGTCTTTGTTCTTCACCTACACTACCTTTATTTGATTCCCCATTTTTTGTTGTCTAGGACTGTAACAGGCAGCAGGATTTCAGAGGTTGCATAACTTGTTCCCAAAAAGATTTGCATGTTATTCTATCGGATTTGAAAAAGCCGCTTTGATGGAGACATTGTTCATCCCATGCTCCAATTCTCTCTAGATGGATTTCAACTCTGGCCTTATCTTGCACATTCCTCCCTCCTCCATGCATTTCCAGACCCGTGTGCATCCCATTTTTCTCTTCCGTTTTGCCTTGTGCAAAATAATTTCCAGGCACTAACGTGGGCAAAAGGAAATGAGGCATAGAATGAATGTGGTAGGTAGGAACATACACATATTCTAACAAATGAAGTGTTCACTCATTATTCTTTATTTTGCATGCTACTTAATCTGTTTCTTTATAATTCTTAGACTTGCTATTATTCTTTTTAATAACAGGACGCCGCCTCTTCGATTCCTCCAAATCCTTATGTCTTGAATCCTGCCTAATTATTGCTCTTGGCATCTGTACATTGAAAATATCATTTCTGTTGAACACAGTCTCAGCCCTCACCTTTGTCACTGGTTTACAAAACAGCATTTTTCACTACATGCCTTTTCTCTTGTTTCTAGTTTTAGATTCAGAGCTTAATTTTCACTGGTAGCAAAATACCAAAGTTTTACCTGTCTGCACACTGCATTCTAAGAATTCACAATAATGATTAAATAAGCAATAACTCTTATTCATACTAAATAAATCGTAGATGGCAACATATTTATGAAATGTACCTACTTTGTACAAAATATTCCCTTCTTCCATCAGCTTCTGCAGAAGAATGATCAGAATATCTGGTTTAGATGTTGCCATGGCCCATGCGGCGTTTCCTGTAAATTTAACAAGCACAGTTATAATTCTGTTAACAAACAACAAAATACAACAAACTGCTGCTCACATTTGGGAAGAAAGAAAAACAACTTCACCACACGGTCAGAAAGTGCTAGAGTACATGGGCTCTCCTAATGCATCCCTGAGCATACGTCACAGCATCAATATCCCATCACGCCACTTCTAGAAAAGCACATACCACAAAAGAAGCTAGGGTCTGAGGTGCATAGGCATCAGCAGATAGGTGTTTATTTTGAAGGAGACTAAGAGATGCTAAATTAGCAATATAACAAGTCTTTCTCCCTTATATGGCTTTTGTTGATTCTTAACTTGTTTCTATCTAGCTTGCATAACAATTCTAGGAGTTAAAAATTCTGGAACTCTAGAGGTTTTTCAGACTAGTTCTCAATACATCGATAACATCAAGGTAGGAGAGAAAAGCAACGAGGAAGATGCTTCTAAAGATGCAGCACTCAAACACTTCTTAAGTATTAAAATCCCATGCAGTTCTCTCTCAGCAAAAAATGTGGTTCTCAAGCAGCAAAAAACTGCAAACAATGCTTGACTAGTGAAATTGAGGGTAGTGCCCAGGCAGTAAAATCACTACTATTTCTCAAGCTGGAAAACTGCAATAAGCTCTAAAGCTATAAACCCGCTGACAGTTGCTAATAAACCTTTCACACATTCAACAAAAAAGTTTGATGTTTCTAATTAAAATAATACTGTTTACCGCATGAGTTTTATTTGAAATGAGGAAAGACTACAGAAAAGTATTCCACTGTTATGTTGTCTTTTATAAGAAGGAGTACATTTAGCATTTAAGCATGAGGGCATTAATATCATTGTGCACTTCTCGCCTAATATTCGGGAGGGGCAACTTCCTCTCCCCTAACAGTACACATGTCAGCACATGCAAAACTGTACTGGCTTCTGGTGGCTGAAAGAATGAAGTTAAAACTCCTGCACACTGTCTTCAGTGCATGGAAGGAACACAGCCCACAATATTTTCAGTTGCGTTCCCTGATCTGCACTGACATTTAACCGGAGATTCAGTAGTGGAAGGAAAAGGTTACTTACTTTGTAAGCATCTGTTCGTGGCATGTAGTGCTGTAGATTCACATGCTGGGCATTCTTCCACCATCTAGTGTTGGGCTCGGACATGTACAACTTGTTTTTCTTCTAATGAAGTCTTTTTGAGACATGGGACCTAGCGACACCATCTATTAGCAGTATTGCGCATGCATGGGCATCGACTCCACTGTTAGATTGTTTTTTACCCAAACGTAGGGCAAAATTAGGCATAGAGAATAAAAAGAAAACATGACTATGCAAAGCAGAAAAATAAAGGTAACTAAAGAAAGGGAAATGTCTGCTACAACCTCAGGCGACGGGGGAGGAGGGTGGTTGCATATGAATCTATAGGACCACATACCACGAACAGATGCTTACAAGGTAAGTAACATTTTCCGTTTGTGGCATGTGTAGCTGTAGATACACATGCTGTACATAGACTGTAAAGGAGTCCTCCCGAAAGGGGTGGCTTAGCCTGAGGACGCTGCAGACTATTGAAAGAGTTGCGTAAGAATGCCTGGCCAATCTAGGTTGCTGTCTAGCCAAGACGTCCACACAGTAGTGTTTGGTAAACGTATGAGAGGTAGACCAAGTAGCTGCTTTACAGATGTCAGGTAATGGTATATTACTTAAGAAAGCCATAGAAACTCTTTCTTAAGAGTGGAATAAGATCTGGGAGGGACGGGCAGGGTTCTTTATGCGTTGAAATAACAGGTCTGTATACACTTGACCAAACATCGTGCAGCCCCTGCCTTGGATATAGCACGTCCTTTATGGGGCTTGCAGTAAGGAACAAATAGCTGTTGAGTATTAAGGAAGGGCTTTGTCCTGTCAATATGTACATTAGAGCTCTCTTGACATCAAGAGTGTGCAAAGCGCATTCTGCTACCGTTTCTGGGTGTCGAAAGAAAATGGGCAGCTAAATTGTTTGGTTAAGGTCAAAACTGGAGACCACCTTTACCATGAATTTTGGATTGGTTCTGAGTACCACTCTATCATTATGTACTTGAGTAAACGTCTCTAAGGCAAGAGCTTGTATTTCACTGACTCATCTGAGAGGTAATGGCTACAAGGAAGGCCATCTCTAGTATGGGAATTGAAGAGGACAAGAGTAAAGTGGTTCAAAAAGGGGACCCATCAGTCTAGTGAGGACAATGTTTAGGTTCCAGACAGGAGCAGGGGGCGTCCGAGGTGGAATAATCCTTTTGAGGCCTTCCATGAAAGCTTTAATGACTGGAATTCTGAATAGTGAAATATGTTGCCTATTATGCAAATAGACAACTACGGCAGCCATATTTAAACGAATAGATGTATAAGCAAGTCCTGACTTCCGCAGGTAAAGGAGGCAATGTGTTGCACAGACGCTGTGAAGGAATGGTTGTCTTTAGGAATACAATATTGCACAAAATGTTTTTGGGTGCGTAACATGCCCTAGTAGTAGGCCGTTGTGCCTCTTTAAGAATAGACATAACTTCTTCTGGTAGGTTATGGTAACCAAATTCTAAGATCTCAGGAGCCATATTGCAAGGTTGAGCTGCTGAGGGTTGGGCTATCCGATAGTGCTGTGGTTTTGCGGAGAAGATCCGACCTGTTGAGGAGCTTCTTGTGTGGAACTAGAGATAGTTCTAGAAGTGTGGAGTACTATGGATTGCGTGCCCAGGTTGGTGCTACCAAAATGAGCGTGAGGGATGACTGTCTCAGCCGCCTTACCACAAATGGTAGGAGTGGGAGAGGCGGAAAAGCGTAGCCAAATATCCTGGACCAATTCATCCATAGTGCATTGCCCATAGACTGTGGGTGTGGTAGTCTGGCGGCGAAGTTTGGGCTTTTTGAATTTTAGGTGGTGGCAAATAGATATGTTTGTGGGAACCCCCAACGGTGAAAGCACATGTGGAGGAGGTGGAGTTTCCACTCGTGGACTTGTTGATGTGTCCTGCTGAGCAGTTACGCTAGATCTTTGTCCACTCCGGGAACGTGCTTAATAAGTAGATGGACTTTGTGATGAATTGCCCACTTTCATATACATTGGGCTACACTGGCATGTCGTGTTGTCTGTGCGTATCAGGGCTGTTTTGTTCTGAATGAGAAGGTGGAATGCCCGGAGAGTGGCCAGGTGATTGATGTGAAGTTTGCGCTGGACAGGGTCCACTAACCCTGAACAGTGATATGATTGAGATGTTCTCCCCAACCTATAAGCGATACATCTGTGGTGAGGGTCTCTTGTGGAACTGGGTCCAGGAAGGGCAGCCCCTGCAACAGGTTGTTTGTATTCCATCACTGCAGAGAGCAATGTGAGTGGCCCCACACCAACACTTGGTCCTCTAGGTGACCCTCCGCTTGAGACCACTGTGCAGCTAGGCACTCTTGTAATGGGCGCATGTGGAGCCTGGCATAATGGACTATAGCTATTCAAGATGCCATCATGCCTAGTAGATGCATGACATTTCTGTTACCTGCCGATCTGGCTGAAAAAGAGGTAGCATGTCTTGGAAGGCTTGTACTCTGGCTGGGTTAAGCTTTTCCCATGCAGGCATCTAAGATGGCCACAAGGAAGGGCTGTATCTGAAGGGGTTGACAGGTGGGAGTTGGTCAGATCCATGGTGAAACCCAGACTGTACAAGGTGTGAATTGTGGTGTGGGTGTTGGCTAGACAGAGTTGCTGTGTGGTGCTCTTGAGAAGCCAGTTATCTATGTAAGGGAATACGTGGATATCACTCCTCCTGAGATGAGCAGCCACCACAGCCAGGCATTTGGTGAAGACTCTTGGTGCAGTGGTATTCCCGAAGGATAGCACTTTGAATTGATAATGTTGTCCACTTACCACAAACCTGAAATATCTGCAATGCACTAGGTGGATGGGTATGTGGAATTAGGCGACCTTCAAATCCAGGGCAGTCATGAAGTAACCTTTCTGCAAGAGTGGTATAAAGTCTTGTAGAGTCACCATGTGGAAATGCTTTGACAGAAAGTATTTGTTGAGAAGCCTGAGATTGGGGATGGGCCTGAGGGAGACTTCTTTGTTTGGGCTAAGAAAATACAGTGAGAATACACCCTTTCTTCGTGTTGATGCGCAACATGTTCTATGGCCCCCTTTGTCCAGGAGGGCCTGTGCCTCCTTGTGAAGGAGGACCAGATGTTCTTCTGAGAATCAGTGTTTGCAAGGGGGGATGTTTAGTAGTGTTTCTATGAGTTTCAGACAAATACCCCCCCATATGAGGTCTAGAACCCAATGGTCTGAGGTTATTTCTAACCAACGGGGCACAAACCTTTGCTATCTTCCCTTGGCAGGTGTTTTGTGATCGAGGGGAAGCCAAAGGGCGACACTGTTTTGAGGAGTAGTTCCTTTTGGGGCTGCACTCTCACCTCTAACCTTTGCCACTGCAAAGGTCCGGAAGAAGAACCCTGCCCTGCTGCTGCAACGGCAATCCTCTCGGAGGGGCAACCTGATCAGAGGAAAGATGCTCAAGCCTAGGTATTCTGTATACCATAGTCTCCATGCCCAATCCGGGGCCACGAGGATGACTTGGGCCCAGTCGGTGCTGATCTTTTTGAGAATGCAGGACAGGAGTGGTATCGGGTACACAGGAGTCCCGAATACCACTCAAGGCGAAATGCATCTCAGGGCAAAAGACGCCTTGGAAACTTCAACACGCCAAAGTGTAGACATTGTACGCTCTTAGCGGTGGCGAACAGCTCGAGCCAAGGTTCTCCCCATTCGCAGAAAAGACCTCACGCCACCTCCGCTGTAACTGCCATTCGTGGTCCACTAGGCACCAAAGGATGATCTCATCCACCTTGGCATTCAATTATCCTACCAAGTGGTTCACCACCAGGAAACTTCCTTGGTGGTCCAGCCATGTCCAGAGGCACAGGGCCTCCTGGCATAGGGTCCGTGCCTCCTCCCCACCCTGCATGCTGCAGTACCACATGGCGGTAGTGTTGTCTGTGAGCACCCGCACCAGCCTCCATGGATGAGCGAGGGAGAGGGGTCTGCTGCTGACCCAATTGCGGTCTAGTAACCACCACTGCAGATCTTTTGCAGTCTCCTCCGAAATCTTATTGTGTTGAGAGAGGTCCCCTTCATTTTGGGCCCATAGACTTCAAATCCCACTGCAGGCCCACATATGCCACCTGGCATGCTCGACCAGCAGGGTGCAGGAGGCAATCAGTCCCAGCAGCCTCAGAGTCAACCTCAGTGAAAGCCAGGACTTAGGCCGAAAGATCAGGATCATAGCCTGAATATCCCAGACTCTCTTTCCAGGGAGAATGTCACAAAACTGAACTTTGTCCAGAATGGATGCAATGAAGGGTAGCGTCTGAGGAGTCAGGTGTGATTTCAGCATGTTGATAGTGAACACCAAAGATGACTGGAGGTTTGCAGTTGTCTGGAGGTGATTGATGACTGCCTGGGACATGCCAGCCTTTAACACCCAGTCATCGAAGTAGGGGAAAATTCGCACCCCTGACCTCCAAAGGTGTGCTGCCACCACTGTCATCACTTTCGTGAACACCCGAGGGGCACTGGTGAGACTAAAGGGGAGCACAATAAATTAAAAAAACTTTTATCCCACCACCAACCGCATATAGCAACAATGGGCCTGCAGGATTGGTGTACAGAAATAGGGGTCCAGCAGGTCCAATGCCACCATCCAGTCTCCAGGGTCGAGCACAGACATGACCTGGGCCAGACTAAGCATTTAGAATCTCATTCCAGAGCAAGACATTGAAAGGACACAGGTCTAAAATAGGACGAAGGTCTCTGTTCTTTCTGGGCACAAGAAAGTACTGGGAATTACAAGCATGTCCTACTTCTTGCACGGGACCTAACACTTCCTTACACAAAATAGAGAGAGGGTCCTCTGTCAGTCGCAGTGGGGACGGTGGAATGTGTGGCAGTGAGAGAATGAAAGGTAGGCCATATCCCAGTTGAACAATTTGCAGTACACACCTGTCTGATGTTATGGCATGCCAAACTGGCAATAACTGTTGGATCTTGCTTCCCACTGGGTGGCTGTGCTTCACTAAGGGCACGCTAAAGGGGCTTCGCAGGTAGGGTAGAAGATTGGGCAGCCTGCTGACCTTGGCCGCAGGGGCGGTGGCCACCATGGCCTTGACCACAAAAGTGTTGGCAGCGTTGGGGAGGTTGGATTGGAGGGCTGTAAGGGGGTACCTCTGCCAAAGCCGCAAAAGGAGCGGAAGGGATGATCTGGCTTGCTAGGAGCACTGATAAACCGACGTTTTTTCCTTTTTCCTAACGTCTCCACCCATTTTGACTCCCTCTCAGGGGAGTAGTTGGGAATATGTTGGTGTTTGTTTTGCTAGCAGATGACTGCACCACCAAGCTTTCAGAGGATGGGTGCTGCAATAAAAATGGCAGGTTACCTGAGCAGCGCGGTTGCACCGTGCAATCTGGTGGCTGACCGCAGGGCCAGAGCAAGGTTTGGCCTGTGTACCCAACAAAGTATCCGTAAGGGCTTTGTTAAAAGGTAAAAGGGGCTTAGTGGATGCTTGTCCCGGCTGAAGGACCTCCGTAAGAACATAGGTCCTGACCTCCAAGGTAGAAAACTGGAGACCAAGGACTTCGGCCGCCCTATGCATCACCATGGCATAAGAAGCACTCTCCTCAGTGGCAGGACCGGGGGCGACAGGAGCCCCGACTTAGGGGAAGCATCAAGTCCACTAGCCTTCCGCAGGCCATCATACCAATTCTCCTCATGATATGGTTGACCAATTCCATCATCCGCATCAACCATCCGAATCCGTGCTGAACAGGGAATGCAGGGTGTGCGTTCGTCTCTGTGGAGGCATATCAAGTGGAGGAAGGATGGCCACAACAGCAGCCAAACACAACTTCCAAGAAGGCATGGAAGCTGTCGCCAAATGGATTTAAAGCAGCTGCCTACAACTCAACACCGACAAAACAGAAGTACTCATCATGGGCCCACACCCCGATGCCTGGAACGACACATGGTGGCCCCCCGCTCTCGGCAGCCCACCCGCCCCCACGGACCACGCACGCAACCTTGGAATCATCCTAGACTCCGAGCTCAAAATGGACCACCAGATCAACTCCGTCACATCCTCCTGCTTCCACATCCTCCGCCTCCTACGTAAGACCTTCAAATGGATCCCCCTCGAGCACAGAAAAACCGTAACCCACGCCCTCATCACCAGCAGATTCAACTACGGCAACGCACTCTACGCCGGCATAAACAAAAACCTCACCCTCAAGCTACAAAACATCCAGAACGCCGCCGCAAGACTGGTCCTCAACCTACCACGACACTGCCACATCTCCAAACACCTGCGCACACTCCACTGGCTCCCCATCGAGGTAAGAATCACCTTCAAGATCCTCACCCACGCACAGAAAGCCCTCCACAACACCGGACCAGCATACCTCAACAGCTGAATCAACTTCCACGCACCCCAAAGAACCCTACGATCAGCCTAGCTCTCCTACGCCGTGGTTCCCAGCGCCAGAAAGACCAGATCAGGAGGCCGCTCCTTCTCCGTCCTCGCGGCCAGTGCATGGAACGTCCTACCGCTCCACCTCAGGCAGACATCACTCCCCATCTTCACGAGAAACCTCAAAACCTGGCTCTTCGACGATTAGACCCCCTCCTTGATGGACTGGAGCTGCTCCTCCCCTCCCCTCCAGCGCCTTGAGACCCTTACAGGTGAGTAGTCGCACTTTAACAAAAACCTTGATTGATTGCGTTCGTCTCTGTGGAGGCATATCAAGTGGAGGAAGGGTGGCCACAACAGCAGCCAGCACGGCCTCGGTCAAGGTTGGACCAGTGCCTACTCGGTGACACAGAGAACAATTGGAGCCTCATCTTTGGCTGTCAATGGAATCGGCATCAGCAGCAAGGTAATGGGATCAGACGGGACCAAGGCACCGGAGGTGGAGTCGGGATTTGAGCTGGATGTGGCCCCGTAGTGGGCTCCGTGGGTGCAGCCGGCAACGAAGGCAAACCTGCTGGCAGTAATCCATGGGGCCCGCACATACGCCAGAGTGAGTCAGCAAGGATCCAAAGAGTGGTAACATGGCTTTGAGAAACCTTTCAAACTCTTTACGAGTGTCGGTCAACCCCGGAAACTCAGGCTGTGTCGGAATATGTTGTGGGATTGGCCTTCCAAGTCGAATGATTCCAGGAGTGAGATTGTGACGTGTAGTGCCGCCCTCGCATCTTCTCAGGGAGTGTGACTGACGTGAAAGGATCAAGCCCTACTTAGATTTCTTGTGCTTTTTCTTCGACTTATCCAAGGACTTTGACCAAGAAGAACACTGACCTCTCTAACAACACCTACGACTTTTGGATCGCGAATGGGCCCGGGACCGAACGTTCAACTTGGGCCGGTTTCGTTGTAGTCTTCCACTGCTTGGTGATGTAAAGTTTCACCTCACGGTCTTTTATGGCCTTCAGGTTCAACATTCAGCCACTGCAGGCCTTAGAGTCGTGGCTCGACCCCAGACACCGCAGGCAAATCTGATGAGGATGTGTCACAGACATTTGTTTGCGACAGTCCTTACAGGGATTAAAACCTGTCATTTTCAGAGGTGATATTTCCCTTGCACACTGTGAAAAGAACTGACGTCAGGGTACGGGAGTTGCGCTTTTATAAGTTCCACATGTAATTTCCGAACGGCAGAGCTACACAGCACCACCTAACGCCACACAGAGGTACTGCTGAAAAGTTTCCTGATCCAGTCTGACGCCCGAAGAATATTTAAAAGGTGACGAATCTGCTGCTCTAAGTCTCTATCGGACTCAAGTGTAACAGACTCAGCCGATCATGGTCATATTTTCTCAAGTTGAATAAAGTCCTGGCATCATATTCTGTATGAGTTGTAAGCACTGAATACGTTTTTGGTGTAAGCCCAAATAGACTACATTACGCAGTGCATGTGTGCATTTGCTGTTTAGACTGTATTTGAGAATGTAAGGAATAGGAAAATGGGAAATCTAAGTCTCTTCTGGTGGTAACAAGTCTTCATATCTGCCCCAATGCTTTAATTCAAAGCCAGCTCAGAGTCTACGACCCCCAAGTTCCTAACAACTGACACAGGTTCGGGGGCTTCATGAAACCCCTGATGACAAGGCTTTCCAAAGGAGCATTACTGACAATCCATGACAAGTGAATCTTCCCTTACACCTCTGTACACATCACTAGTTTAAATCCCACCAAATATCAGAGCTGAACTTCCCACCTCACAGCCTGAACTTCCACAACAATCCTCAAGACCAGCCACATGCACTTTCATTAGCACTATGAAGAAGCAAACCATTGCTTACAAAACAATTCAATAATTTCTAACAATAGCTTCAAAAAACATCTTTGTACACTTGATTTTTTTTTTTTTTTAGCTGACAAGAGGATGTGTTCTCCTTAACCACAGTCACTAGGTAACTGAACCAATAACCAAAGGCCTGTTTGAACAGATAAGTATCAAAGAGTTTCGTAAATAGAAAGTGGCTTAGTGGCGATTCCATGAATGGGCTGAGAGCGGTCAAGTGCTTGGGGCTCTGTACACCAAGGATCCTGCCATGTGTTTTTGCTACTCGACAGGCAGGTGGTGGTATAGCCAGGGTGTTACACGAACAAAAGTCACTGGGTGAGCCATATTGTAGCGGGCATCCTCTGAAGGCATCTTCAACACTTGTGTCAAATACCCTTGTGCAAGCTTCAAATGACTTTTGAATTTTATTCTAAACAGTCAAAGGGTGTGCTCTCAAGATAGTTTTCAGCGCTTTTGCTTTTTCATGTTAAGGTACAATCTAGCTCCGGATGATAGAGGACCCTGGGTCCACCCAGGGCCTGATCTCATGCTTTCACTGTGCCCTCAAGGAGGATTGCATTACTGATGTGTCAGCGGTGTGGGATAGGTGGGAGGATGCGTTGCCAAGAACGCTTTCTTAGGGCATCTGGTAGAGAGCTTTTGCCCAGGTGAAAGAGGTGGGAAGTAATGCAAGATTTAAACTCATGCAGTTTTAGTACTTACATCAGGCCTACTTGACCCTGCAGAGTTTGCACAGGATCAATCGGAAGCGCTTGGACGAGTGCCAGTGATGTGGGTACACCCCGGCGTCCTTCCTTCACATGACGTGGGACTGTACCGCGTTACGGGGGTATTGGGAGGACGTTTTGAGGATACCGCGTGAGGTCACACGATTTTCAGTGGAATCTTCCGTGGAGCACAGCCTGCTTGGAGTGCTCCCAACGTCTTAGTGTGGGGTACGAATATGCCATAGGTTCACACTCCTTGGATTGGTCCTTGCCAAACGGAGAGTGGCTAAACATTGGGCACAACCTGCGCCACCAGTCAGTGATAGATGGTTGTCTGATATGCAGGAATAGGAAGTGGCAGAGGAGAAACGTTTGCAAGTCGTGCGCACAGACGAGAATGCTGAGCGCGAAGTGGCACTATGGGCGGAGATGTTAAATGGTTTGTCGGGGTGGACCTGTCTGGGTCTCCTCGTTCTTCTGTGTCCGGATACCAAGTTCACCCAGCACATTGGGTGGCTGATTCCCCCACTGTGGTGGGTACGGATCCTGGGTGTATCCCCTGCCCTCTCTGGGGGCTGATTTTGTTATGGGAGGGATGTTCTATGGCTCGCCCAGTCAACTCCTGGCGCTGCTTTCCCTGCTTCCTGCCGGAGCCATTCGCCCCAGCGAGCTATAACCCGATCTGACTTTCCTCCTTTTCTCTCACTCTGTTGTGTTACAATTGGATGCTTGGGAGAGTCTTGTGTTTTGCTTTTTGAATTCCGCTTCAACTGCTGCTGTTGTGCATATTTTCTTTTATTTTAATGTATATTTTGGTGTTTTATACAGTTTATTATATCACTCTTTGCAGTATTATCCTTGACTTTTTTCTTTATCCTTGACCTTTCTGCTATTGTAGCTGCTACGATGCCAGTCCCGGTTTGGCCCTGCTAGGCTACACGGTGACCTTTATTGTTTTTGAATGCCTTCTTTTTGGAATATCTGCTAATAAAAAGTTTTTAAAAAAGCTCATTCACAAGGTGACCCTTTTTGACAAGTCTCCAAAAATTATTTCTATGATATCATGAGCTCATGAAATATGTGTAATTCCATCTTCCGACAGGAGCTTCTCTCAGACTGTTGGTCAAAGGTACGTTTTGCAGTCTGCTCATCAGGACATTGTAACATATGCTTTTTCTGACGGTTCAGACTTACTTGTCTGAGAATATTGAGCTTACTAGGATAACACATCTGATTTCAGGATGTGTGACTGCAAAGTCACTGGTTTTATTCCTAATACATCTTCCATTCCTCTTAAGATTGAATGAGTGTCAACTGGCAATATTTCTGCCTATTAATTACTCTGACATGAATCTGTGCTATTCTAAATCAAAATAAAATAGTTACTGTTTGCACCCCACTAAAAAGGTACAATCTAGCTATTTTATTTTGGACTTAGTGGAGCCTGTCAATTTTTGAGGAGTAAAATCTATATTATGGTGACCAGCTGTCTGTTAAGCCAATTATTGATTTTATAATTCCCTTGTACTGCTCTATTAAATCATTTATGCAATGTGTACTTGACCAGATTAAAGGTTTGTCTAGAAAACATTCAATCATTTTTCTTGTGATCATCTACTAGCATCCAGTATCAGCAGCATTTTGAATATAAGGCAAACTAGACAGCCAAAAATAAATGGGTTTACATACGGTAAGCACAAAGAATAATATTAATAAGAGTAAACTGATTTAAACCAGTACCTGATCGATCATAACCGGAGGTTCTGAAGCCTCAAGTAAGCAATTCCATAAGTAAGACAAAATGAAGAAAAATTACATTTCGAAAGATAAAGTATGAGTTAACTGTATCAAGAAGGACACGCCAGTAAAAAAAATACTTAACCTGTTATGCGTGCTTCTAGAACAGATTTTACTCTACAAGATCAGAGGATCCAGCCCACTTTTCCCATTGTGAACTACAGTAGATTCTCATTTGATTTTCACTTAGGAATTCTATAAATACAAGTGTATAGAATTTTGCATTTGGTTTCGAACAAGAGACGTGGAGACTAGCTGCAAGCAAAGACAAATAAATGTGGGCATATTTGCTAGAATAAGAAAAATTTGGACTACAAGCTTTATCCAACATCATATCAAAGCTCCGAAGATAAAGTTATATTCAGGTATATTTGTTGGTTGCTATTTCAATGTGATTTGGATCGACTAAAACACACAGTGTGTGTTGCCGCTAAAATATGGATTGACAGAATACCATTTTGAAGAATCCTCTCCAGTAAAATTCCATTGTGGTGAATGATTGATAATTCTGGAAAAAGGTTCTTTAAACTAAAAAATAAGAGATTATGAAATTGTATCATTCGCTGAAGGACAAAGAAAACGAAAGATAAAAAAGACACTTGAAAACTTCCTGGAATTCTCAAAATAAAGAGAATAGGAAGCAAAAGAAGTTTAAAAAAGAAACAAAACAAGAAGAAAGGAAACAGGGACATAAATTTAAAAAATGATAGAAAATGGCAAATGACTGTTTTTTATTTATAACTCCTCTGCAGACAGACATCACATAGTAGGTTTAAGGAAGAAAGGAGTGCCAAATAAATAAGAAAGTAAGGTTAATGTAGAATGGGTAAGTTGAAGGTAGAGAATAGAAGTATATAAGGGGGTGGGTGGACTGTTGCGGACTGACTGAAATGTCACAAAATATAAAATCAGTAAGGTGAACACATATTGCCATGCAGCTTGATGTGTGGTGGGGTATAAGGGGGGGGAAGGGTGGAGAGAAAATAAGATCAAGAAAAGGGCGATGGTATACCTACATTTTACGATAATTGCCAGCCACTTTCAAGCAGGAGTATTAAAATCAATTGGAAAATTTCCCTCACACAACACATACTTGAAGGGACATTCGGTTTGGAGCGTATCACAAATCACTGAAAAGCAATTCACCTTAAAAAACATGCACATTAAGATAGTCTTCGATTCCAAGACAAATGTCATTAAGTTGTACTTTCATCACCTAACTTGCCCAGTAATCAGAATGGTCCAAACTATTATTTTGGAAAATGCGCTGCATGCTTGCTGGAGGCCAAAGTTAGAAATATCTGCATTTGACACAAATATGTTGGACCACAATTCATGCTGATCAGCATGAACTCAAAAAAATAAAAATCTCTTTGACTTTTAAGAACCTTTATAAAGATGTGTCCAGTCAATTATCGTACATTGTCTAAATATCGAAACAGTGCAAATGAAACGCTATTTAAGAGAAAGCCAATTTCTAGAACCCTCAATGACTCAGATGGACAAATATTGCAAAGACTGCATCACAATTTAGCTCCGATAGACATTCAAAATAGAGGATTTGCTTTTTACAGTACCCAATTTGGCTCCTTTTTTAAGAAGTGTGACAACCACTGATGTATTTCGACATCCAATCGCTCTATCCAAAGGGCGCATCCCACTGAAGTCAACATGCTCTATCATCGCACCCTGCCCCACCAAGTACTGCACCTAGAAATGCAAACAGAACATGATGAAAATCATCATTTACACTACATAGTAGGTTTGGTCTAGGTAAATACAGCACTCGGAATAATTGTACATCTGTAAATTGACATTTCTTTTGTACCAGATTAACAATCTTTTCAGTGGGGGATGGCTGTAGAAAGGGCTGCCACCTGGCAGGTTTTTTACCGGCATGACCAATATTTTAATGTCCGGCGAGTCCAAAAAGTAGGAAAATCACCTAAAGCCCATACTGTTTCTCTTCTCAGTACATGCTTAAAACGACAAATATAAAAAGAAAATACTTTAAATATGCCCTAGTTTCCTCTTCCGAGTACATACTTCAAACAGCAAATATAAGAAAGCACTTTAAATTTTTCCTCAAGCAGCCTTAAAGATCTATGATAATAATTAAAGTAAACAAAGACAACAAAGTCATGTGAAAAATTAATACAGACTATTTCATATAAAGTTCTATTTAAGTATCTTGTCCGGACCTTTGCATAATCTTAAAACATGAACAAATGTCCAGTATTTTTCTGTGGGAAATGTGGCAACCCTAGTTGTAGAGTGCATGTATTGTGTAGCTGGCCCTTTTAGGTTACAATTCTGCTAGTAAATATTACATGCAGTGGGGGAATCACAAAGATTTACTCTTATTATTACAAACATTGTCGTCTTGTCAACTTTCATACTCAGAATGCAACTTGCAACAATCACAATCCACTGAGAGTTGTGCAATGGCCATTCTTGCATACAAATTGGATTTTTTGTGTAGTCCTTGTGTAATCTGTGTGCTTTAGTATAACAGCACTCTGGGTAAATCCTAACAGGTGCTTTACCTATCCTAGAAGCATGCAATTCACCCACTAGTAACTTTATTCTAGCACTCTGCAAGAAACAATGTGTATGAAATCCACTTACAATGTTAATGACAGACAGAGCAACCTGTGGACAAAGACAATATTTAGAGAACTGTGACTGGATGTGTATTTTCAGGTTTTCACTTGACCTATATGATAAACCGAAAACGGTCTGCAAATCGCAGAATATATAAGAACACTAGCTACTCCACTGTCTCTTTACAAGTACTACGACGTACTATCCTAATTATGTTTGTTTCACACAAACAATGTGCTCATCAATTAATAGAATGCAAAATTTGTAAGAGTCAGTAATGTTCAAATGACATTTTAGATAATGTATTGAAATCAGTGGTGGAACGGCCAGCCACATAGCCAAGTTTGACTTTTACTCCTAGCAGAGATATACACTTTGTTTCTCGTGTTTTACATTTTGCCTTCAAACATAAAGCTTACAGATGCATGGATTTTCACTGTCTGTCAATTTCACTAAGTGACAACGTCATTAGTGGCAATGTAATGACGGCTGAATTCAGACTGAGCATTCTTTGGTAATGCAACCATGATTAGTGTGATTTGATGGAGGAATGTGTGTGAATTGGCTTAGGGAGTACTAAAAGCCTAGTGAGTGGCAAGCATTCTATGGTGAACTGCTGTCCAGTTAAATACTTACACTTCAGTTGAGGACAGGTATTTCTCTAGTCAACACTTGCCATGTCATTCGCCCTAATTAAAATTGCACATGTGAAATGCTTGACAAGTCTATAAACTGAAGACGAGAGTGCAGAAAATAGAGGGTTGACTTAACCCTGCAGACTACTGCACTCAATCAGCAGAGGTTAAGTGTACTATAGCAATAGTCAGTTCTGATCCAACAGAACCAGGACCTGGAAGGCAACACTGAAAAAAATGGGAATACTTTGAGGCTCATGTACTGGGATCCTCTCGCAGCAATGTAAATGTAATTGTCACCCTTGAAGCTTTGAAGACAGAAAAGCTTTTTGGGTGACCAGTGAGCGGAGGCTTGGAGGCAGAATCTAGAGTGAGGGGGAGAGGAGTCCTGTTGAAAGTTGGGTTGAGGATAATTTAGAACTACAGGTAGCTTGGACTGATTGATCTTCTTGGGCACCTCTCGTTGAATTTGAGTAGTGATTTCTGAAACTCTGTTCAGTTAAAGAAGTAGAAGGGGCTTAATCAAGGAAGGTTGTGGGAATGTACGTCATTAGAACGTGTGGCTTAATTTCGATTTGTTAAGTATAATTGTGGTCTGGACATTGCGTTGAAAGAGTAAGGCAGTGTATAAAACCTGTTGACTGGCTCTCAGCTAACTAGGAAATTTTGTGAACAAACTTTATATGTTGGCAGATAAAACAGCCATAATTCCTTCATTTACATGAGGTGTGACCACTTTTGAAGAGGAGTATAGAGTGGGATGCCCTGACAGGTATTACATAAGGAAGGATATAACTGGGCAAATTGTTGGCCTAGATTTTGGAGAAAGAATTAGCCCTTACTAATATTACTGCTGTAAAAGAATCCCAGGGAATACCCACTACACACAAGAAGGAATAAATAGAGCTTTCCTCACATATAATAAGCAGCTATGCGCAAACCCAAGGGTGTCAACTGAGGACGGGGATACTCGATCCTCACCCTACAAAGACAGTGAAGGCTATCCCAGGAACAAAGAGACCATTTAGAAGACAAAATAAAGTTACAGGTAATTACAGAAGTCATTAATGCAATGGTTTTAATTAACTTATGCAAATAAATTCAAATTCACTGCTACAGAAGTCATTAAGGAATTAAACAGAAACAAAATCTGAGGGACAGATGGCCTTCCGGCAGCATTGTATCAAACCTATAAAGGCATGGTGGCCAATACGATCCTGCAGGTATATCAAGGGGTTCTAACATAAGGTATTTTATCAAGATCCATGAGAGAGGCCTGAATAGTTATACTGCTGAAACAGGGAAGGGACGCAATGGATTATAAGGTCAACAGGCCTCTCTCTATGCTTAATATTGACAACAAAATACTCGGTACGGTAATGTTGATACGCCTGAAGAACATTATTAGGCAGCTAGTATATAGTGATCAGTGCAGATTCATACATGGGAGAAGGATGACTTTCAATACCAAACATCTGAGATACAAAACTGGTAAAACTACACACAGAAACAAGAAATGGCTTCGGTGTCATTGGGCACAGAAAAACCTTTGACGCTATCTTGACACTACTTGTTCTCACACCTTGAGGCTATGAACTTTGGCCGCACCTTACTTAAAACTTTTAAACTTCTTTACACAAAACTGATGACTAGAGGAACGACCAATGGGGTTATATTTGAGGAATAGGAACAATAGAGGAGCATGAGACAAAGATGCCCGCTGTCCCCATTACTGTTTGCTCTAGAAATAGAACCTTTAGCATATTAGCTCAGAGCCTTATTGTCTGACTGAGCAATAGAAATACACGGTTTTAGGCACCTAGTTAACCTGTATACACATGACATACTGATTTATTTAATGACGTTGGCAGAAGCCATGGCACCACTAATAAAAGTGATGGAATGGTTTGGGAAATAGTCAGGATTCTGCATTAATAAGAAGAAACCAATCATGCACTCGCTGGGAGGGTTGGCTGATATGCAAAGACTCCCACCTCTGGAGGTTCCTTGGGAGCTGGACTCGTTTAGGTATCTAGGAATCATGGCCACATGCACGCAAAGCAAACGGCAAGAATTTAACACTGTTAAACTGATCAAAGGCATACAGGGCTCACTGGATTTCTGGGCATCAGTTCCCTTGTTAATGGCAAGAACAACAACAATAGCAAAGATTAAAGTACTGCCCAGATGCCTATATTTTTTTCAAAGTAGCATGTATATGATCCTCAGGAGGATTCTCAGGCAAATGAGGTTGGCATTAAACACTTTCTTCTGGGGGAGAAGAGGAGCAGAGTCAAAATGGATACCTTGGAGGTCTGCGTGTGTCAGATTTCGAGGCATACCTTTTGGCAGCCCAACTGCAATTCATGGCAGGTTGGTTTGGACACAGAATAGCACAGGTAAATATCTGTTGGGAGGACTGCTGTCAAGTGATGATCTGATAACACATTTACTCACAAAAAATAGGATACCGCTTGACAGACCTCGATTGGTAAACCATATGGTCCTGGTTTGGAAAATCTTTTGCTCAAGGTGAGGCAAACAGCTACCGTATACGGTGGGATCTACCATTCTGGCTGAGACCCAAATTCAAACAACTGAAAAAGAGATTGGCTATGACAACATGGAGAGAGGAGGATGCAAGACAGCTGGGAACCTATTTGAAACATGTGCTCTGGACTTGCTAGAGCGAGCCATGGGGGCTTTCCAAACAGATGCAGGTCAGTTTATCCAGTACCATGCTGTGTGTATCATGCGAAGCAGATAAGGGGAAATATACAGGAAACTCCAAGAGTATTGAGCACAGTGAGGCTGTTGGTCAGAGCAGATCATGGAAAAGGCTGTATTACCAGACTGTATATCGCCATATGAGATGACACGAGTAAGCAGCAACTGAAGAGACAAACAGTTGGAAGCAGACTGTGGAGTACACTTCACAGATAAAGAATGGTAAGAAACTCTTGCACATACATGAAAAGTCTTGCAATAATACATTTTGCCTTCTACACATTAATGTAATACACAGGACACGCATTACCCCGGCAATGCTTCACAGAATTCCACAAGGAAAGCTTGTTGCCTTATGTACAAAGTGCAGGAGGTTACACCGTTACGCTTGTCCTAGAATAACTGAATATTAGAAAAAAGAACTGGACAGATATGCAGAACACACGCAGATTACAGTCCAACTACACTTGCAGACATCTGCTGGGCATAGACGCACACATCTAAAAGTAAAATGAAAAGAAAGTTTGTACAATTTACCCTTTTGTAGGCAAAAAAAAAACCCGATAATGAACTTACTAAACCCAAGAACACACCTATGCATGAAAACTGGAATGGACTCTGGAGGAAGAAATTAAAATGAAACTTACCAGAACTGATGTGAAACTGCAGGAAGATTTGGATGCCTGGAGAACATTGGCTAGAAATTTGATATATCCACCCAACACTAGAACTCATGAACATGCTATAAGACCATAATGATATGAAAACGTGGATTTACAAAGTGTAACTACACAATGTGAGATTTATTGGAAAGCAATGTAGCCCTGCTTATATGTCCGTATGGTGTACTACTGAAATGTGCTAAGAATGTAAAGATTATTATAGTTGTTAAAAAGCTTGGTGATGCCCCTGTGCCTTTCTAAGGGGCATCACCAGCATCAAAAATAAAAAAAAGCCCTCGCAGGGCATCATGGGGAGCCCCCAGCTGGAGCAGTGCATTTGTGAAATGAGTGGATACTTCGCTCCTCAAACATTTTAAAAGCCCCGGGGTCCCCATCCCGAGGCCAATCCACTTTTCTAATGAGGAGGGGACGTGCGGGACCCCTCCCAAAGGCTTTTGAAGGACCAGGGGACCCTATCTCCTGTGGTTGTGAAGGCCCGATAGACCCCATCACCCGGGCGATCACTTTTGTTTGGGGGGGGGAGAGGGAAGGGGTGGCCATGCAGCCCCCTCCCCGAGCCATCCAGTGGCCCAGGGGACCCAATCCCCCAAGGCAATCCCCCAAGGCTCGATGGCAGGAGAAAAACAAATGAAGTCCGCTGCACTCGGTATGGGTACAGGCACGGGACCCAGCGAGGCAGTGGACCCCCGGGGCACCCACGGCAACTGTAGCTTGGGAAGGCCCCAGGGATGGGGTTCCTGGGGCCATGTTATGGCTTGGAGAGAGGGGCCACATGCCCCCGTTCCCATAAAACGCAAATTGGCACCAGGGGATGCAATCCTGGGGCCTTAAAATGGATCGGGTGCCCCCTCCCCAAAAAAATGCTTCAGCCGATCCCCGGGCTCTGGCCCACTCCAGGGAGCATATATTTGAAAAGGGCAGGAGCCCGTCTTTTTTTGTTTTGATGTGGATCCATGGTACCATAATAGAAAAAAAAGTTTTAAAAAATGAGGATGCCTCCACCCACCAGGCTTGGGGGACAGACCTGCTTCCCATATGTTTGTTTATTCTTTTTGCAGGACAGGGGTGTGTCCCAGGGTCCTAAAATGGCTGCCGCCACATCTTTGTTGATGTGGTGGGAGTCAATCAGATCCTATCTTTAGATCGGTTGGCTCCACCGATCCTCCGAAGCATGATATAGACATAAATTTTGAACCTTACTTTCTCAAAAACTATTGAATGCATATGCACCAAATTACAAAAAGCACGCTTTCTGGACAAATATCTAGTTTTCTGCCAAATTTGTTTTAATTTCCTTCAGCTGTTTTTGTGGGATCGCCGTTTAATTTTACTATGGAAAATTGCATGGGGAAAACGCGTTTTGGGGTCCCTCACTTTTTTGTTGGCCCTTGCTTGACAGATCACCGAAGAACTTTCCAGGAAGAAACTGCGGTGGATGAGACTTTTAAATTGGAAAGTTTTGTGAAGATTTGTCAAATTGTGCCAAAATTATTAGCAAACCATAAAATCTATTTTAAATGGAAACATGTTACTAAATAGAACAATTTAGTGGTGACCAATATAGATATATAGCAAGGCTACAGTTGTCCTGGATGGAGCGTGGTCAGCTGATCTCCCGCCAATGGGAGCGCCGCAGCAGTACAAAAGAGGGAGCAGTCACAACCCTGATGTAAAGGGCATCTGACGAAGGCAATCTAGCCGAAATGCATTATGCCGTAATTTGTTATTAAAAGGACTCCCGAAGAAATCCCCGCTGTGTCCTCGGATTACTTTAACAAGTGGTCGTCTGTGTGATATATATATATATCCAACAAACAGAGCCCAAAATTGAAGACGCCTGCACACAGGAGAGTTGTTCGCCTTATTTAATGAGGGTGACAGTGCTCACAGTTCTCTGTTCCAATCCTAATTTAGCCAAACGCGTTTCGGGCATCCTGTGCCCTTGATCACTGGCTGAAGGCAAAAGAGCGGCAGCCGAGTGGAACACCTGTTAAATACACCAAGTCCCGCCTCAGTGGGCGTGTGCCATATGGCCTTCTGGCACTTGCAGTTCCACCAATAACACCACAGTGGGTGCTGCCGTGTCTCGCCACTTCGAACAGTCTAATACCCCAGTGGGTCGATCGAAAACTGAGGAACTGCCCGCAATGCCACTCACATCCCTCAGTAACGGCCTCTCCATCCTCTCAGCATCCCGCATATCAGGTTGCCGCAGGTCCGCAAATTCTGCAGCGGGCGTCCTCGCGACCAGGCAGGCCGCTAATATCCAACAAACAGAGCCCAAAATTGAAGACGCCTGCACACAGGAGAGTTGTTCGCCTTATTTAATGAGGGTGACAGTGCTCACAGTTCTCTGTTCCAATCCCAATTTAGCCAAATGCGTTTCGGGCATCCTGTGCCCTTGATCACTGGCTGAAGGCAAAAGAGCGGCAGCCGAGTGGAACACCTGTTAAATACACCAAGTCCCGCCTCAGTGGGCGTGTGCCATATGGCCTTCTGGTACTTGCAATTCCACCAATAACACCACAGTGGGTGTTGCCGTGTCTCGCCACTTCGAACAGTCTAATACCCCAGTGGGTCGATCGAAAACTGAGGAACTGCCCGCAATGCCACTCACATCCCTCAGTAACGGCCTCTCCGTCCTCTCAGCATCCCGCATATCAGGTTGCCACAGGTCCGCAAATTCTGCAGCGGGGCGTCCTCGCGACCAGGCAGGCCGCTAATATCCAACAAACAGAGCCCAAAATTGAAGACGCCTGCACACAGGAGAGTTGTTCGCCTTATTTAATGAGGGTGACAGTGCTCACAGTTCTCTGTTCCAATCCCAATTTAGCCAAACGCGTTTCGGGCATCCTGTGCCCTTGATCACTGGCTGAAGGCAAAAGAGCGGCAGCCGAGTGGAACACCTGTTAAATACACCAAGTCCCGCCTCAGTGGGCGTGTGCCATATGGCCTTCTGGTACTTGCAATTCCACCAATAACACCACAGTGGGTGCTGCCGTGTCTCGCCACTTCGAACAGTCTAATACCCCAGTGGGTCGATCGAAAACTGAGGAACTGCCCGCAATGCCACTCACATCCCTCTGTAACGGCCTCTCCGTCCTCTCAGCATCCCGCATATCAGGTTGCCACAGGTCCGCAAATTCTGCAGCGGGGCGTCCTCGCGACCAGGCAGGCCGTTAATATCCAACAAACAGAGCCCAAAATTGAAGACGCCTGCACACAGGAGAGTTGTTTGCCTTATTTAATGAGGGTGACAGTGCTCACAGTTCTCTGTTCCAATCCCAATTTAGCCAAACGCGTTTCAGGCATCCTGTGCCCTTGATCACTGGCTGAAGGCAAAAGAGCGGCAGCCGAGTGGAACACCTGTTAAATAAATATATATATATAAATATTATATATTACCTACTGGCGCTCGCCAGTAGGTAGTTATAGTCAAGACCTAGTTTCCGTAGGAAAATCGTTTTTTTGTTTTGCTAATAATAACTTGTGCCCTAAGGTAACTATAATTCACGTCCTCGCCATGCACAGCTAATTACCCCACATATTACATCACTCATGACACCTTCTATGACATCATTAATAATATCACTGCAACATTTGCAGTGAAAGTATTGATGACAAAACTGTGCATGGTGGAGGTGTGAGTTATAGTTACCATAGGGCACGAGCTATAGTTACTTGAGATAACTATAACCATAACTGCTGAATTTCTATGGTTTTGTGTGTGTAAAATTTGAACCCAACTATAACGTCCCTGTAATCTTTGTTTTTTTAGTGAATTTCTAAGGTTTTTTTAAAATTCTATATCCTAACTATAACGTCCCTGTAAACTTTGTTTTTTTCAGTGAATTATATATATTCACTGAAAAAACTAAAAGGCTAAAGTAACGTTATAGTTACTTTATCCCCAAGGGCCGATTTAAATAAGGCGGGGGAGCGGACGCCCCCCCCTCTCCGAACCATCAGAGGCCCCACAGAGCCTACCCCAGGGCCCGAAATTTCTAAAAATGGGGAGGGTGACCCTGAGCTATGACAGCGGCCCCACTCCCTGAGCCATTAATGGCCCTAGGGACTCCATACCCCGGGGCAAGCTCACATGCTATGTCCCGGGGAGCCCACCCCAGGACATAGCGGTTTCCCTGCCCGCACCGGTGCGGGCAGGGAAACCTGGGTTGCTCCCACTTAGCTTGCAGACGTCACTGAGCTACACAATGTTAAAATTGTGTTTTATGCCGATGACACAGATTATTGTCACTCTCTTCCAGGAGGAGGATGGGACTGCATCTCAATTTAGATCCTGCCTGGTGGAACTTACGGAATGGATGAATAGGAGCTGCCTTAAGCTGAACACCAATAATACCGAGGTACTCATTGTTGGTAAGCAACCCTCTGTTTGGTCATCGGCATGGTATCCTGATGCACTTGGTCCTGCCCTAGACCCTGAGCACAAAGTGAAAAATTTAGGAATCTGGTTTGACACCAATCTAACATTTGATAACCAAATAGCCTGCCTGGCCGGGAAATGTTTTGTTCTGTCAAAAAACATCGGCCTTCTCCCCACAGCCACTAAGAAAAACATAGTTCAGGCTCTTGTTATATCCAAACTGGACTACTGTAACGTACTTTATATCGGAGCCACGCAGAGCAGACTACTAAAACTGCAGATAGATCAGAATGTGGCAGCACGTAAATTGCTGATCTTTCCCAGGCGTGCGTCCTCTGGCCCGGCTCTCGACTAACCACACTGGCTGCCGCCGAGCAAAAGAATATCTTGTCAAGCCATGTGCCTTTGCCACGGTGAGCACGGGACCCACGGATTCAAGCTAGCCTAGCTGATATGGGGTGATGCCCAGATAGCGGGCCAGGATGCTTGATTCCGGTCCAGGGAGGACCTGGCTTGGCAGTTCGGGCTGGACTGTTACCATGAGGCACAGGGTCAAGACTGATTTGCATATAGCTGGATCTGAACTGGGGTGGCGAAGTGAGCTAAAGAATGATGATGGATTCAACCCAGATCTGTGACTGGGGGTGACAGTCTGAAAAGTGTCAGCGCTCCGTCCATCGTCTCCTTGTGTTTGCTTTGTTTGCCCTAAGTTGGCAGGGTATGCCCAGACGTGGGTCCCTTGCTCACTTTGCCACTGGATTCAAGCTAGCCTGGCTGATGAGGGGTGTTACCCCGAAACCGGTCCCAGGATGCTTGTTTCCGGTCCAGGGAAGACCTGGCTTGGCAGTTCGGTCTGGACTGTTCCCATGAGGCACAGGGTCAAGACTAATTTGCATTTAGCTGGATCTGAACTGGGGTGGCGAAGTGAGCTAAAGAACGATGATGGACTATTGTAACAGCCTGTATTTGACTATTAAAAAGAAACATCTTAACAGATTACAGATGGTGCAAAATGCGGCGGCCAGGCTGCTGACGGGCACTACAAGGTTTATGTCAGTCAGAAATGGCCTACGTTGCCTTCATTGGCTGCCGATAAAACAACGAGCTCAATTCAAGGCTCTCTGTACGGTCTTTAAGTCCCTAATGGGGAGCGGCCCGGAAAACCTAAAAAGGCGCATTCAATGGTATGTCCCCGGGAGAACGCTGCGCTCTAAGGAAGCAAAGCGGGTGATCGTTCCCAGAGCCAAAAAGGCTAACTGGGGTGGAAGGAGCTTTGTTCTAAGTGCCACCAATGCATGGAACGAGCTTCCGTTGTATCTTAGGACTGCCACGGAGCTCCTGTCGTTCAGGAAAGATTTAAAAACTTGGTTGTTTTCAGCTTAGTCTCAGTCTGAGCCAGGGGCGGTGGGACCAGGTAGATAGTGCTTAGCGCCAGGACACCCTTGGGTAGCAGTGCGCTTTATAAGCCTAAATAACATAACATAACCCAGATCTGTGACTGGGGGTGAGTGTCCGAAAATGGCAGTGCTCCGTCCTTCATCTCCTTGTGTTTGCTATGTTTTTATTTTGCGCCAAGGGGAAGCAAACACAAAGTCTGGTCCCAGCCGGTAGGAGCAGACTTTTTATGTGTTTCCCCACTCGCACTGATAAGGGCAGGGAAACAGATCAAAATATTGCTCCTGCCAGGCGGGAGCAATGCCGGCTCCCGATGCATGCGGGGAGCCAGCTGGGGCCTTGGGGGCCCCCCGATGAGAATATGGTGGGTGCCCTGGGTGGGCACCAACCTTTGACAGTGCAGGCTTCGGGGATGGGGACCCCGTGACTGGAAAAGGCTTGGGGAGGGGGCCATGTGGCGCCCCCTCCCATTTTGAATAATTTTGGCCCCTGGTGTGGGGTTCCTGGGGCCTTTAGAGGCTCGGGGGTGATGTGGGGGGGATCACGAGGTCCACCTCCCCATTTTGAAATATTTCAGCACTGGGGGATGTGTCCCCAGGGCCTAACAAGGCCTGGAGAGGGGAGCCACATGCCCTCCTTCCCTTTACTTAAAACAAAAAGGGCCCTGGGGAATTGGATACCCAGGGCCTAACAAGGCTCGAGGAGGGGGACCACGCAGCCTCTCTCCCCTTTAATTAAAAAAAAAAAAAAAAGGGGCCCTAGGGAATATGGTCCCGAGAGCCTAACACGGCTCTGGGAGGGGACCACACTGCCCCTCCCCTTTATTTTAATTTGTGGCTCTGGAGGATGGGGTCTCCAGGGCCGAACAAGGCACGAGAAGGGGGGCCATGCGACCCTCCTCCCCTTTCATTATAAAAAAGGCCCTGGGGATGTGGTCCCCAGGGTCTAACAAGGCTTGGGGAGGTGGGCCACGGGGCCCCCCTCCCCGTTAATTTAAAATACAGCCCTGGTGGATGGGGTCCCCAGGGCCTAACAAGGCTCGGGGATGGGGGCCATGCGGCCCTCCTCCCCTTTAATAAAAAAAAAAAAAAGAAATGGCCCTGGCGGATGGGGTCTCCAGGACCTAATAAGGCTCTAGGAAGGGGGCCAAGTGCCCCGCTCCCCTCAATAAAAAAAAAATCTCCGGGGGAGGGGGTATCCAGAGCCTAATAAGGTTCGGGTAGAGGAGTCATGCGGCCCCCTCCCCTTTCATAAAAAAAGGACCTGGAGGATGGGGCCCCCAGGACCTAATAAGGCTCGGTGAGAGTGGCCACTTGACCCCCCTACCATTTGATAAAAAGATCTTTTTTTGTTTTAAAAAAAAACTTTGAAATTCAGTGAAAAAAACAAACGTTAAAGTAAAGTTATAGTTAGGTGAATATTTCAGTACAACATTAATGTTTTGAACAAAAATAAACATAGAAATTCATAGTTATAGTTAGCATAGCTTACTATAGCTTGCGTCCCCGCCATGTACTCCTTATGACCTCGCATATTACATCACTCATGACATGTTCTGACATCACTCATGACATTTCAAATGACATCATTGATGACATCACTGATGACAACACTGATCACCCAAGCTTCTTTTGTACACATTGCTTTATAAATGGGTATAGCATTAGAGCTATGAAATTAAGAGTAAAATAGCTCATCATTACGGCCCCACTCCCCTTATATGCAGATTTCGGCAACAGCAGTGGGCTCCCCGGGGCCTTTAATGGCTCGGGGAGGTGGTCCACGCAGCCCCCTCCACTTTAACACCGGTCCGAGCTCCCTTAATAAATGTGGCCCGGACGACATTTTGTTTTTCTTTCTTTCTGATCCTGCAGGAGTCCCGCGGGATTGCTGCAATTTTTGCCAGTTTTCTTTGTTTTTGGCCCTACCCTGCCACCTTATATTACTTTTAATTTTTTACTCCAGGACAGGGGAGTAAGTCCCTGAGTCTTGTAAGAGCTGCCTGAAATAATGGGTCACCCCATCATATTTTATGTTGTAAGGGCTGCCAGCAACATTTTTCTGATTTTGCTGGCAGCCAATCAGAGCCATCGCTCCCACTGGAGCGAGATGGCCCCAGGGAAATAAAGCTCCCTGGGCCAATCAGAACGCTCCATTTTTTAAATTGGCGCTGCCACAAGTCTCTCGAGCCTCTTGCGGACCCAACCGTCCAGATATACAATTAGTTTTTAACCTTAGCTTCTCAAAAACTACTGAAGGGATTTACACCAAATCACAAAAAGCACAATCTGTGGACCAAGATCTAGCTTCCGGCCAAATTTGGTGTAATTCTGTTAGCAGTTTTTGTGGTAGCTTGTCTTAAAGAAGCCTATGGAAAATGCATAGGGATTTTGCATTTTGGGACCCCTCTTTTTTCTCGGCCCCCGCTTGACGGATCATCCCGACACTTGCCATGCACAAACTAGACAAACAGTAGCACATCTTTTTGGAAAGTTTCGTGGAGATTCGTCAGACGGTGCTAAAGTTATCAGCAATACATTAAACGCTTTTCCAACAGAACAGTTGACCTAACTATAACCACCCCGTGGTATATATATTAGTGTGACCACCTGCTGATCTGGGAGGAAGTACTTTGCTATTGGTACTAATTAGTAGCTGGTATTGGTATTATTACCTTACTTCTTATGGTATGTGTTATAAAAGGGAAATGTTTTACTATAAAGTAAAAAAGAAGTAGGTTGTTTAGAAGTAAATTCAAGGAGATACTTTTATATGTTTTGGAATATAAATCACAACTTTGCCCATGTTGTGCTATATAAAGGTCATACCTTCTTAATCTAGGTGAGATTTTGACATGTACCTTGGATTAAAGGATTTACTCATCAGCCCAAAATCTCTCTAGCTGTTCACACAGAGAACAAAGGCAGACTGGAGAGGGAGGAATTCAATCAGTTACCCATTTAAGCCAAGCTACTTTCTTAAGGAAATTTTCAGTCCTGAAGGTTAATGGCAACCTTGTCAAACACTACAAGCACATATTGCATTCGGCAAAATGAAAAACAACCAGTTTGGAAAGGAAAGCACATAGCCTTTTGGTTTTAGTTTTGGCATTGCTTGCCTGATATGGATGAATTTCAAGAGTGCAGATGAGAAGGGTCAGGCATAGCTCCTTTTTCTTTAAAATTATTATGTTTCTTATCTGATGCTCATCAGCACCTGATCCATCTTCAAGAGGGGTCATTGGGTGCTCCTCCTTTTCAAGTTCTACTGCCAATGTCTCATTTCCCTTAATCAACAAAGCAGTGTCAGCAGTTGGGAAAAGGTATGGACAGGCGAACACAAATGACCAGTGCTTAAAAAAAGCCTCCTCCCATTTGGTTGACCCAAAATCTTACTTTTGCAGTATAAAAGGATTATGAGGACAAAGTAGTCATAGTGAATCTCTCACACATCCCTGGCCCTTCCCCATTTACCTCTTCATACCTACTTCTCAGCTGTAGCAACAACAAAACAACCACGTCAGATTTTATTCTCAAATCTGTTTTTTCTTTTTTATTCTCAAATCTGTTCACGTCAGATTTTAATGAAGCAGGATATTAGTATTTCCTTCACATTAGACAACAATTAAATGTAATTGCAAACTTTAGCAGGATCTTCTGCCCCACTATGCATATCTTTTGACAAGGGGCAGTCTATGTAATAAGAGCTTCCAAGGGAGAAGTGATGCAAATTTCCTTTAGCCAGAAAACAAGCACTGTTGTACTGATATTTTTGAAGAGAGGATGCTTAACAAAGTACTAGACCTGATAATTGGAGCCACTCCCCTTTAGTTAATCTACCAGATTTCATGGCAAACTGTACAGGCTGCTGACCCAGACCACGACAGCCATCTGCCGTGTCCTGGCACCAGGCAAAGTCTTCACATCTTAAAGTTGGGCATCCTGTACAGTCAAATGATGACAAAAATACCCACAGAAAATAAAAAGAAGGACATAAACAAGTGTTGGACTGTTGGAAAAAAAGACTGCAACAGAGGTCTGTGGGAATGAAGGAACTGAGTAGTATGGCAGATCACCAGTGAGCAACAGTGTCCTGTGGTGGTTCAGAGTCACTGCCAGCTGTGGTCTTCACATCGCAACTATGAGGAGCACACGACACGGTACAGAAGAGACAGGGTTTTTTTTAGTATAAGGGGCATCCTAGTTTAAGGGCAATCCTATGCCTCCCCTCCTACACTACCATCAATTGAGCCCTTGGGGATCATCCAAAGTTGAGGAAAGGCAAGACCGTCGAGAATCGCTGTCATATTGTCAATGGCTAGCATAGATTTGCAGTATGCTGGCATCTTGATTATCCTTGTCTGTGACACACTAGGATCCCTGCACGAAGAGCTTTGGTACTTGCAGCTGCTGCCTCTGTCCCACCAGAGGGTGCCTCGCCCAGTGCTCATCCCGACTGGGGTCCTGAACGGCGAACCCTTGATCTGATTGTTTGGCCCGAAGAGTCGGCAGTGGAGAACTGGTCTATCTGTGCTTTTGATATCAGGTGAGTCTGTTTCGGTTCTATGTGAATGTGGTACCACTGTAATTTGGTTTTTTTCAGTCCAAGGGCTGTTTTGGTGAAAAGTGTTTGCAAATACTTTGCCAGGTAAAATAACAATTTTGTTTTCTTCCTTTTGCAATGCCTTGTTTTAGGAAGATTTGGAGTTTGTGTTGTGGTTGCTGTTCTACAGATGCGCGGTTAGCAGAATCCCAGCCTGCGCCTCCTGAGGGCATACCTAATTATGATATGTGTATAAAACATGGCCTTGGCCCTATTATGTTTTGTACGCTATGGCACAAATATACAAGGGACAATGCAGAGTTACAGTGGCCTTTGACAGGCTATTTTGACGAACAGAAGATCAGATTCCTCCAAGAACAGTTGTTCAAAAGACGTAGTAGACAGTCTATGTTCAACTCCATTCGTACCTGGCAGAAGGAAGCTAGACAGAGGCGTTTAAAATCAGAGAGGGATGCAAGAAAAGGAAAAATGCAGACCCTTACGCAAAAGGCGGTAGCTTACGATAAAGACAAACAGGAGGCAGGAATAGAACGCAAAGATAGGAGATTTCGGTTGCACATTGATAAGTCCTATATGGTTCAGGAGGATGGTGATACCTTTATGGAGGCTTTGTTAGACGCCCGACCCCCACCACCATATGTTCCAGAACTAATATATCCCGTTGTTCCCCATCAGCAACAACAACCTGCCCATGGTGCCTCCGTTTCTACAGTTGTTACACCTACTGCTCCAGTTCATGTACCCCCTACTCCTTCCCCTCTGTTGCAATCATTGATTACTGCAATACCTGTTACTCCAGTTCCAGTCATTCATCCTCCATTGTCTTCAATTACTGATACACCGGTGAGTGGTTCGGAGGATAAAGATCTAACCAAATTTAAAGAACGATTAGGCCCGTTAATGCGATCTGGGGTAGGAGAGGAGGGAAAAAAAAGTAATTATGGACCAGGCCATACAGTGGGCTCGTAATACGATTTATAGTCTTGAGGATATTTCGCAGGTCATGCGAGCTCTCGAACCCTTTATACAGCGGCATGCCCTTAAATACACGTCTGCCGCACTGATTTATCCTTGGCATACACATATTGAGACGGAGGCCCCTCAGATATTATTTGATATTAGGGATCATGTTTATGTAACTAATTTGGAGCCAGGCCAAGTGTTTGGGAATGTTTCGACTTTGATTTCTTATAGAGGCAGATTACACAATAAAAGCCCCACCATAACTCAGTTCCCAATGAGAGAAGTCCACCCCATTTAGCAACCGGAGATACCCGAAGTGACGGATCAGCATGGTGCAGTTACCAGACGGGCTGTGGCTACCTGCTTTCAGGAACAATGGGTTTATTCTCCATGGAAAAGGAGTGAAGTGCTGGCCCTTAAGGCCACTTTGCCCGATCCTAGAAAAAATCCCACTGCTTATTACAAAGAATTGACAGAGGCGGCCTCTTCTACTGTGATGACCCTTGCTGATATTGAAATGTTTTTTGGTCTCCTAGTTCTAGTTGATATTTGGCGACAGGTGCATACCCAAGACCATGTTGCCGAGCTGGGAGGAACTTGGGATGTGATTAGGGGTTGGGACCGGGATAGAAAGCCAGGTGATAAACCATGTGCCGAATTGCTTGCCTTGCCTGGCCGTATCATAGCATACATGCATACACTCATCCCGCCGAAGAAAGTTAGTTGGGATAAATTAACCGCCTGTCGGCAGAAAAAAGATGAAAGTGTGTCCGATTTTTTCACCAGGTTTGAAGAAACGTTTTTGGACTACAGTGGGCAGGATATGTCTACGGAGGGGGGAGTTCGTTTATTTGTTGACAGGTTTGTCATTAACCTCCTTCCCGAAATAATGTCCAGACTTCAGGCGTCTGAAAGCACTTGGTCCAAGTCTTCTCCTTCTGTGATTTTAAACATGGCCCAATATTACAAACAGATAATATAGAGAAAGACAAAAATGATAAGAAACATAAGGATTTAAAGACAAAGGTGATGTTGCAACAGGCATTTCGGGGTAATACTAGAGGACGGGGTTCCCAGCGACAACTCCCACACACTAGACAGCCTCCGACACCTTTGGGACAGAATCAGTGTGCTTATTGCAAGGAGGAGGGTCATTGGCACAGCGAGTGCCCTGTCCTTCTGCAAAAAGTTTCATCCTCGCGAGGAAGGGGTTCTGGAAATAGGGGTCGTGGACAGACAGCAAAACAATACAGCCTCAATGGGCCGTTCTAACAATTATTTTGATGATCCAAGAGATGGACAGCACTATAATGACAATTATGACGTTGATGAAGCGACCGGCATGTCTTACAGCTGGGACTGCCAGGGACAGGGTAAGAGACCAGTTCACATACCTGTAGATCAGTGTGGCCCTTATGTCAAGGCAGATCTGCAAGGATCGACTAAGGAATTTTTGGTGGATACAGGTGCTACAAACAGTTCTGTTTCCTGACACATGAGCCCTGGAGCAGCCCCGTCTGGCCATAATAACGTTTCGTGGGTTTTTCAGGAGTACCGGTTGTGAGCCCCATCTTGCGCCCCCTTGTCCTTACCATTGGTCCTTTTACTGTAGACTCTCCATTTCTTTTAACATCTAATTGCGGTGAGAATTTGATGGGTTTGGACTTACTAAAGAAATTGCAGGCTACTATTTATTGTTCCCCAGATGGTGTTTATACTACCATGAGCCCGGTCATGGGTACTAGACAGTGTTTATCCAAGGATGCCCCCCTTCCACTTGAATTTGATCAAGTACAGCCTACGTTATGGGCCACTGGTGACACTGATGTTGGCCTATTACATATATCTCCAGTTTCTATACAGGTTAAGGATAATGCCGTATTGCCCCGCATCCCTCAGTATAAAATACCACAGGCAGGAGAACGGGCCCTTCTTCAAATTGTTCAGGATTTAATCTGTTCGGGAGTTGTCGATGACACTACAGGTAATGTATACAATAGTCCTATTCTTCCAGTCCTCAAAAGGACATTGTCAGGTTCTTCTGATAAAACTGAAGATGTGTATCGTTTTGTGATTGATTTGCGAGAAGTTAACAAAATAGTGGTTCCACAAATCCCAGTGGTTCCCGATATCACTACACTTTTGACAATGATTCCTTGTACTGCTCAGTTTTTCTCCGTTATGGATTTGAAAAATGCATTCTTTAGTATTCCTATACATCCAGATAGTAGGTATTTATTTTGATTTACACTGGCCGGTAAAAGTTTTTGTTGCGCTCCTCAACGCTATACTGAAAGTTCTAAGATCTATAGTCAAGCATTGAAAGGTCAGTTTGATACACTCTCGCTTTCACCAGGTAATGTATTGGTGCAGTATGTTGATGATTTGTTGATTACTTCTGATACGGAACAAGGTTGCAAGGATAGTACGGTGAAGTTATTGTTACACCTGGCACACCATGGACATAAGGTTTGCCTTTCCAAGTTTCAGTACTGTCGACAGGAGGTTACCTATTTAGGTCCCCTACTGTCGAAGGAGGGTAGAAGGTTAACTCCAGAACGAATTAGTACTATTACAAAAATGCCCCTTCCCTGCACTCAAAAGGATGTGCGTGCTTTTATAGGTATCACTTCGTACTGTCGTCAATGGATTCCGAACTATTTGCTACTAATTAAACCCTTGCTTGCACGAACAATGAAAACAGTGCAGGAGCCTTTGCCTTGGATGCCAGATTGTCAGCAATCTTTTGAACAATTAAAAACTGCGCTTTGCTCTGCTCCAGTCCTTGGCACACCTGACTATAGAAAGCCATTTGAGCTGTATGTCCACGAGATGGCTGGGTGTGCTCTGTCTTAACCCAAAAATTTGGTGATAGACAGAGACCTTGTGCTTATTTTTCTGCTGTGCTTGATCCTGTCGCAAGGGCCCTCCCGAGCTGTCTGCGAGCGGTTGCGGTCACTTCAATTAGACAATCGGCTGGACTCGTACTTGATACAGACCTCACAGTTATGGTATCCCATGCTGTGGATACACTTTTGAATAAGACAAGGACACAGCACCTCACCAGTGCGCGTCTTACAAGCTATGAATTGACATTGTTTGCTAAGCATATTAAGATCAAAAGATGTGCCACTCTGAATACAGCCACGTTACTATCCCTCCCTTCCGAGAATGATGCGGTTGATAAACATGACTGTATTTTCCGAACGGAGGAAGAGACGAAAGGACTGGTAGACTTGACTGATGTTCCCTTATCTGACCCCCAAGGAGAACTATATGTCGATGGCTCTTGCGTTAAGTAACCAGATGGGACCACTACAGCAGCTTATGCTTTTACTACATTACATACAGTGGTAGAGACATCACGAGTCCCTTATCAGTCGGCTCAGGCCGCGGAGCTTTTTGCCCTTATTCGAGCTTGCGAATTAGGTGAAGGATTAATTGTCAACATTTACACAGATAGTTAATATGCATTTGGCGTCGCACATAATTTTGGGTACTTGTGGGCTGAGAGGGTTTCTTACTTCTCATGGCACGAAGATACAACATGGACAGCTCATCTTGCAATTGTTATCTGCACTAACACTCCCTAAGAAAATGGCGATCGTGAAGTGTAGAGCCCATAGAAAAGTGACTGATGATGTAGGCAGAGGAAATGAATTTGCAGACCAGACAGCTAAAGATACCGCTCGAACCAAGATGAAAAGAATGTTTGTCGCAGGTCCAGCTAGGTGGGTTCCGGAGAATGTCATGTTTGAGAATACAGTTGAGTGTGAGAAAGAAATACAAAGTGAGGCCACAATAGAAGAATTAGCGATATGGCAGGAAAGTACAGCACAATCAGATGAAGAAGGGTGTTGGATTGACAGGTCTGGAGAACAGAAATGGGTGTTACCTGATGCATATGTACTTCCTGTGGTTACTATGGCCCACGGTCCGGCTCATATTAGTGCAAAGGGCATTTCTAAATTGTTGGCTCCGGTTTGGTGCAATGATAATATTTCCAAGACCGCTGTGCATCTGGTGAAAAGTTGTATGATTTGCATGAGACACAATCCAGGTAAAGGCACCCCCACACCACCCGGTAATTTGCACCACCTACATTCCCTTTCAAAGTCCTTCAAATGGACTTCATTGAATTGGAACGCTGTAATAACCTCAAGTATGTTTTAGTGGTTATTTGCACGTTCAGTAAATGGGTTGAGGCTTACCCCACTAAGGACAATACGGCCACCACAACTGCGAAAGTACTCCTTAAAGAGTACTTTCCTCAATTCTGTATGCCCAGCATTATCTGGAGTGACAACGGGTCTCATTTTAATGGGAAAGTGATTAAATTAATATGTGAAGGCTTGCACATTAAACAGAAATTCCATGCTGCCAATCACCCGCAGTCAGCGGGATTAGTTGAGAAGTACAATGGTACGCTCAAAATGAAATTGGTAAAAACCCAACAGGCGACAGGGTTGAAATGGCCTGATGCTCTTCCGTTGGCTCTTTTGTCAACCAGAAGAACAGCACATTCTAGAACCGGAGTATCGCCTTTTGAGGTCGTGTTCGGACGCCCGGCGAATGTCTGGGGTGTCCCATGCCCTAGGACATTTTCTCACATTGAATATCCTGTATTGCTTGATTATCTTGGGCAGTTAACAGAAGGTTTGATTTCTATTCATCAACAGGTACGAGAATCCTTACCTCCTAAACCAGAGGGACCTGGCCACAACATCCAGCCTGGGGATTACGTACTGGTGCGTAATTTCCAGAGGAAGTAAAGCTTGGAGCCCAGGTCGAAAGGTCCTGAACAGGTTTTGCTGGTTACACGAACGGCTGTTAAAGTTGCTGGTCGTAAGAACAGGGTGCATGGTGTACACTGTAAGAGGATACCTTGCTGTTGCCTTATGACCAGTGGGTCAAGGAGGAATAGGAGATGTTGAATGTGAACAAGTGCCCAGGTTTGTGCCCTTCAGTGACGCAAAATTAACTTGGACACAAACAGACAAGAAAAACGTTGATGTTCTGAACAAGGCTGTCCCAAAAGAAATACGAGCTATCCAGGAGCCTTTGTTCAGTGATCCCACAGTGCCAGGAGCTGCCAGGTACAATTTGTGTCCTCGGACGAGGGCCGCCGATCCTAAGGAGAAAAAAAGATTAGGGATGGACTATACAAGATAGGGAAGTACTGAGTAGCAGTACCAACGAGGGAGTGGAACAAGTAAAAATTCTGCATTTGATTTGTTTTCGTTGTTTGAACATTAGTTAGAAAAAGTATACTCTGAGGGTATACCACCTTTATCAGTGTGGAATAGATTAGGAAAAGAGCTTAGGACAGAGCAAGCTCCACCGCCATTGCTCAAGAGCACCAACTAATTGATGGACGATAGGAGCCTGTACCAGTGAGGCTCTGACGGACACTGGGAACATTCATATTTCTCTTTGCATTTTCTTCCTTTAATTCACTATGCACCCTTTTGGCAGAGAAGTTAATGAGGAGGAGCAGCCAATTGTTATTATGCAATGCAGTGTGACTTAATCGATCCGGAGCAAAATTGCATGTGTCATTTTTCTGATAACGGTGATAGTAATACTATGTGGGGTATTGTGGTTTTTGGAGGATGCACCAAGTGTGCCCAAACGCAGTAAGGTAAGGTCATTTCCCCGAGATGTAATAAAAGAGCTGCCCCGAGTAATGTGTTTTTGGAAACACATAAGAGGTTCTTTGGAAAAGGGACCGCCTGTTACCCTACCCGATCTGTCACTAGTCTGTGGACTGCATATCCATTGTCACTCGTGAATTACACGTACACTCGGCCACCTCAGTTTGCAGAAGTGAAGGGAGTGTTTGGCTTTGGTTATCCAGGGCCGTGTTTATACAATAAGAAGCCACTGGGAGTGGGTTATCCAGGCTGTGACAACAATACATATTGTGATAACTTTTATATGGAAGAGCAGAATATAACATTGGTGGGATGGCATTATAAGGAGTTGACAGTACCTCGAGAGGCCGGTTATTACCCTGCTTGTTGCCCCATAGTGAACAGTACAGACACTTCTCTATATATGAATTGTTCGGGGATATTATTGTACAAAAATACAGTCCCCTTGGCTCAAATAAAGCTTTAATACAAAGACTTCAAGTGGTGCAGAATGCGGCTGCCAGATTATTGTGTCAGGTGCCAAACTTTTCATCAGTCTCTAACTTCCTTTGCGGCCTTCATTGGCTGACTGGAGAATCGTATAAAATTTAAAGCCCTCTGCTACATGTTTAAAATCAAAACTGGAGTGGCCCCCATATACTTACAAAAGCTAGTTCAGTGCTACCAACCCCTCGTCTTCTGCCCTCTACCCACCAGATGAGGTACTCAGTCCCGAAATTCAAACTCTCCCGCATGGGCGGTCAGTCCTTCTCTTATTTAGGACCTACCTTGTGGAACTTTTTACCGGTCTCACTACATGAGGAAACCGTCTATGGCTTATTCCGCAAAAACTTGAAGACTTGGCTCTTCAATTCTTAGACCTATCTGGTAGTTCTCTGCTCCTATCTGGCCGGCGCCGGGAAACCCCTTCGGATAGCTGTGCGCCTTACAAATTCAAATTCAATTCAATACAATTCAAATTCAATAAAGAAGATTCGAGTACTTTCGGAATGAACTCTAGATACGCTGCAGTGAACTATCAGGGGCCGATATATGCACACCCAGGGTTTTTCTTTTTGTCGAATGGGACTTATTCTAATGTCTATAATGGCACCAATGATGTGGACCTTGGAATGGTACTGCCTTTGGGTGTACCATGTAAATATGCTAAACCTAAAACAAGATGGGTAAAAAGGACATTAACGAAAAGAATTCTGTGAGGGAGTGACCGATATAGAAGTCAATAGTTATAGTAATGGTATCACATTTGGATACATCCTTTCCTCTATTTTTACACTGGGTGGTACTTCCCTTGCCAGGGGTGAGAAAGCTAGAGAATATTTCGGATGCAAGCTGCAAATCCTATCTAATACTACAGTAGCAGCTTTGCGCGACATCACTCCTCAGTTAGAAAGCATGCGGTGTATTCGGAACAGACTAGATATGCAGTGGATTTTATTCTGGCCAAGAGTGGTGGTGTATGCGCAGTGGTTGGCGACCAGTGTGTGGTTGGTATCAAGAATTTGGAAAAGAATATAACAAAACACATAATGGATATCATTGAGAATGTTAAGGGAATGGAAAGTGGAAATTGGAATTGGTCTCTTTTCGGCAGTTGGGGTTGTATTCTTGAGAAAATGATTTATCTTATGGTGGTGTTAGTGCTCTGTTGCGTTTTCATTCAATGCCTTCCTTTCTGTTGTTCTTATTGTGCCACTATCTTCACACCAAAACAGAAAATGTCAGCCCATGTTACCAATGCCGCTATGATGCTCCAGGAGGACATTGATAATATTATGAATATTGATGAGGGTATATTTGATGATTCATCTCTCCTTGCTGTTCCATTGTCTGATGTTGAATACAAAGAATGTCCGTAAAATTCGGAGCAATTATGTTTTTGTTTCTGATGCTCTATTGGCTTCTGATATGTTAATGTTGTTACAATAACACTGTATATATATATATATATATATATATATATAGATCGTTTCCTTTTCGCTTGCTAGAAAATGTTTTTAGCTCATGCTAAAAGGAGGGTCTGTTAGATTAGGCCCGTTGATGCTCATGTAATGCCATGTATAAGCTAGCATTCGCTACATTATTTTCTTCTGTCTTCCATTTTGTATGGTGATCGAAACAAATTTTTCTCCTGTTACGAGAAATGCCCTTTGCTAAGTTTTGTTTCTGCAATAATGAATAGTTAGTGCCAGCACATAGCTTTCCCACTAGATAGAGGCCCTCTCCCACTTGTCTGGTACTTTGATCGTAGCACAGGGTGAAACGGCCTTGGACTGGGCCGAGTTGTGCAAGATATGGGAGAAAAAACCTTTTTTATGTGTCTTTCACTGTTCAGCTGCAGTTGTCTGGAAAATTCCATTGAAGGCGTGTTCTTGACTAACCATGTAATGATATCCATTCTTGTGATTCTTCAGTTCCCTCTGTAGCACTCTTTCGAGACTGTACAGACGGGGCCCCGCTCTGAGCGTATATGAATAAACAATTGCTGGTATATATTGTCCACTGACTCTCCGACTCATCATTTGGTAAGGAAGGCTGAGAGGTGGTCGGTGGTGACCAGAGTGACCCAAAACGGGTCACTTCCTTCACATTGCACTGTAGAAATCTGCTCAGCCCTAAATTTTGTAGGTTTGTCTGTCAAATAAATTAATCTACACATTCAATGTATAGTGTCAGGAAAAGTTGTTCATGGTGAAGTATGGCTGTGCTATCTTAGAGTTTCTGGAGTATTGGGGTTTCCTTTCAAAAGTTCTTCTCTTAATGCTAAAACTATCTCCTGATTAAAGCCTATATTCTCAGAAAATCTTCCAAAGAAGACAATCTGCTTATTTGTCTACATACATTTTACATTCTATCATCGGCATCCTTATCTATACCTTCCTCAGGGCATAAATGAAGCCTTGAACACAAGTAGGCTTGTGAATATTTACACTCTTCCCGAATTTCTCAGACACACATGAATGATGGTGCATACACAATCAAAAACAGAAAGGTTCTTGGAATTGAACTTTGTCAGACAAGCTAGATTAGCGAAGTCATAGCTCTCTGTTAACTGCTTCTCGTTTTTGAAAGCGTAGAAGACAAACAGCATTTCTGTTGGTGCAATATGCAAGAGAAACACTTCAGGTACTACGTTTCTGTGACGTTTTGGAAAAAACAACCTTTTTTCATTCATCAATTTTCAGAACATCACAAAATAAAATCTTCAATGATGGGTATCAATACAGTCACCATCTTGTAGAGAAACAAAAACACCAAGATCATGAATTCTGATTGTGAACATGGTGCACAAGATTCATGAGCGATCTCATTTTTTCAGTCCCTGTAACATTTGGCAAATAATAAGTTAATGCAAACTTTCATTAGGCCAAGACTTGAAGATGAAGTGGGTGGCAAGAAGGCCACTGATTGTGGTAATTTTGAGCTTCCTTAGCTGGGCTTTGATGGAACACAAGATGCATATTTGATCCACTTACTGCTTGAAACATTCTCTGAAAGGTCTCAGCTGTCTCATCTCAGTAGACAAGATGTGTTCAGCTGCCTGAATAGCCCCTTTCAGTAGTAAGCTAAACCACTACACCATAATACACTCCATTGCCTTTCATTACTGGTAAAGGATGTACCATGGTTCTTTGTTTAAATCACCACATGTTTCTGTTCTTTCTTCAAGATCTTTTTCACTTTTGAATCGCTACATCCCTCGCTTCCATCAATAACCAAATTAGACTGCACTGCACCTATTTTCAGACGACAGTGCCTACTATTCAATTGCCCCGTGCAACACAAACGGGAGTAGCACTGGTGTGCTAGGCTGTTTTACCTAATACAACTTGTCTTAAAATGCTATGAGCTTATCAGAAAGTTAGGCATTGACATACCGCCGGTAACTGCTTGTAATTTATCACAAATGCGGTTAAATTTAGTATCGGTAACCTACATTTTCAATACATACCAAAAAGACATACAAGTTGCTGTGTATTTGGGCATATGTGCCCCTGAACAGTGTCCAGTCAAGTGTAAATGTTAAAAACTGTTCCCACAAAAAATGTGCTGAAACAAAACGAGGTCTGTGACTAACAGAGGTGCTGTACTTATGGTCTGTTTTGCACTGCTTTCTCCTGTGCAGTAAAGTTTAGAAATATGGTTAAATCTTTATTTCTATGTCATACTGTGCTCCCTCCCGTTGCAATTTATACCGGTCTCTTGTACCAAGGCGAGAAAGATTGAGTAGTGAAATTTACAAGGCATCAAAACCTTACCTAGAGTCAATTAACAACCATTGGAAAAATCAACAGGTCTGACCCCGGCTGCCTGCCTTTTGGATTTTTTAGTGCTCACGGTTTTTCCAAAACGTTATTGCTGGGAAGCTGCTTGACCTGCCTCAAACTAAAAAGAAAACCAATCAATGCAAAATATATTTTTTAGGCCTCAAAAAGCATACATTGCGAAGGTAGTCTCTGGCACTGAAGAGAACTACTCTGCGTGTGGATATGTTACATGTAAAAGGGCAGGATGCCATCATTCACAGTACAGTTAGCCACTGGCTAAAGTAGACTGATCTACTGTCCCATGATGCACGCTATAATATAAAATAAAGGAATAACTGTGATACAGAAAAAAAGGATCAGAATCTAGTGAAGAGGGAATGGGTAATGTCAATGGCACCGATAGCTATATAGTTTAGCTCTCTCTTGATGTCCTTTGAAAATGACTGAGGTTTTTCAAGTACTAACATGGCTTCTGTAGATATTTAAATAGATAAAAAGCAGCCAATGAAAGAAGAACCATTTTAAAACAGATTGTATTGTAAAACACATTCTGAGGCATATATCACTCCACTTTATACTTTGGGGATACGGCTACACATTCCAGAAATCCTGAAAAGAGTCCCATAGCCTCACTGTGGCTTACACCAACAGGGTATGTAAGCCTTTCTGGCAGCCCCTAAAGACTTCCAGATATTCTTCATTTAGTGATGTTCATGAGCCTCAACTCTTTATGTAGCAATACAGTCACAGGGAACAATGACCGATGTTGGTAAAGTAGCTTTGAAGGAGATCTTAAGAGAAGAACATTCCTAGAACTTGTCAGGAAATGGAAGTGAGCTGAGAACCAAATTTGGTAAACCACTTAACTTATTTCACTTTCAGCTGGTGGTCTTCAACTTCGAGATTACAAAGGGAGTAACAGAATACTTATACAAAATAGACATTCGACCCAAAAAGGAGATTAACATTCTGTACACAAATGGGAACACCTGGTGTGCAATAAAGAGGTAGACCAGTTGGCTATGTGTCGGCCTCTGAAATCCTTTCAAGCTAGAACAAGCGAGTACCAATTCAAATAGGCACCACGTGCTGTTTGCAACACACATTATAGCAAGTAGTGGTAGTATTATTTACTGCACTTTGTATACATGATAAACTCAGCAATACGAAATGTTACTTACAATGTCTGCATCCCCAAAGAAAGCAGCCAAATCCAACGGTGTTCGTCCATTCTTATCTGTCTGATCTATTTCAGCACCTTTTTCAACCAAACATTGAACCACATCCTTATGGCCCTTCAGGCAGCCCCAACTTAATGGTGTTAATCCCTCTTTATCCACTGAAGAAACGTCTGCACCTTCAGAAGGATCATATGAATGATTATCAGTACCAATGCATAATGAAAAATAATAAGATGTTTAGCAGCTTCTACAAAAGAGAATTGGGGCATGTGGTCCACTCAGATTAAAAGGTATTAAGATTAAAAGGACTCCTACCTGAAAATCCCCCCACCCTCCATCAGAAAACCACAATTTAGTCCCTCTTGAGTCAGGATTGCCTAACTCAGAAAGGAAGCAATTAATCTGGCATGAGCTACAGAATTTAGAGCTAAACTTTGAGGATGTAATGTATCACATTAGAAAAAGGTAAAAGGAAGTGATATGACAGGACACATGATCCAGGACACATGATCCTTCTTCCTGACACCCCATACCAAATGGAGACAGCTTGAGTTGTATTGTCTAAAGGTTACATTTTGGACTCTAACTATACTATTGTGACCATTTGCCCACTGCACACTCCCGAAAATCCTTAAACTACGTAGTTGTATCTTTCATGTCCTTCAATTTTACTCCCAGTGCTACTCATTTCATGTATAACTTGCACTGCCACTACTTTTCTTGCAACATTACCACCAGTCAAGATTCAATGGAGGTCGCCTTTGATGAATATTATGCTAAAGTTTCAAAATAGTGGCCATTAAAATAAAGCTGCATTTTCCAAAATGATCATATCTGTACTCCCTGAATTTCTGTCCACTCTTATCTATGGCCAACATTCATACAAATATAACATCAGAAGGCGGTGTGAGGGGGGTATTACAAGTATCATTTCTGGAAAAGAAGGTGCAAATGAAGTAGATTTCTGGCATTAAGACTCACTTTAAAAATTGTACAACAACATTTTTATATAGAAATATAGAAATCTTTAACAGGGTACCTTTAGAAACCAAATTTAGGTTTATCCCCCTTCACAGCAAGTACATGAAAACAAATGCAAAAGTAATTTTTTACTGCAGTGCCTCTAAACTGCAGTTTCTTACCCTGAGAAAGCAAGAATTCCACAGTTGTAAAATGTCCTTCACAAGATGCCACCATAAGCGGAGTCCTGCCCAACTTGTCACTTGCGTTCACGTCACAACCATGTTCTAAAAGAAGTCTTGAAATCTGAAAAGATTTTTATTTCGTTTTTTATTAATTTTATTAAAATCATAGTCAATAAAACTTTCTAAAATATTACCTTTAAAATCAAATTCACAACTCACGTTATTTTAAAATATATTTGCACAATGTATTGTCCCAATACTGTATTAATATATACATAAGGAAAATGCTACTTACCCAGTATGCATCTGTTCTTGGCATGTAGAGCTGTAGAGTCACATGCTTTGCATAGCTCGCCATCTAGTGTTGGGTCCGGATGTTTGCACTTTGTTTTTGTTCGAAGAAGTCTTTTCCAGTCACGAGGTAGGTGACTCCTCCTTTCGGTGATATTGCGCATGGGCATCCGCTCCATTGTTAGATTGTTTGCCGCAAAGGGTGATAATGGAGTTAGTAAGAGTACTATGAGATGTCCATATATGTATGTATCTAAGTAAGATATTACTGCAACAGGTATAGGTATCCGGGGAGGCGGGTGGGCACATGTGTCTCTACAGCTGTACATGCCAAGAACAGATGTATACCGGGTAAGTAGCATTTTCCGTTTGAGGCATGTGAGCTGTAGATCACATGCTTTGCATAGACTATACAGCAGTTATCTCCCAAAGCGGTGGTTAACCTGTAGCTGTTGCAGTCGTCTGAAATAGTGTACGTAAAGCTGCTTAGCCCACACTAGCTTGCTGTCTTGCTAACACATCTACACAATAGTGTTTTGTGAATGTTAGAGGTGTAGACTATGTTGCCGCTTTGCAGATATCATCTATGGGTATATTCCCTAAGAATGCCATAGAAGCCCCTAGTTTGCGTGTGGAGTGCGCTCTAGGGGGGATTGTTAGTGTTCGTTTTGCTTTTGCATAGCATGTCTGAATGCACTTGACTTGACTATCCACCTTGCAATGCCTGATATGGGAAATCTTTCGCTCTTTTCCTACTGCTGTGTGGGGGACTCAGCGTCCCAGAGGACACCGGTTTGAGGAGGAGAGGCACAGCAGGATGCCCACGTCGTGCTGAAAAGCGCAGTCTGCCTCCCGCGGCGCGGGAAATCCTTCGCTCTTTGCCTGCTGCTGTGTGGGCGACTCGGCGTCCCAGAGGACACCTGTTTGAAGAGGAGGAGGAGGGGCACAGCAGGACGCCCACGCTGCGCTGAAAAGCGCAGTCTGCCTCCCGCGGCGCGGGAAATCCTTCGCTCTTTGCCTGCTGCTGTGTGGGGGACTCGGCGTCCCGGAGGACACCTGTTTGAAGAGGAGGAGGAGGGGCACAGCAGGACGCCCACGCCGTGCCGCGCCGCACTGAAAAGCGCAGTCTGCCTCCCGGGGCGCGGGAAATCCTTTGCTCTTTGCCTGCTGCTGTGTGGGGGACTCGGCGTCCCAGAGGACACCTGTTTGAAGAGGAGGAGGGGCACAGCAGGACGCCCACGCTGCGCTGCGCTGAAAAGCGCAGTCTGCCTCCCGCGGCATGGGAAATCCTTCGCTCTTTGTCTGCTGCTGTGTGGGGGACTCGGCGTCGCAGAGGCCACCTGTTTGAAGAAGAGGAGGAGGGGCACAGCGGGACGCCCACGCCGCGCTGAAAAGCGCAGTCTGACTCTCGCGGCGAGCGACGCGCGCGGGCTGTGCCCGGGCCAACGGCGGGCTCGTCCTTGCCCGTCACTGACCGGAGCAGGCCGGACTGGGCCACCCCTCCGACATTCTGGACCTCACATTCGTTGAAAGGTACTGTTTTCTTGTCTGCCCCCAATATAATGTATGCAGGTTCGCCCCAGGCTCACAGTAGAGTGGTGATTAAGGTGTCCTTCCCTGCTAAGATATGTGTGGGAAATCTATCTTTGTGTAACTAACTTTTGGAGCTTTTATATGGGCTCTCCTGGACTTCCATGGTTATTATTCTCCATATTTGGCCTGTTTATACTTTATACAGTTTGGTACAGGTGTTTGGTAATTAGGTGGCCATGGGTAAACGCAAGGCAGATAATGTCCCGCCAGTAGCCGATAGTGGCGGTCAACTATTGATTTATTCCTGGTGAGGGCGGTTAATGTGATCTCCCAAGAGATAGACATTGTTGAACAACGTCTCTCTATAGGTGGAGGGCCTGGGAGTGGGATTACTGTGTCACCTAGTGACGCCACAGCCATACCCCCAGTAGCTAAGAGCCCAAGCAGGGAAGATCACGGCCTCAGAACCACTGATAGTCTGGCTGCCTCTGCCATCAACGAGGCAATACGATCCCCCAGTACCACTCTCTTTAATCCCCCTACTCCGAAAAGGAAGTGCAAAAAGACCCCTGTTATGCCAGGAAGTCCCAGAAGACCAAATGCACCCAAGAACCTGGCATCCTCTAGTAATGAGGTAGGGACTATATCATGCGATTTGGGGAACTTACAACGGGCCTCACTACTGGCGGAGATTACCACTAGAAGTCCTGTTAACACCAATTCTTGAGAAGTTAGAGGTTTTGTCTACTGAAGTCAAACAGTTTAAGACACGCTATTCTATCACGCCTCTGGGTCAAACTGAGGAGAGGTCTGACAGGGCTGACAGGGTATTAGCAACATCCACAATCTCAACAACTAACTTACCAAGGGATAACATAACGAGAATAAGTGCTAATATAATTAAGCCAGGGATTGCAGGCACTTTACCTGAAGCTACCCCTTGAGATCACATGGAACGTCCGGTATCTACATCCCAAACACAGACCCAGTCACTGCCAATTAATGCAATTACCACACATTCATCAGATGGCGAAATCCAACGACCTCCTCAATTAGCAGAGGTAGTACAGCAAACACAATAGAAACCAGCTCTGCAGACGCTAAGACCACTATTAATTTACCCCCTGAATGTGCCCCCTATGTAGCAGTCATAATCAACGTCCCCCCATTACGCCCGGGTCAAATAGAATCCTATGATTCACTAAAGAATAGGGTGATTTATTGGCTCAACAGGAACTGCCACTTCCTGGTAAGGGATGCCCAACAAATTCTGTTCATGATAAGAGTATGCTGGATTGGCCCTTTGAGGAAAAACTATGATGGGGATTGTATTGTAATCAACTTTAGGGAACCTAGGTGTGCCAAGGGTGTCTCTATGGGGGAGGTACGTCATGCCCAATCTGAATATAACATGTCACTCTTGCCCTTGGGTTTTTTCTAGAGGCACCTCCAGTCCTCTGTATCTAATATGACCAGACTAGGCCCATTAGCTAACCATCCCGTCCGAATATATCCCCCACCCCAATCACTGGTGGTTTCCAACAGATACCAGGTATTGAGTGACCTCCAGGACATCGATTGACATGAGATGAGGATGTATGTCAATCGACCGAAACATATAACGAAGGCGCCTCTACCCCACGATGGAAGATGATATACATTTGGCCCCCAAGGGCTATTGTGACACCGCTGTTACACTATCTGTTCCCCCCGTCTTCTTGTGAGGGCGTAGCGGATCCTACATATATAGTAACTGCCCCACCCAATTTACCACTACCCAGTAGTAGTGGTCAAGGGACGGCTGATGGGTATAGAATTGCGACCTGGAATGTAGGGGGTTTAGTTAAGAAACAGGGCACTCCAGGATGGATGGAGTTTATACGCGACTTGGATATATTATGTTTCCAAGAAACTTGGTGTACCAAGCCTGTTTATTTTGAGGGCTTTACGACACATTGGTTGGAGGCTGAGCCATCGGTAGCAGGGAGCGCCAAAGGGGGACTCATGGTCTTAATTTCAAACAAACTCCCGGTAAGCTTAAAGAGGAAAATATCTACTGGCCCCCATTCACTAATTTTATGGTTAACATTCAGGGGAGGTCGGGATTTGGTCATTGTTAATTTTTATAACAATGTGTTTAATAATACCCGGGGGAGGGTGGTTGTAGCTCTTGAAGGAGGTTTGGGGACCCTAGTTCAGTCCATTACAAATAGTTTCATACTATTATGGGCCGGAGATTTTAATACTCACACATTCCCAAACTCTGCTGTTCGGGTATGCGGGATGACCGATGAGGCTGGGCTTGGTTACTCGCATTTTCCCCATAATGAATATGGTAACTTATTAAATTCTATGATCATTAAGTTTGATTTAAAATTACTAGAAAGTGACCGGGATAGCAATGGGGACCACATCCCAACCTTTATAGGGAGAAATTCCACCTCAGTTATCGACCACATTTTAATTTCAGCTAATGCATGTAACTGGTGTGCCTCACCACGGGTTGCTTGCCCGGTTAGGAGTGACCACAACTGTATAATCTTGACAGTTTTCTTTTGGGGCAGGCTCACTGTTACTACCCCTAGTTGTGTTACAGACATTGTCCCATTTAGATCCAATGGGACCCGTATTAGGTGGAACGGATTGGATCAGACTCAGTTTCTGCAAGATATTTGTACTAAGGGCTACAATTTTATCATGTGCTGTTTGGGAGACGTGGTTACCCCTGACCAGATACTCTATAACTATACTGGCCTTGTCACTATAACTGATGCCCTCTTGACTCGTCCCATCAAAACTGGCCCGACCAGATGTAAAGGCTGGTTCGACCATGCATGTACCACTGTCACTAGGGATTTGAAATTGGCTCTCTGTAAACGACCTAGAGACAATTTATTGATCAAATCCCTTAGATTTAAACACAAAGAGGTACTATTAGTTAGGAAAAAGAACTACAAAATGAGGCATGGTTGAAACTGTCCCAAGCAGCGGATACAGGAGATAGCAAACTTTTCTGGGATACTGTTAATTCCCCTTTTTAAAGGATGACTCTTTTCCAGAATTGCTGTCACATGTTACTTGTGACGCATGGGTTGCCCATTTTACTAGTATTTTTAGCCCACCTATGGCACCAATGGTAACCACTCAAAATGAGGAACAAATGTTATATTCACCTGTACCCTTAGACATTACGCTACAAGAAGTGACATGGGTCCTGAAAGAAAGTAATGGGGGTAAAGCCCTGGGACCGGATGGGGTCCCAGTAGATGTTTTTAAGAACAACGTTGAGTTATGGGTGCCAATTTTAACAAGGGTTTTTAACATGGCTGCAGAGACAACGACTCCCTTGACATGGGGCACATCTATTATAGTTCCTATTTTTAAGAAGGGCAACAAATCAGATCCCAAAAATTACAGGCCTATTTCACTTTTAGATTCATCGGTGAAAGTGATGAGTAAAGCCTTGCTAAAAAGACTTGAAGAATGGGCCTGGGATTACTCAATACTTTCACCCGTCCAGTTTGGTTTCAGGAAAGGCCTGGGGACCTTAGAGCAATGTGTGAACCTTGATCTACTTATAGGCAAGTACACCTGTGCCAAAGGCGGCAGATTATATCTCTGTTTTGCTGATCTGAGCAGCGCCTTTGATGTAGTAGCTCATACTATTCTTTGGTCCAGTTTGCTTGCTATGAGGGCACCCAGGCCAATCATTTATTTTCTGGCCAGATTATACGAGGATTTGACGAGTAAAGTCCGTTATGGCCCCAGGGGGGAATGCACCAATACCTTTGCAGTTAAGCGAGGCATTCGGCAAGGCTATATATCAGCGCCTCTGTTATTTTCTTTGTTTATTAATGGGGTAGACAAGACCTTACAAGTAGTGCATGCCGATGCCCCCCAAGTGGCTGGGCCCCCTACACCTGTACTTTTGTATGCAGACGACGCTGTCCTGCTGGCCAGGACTCCAGTGGGGCTGCAATGTTTAATGGATGCTTTTAGTGATTTTATTGCCTCCAGGAAATTAATTATTAATAAAAGTAAAACCTATACTATGGTCTGCGTGTCACGGAACAAACAAAGCAGAACTTTTTTTTATGGTTCAATCGCCTGTGACCCCGGTTGATACTTTCTGCTACCTGGGCATTACTTTCTCAGGTAACGGGTCGTGGACTCGTGAAATTGCCAATGTCAGGAGCAAAATGGCTAGAAGCTAGATTTTCAACAAAACTGGGTTCTAGACCGGTTAAGGAGATGACAATTTATAGGGCAAGGGTTTTATCGATCGCAACATATGACGCTGGTATTTGGGGTTACCACAGTAGTTTTGCACTACAGACAGAGGAAAATAGTTTCCTCAAACGCCTTCTCAGCCTACCGACCTCGGCTTCTTCTGAGATCAAACATAAAGAAGTGGGGCTACAGTATCTTATAGATATAGTTGCATCTCGCCCATTACTGCTCTGGTACTCCATATGGTCTAAGGAGGAAACCAGCTTTACAAAATCAATTATTTTAGACTGTCTTTCTTTGGATAATGCCATGAAGATTCCCTGGTTAAGTTACATCAGTTCGCAGTACAGTAAAATATTTAGTACGGACCAATCCCTCCCAAGTATTATTACTTAGGAAGCTGTTTATCAGAGAAATCTTTATGAATCATAGGAGGGATGTTCGGCGTTATTGCGAATGCAGGAAATCAACTGTAAAGTTTTATTTAGCACTTACTTCTAATGTGGGCTGTCAAGATTATCTAACATATATTCCCAACCTTATGCATCGTTTTGTATTAGTCAGATTCAGACTGGGAATCGCCCACCATTTAGTGGCTTTCCCCATTATGAAAATTTGCCCTCCAGCCATGACCCCATGCCCATGTGATGGACAGAGCAAGCAGAGCACTGTGCACTTTATGCTGTTTTGTGGTTTTTATTCGGGTTTTAGGAATTATTATTTAAAACCACTTTTGCTTGTGTATGGCAGTGGTTCGCATCTTGCCGCAGTAAAATACTTGTCTGAACTTAACGATGCCAGGGTTTGCCTTAAAGTGGCACTTTTTATTATAAACGCCGTCAATGCACGCAAAAGTATTGTTGTATCGACAGAGCGACGAACCCCTGACGATTCTTAAGAAATTGAGCTGCCTTTTTAAATATAATATTTTATGTGTTTTAAATGTGACTAATTTTGGCCCCATGTTGCAGACCAACCGTCCCCCTGCTTTGTTTTTTACTACTTGATATTTTTCACGTGAACGCAACCAGTTTTAATGTATGCATGTTTTTAGATGCGATTAATTTTGGCCCCATGTTGTACATCAGATGTTATCTGCTTTGTTTTTTATACGTAATGCAATCAGTCTCGATGTATGTACACTTTTATGGTTTTACACAAACCGAATAAAGTTTTTGAACTGAACTGATATAGGATTGCCTTTATGTGGTGGAGCAAAAGCGACAAATAGTTGTTTTATGTAGCGGAAAGGTTTGGTCCTTTCTACATAGTAAAGGAGTGCTCTTTTCACATCTAAAGTGTGCAAGGGACGTTCTGCCACAGAATCTGGTTGAGGGAAGAACACAGGCAACTCAACATATTGGTTGATATGAAAGGTAGAAATTACCTTTGGTAGGAATTTAGGGTTAGTCCGAAGAACCACTTTGTTTTGGTGTACTTGTAAAAATGGTTCATCTATGGTTAGTGCCTGAAGCTCACCCACTCTTCTCAGTGATGTGATAGCTATGAGGAAAGCTACCTTCCAAGTGAGAAATTGCAGTTTACATCTATGCAATGGCTCAAAGGGTGGACCCATTAGTCTGGTGAGGACAATGTTGAGATTCCACACTGGAGCAGGTGAAAGTCTTGGAGGAATGATTCTTTTAAGTCCCTCCATAAATGCTTTTATGACAGGCACTCTAAAGAGAGACAGATGTCTGTTTTGTAGGTATGCAGCTATTGCAGCAAGATGTAAGCGTATGGAAGAGTGCGCTAAGTTGGAACGCTGCAGGTGTAGTAAATAGCAAATAATGTTTTGAACTGAAGCGTCTAGCGGATTGATTTGATTGTTATTGCAGTATATTACAAATCGCTTCCACTTTGCTGCATAGCATGCTCTTGTGTTAGGATGCCTAGCCTCTTTGATAATGTTCATGCAGTCTGGCGGAAGATTAAGGTAGCCAAACTCTAGGTTTTCAGGTGCCAGATCGCAAGGTTGAGATGACTGGGATCTGGATGTCTTATCTCTACATGGCTCTGAGTGAGAAGATTGGAAGTGAGGTGTAGTTTTTGATGAGGAACTTCTGAGAGCTCCAACAGGGTTGTAAACCAGGGTTGTCGGGCGCATGTGGGAGCAACTAGGATCAGTGTCAGGGATGCCTGTCTGAGCTTCCGAACCACTAAGGGAATGAGTGGGAGAGGTGGAAAAGCGTAGGCAAATATCCCTGACCAATTCATCCATATTGCATTGCCCTTGGACAATGGGTGTGGATGTCTGGATGCGAAGCTTGGGCATTTTGCGTATAGGTTTGTGGCGAACATATCTATGTCCGGAAAACCCCACATTTGGAAGAATGGGAGGAGAACTTGAGGGTGGAGTTCCCATTCGTGGATCTGTTGTCTTTGACGACTGAGCAGATCTACAATCTGATTGTTTACTCCTGGAAGATGTTCTGCAAGGAGATACATTTTGTGACGTATGGCCCATCTCCAGATGGTCTGTGCTAGATGTGACAGCTGGAGAGAGTGTGTGTCCCCCTGTTTTTGTATGTAGTACATTGCTGTCATGTTGTCTGTACGGATTAGGGCAGCTTTGCCTACTAGATGAACTTGAAACGCTTTGAGCGCTAGAAAAATCGCTAGCAGCTCTAGATGATTTATGTGAAACCGCTTTTGCTGCAGGGTCCACATGCCCTGAATTGTATGCGTCTGGAGATGAGCTTCCCAACCAGTGAGCGATGCGTCTGCTGTTAGTACTATCTGTGGAACAGGATCGATGAAGGGCCGCCCTTTTGAAAGGTTTTGTGTATTCCACCACTGCAGAGAGCGATGGGTGCGGTCGTTCACCAACACTAGATCAGATAACAGACCCTGAGCCTGGTTCCACTGACGTGCTAAGCACTCTTGAAGGGGACGCATGTGAAGTCTTGAGTAAGGGACTATTAGGATGCAAGACGCCATCATCCCTAGTAACTGCACGAACACTCGAGCTAGCAATGAGTGTTGAGGCTGAAACTGACCGAGTGGAGTCTGCATGTTGTGGATTCTGGCCGGATTGGGGTAGGCCAAAGTCTTTTGTGTATTTAATGTGGCTCCCAGGTACACCTGTGTGTTGGATGGCTGTAGATGGGACTTGGACAGGTTTACTGTGAATCCAAGATTGTGAAGCAGCTGCACTGTTTTGTGAGTGTGACGTAGCCAGCTATCTTGCGAGCTGGCTTTTATGAGCCAATCGTCCTAATATGGGAAGACCTGAATGTGTTGTCTTCGAAGATGAGCTGCGACTACCGCTAGGCACTTGGTGAAAACTCTGGGTGCGGTAGTTACTCCGAATGGGAGCACTTTGAACTGATAGTGCTGTCCTGCTACTACGAACCTGAGGTACCTGCGGTGAGCAGGATGTATTGGGATATGGAAATGGGCGTCCTTTAAGGGCAGAGTGGACAGAAAGTCGCCTTGTTGCTGGAGTGTGACCATGTGAAAGTGGTCCGACTGAATGTATAGATTTAGTTCTCTGAGGTTTAGTATAGGCCTGAGAGAGCCGTCCTTTTTGGGAAACCGAGAAGTACAGGGAGTATACCCCAGCCCCTTGATATTTTAATGGAACTGGTTCTATAGCTCCTTTCTCTAACAGAGAGAGAACTTCTTGCTTTAGAAGGATAAGATGTTCCTGTGACATTGCGCATGACCTTGGAGGAATGTTTGGGGGAGTGTCTGTAAGTTCCAGGCAGTAACCATATTGGATAATTCGTGAAACCCATTTGTCTGAGGTGATTGTGTTCCAGACGGGGAGAAATTAGGAGAGACATCCCCCTACAGAAGTGGAATGATCGGGGGTAGCGGAAGGAAGTCACTGCTTGTTGTTTGCGGGGGAAGTGTGTGTGGAGTTGCCTCTGCCTCTTCCCTTACCATTGTTTCCTCTAAAACCTCCTCTGAAATAACCGCTTGATGAGGGTGATTGGTTGTTGCCCTTGTAAGAGAAGGAGGGATTTTCTGTGGAAATATTTTTGGAGCCACCCCTGTAAAAGGAGCGCCAAAAGGAACCCCTATTCGCAGGTAACTGCAAAGCCCCCATGGATTTTGCGACCTCAGTGTCTTTCTTCATCTTTTCCAGCGAGGTGTCAAATGCTGGACCAAAGAGGTGCTCCTTATCAAGTGGCAGGTTGAGAATGGAGGCCTGTACACCTCAGGTTTGAACCCTGAAATCCTCAACCATGCATGTCTGCGTAGCAGTACGCTGGTGTTTACTGCACACGCTGCTGTGTCTGCTGCATCTAGGGCGCACTTGATGGAGGTATTGGTGATAAGTTTGCCCTCCTGGATAAGATCATTTGCCTTAGATTTATGCTCACCTGGCAGAAATTGCATAAGTTTTTCTAACTCATCGTAATGAGCCCAATCATATCTGGCCAACAAAGCCTGAGCATTGGCGATGCGCTAGTGATTAGCTGCCAGTGAGGCTACCCTTTTGCCAGAGGCATCAATTAACTTGGACTCCTTGTCAGGAGGAGGGGCCTCACCTGTGGTCTGTGAGTTAGCTCTCTTGCGAGCATTAGAAACCACAAGAGAGTCTAAGGGCAGCTGACCCTTAATGTAGGCCAGGTCAGTAGGTGCTGGTTTATATTTCTTTTCATCCCTGGGCGTGATGATTCTTGCCCTTACAGGATCTTTGAAAACCTCATCTGCATGTTTAAGCATTCCCTTAAGCATTGGCAGTGTATGTGTAGTTTTTTGAGAGGAACTTAGGGTCTCAAACAAGAAGTCCTCCTCTAAAACCTCCTTATGTAGTTTCACCCCATGGTAATGAGCAGCCCTGTTAAGAAGCTCAATGTAGCCTATATTGTCGTCAGGTGGTGATGGCCTGGACGGGTATAAGTCAGGGTCAGTATCTGTGTGTGGGTCAGTGTCATAATCCTCCCATGGGTCAACATCTTGTGGCCTATCCTCATCCCCATCCCCTTCATCCTGTGAGTCAGGTGATAGTGGTGGTGGTGAATTAGTGGGTGTGATGAGTAATTGAGGATTAGTAGGTGAAGGAGGTGGAACATAAGGTGGTGAAGGGTTAGTACCCACATTCCTTTTCTTCAGGGGCATGTGGTGCTCATCCTGTTGGCCCAGTTTCCTTTTTTCAGGCAGTTTGGCATGAGTATGTCCAGTATCTGGGTTAATAACCAGTTCTTTCTGTTTCGGATCCGAAGGTGGAACATCGGATCGAGGCAATTTTGGCAAAGTCTTTTTATCTTTACTTGTCGTTTTCGGTGTCAAAAGTTTCGGCTCCGAACTCTTCGGTACCGAAGATTTAGACATCGACGAAGATGGAACGTGGACCGAGACATGTTTGGATTTCGGCGCAGAGGATTTCGGTTCGGCCCCAGTATGGGGACGACTGGGTCCGAGCCCGAAGGCTTTTCTTTGTGTTTTAGCGCCGGAAGGACCCGAGCCTTTTTTGTCTTGTGTTGTTGGGGAAAGGGGGTTTCTGTACTCACGGTACGCTGACCCGGTGTAACTTGCTCCTCTTCTTCCATGTCAGAGTGGGCTTCAGACACGGAGATATGTTCTTCTTCCTCGGCTCCTTGATCTAGTGTTTCTTCTTGGTCGGAATCTACACTGAAGATGTCCGGTACGGAGCCGCCTTGGTGTTGCATCTCGCGATGTTGAGCCCGACGGTCACGAAGCGTCTTCTTTGATCGAAACTATCGACACGCATCGCAGTCTTTTTCGTCGTGTTCCGGGGACAAACAGAGATTGCACACTTCGTGCAGGTCAGTGCGCGTAAACTTAGCGCGACACCCGGGACAGAGATTGAATGGAGTCCGTTCCATCGACTGCTAGCGAGCCCGGCGCGGGTAGGCCCAACGGCCCTCCACTAGTTTTCCGATCGAAGAGTTTGGAGTCAAAACGATACGTGGAGAATGGGAAACGCGATCGAGAGACAATACCGTAGAGGGTAGTGGATTGCGCGTCGAAGAGAACCCGAGAAACGGTACCGAACCGGAGCGCAGCAATTCACATCCGAACCCGATGGCGGAAAAAAACAATCTAACAATGGAGCCGATGCCCATGCACACTATCACCGAAAGGAGGAGTCACCTACCTCGTGACTGGAAAAGACTTCTTCGAACAAAAACAAAGTGCAAACATCCGGACCCAACACTAGATGGCGAGCTATGCAAAGCATGTGATCTACAGCTCACATGCCTCAAACACACATATATATATATATATATATATATATATATATATATATACAGAGAGAGAGGGAGAGAGGGAGAGAGAGAGAGAGAGCGCGAGTAACTGTACTAATAAATGCACATTCACACAATTATTTCTACAGTGCAAAGGTCAAAAGTTAGTTTATAACCAACGTAGGGCAAAAGTGGCATGAGAAAAATACATAAACCAAATATACATATGTGCACAGTATAATATGCTATTTATTACGATTGTTGGTACAATGCACACTTATTCTGATATATTAGAAGTAAGGAATCATCCTTCAATGCTCAAATACTCATGTTAAATCATTAACCTCTAAGTGAATAAGGGCTTAGTAAGAATGTTCAAAACATAAACCTCTCCTAACTTAGTAGCCCTGGTAAAAGCTTATGAGACAAACAAATCAATCTCTTTTGTTGTGTAGTACAAAATATATACCCACACAGTTATATTAGGAGTTGCTCAAATTAGTGGAGACTTTTGGACACTGTAAATTAAGATACCTAAATTAACCTCAATTTATGATCCTACCTTAGAATTGGACCTGTAAAGACTACAGACTAGCCATATGCTTCTGCCAATTTAGTAGCCCTTGTAAAAGCTAATTTGACAAAAATATCCAACTCTCTCACTGTATGATACAAAATATCTACCTGAAAGTTATTGCATGAGTTGGACGAAATGGAAGGAAACTTCTGAAACTGCACTATATTTAAAGAGCCTCTATTTAGAAATTCATCTAAGAACTGGACTTGTAAAGGCTATATGGTAACACCACCAGTTTGGCATTCCCATATACATACAAAAGAAAATGTATTTGATGTATAGGTATATTGAAATTTATGGAGAACAAAAACCCTATTATATGTGACATTTCAATACGTAACACGTATTAGAACATTGGAATGTTGAGCGCTCCATTGAAAACAATGGAGTGCTCCGTGCTACTAATGGCCGGTAGAAGCCCAGAGCATCAACATTCCAATGTTTGTTCACAGCAACAGCTGTGAACGAAGGCCTCACGGAGCCCGAGGGGATTTCAACCCCCTCAGGCTCCGTAAGGGCTTTGGTTTACAAATTAGAACATTCTGCCCTCTAGGGGCGGAATGTTCTAAGAGCCTTCCGTAGCGCCTGGGCCTTTAACGATGGAGCGGGCTTTTAATGGCCGTTACAGCCCGCTACGGCGGACTCTAAGGCTATATTACAACATTGGAATGTTGAGCGCTCCACTGCAGACAATGGAGTAGCTACAAGCTTCTAATGGCTGATAAAAGCCCGGAGATCCAACATTCCAATGTTTGTCTTTCACAGCAACAGCTTTGAAGAAAGGCCTCACAGAGCTAGTTGGCAGTGTAGGCCGCTACAGCATCTATATTACAACATTGGAATGTTGAGAGCTTCACTTAAGACAATGGAGTAGCTCTGGGCTTATAATGGCTGGTATAAGTCTTCGGCTCCAACTTTCCAATGTGTATCTTTATGTTTCTCCCTTTTTAATTCAGAACATTCTACCCTCAATGGGTGGATAGTTTTAATAGCCTTATAGCCCTTCTCCCTCATTATATGCCTTCGCCTTGGGCTCGGGCCAATAACTGTTTCAGGGCCTTTAACAACCTCAGCAGCGGGCTATAAGTCTATAATGTGTGACACTTTTAGTGACATGTTATCCCAAGTAGAATAAAGCAGATATGTCCATAGAATGTAATACATTTTGAAAGAAGGACATGCCAACCTGCATTGTATGACTTGGAGAAACTGTACACATCAAACATTCATGCTTAACACAAACTTTTAAATAAAATAAAGCCAGACCTATCACATTTTTTCTCTCAGAGGTTCCCAGCACTGGCTGCCTTTTGTGTAATTTGTTTCATAGCAATAAAGGGTCCTTATGTTGACACCGACATGCTTTTAGTTTAGTGTTCATGCCAAGCTTAATAGTCCCTGAGCTCTATTTAAGGCTGAGGAGACAGTTTACATTGTACATTTTTATCAGGTGTAAGATAAAATCAAATATAAATACTTGCAACAAAGGAATCATGAAAATGTCATTCTTTCACAGTAGAAGCCTTTGGAGATGTATTCATCAGTGGGGGGGTAAACTTCGCTTTTCTCACGAACGTTTCAAATCAGATGGAATGCAGCCTCCCGGAAACAAGAATTTGTGTGAGATCTTGTCTTAGTTAAATTGCTGGCCTGTAGGCCTTTAAATCCTTCATTACCCTAACCCAATCACAAACGCTTTAAGAACTGGAGGCAGGGTCAGCTGAGATGAGCATGAGGAAGCGCTGCAATACGAAAGTAGATGGAGAGCCTCAGCTGCAGTATAAGGTGATGTTCAGTTGTCACGCAGTGAAGTCAAATACTTCACCAATCACCTCAGCCCCAGCATGGCTTACCCTGAAACTAGTGGCGCAATTAGGGTAGGGTGACCAGAATTTAAGAACGAAAACCTGGGACGGGCACAGACATAGAAAAGGGCTAAATGTCCTATTAGGTCGTAACAGTATTGGCTGTTATTGTTACTGCGTTGTTTTTCCCCATTGGCTGGTAGTTCCAGGCCTTATGGAATGTGTAGTTTTCTGAATCTTGACTGCTGCTGTTCAAAACAAAGCAAGATCAGAGAAGCATAATACTCGCCTTCGTGTATTTAATAAAATTTAGACTTTCCTTCATAATTTACTAGGAAAATCTGCATTATAACTCAAACAAGTCACACTTACAGGGGCTCCGTTGAAATATCTCCCATTCATCTTCTGAATATCCCTTCAAGGCCCAGTCTGTGTAACATTTTGGCTGAGAATGGGTCAACAACTTTGTTTATCGTCTCTTAAGTGATGTTTTAAATCGTCAATGACTATTGATATCATTGTTGTTCTCTCCGTATCATAATGACGTTTTTCATCCAACGTGCATTCCATTCAGATTTATATTAGTGCCTCAGCATCTCGAGGGTCTGGCTTCAGCCGCCCGAAGTGATGTGTGTCTCAGAGCAGAGATCAAGAGAGACTTTAGATATTCACAAATGTGGACTCAGCTAGGAACTTCTGTAGGGTGCTTACTGACTAACACTGGATGACAGTAAGTGTGCAGAAATTCAGATATACTGGCGATATCCCTGAAGATAATAGGAGTTTTAGTCTACATAGGGACGGGACTGAATGTATAACGGTTAAAGCGGAGTGGGGTATGTTTTTTCATAGTGCTGCTATCTTTTGTGTTTACATTCTGTCCCTCTGTTGTCTCTCTTCCCCCTTTATGGTGGAAGAGAGACTACTATGAGAGAAGGAGGGAGGCAAAAAAGAAGAGAATCTGCTTTTTTTTGTCCAAATTTGCTCTCATGCCCAAATCCCAACTGTGACTCCTACTGGAGGAAACATTCATTGTTGCTACAGGAAATATTCTAGTCAATGGATACTGACTTCCACTCAGCTCTATGTTCAAAGTATGGCACTGGCTTATCCCCTCATCGTTTTAATGGGTACCTTCAAACCACTTGCTGATCTTATCCTCTCCCATGACATCTGTTTCAATATGTAGGCTGACGACATGCAATTGATCATCTGCCTGACGGACAAATAGTTGCCTACCATATTAGTTAAGGAAGATGCTAGTCTTCTCGGGAGGGCGGGGGGCAAATGGCTAGCAAATAGCTCAAACTCATGGTTGACAAAAAGGAGGTGATGGGGATGTATGACAGCTTTGATCTTTGAATGGAAGACTTTTCATCTGAAGCTATGGGAGATCTACCTACAGTCCGTAATTTAGTTGTCAGATTTGGAATCAGGATTACTAGGATTCCTCAAGTTCATGTGCTCTTCATTTGAAAAAACTGAGAAATATTACACCTTTTTTCGTCATCCATCTGAAGGAAAACCATTAGCAGTAACTGCTATAGTAGATCTCATGGAAACTATGCTAATGCCATATACCTTGGCCTTCCTCACCATTTGCTTAAATGTGTCCATTTGTTTCAAAACCAGAGAACTAGACTGATCATTGGAGCTGATCGGTTTTTCCATGCAGGTCCTTTCTGGCAGTACTGCCATAGCTGCCTGTCAAGGAACACATCAAATTTGAGGAATTATGTCTAGTTAATCTAGTAATCTATTGGCACCCTCCCTCTCTTATAAGAAGTCAGATTATAATTTACACTCATGAATCATTCCTTTCTACTAACCTTCTACCTATTCCTAAATTCATATCCGTTCTAGGAGGTCATAGTTTTTCTTTTCAAAAGGCATCTCTTGCAACTTAGGCCATTCCTTCATGGATTTCCTTTTTGGGAAAGAAATTAAAACATAGCTAGTTACACAATAATTCCAGATGAATCAGGCATGCGCTTCTCACCCTTCACCGAAAAAACGTTTCATGCTAGTGTGCTCAGGTAACTATCAAATAATATAACATAAAATAACATCAAATGAGAATGGTTTGTGTAAGGAAACACCTCTTTTTATGTGGTCGCCCCCAAGGTTTTCGACTGATGCTGCTGGTTTTTCGTGCACTGAGGCCTGTTAACCAGACATCAGTGCCAGTGCCCTGACCCTAAAGTGTATGTCCAATTGGCTGTACCCAATTGAAAATGGCTAAATTACCTGTAAATCCCTAGTATATGGTACCCAGGTACCCACGGGATGTAAGTTAGAGGGGTACCCCAGCGACTGCACCACTGGTTGACCCCCCTGGAGCCCCCCCTTCCCCCCAAGTAAAACATGTCACCCTGTCTGCCATTGCAGACTGGTGAAGCAGTTGTGCACTGCTAGCCCAACTTTGCCACTGAAAGCAATGGCAAAGTCACCACTTCCCCTGCACATCTGTGTAAGTCACCCCACT